>OZ037767.1:29998127-31290627 GCA_964035545.1 Bugula neritina
ATAATAAAAATGTTTAAAAACTTAATTACAATTTACATAAATGAAAATAATGCTCCCTACCATTCTTTTCCTTCACATGCGGGACAAGGTGTGATAGGACTGTTACTGCTAGTTCACAGTGAGGAGAGCCATCAAAACCTTTTAGCTTGTTGGCCAACGGTTTCCAGAGAGACGCGAAGTGTTTCACTTTATAAAGATATAACCACAACTACTGAATAACGTACACCAGTAGATAGAATCTATATCTAATATAGCAGCTGCTACTCAACTCAATGTGACTGTCAAAGCAACTCTTGCAAATACAGACATTACACAACCAATAATCAAATCAATTAATAATCAATAATGTGTGTACATTGAGAAAAAAATTGTCTTTGCTTTAGATAAGAAAAGGAGCTTGCCAAAAAATTCCCTTCAACTAATCGTAAAGATTGCCTTTAAAATTACGGTACAGGATATTAGAGGTCCTTGGTCAATGCTATAGTAATACAGTTCACTATCCTCAGTAAAGGCAATTTCCGATGCCCACATTTTCATAGGAATTGTCTTCCCAACAGACAGAGCTGACTGTGACATTGCCCACTCTACTGTACTTCAAGGAACATGGAGAGTGAGAACTACGCACCTGTGGAGTCATCAGAGACTCTGCGGATAATCTCATGTACGACAGGAAGTAGCTTGTCTATCTGACTCTTGTTGAGGAGAGGTAGAAGTTTCAGCACAAAGGCATCGGTTACACTCTCTCTTATTAAATATACCAGCAGGTCACTAGCTGCTGCCGCATTGGTATCATCCGAGTCAGCAGTCTGTAGACACTCCTCCCAGACGTTAAAGTCTATTCCGTCTGGAGAGCAGGTGTTGGTGAGGGCTATGAGCAGCATCTGCAAGGTATTACTATATTACACACAGATGTGGAGAATAAACACAGGTGTGACTATATTACACACAGGTGTGATGAATAGACAGGTGTGTGAATATATTATACACAGTTGTGGAGAATAAATAGAGGTGTGACTATATTACACACAGGTGTGGTGAATAGACAGAGGTATTACTATATTACATACAGGTGTGGTGAATAGACAGAGGTATTACTATATTACACACAGGTGTGGTGAATTGACAGAGGTGTGACTATATTACACACAGGTGTGTGGTAAATGAGTGCGGAATTTTCCACTCAACAACAACAATTTTCTCTGTTAAGGTGTAGCAAAAATCATGTTTGAAGCAACAGCTATTATCTGTGACGTATAACATAATATTCAATAATCTTAGTAGCAATATACTAGACACAACAATATTCTAAGCCGAACACGTCAAGAAAGCAGGCAAACATTCACAAAAGTTTTTAAAATTATTTTTAATGAACAAATAAAAAATATCCCATAAATCCTGTCTAACTGACAAGAAAATGTAGATACACTTAGTTTCGCTATCGTACATCTATCGTTACAAAACTACTCGAACACAACCAACTACCTTGTATTTATAGCCACTCTCCATATTCACCAATGAGTCAATAATAGAAAGACGTTGCGCTATTTCTGCAGACGTAGTGACTGGTCTAGAAGTGAACGTCTGCACACAGACCTCTAAACATCTGGAGTACGCCTCGAGAAGTGCAACCTCTGTACCTGCAATACATTTCTCTCTCTTAGTGAACTGCTTCTACTAAGTTTTTCTAATTTACCACAGATTTTAAATTAAATTATCCAATACATTAATTTGAATGAAAGCTTGACAAGACCATAAATGAAAAAGCAACTCACAATAATTGTAAGTTTTTAAATTTTTTTCAGAGCAGCTGCTATGCTATAAAAATTAAAAAAAATTCAAGTGACAATTGGAAAAAGATACTCATCTAAATTGATGGTAGACTAAACTAACCAATGAGGAAGTTTAAGACGTGCAGCAGATCAGCTGAAGAAAATGCAGGAGCAAACATCTTTGTGGAGTGGAGGATGAGCAATGTCAACTTATCATCATGCTTTTTGACATTTCTTAGTTTTGAGAGAAGACGACTTCTAAATATCTGCGTAAAATATTGTAAAATATTGTAAAATATTTTCATCATGTGTGCAGGATGTTGCCAGCTGGGATTTCAGAACAAAGAAAACACAGAAACAAAGGCAGTGCCTTAACTAAATAAAGCAGTTTTACTTAGAAAAAGCTAACAGTGGAACTAGTAAAAAGAAAGTAAGGCTGGTATCTGCAATATTTGTGAGTTGGCTCCCCCTGCTACTATGTTCCAACTACAGACAGGGAGAACAACTCCTAAATGTCAAGTTTATATATTTAATTTATAAGTATGTTATCATAACTAATTAGAATACCTCGGTCTGAGCTTTCAACTCTTCGATTTGAGAGGCGTGAATTCTCTCCAGTACACTGTTACATAACTTGGTAATGTAGTTGAATGTAGAACTGTTGGAGTCATCTCCCATGTACCACTTAAGTACAACACCAGATTGTATCAACTTCTCAGCAACTAACACACTGTCCTGGATAGCTAGTAGTAGATCTCCAACATATGATGTCATTTCCTCTTCTTTATCTGTTTCCTGTAAATTAACCTTACTAGTAGAACATGTTCAACTTTTACTCAATTCTCATTATCTAGATTGAGTATACCAAACTGAGTAACGAACGCCAACGGGCTTAAAGCCATTACTTAAAAGGCTTTCCAAAAACAAAAACTATACTTCCTGTTAAAAGCAAGCTGTGTCACTCAAAGAGCACACGATTTCCACAATGGAGCAGCTGTTGAGAATTCACAGCTGACATCAAGTATCTCGGGGTATGACAGAAGAGTATGTGACAGAGTATGTGACAGAGCATGTGACAGAGTATGACAGAAGAGCATGTGACAGAGTATGTGACAGAAGAGCATGTGACAGAAGAGTATATGACAGAGCAAACCTGACATTGCCATAGTGCCAGAAGACAATAGTGACATGCTGTTTCCTGCTCCACTGCAGACATCTGCTGCCCGACACGCTTCAGCACAGCCTCTCTCAGTTTAGCTGCATCCTGGGACCCCCAGTCAAGTAGGAAAAACAACTCCCACATGTCTCCCTCAGGTCCCAGACTACACTTGCCCACCTTGGCCTACAACAGATTCACTGAGAATAGAAATCTGGGTCTCCTCTTAGAGTCTAAACAGCGAGTAACCCAAACTCTCTCTCGAGGGAGCAGATCGCCAGCTGAAGATGAGTTAGTTGTGCTGGTAGATAGCTGGGGAGAACTATGAGGTGATTTTAAAGCCCTCAGGCTATTAAATAGTTCTATGATGATGTAATACTTTGAATGAACCAATGAAATTAAGCAATACATTCTAAAGTCAGTTACACGATCCAATAGAACGGTATAATACAAACCTTTTTCGTGCCGAGTATCACATCCGACACGAGGGACAAGCTGGACTTGCTGTGCGTAGAGAGGAGGGAGGCGAGAGGTAGAGGGTTGTCTTGCCTCAGTAATATAGCCGAGAGACACGTGTGCACGTAACTCCGTATGTCATCTGTAGAAGACAACTCTAGAACTTGGGTCATTTTACTTAATTTAGTACACACCGGAAGTTTCCAGTTTTTAGCTATTTTTCACAATTTAGCTGCTAATGAACATGGGTTTTTGCCCAAAACTAGTTAAATGTCAATCAACACACATAAATAATCCAGGTTCTTTTTAATTTTGATTGATTTTCCATGTTTTTTCCTAATTATTTAGCTACTTTTGATTGCAGACCGTTATGGTTTTTTCGTAACGGTCTGCAATCAAAAGTAGCTGAATAATTAGGGAAAAACATGGAAAACCAATCAAAATTAGGAAGAACCTGGATTATTTATGTGTGTTGATTGACATTTAACTAGTTTTGGGCAAAAACCCATGTTCATTAGCAGCTAAATTGTGAAAAATAGCTAAAAACTGGAAACTTCCGGTGTGTACTAAATTAAGTAAAATGACCCAGTTACCGACTCGCTAACAATAACTCACTGTGTGTATACTGTAGTAGTATAACTATACAATATTCTGGTAAAATCAACTAATTATGTAAGAAATCAAAGTTTCTGGGAGCTTTTGAATTCAGGTATTGATATCAGATAGATAAGTCATGGACTAAAATATTGTCTTAAACCAACACGCAATTCAAATTGACAAACAAAAGAAACACCTATTTAGTGCAATAAATGAACTCCTCTAACCTGATTGGTCAACTTTTTCTGAATGTTTCAGTGCAATGGCTACAAGGGGACTGAACGGCAAGGGTTTGTTTTCTATGGTCCTGCCCTGCTTTTTATGTTCAGATACTATAAAAAGATGCCGACAAAAACATATACTAGATATCGACATGAAGGTAATTATTCTGATCAGAATAAAATTAGTTTTTCTATAAATACAAAATATTAAAATTTAGACACAACAATTGCTGGCTAGCAAGTAGCATGTAAATTCTCAACTTAAACCCTTGAAAGACTACAGATAGTAAGAAGTGACACGCACCACCTGTCACAACCTGACACACTGTGTCAAGGTAGGGGTATGGGTTACTGAACAGAGTGCTGAGTATTTTCTCCAGGAACTCAACAGACTCCAGTTTAGAGCTGTGTTCCAGCCAGACGTCCAGTTCACCATCCAGCTTCTCAAACCACCCAGTTTGTTTCAGTTGCTGGAAGGAGAAACAACATGCCCTCATGTATGTAAGAGTAACGTATGCTGTATAATATACCATGTAACGTATGCTGTATAATATACTATGTAACGTATGCTGTATAATATACCATGTAACGTATGCTGTATAATATACCATGTAACGTATGCTGTATAATGTACCATGTAACGTATGCTGTATAATATACTATGTAACGTATGCTGTATAATATACCATGTAACGTATGCTGTATAATATACCATGTAACGTATGCTGTATAATATACTATGTAACGTATGCTGTATAATATACCATGTAACGTATGCTGTATAATATACCATGTAACGTATACTGTATAATATACCATGTAACGTATGCTGTATAATATACCATGTAACGTATGCTGTATAATATACCATGTATAGTGCATAGCATGATGCATAATATTACAGCTGGTGTAGCTATTGATGTGAATAAGTACTGATAACTCCGACTGATATGAAGAAATCATGTAAAATGATGATAGAAGCGAGATACTTTACTGACAGATTACTTTTTACAATAAAGTGTTTTATAATGCATCTGGTAATGCCACTAATAATGCATCTGGTAATGCCACTAATAATACATCTGGTAATGCCACTAATAATGCCTCTGGTAATGCCACTAATAATGCATCTGGTAATGCCACTAATAATGCATCTGGTAATGCCACTAATAATGTCTCTGGTAATGCCACTAATAATGTCTCTGGTAATGCTACTAATATTGCTTCTGGTAATGCCACTAATAATGCCCTGGTAATGTAAATTAATATTCAAACTACCCTGACAAGCAGCTCTCTGGCCTGAGTACGGATGTCAGCATCTGTCTCTCCCTCTATTATCTTCAATATCATGAGTAGAGTACTTCTTTGGCCTTTTCTCTACACAGACACAGAACTACCTTGTAGCTACATTATATCAGTGTGAATATCATGTGCTATGTGGGAGTTTTCTTCCCGGCCCTCAGCTATCCTTTACTATGATGAGAAACTCTGCCAGGTGGCTCCATACGCATAACTATACTCAAGCTTAGAAGTCTGTAGCAATTGCAGGTATTTTAAAGAAAGCATAAGCCGTAAATCAGATGTAATTTGACGATTATTGGAGATCAAATTAGGTTTCATGTAAAACTACCTCCCATTAGTGCTGAAACTCATAAATAATGCATGGTGAATAATGCTGTAACGTGGTGAGGAATGCTGTAATATGGTAAGTAATGCTGTAAAGTCACCTACCATTTTTATTGCGGAAAGTCCAGCTTCATTGCCCAACTCACCAAGTAACTTTAGAGCCTTCACTGTGAGACCAGCGAACTACCAGAAAACACAACGCAGAGTAGAAATACTGCAACATAGTTACAAACAGTATCACAGTCACACCATCATACAAGACAGTAAAACGGCAAAGCAAACACAACTACAGCGTCTAAGACAAAGCACTGTAAGAAGACAGCCTAAAGATATTAGTAACTGCTCACTCCATGCTATGTTTATACAGTATTACACACACCTCACTAGAATGTTAAGTTTATACAGTATTACACACACCTCAGTAGAATGTTAAGTTTATACGGTATTACACACACCTCAGTAGAATGCTATGTTTATACGGTATTACACACACCTCAGTAGAATGTTAAGTTTATACGGTATTACACACACCTCAGTAGAATGTTATGTTTATACGGTATTACACACACCTCAGTAGAATGTTTATACGGTATTACACACACCTCAGTAGAATGTTAAGTTTATACGGTATTACACACACCTCAGTAGAATGTTATGTTTATACGGTATTACACTCACCTCACTAGAATGTTTATACGGTATTACACACACTTCAGTAGAATGTTTATACGGTATTACACACACCTCAGTAGAATGTTAAGTTTATACGGTATTACACACACCTCAGTAGAATGTTATGTTTATACGGTATTACACTCACCTCACTAGAATGTTTATACGGTATTACACACACCTCAGTAGAATGTTAAGTTTATACGGTATTACACACACCTCAGTAGAATGTTTATACGGTATTACACACACCTCACTAGAATGCTCCTCTACGTCGTCACTATCTGAGACACACATGGTCTCAATATCCTGCAATATGGCAGA
This sequence comes from Bugula neritina, assembly GCA_964035545.1. Classification (NCBI taxonomy): domain Eukaryota; kingdom Metazoa; phylum Bryozoa; class Gymnolaemata; order Cheilostomatida; family Bugulidae; genus Bugula; species Bugula neritina. Next base: position 30,004,949 of record OZ037767.1, read on the forward strand.
TATATTGATAGGCATGGTGGATTGGTAGATGGAGTGAGGACATAACTCCAGATAGAGTGTCAATACGTCCAATATTCGTCCTGCCAAGTTTTTTCGGCCTGAAGAATAAATGCAGGTTGGGAGAGAACAACTTTATGATAGGCAAGACAACTCCATAACAAGAGTATGTAATGTTGGATTATGAAAAGACGACTCCTTAAGAAGAGTGCGCAGTATTAGATTAGGAAAAGATAACTCCATAAGAGTGCAGAGTTTGATGTTCCAAGTACCTGCTTTGAACTCATCTGTGGAGAAAGTCTTCTTCAAAGCAGACCAGCACTGCTGTATGACATCAACATGTGGCATCAGCTAAACCAAAGAGTATAACATGTTATATACAATACATCACATCAGCTACACTAGTAAACTAAGTTGGAGACAATAAACTGATTGAGCAAATTGTCATTGTCATTACAACACAGATAACAGATAATTCACACAAATTTATAGGTATTTCTGTTGTTATAATACCTGAGCTGACACCATATGACAGGTGAGAAATACTGACACCATATGACAGGTGAGAAATACTGACACCATATGACAAGTGAAAAATACTGACACCATATGACAAGTGAGAAATACTGACACCATATGACAAGTGAGAAATACTGACACCATATGACAGGTGAGAAATACTGACACCATATGACAGGTGAGAAATACTGACACCATATGACAAGTGAGAAATACTGACACCATATGACAAGTGAGAAATACTGACACCATATGACAAGTGAGAAATACTGACACCATATGACAGGTGAGAAATACTGACACCATATGACAAGTGAAAAATACTGCAGACGCATCACATCATACAAACTGTATTTAGCACACCGCCAACATCAGTAGGTTACATGTACAATAATATATAGTTCTCACGTTGCTATGACTACAACAAATGCTCACCTGCATAAAACGTTCAACAAAGAGTGAGTGCCAAGTCTCATATCTGTCCTTAGAGCAGTCCTTCTGCACCGTGGCCACAGCATCCTTAGCTCTGTTCATCACTACTAGTAGCAGACCCAAGGCTGAGTACTGCCACGATAGTTCTGGCATCTGGAAGGTAAAGAAAGAAGCAGAGTTGGTAAATGCAGCACTAATTGCTAACTTACAATAAATGACTTGCAATAAATAAGTAACTAACGCTAGACGAGTGGTCTACATTGAATTATAATCATACACACTTACACTGAGCACATGTTTGAATATTTTCATAGTGGACAGTCCTGGAGAGGAAAGGGCAAGTGCTATGTTGCACAGAGTGTCATCTGAAGTTGTCTTAGCATGTTTCACCAGGTGCCCAAACGAGGGCAAACTATACATCAGCTAAAAATATCATCAATTCGTTAGAATCCATACATAAACCAACATATTCATTCACATAAATTGAAACTAAAACGGCAGATACCAGAAACTATTTACTCAACAGCTCAGAGGGAAGGAAAGGGTGAGATTCTTAGTATGTCTACCTTTATCACGTGATTGGCTGCAGTGAGCCAAGACTCGGTGTTCTTGACAGGAAGGGCGGAATCTTCTAGAACAGGCAAGTACCTGTGAAGTTGGTCGGGTCGGGAGGCGAGGCAGGCCACGACCACCTCCTCCAACTGGCTGTCATTGTAAGCACTGTTCAGCACCGACTTCACAAGGATGTGAGTAACTACATGGTTCATGTTTCTGTAAGTATAACAACTGTTTGTGAGAGCTAAACACACCTTCGCATAAATAGTAAGCAGCTTTGAAACTAGAAATGTATACAACTCAAGCAGATTCCACGAGAAATAGATAAAATTGAGTTGAGAACTCCAACACAACAACTCCAGCACATGAGTGTGTAGAAACTGCTGGACCACACTGACCTTAACCCAGTGCCAAACTCAGGGTCACTGAATGTTATGCACTTCTTTGGATTAGATAGCAGAGATTTGACAAACTCACAGACAATACTTTGAACTTTCTGTTTCTCTGATTGTGAAGTCTGAATAACATATACAAATACCAACGATTACAAACACAGAGAGATTGTTTAATAATTTTCTACACCAATCAAGCTCAATTATTAATAACGAATCTTTATCTCAATAACTACAAACTAAAATGAAAGTGAAAAGGTAACAATCGGAATGGCTTACACTTTCTTTTTCCCTCTTGACTGACTTGTGCCAGTTATAGCACTCGAGTATCTGAGGTACGGTGGTAATGTTGAACAGCTTAACTCGCTGAGTCTTGGTTATGAAGGTACTGGACAAGACATACTTATCAAGCACCGAGAGCACCTGCTCTATCAGCTCAGATGTGTCAGTATGTAGCAAACCAAACATTCCATTGAGTAAACCTACAAGAGAAACCATAAAGAAACTCACTAATTCATTAATAACTCATTTAGATTGTACAAAGAAGCAGCTTTTAAATGCAATTTCATAGCAATAGTGAAGACCTAAATACAACTATATATTATATGAAATATAGATTATATAATATAGATGATACAATATAATATAGTATGGTATATGATATATGGTATATGATATGGCATGATATAATATATTATATTCAGTATTCAGTCATCACACCTATTCTCATTAAAACAATTTCAATTTCCTTTATTCTATCTAAACTCAATATTAAATTAAATTTAAATTTAGCACATGTAAAACATAATATTTGAGCGAGTAGTAAATGCATGACGACATGCAAATTAAAAACTAATATGCCAACCTTTTTCATCAATAATGGCTTTGAGTACAGGAAGAGAAGCATGCTCAATCATGGAGAGTAGAAACTTTATAAATGGCTGCCGTAACCTAGCAACAGCTTTCTCATTGTAGAGTGCATCAACATCCTCTCGAACAAATGATATATTCGTGAATAGAAGACGAGTAGTTAAAAATCCGTGAGCTGTGACAGTCGTCAGCAATTGTATGGACGTTGTGTTAGTTCGTCCTTTCCCTATGGACAACACAGAATAGTCAACAGTTAGCAGAAAGAGTAAGACCAAACATAAATTCAAAAGAGATGTTCTTCAAGTAGAGACAAATGACTTAAAGTTCTGGAAATAATGAAACCATGAGTAGCAACTGAATTGTTGCTTCAAGTTACAAACACTTGGTTTCGTTTTACAGAGTTATAAAATTACAAAGAGCCTTGGCTACACAAATGAGAAATAAACTTTTCAAAAAGCAATGTATAGATCCTTCACATAATAAATTGACTGTGTCGACAGCAGGATGGGAGTATAGAGCTACGTTTATCTCCCATATGATACGACAAAATAAAGCTGACATTAAGTTAAAATGTGTTACAACAAAAAGAGTTCACAGAAACGCTCGTGACCAATGACCTTGAACTTCAGCCTGTAGTCAAGCTACTCACCGCTAAGAATGAGACCATAAATTTTCTGGAAATGACCTTCAGCCAACTGCGTACAGATATTCTCGGCTGAGGAAGGAAACCTCTCCTTATAGCTGCTCTTTAGGAGCGCGGTAAGCAGAGAATCCAGTGTCTTCAGAACATGATAAATCTATAAACAGAAGATAGGAAAAAGTAAACATGTGTGAAATATAAAAGGAAATCTTTGCACTTGTATACATTTTTATACAATCTACCTCAAAGAAAAGTATTGTGATAATACATATATACATAATACGCCTCGAAGGAATATAACTGTATTAGTCATAACCTACCTCAAACTTGGAGTATAGGTCTTTATTGGAAATAACATTAAATATCTCTTTACACTCGGGAGAGCTGACCAGATACTCGGCTATGAGGTCATAAGAAGTTCTCTGCTCTTTCTCACTTTTCTGCTCAAATTCTTTCACATATGAATTGAATCTTTCAAAAGCTGCAATGCGAACGTAAAAGACCATAATGATTGCGATGCTAGCACTGCTTTAGTTAAAGATGTCAGTTAAAAAATTGGAAGTAGAATTCATTGTCTGTATTTGTCCTGAATGTATACTATTATTATTGATATTGTCAGTAAAAACAAATACATACCTACTATAGTGCTGGCGGAATTACTCAGCAAAACCTTAAATTCTGGACTAGTTAGAGATGCCGCTTCCACTCTCGCTTTCTTCAAAATTTTTTGCTCTTCTTTTGTGGGAAAAGACCTTTTAAATCTTGACTTCCTGTTTACTACTGGCATGGTGTGTGTTAAAAAGCTTTCGGTGGGCCTCGTCACGTTGAGTAGACTCAATTTCCTACAAAACTGCCTTTACCTTTGCCTGTCAAAAGTAACATAAATGACATTATGAATATAGAGTGTATATTATGCAGACAGTTTTTAATGCTACTACTTAGTATCCAAAGGATCTGAACAACTTTAACTTTTAAACTGATTATAACTGCCAGCTTGAAGCTTCCAGCCCTACACTTACAATTTTACCCTAGTTAACTTAGAACAGTATAGCAATGGATGTTGAGTAAACCAAATTTTACTCTAGAAAGTGTTTTATTAACAAACTAATAGTAAATAGGGCAGATCCATACAACATAACATGAAACATACAATCCCTGCCTTATAATAATAAAAAGATTAATGATATGATCTATTAGTATCACTATTAATATTCATATTATTATTATCATTATGCGATCAACTTATGATAGTGATAATATTCATATTGACAACAGTTGTTATACTTTTATATTATAATTATCAAAACGATGTTATATTATTATTTATAATTATGCACATGAGTGACATTTGAGGTACACTTAAAGTTTTATATTTTAATTTATATCGTAATGATAATTACTATTAGTATTAGTAATGGTATTACCTAGTAATAGTATTACTATCAACAGTTTCACTTAGTAGACTTAGTTCATTAATTACTCATTCGTAGTTCAAGTTGGTACATAGCTGATGCTCATACTCATAGTGATACTGATAGTCATACTGATACTGTCACTGTCATACTGATACTGATGAGTGTCGGCCATACTCATACTGATATTGATAAACTAATCACCGTAGTGCTACTCATACTCATACTGGCTATAAGTATAATCATAGGCCTAGGGTATACAATCATCATGATTATCATAATAATAATCATACTCATAGTGATAGTATAACTGTAAAAACTAACTCCTAGACTAACTCTAAGTCTAAGTAATACTAATAGTAATACAGTATTACTAATACTAATAGTATTAGAGTAATACTAATAGTAATAGTAATACTAATACTAATAGTAATACTAATACTTATACTAATAGTAATAGTAATTTTCAGTAAATAATATTTATTTATTAATTGTAAATTTACTGCTTAAAAATTTGAGTTTTATTTACTAAATAAATTGCTACATGAAGTTATAATTATAGTTATAATATATCAACATGTATATTTAGCGTTTTGGTTGTAAAACTGAAGGCGCTGTAAATTTTAAGTGCAGCTTGCAAAGCTGTAAAATAAGCCATTTCAATGTGAGAAGCACGCCCTTGACAGTCATTATTATGGCAGTGACCTAGCTAGAATTATAGCTGGCTGGGTTTCATAACTTGAGATCCTGTGCTAAAGTAACGCAATATGTAGCAAGAGAAAATAACTCTATGCATTAAAACAAACGTTATAATGATAATTATATCGAGTTTTAAAAATGTAGCCCATAATTCTACATATTACTTCACTAGAGTTATTGTTGTGCAAGCTTGGATCAACAGCTATCACGGGTATGTAGGGCTGAAATTCACACCATACCAATATTATGAATTAGAATATTATATTTATTATTTATGCTAATATAATAATTTAAATTATTATGTTATGATTATTTACAATCTAAATATCCGTATTACTACCAGTGTGTGTTACTCATTTTCATGTTACTACATTTACAATATCAAATTCAATATGAATAATAAAATTAAATATAATAAATAAGAATAAATTATTAATTAATAATAAATTACTGTGTTGACTTAGTGTAAGTGTTACATTTAGTTTTACTTTTACTGCTTGAGTCAATGTGATTTAAGGTAAAGTAATCAAATTAATTAAATATTAAGTAATTAAGTGTATTAAACTTAAAGGAATTAAATATAAATCATTAAATGAATGTAAAATTAATTTTTAAGAACATGTATATGATAACATTAACAGTATGAGTATATGATTATGTCTCATTATAGTTTTGTTTATTTATAAAATGTTAGATTATTTCAGGCACTCAATTTTGAATAATGTTTTTCCCATTTGAGCTCTAAAATGGATAGTACGGTTCAAGCTGAAATATTTAATACATTCAGTCTGAATAAAACTTGTGAAGCACAAAACCGTGTACTGTTTTGCCTGCATGATATTGGTAATCAAAATGATAATTAAGGGTGAATCACCTGATACTTCAAAATAAATGAGTTAATGAACTCATTAATATTTCTGAGTCACTCTTGTTTTCAGTCACGTTTAGCCGAGCATTTTTATTATATTTTACAGCATTTTCTTTAAAATAGTCACTCCTTAGTTGATGGCATCTTGATGGAAACTGGCAGGAAATGGAATTGTCAACTGCAAGTGTAGCACATGATCTGGTCACTCATGTAGATAATAACAGTTCGGGGGCTTTCATGTTGTCCCCTTCTATTGACTATGAGGATGAAAATGGTTTGTCACATGCTATCAACAAATCCAGTGTAATATAATAACTCTATTTTTTTTGTCCTTTTGTTAAATAGCCATTTTATGTTGAACTTTCAGTGAATTATATTGATTATTACACAATATAATGTAGTCACTACTCGTGTTGTAGATAGTGGTGTTGTTACTTTACCGAACATTGAAGAAGGCTCTCCATATCTCATTGACATCGAGACTGACTGTCTACTCACTGAGACTATGGCTCTCAGCAAACAAGTTAGTTCTCCTCTAATCTTACCTACAAAAGGTTTATAAATATTCAGTTATTGTGTATGCTATTATATCAATAACTAATATGTGTTTTATTTTCTTCAGTAATTTTTAGCAAACTAACGTTATGGAATCATTACGGTACAAAACATACATTTATTGTAAAATTTCACATAAATTCAACTCAAGTTATTGTCTAAATATGAAATATTCACAGACAACTGTAATTTCACTGTAAATGATGCAACTTTTTAAATAGTTTATGTTAATATCATACAACTTGTGTCAGGTGAATGAATCGCTGTCGAGCTCAGCCATCTCACTGCACAGCTACTCACAGGTGCTGCCGAGTGTTGCCAGTGAATGTCTACACAACTATAGTCAGCCTATTGATCTGCCGCTAGTCGGAGCAAAAACTGAGGTAAGTCGAGACATCATAGTATAACATTACTCCGTGTGTATTTAGACATCATTGTATAACATTACTCCGTGTGTATTTAGACATCATTGTGCAGCATTACTCCGGGTGTCTTTAGACATCATTGTGCTCCTAGTTGATCCCTATAGTTGGTGCTCTTAGTTGATCCCTGTAGTGAATACTGATATTAATGTATATATCACTCAGTTTCATTCATTATAACAACTAAAACATGTAGCTTTTATTCATAGTTCTGGTTAGTTATTACTTATCCTTTATAATTGTCTATTGAGTGAGAGATGCTGGTTGGTTTAGGTGTTACATAACTACAGCCAACCCTGGCCCCAGAACACCGACTCCTTCACGTCTGTACACAACTACTGCATCAACAATGACGTCACTGACCAGCTGAAGGACCTCCAGCCTCACAATGAAGTTAAAATATACAAGGCAAGTATATACTTAGTGTCTAACTGCTACATGCTGAAGTGTGTGTTTTCTTGTTGCTAAATATAGATTAATATTGCTAAATATAGATTAATATTGCTAAATATAGATTACTGCTGCCAAATATAGATTGCTACTGCTAAATATAGATTATTGCTGCTAAATATAGATTATTATTGTTGAATATAAATTTCAAATAAAATTATCAGAGGCACAATAAAATGTTAGATTAATTAAAAACGAAACTTCCAACTCGGTTCCCTGAATTATCCTCTCTCAGAAAGAGAATCGTGAAATTGAATGGTCTTTTTGAACAAAGTTTTATTTAATTAAAATGTACAGGTGGATAGCTGCTAATTGATGCTAGGGGGTTAGGGGGTAGGCTTTTCTAATAATCCTTATACTATTGCAAAATATTTTGTAATATTATTATGTAGCCCAGTCTATATAGACGAAAAGGCTGTATATTTACTTGTATATTTCTTCACCTAGTATATAATACTGCACAACTTCCGCTATCCTATATCTTAGACATGTCTGTGTATTTTATAGCTTAGTAAAGCAGACAACTCCAGTGAAAGCAATGAGCAGCCGGTAATCAATCTGAAGCTGCAGTTAGTCGATTCCTATGTGTGTCAGTGGAAAGACTGTGGGGCGGGTTTCAGCACCACCCAGGCTCTGGTGGAACACGTTGGAGACCACATCAGAGCACAGCATTGTGGTATATACCAGTGTCTCTGGAAAAACTGCTCACGGAATGAGGTTCACTTTGAGCGTAGGCAAGTGGCTTTCTGTACTTTGTGCATATTGTAATAGTGTGAATATACTATACGCAGTTATACTCTCTACTGTGTAAAAACGTATACTTATTTTGCCTAAACAGTTCATTTAAGATTGAATTTACATAATGGACAATTTTATTAGTTGATAAAGTTTTTAAGTTAGGTTCAACACCAGCCTAGACTGTAGTAGTACATGTAGATACTGTAGTAGTACATGTGGTTACTGTAGTAGTGTATGTAGATACTGTAGTAGTACATGTGGTTACTAATGTACTTGTAGATATAAGTTAGTACAACACATGCGGATACACACAGCAGAACGTCCTCACAAGTGTAGTCTCTGCGACGTTGAGTTTTCATCTGCAGAAGGTTTAACTAAACACCAAAGAGTCCACACTGGTGAGTAGTACTTGGGAGTGAGTAGTGTTAGTACTTGGTAGTGAGTACTATTAGTATTCAGTGATAAATCTTAGTAGTTAGTAGTCTGGTACTTGGTAGTGATTACTGTGAGCTTTTCAGTGAGTTGCGGGAATAAGGCTAGTAACTAGTTGAATGCTTTTTAACCATAGGTTGTTCGTTTGCAAGAAGACTCTGTAGTAAATATTATTGGATAGAAAATGTGCATTTTACTGCAATTGATTTTGGCTGAGGCATTCAAACTTTATTTTTCTTCCCATAAAGCAGTGAATAAAAACACAACTCTGCTGTTAGCTGTGGAGTCACCTACTCTACTATGTTGCAGGGGAGAAGCCCTACCCCTGCACCCACCCAGGGTGTACTAAAGCGTTCAAGAACTCAGGGGATCGGTCAAGACACCTGAAGTACCACAGGGTGAAGTATGCTTACCCCTGCAAGGTCATCGGTTGTGACAAGCTCTACACTGACCCTGGCTCTCTGAGGAAACACGTCAAGTCAAAGCACGCTGCCGGTAGGTGTCTTGACAGCAGTCTCTCTCCCTCTCTCTCTTGAATCGGTAACTGTTATGTGTTAATGTGGAGAGTCACATACAGAGAAGAGCTACTGAAACCTGTATGCAAATACAAAGGAAAATTGTTAAGGAAGTTTCAGCATTCATTTTATTTACTTGAATACAAGTGTTAAGATGGTTAATAAAAATGCTCTATAATCTTTAGATTAAATTGCTATATTTAGATTAAAATATTTTCACTTTGGCCGCCACTGATTTTGAACCTAGTTTAATAAGCTACATTAGTGGCAGTCGCTTACTGCAAATTCAAATTGCTATTTCCTGATATTCTTTCAAATGAATCATGATTCTGTGGGTATAACTAAGGGTTGTGTTCTCTTGCTGGTTTGTAGTCTTGCTGTATATCTTCTGTCAGGTAGTCTACAATCTCAGACGGGTCCTACAGTAGAGAAAAGGATACAAGCAGCCACCCTACTCTCAGCTAACGGTCTAGAAACTAAGCTAGACGTGAACGAGCTGGAGTTTAGTGATGTCAACGGAACATTGTATTGTAAGCGTTTGTATGCTGAATGTGATGAAATAGGAAACACAATTCTTATAATATTTTCTTTACTTAAACAAGGCTTAACTGGGAATGTTGTGAAACTAGTAAACAGATGCTGTACTCAATGTGTAATGTAGCAAAAGCTGGTTAAGTTCTCAATGTTTTAAAGTTTGTTTTAATTTTTTAATAGTATCTGAAAGTTTTTAATTTTTAGTTTATTCTTATAATTTATCTATTTATTGTAGAATGATACCATTATTATTTTTATTGTTTGTATTATCATTCCTTTTATCATAAATGAAAAGCTAATTTTATTAGAAAGTCTCATTAAAGCTACATGTCCAAACCATCATTGTTATTTTGCCATTCACAAACCTCAAAAGGTTTAGCTTAAGTTTGTTAGAGCGTGTGATGAGTTGAGAGTCTTTATTTAATACTCCCTACTTTCACTGTATTTTGTAGGTGAAGATAGCATGTTAATGGCATCAGCTGGAATTGCCTCCCCAAACAAAGTAAAGTCCATGTTGACTTCACCAAATGATGGCTTAGTTTTGCCCATTATTGATATAGGCAACACTGAGCCCACATCCCACAACTGGATCACTTTCAACCCTCTTGATAATACTTGACACGCCCCTCACTGCGTCTTTTCATCTGAGAATTAGTCTATTTATTACTGTGCAGTGTTGGAACCTAATTTATTGTATCACATCAGCTGTTAGAATTGTTTTATCTAGTGAAATCACTTTTGATGTTGAATTGTATTAAGTATCTTGTAGTCATTCTAAAACCTAGAATACAACCTCCTTGCTCAATTGTGTTACTCTCTTGAATACTTGAGTTTGTAGTGAAGTTTTAGAAATGTGAAGATGACAACATAGTTTATTTTTAAAGTTGATACAATTATTTGTAGAAACACTGCTAATTCTGTCAATAAACACAAAACTTTATCATGTTGAGGTTTGTTTAGCTGGTAAGTTGTATCAAAGTATTGACATTGTGTTGTGGACCTGAAAACTGGCAGCAAAGTTTATAAAATACAAAACCTGTATATTAGTTACACAGAAATACTGTTCTATTTAAAGCATGTATATAGGTATATATAATAGTATCAATAGCAAAGTAACTAAATGCAGGCTTTCATTGTTATTGGAAAAAATTGCACGTACTTTTTGAAATAAAGCAATGAAGAATTTTTAGCATTGCAGAAATTATTTTAATAAAATTCCAAACTTGCAAATATTAATAATTGCAATTTAAGAAAAATTGGGCAAGGTATGATAAGTTAAAAATATTGTTTATAAGGTATGCACATTAAAGATTGTAGGAGTTGAGTTTCCTTTCTTCTTAAGCATTACAACCAAGTAACATAATCGGTATTGTTTATTACATAATTGCACGCATAAGCTAGTTTTGCCAATAGCGCACAACTTCCAATATACTGGATTATTAACCAATCAGATGTCTTCCAGCTTCATAGCAAGAGATATATTGTCAAGGTCATCTTTTCCTGATGGAGGCAGCATCCATCATGGTGGAAGAAGGTATCTCACCAGAGTTGTCCACTCTTCATGAAATAATTATATCAATCAAAACTGAAACATGCTTCATCAGCTGTTATAAGAAGTAATATGTGAAGCATCTGTTTAAGATTAGAAAAACCATTGTACTCTAAAATCCAAGTAGCTTGTACATTTACCTAAATCTTAGTAAATCCTAGTTTCAGCTGTAGTGTGCGTGCGTGCGTGCGTGCGTGCGTGCTTGCGTGCGTGCGTGCGTGCGTGCGTGAGTGCGTGCGTGTGTGTGTATTTACAAGTTATATATATTTTAATTTTATTTGAAGGCTAAGCAAAAATGAAGACGCAGAAAGCAAATTCAGCGTCACTTCAAAGACCAACGAAGTTCCACCAATATGGAAGAAAAAGATGAGCACCTGGTTTCAACGCTGGGACGCTGACAATGACGGAAAATTAACTAGAGCTGACTTTGAAATATTTTCCGAGAGAATGGAAGAGGTACAAGCTATGACACAGACAAGTGCTATTTTCTACTGACTGTTTTCTATTGATTTAAACAGGAAAATAGTGAATTAAAGTAAAGCTAGTGCAGTTGTACGAGTATATTGTATCTAACATAAGAAAAGCTAATTTTATTATTTCTTCAGAAATCAAACTCTTATAAAAACATTTTCTAAATTAACCAAATTTTTGCATGACTGTATAAATTTTTCTTTTCAACAGTTTTGCAATCAAGACAACATGAGATCTCGAGCAAGCGGAATATTCATATACATGTGGGAGAATTTTGTCTCTCCGGATGAGCCTTCTCATATTGGAGTTGTCAGTCATGATGATTTTATACAGCATCATTATCACTCAAGGTAGTGCAACTCCTGTTGTACTATTGTGTTTCATCTGTTCATAGTTTTCATATTAAGTTTTATTTTTGATCTTTAAAATTTTTTAAATAGTCAAGTTTTTAATAAATTTTGTTAATAACCGATACTTTGACCAGTGCAATGTTGAAAAGGATTGACAAGGTTGAAATTTTTGGAATTCACAATCAGATGGCCGTGATGCTCCTTTATTGCTCTTGACCTATTTATTCCTGACCCATTTATTCCTGACCTGTTTATTTAGGACCTATTTGTTTTTGACCATGCATGAAATAAAAAATTTCTGTTGAACATTTAGGTTAAATTGGGACAAGGATCCTACAGTTTCCGCCACTTTGATAGCAACTTTTGGTCTTCTGTTTGATGCCATTGACACTTCTGGAGATGGGTGGATTTCCTTGGACGAGTATAGTGTCTTCTATAGTATTATCGGTACATGTGCTGTTTATACTTCCCCCAGAGAATTAAAGATGATATAAATGAGAATCTACTGGCATATTTATGTATGGAGTGCCAAATGGTATATTGGAAGGGTATGAGAGCAAACTGTAGATGTATGAAAGCTTGTTGTGAGCATATAAAGAAGAAAAATGATTAAATAAATACTTCGTTGTGATCATAAGAGATAAAAAAGAGCAAATTTTGACCATTCAGCACCCCATAGTATGTTATAGCTTATACATATTATACACATATCTATACCTATAGACGTACTTGAACTCGTACCTCTAATATAGGTTTAAGCATAGCTATATATGCTTATACTTATACCAATACATATATCTATATACCCCTGCTGACTCTGTCTATATGTTAGGAATTGACGCGGCGTTGGCTGCAGAAGCCTTCCGGAGGATGGACAGGAAGTCTACTGGTCTCATTAACAGAGACGAGTTTCTCAGCACCGTCATGGCTTACTACTGCGACTTTGAGCCAAATGAGTCAGAGTTGACTCATTCTCTTTTTCTTGGTGAGAAACCCTCATGGCTTTGATAGATTCTTCAATAATGGCGAGAATTCGATTTTTTAATTACAAAATTTAAGAAATCCTAAACTAATTAGAAAATTAAAGTTTATATTTAGGAATAGGGTTTACTAGAATTTGGTCTAAAAACTACAAACACACACACGCACACACACGCACACACACGCACACACACGCACACACACGCACACACACGCACACACACGCACACACACGCACACACACGCACACTTGAGTGCACACACACATCTATCTATACATGCCCTTCATGACATCATCAGTGATATTTTCATAATAGCTGTGCAATTTTGTAGCTTCTGAACCATATAGCTCAATAGCTTTTGAACCATGTTGTGAGTACGTATTCTGTTGGAGCAAATTCTACCTACAGGTCTCAGGTTGTTGATATATTTTGCTTACAGTACAACATGTAAATTACAGGGCCCCTGGTCGACTCCCCTGATGCAGTGGTGGATTTAACTAAACACTGGGCACACTCTTCATTGACTAACAACTACCAGAGCTATCTGCGTCATATATGACATTGATGTGATAACAGTTGTCATACATGTTTTGTAGTTGAACAAGAGTCCAACTCAATACGTTTGTTTTATTTTATTATTTAATAAAACATAAAATAATTCATAAGAATGATGCTTATAACATTTAAAGTTTTTTATTCTTAAAAAAATACAAATGCACAAAAAATATTTTGTTTATTTTTCAAGAGTTGGTCTTCTCCTGCAATCATATAATTTCTTGACTTTCATGATATAAACTATAGCTTATTTACGAGTAGAGGTGGATGAAGTAAGGGAGTAATTGAGGAAAAAAGCCTGTGATTTAGGTTGATGAACAAAGCAATTGCTATAAAACACATAACAAGGGGTATTAGTACAAGATCAGCCATCAATATGATCCATGGAGCTTTTACTTTCCAAAGTTGCCATAACCTGAGTCGCTGTATCCGTAACTATCTGGTCTCACGTAACTGGTTTGGTCATAGTGTTCTAGAAGGATAATAATAACATGTGCTGAACTACCAATAAAATATAATTTGTATTTACTGACAACACAGAAAGTCTTCAATCACATACATTGCTATATTCATTTGTACAGTTCTTAATTCTAAATTTCTTATTAGGTGAATATTATATAATACACACTCATTTGTTGTACACACTTTGATGGTACAGGCTTAGTAATCTTTATGTAATAACTGTAAATAGCTACTAGTATATAGTAACTAGCCATTAGTATATAATAATATGGTAAATAATCACTAGTATATTATAGTAACTAACATACTAGTATATAGTAACTAGCTACTAGTATATGGCAAGTTTATTAATGACCCACGTTTGACAAAGTTTTGAACATAGGTTTCTTGGTTTGAGGGAAGTTGGTAAGAGAGATCTCCCAGGTATACCTCCCTGTTGCTAAAGCTATCAGCATTGTCACAAAAAGGAATACAAAAGTCAACTTCATTTTATTCTTAAGTAAAGAGTATTGAAATTTGAGTCAGTTAGCATTCAATGGCTGTCATCGTATTGCTATAGTCTGTATGAATGATTTACTATAATGGGAATTATTAAATTTTTTTAAAAGCTTTGTATGTATGCTATTATACAGCTTTTACGTAATATAAATTGTGAACACCAAAAGACACCCTGAACGCAATATGGCAGCTGGAGTATAGCACTAGACTGTGTTCACAATATATCAGGGAGGAAACTTTCAGTAGATGTGAGAAAAAATATTCTATGTGAATGGCAAGCTGTGAAAACGTTTTCTATCTTCTTTTCGTCTTTAAGCATCTTTTAACTTACCGCAATGAATAGAATTACAGCTTTTGTATCTTGGAGTTGCTGCCACTTTAGACATTCAAGAGATCTCAGTCTAAGAAAATAATTTTATGCTACAAGGATTTGTCATCATATTTGGCTTCACTGATAAAAATCACAAAAAGGTTTTATAACAAGTATAGTTTTTCTGATTTATATTTTACATCAATATGAATCACACAGATCTTTCAATAAATCTGTCGACCTGTAGACTTCACATTATAACAATGTTTTTATCCAAAGACACTGGAGAAGCTTCCTCTGCTGCTTCCACTTGACTTCTGATAGGTTTCTACAAAATACAAAGTAGCTGAAGTTTATTACTGACTCAAGTTTATTCTTTTATTCTATTACAGTTAAATAGCAACACAGCTCAAGCTTGGATTAAGGACTACAGATACAACCTCATTTTCATTTTCTCTTAAGTTCTTTAAAATGTAAAGCAAAAGACATACAGCGCCAGCAGTTTTGTATCAAAAAAGTCAAAACTATAGCTCATACAGCTACTTTATAAGCTGTTTTATAATGTATTAATTGTAATTATAATTGTAATAATATACTAATGTATTAATATGTATGTATATACATAAAAATACATATAAATGCAATAATATTATGCTAATGCAACAATGTTATATAATAATATTATGGACAATGCATTAATATTATACAAATGCGAGAATATATTAAGAATAATAAAATAATATTATTGTAATCATACTCATTATAGTTATACTTTTACTGTGTAATAATTGTTTCCATGTTTAATCCTTTTAATTGCACCATATAATATAATTTTATTGAATATATATAGTAAATGTAATAACATACTTTTGACAAGAGTAGAAGGGTTAATGGGTTTTCCCCAAAGACTCAGTTGACCTGCAGGTGCTGCTAATACCATGGTAATCAACGCTGCCACAAACGCCAAAAGTACAGTGAACTTCATGCTGTCGGAATTGAATGTGCTCACTGACAAGAGGTCTATGAAATGCAGCCGATTGTTGAGTTACCTTGGGAGAAGAGATACTGGGAGAGTTCAGATGTTTGGTGTTGCATAATGCTTACTCAGCAAATAAACTGCTGATAAGACAGAGAGCACATTCTAAGGTTCACATCACATACATATATTTTTGTAATATTCTAGAGAAGGACAATATTCTGTGCATAGTCTAAGTTCTAGCAGATATTTCAGCCTGAGAATTTGGATATAATTTAAACATTCTAGTTTTATTTCAAATTAATGTTCATAAACCTTGCCATCAGTAGCAAACAACTTCCAAAAAATTTAATTTTTGAAAACTCTATGGAAATTATTTTCTTTAAAGGATATATTACCTGCGTTCCAATACAGAAAAAGATATTAAGTCTATAATGAAATCATTGGGAATGAAGCATGCAGAGTTTTCATACTACCATTTTGTTGTAAAGCAACAATATATATTTTATACAAAAACTTCATGTCAATAAAATGTATCGATAAAAAATTAACTGTTAAAAGCTGATCTCACTAGCCTAATTAATATACATTCTTATGCAGCTTCCTAAAAATGACAATATAAATTGTTATAAATTGTTATAAATAAATAAATATATATATATATATATATATATATATATATATATATATATATATATATATATATATATATATATATATATATATATATATATATATTTATTTATTTATATTTTTAAATCTATTGAGATAGTTTTACGTGTTTTATCTGAAGTATCTTATTTAAAGAAGAAACACAATAGAAACAAATAACTCGTGCAGAAGAATTTACTTTAAAGACCTGATTATTATGGCAGTGTTATTTTCAGTTTCAATTTGTTATGTTACTGTTTCATACATGTTGTGTTCTATTAAACAATATAAACAATTGCACATACATTCTGTAGATGGATAGTTAAATATATTATAGTCACAGACTTCTAACAACTAGTTACTAGAGTAACGCAA
The DNA here is from genome assembly GCA_964035545.1 of Bugula neritina. Taxonomy (NCBI): domain Eukaryota; kingdom Metazoa; phylum Bryozoa; class Gymnolaemata; order Cheilostomatida; family Bugulidae; genus Bugula; species Bugula neritina. The sequence goes on from OZ037767.1 coordinate 30,022,159, forward strand.
AAAGATATAGAGAGAGGTTTTTGGGCACCTCAAACATTAATTATCTGAATAATTACTACATTTGTGTGCTAATAAGGTAAATTCTTGCGGCTTTTGCAGCTGTTGTTAACTCCACTCAGTGCTATAATACACCATGCTACTGGAAATTTAGTGCATTGTTCAGTGCAATGATATCAGCTTGCGGTTATGAAACATAAAACCAGCTTTTCAAATAACTACTGCATTTATTATACTAGATTACTGTGTGGCAGATAATAGAGGCCTTTTGATATCAGCTGCAAAGTATAATAAATTATTCAGTTCCTTTTGTTTGGTAATTATATAACAAGAGGTGAGCTCTGTATTGTTCAATCAACTTGTCTCCAATCAAAACTATTGATTTGCATCTAGTGGCTGCAATTGACTAAGTTGAACAAGTCGCGTGTTTGAACGATCCTCTTCTCACTACACACAGAGACTGCTATCACTACACACAGGTTGCTATCACTATAACACATGATATACTATAAAATGGATTCTACCAACAAGATATGACAGACATCTGACAGTAAAGGTAGTCTAATGCTTACTTTCTCTATAGAGGTGAAAGAGCACTTACCACTAATAAGTTGATATAGGTTAGCTTTGCTCAAGTCAATTGGCAACTCAACACATTGATGTCTTGAGAAAATGGCTGTAGAGAGGCTTTTAAAAAATATCTGGTGCTCTGAAACTTTATATCGCAATTTATTTAAAATGCACCTCACACTGATGGTTAGAGTCTCAGGCTGTACTTGAGACAGCTACTTATATCTCCTTAACAGCACTATATTATAATGCTTAGCTTCTACAAATTCAATATGGTATAGCTTTGCTTTAAAAATAAATTGCAAATAAATAATAGGTAATATTTGAAAAAGTTCATTGTTATTTTGCTGTTTATTTAGTAACTTTAAGAATAGACTAAGTCTCATTGCATTTCGAGCCTCGTGTATCTAAGAGTCTAGTCTATAAGAAGAGGCAAAGCTTAGAGTTATACTCTCTTGGTAAAGCACTAGACTCTAGAGAAACAGGTTATACAAAAACAAATAGTAATACTGAGTGGAAGGTGTGTTACATAAATATTTTGTGAAAAGGCCAGTTCCCAGGTAGCTGATCTATCTTCTGCAGTAATAAATGCAGTAAAATGGAGTTTTTTGGAACTCCTGTACAGCAAGCTAATTTTTTTCAGAAGCACATATGAATTTTTAGGAATGTTCATAGTTTTGCTAGAATAGGCTTGTTCAGGTGTAACAATATACAGTATGGTCATAGAATTGAGTTAAAGCAAGTCAATATAAAGTGTTCCAGTTGTTTTTAAAATAGAGTGAAATGGAATGACAGAATGTCTAAATTAAAAACTCCTAAGGATGACTTTATCTTTTTCTTAAAAAATCTTATAGCCATCGATATTATATTTACATTATATAACAGGTTTGCAGCCCAGTGATGATTGGCACCTAGAAAATCCATCAACTGATTGCCTAAGTTGGTGAGATACCCTAACTGTCTGTTGCTATGACAACCCCTTACCATAGTTTCACATTCTACACTTAGTTTCATTTACACATCTAACTCAGTGATAAAATGTCGCTGGCAACCCATAGTACTTTGCTTTCTAGAACTTCTCAGTATATGATAGTATAGACAGCAGTTCATAGCAAACTATGACCTTGACACCTCTGGACTCTTCCGAGCCGCCCCCATCCTACGAACAGGCTGTGAGATTGTTTACTATTTCGGGTTCAGCTGTGCGTCCTTCACCTCACAGTAAGTTCTAATGCTATACCTACTATAGGGGTTATCTCTTTAGTACCAACTTACTTTTGATTTTGTATGCGACATACATTGTAAGTGTACATAGTGTTATTTTCTAACATATTGAGAACAAGTGAACAGTCATACTGCCATTCCTGTATCTCATTTGCTAATTTGTGAGTTATAAGGAATGTCTGAGTCCGCCCACAATTCTTGTTGCCATTTAGTCATCGGCTTCCTGTTTCTTGCGGACAGAACGTAACATGTCAGCTGCTCACAATTGAAAACCATCGACGGTTTCAATGATTAATAAAACTTGTTCTAGTCTCACTTTGCAATGATGCTTGAATGGATTACTACAATTTTAAAAATTAACGCCAAATTTCACTCATTGTATGTTTTCTTACCACATGTCTGTGCAGATTCAGCTTAACAGTATACTTACTGTTCATTCCCTAAGTCATTATGTCTTTACTTTCTTATCTTCAACAATTAATAACCCATGTCTAGAAATAATGGTAATTTGACATTTGCAGGAAATTATTGTGATTGAAATTTTAGGACATATTCAAATCACCAGATACTAATGATTAATGTTTCTAGTTTCGCATATATAACAAAACTTGATGCAAACAAAAGCTGCTTCACACAATTAGTACTTTCACATAGATGCATCTAAACTTCCACTATACGAGGAGCTGTATGGAACGGTCCCACACTCAACCAATGAGACTCGGGCTACCAGATCTAGACCTCAGACTACTACAAGCCCTCCACATCTTGTTGGCCTGGCAACCATTGAGACTTCGTTCCAGCAAGTTGATTCGGCCAATGAGCTGGTAGCATGTCACAGTAGCCCCTCCTCCACAAGCAGCTTCAGATGTTGTCTTCTATCCAAGTGCTGCCAACAGAACCCCATATCGCTGCCAACCACTAATCAAGAAAACAATAAAAGTAAACAATAATACCAGTCTATATAGCATTGGCTTGGCACATGAACTCTGATTAGAATGTTTGTGATGTATACTGGTATGGCCGTATTTTTCTGCTGGTTTTCAATTCTATCCTTGTTACAGCAAATACTTACTATAGGCAGTAAAGATATTGTATTATTATGTACTATAATATTATGTTGCTTTATATTAGAGTATGTTGAATTGTGTTGTAATATATTATATTATGTCTTATTGTATTAATTATATCATAATATGATACTTTGTATTATACTATATTACATTGTATTGTGTTACACTAAATTATAATATATTAATTACATCATACTGCATTGTACCACATCTCGAGTTATATATTATTTTTTATTGTGCTATTATTAATATTGTACAGTAAGTGGCTAAACAGTATTAATTACTTTTAGGTTGCATCTCAATACTCCTCATGATTCTAGCTGTCGCCGCAGCTCTATCTGTGTGTGTTTCAATGATCTATATAGGTGAGTTACTATATAGGTGAGTTACTATATAGGTGAGTTACTATATAGGTGAGTTACTATATAGGTGAGTTACTATATATGTAAGTTACTCTGTAGGTAAGTTACTATATAGGTAAGTTACTATATAGGTAAGTTACTATATAGGTGAGTTACTATATAGGTAAGTTACTCTGTAGGTAAGTTACTCTGTAGGTAAGTTACTCTGTAGGTAAGTTACTATATAGGTGAGTTACTATATAGGTAAGTTACTCTGTAGGTAAGTTACTATATAGGTAAGTTACTATATAGGTGAGTTACTATATAGGTAAGTTACTCTGTAGGCAAGTTACTATATAGGTGAGTTACTATATAGGTAAGTTACTCTGTAGGTAAGTTACTATATAGGTAAGTTACTATATAGGTGAGTTACTATATAGGTAAGTTACTCTGTAGGTAAGTTACTATATAGGTAAGTTGCTCTGTAGGTAAGTTACTATATAAGTAAGCCTCAGGTAAAATGCTATGTCAAAATAAACTAGTATTAAATCGGTTGCTTATCGGCTTACTGTATTACATCGCTTTGGGCTTGAAGTTTATTTCTTTTAAAGAGTTTTACAAGATAGAAACTTAAAATTTATATATATCTTCCAACTTGTGTATATGTATAGTATTATAATTATCAAATAATGATTATACATTTATTATTATGACTGTGAATAAAAGAACACAATATTATTTAATACATTACACTAATAATGTAATACATTATAGTAAATATATTATTTCAGGTACGAGCACCCAAGACATTCTTTGCAGAGGCTCTCACTTTATTCAGAATGCAATGAAAATGTCGGGTGTGGCCGGAATCCCAACTCTCATAATGATATTTTTTCTCATGGCATGTTCAAAAAAAGGACGGGAAAAGATAGTCGCTAAACTAAAAGTGTTTGCGACCTTCTTACTGTTTACTTGTGCAATCTTTTATTGGGCAGGTAATTTCAGTCTATAATTCGTACCTATAATATATATATATATATATATATATATATATATATATATATATATATATATATATATATATATATATATATATATATATATATATATATATATATATATATATACTAATTGTCTAAATCATGCAGATGATTTTATATGTTAGCATGTATAACACATGACACATTAGCAAACAATGACTTACACTATAATAAATATGTAATTATTATAACAGGCCATTCTTTTCACTGTAAGAGGTGTAAGTTGGTGCTGATACTAGACAAACTTAAAAATGTCTGCTTATTAGAAAACCTTTGCTATTGTACTTATATAGCTCTCTTCATCATATACTTGTAGCTGTATAGATGGGAGATCAACCTTTTTATTAAAGCCAATAGTTTTACTGTGACATTAAAACATAAAATGTAACACATTTGTAAGGTAATGAGTTGATTTTTTAGGGACAATAGAGGCATTCAGAGTCTGGCAGAGTAAACCGTGCAACCCTTTCGGGGCGTCCCGTGAATGTCTCACTCTCTTTACGTTGTACTGTGATGTCACTTTGGCTAAGTTTTCATTTGCTGTTTACACTTCCTTGCTGGTGATTCTCTCTCCAGTATGGCTTCTGATACTCGGTGTCATAGTAACCATGATAATAAAGGTGAGTCATATAGTAACCATGATAATAAAGGTGAGTCATGTATAGTAATAAAGGTGAGTCATATATAGTAATACTGATATCAAAGATTAGTTATGCATAGTAACAGTGATCATTATAGTTGAGTCATAAAGTCATGGAGTTGGTGATACTTGATTCCTATACAATATACGCTATATATTATTTATTTAAAATTATTCATCTAAAAGCCTAAATTAAAGGAAACATTTCAAAATTTGTAGAAATGTATCTTTGGAACCATTAATGACACCTTATTACATAATAATATCAAACAAATTTTTCTGCACAGTGATTAATTTCATCATTCATGCGTGCTGTATACCATAGTTTTATGAGCTAGAGGTGAATATTTCAACACACATGCTATGTTTAGTGCAAAAAAGCTTTCTCAACAAGACTTTCATTTTGTAGAAAAATCAAACTTAAGTGGCAACTTGTTTGGGAGAAAGTGTTGAAGCTTCTCCGCCAATCTTCCACTGCAATAATAGTTAGCAAATAGTGTCACTTTTTGTAAATATTCTGATCTCTATTTTGAAATAAGCATTTACTACACATATACATATAAAACAACATATATTTTTAAACCAGTTTAACTTGTTATCAGAGTCTTGTATTATATTTATATTTTATTTTGCATAAACTTATATCTAATCTTATAAAGTTCAAAATGAAGATAATCGCTCAATTCTGGTGTACAAAATTTTTTGTGAAGTTTGGTTGATTCTGTTTCATGCAAGAAATCTTAACGCTCATTAATTTATTTTTATAAATATTGTTTTTGGTCATTTTATAACAAATAATATTGCAAGATTTTTTTGAACAAATGCCGTATTAAAATAAAATTGTCTATAAACTGTGATGAACATCTTGTTGTTGCAACTTTGGATATACTAAATAATAAACCCTCGAAAGCAATTAAACTATAAATGGTTCTTGTTTATTGCTGCCACTACAAAGCAGAATTTGAGATATATATCAAGCAGCTATATGCTGACTATGAACTATGGATTACAATTGATACTTGCACTAGAATCTAGCAGTTGCCTTACTTATGTATACTACCATGTTGTATTTCAATACATATATCTAGAATTTTCTTCAGATTTCTACTTAAAATATATATTTTGTTTTGTTGCGTATTTAATGGGCAGATAACTTCTCATGCTGTTTGAATCAACACAATATAGTCAACACTTTAGAGTTGTGCAATCATTGTATTAGCCTGTGTGTTGTAGAATTGCCTTCATCAATGGTTTTACCAACTAACTTTACTAGAATATGATGGCACTCAGTCTGTGGCTATATGCTCTTATTGGTTATAACAATTCAGCCCTGAGTTTTTCAATGGAACAATTATGATTGGCATATTGTTCCTCAGTCTATATTATTTACTTCTATTCATAACAACCAGTATGATTAAACTCATTGATTTTTCATATAGTCATTACGCAATAATAGAAGAAGCTATACTTGCAGTACTGTAACTTACTACTAGATCAACTAGCTTGCCAACTGTTAAAGACATTTCTTTAAAAGTAGACAGCTCTAGTAGCTGTTTACATTCAGGTGAGTATGTGTAGTCACTCTAATAAACGTAACACAACTTTATCAGCTATCCCACTGTGTTGCTTGGTATGTTAAACGTACGTGTTTTGGTTTGGTGCGTGTGTGTGTGTGTGTGTGTGCGTGTGTGTGTGCGTGTGTGTGTGTGTGTGTGTGTGTGTGTGTGTGTGTGTGTGTGTGTGTGTGTGTGTGTGTGTGTGTGTGTGTGTGTGTGTGTGTGTGTGTGTGTGTGTGTGTGTGTGTGTGTGTGTGTGTGTGTGTGTGTGTGTGTGTGTGTGTGTGTGTGTGTGTGTGTGTGTGTGTGTGTGTGTGTGTGTGTGTGTGTGTGTGTGTGTGTGTGTGTGTGTGTGTGTGTGTGTGTGTGTGTGTGTGTGTGTGTGTGTGTGTGTGTGTGTGTGTGTGTGTGTGTGTGTGTGTGTGTGTGTGTGTGTGTGTGTGTGTGTGTGTGTGTGTGTGTGTGTGTGTGTGTGTGTGTGTGTGTGTGTGTGTGTGTGTGTGTGTGTGTGAATAGATTTCAAAAACAGTGAGTACACAGTGAGTAAACACTCATACAGAGATCACACAGTGAGTATATAGTGAGTATATATAGTGAGTATACAGTGAGTATATAGTGAGTATGTAGTGAGTATGTAGTGAATACACAGTGAGTACACAGTGAGTATACAGTGAGTATATTATAGTGAGTATGTAGTGAGTATATAGTGAGTATGTAGTGAGTATACAGTGAGTATATTATAGTGAGTATGTAGTGAGTACACAGTGAGTACATAGTAAGTATACAGTGAGTACATAGTGAGTCCACAGTAAGTGTATTAATATTGATTATAGACATCTAATTCTGTCTTATTTGTTGCAGGTTTGAAGGATGTCCACAAATGAACCTCCACCTCCCCCAACATTAGCCAATACCTTGTCCAGCAGTTTCAGTAAGTCTTGGTAATATAAATATTGTGCGTGCGTGTGTGCGTGTGCGTGTGTGTGCGTGTGTGTGCGTGTGCGTGTGTGTGCGTGCGTGTGTGCGTGCGTGTGTGCGTGTGTGCGTGTGTGCGTGTTTGTGTGTGAGTGTGAGTGTGCGTGTGCGTGTGTGCGCGTGTGTGTGTCTAGTATCAATTCTTACAGAGAGTAGTAATAAATGAAGTGTATATGCATGGTAAGTGTAGTATATTGTTTAGATTTGCTTTCTTATGCTCAAACTTTATAATCATTTATACTTGCTAGTACAGAGTGAAAGTCATGCCGGAAAATTTATTAGTTGACAATATATAATATACAGTATATAGCATACAGTATTGTACAATATATGCAATACCCAATATATAATATACAGCATAAATATACAGTATAAAGTATGCAGTACACAATGTACTATACACAGTATATACGCAATATGCGATATACAGTATACATGCAATATACGTCAGCATACTATATACAATATGCAATATACTGTATACAATATACGATATGCTAGACGTAACATACAATTCATATCTTGATAATACATCTCAGTAAAAACTAATGGGGAAAGTTCTTGAGCCACTATTACTATGTAATTAATAGGTTAACAACACAGCCCTATTATTTATGTGGCTTTCAAATTGACTATAACTAGTGTGTAATAATAGCCTTTACTTATCATTATCTACAGTCAACTATTTTATACAGTGTATACTAACACTGGGATACTCCGTAGAATTTAGACTTTACTTTGATTACAGCACCTCCATCTTATGACCAGTTATTTGGGAAACGCAGCAGCCCCACTTCAGTAGCACCAGCTGAGCCACTTCCCGCCATACCCCCACCCGTGTTTGTGACCACAGCTAGTCAGCATACCACTCCACAAACCACCCCACAGACAACCACCGCTAGTGATTCTGAACAACCCTCTCGCTATGAACAGTTATGTAAAAAATGTCAGTATACATTTTGCATAAACTCTTTATATCCATAATTGATAGATACTTACGGAATTGCTATAAATATTGAGCTTGGAAAGAATTTATAAAAGTTAGGTTTTTTTGCATAAGTAGACCAGAAGAATATTAATTGAGTTGTTGTATATATTAAGAGTTTTCTCTCCTATGACAACACTTGAATGGTGGTTGACCCTTACGTCATTGCTTGCTATATAATAATTATACACAAACCAGTTACTGTAGAATTGCAAGGTCATCAAAGTTTAAATTAATATTTTCGAGTGTTTAACCTTATTATTATTTTTAATAATACCTGATCTATCATATGAAAACTAGTAGTTTAGAGTTAAAAATAAATCTTTGATAAGTGATTGTATTGTGATCAGTACCATATTATAGCATAGCATATACACACACCTGAGTATAGCATATATAAGATTAGCTTAAGTTCTCATGTTCTTACAGCTACCGTATGCCCCGTGTTTCTGGTGATAGCCGTGCTTCTTTTCTTTGCTGTCTGCGTAGCCTCTCTGTCTATCGGTGGGTGATTAGAGTTCTGAACATACAAACATTACAATAATTATGCTTATGCTTATAGAGTATATTTATAGGGTGTACTTATATAGTATGCTTACAGTATGTCATATATATTCTATTATTATTTTGTCTATATTTCTAGGATTAGCCTATCAGTATTGCCCAGCAAGCAGTCACTTGCCACAGCTGTTGGCTGGTGCAGGGGGTATTGGCTGTGCCTACATGGTCTGTGCCTTCATCTCTCTGCACAGCAAACACAAAGGTAAAGACAAAAAGGAGTGCCAGCCACTGTTGTATATAATACTTCCTGTCATTCTTTCAGGACTAATCATTGCTGGTATGTAAACACAACTAGAGCACAATGTTTCTCACTCTCTGTGTTTAGTTTCTTCATTTAATTCATGTTTTCCAAAAATAGATTAAGTTTATATGAACTTATTTGACTGTTTTAATTAAAATCATTGTACCAAAGTATTTGAACTTATATTGAGTTTTATAAGTGTGTTCAGACTATCTTATGTATATTGTATTTATGCTTCAGGTTTTAGTATACTTCATATTTAATATATAACTAGCTGACACAATATACTTTCAGGAGCTGCGTCAGCTATTCCTGTGTGGCTAAAGAAGCCGTGTGACCCTTTCACCTTGACCTGGTGCAACACAAGTCTCGATTACTGTGACGATACAGTCATCATATACACCATAATTTTCTATCCGACATTCCTGGTTTTATTTTCACCTTTCTGGTTCTACATTTTATATCTGTTAATGTATGGGCTCTACACACTGTTTAAGAAGGTCAGTTAACTGCTCTCTTATTGGCTGGCTGCTAAATCGATTGTCCTATGCAGTTAACTATTACTATATATATATATATATATATATATATATATATATATATATATATATATATATATATATATATATATATATATATATATATATATATATATATATATATATATATATATATATATATATATATATATATATATATATATATATATATATATATATATATATATATATATATATATATATATATACATATATGTATATATGTATATATGTATAGTACGATAAAACTTGATTTAAAACATTTTATTACTATTAGTTTCATATGCATGACACACAATCATGAGATAAAATGTAAAGATGCAACTATAAAACATTATGTGCGTGTGTGTGTGCAGTGTGTGTGTGCAGTGTGTGTGTGCAGTGTGTGTGTGTGCAGTGTGTGTGTGTGCAGTGTGTGTGTGCAGTGTGTGTGTGCAGTGTGTGTGTGTGTGTGTGTGTGTGTGTGTGTGTGTGTGTGTGTGTGTGTGTGTGTGTGTGTGTGTGTGTGTGTGTGTGTGTGTGTGTGTGTGTGTGTGTGTGTGTGTGTGTGTGTGTGTGTGTGTGTGTGTGTGTGTGTGTGTGTGTGTGTGTGTGTGTGTGTGTGTGTGTGTGTGTGTGTGTGTGTGTGTGTGTGTGTGTGTGTGTGTGTGTGTGTGTGTGTGTGTGTGTGTGTGTGTGTGTGTGTGTGTGTGTGTGTGTGTGTACAATAAATACTTTAGATTTTTTGTGTTATGTTTTGCAGACATTGTTCAAAGATAGCTAGAAAGTGCAAGACTTGTTTCGTCAAAGGAATATGTGATTCCTCACTCCTTGTTTATTAAGTTTAACTTGAGTTTTGGTAGTCTATTGTACCATACCTTTCTTTTAGCTTCAAATACAGTACCTGGTAAATTATTAATGCACAATTAATATTATAAATTATTTTTTGATGCTGAAATTAACCATTTTATTAATTAACAACTTTTATATCAAGAAAAACTAAATTTTGTATTAGTATAGTTTTGTATTGTCATCAGATCGTATATTATAGTCCCAAAACCATGATATCACATTTTGGCGGTAGAAAATGTTTTGTTCAGTCAGTTAAACAAATATCATACTTTGTATACTAACCATATAGGGGTTATCTAATCTACCAAAAATATGATGAATTGCTCAGTTTCGTATGTATTTAAAATGTTTCACTTTAGCAAGCATAACATAATATTATGCTTATACACTCAACAATAGCGTAAAAAGTAATTATAATGGTACCTCATTTTGTTGGCTAAAGTAATATCTTTTACTTACTATTAATTTGATTTTAAAAAAGTATGATTTTCCGATGTTTTTGTTGAAATGTATATGCTTTTTTTATTTGTGCAATTATATTTATGTTTTTAAAACTTTAATTATAAATCACTGTTTTATATAATGTACATTTTTGATACAAAAGTAAACATACTACCTAAATGTCTCAAATATATGCCTGAAAGAGTCAATTGAAAGCTTTTCAGCATTTATCAAGCTCACATCTTATTAGCTTATAGAAGATGTAACCATGTTCACCTGGCATATCTATTTCATATTGATTGATTGACATAATGCTGGTAGCAAATGGTGTGTATAAACAATGAAGCCTGCATCTGCCTTGCAAACTAACCTGCTTTGTGGCCCAAAGGCATACATCAACCTAATAGACATACAGCTACATATCATATATTATATTATATTTATATTACCTACATAATATGCTCTATGTATTACATATAAATGTATATAGCTGTTATATTTTAAATGAGCATATATTGGTGTAGCTAGCTGGCTGGTGACTTTGTCTAAGGTCAGAGTGATGAATAAACTATGTAGAATGGTACATACTAGGTGAATGCCTTTCTTAAAATCAATGCATGTCTTATAAGCCATAAGCTGAATGTATGACAGGACAGAAAGTTAGCTAAAAGTTCAATAGTCAGCAACTGTTAGGAATACAAGCTACATCTACACACTGGTCCACAGGCTATATTCAGCAAACAAAGGCAGCATAGTTTACTGAGCTGATGTATTGTTAGAATTACAAAACAAATAGAAATTCAAAGGAAGTCAGCAGCTTAGCTCCATTCAGCTTGTATTGATCATTTATTCAATAATATACCTTTTTACTAGCAACAGGATGAGAGGTCAATGAAATTGCACAAGCAAAGTTTAGACGTCAAGCATGTATGAGTTTAACATAACTAACTCATATGAAATTAGTAAGTGGAGAACAGAAACTGGCCTCAGGTGAGTAATTGTTGAATTACTTGCAGTCTGGTCACTTTGAACTAGTTATTTATATCTACAAATGAATGGTATGATTGGCATATTTCTTGCTTACATATTTTAAAATACCATATTCTAAAACTGTTCAAACACTGATAATAAACTAAGGTCCCATGAAAACTTGCTTCATCAAATATTCATTAAAGTAGCAAAACTACTTTTATGTGATACTACATAATTATCACAACCAGTTTGTGTCAATGAAAACTTTTATCTTAACTTGTTCCTTGACTAGTTTGCAAATTTCTTTATGAGCTTTTCAATTTCTGCATTCATGAAATATTAAATACCAATTCTAGATAAGATTAGAACATTGCTTAACAGTTTGAATGTTATTATTAGCTGAATATGTTTGATTATAAAAGATCGTAATTGTTTCTAAGACAAGCATAGCTGCATAAAATGCATGGCTAGTACACAAAAGGCTGCCTGTTGTTTAGTAGTAGTATTATTCACATTACAGCATTGAAAACCAATATTTTACCTTTTAACTGATGTGATCTTGCGTATGAATGAAAAACAACTAAAAAGGTTAATAATCTTTAAAGGTGATACAAGTTGACCCATTGAAGAAACAAGATGGCTGAAGCACAAGAATCTGCGCCCAGGGACCCTATGGGTATGACATTATACAGCCCATATTCTCAGTATATATCTATCAGCATGTAGAGATTATTTGCAAGCAGCCCCCCCCCCCCCAGTTGAGTGCAAAGTTCCTACCTTGACCTCAATTCTAAAATTTAGATCCTCAAACTACTGTACCTAGTCATCTCCAACTGCTAACAAAAAAGTTCTAGCATGTATGCCTGATGACATATCATTTTAAATGAAAATAATTGAAATAAGACTTTATACCGCTGTTACCATGAGCATATAACGTAAGTGAAGAAAAATTAATGCATAAGCCAAGGAGTTGATTGAATTCTAAACTTTGTAGCTACATCAATATTGCGCTGTTTTAGCACCACCTTCTTACAATGAGCTGTTTGGGCCGAAAACACAAGAAGACAAAACAGAAGAGGAGGTAAACACTGACACGCCCCCACAGCTACCACCATTTTCAGAGGATAGCATATCTATTTCTATAGACATCGTGCAGTCACGGGCAACAGCACCTCCACCAGATGACTCTTCTGAACCTTTCAAATGTCCGAGAGTGAAATGCTGTGCTCGTCCAAAGCTGCAACTTCCCAAATGTCCGAGCAGATGCTCTACTCCCTCAAACTGTCTGCGGTCAAGCTGTAGATGCTGTGACTCAAATGAGTGTAAGTGCTTCAACATTACTCAAATAAGTTGCTACTCTGTCTGTCTGTCTGTCTGTCTGTCTATAAGGGCAAAACAAGAGTTACATGCAGGTGATTAGAAAACAGCCTTGTGAGTCTAATCAAACTGAATATAACTTTCTCACACTCACTTTTGTTTGTGTAAGATAAAAAACTGATTTTAGCTTTGGATTTGCTTTCTTTTTAAAAATATGATCAAGTTTTCCCATAGACTGCAGAGTTGCTCTCTTGATAGGAATATGATTGTGTAATCTGGTTGACTATAGGCTTTTTTAAATTAAGCCATGTTAGTCTCATTGAGAGCTTTCAAGTACAATAAAGCATAATTCTTTAAGCCAAGCAGAAACAATTGTGACTAGAGAGCCTTTCTGACATCAAAAATGATTTTTGTACTTAGAGTATGACGTAATAGTTTATTATATTATATAGACATGTCAGGAAAAGCACTCTAATTTACATGCAAGGCATTATTATAGCTGTAAATATTCAAAAAGTTGTAGTTGTGAATGAAGCGCCCTGCAACTTTTTGTTACTCAAATAAAATGACAATAGATAGCAACAAGTTAGAAAAATAATTATCAGTTTATTACAAAAAAGATACAAGATAACTATTTTCTTTTTCTCCAAATGTGTTAGATACTTAACCAAACTGTTACATGTACTACCAGCCTTGCTAAGTGTTGCTGAAATATTATATAATGGTGAGCTGATTTCATTGTAGCCTGTAGTCTAGCCCGATTGACATATGTGGTTGGCGTTTGCTTGTGCATAGCCAATACAAGTGTTGGTGAGTATAAATAAACTCTCCCCAAGTATAGTGTATCTGAGAAAATAGTTCAAATTAGAGAGTGAGGGATGGAAGGTGAAGAGCCTGAGAGGCATGGTGCATGTATTTAAGTACATGTTGTGTAATTTGCATAAAGATTACAAACTGTTCAAAAATTTACCTGATACTGAATATTTTCTCGTGAGAAGGCTTACCTTAAAACTTTCACGTATAAATATGTGCATGTTTATGTATATGCACATGTATATATATATATGTGTGTGTGTGTGCGTGCGTGCGTGCGTGCGTGCGTGCGTGCGTGCGTGCGTGCGTGCGTGCGTGTGCATGTGTATGTATATGTATATGTGCACCTATATATACATGTATATGTACATGTATAATGCATTGCTTATTTTAGGAAGAATATATAGCAATTGTATAGACTACTCATCCTCAGCCCAGTCGCTACTGACGATTGGCGTACTAGGATTTATTTATCTAGCACTTGGCGTGTTTAGACGAATTCGACGGTGGGGAGGACATGATGAAGACAAAGTTTCGAAAGTGTTGTGGAGAATAGTTGGACCTTGCATAATCTTGGCAGCATTCTACTATGGTGAGTTTCTCTTAAGTTTGTTTGCTGTGTTTGGTTTAACGTAAATTTTTTCTGAGATCTTTCAAACTTGTGGTTATTAGTCAAAACTTGCACGAGTAAGAGTGATAGTTGGAAAAAGAATTTCAGTTCACTTCACGATCATTATCAAGAGAACATAAATTGAACTGAAACTAACATCTGGCTCATGTAAAAGTTGCTGCAGTATTACATTATGAGAATCAAGTTCTCATTCTATTAATCCAGAGCTTTGTGTTTGCATTTCTATCCGATAGGGTTGAGTTATAAGTCCCCAAAAAAGCAAATTTAACACTTTCCTCAACAGAAACACAGAATTCCCTTGATTTAGTCATGAAGCAAAATTTTGCTTCTTTTCACTTTGCTAAATCTTTTTAATTTCTTAAATACTGTATAAAATATAATAATTTATGTTTATAGGCGCATTTTCCTTCTATGCATGGTGGACGTTTAGAAGTTGTGAGCCCTTTGCATTTTCATGTACCTGCGGGAATACTCTGTTAATATATTCAATGATATTTTACTCTATTTGCATCGTTGTGGCTGTCCCAATTTCACTCTTTATTATATACACTATCTGCAAGAAAGTTCTCAGCTTTTGCAAAGAGGTTAGTTGTTGGTATTTGTGCTAAGTAACATGTTTGGAGTGTACTATTACTCAATAAGGTACTTGAAAGTACAAAGTCACAAATTAAGTGTAGAACTTGTATTCACATTTTTAGCTCGAATCTCAGCCATCATTCAGTAAAGTTTAAGCTGCTAGGAATTAAGTATTAATTTTTTGAAGTTTCGATCATATTTTCATTAATTTTATTATAATAGATATGCCACATGTTTTGGGAGGTAAAAGGTCTCATTCTCACTGTATTTTGAGCTTTAAATAAATAGCCTACTTTTTCATCTTTAACTACTACTACTTTGTTTGTTTATTTATTGTAGATCTGCTGCTAGGTAGTGACTTAAACTCGAGTCTATAGCATTGCGACATGAGTCTTCAGGACAGGGAAAACCTTAAAAGTAACAATATTTTGGGCTTAAAATATTATTGTTATTTCAACTTTTTTTATAACCAGTGACTATGCATTTTAATTATTTTTTAAAATCTTTTTGGTGTCGAAATTTAATTAGTATTTTTTGTAAGTAAAATATATTGTATAGCATTACTATTTCAACACAACTTAATGAAAAAGGCAGAAACGTCGGCCATATTAAGCCTGAGTTACCCTAAGTTGATCAAGTTAACGAAGTCAGCTATTGTTGCAAATACAGCTTTTTACTTCGAAATATTGCAGGATTTCTTTTATCAAGATAACAAGGACAACTTCCAACATATTTAAACAAACAGCCCACCGAATTGTACAAGCATATTTTTATTATCATCTGTAAGGGGTATAATTTAAAATATAATAATTATGTTATATACAAAATGCATCGTATCATAGATTATAAATGAAAAGCAACAATAAATTACAATTTCACTAGTCAAAGGTTTTCCAACTATCCGCAGTAACTTCTAACTTTATCCAATTACGGAGTGTTCAAGAAAATGTCAGGAAAGATAACTCTAAACACATTGTCGTATGTAGATGCAAAATGCACTTCCAGGTCCTCTTTGATTTTGGTGTCGAGTTCATCAAAGTCTGTTTTGTTCTCCTCTGGCAGTACGATACAAGAGATTCCGGCTCGCTTGGCCTACAGGAAGTAACACAAGCTCGCTAACTACAGAGTAATAAGGTATACCAAGAGGAGATAACTCTGTGGACATGCAATAACAGCTCATATTACTGCATCACCTTTGTACATGAAACTTGAAACTACTTTAGCACTGCTGAGGTTTGTTAAAATACAAAATATGGCCTCAAAACTGATGAAATGATTTCGACGAATAAATGATATAGTCTATACGAGGATGACCATAGAAGGAAATGAGTTGGACTGAGCACAGAACTTACAGCTATGACTTTCTCTTTAATACCTCCAACAGGCAAGACTTTACCAGTGAGAGACAACTCCCCAGTCATTGCTACATTGTGTCTGATTGGCTGATTCAAGGCAAGAGAGAGTAGAGCAGATACTATAGTACAGCCAGCACTGGGTCCGTCTTTTGGTGTGGCACCCTGCAAAGAGTTATAGTAGTGGTAGTAGCGGTAGTGGTAGCGGTAGTGGTAGCAGTAGTAGTAAGTGCAGTAGTAGTAAGTGCAGTAGTAGTAAGTGTAGTAGTAGTAAGTGTAGTAGTAGTAGTAGTAGTAGTAGTAGTAGTAGTAGTAGTAGTAGTAGTAGTAGTAGTAGTAGTAGTAGTAGTAGTAGTAGTATTAGTAGTAGTAGTAGCAGCAGCAGCAGCAGCAGTAGTAGCAGTAGAATCACCTCAGGTACGTGCAGGTGGAGATGACCATCTTGCAGTGTGTGGTTATCCTTCTGCACTCTGGAGAGGAAGGACTTGGCGTAGGTAAGTGCAATGTGGGTAGATTCCTTCATAACATCTCCCAGATTCCCTGTCACCTACAGTAACGCAGTTACACACATATATTTACATGTGACCATGGCAATTCCTCTCTCATATGCCATGCAGCTGGAACTCTCAAAAGTCAACTCTAAGTTTTATATAATTGAAAATTTTGAGGTTCAATGAAGCTTATCAGAATAAAAATAAATTATATGACATGGGAAGGCAAATGGTAAAAATGAATACAACATTTCAGGTTAAATGTTCCTGAATGATGTACCTATTTGATACATTGTAGCTTTCCTGTCTAATAAATCATAATTGCACAATTTATACAAAACATGTTGATTAGAACCGGCTAGTCTCAAGCTTTCCAATGATATAATAAAATGAGCTTTAGGAGCTTCAAATTGCTGAAAAATGGTGTCCGAATGAAAAGCTGTTGAAACTAGATTGCATGAGTATTTTTGTATCACTGTTTAGCTTTTTTACCTGCATGAAGGGAGTGAATATACAATGTACATTTTACCTGCACTGAAGGAGTACACAATGTATATTTCACCTGAGCTGAAGAAGTATACAATGTATGTTTTACCTGCAAGGAGCCCTTCTCAGACTCTCTGTCTGTGCCGTCAGACAGAACTTGGTTCTTCAGACTGGTTTCTATGTAGAGAGTGGATCCACCTGCAATACAGACACAACACTAAACTGTTCAGGTGCACTTGCATGTTTATTAATAGCAGTATAGGTAAGGTAAGGTAGCAATTGGGTTTCACTATCTGCATATATAGAAATACCTGACAAGTCAACTTGTAGCCTAAACTGTAGGCACCAGAGCAGCTTACTGAGAAACAAGCTTTACAGATACTTGCACTGTGATATAACATTATTATCTATAAACTTTGCTTAGAAGGTCTTCCAATATTATGAGGGTGAATGTTTATAACAGGATTATACTTTAGAAAGAAGACATTGTCAAATTAATTGCACTAACTATAAGCACACAACATTAGACTGTGTGTAGAAATGTGTAGAAGTGTACAAAATGTATACAGAAGTGTATAATGTAGAAGAGTATAGGCATATGTTACACACCCATAGAGGTCCAGGCGAGTCCGCACACGACACCAGGGGGCGTTACGTCGTACAACCTGTCTCTGATGAACACAGGTTTGCCGACAAAGTCTGTGAGATTAGACTCCGTGACGTGCACTTTGTCTCCGGATTCATCTACTATCTTGAAGGCGGCTTTGCGATAAATCTACGTACAGGTACGTGTAATATAATATCTACGTACAGGTACGTGTAATATAATATCTACATACAGGTAAGTGTAATATAATATCTACGTACAGGTAAGTGTAATATAATATCTACGTACAGGTACGTGTAATATAATATCTACGTACAGGTACGTGTAATATAATATCTACATACAGGTAAGTGTAATATAATATCTACGTACAGGTAAGTGTAATATAATATCTACGTACAGGTACGTGTAGTATAATATCTACGTACAGGTACGTGTAATATAATATCTACGTACAGGTACGTGTAGTATAATATCTACGTACAGGTACGTGTAATATAATATCTACGTACAGGTATGCGACTATGTGTAAGGGAAGACAACTTACTTTCTCGATTTGCTTTTGAAGATTCCGGACTCCACTTTCTCTGCAGTAGGCGCGAATCAGTCTCCGTAGAGCAACATCCTCTAAATCTACTTTGTTCTCCATACCACTTGACTGTGCTATGTTCTTCACCAGATGGCGCTGTGGAGGTCAATATGTTTGTGAGAGAAGTGATCATCATTACTAATACACTGCATGCCAGTGTCAACATACCAGAGTATGTAGTAGTAAAGCGTTGAAATTTTTATCAAGTAATTTTTTTATTTAAAATATTTTGAAGTGTATTAGTCAATGTAATGCGTATTTAATAAAGATTTTAGCTTTCTGCAATTGCTGGAGTTTCGTCACATCATATCAATCACTGGATAAGTAAGTATATTAAGTAAGTATAGTAAGTATGTATAATGATTGCGATACTAACAGAGGCGATATTCATCTTCTCATCCTCAATATAGCCTGAAATCTCAATCATTTCCATTCTATCCCTTAACGGGTCGGGTATCTGGTCTATCACATTAGCTGTGCATATGAACAGCACCTGCAACACAAGTCATATTAACCAACACAGATTGATCTACTAGTGACAGGACTTGCAAGTGCCCTGTCACTTGACACTGGGTGTATTGGTAGCAGACTTAGTCACATGGCATCTATCAACATAGTTTATCGCATATTATATTTAAATACAATCTACAATGTAGGAAGATGAAAATGTATAAAAAGGTATCATTTATCCTCATATAACGCATCCGCAGGCTATTTTCGTCCTTCTATAGTAAAAAATTTAGTTCATAAATACCCATATTTATATAATAGTTTCTAGAATATACTATATAGAATACATTCTACATTCTCTATAAATTCCCGAATACATTATATAGATCATAGACTTAAAGATGATATACAATCAGACAGAGTAATTCACACAGACTATGTATAAAGCAGAACCGTAGACAGATGTTCACAACACCCAGTCATGTTGAGTGAGAGACTCTACCTTGCTCAGGTCTAGAGGTATGTCTAAATAGTGGTCCAGGAAGTTTGTATTCTGCTCAGGGTCCAGCAGCTCCAGCAGTGCCGAGGCGGGGTCCCCTTGGTACCCCCTCCCTAATTTGTCAACCTAAAGTATTCCAAACACCAAAACACATATATATTACTATAAATAGAAATTACTGTAATATTATAGAGAATAGAACTGCATGGCATAAGTTTTGTATAGTCATTATAATACGGGGCGGTAGCCAACCCACCTCATCTATTAGAATGAGAGGGTTCTCAGTCTTGGTTTTCTTCAGACACTGAAGTATCTTGCCAGGCATAGCACCAACATAGGTCCTTCTATGACCTGCGAATACAAGGTCAGCAGTGAGTCGGCTAACCCCAACAGAGCATGCTCTCTCTCTTCAGCGTGAGAAAGGATCTTGTTTAGCACAATGTCAGAGTATAATAGACACAGTTACACCACAGCATGTTATGTAGGTAAGACTCTCCACACAAATACAATTCTTTATTGGAGGTGTCATACATTACTCTAACATGGGAGTTGTCATATATTACCTTTAACATGGGAGTTGTCATACACTACCTCTAACATGGGAGTTGTCATACACTACCTCTAACATGGGAGTTGTCATACACTACCTTTAACATGAGAGTTGTCATACACTACTTTTACCATAGGAGGGAAGAACAAACTGCCACACAAATAATCTCTAAAGTTTCTATGCTATTTTTATAAATACCTTTGATTTCCGCGACGTCTGTCATCCCCCCAACGCTGAACCTGAAGTACTGTCTGTCCAGAGCTCTGGCTATGGACTTGGCAATAGAAGTTTTACCAGTGCCAGGTGGGCCGTGGAAACAGAGTATCTTCCCCTGAGTGTGTCCCTTCAACTTGCTCACAGCTATAAACTCCTACAGTGTATGACTTAACAGTAATACATGTGAATACCACCACCATTCTGACAGCCAGTAACATTGCAAGAATATACAGTATATTAACAAGTCACTACGACTTGACTTTTGAAACAAGCCATAGAGACTTGACTTGTGAAACAAGTTACACAAACTTAAGTTCGGAAACAAGTCACAGTGACCAAGTTTGATCTCAAATATTGTAGCCTGTGCTCATACATTAGAGTATCAGATTGCGGAGGCCCACAGTATTTACTTCAAGGCATTGATAGAACTTATCATGACATTTAAATACTTGTATAATAAATAGTTGAATATACTTCTGCAGTATTCTTTAGTTCAAACTGACTTTATTTACAATCTGTGGCTCAACCTATTACATACATTGTTATGAACTTTGGCAAGCTTATGTTTATTTTTTACAATAAAGCAATTTTTAATTATTCCATGAGTTCAAAAGCATGTTTAGTAGGGGCCATAAAATCAACCACAGATTTTACTGAAATATACAGCTAAGTATTTCACTAATGAAAACAATGTTGACACTGTCAGTTATGTGAGAATTTAAAAAAAGAAGCTACATCACAGACAGAATTTCATTGTCAAAAAGAAACCACCATTACATTGGTTTATCAAAAACTAGCATCTTTGTTTAGAAATTTAGTATAGCAATGGCAAATTATCCTGGGTTGTCTCCCCATTTCTTTATGCCCTGCGGCACATGGCAGGTAAAAGGCAACTTGATATTTATCAGTTAGTTTCTCTTAGAATCTGAATGTCACTGAATGTTATATTGAGTTTTGATAAATATTGTTCCAACCTTAGGATTGGTAGCTACACAAACTTGAGTCATCTGATTACAATATCTAATGATACTCTAAGTTTATGACAATATCTCATGATTCAGCTGCAAAAGGTGCTGCCAAACAGACTGTGACAACAAAATTATTTGAATATTTAAATTTCATTTTTCTAATGGTGTAGAGCGTTACTTATTAGGAAAATATAAATCAAGACAAATTATTTAAAAATGAATAACAGGTGAAAGGTTGGCTTGGTTGTGTATGTGTTGGTTTGGTGAGAGTCCTGTGTTAGATCAGCCAGTATCAGTTTCTCTTTGTTTGTCACACAAGTTATGTTGAACATACGACTAGATTGAGTAAGAGAACATGTCATGGACGGTGCTGACGGCTGATGCACTGCAGAAATATTACGACAGCCACCGAAACTACTCACCTTACCACGGCAGCCCACAAGCTCCATTGGTGTATAGTTACAATACTAAGGTACTTAGCTGTAAAACCTGTATCTAGATATTCAACTCTCATTCGACTTTGGTTTAACATCTTGTTGTAGTGAGCAGAAGACGGGCAACATCATGATCTGAAAATTTGTGCGACAAAAATCCCCAACTGTGTGGAATGTATTACACTACACTGCCATCCACAACAACCACAATCATTTGTTTTACAGGCAAATCCCTGGGACACGAATCCACCTCTAGGGACAACTCCTAACATAGTGTGGCCTCAGAATCAGAATCCCTTCCAGTACCAAGGAGGTACGGCACCGTGGCCGCACAGCAATCCGGAATCTTTAGTACCTGAGTATATGCCAATTCAGGGGATACCAGGAAATCATATGACCAATCAGCCGAGAGCGGGAATGGTGTTCCCTAACAGCTGTAATCCTACGGCAGAGGCTAACAGGGGTTCAAATCGAAATAATTCCAACCAAAAGAAACAGACTAGTAACATGTTTGTCTGTCCGTGCTGCGGTAACTTAGCAACCAAACAGAATAAGGCAGCAGGTACTTCCAATACTTGAGGGTACCGCTTCCAAGGTTGTTTATCTGTAGTCGAGGATTTTAAAATTCCTTGACTGAAAATCAATTGGAAGGTTTAAAATGTGTTTCTTATAACGAGCCGTGTTTATTAATTTTTACAGGAAACAGTTTGACTGACACAAGCAGTGACCTGAGTTCTACAATCAACAGGAGCAGCAGTAGTAACACCTGCAGTAGTAACACCTGCAGTAGTAACAGTAGAGCCTATCAACACACACAACCTTCAAACTCAGCCAATAGACAAGCAGCTAACATCAACCAAAACGCACAGTACACAGGTAACCAACGACCTTCACCTACCAAGTTTAGCAGCCCATGTTGAACGTGTGCGTAAAGATGCTAATATGTGCTCAGCGTAGGTTTCTGGCTGTTGATTTGGAACTTGAAATTAGAAGACAGCAGTTGGGCCTACTTGGAGGGCAGCTACAATTCTTTCTTAGGACCTAGAGTTTTCGAAAAAATACTTTTTCATGTCCAACTTTCATTTGAAAAAATTAAAGAATGTACTGTACAATACCAGCCCGATTTCTATTCCACAAAACTCCACTGTTTCAGGTGCCCGGCCAGGGAGCCCCATAGAGGTGAACAACCCGTACATGGCATACTATATGGAGCAGTTGAAGGCATACCAGAACCTTCTCAACCCTTACCAACCAGTAAACAGTAACAATATGCAGCAGAGTGACTGGGGCCAGCAGGGCTTGACGTGTGCTTCAAAATCATGTAACAGAGAAAGAAATCAGCCCAACTATTCAGAGAGTACTACAACTAATAGTAAGTAATACAACTAAAAGTAGATACTACAATATTAGGTACTGTAAGAATTGCACTAGTACAACCATGTGGCGTGTCCACAGGCAACAGTACTCAGAGTATAATATATGTTCACAGGCAATACCAATCCTGAGTGCTCATCAAGTGTAAAAAGTAGTTTGAAAGGACCAGTAAATCCGAACAGCTACTATCAAATGGCACAAGCGTACCAACACACACTAGAGAATATGAATAGAATGCACGCACAGTTCCAGAATGTTCCACAGAACAGAGTTGTACAGTCAGGTGAGTGAATGAGTTGTATAGCCAGGTGAGTGAATGAGCTGTATAGTCAGGTGAGTGAATGAGTGGCAGAGTCAGGTGAGTGAGTTGTAGAGTCAGGTGAGTGAATGAGTTGTAGAGTCAGGTGAGTGAGTGAGTTGTAGAGACAGGTGGGTGAATGAGTTGTACAGTCAGGTGAGTGGATGAGTTGCAGAGACAGGTGAGTGGATGAGTTGCAGAGACAGGTGAGTGGATGAGTTGCAGAGACAGGTGAGTGAATGAGTTGTACAGACAGGTGAGTGAATGAGCGCATATTGTGACTCCAGCCACTATACAAACTACTATACAAGCTACTATACAAGCTACTATACAAACTACTATACAAGCTACTATACAAGCTACTATACAAGCTACTATACAAGCTACTATACAAGCTACTATACAAGCTACTATACAAGCTACTATACAAGCTACTATACAAGTAACTACACAACACGAGTATAGCATAACATAATGTGATATTGTAGATGCGAGACGGTGTAACCAACACGACTACAACACGTCAAGCACACAGGATACGGATATCAACTCTTTCAGTAGCTGCTAGATGTTGGTATCCAGTCAGATGTGCATGGAGAGGGGACAATTCCAGATATTAACACTTTTAGTTTACATTGTGTAGTGGTGTTTACCGGAAATAAAATTATATGTAAACTAGTTACACTAAACTGTTTTATTGTACATTTACACTCATTTTTCTGAAGAAATAGCATAATGAAAATACTTAGTACAAAATATCTAAAACAATAACCTTCCCTTCCTCTCTCTGAATACACGGACAGTATGCACTGCATATCATAATGTTCTACAGTAGAGGTTTAGTTGTATGAAAGTGAGGCTGTGTGTATGAAAGAGAGCCTGTGTATACGAAAGAAAGGCTGTGTATACGAAAGAGAGGCTGACTCACCAGCACACGCTTCTTCACGTCTGTCATTCCGTAGTGATCCTCATCTAGTATGGTCTTGGCAGCAGACAGGTCAAAACTATCTTCACTGCAGACGCCCCACGGCAGCACCGTCAGCCAATCCAAGTAGTTTCGTGTGACACTGCACAAGGAAGACTTTTAGTGTTTACTCTAATATGTGTTTATACTGATGAAGATAGTCAGGTGAAAAAATACAAACTAAACATTAGTTAATTTTGAATAGTAATTTTTACCCGAAAGTCAAACAATTTGAAAACTGTTACCAGAAGCCACACATGTAAAATAAAAAATCTTTCACAGTTCGTGGATTGATAGCTGATGAAGGAGCAATAAGTAAAATAAGTTACTTGAATTCGGAAGATTGTGGGTCCAGAAATCCAAGTTTATTAAACTCTTCATCCATGACTTGTTGAGCATGATCTGGGATTGTCTTACCCTAGACAGGGAAACACAACTCTATATTATTGCAGGAATGTATAGTAAACGAAGTGATGAAAAGATGAAGATGACATGATTACATGCTGACAAGGGGACATAACTGCCACATAACTATATGCTGTCACGTCTGCGTCACATCTAAATTGGACTGTTTGCTGCTGGACCAGCACAAAGTAGTACCAGGTAGAACCAGGTAATACCAGGTAGTACTAGGTAGAAATACCTCTAGCCTCTTTCTCAGTTTCTCCTCAATAGCTTGCTTGTCATCTTTCTCGATGCCGAGCTCCTTCTTGATGACCTTGAGCTGCTCCTGCAGCATGTACTTCCTGTGCTGCTTCTGCACCTTCTGCTCGACCTCTTTGCCGATCTTCTGCTGCAACTTACTCAACTCATACTCCTTTTTCAGGAGAGATAAACTCAGCATCAGACGGTCCGGGATGTCCCGCTCCTCCAGCACTGCCTGCAGCTCTTTACTGTCCCCTGAGCTCAGGGCAGCACCTGTATTATAAGATATATCAGAGTGACTGACACGGCATCTCATCTCATTGGCTGCTGTAAGCTATTCAACCAATCAAATTGGCTTCAAAAAATTCAAATGCTCACTAAAAATGTTGTGGTAAAAACATTAAAATATAACATATTATAGACAAGGACTTACTTCAACTGTAGTAGAAAAATATTACCATAAAGTTCTGTTAACATTGCAAAAAGAATACAGCTAAAGTTTAGCGGAGTACCTAAGTCAGAGAGGTAGGCTGGGTTGTCTATAGCCCGCTGTCCACTTTGCATGAGCTGTGCTACTGATTCCTTGTACAGAGGGTTGAGTGTAATGATGTCTCTAATAGTTTTCACCAACTCAGCCGTCAACGCCTGCAACACAAGATATGCTGCCAGTCAATAGGCTGCCACAGCCCGACACACGGTACAGGTGGTTGGAGGACAGAAAGTGAAGCCCTTCAATACAGAAGGAGTTTTGAGACTCTGCGAGTTACTCAAGTCTTGAGAAGTTAAAAAAATTGTGAAATATTTAATCAAATGAATTTAAAAAGCTATTATCATTTGCTAGACGGATGTTCATATTGGTGTGTGACCCACTTTGACTTCCGAGCTGTGTTTGAAAGGGTGGTGTTTGATATTTCTGGTTATGGCGATCAGCTTGGGGCCAGAATCTTCCGTTTCACCAAACAGAACGTCAACAGTTGGTGGACCCTTGTTGTCAGCGAGTCTGGGTATGATGTCGGAGTTGTCTGTCACTGCTGTCAGTATAAGAATGAGAATAAGTTGTTATATAGGACAAAATACTTACAGAGAAACAGACAAAGACTGTCAACAGTTAGAAACAGTTAATAATGTTGATGCAAATTGGGATTAGACTAAAAAATGGAAAGAATTTCTTTACTTGATCTAAATCTTACAAACTTGTAGCAACTTTTGTGAGGGCTATCAATATGTACATAAATTATTGAAAGCTGCGAGCTTTCGTATTAGAATATTTCTA
The DNA here is from genome assembly GCA_964035545.1 of Bugula neritina. NCBI lineage: Eukaryota > Metazoa > Bryozoa > Gymnolaemata > Cheilostomatida > Bugulidae > Bugula > Bugula neritina. The sequence continues at coordinate 30,048,675 of OZ037767.1, forward strand.
TAACATTTACAAATAATAGCGAGTGTACATGTATACATGATAGTGACTAAGAGATGAGTCATGATAGTTACCTGGAGATGAGTCATCACTGCCATCTGCGGAGCTGCCGTCAGCATCTTTAGGTTGCATAGGAGTTGTCTTATTCTGCTCTTCGTAGATGCTCCCCTGAGCTTCTGTCACCAGATCCGTGATCTCAACTCTGAATTATCATACAACTCAAAGTACCATCTGAATGTATGTGTTTTGTGGCAGCTTACATTCTATACTAGTTAGCAATTGTAAACATACTGAGTAATTTAAAATGTGCTAATTCAATAATCTTAAGTGACCATCAGTCAAGCTCAGGCATCCTAAAGCTAACTGGAATTGCAAACCACAATTTTTACATAAATCATCTAATAATTATTGAATAGTCATTTGATTATTATACATACTTATATAATTTATATTATATCTATCTACATAATTATTCATGTAATTTATATTCATTTATATTATACATATAAATTCATAAATGTATGACGTAAGAATATAATATAATTATTACAGTGTGGTTATGCTAGAGTTGAATACAATATAATATAATAACTATAGTGTAGTTATGCTAGAGTTGAATACAATAGAATACAGAACACAAACCGTCTATGCCCCATTGCTATGAGCACCATTTTCCCACTCTCTATCATCTGCATCTCGTGTATCTTAACAAAGGTTCCCACAGAGTAGATGTCGTCTAAAGAGTTTACTACTTCATCTGTGTTGCTGTAATGTCATCATAAACAGTGTATCGCCTACTGGGCTGACATTTTGATACTCTACTACACTGTGTGAATATTTAGATGTGTGTTAGTGGACTTCTGCATTATGCATATCACTACAAACATTTGTTATTCTATCTTGGATAGCGCAATGCACACTGTGCTGTATACTATACCATGTTAGAAGACAAAACCATGTCTAAAATCTACCATTTGGACGAATATTATGCATTTATAGGCCACTGTCCCCCTCTATTATAGAATTTGTTTCCCAGGTGCTCACAACCCATGATAATTATATTGAGTAGAGTTCATACATTCTAATGGCAAGGTATACGGAGACAGAAGATAGTATGACTCATCTATTAGTTATGACTCACTTGTCGTCTCTCTTCATAAACACGGCAGCATATCCCATTCCAAGATCTACTCGCTTCTTGATTAAACTCTGTAGACTTTTGTCGTGTATCTGTGAATATATATGACCTCTATATGACCTCTACATTAGCTGAATACTTAGGAACAGTTTCATCACAACAGCCAGTGAGTGGAGAACACAATGTGCAGCATAGACACTAGCTAAGGCTGCTCAGTTTATACGAAATACTCAGCATGGACTTAGAACACACTCAGTAGAAACCCTTACAGTTCTCTCTGACAACATCATTACATTAAACATAGTAACTGATACGAGAATAATAGCCACAAGTAGTTACACAAAGTCTGTTATATAACTACTAGCGTCCTACTCACTTCTATCATTTTGATAAACTTGGGAAATATAGGATTTCTCCGAATAGCTATAATGGGTAGAACAGGGAGATTATCTGGCACAGTCATGGGAGAGAGGGCTACGGTGAAGGAAGGGCCAGAGGCTATGTTATCAGCCCCTCCGGTATCCTCCACTATCTGCGCATTGTTATCATCGTCATCATCTCCCTCACCATCTCCGCCATTATTGCTCTCCCCACCATCATCTCCGGCATCAGCAGATCTGCTGTCCCCTGTGACAGCAAAGTATCAGTCACTGATACTGTAACTCACACTGATACTATAGCTCACACTGGTACTGTAACTCACACTGATACTATCTCACACTGATACTGTGACTCACACTGATACTATAACTCACACTGATACTGTAACTCACACTGATACTGTAACTCACACTGATACTGTAACTCACACTGATACTGTAACTCACATCAATACTATAACTCACACTAATACTGTAACTCACACTAATACTGTAACTCATACTGGTATTGTAAGTCACACTGATACTGTTACTCACACTGATACTATAACTCACACTGATACTATAACTTAGACTGAAAGAATTATGATACAAATCCATTAGCAAGAATTTGAATCATTTACTATACAAATACTTTTCGCCTTAGCAAGGGTAACTTATACCTCACGGTAAGATTGTATACTAGAGTAGATGATGGTTATTTGAAGTTACAACTCAACAAACCTTTGAAACTTCTCTTAAAATGATATGTTGAAGTTGTGAAAGGTTGACTATATGACTGCCTTGGAGCAAATTCTGGCATATTTCTACTCCATATTGATAATGCTGAGGTGGTGTATGTAGCTTTACACTTGCTAGAAATTGTTTGCCGCAATAATCGAAGTGAAAGTCGTGTAGGAAATCGTTGCATTATTGGATAACCCTGCAATGCCAAATATTGGTAAAAGCACTCGACCCTACAAGCTACTATGCCTATTGTATGCAATACAGCACAAAGCAACTGCTATGAGATGCACTACAATCATAATGAACAAGTAAATTACAACTGGCTCATATTACTTGTATTTGGTTTATTATCAATATTTATTTTATTGCAAAATTGTAGATTATTTTGGTTTCAACTACATTAACATGAATAATTATTTACCTACCACAATTTTCCCAACTCAAGTTGTGAACATAATAATTCATGATTACAATTACAAGTTCAAGAGACAACAGTATAATAGAATAAGAATGAGTATAGACAACAATTTAGTATTACTATTAGTGCTTAGTAGTAGCAGAAATAAATGTATAATTAATTTAATTATATTCATTAAATAAAATCATAGTGGACAAATATTGAGATAAATAACAAAAGCCATAGAAGATCAAGAAGAGCTACTAGGGTACAATCACAATGTTAGCAAAGAATTAGCAATTCTAATAGCAATACTCATACTATCTTACTAATAGTAATACAAAGTCTAATATCAATACTGTAAGTGTAATACTAATAGTAAAACTAAATGTAATAATTTGTCAAAAGTGAACTTAGCATCGAATTCAAATAAGATAAAGATACAGTTGCTCGAACTTTTAAAAAGGCTTCAACATAATTTATAATTGATATGTTTTTGCAACATCTCAGCATTTTGCACATCACTTTTGAGCAAAGTTTCCAGCGTTTTAAAGCAACTTTTACTACTACTACTAGTACTAGTACTACGACTACGAGTACGTCTACTCAGCCTCATTACCTATACTTATAGTTATAGTCATAGTAATAGTCATAGTCATACTGATACTCATACTGGCTAAAACTAAAAGTACGTATCATCAGACTGATACTCCAAGTCTATACTTTATACTCCATGACTATGTCTATAGTAATACTAATACTAATAGTAATACTAATACTAATACTTATACTAATTATTAGTATAAGTATTAGGCTGATACTCATATGGCTGTATTAGTATTACTATTACTATTAGTAAACTAATAGTAATAGTAATACTAATAGTAATAGTAATAGTAATACTAATACTAATAGTAATAGTATCAGTATGACATTGACTATCACTATCAATTGAAATTGAGTATGGCTATGAGTATCAATTATTACAATCAGCATCACTATCAGTATGACTCGTATCACTATCAGCCATATGATATAACTGAGTATCACTATTACGATTATTAGTATTAGTACTTATATAAACATTTGCAAACCATTTACATGACTTTTACTACAGGAACAGCAAAAGACTTAGATTACATCAGCAATATTTTTGGTTCACAACGACATATTTATAAAAATAAGAAATTTTTTAAACTAAAAAAAATATAAAACAAAAAAATGTAAATATTTCAAGATTGCACAATATCATGATATGTGTGTTGAATCAATTATGTATATTAATCAATGCCGGTATAGTAATTGCAACACAACATTTCCTGTGTGAACTATGCAGAAAACATTGATCGTAATAATCATAATCATTATGCAATTCATTCAATTACTAATAGTAATACTAATACTAATAATAATAGTGTGATGCTAATAGTAACAGCAATAATTATAATTGTAGTGTTTTGTTGCATGGCATTGGTATTGCAGTAAAAAAGTAAAATAATCAAAAGTGAGAAATATTTTTCCTTAAGCTTAAAGCTAAGGAAGCTTTTTTTCATTTTCATTTTGGTATTTTAATTTTAAAGTATAACTTAAACTATAACTAACTCTAAGTCTATTACTAGTAATAGTAATGCTAATAATAATACAGATACTATAAATATAAGTATTTCAATTTATATTTATTTAATACTACTACTATCAGTATTAGTATTACTGTACCTTAGTGTGTAGCAACTAGCTCTAACAGTAACTAATAGTAATGGACAATGGTACTCATAGTAATGTCATACTCATAGTCATACTGTTAATTTTATTGCTAGTAAAATAAATATAATACTAATATATTTTTGGTAAATCATTATCAGGAGCTGCTGCAAGCACAATTTTTAATTGACTAGCACACACAGTGTGTTTTTGCAATTTGAATTCTGGAAAAAAATCACTTGCTTTGATGATTTTAGCTCAACTAGTACTACTGTACCCACGTTCTTCATTTTTAGCTATCGCATTTATTGTAAACATAATATGCTTACTAATCTTTCGTTATCCAATCTGTTCCTATGTTGATGTTTACTCGTAGAAATTTTATTTTTAGATTAATTTATCTGTTCAAAGCCACAAAGGTCTCAACTGATAATCCAGGATTTAAAGAAAAGTCTTTAGTTCATGCATTTAAAACATGCAAGATGTTTTAGGGTGCCAACTCTAGACAATTTTCATTTGATTTTGTGATTTGGGAAAAAAATGGTGCACCAGCAGAAAAATTCAGTTTGAATTGCTATCCATACTTCTGACCATAACATAAACTCCATGACTGTTATTACATTCCACTGAGTATTAGCTATTGGCAATATTATTTTGGTTGGTGTGAAATATTGTGAGTTGTGTCATCTGTAGTGATCTGCAATTTTCAAGTATATTATATTAATTGTCAATATCATCTAAAAGCAAGAAGTATCTACAGCTTTGTGTTAAAGTCTTTGGAGCTTCCCTGCTCTAATAATAAAGAATGTGTAAACAAACAAGCATTTAGAAAAAGCTCCCAATAGAAAGAATAAATATGAGTGTGTCTATATCAATCAGAGATGATAGCTTCTATCCCTTTGCAATCACACCAGCCCCTCGCCAATCTCTTATACGAGTGAGTTAGTTGTATATTAGTATATAGTAGAATTTGTGGCTATTTGTACATGTTTTTGACATGAAGTTTGTTAGTTTTCTTTTTCCGGTAAGATTTTTAAAAATCTCATATCCAAGTTTTTTTTTCTAAATTTTTGTATTGTGTCATTATATAGAAATGGCAGAGATTGACTCGCTTACAAAAGAGTTTGGCCTATTTTCTGGCTGTTAGCCTAGTAATCTTGATCATATATAAAACTACATTCCACGGGGCGGATCTCAGCGTCACCCCACATCCTCGAAAAAATATAATTAATGAAAAAGTTGAAGTTAATCACAACAAAGACATAGTTGTAGACGATGCTGTGGCTGACCCTGCCGCCAATGTTGCTGCTAGTGAAGTAGATGTAAGTGCTGTTATGTCCTTCCTATCACCATGCTGCCATCACTAGCTTGTTTGTAACATTTAATAGTACAATATAATTATATCTTGTTGATATGTTATTATGTTCTTAATCAATTTAGTTGTCAATTGCATCTCTAATAAATGAATATAGAGTCTAAAATGTATTTGTACTGGTGAATGCAGATAGTTGTGTTTTAAGTAGTGGTATCCACTCTACTTTATGTAGTTATATGTTATATTATATACGGGTTTTATATATAACAATATATATGATATTGTGTATAGTAAATATAGTGTGATATATAATATTCTATATAGTATCCAATACTATATATAGTATTTAATGTTATATATTTAGGATAATAAGGCTAAAGCTATTATATATTTAGGATAATAAAGCTAAGCCCGTACAGCAAGTAATTCAAGAGGCAGTAGCTGATGAATACCCAAATGACTCACTCAACCATAACGACGATGACGATGGATCTGATGATGTTGTGGACAGTCACATAGTGTTTGATGGTATGTAAGTCTATTATATAATATACTATAATAAACATAGTATTATAGGACAATATAATATATGATAGTATAATATAGTTACTATAATAATATATGATAGTATAATGTTATATAATGATATAATACGATAATACAATGGTGTATAATAATAAAAATAGATTTGAAAGTCTTGAATTTTTATGCATTTGTATTCTCAGAACAAATTTCCTGCATTTAATGCTCTATTGCATGTTACTTTTTTTTATTTTATTCCATGTATTATCAAAGAAAAGCCTGTTTATTGCTGTAACGTTCTGCATATAATGTCACTTGACTGATTGCATCTGTTTTTCTCCTCAGGACCAACCAACCCGAGACAGACAGCCGTGGTGGAGGCCTTCAAGTACTCCTGGCAGGCCTACAAGCAGCACGCCTGGGGTAAGGACCAGCTGAAACCTCTCAGTCAGTCCCACCACACCTGGTTTGACTTGGGCCTCACTCTCATAGACTCCCTGGATACGATGTACATCATGGGCCTCAAGTCAGGTATGCTCTCTAGTCTAGTCTCTAGTCTACCTCGATCTAGTGTCTAGTCTACCTCTCTAGTAGCGTATTGTATACTTTGTAATATAATAATGTTCTAGTATATTACATACATATTGTATACTTTGTAATATATTACATACATATTGTATACTTTGTAATATATTACATACATATTGTATACTTTGTAATATATTACATACATATTGTATACTTTGTATTATATTAATTATTATATAATGACTGTTGAGGATATGCCAGGTAGACTGGTATTACATAATAGTCACAAGTATATCAGCCTACCTGATGGCTGGATGTTGCAGAGTTTGAAGAGGCCAAGTTGTGGGTCCAAGGGTCCCTGTCCTTTGACAAGGGAGACGTGAACTTATTTGAGACGACAATAAGAGTTGTGGGAGGTCTGCTCAGTGCTTATCATCTATCTCATGACGCCATGTTTCTACAGAAAGCAGTGAGTTGTCTTCTCTCTTCCACCGTGTTCGCTCTTGTGTGTGGGAGACGTTGCCTAGCAACCTGAATATGTATACAAATATCTAGTCAGTGTATTCCTGGAGTTAATTGTTATTTAGTAATATTGTTAAATCGCAATACAAAAATAAATTTTCCTTTTTAAATTCTATGTTTGAATATTTGACCAAAAAATAAAAAAAAGTTTTGGTGTTTCCTTGACCTTGATGTTTGATAAGGACTGTGTGAGGTCAGAGTTGGCAGCCAGTAATGTTGATGCTTCTAGAAAGATCTGGGGAACCGCATGATGCCTGCATTCAGCACAAAGTCTGGGATACCGTATTCAGACGTGAATATAAAGACGGGTCGCGCTCATGCACCTCGCTGGGGGCCGGATTCATCCACCAGTGAAGTGACAACTATACAACTAGAGTTCAATGATCTCTCCTATACTACTGGTGACGACAAATACAAGGTACTCTCTAGAAGTAAATGTGCTCCTGGCCTATTGAGTTGTTCACTATCTGTATCCATCATTCTTGTTGGTACATGTACTTGTTACACGTTAAATATATTGCGAGTTTAAAATGACATCTCCCCTTGCTTAATTCTAACCTTGAAAGACTGTGATTTAACAGAATGCAGTTGGCAAGGTCAGGAGACATGTACACGATCAGCCCAAGAAAGACGGACTCGTCCCGATATTTATAAACGCACAAACAGGGAGACTCAGGGACCCGGCCACTATCAGTTTTGGTGCTAGGGGGGACAGTTATTATGAGTACTTGCTCAAGGAGTGGATCCAAACGGGTAAACAAGATGAAAGGTGGGTCTCACCAACTTTTTTCAAATATATCCGTCTGTTCTATGAAATTTAATTACTAGACAACTAGATATGTAAATCTCATCAACCTTATAAATTAGAATCTTTCACAGTTATAAGTACATGTCAACCATAGAGTATAAAGCTGTTAAGTTATTGACTACTGATACTTGTATTACTTGTAGTTATCACTTTGAGTATTTTATTCTGCAGTTACTATTACTTGAAGGTTACGCAGAGATTATATTGAAGCCATGGAGGGCATGAAGAAGCATCTACTCAGAAAGAGTAAACCCAATGGCCTGACGTACATTGGAGAACTGCTCAGTGGACGAACTTTCAGTCCCAAAATGGTGAGCAACTCATATTGTGTTATACCTTTCCCTTATTATACTGGATATGTATGTTGCTTGTAATTGTATTTCTACTCACAGTAATTAGTCCATGTAGTTGTATTTCTACTCACAGTAATTAGTCCATGTAGTTGTATTTCTACTCACAGTAATTAGTCCATGTAGTTGTATTTCTACTCACAGTAATTAGTCCATGTAGTTGCATTTCTACTCACAGTAATTAGTCCATGTAGTTGTATTTCTACTCAAAGTGATTACTCTTTGAACGTGCTAGCCGCCATGTTGAAGTCTGTATCTTTCGTACTTCAAGGATCACCTGGTTGCTTTTATCTCCGGTACACTGGCACTGGGAGCCCACCACGGGCTGCCCGCTGACCACCTTGACATAGCTAAAGATCTACTAGTCACCTTCAATGAGATGTATGTACAGATGCCCTCGGGACTCAGCCCTGAGATAGCCTACTTCTCTACAGACGCAGATGCTAAAACAGATATTATAGTCAAGGTGAGTGGCACAGGCTATGTTAATGTTCATTCCGTCTGTGGGTAGAGTTAGATTCATAGTATATGTATGCAATGTACGGTAGCATATGCGGTGGTTGTCCTTAACTCTTCACCTTGGAGGCCTCCAAATTGCAATGAATGGTGGAACTTATTCTATATCACTGGACGGTATATTTAAGTCTGGTTCAACCCCCTCCTTCTCTTTCTAAGCAGTGTACATTTTGTATAGCAGGATTTAGTGAAGTTGTCTTCTATTGCAGTTATTATTGCGTTCTGTTGCCTTGTTTTAGCCTCCAGATTCTCATAATCTCCAGAGACCAGAAACTGTAGAATCTCTATACTACCTCTACTGGCTGACGGGGGATAAAAAATACCAAGAGTGGGGTTGGAACATCTTCCAGGCCTTTGAGAGGCACAGTAAGGTCAAGGCTGGTGGTTACTGCTCACTAAATAATGTGCGAGTGGCAGAACCTTCCTGCAAGGTAAGGCAACTCTTGTTACAGCATTTAGTCATTATACCTTGGCATCTGTCACTGTAAGGCACCTGTTAGTATCAAACAAGAGTGACTGCTAGACTCTGTAGTGCTGCGTAATCTCAAAAGTTTCTAATTTCCTGCAAAAGATTTTGTTTTATTCCATTTTCTGTGCATAACTTTAAACATCAAGACCTTCTCCATGCTCTGAAAATATCATGACCAGTATTCAGATATCTGCAGTTTGCACAGAGTTTATTACAGGAACTTATGCTACATGCTGCCTTCCACTTAACTTGGTGCTACTTTTAGTCAAGGGCAGACAAATCCCACTATCTGTATACCTTTTTTGTTTCTTTCCTTGTTTTTACAAACTGTTATTCTATTGTGCAATGTTGACATCAAAGACTATTTTTAATGGCGATATTTTGTTGACAGGATAACATGGAGAGTTTCTGGCTGGGAGAAACATTAAAATATTTCTACTTACTTTTTGCTGACAAGAATTTGCTGCCGTTTGATCAGTGGGTGATAAACACAGAAGCTCATCCGCTGCCGATCCATAAACACTAGTAGTTAGTAACAACTTTCACTCAGTGACTAGTTATTAGTACTATTTGATTAACTGGTTATGAATACAGTCACTAGTATATTATGTACAGTATGTCACTAGTACATAACATAACATAATACATGACTCTTTATCAAGAGTAATGGGTACTATATAGATAATACTTAGGTTTTACAGATAATCGCTACTCTATGAAGAACTACCAGTATTATTATCCAATATCTAAGTTTTACTCGATTACTTCACTTATGCACAATAACTGTACGTATTCATATTTTTACTGCAACTTATGTAAGCAAGTTGAACTATAAATATTTGTTCTATTATAAATTTTGTGTAGTCCAACTGCAGTTGAATTGATTACTGTTCACTGATGTATTAATTTATTTCTTTCTCTATTTTATATCAAGGGTTGGCTGTTGGAGGTTTTCATTACGCAATGCTCAGAATGTAGTTTAGTTTTAATAAAAGTCCCTTCTTATTGCAACATGACAGTCCGATCTTATTGCAGTATAAAAGTGTGGGACTGTTTATATGCATCAGTTGAAAAAACTCTTCTGGTGTAAATTTGTTTTACTAGCTATTGACTGGAATTGACAACTATTTAAGTTATTTTCTAGTAATTTATTGCAGCTAGTTGACTTTACAATCTGGTCAATACCATCAAACCATAAGGTTCTGTTCTAGCATCAATATTTGACCTGCTGAGAATTATATTACAGCAAGAAAGGTGTCTTTCATAAACTATAAAATGATATTTTACTTCTGTGACAGTAACAAGCATATTCAATATAGTAATGTATTTATTACATGAAATAAAGTGGGAGAATCACATCACTTAGGGGCAATAGAAAGATAAAAAAATAAATAACTCTACTAACATTCAAGCAGTTGTGTCCATTGCAATATTGTCAGATTCTGTATTGTGTTTAGACAGAGTGGTGAGGAATTTCTCAAATGACTCAATGTAAGGCTTTAAGCTAGTCTTCTTGTAATCTAGCAGGTTCCCCTCCCCCTTCCACACCGCCAACTGCTCAGTGAGGTCATGCAGTGTTGGCACCTAAACAATCAACAGCGAGTCAATATTCTACATCGTTAGTAAGGGAGAGAACAACTCTACTGGCATAGTGGGAGTATGCTTACCTTGAAAGGATCAAATGTGTCCACATGGTTGATGTCAATAGGCACACAGACTCTGCCCGTCTTTGGGTGGATGCAGAAAGGACTCTTCAACAAGTGGTTGACCCCCTTGCTCACATTAACATCTAGCCTGGGGTACGTGTACTGCAACATTATCTCTTTCATCTACAGAGTAGAGTACATTCTATTGGGGAACAAAACTCGTAAAAGGAAGTCATAACAGAAAGCTGCCTGCCCATGAAGGCATAAAAATAAGCTAGAAAAATTATAACAGAAATTGCCGGCCTGTGTTCATAAAGAGACAAAATATAAGCATATTAAAAGAAAGAAAATATATTAGAAATATAAACCAGAACCAGGGTAAGTTTGGCAAATATAACATAGCATACAGAACTGGTCCATTACATGAGCTAGAAACTAACATTGTGTGGCATCTCATGGAGAGGAGCACTGGTACAGACAGATCCCTCAGATGACATCCTCTTACAAAATATACCCTTCAGACATCCCCAGCGTAGTTTAGATGTTTCTCCAAACCCGTCCGTATCTTCCAGCTCTTTGATCAATGCCAAAACTTGCTCATCTGTTATCAGACCTGAGACAGCAAAGGCAGCATCAAACATCTGTAACTGTTTTATAGGCAGTGGCAGCAAATAAAAATTCTTTGGATGAGATGTAGAAAAATATTATAACATTTTTTATTCATCAGGAAATTCATTAGATTAGTCTAGTGCTGTGCATCAACAATCCTATTTCTAGAGAGTCAATTATACATGAAATATCTTATATAGTAAAACTGACTTCTGAAATATCCAAATGCTTTTACTGGTGACTCTCGCGTAAATCTATAGTTACTATGTTTATTAAATTATTTTCTCAGTTGAGCTGCCACATTCAGTAACTGTAACTCAAAGGAGCTGTAAATTCTTTAAAGTTTTTACTTCACAGCTGCAAAGAACTTCTCTCATCAACTATGAGCTTTTATATTACTACTAACTATTAATACAACTGGAAATTGTAAAATCGTTGGTTGAATTAACTGTCAAACTCATACTCACTTATTTTAACTCATAATTCTTCAACATAATCAAATGGATCACCAAGTTACCTATCTAGAGGCATATTTATTATGTTTGGCACTAGTAGTACAATCACTATTCAAAAGAAACAACCACAAAGTACCTTTTAAAGTTTGGAATTGTTCTTCCGTGGAGAGAAGATCCTGTCTATTGACAAAGTAGTCATCAAAATAGTCTGATATGATCTCCAGAGCTTTCCGAATGGACACATGCAGCTGGTTGTACTTTAGAATCACCTTCTTTTTCTATAAATAGACGAGATAGTAGCCACAGGGTTTCTATATATCTTGTTATATGTTTTCTTTAGGAAGACCCTCTGCCATTTATTCACTGAAAAATAACGACTATAATTCTATTTTATTTGACCTTTCAGAACAGTAGACAGCTAAATGAATAATTATCATAATAATTCTTTATAAAAATTATATGATAACAATCTCACCATGTTGGCACCACCTTTAACCAGACTGAGGTACTCAGCAACCGCCGCTCTAGCCGCAGCGCTGAGTTTTCGAGCTTTCTCGTCGCAGACCCAGCAGTGAACGCCTCTTCTACCAGAATACACCCAGAGCAAGTGTTTGAAACCAAAGTCCTCCGTTAATGCTCTGTGAATTATTTTTATGGCTATGGTCATCAGGGGCCAACAACTGCAAAAAAAGTATTTCAAACCAATAAATTAAATATCACATTTTAACAAATTAGACTAAAAATTAACACAAAAACCTTCCAAGACAAAGTTAATGTTGTTCAACCTCAAACAGATGTCCGCTCCGGAGCAACAGCTACGAACATCATCATAATCTGTCATGTCGATGTCAAACACTAGCTCTTTGTACTGTGCAACAAATTCACCTGCCCGAACCATGTCACGCAGCTTGGGCTACAAAATATATTATTGCTCAGAGACTTTGAGATTTGTTTGTTAAATAACAGTTTATTGTACAACTATATAGTCAGTTTTATACATCTAAAAATATGAAGAATGGATGTTGAAGTAAAATTACTGTACTATTAATTTAACTGTTAGTATTATAATTAGGCTCCTTATTTTCAAAGTTTCTTAAAAATCGGCATCAACGTGATAAAATTATATTAATAATTATTATAAATATAAACATAATGAAAATGTAAGCCATAATGATAGAGATAATAATATAACTTACATGATAATTAACTATATTAATTAAATCGAGCATGCATGTCAATATAATAATCAATAATTAAAATTTTAACAATAAACCAAAAAATATAATTATAATATGCAAATTCAGTTTAATTATAAGTATAAATATAACTATACGCTAATCCAGTTTTACTAATTTATATTATAACTTGAAGTTGATCAAGTGTAATAAATAAACTTGAATAATCATAATGATAATGATATCCACTCATGATGTTGATATTCATATTGATATAGATGATATTCATAATCAAATACTAATAGTAATATTCATATTGATACTCTACTAGTACTAGCTGTAAGCTTTAGCTATATTTATTTAGTAAGCTTATAAGCTAACTCAACTGTAAGAAGAAATAACTATGACTATTACTATACTCTATAGGCATAGCCACAGGATTAGCCTTAGCCCTTAGATATAGATTATAGGGTTAGTACTACTAGAAGTAGAACTATCAAATTAAAATTAAAATACAATTAGACTAAATAGTAAATTACTTTTATACTAATTAGTATTACTAACTAGTATTAATATTATTATATTAGTATTAATTAGAGCTAGACTAAGACTTACAGTTACTCTTATCCAAATTATTCTTAGAGTTACTGTTACACTTACTGTAGTGTTAGACTTAGAGTTAGTGACAGTTGGACATGGTTTTGGTTTAATAAAAATGAATTTGAATACATACTGAACACGTGTATACTGCACCAATATCTATTTTATAAGGACATTTAGATCTTATATCCTTTTCCATCTCTGCCTGATCAGCATAGCTCCTGTATCTGAGGTAGATGTCGTCTTTCAACGTAAATGAAAACTCCCTATTTTTGAAATAATTAGGCCCAGAATCTTTGTATCTGAGCCATTTGAAATATTGTGTGAATGGAAAGAGTTTCTTATAATATATAGGCAAAAGCTCTGGCATCAGAGATGAGTCCCAGGAGTTACTAACTTCTACAGCTGGAGCCATTTGTGGATCTTTACTTCTCAAGTGTCGTGAAGTTCCAGATTTTTACAGTAATACTAATACTAATAGTAATTAGATTTCCCCGCCGTTCGGACAAACCAAGGGGGACGTACCTACATTGGCCACGCCTTTTTAAACACACTTGAATGTTATTTTTTTAAAAACAGTAAAATAAAACAAAATAAAATAATTTAATTACTAAATAAAAATAGTAAACAATTACTGAATTTGTTATAGCATGACATCGTTGTTGGAGACTATAATTATTCGTCGCTTAGTAACATGTAATCACTTGCGAAGCACCTGCTACTTGTAAACAGCTCTTTGCTACATCAAGAGATTTATTTTCGCCATTTCTTCATATTTTTCCGACGTAAGTAAGTTTCATATTGTGCTATTATTATTTATAGAGCAATGAAAGTCATTGTGTTTATTAGAAGAATAGTTTATATATAGTGTAACTAGCTGCCTGACAGCAATGAAACTTGAATGATTAATTTAGTTCAATATTTATTTACAGGTTAATGGTGCTCATTTCTTGAACTCAAGTAATTGCAATGACTATTTGAATTATCTTAGTATTTATGTATGCTATTGTGCTGTACTTTTTTAATGCCATTTGACAGTAAAAGTGTAAGCAACACTATCTACAATCATGCCTCGCGCAAGGAGTCCAGAGTCGGACAACAGTGATGCAGAAGAAGGATTAGCGGAGTTGGAAATGCAAAAGTTGACCCGGCAACTCCGTATAATGGAAGGAGACAGGTAGAACAAAATAGACTTTAGTTACCAAAAACTCCTTTCAGAAACATAATTGAGTACATGCTAAGCTTGAGCTAAACAAAAATACGACAGCTGTAACTTGTTAGTTATAATAGTTTTACAACCTGGTAACGAGTACTGATAGCTCTCAATGCGATATTATCTGTGAACAAAAGGGATTAACAAAACAACTTATTGTTATCACTATGATTTAAAATTAAATTTAATATAAGTAAAGTTTGTTTATAGTCAAGTGTTTTTGCCCTGTAACCACATGGACTATATTTGGTAATAGATAAAACTGTAAAATAACTTTAATGGTGTGATTATAATATAAATTATGATATTAAAAGGTACTGAATAAACACTTTTTATTTATTGCAGAGAGGCATACACTCAAGAGACACAAAATCTCATAAGAAAGCAAAAAAATGAAATAAACCAATTAGAAGCAGAGAAGAAAGAACTGCATAAGGATTTGAGATTAGCAGAAAGTCGATCTAATCAAGTTGCTGATGAAAGTAATGCTGAAAAATTGAAAGATATTGTAGAAAGTCGAGGTAAGGATTATTGTCGGATTACTGTGTTTGATTAGACAGTTTATTGATTCTTGTATCTTAATTTTCAATAAAATAATAGATTGTTTTTAACTGTATTAACTCACAGAAAACTCACTGCAGAAACCTGTGCCGATGATATAATCTTAATAACCACAAAATTAATCATATTAGATGAGAAAGATCGTGAAATAGATGAAGAGCGAAACATTATTGAAAAATTGACTGCTGAGCAGAAAGAATGGGAAAAGAAAATAAAAGATCAGCATAAGAAGATGGGAGGTGTACACATGTCTGCATCGCATACAGCAAAGACACAGAAGGAAATTCGAACTTTAGAGAATCGTTTAGACAAGGTGTGTGACATTTACAGAAGGTGTGCGACATGTAGGCAAGGTGTGTGACATGTAGACATACCTTGTGATGTCTGAGTAAGGTTTGTGACATCTAGACAATGTTAGTGGCATTTAGACATGGTTTGTGATGTTTGAGCAAAATTTGTCATGGTGCTCAGCACATTAGTGTTTCAGTTATTGAAAAGTTGCTCATGCAATTAGTCAGGTTATTACGGAACAAAAGTTGTGACTTGTTGCAATTCCAATTTTTTCATTCAGAGTCTGAAAAAGTTCAACGCAATGCTGACGGGGAATGCTGACCTGCGACAGGAAATAGATAGTCTGCGAGTAGAGAGAAAGAGGTTTGAAGGCATGCACAAAAAACTAGATAAGGAGTTGGTTTCACTAAGAAAGCAAATAGCTGAAGAAATCGACCAATCAACAGTGTCATATGACGCCAGGTAAAACAATATGCTACAACTTGTGAATGTTTGGTGCATGAAACACCAAATCTATCAATATTTTGTAATAAAAATTAAGTATATTCACATGTTTGTATCTGTATGTTTTTAAATGGCTTTATATAAAATCATTAAATTATTTTCTAGATTAAGCTAATCAATAAAAATTAATGAGTATAAATGCAGGTGAAAATGTGTGAATTTTTAACATATCAGTATAAAACTACTTTTATTCAATAATTTACTGTTTATCCGCTGCAGGGATGAAGCACAAGCTAAGATGATTCTACTGAAGGAAAGAGCTGACAAAGACCTTCAGCAGCATAATGCTGAGATGAAGGAACTTGTCCGAATCCTCGATCATGACAAGAAACTCAAAGAATTCATGGGAATTAAGGTGAGGCCAGTCGTGCATACAATATATGTTTTGTATTGCGAAAAGATTCTTTGCTATAGCTAACACTAGATCTATACAGAAACAGTTTTATACAGTAACAATCAGCACACACGCACACACACATACATACATAAATACATACATACACAATTATTGTTTTTAGGATTGATGTCGTTTAAGCATAACATCTGTTGAACTATCACTGCAGTAAGAATTACATATCTGGTGTACAATAAACTTTTAATTCTTGTATTTAAAGGGTCAAGAGAGACAGGAAGATGCTCAGCTAAAGGAGTGGCGAGAACAGAGAGAGCAAAAAGAGGCAGAGCTTAAAAAAGCAACTCAAGAAGACAGGTTAGTGACGTCTGCATTATAGCTGGTGAAACAAGCTTGCAGGTTGAAGTTTTCTGTACTTTTACAATAATCACTTTGATTTGTCAACTATTTCTAATTTTACTTGCGTTTAATTTGATGTTATCTGAGAGTCAATTAGGAAATGAAGCTGTGTCTGTTTGAAACTGGCCAAATATTTTAGTGTTGAGTCATACGAGAGAGCCTGGGAGCGTATTCGGGAAATCACTGGAGAGGAAGAAGTGGATCTACTCGTTCGAAGATTCATTGAAGTTGAAGATAGAAACTTTGCCTTGTTTAATTACGTTAACGAGAAAAATAACGAAATAGAGTTGCTACAAGAAGACATACAGAAGGTAAGCTTTACAGCATATGATGGTTGCTTCCTTTTTGTGAAGTTTAAAGTTACTTTACCAACAATAGAATGCACTCATGAGATAATAATATTGATGAGCAGATGGTGATGTTGAAACTCATATTTAAATCGTAAATTAAAAACAAGGTATGTATAAAGAAATACAATAATAAATATGTAAATAAATAAAATAATAAATAAATAAAATAATTGATAAATGAAATAGTAAATAAACAATGAATAACCTACAGATCAATGAGGAAATTGAAGCATTCAAGGCTCATGGGGTAGAACTAGAGGATAAGAGGAAAGTAATTCTGAAGCAACTGGAAGACAAGCAGGTAAAAGCGAGCAAGGAAGCAGATGACTACGAGGTCAAGGTCAGATCTGTCAACAAGATTCTTGACCAACTAAAAGCAGGTTAGTTTACAGACTCATAATTTACTTTAACAATTTATTAATAAATTCCAAAGCATACAGTTTATAATTTCCTAAGTTGTAAATTTTTTTCACCTCTGTATTGTAGGTGTGGACTCCCTGTTTAATAAAATAAACTGCGATCGAGGGGCCATAGATGACATGTTGGGGGCACAGGCTGGAGTCAGTGATCAGAACATGCTTCAATACCTCGGCATCATTGAGCAGAGAACCAATGAGCTACTGGCTATTCGAGACTATCAAGCTAGCAAGGTGGGTGGTCCAAATATCTAGCAAGATGGGTGGTCCAAATATCTAGCAAGATGGGTGGTCCACTATATACAATCATGTTAATTTGATGTAAACAGTAAACATTTGCCCGCTCTTTGAAATTTTGTCCAGCAAAGGTTTTCATTTGATATGAAATTTTGACAATTTGAACAGAGCCTACTCTTGTGTTTTGTTCGGCATGCGTGTATATATCTCTAAGCACTTGATGTGTAGAGAATCTATAGTTTGCATGCCATGCTTCCAGAAAGAGTCTGATAGCAGTAAGCGAAAAGGTTTCAGCAAAAAGAGAGTATGTCACATGTATAGATTGAAGCTGAATTAGAAATAGAATATGTCGTATTGTAATAGTGCTCTTACATTTCAATGACCAAAAATTTGATTCACATAACCTCTCTGGTAATGAAAACTTTCTGCTTACTTTTCTATGTGGTGCAGTATAGGCCAAAGCCACTAGGTACTATGTGCATGTATATAGCTTTCTATTTTCAATGTGCTGTTACAAATTTTAGGATATCAAATCAGTGGGCAGACTTTCTCAACGCAAAGTACGAGTTGCCGAGATTTATTATTAGTTTGTTGGTGTTTCTTGTTGGTTGCATTCCTTTTCACTGCACGCTTGTCCTTTTCCATTATTATAATTATTATTTTCTACTTGATAACTGAAAGCAGCTGTTTTTTCATCAAGTAAACTGTTCACGGTGTTTAACACAAGCTTCGTGGACTCCTGTGCAACAATTTTATATCATTCTAAATTGTTTCTTAATTTTTTGTTGCACAATACAATTTTACCCTAGTGAATCTTTTTATAAGGTAATGCAAATATGAAAAAAAATGGCACAGACTGTTTTTGTTTAATTTGTCTTTCTAATATACTTTCTGGCGTTATGTAGGACTATGAGCGATATGATCCTAAGGCACCAGGTCTAATTGGAGAGGGGCCACAGCCACCGCCCCCACCATCACACATTATGCCACCATCTGTTGGTGATGACCTAGATTCTGAACCAGGTAGCAAAATAATTTGTGATAATTATTAGTCATTAATTTGACTAAGGCATAAAGTCATGTTACCAACTCATACGTATGAATTTCTACTCTTGCAACACACTTTGTATTATAATTTGTGGAACTTTTGTCATTTCAAGCTTGTCATATTATCATGCATGTTTCACATAAGCAGTGCAAAAAATTAAAATATAGTACATGAATATAATATGGTATGTAAAATATAATATATTATAATAAATAGTGCAATATAATGTATAGGCCTATCATATAATTATAGACATGCATATAACATATATAATTATAGATTATGCTATATTTGGTAATTTTAGGCATATTGAGCATGCATGACAATGATAAGTGGTGAAAATCTAAAAGACAAATTATTACTTAGCCATAGGGCTTACAATACTAATGATTAAAGTCCAACAGTGAAAATAATCTTGACCAGTGTTTGAAGGAAACACAACTCTAAAAACTTGCTACTCCTGACTCAATCATTAGCTGGCAGATTATTTTTAAATAGCAGAAGTCTGTGTTGCCATGGAAACGCATGCACCTACGCACATAATGACCTACATTGTTGTATGTCTGTTTGTAGATGAGGTGAGTGAGGACGACGCCAGACCTATGACAAGGTCAGAGTTGCAGCATAAAGTACTCAAGACTGTAAGGAAACGAGAATCAGCTATGAGGAAAGAAGGCTTCAGATATGACTTGTCAAACGCCAGAGAGAAAACTCAAAAGAAGAAGTGACATTTGCATTGAGGTGTACATGTACATATTATATACGCATGCATATAGATATCCTTTATAAGCATGTGGAAATAATGGTAGTATTGATTTTATTGTAAGTCATTATTTGGATTGTGCTAGAAACTGAACAACTGTTTCAATGTTTTGTTGGCCAGATATGTTGTACAAGGAGCTTATATATGCATGCATCTTGCTTAATATTCTCATTTTATGTAATTGTATTTTTGACATTAATGCAGTATTTTATATAAAATAAAGCTGTACGTTTAAGAAACCCATTTTCAGTTAAAACACTATTTCTCTAATGTACTATAAATGCTATTAGTTAGGCTTGTAACCCTAATTCAAAGAGTCATGTAACCAATAACTAACAACTGACGACTAATAACTGGTAACTAATAACTGGTAACTAATAACTGGTAACTAATAACTGAGAATTAGTAACTAATGGAGTAACACTGTTCCAACCTAATAATTGCTATTTACAATATTTGAAATAAAAGTTTATAAATATCATTTACAAAATTTGGTAGGTGCAGATTTTTTAACAGCTGTTTTAGTTTTAGCAGATAGTTGAAGCAAGAGAAGCTGTCTGCTTTTGAAATAAAGCAATCATTTTTCAAACCCCAGAACCAACGCAAATAATAGAAACCTAGAGCTAAGTACAAATCTACATTTCTACAAAATAGTAGAAAAACTCAGCCAATCAACACTCAGATAACAACTGATGAAGTTCATTCCCAGCTGAATGCTAAGATGATAGTATTAGTAAGAAAAGACAACTTCAGTCTGTTCTCCAGCAGCTGTGATGTAACTAGCAATAGTACACTGAAAGCTCACTTTGAGCTGCAGTTTGAATGAGGCATAACCTACGTATGAATGAGGCATAACCTACGTATGAATGAGGCATAACCTATGTATGAATGAGGCATAACCTATGTATGAATGAGGCATAACCTACGTATGAATGAGGCTTTACCTACACAAGATAATCTGCTGTTACCTTCAACTCTCAATTAGGGGAACATCTCAAATTGAGAATGAAAATTACCTAAAGCCTGAGCAGAAATCAGTTCATGAATATAAAGTAATAAAAATAAAATAAAGATAAATATAAAAAAATAATGTAAAAGAGGTAAAAAAGATATGCAACTGTGTAAAATTGCATAGTTTCATAAAGAAAGACTCGAATAAAGTAGAGCATGTCTTTTGGTAGACTTAAATCTGAAAGAATATGCAAGTATAGAAATGACAAAATAGAAACAGAAACATATATTTATTAGAGTCAAGTAGATATACCAGTCTACTTATTAAACATAGTGCCAAGTTCAAGGTTATCGTCATCAGCATGATCAACATCAGTGAAGTCAATGTTATTGTGAGTGAGAAGAGCTTGCAGCTGTAACAATAATAGTACAGTAGGTAATTATATTATCATTATACAATGATGCTACATATATGTAATATAATATGCATATAATATTTTAAATTAATGAGATTGTAATACTACATTGCATTCGCACAAAATTATACAAAATTGCATTAGCAATTGGTCTCGACATATTACTAAAGTGACACTGAAGCATCATTGCATGTTAATGTGATATATACATGCAGGTGGTACAGGAAAGTCAAGACAACTCCAACATACCATGGTTTCCATTCTCTCATTCTGCGCAAGAAGTTCCTTAGTTCTAGTGTTCACTTTACTGAGTTGAGTTTTAAGACGTTCTTGTTCTTCCATCACCTTCTCGATGTCATCCTGTAATAGAAATACTAGACTACAATAGTCCTAGAGCACTAGACAACACTTAAAACTCATCCTGTAAGAATACTAGACTATAGACTATAGTAAATTTTATAATAGTAATTGGTTGTATATGTGAATACTATATAGTAGATACAGTGTATACTTTTGAGTGGATACAGCGTATACTATAGAGTAAACACTCTGCACAAATCACATAGTAAATACTGCAGTATACATTATAAAACATACACAGTGTAAATCACAGAGTAGATATAGTGTGTATTATTGAGTATATACAGTGTAAATCACAGAGTAGATACAGTGCATATTATTGAGTATATACAGTGTAAATCACTGAGTAGATACAGTGTATATTGTAAAGTAAATAAAATGATAATAAAACTAACAAGTTCAGGGTTGAGTGCCCCCACAAGAACTTTAAAGTTCTTCCGGGAGAATATGGCACCAGTGAGTCCCGAAAGGATATCAGCAGAAGCGTTTGGCTTAACTTTCCACTCAGTTTGTATGTTCTTGCGAGTTATGAACGCTGGTAGTTTAGCCTCAACAGCCAGAGCTAACTCAACCTGCAGATGGAATTAACTGTTGAAAACAAAATGGCAACACGCAACAAATTTCTAAGAAGTAAGACAATTGTTGTTAGAACTGGGTTTATTAATTAAAGGCTACGTATACAAAACTGGACAAGTGTTTTGGTAAAACAAGATTAGCTTAGAAAAAATGGGCCTGTCAAGTGACAGTATAAGAAAGGTATCTGGTATAATAAGGGATTTTAACTAATAAAGAAACAATCTGACATCTATTTCAATGCCATGTGAATATCGAGTACTGCGAACCCTGACGTAATGATAAAGGTTACAACATATACTTGCATACTTATAGAATCCTTACCTGCATGCCTTTTCTTGTTAGCACTGCCTGCTCTTGTACACCTTTGATGTCATCGACAGCCAGACCAACCTATAAACATATTATATTACCAGAAACATATAAGCATACAATACGCTATACTACCAGAAACATATAAGCATACAATACGCTATACTACCAGAAACATATAAGTATACAACACACTATATTACCAGAAACATATAAACATATAATGTACTATGTTATCAGTTCAATAAAACATGACAGCCTAGAGTTTACACTACTAAATGTTTCAGTCACAAATAGCACTACTATGCTAGTAGAACAGGTAAGAATAAGATTAAATTGGAGTACTCCTATGGTGAGAAGCTGATTTGGTGAGAGAGAACTTACGAGCAAATTCATGATGATGATTGACATGACCACAACGAATATCACGAATATAATGTAGGCCGCGTGAGGATAGTAGACTTTAACTCCGTCCTCATTGAATATCGAGTCAAACTCAAACTCTCCGATCATCATGATGGCTGTTTTCAGCAACGAGTTCTCCACTTCCTTGAACGGAGCCTAAAACAGGAAGTTGCATGAGTAATGAGCCGAAGTCTTGTTGAAGCAAACAGATATAAGGGGTGTGGCTTAAGAAGATATTTAGTTATAGTATACATTGCCATGTAAAATAGAATGTTGTAGTAATTATATCATAGTAACTAGAGTACTATGTTATGTAATAGCATTATTGAACACAACAGGACATCAAGTAAAATCTTGTCTGAATTGAAGATAATATTCATATACATTGCATACACTACAGTGCATACAATACACTACATAAAGTATATTGCATACAGTGTATTACATACACTACATTGCATACAATACACTACATAAAGTACATTGCATGCAGTATAATGCACACAGTACGGAGTATACAGTGTTTACCTGGTTGACTAACAGCATGTGGAAGCTGACAGCAAATCCAATGACAAACAGAAAAAAGACAATGAAGAACCGAGAAAATGTTGCAATAATGTGAGTGAACATGACGACGTAGATACCAAGCCAGGGGAGTTTCCGAATGATCAGAATTAGCTCCATCCAGGCTAGGAACACCGCTACAGTTCCAGTCTGCCATTGCCACGGCTAGAATCACACCACATGATGATGAGACATACGGTGACTTCTAAAACACTACACAGATTAATGAGCTATGCAGTTTACTGAAGCGGTAGTGTTTTGAGAAAAGTATACAGACATTACCTCACGATAACCAGTATTAGTAGTGAAAGGAAGCAGGAACAGCAAAGATGTGACGTACAGAACCCACTCTAGCAAATTCTCCAAGTTCTGGAAGTAACTGAAGGAGGAATTGGATAACTGAAACAACTACAAAATAGAGAATATTAAAAGCATTTTAGTTTGTTTAACTTTTCACTGAATTTTACTTGGCATTGCTTATGTAACTATGAGATACTTATACAGGTGGATTAACATGAGCTCCTTCTATACATTAATAAATTTACATATTATTCCAACACCTGCAAATCACAACGAAAACTTTTAATATTCTTCAGTAGTCAAGTTGTTATCTCATATATACAGTATATTCTGGGTACAAGTAAATTCAGCTGCCCAACTCTAAATAAACATCAGACAAAAATTAA
Organism: Bugula neritina; assembly: GCA_964035545.1. NCBI lineage: Eukaryota > Metazoa > Bryozoa > Gymnolaemata > Cheilostomatida > Bugulidae > Bugula > Bugula neritina. Next base: position 30,072,930 of record OZ037767.1, read on the forward strand.
CCTCTAGAATTGAGATAAAACTTGAATTACTAAACTCTTACATTCAATCTCAAATTTCATTTTCAAAAAGTAGTCAAAAACCAAGTGTAAAAATTGTCAAAATGGCATGGAGGCTTTCTAAGTTTTTTGAGATTGTCTCAATAAAAGCTGCTTGCAGTATAAGCAGTATAAGCAGTGTCTAACACAAACCTCTGAAGCAATCTTCAGAGCAATTATGATGATGGCAATATATAAACCAAAGTCAACAAACACCCTTCTTTGTATCATACTGGGCATATCCATAGGCAGAGTCATATTATTATCTGCCAGAAAAGCAACTTGGTCCTTGACACTAGCATTAACAGCTGTCTTAGCACTGTACTTAGGATCAAAGCCATCAGTCACTCTGCAATCATAGAGATTGGTTGGTTTTAGCACTAAACATTTTAATTTTTAAATTTTATTTCGATTGTAGTACCAAAAATTACCAAAACTTAGGTTTTCAAAGTTGGAGTTATACTCTAAATTGTAATTTGCCATTGTTTTTAAAAACTACTGCTTACAAAACAAAATTTGATAAGTTTTCACAGCTTAATAAGAGTTGTCTTTTCTATATCTAGACACTTCTAACAATAAATTTTGTGTCTATTCAATGTTATACCCGTGACAAGGTCATTTCAGTGGGTGCCAAAGCCTTTTAACAATAAAACTGTGCCAGAAGACCTTCAGCTATTAAATTAAAATATATTCACTTGTAGCTGCATATTATAATGCTACATTCTTTGAAATGAAATTTAAGAGAATCAGAACGTTTAAAACTTCCTACTGTAAATAACATGAGAACACAAATCCTACACTCTAATTGGAGATGGTATAGTGAGAGCAAATCCAGTAAAAAAGATAAGATAGATGACATAGACAAGCAGATTGGTGTAGTAGAGATATCGTCCCATGTTGTGCCATTTCCGTCGCAAGAGACTAGTGGTTAAGGGGTGAGCTAACAGGTCCTCCCTTTTACTCCGCGCCTGTAAAGTTATTCATAGGCATGTTGAGAGAGACAGTATGGGTGACTCACAAAATAACACAATTCTTAGTCTGAAATAAGAGAATAATACAAGCTATGTACCAGCATCTCAGTAATTGGTGTAAGCTATGAGTCATAGCTTCCAACTACCGCTTTACAATAAATGACGGGGTAACTTATGTTTGAAAGAAGAGTCTCTCTTGTAATTCTGTCTGTGCAGTTTGAAGAATACTTACATATATAGCTTTCTAGTTAACTTTCTATAATTAAAGGGAAAATATAGTAAATATAATTTAATATATATAATATATTACTGTATACATTTACCATAATCATCAGAGGATGGTTTTTCTTTATAATTGACCTTGATTCTTGAGATCTCCTCTCTCTACCCACCACTTGGTTGTCATCACCGTGAACAGATCCATCTGAATTCAATTAGATACAATTATTAGAATTACTAAAAAAACTAAAAAGGATATAAAATATGTAGCATATGATATGCTATATAATATAAAACGATATAATATAAAAAGATATATACAGTAAACTGATCAATAATTAATTCAAACCAAAGCTGTTATTTCTGAAAATATAAATAAAATTTCTCAGAGTCTAAAGTAAACAAACTAAAAGCAATACATGATATATGGAATGAAGTGAAAAGATATGACATACAGTAAACTGATCAATAATGAATTCAAACAAAAGACGTTTATTCTGACAGCAACCTTTCATGGTAAGGTAACCAGGAGGTTATTCTACAGAATACAATCTATTGACAAAGTAAAACAAGACAGACTCTACCTTTGCTCTCCTCTGGCTCCCAGAAGGTGTACTGATCATCCAGCAACTGATAGTTGAACTTGATTTCAAACTTGGGATGTTCATGACTGTAGTCGTTAGTGGTGGTGCATTTCTGGAAGACAATCTCTGCCAGGTCTGGAGAATATGAGTCAGAAACAATATAATAACTCATTACTATACAACTTATTAGACTACAATACATTGCATTATATTGCAATATACAATAAATTAAAAAATAATACAATACATTAAATTACAATACAAGATAGTACACTGAAAATTATTAAGATACGAGATGTTTTCTACACACACCATAGTATATTCCATATGCATGGACTACAGGATATTCTATACAGACTACAGTATAAATTCTAGTACATAAATCATTATATATACTGATACATAGCGTATATATAGTATATAATGTATTCTATACATACTAATACATAGCGTATAGTATATAATGCATTCCATATAAACTAGAACATAGTGTATATATAAACTAATACATAATGTATATATAAACTAATACACACCAGGCATCTTAATGATAAGTTTCCTCATTGGTGTCTCTCTCAGACCAGAGTTCTTGTTGAAGTAAGTGTTGGTCATAGCATCCAGCCACTTGTTAGAGTTGAGTATGGCTTGTACTACGTTCCTGGTAAATTAATATCATCTTCAGGTTACACAATGAGCCTTAGAAATTCTGTCATTACTGCATTTACACTCCAGAATAAGCATTCATCTCGTATACGTACAGTACTATACTACATAGTGTCATACCAGTTCTAGAACTGTGCTATAGGTTATTATATGTAGTTGTATAACTGTACTAGTAGCCCCTGACTAGTACTAGGCTACATATACAGTACCATATAGATTTACACTCACATATGACCTTGTATATACAGTAACATATAGATCTACACTTACTTATGACCTTGTATATACAGTAATATATAGATCTACACTTACTTATGACCTTGTATATACAGTAACATATAGATCTACACTTACTTATGACTTTGTATATACAGTAATATAAAGGTCTACACTCACTTATGACCCTTATCTATGGCTAAGTCCATACAGTTGAACCCATCTGCAGTTCTGACATTAACATCCGCTCCTTTCTCTATGAGTAACTTAACAGATTCCGCGTGTCCGTGTTTACAAGCCAAATGCAGGGGCGTGGTTTTAGATTTATCTGTTGGGTCTATCGGCGAATCATAATCCAGGAGACATTTTATCATTTTAGTTCTGCCATTTGCTGCAGCGCAGTCAATCGGTGTCCATAACATATAATTCCTAAAACAGGAAATCTTCAATTTTAGGAATGTAGTGACAATTCTATCAAGTCATGTTTTTGCTGACAAAAATGTTGTTTGCCAATTTACCACTGATTTCGAGTTGAGTTGATAATCAGCTTTTAAAGGCAGGAAAAATGTATTTTACAGAGTTTACGCTTAGCTAGAAATACGAATAATCTACATTATATTTTAATAAAATCCCGAGATCAGAGGATAGAGTGGGAGTTATATATCCTTTATGCAAACACTGAGCAGTTGTAGGAGTTATGTACTCAATATATTACAATCTAGCAAACAGTGAGCTAAATAGGAGTTATCTACACAACATATTGTAATCCAGAGAAACCTTTAAACTGCAATGTTATTCAATTCATAATTTCATACTTGGCAGCGATGTCTGCTCCAGCCTCCAGAAGAACTGCTGCAACCTTTGAATGACCTTCAAGAGCTGCCAGATGCAGTGGTGTGTTGGAATCTTCATCGCAGTCTTTTATTATTGTCTTATCAGTCTGAATTAGCAACATATTGTTTACAAGTTTACATCAAAATAAAAAACGTTAATAAAAGTTACAGAATGAATTATGATGAAAATAAATTTGATACCTATAAGCTGTACTATATTATTAATAATACAAGATATTACGTAAACTTAAGTTGCCATGTAACACATTAAACCAACACACAAAGCCTTCGTTAGCTCATAAAACTACTACGGCACTGGGTGTTGAGATAGCTGAAATAATGGAGAAATTTGGAAAAAGCCTGTGTTCTAAATAAAAAGTGTAGCAGCAGAAGTTATGCTCTCACAAAGATTTCAACCCAACTTGTCCGAACCCAAAAATTATAAAAAAATGAAAAACTTTATCTTTTAAATGTTTCAGTCAATGCACCTAAATGTAAGAATGTAAAGTATTGCTACATTGCTACAGCTTGGATCAGGTGTCCTTAAAAAGCTGAAGTCTTTGCTCACTGAGACACAAGACATTGAAATATTTTAATTTGAAGCTTTAGAGTTGTTGTCCAAGCAGCAGACAGTTGGATGCTGCCTGCAGAGTGTACCTTAGTGAGCAGCTTGACGATATGAGTCATACCACTCTGCGCTGCCAGATGTAAAGGTGTCTGTTCCTCGTCTGTTTTATCACTGATGTCAGCCTCAAACTCCAGTAGCACCTGCAGCACATTGCATCAGATGTCATTTTGATATGCACTTATGAGTATAGTATGTCACATGTTACATGTATAATATGTCACATGGTACATGTATAATGTGTCACATGTATAGTATGTCACATGGTACATGTATAGTATGTCACATGGTACATGTATAATGTGTCACATGGTACATGTATAATATGTCACATAGTACATGTATAATATGTCACATGGTACATGTATAATATGTCACATGGTACATGTATAATATGTCACATAGTACATGTATAGTATGTCACATAGTACATGTATAGTATGTCACATGGTACATGTATAGTATGTCACATGGTACATGTATAGTATGTCACATGGTACATGTATAGTATGTCACATGGTACATGTATAGTATGTCACATAGTACATGTATGCAGACAATCATAAAAACAATTAATTGAGGTCTAAGCTAATAGAGATAGTGCTGGTATTTTAGAGAAACAGAAAGCTAACCTTAACACATTCAATGTAACCTTTCTGAGCGGCTACATGAAGAGGAGCCTTGCCATACATATCATTAGCATCGAGTAGATCAGAACCTCCTGGGGTCTTCAATAGTGCCTGGATTTTATTAAATCTATTTTATTGAAAATTGATGCAAGCTAAAGATATATAGAATAGTCTGAGAGTATATAGAATAGTCTGAGAGTATGTAGAGTAGTCTGAGAACATGCACAATAGTCGGAAAATGTGTACAATACAATACAAAAACACACTAAGTAGTTTATTGCAACTCTTATCAATGTTTTCAGATTCTACACTGTCCGACATATTTTCACGTGGTCTATAAAATAAACTAGAGTCATAGACTAAGATCCTGTCAAGAGTGCATAGTCTACGCACTGTGATGGTACAGGGGTACAGAAGAGAGCGCAGCAGTGAGAGTATTGTGCAGGCAAATGACTAGCCAGTGAGTCAGTAATAACTGCAGGTGCCATCATTAGTAACTGCGTAGGTAGAAGGAGAAGAGGATTCTGTATATATAACCTCAGTCATGATTTTAAAGATGACTGATACAAAATCACATTAGATCATATTCCTTAGCGATACTAGGAGAGGGGGGTGTGGGACCCAACTATTATCTGATAGTGTAGTAGATATATGTCTATTATACACATAGCCGGGAGAGTATAGGTTGATATTTCATTTATAATATTTCATACACAGCCTGTGTGAGATATAACATAATATATATACTAATAATATATACATAAATAATATATAACATATTGCGCATACATCATATATTGTATAGGCTATGCTATGATGATAGGCTATAATATAACATATACAATATGTAATACATAATAATTTTACCCTAATTATTTCCGGATTATTCTCTTCGGCTGCCCAGTGTAACGCTGTTCTCTCATTCTTATCGGTGACGGAGATGTTAGCTCCGAGGTGAATGAGCATCTTCAAAGATGCCACGTGTCCGTTACTAGCAGCTATGAGCAGGGAAGTGAAGTTGTCCTTATCGGCTTTCTCTAACTTCCCTCCTCTCCAATCACAAGACATTACATTAAATAAAACTAATACCAAAGCTAGTCAGTGGTGCTTTTCTAAAATGCATTTTATTTTGAGAATTGAGCTGATCAAATTAATAACTGCAAGACTTGACATGATAGAAATGCAAGTGTCTCTAAGAAATATCTAACCATTTTATGCCGATCAACTCATTAAATTTGACTCAAATTAAACTTGACAACTTTTCTAGACGTGATTTAGGAAAGCAGTGGTTTGACTTGCCGTCACTTTAGCTTAGAGTAACAAAGGTACACACATACTTTTTGACTAAGTACTCGATAACTTCTTCATGGTTGTAGGCTGTAGCTCTGTGAAGGGGCGTGGCTTGATTGGAATCAAACACATTTATCCTAGCCTTGTGCTCTACCAGCTTCTTCACGATTCTAATATCACCTGAAGTTGCTGCCAGATGCAGGGGTGTAACATTATTCTGCCTGGGGGTGTTCACATTAGCATCTGAAGTCAAATAATTTCAGATCAAATGTTTAGAAAATTCTAAACTTTGTTTATTTATCCACAAACCTTTTATGGACCGTAGTTTACATTATTCATGAAATATTAGAGCCAAGCCAACTTGTACTCATTTATAAAGACTTTACTATATTGCACAACGCAACAATCAACATTTTTGAATTCATATAACTTGCTAAGATAAAAAACTTCTGAATATTCCAGAAATATGTCTGTTCCATATTTTTTCTTTTGCATAAAATACGGCCACTTCTATGGCTACACGAGTGATAACCCCCTCCTCCCCCCTCCCCCCTCCCCTCCCCTCCCCTTCCCTCCCCCTCCCCCGTAATATAGTCTCATCACCAGCTAGATCACACCTACATCCACTCTTCTCCAAGCAGATCTTCACCACCTCATAGTGTCCATTCTCAACAGCCAAATGGAGGGCAGTGTTTCCCTCACAATCAACATCAGTCCACATCTGAGTGTAGAGATAACATTGAAATACTTGGAAAATAGTCAAATATCATTGAAAACAAGACAGCATTTTGTTAAATTAGTAAAAAGCATATGAATTCACTGATATTAATTAACAAGCAACAAATTGACCACATAAACTGGTAGCAACTCAACTAACTTTGTTTGCATCTTGACTTTTCGTTTCAGCTTTCTCCAAAAACATTCTCACAACATCTGTGTTACCCTCTGTGGCTGCCATGTGTAAAGGAGTAAGATGCTCATTGTCGGCAGCTCTCAGATCCGCCCCTTTTAAAATTAGCAGTCGGCAGCATTCTTTGTTTGTATGAGTGGCAGCGAGGTGGAGGGCCGTCATCTTCTGTCTATCAACTGCCTATAAATTGAAAATATCTGATAAGTTGCAGAGAGCTATTTTGGAGAGCATTTGCAGATATTTGCTGTAGATATCAACTGCAAATATTATTTTCCGATATCAGCTACAGCTAATAATAGCAGAAAGTGATTGCAGATAACAGTCTGAAGCTGAAGATGTTAGGTTTTGACTTATGAATGGATAAAAAGGTTTAGGGGGGGAAACACATATGTTATTCTCTACTACTGCAACCCCTAAATCAATTTGAATCCACCACTGCCAAACACTAATAACATGTGTTGAACTTTTTGTTTGTTTTAAAAAGAACGAAGTCAAACCAGTCAGTATCTCACAATACATTAGCCATCGTCACTGCAAGTTTTATATACTGTCCTCAACATTGTTTAAAGAAACAAGATTATTCACCTTTATATTGACATCTGGCATGCAGAGTAAGTCCAGAAGGGCTGTTTCATTTCCTCTCATAGCAGCAAAGTGTAGCGGTGTGCTGCCGTAGTTATCCCTAGCGTTTGGGTCAGCCCGCTTTCTTATTAGGAATGCTATAAGATTGTCAGGTTTCACTCTGTGTGTAGAGAGATCCACAACATCTTTGGTAGATCCATTCTAAATTTCAAGAGATGAGTTTATATAAAAAGTCTACATATACGTTGACAAAATGCTGTACTCATAGTAACTGGCCCGGTACTGCTAGTAACTGAATCAGTACTGCTAGTAACTGGTCCGGTACTGCAAGTAACTGACCCGATACTGGCAGTAACTGGCCCGGTACTGGCAGTAACTGGCCCGGTACTGCTAGTAACTGGCCTGGTACTACTACTGATAGCAACTAAGCCAGCAACCAGTTCTAAATGTAGCTATGGAAGGACACAGTATACAGAAATCATAGAGCTAATTTAAACAAAATCAGTTCATTGCTTTATTATACCTCATTTGATTCAATACTGGCGAGAGCTTACCATCACCATAATCAGTGGAATCCATTCTCTGATCAATGAGCAAATATATTATGGAGTAGCAGACAGCAGCCTAGAGAATATGTGCAGCAGAGTTAGCAATACTACGCCTAGCTAGCGTAGATGTGCAGCTGTAATACTACACCTAGCTAGCGTACATGTGAGGAGCTGTAATACTACACCTAGCTAGCGTACATGTGCAGCTGTAATACTACACCTAGCTAGCGTAGATGTGCAGCTGTAATACTACACCTAGCTAGCGTACATGTGAGGAGCTGTAATACTACACCTAGCTAGCGTACATGTGAGGAGCTGTAATACTACACCTAGCTAGCGTAGATGTGCAGCTGTAATACTACACCTAGCTAGCGTACATGTGAGGAGCTGTAATACTACACCTAGCTAGCGTACATGTGAGGAGCTGTAATACTACACCTAGCTAGCATACATGTGGAGCTGTAATACTACACCTAGTTAGCGTATATGTAGAGCTGAAGTAGAATTCATATAATACACCAACATTTTCCAGGAGGTTATTGATGTCGTGCATAGTTAGAATATACATGCTTGCCATGCAGGCTGAAATAGACTGGTACTATTCATTAACAAGTTATGACTAATTACAAGGACAGTGTGTTGCTGTGAGTACATTGCACATAGTTTATAGCCTCAATATGCCACTCATGAGCTATCAGGTGTTACAGGTTGAGTGTTGCATGTTGGATGGATGGCGGTAACACGCAACAGTTGAGTAGTTAGTAAGAGCCATTGACTGTGAAATTAGAGGTTGACTTCAGATGCTCAGTTATCTAGGACTATTAAATTGCATAGCATTCTAGTGATAATTATAACACTTTATCTTATCAATTCAAAAAGCGTATGAAATAGTCCACCAGCAGCTTACTTCACTGTATGCAGCAAACAATAGACTGTGTTTACATCCTTAGATAATAAAATCTAGCAAAGGATGGCTGATTGTCTAACGCAGATTGTGTGAATAACCATATTAGTTTTATTTATTATTCGATGTTAAGAATTTCTTATAAAACTGTTAAAAAAATAGATTTTGCCTATCAATCATCGAAAACAAAATCATTCAAGATCGATCAGCGAATTAAAAGTAATTTTAAAATCGATTAGCGAATCAGAAGCGCTTTTAAAACTACCTGCATGACTGGTTGGTTTTCTGTTTCCGAGCCTCCTGAATTGTTGTTTGCAGCAGTCTGAGTCTTTCTATATTTAGCAGCAAAATGCAGGGCAGTCTGATTATCATCGCCACGGCGATCAACCCCTGAAATCATTTCATAACAGTAGGTGGCTGATTTTACACACACAAAATAATCATACAGTAGACTTAAAAAATCTTTCAATAGAAAGTTTTGCAGCCGAAACTTAGAGAATACCTGTGGAAATGCAGAGCTTCATAGAGATTTAATTAACGGCTTAGAGTAAAAACTGGAAAATTGGACAATACAACTTAACAAACACTACAGAGAGAGAGAGGGGGGGAACTACAGTCACTCACTGGCTCCATTCTTCACAAGTATCTCTGCTATCTTAAAGTGATTATATCTGGCAGCATAATGCAGAGGAGTCATCTTATTGTCATCCCATTTGTTGATCATTCGTTTAACTCTGTCACCGAGGTGTGTGAGTAGAATCAGCAGACTCTCTTCATCTCCATCTCTAGCACACTGTAAACAGTATAATATGTAGAGATCTAGCACACTGTAAACAGTATACAACATGTTAGATATTCAGATACAGTAACTAAATGCTAATCCATACAACTTGCTGTCATAAAAACATAAACAATGAAGCTGTCCATCAGTTTTAGCTTGCATGCATGTTTATATAATAAAAAGCCTAGTTGCTGTATTAGAGGTGATAAAGCTGCATTCTCTGTTTTTAGCTCAGCTAGTCAGAGCTGATTGGTTAAGTATTTTGAACTCCCTTTAGCCAGATGTCCATCAGTTACAGCCAGTTCTTTTGTAAAGCACTTTATTCTGTGCATATTTAGCACATAGATATGCATGTATCTTGAAAAAAAATTCACTGCAAAATCTCAAGTGATTTTCATGTTAATAATCTCATAAAGCTCAAGATTAAACTTGAAGATGCCAAACTTGAAATTTTAATTTTAACATTTAAAATGTAAACTTAAAAAAAGCCAAAGAAACTATTTCTGTGCAAGGTGCCCTACAACGATGCTTTGCTACTTGATTTGAAAATTGCAAGTATTCCCAGATAATTGATATATTCAATGATCAAAAAATAAATGCAATAAACACCTGGTGGAGGGTGGAGGTGAGAGCATCACTCTGTTCTGGTCTCTCATCTTGTCTGGGAGAAAGATCAGACATGGCAATGAGGTTTGGCTCAGGTGGGTCTGCCATATTTGAATATTCTGGTAGAGAATGTAGCTGTTCCCTGGAAGCAGAAGTAGAGTCAGACGTAGCGTAAACTTTGGATGACCTTCCTACCATAACATCAGCATTTTCATAGGTGGTCTACACGCAATAATACTATGGACCAGTACTAATAGGGCTGGACCTTGCTAGTACTGGTCCAACCTTATTAGTAGCAACCCCTGTAGTTGCTTAGTCTATATAAGCATGAGCTTCCCAACTTATAAATGTTACACTAGCATTGAATTAATGTTACTGATGGTTTTATATGCTTTATAATTTTATTACCACTTCTCTAAAGTTACCAGTTGCAGCAGCTTTCAATTGTCACCAGCACTCAATAAAGCAGAATGGTATACTAAGAGATTACTTTCCACCACAACTAGTTACGCATATTGATATTTTTACATCCAAGTAAATTATTGTGAACCATATATAGCTAAAGCAAGTCTTCTATTTTCTAGTGAATTATCACATTTTTACTAGAAGCCTTGGTGTTGCTATAATATGTAACTATTATAATAAGCATAGCTGAATTTAAGAAACAGCATTTGATAAGTAAACATCAAAAAGATGACAGGAAAAATTAAGATAAATCAGTAATCATAATGCAGACACAAAAATCTAAACTTTTACTTAAATATAAAAAACTTGCTAAATGATTCATGTGAGTTATGCTTTAAGATTAAATACTTTTACCCTTCTAATGAATAACTGTAAATCACTGTTCTAAACAGAAGCTACTATACTTAACTCTAATGTATATTATTATTATAAACTATTCATGATTCATCTACATCATGGTTGTTAGCATTACCTTTGCTTTAGTGTTTAAAAGAGCAATACGTTTTTAGCGTAATGATTTAAGTAAAAATATTTTCTTCAGAAAATTTTTTTTGAAGGTCAAAGTTGCATAACAGCTAGTTTTCAAATAATATAATAACTGATCAAACATCAGTATTACCTTAATTATATAAATTAACTTATAAATTCATGTGATCATCATAATTATCATAGTATTGATTATCACTTAAATTATCTAATAGTGATTACAATTGTCATTGTGATTGCTGTTGTCAAAAGTATGAGTATGAGTGTGAATATCATTATGCTAGATTTATGCTTATCACACCATCTATATAAGTTGAGACGCCTAGCCTGAAGTTATAAGCAAAATAGAGAAACAACAAATTGATTTTGGAACTTCTCTTATAAATTTTAGTGCTAGTGATCCACTTTATAAGTTTAAAATTTATATACATACACGGAGATATGTAAATACTACAACGTAATTGCATGTAATATGTAATATTATAAATACACTAATCTCTACTTGCATCCATACAGCACACGCCTACCTGAATCAAATGCGACACATTAATTATTAACAGTACTGTCAGGGTAGGTATTGTTATCTTGTCCAGCCCATTGAATTGTAACTCTAAAGTTTTAGTTCATTGGTCCAGCCTTCTGCTGCGAGTAGGCGTGGTTTTAATTTATAATGAAAAGATAACTCTCTAACTTGGTTTTCAGCTGTTGAAGTTACATTAGTTAGTTAATTGATAATACCGTTTACCATATATGAGAATGAAAAGTTGATCTATGTAACAAATTATTAGCATAGCAAATAAAATACAGTGTTTAAGTACATGTCTGTTGTTTCACTGATTAATTTATATCCTTTTATTTAAGTAGACACCACTTAAAATATACAGCTGAACTACTGGGAAATAGATAACATGCATTAAGTAAAAATGATAAAAGTCCGATTTGACAAAAATTACAGATTTCATATAAGAATTTGGCCAAATTTACTCCATAATGATGCCTTTCCAGCTTAAAAATTATGTAAACACTCCTAAAAATGATGTTGCAGAAAATGAAAAACACACTATAGAAATATTAAGGTTGTAAAAATGAAACTTCATAAAAAGAAAATATCACAGAGTTTTAGTAGTAGGGCAGGGCTAATAGGCAAACTGCTATCAAAAACACGAGATTCAAGGCAGATCTCAAACGTGTTTTACGAAAAGATCTCATTCATAAACTTTAGAATGTTGATTCAAGTAGAAATGCGCTGAATTAAAGTCAAGAAAATACAAAATCTCAGTTATAACATAATATAGAGTGCCGTAGGCATGGAGGTTATGGTTAACTTTATGAGAGGTTAGGGTAAACAGTGTGGTATATTTAAGAGTGTTGACTTTAAACCATGAAAAATCATTATGTCGCTAATGGTACCGCAAGTTTATATAAGTTATAAAGGAAAAATTTTGCCACTTTTGTGATTTTATTTTTTTTTTATACTTTGTGTCCATTTTTTTTAGTTTTGTTTATTGGTAAAGTTTTTAAACATATTTTCAATACATATAAAAGTTTAAAAAAAATTAAAACTTAATCATGCACGTAAATACAAAGCTATAAAGTTTAAGCTTCGCTGTGATTACAATGTGAATATGAATTGAATAATGCTTGCAATAACCATTTTACACAAAATACGTTACAGTTGCTATAAATGTAAGACTAGTTAATTGGATGCAAATAGGCACGGTAATACTATTTAATTTATGCTATTTTTGAAATTTGTAGTAAATATTCGGCATGTATTATATATATATATATATATATATATTATTATATTATTATATATATATATATATATTATAATAATATATTATATATTTTTATATTATATATTGTTATATTATATATATATTATATATTTTTATATTATATATTGTTATATTATATATATTATATAAGTATAATAATATTATATAATATATATATATTATAATAATATATTATATAATATAATAATATAATATATTATTATATTATATATAGATTATATATATATATAATATCATATAAAATATATTATTATATTATATTATTTACAAAATATATATATATATTATAAAAATATATTATATATTATTATATATATATATATATATTATAATAATATATATATATATATTATAATAATATATTATATATTAATATATTATATATTATATTATATATATATTATATATATATAATATAATATATTATTATATTATATATTATATTATATATGATATATATATATATTATAATAATATATTATACATTAATTTATTATATATTATATATATATAATAATATCAAATATAATATATATATATATATTATAATATTATATTATATTATATATATAATAATATCATATATAATATATAATATATTATTATATTATATTATATATATAATAATATCATATATAATATATTATTATATTATATATTTAATTATATACATTATATATATATAATGATATTATATATAATATATATATATATATACATATAATATTATATATATATATACATACATATATATATATATATATATATATATATATATATATATATATATATATATATATATATATATATATATATATATATATATATATATATTTATATATATATATATATATACATGCCAAATATTTACCACAAAATTCAAAAATAGCATAAATTAAGTAGTATTACATTTATAGCAACTGTAACGTATTTTGTGTATAATGGTTATTGCAAGCATTATTCAATTCATATTCACATTGTAATCACAGCGAAGCTTTAACTTTATAGCTTTGTATTTATGTGCATGATTGAGTTTTAATTTTTCTTTTAATTTTATGTGCATTAAAAATGTGTTTAAAAACTTTACCAATAAAAAAAATGAAAAAAAATGTACACATAAAATAGAAAAAAAATAAAATAACAAAAGTGGCAAAATTTTTCCTTTATAACTTATATAAACTCGCGGTACCAATCTCGGCATAATGGCGCCCATATGATTCCGTAAGATTTGCTAATGGCAACACTCTTAAATATACCACACTGAGGGTAAATGAAGAAGCTAAGTTATTTGTCAAAGTAGATGGAGTGAGTAAACATCAGGCTATCTGTTGAAAACTGTGCCAAGGTCAAGGTTATCATCGTCAGCATGATCAACATCAGTGAAGTCAATGTTGTTGTGAGTGAGAAGAGCTTGCAGCTGTAACAATAATAGTACAATAATTATACTATCAATATTGCATAACAATTTCAATAATTATAGGCATATTGTACCTAAAAGCGTACTTAAATGAATTTGGAGCACTGTGACGTAAACATTTAGTAACATATGCCCACATAAAAAATATAATATAAACAATTGAAATGACTTAACATGACTTAACCAGCAAACGTCATTTGCCGGTAAATCAAATACTGGTGTATCAAATAATATATTTAAAGTAATATATAGAAATAGCTAAAAAGCCCACGACTCATTTTGAGAGTAAAAGACAACTCCAACATACCATAGTTTCCATTCTCTCATTCTGTGAAAGAAGTTCCTTAGTTCTTGTGTTCACTTTACTGAGTTGAGTTTTGAGACGTTCTTGTTCTTCCATCACCTTCTCAATGTCGTCCTGTAATAGCAATACTAGACTACAATAGTCCTAGAACACTAGACAACACGTATAACTCATCAAATATAGCCCTATATTACTAGACAGCATTTAGAGCTCATCAAATATAGCCCTTTATTACTAGACAACATGCATAACTTATTTAATATAGCCGTGTAATACTAAACAGCCAGTAGAAATTAATCAATATGATAGTAGAATACTACAATACTCTTCAACAGAGCATAGCATAATTTCTAGCCACCTCCTCTCATGTTAAACAAACTCTCTCTTTAAGCACTGCAGATTAAAGATTACAGTCTGAACTCTGAAGATATATCAACAACTCTACTAGAGTGCTTAGCCACAGTACCAATAAATTTAAAAAGCAGCACACGAGAAGGCCGGATTGGCACCCTTTCTGTACTAACAGGAATCAAAGCGCCTGATAAGAATGCCTGCGACTATTCAACCGTAAAATCTTTAATAAGTGGACAAGTGCCTTAGAAAAAAACTGTAAACTTACAAATTCAAAGTATTGAAGCAAATGCTATTGTTTAATGAGTATAAGAGAAACTACTGACTTATAGCAAATAAAAAATGTACAACCATGCTGAAATGCTGATGAGATGTGAATGTATCGCACCAGTTCAGGGTTGAGCGCTGTCACCAGATCCATAGAGCTCATACCAGACACAACAGCGCCAGCTCCTCCTGCACAGCACTTCCTGGAAAAGTCATTGGAGAATCGGTTGGGTTTTACTTTTAGCAGTCTCATTATGTTCTTTTTGGTGAAGTACTCTGGCAGCATGGACTCTACGGTGAGAGCTAATTCAACCTACAGCAAACAACATCGCTGCCAAAATACAGCAAACAGCATCACTGCCAAAATACAGTACACGACATCGCTGTCAAAAAATAGACTTTGCTGTGAGAGCCAAAATACAGCAAACAGTTAGGTTCTTTATACCCTAGGCTTTTTTCTGCAGCGCATTCAACTCAAGGCTAGATAGACTGAATTAATATTAAATTTTAACATACAATCAAAAATATTTAAATTTGAGTGAGGGAACTATTGAATGATGTGCAAAACTTGCCTTACCACGAATTGTGAATAATGATTTAGAAAAAGCACAATTGTTATAGACGAAAAATAGTTTCATGAGCATCAAGTAATGAGAAAACAATTGCTACTGTCTTCAGGAATAAAATTGTTTGTAAAAGAATGATAGCTCCCCGACTCACAGAAGAACAACAAAACTACATATTTAAAGGAAAGATAACTTTCGATTAGTGGAGTGACACTCCTAGACTCTCATCTATTGAAGAAGAATACTTCTACTGAAAGACAACTTTTCAATCCGTTTAAAGATAGTTGTTTATATAATAAGAGATGACAGCCTTTATAAGGATAAGATAACACTCAAAGAATGCTAACAATGAACAACAATAATAGTTTAAAGTTTCAAGAAATGACAAATACTAAACCCATTGGTAGGTGACCATAATGAGATGTAAAAACAAACCTGCATAGCCATCCTCGTCAGCACAGCTTGTTCTTGTACACCTTTGATGTCATCAACAGCCAAACCAACCTACAGAAGCATCATACAACCTTAGACTGTACACAGAGTCAATATATTGATCTGCCATGTTAGTAGTAACTTACGAGCAAGTAGCTACTAAGTAACTTACGAGTAAGTAGCTACTAAGTAACTTACGAGTAAGTAGCTACTAAGTAACTTACGAGTAAGTAGCTACTAAATAACTTACGAGTAAGTAGCTACTAAATAACTTACGAGCAAGTAGCTACTAAGTAACTTACAAGCAAGTAGCTACTAAGTAACTTACGAGTAAGTAGCTACTAAATAACTTACGAGCAAGTAGCTACTAAATAACTTACAAGCAAGTAGCAACTAAGTAACTAAGTACTCCTATGGTGAGAAGCTGATTTGGTGAGAGAGAACTTACGAGTAAGTTCATGATGATGATTGACATGACCACAATGAATATCACGAATATAATGTACGCCGCGTGAGGATAGTAGACTACAACTCCGTCCTCATTGAATATTGAGTCAAACTCAAACTCTCCGATCATCATGATGGCTGTTTTAAGCAGCGAGTTCTCCACTTCCTTGAACGGAGCCTGGAACAACAGACAAGATAAAATCATTTGCAACAAAATATAAACACTTTCGAACAGCATACAAAGAAAGGTTTATGGTTTGATATTGTTTTCATTGTTTATCTGATTGTTATTGAGAAAACAACTGTAGGCTGCTGTAAGAGCACTGCCCTAGTTTGATACAGCTACATGTGTCAGGTCATGGGTTCAAGTCTTGGCAAGGTTATTGATGATGTCAGAAAACGCATTTAGATCATAATTATTTCTGTACCAGGTTTCCAGTATGGTGAGACGTACAATCCTTAAACTACTTAATAACTCTTGTAGGAAATTCTCAGAGGGATGGATATTTTCTCACTGGTACATAATATTTGATAACATTATATTTATATGGTTGCTAGATCTCGCTATATACATACTGTTTCATACTTATACTATACCATGTTACATACTTTATCATATTCAATTATTGTAAATTAAGTAATGCAAACCTGATTGGACAACAGCATGTAGAAGCTGATGGCGAATCCAATTAGGAAGAGAAAGAATACGATGAAGAACTGCATGAATGTCGCCAGAATGTGAGTGAACATGACGACGTAGATACCAAACCGAGGTAGTTTCCGGATGATCAGAATAAGCTCCATCCAGGCTAGGAACACGGCTACAGTTCCAGTCTGCCATTGCCACGGCTAGAATAAAACCATATGATGATGATAAACATGGTGACTCATTATTAGACCCAAAAACAAATCAACCAAATGGAAATGTAAAAGAAGAGACACCTGCACCTGCTTTGCTGTGTAACCAACCACCAAACTCTACCAAACAGATAATAATGTTGGTTAGCGTCAATTTTTATTACTATGTCTTGAAAAAAGTTAGCGATTTACACAATCTAATCAACTTGGAGTTATGCCTACTATAAAAATAGGCTTATAACATCAACATTGCTTACATAAAATATAGCACAGAGTTGGAGTATTCTATTTCCTAAACTATATTTTCTCAGCCGATATAACTCCATGCTTCATGTATGTAGACTGAGTTCTACATAGACAGAACTGATATTCAACGGTGTCTAAATATATTTAAATTGAGCTCAGAATAACATGTCTCATATACAGCTTTCCTGCTGTGCTTCTGTGTGCCATAAAGTGCTTAAAAATAAGAACGCGCTATAACATGAGATGACAACTCCTTACCTCTCGATAGTGTGGGTTCTTACTGAAAGGTATAACAAACAACAGGGACGTAACATAAAGGACCCATTCCAAAATGTTCTCGTAGCCAAAATAACTCAACTTGGCATTTATCAACTGGAATATCTGCAACCGAAGAACAAAATGTAAAGAAAAATAATATAACAGCTGTATGTAGATTAAGCCGTATAGATAATTTAAACAAGGGAGATAATTAAAGAATACACTTATATAAAACACGTACAAGCTAAAATGGGTGATATCAGAAATATGATCTGATGATTATAAACATTCTAAGACAAAATAATTACTAAATAAGAAGAAAATACTTATAAGTATTTTCTTCTTATCTAGTAATTATTTTGTCTAAGAATGTTTATAATCATCGGCTTATATTTTATAAATAAAATATAATCAAACGCCATCATGTTAAAATGAAAGGCTTCTTAAGCTAAAAGTAATGACAACTCCCACCTCCAACACCAGGCGTATTCCAATGATAATAATGGCCACGTATATACCAAAGTCAACAAATATCTCTCGCTGGATTCTCCGTGCCGTATCAGTCGGTAAAGTCAAGTTATTATCTTCCATAAACGCAACCTGGTCGTCGACACTGGCATCACTCACAGTCTTAGCACTGTACTTAGGGTCAAAGTCATCAGTCACTCTGCAATCATCACAGATGGTTGTTTTAAAAACTAAACATTTCAACTTTCAAATTTTATCTTGATTATAGCACCAAATATTACCAAAACTTAGGTTTTAAAAATTGGAGTTACACTCTAAACTCTAAAGCATTATTTCTCATTGCATTTAAAGACCATTTGACTGATAGACAAACTTTAATGCAGTTTTTAACCGATCAACAAGAGTTGTCTTCCTTCTCAAAAACGAACTATAAAAATAAGGATTAAAAACCATGTTAACATACTTAATCACACATGACATCGAATAAAAAAAACAGTAAAACATTTAAACAGAATAAAAAAACAACCGTGCGCCAATTGCTTTAGACAAAGCTAGACACAAGCTAGGAACTCACACTGTGATGGGAGATGGCACAGTGAGAGCAAATCCGCTAATGAATATGAGGTAGATGAGGTAGACAATGAGGTTGGAGTAGTAGAAGTAGCGTCCCACTGTATGCCACTTGTGTCTCAGTAGACTGGTGGTTAAGGGATGGGCTAGCAGATCTTCCCTTTCACTTCTTACCTACAACCAGTCACACCAGCTGCACCACTCCATTCAACCAACAGAATTACATTACAAGAATTCCAGTTGCATTCCAGAACTTTCCATGCTAAAACTGAGTAGCAGTAAACCAACTTATGTACACATCATTAAATGTCACAGTAATTTATCAATAATACTACTTGTAGCGTAGCTCAGTCTACAAGCACTGCTGGCACTTGGAGTCTAGGGATAATCTGCTGCGTTGTAGTAAGGGAGAAAGAGGAACCTAATAACACATTTCCTTACAGAGTATAGAATGTCTACACATGCATACCATGATCATAAGAGGATGGTTCTTCTTGATGTCAGACTTATAGCTAGTGTAGGGTCTCGCGTCCTCCAGAACTTTGTTATCCTCGCCGTATGCAGACCCCCCTACAATAGATAAATAATGCAGTTAGGAATCGCAACTCTGAATAATATTTCCTTTCATAACTCTCTTACTGCATCTTTCGGTTAATAGTAGCTGATTGAGTAACAGGCTAACTAAAATTAGCCCCAAAACCTACCATATACTGAGTTGTTGTCAAAGCCCCTACTCGAACCCTCCTCATACTCCCAGGAAGTGTACTGGTCGTCTAGCAACTCATAATTAAATGTGATCTGAAACTTGGCGCTCTCTGGGCTGTACTCGTTGGTGGTGGTGCACTTCTGGAACACTGTCTCTGCCAGATCTGAAGGAAATACAACGAGCAGTGAGTGCATAGATATACACGGAATCCAGTGTATCTTTCTCCAGAGAAGTAATGGAATAGATGTTATACTTTTTAGAAAGAGAACTGGTTACAGTATCTGGTTACAGTATCTGGTTACAGTAACTGGTTACAGTATCTGGTTACAGTATCTGGTTACAGTATCTGGTTACAGTATCTGGTTACTGTAACTGGTTACAGTATCTGGTTACAGTATCTGGTTACAGTATCTGGTTACAGTATCTGGTTACAGTAACTGGTTACAGTATCTGGTTACAAATAAAATATATTATTGAAACTTCAAGACACAATTTTGTGACAAAATACTCATTTCTGTAGTCAAAAATATTTTGCATTATCAAATAACAAATTCTCGAATTATTTCGAATTGTTTTCTTAAAAGGGAAGTAGTTCTTATTGGAGGATTTAAGGTAACGCATCATTTAAATGTCGCTGCATTTGTTTGCAAATTATATGACAAGCCATCTAAAGGTATTTAACACATTTTTAGGATATATGCCTAACATTCTGTATTAACAACTTAAAAGCTAAAAACTGTGTTCTACAATTTGATGCATGTAAAAACCTACCAGGCATCTTTCGAATGAGCTTTCTCATGGGTGTAACCCTCATTCCGTCTTTCAAATCAAGATGGGCTTGTTTCATAGCCTCCAACCATTTGTCAGAGTTGAGGATAGCCTGCACTACCTCCCTGAAGTACAAGAAGAGGGTTCATATAACTGAGACAGAAAATAAACTTTCCTTGAAAAGTCTGAAACAATATCAAGTATAAACTATAACATTTCTACCGAACAAAATGAAACTGCATGAAATGAACTTGTTTTGGACAACGGTTTAGTGTACCATAAAACGATAGAAATTAAGTAAGTATATAGAGCTTTAAAAAATGACAACTACATGCATTTTTTGACACAACTTTGATATAATTTTTGCCTCAATATATGATGCTCAAGTAGCACAATTGTAAATTAAACAATCCCAGTTTTACTGGCCAGAATGTTCATTATTTATTTATGGCTGCAAGTACAATAGAAACAAAGACAATATCAAATAATTTAATGAAAATTGTCCATTAAGTTACGAATAGCTATCCTGTACTAATGCCACACACATTAACACCAAAACATTTCTGCACTAGCTTCACAATATGGTTATTTGGGATATCAGCTACATTCTCTTTACAGTAACATATAGATCTACACTCACTTATGACCTTGTATATACAGTAATATATAGATCTACACTTACTTATGACCTTGTATATACAGTAACATATAGATCTACACTTACTTATGACTTTGTATATACAGTAACATATAGATCTACACTTACTTATGACCCTTATCTATGGCCAAGTCCATACAGTTGAACTCATTTGCAGTTCTAATGGTGACATCAGCTCCTTTCTCTATGAGTAACTTAACAGATTCAGCGTGTCCGTGTTTACATGCCAAATGCAGGGGCGTGGTTTTAGATTTATCAGTTGGGTCTATGGGCGAATCATAATCCAGGAGACATTTTATCATCTTAGTTCTGCCATTTGCTGCAGCGCAGTCAATCGGTGTCCAGAGTGTACAATTTCTGAAAGTAAAGCCTTCCACATTATTACATCAATTACTCATCTATAGAAAAGACAACTCCAAGTTACTACGACAAAATACAAATGTGTTATAACCAAAGGGTAGTGATTTATTGCTTCTGGCTCATTTAGGAAATCTGAAATAAATCAACTCCTAAGAAATAGCTACAGCAACAAAACTATGTCGTAATTGTTTCTATGCTACATTAAAAAAAGTCCTTAGCCCACTTTAAACAAAACCCCCGAACCACCAAAGAGGGTTTATCACAGAGATAGTGACTTGATGCTGTCGAACGATTTACTCACACCGCACAATATAACCTACCGGGCAGCGATATCTGCTCCAGCCTCCAGAAGAACTGCTGCCACCTTCGTATGACCTTCAAGAGCTGCCAGATGCAGTGGCGTGTTGGAGTTCTCATCGTAATCATTTATTATCGTCTTGTCGGTCTACAAGTCACCATAATTTTACTTTTACTAATTACTGAGAACAGAGTTGTCTGCTCATGATAGAGACTACACAAAATACCCAGAAACACAACACACAGTACATGGAGTTGAGAAGAATGTGCAGAAGGGAGGTGCTAGTCTAAACATTCCACAGAGTTTATTCACAGCAAGTATGAAATATACTCCATTATTACAGGGGATACCGGGCTATAAAACAATAGCTCTAGTGTAGCCCTGAGGAGAATATCACAATGTAATCACTGCATTAAATATATTTCAACTAGATTTTGGCATATATTTTTGTGATGAGAGAAAAGAAATTCTATGACATAATAGTTAGGTATATGGACAGAGTGTGTTGAGATAGTGAGATGGTGAGGAGATGGTACACTACGTAGTTTACCTCACGAGCATGCTAACCATTCGGCATGTAACAAATACAATATCATATAATATGACATAATATATTATAACAAAACATAATATAAAATAATATGATACAAAATAACAATAAAATATAACATAGTATAACAAAACGTAATATAATACAATACAACATGACATCATATGATAAAATGAAAATTATCAAACTATTTCAATCTACAATCAAAACAGCAAGAATACCGCCACTAGCAAATATTTGCTTGGTGGGTAGTTCGAGGGACTTAGAAGCCAATAGTCTCCGTTCTTACAATTTCTATATAATGCCAGATGGAATTTTTTGAAAAATTACCAGATTAGAAAGCACAGGCTATTTAAAATGGTTCCACTGTCATACATACCTCTCCCTAGTCAATATTCTTAAGTGACAGTTGAAACATTGGTTTTCTCAACTCAAAGTTGAATGTATGGGTTTAAGTTTCCCTATACTCTTTGCATGCATGTTATGTCTATTCTAGACCATATAATTCAAACTAGCTGTATAACAACTATACCCAATCTCAAAAGGTGTATCATAAATTCATTAGCCAATCTAAAAAGCTGCATTACTGGGTGCGACTAAGGAGCATGAACTATATTATTTGAAGACATTCTGTCACTTGATTAGCGAGTGAGGTGGTGAAGCTCACATTCTGCATAACAGTGCATAAAGTGCAGTTCAGCTGGATACAAATTTCAGACGTAAACTGAATGGCCCTCAGTTTAGCTAACCAACTTTCTATCATGAGTGGACGATCTTAGCATGCAGCACTATCTGGTGGCGGAGGTACAGTAATGGAGAAATTAAGAGACAGCCTGTGGTCTATATTAATAGAGCAAAAAGTTTTTCTCTCCTCAATTCAAATTTCATGGATAATGAAGGAGTTTAGGCTACTAAAATTTCTCCGTTACTATACCTAAATGATCTAATGCAGATTGCAGCGACTTACAGCTCTTTATATCTGGGAAATGATACCGTAGATGTACTAACAATGTGTGTATATATTTAGATACAGAACTGGCATTATGTCTTTAGTATGTTGCACAATACAATCATTTTGGACACGCCATCACTAGTAACTATCAATGTCACTACTGTGAGGAGAGTCAGTACTGACAGTATGACTACTCTCATACGAAAGGGCACTGAAAGGGAGCTGGGTTACTTCAATATATTTTGGCTAATATATAAACAGCAAATACTTATACTAGAGTAATAAATGCTGCCAGCTGAGTGTATACCTTAGTGAGCAGCTTGACGATATGAGTCATACCACTCTGTGCTGCCAGGTGTAAAGGTGTCTGTTCCTCGTCTGTTTTATCACTGATGTCAGCCTCAAACTCCAGTAGCACCTGCACCACATTGCATCAGATGTCATTTTGACATGCACTTATGAGTATAGTATGTCACATTTTACATGTACAATGAAAACACCTGATCGAAATGATAAAACCTGTGTAATGTAACGGATTGACAACCAAGTAGTGTAAGTGAGATTACATATACTTGAATTTATGGTTATAAACAATTACATGTATAGCAAACTAATTTCGTGATTAATAATTATGTAATATACAATTGCTACATAATACTCTAGACTCTAGAGATGGATAATTTCCCCCAATAGCCTTGGCTCTTTACCAATAGAGACTTCATTTGGAAAGCTAACCTTAACACATTCAATGTACCCTTTCTGAGCAGCTACATGAAGAGGGGCCTTGCCATACATATCATTAGCATCGAGTAGATCAGAACCTCCTGGGGTCTTCAACAGTGCCTGGAAACAATACCAGAGCTTTTAAGCTTAACGTTTATACCTGCTGCCAACTAGGGAAACATATCAGTCAACAGAAAGAAGTAATCAAATATTTAAATGAATAGGGCAGCAGTTAATGAAGTCAGCTGAAATGAAGTCTTTACAGCAATTATATCCGGATTGTTCTCTTCTGCCGCCCAGTGTAACGCTGTTCTCTCATTCTTATCTGTGACGGAGATGTTAGCTCCGAGGTGAATCAGCATCTTCAGAGATGCCACGTGTCCGTAACTAGCAGCTATGAGCAGAGGAGTGAAGTTATCTTTATCGGCTCTCTCTAACTTTGCTCGCCTAAACATTACAACGAATCATTTCAGTTTGTTATCATCAAAACCCAATTAGACAAGCCACATTAGAACAAATACACACACCACTCTGACAAGCATTTACCTCTTCACCAAATACTCAATGACCTCTGTATTGTCGTAGGCCGTAGCTCTGTGGAGAGCTGTGGCCTGGTCGGAGTCCAGAGCATTGATCCTGGCGTTGTTCTCTACCAGCTTCTTCACGATTCTAATATCACCTGACGTGGCTGCTAGATGCAGGGGTGTAACGTAGTTCTGCCTGGGGGTGTTCACGTTAGCATCTGAAGAAAATAACAAGAGTTACTATATAGGGAAATATTGGGATGCAAACATCAGAATTTCTAAAAAGTATTTTCAACTATTCAACTGAAGATTTCCAAATGATATCTCTGATAGACAATATCTGAACAGCTTTTTATTACTCCCCTGTTTTACTACACCCCTGTGAGAATCTAGCACACTGCTAACTTACTCTTCTCCAGACAGAGGTTAACTACGTCGTAGTGTCCATTCTCCACTGCCAGATGTAGAGCAGTGTTTCCTTCATTGTCGTCGTCGGCTATCATCTATGAGCATACAATACAATACATACACACATACATACATATATATATATATATATATATATATATATATATATATATATATATATGTATATATGTATATATATAGATGGAGTCAGAATCCTAGATAACTGCTCCTGTTGTAATAAAAGTCATGAATAAACTCGCCAGCCATTTTAGAAGCTTAGATGACAGTAAATAGTCTCAGCATATTGAGTAACCAATCATAATCTGTCTTACATATACATATGCAACTAGAGCAACCCACTCATATACTAACCATCTGTGTAGTGACCCATGACCCCTGCTCCTCGGCTGCGTCCAGCAACATCTTCACCACATCTGTGTTACCCTCGGTGGCGGCCATATGCAACGGCGAGGAGCATTCGTCATCTACGCATCTCAGTTCGGCTCCTTTCAGAATCAGCAGACGGCAGCACTCCTTGTTGTCGTGGGTGGCAGCGAGATGGAGTGGCTGCATTAGCTGTTTATCAGCTGCCTAAAAAATGAAAGCTGACTGATTGGCTGCGTTAAGTAATTGCAGAGCGTATCTGCAGATATCAACTGCCGATATCTGCTGCAGATGCTCTCTGCAGATGCTCTCTGCAGATGCTCTCTGCAGATATCTGCTGCATATAACTGTTACAGTTACAGCTACTAGTTGTAGATGGTAGTCTAAAACTGAGGATTTAAAACTCTGGTTTATGCATGAATAACAGAGTTTTGAGAAACAAACTAAGATATTTCTACTACAATCCCCAAATCAATCTCTATCCTCCACTGCCAAACACTGATGATGTGTGAACTTTTTATTTTATCATAAGAAGCCAACAGATAAGTCACAACACATGAGCCTCAACAAACTTTACAACATTATTTTATTATTACTTTATATAATACTGTCCTCAAAATTGTTTAAAGAAACAATATTTACCTACCTTAATATTAACACCTTTCATGCAGAGTAAGTCCAGAAGGGCTGTTTCATTCCCTCTCATAGCAGCAAAGTGTAGCGGTGTGCTGCCATAGTTATCCCTGGCATTTGGGTCAGCGCCATTCTCTACCAGAAATGCAATCACGCTGTCGGCCTTCACCTGGTGTGCTGAGAGGTCAACAACCTCTGCAGTGGATTCCACCTGACACCATACAGTATTTACTATAAGCTATGTCACTACCTTGTTTATTTTATTAGACGGACAAAACATTACGCTGATGCCTTGCAAATGCAGTGGCTGGGTGTACAGGGCACTGTATACGCTCTTAGAGCAGGTCATGTGATCAGAATCAGTTGGTACTCCTTGCAGACTATCATATTGTAATGAGTAGCAATGTTCAAATACTGTATTATAATATACAACAGGATACAATATACAGACACCCTAATCACTGCAGAAGTAAAAGTCAACTTTCTAACTTTTCATAACTGATTCTTTTTGAATCTGTGAGCGTATTTAGAGTATGAGAAATTAGAAATCATAGATGGGTCACCAAACAACATAGATTTACAATACAACAAGCATGTGAAACTGAAAATGGTATTCTAGCACAGAAATTGAATCAGTTGGCATGTTTGCAGAGGTTTTACCTGCCCATTGATTGGGGGGAAAGCAGGTTTACCATCACCAGAGGCAGCGGGGGCAGCGTCTGTGTCATCATCACCAGATATGTGTATGGTGGAGCTACCGTTAGCGTACTGGAACACATGCAGTCCACGTAGAAAACTTTATCTAGTAGCTACACCTAACTTCTACACCTACCACGTACTACCTGCACCTACCACGTACTACCTACACCTACCCCGTACTACCTACACCTACCACGTACTACCTACACCTACCACGTACTACCTACACCTACCACGTACTACCTAGACCTACACCTAGCACCTGGACACCTGCACCAACTAGCACCTAACTGTGAAAAGGGAAATTTACAAATACAACTAGGAACTAGGATAGTGTAAGGATTAGTTTTATTTTTAAAATGAGCTCAAAGACAGAATGCAGTGCATAGAGTAACATTTGCAATGCATTATATTGATTTACTTTAGTTTTTAAAGAGCTGCTGTAGCACTGTTTGTTAATATGTTGCTAAGTGATCTGTAATAGGGCAGCATACAAAAGAGCACTCCAAGTTTATTAATCTACTTATGAATAAATGATAGATGACTATACAGAGAGAGGGTAGTCCATTAACACAGAGTGAGAGGAAATTATATTAACAAGGAGGGTTTAACATCACTGCTATTATTTCATTAGCAACATTTCCCCAAGGCCATAAGCCAATTTCTATTATATTCTCAATGTTTGTCATGTTAGATTACTCATGTCATAACAACCGACTATTTACAGCACATCCATGCAGTGAAACAAAATGCTGGCCAACATAGACGTTGTCAAGCTCTTAGTGACCCTCCCTGCTTGCTTGCTGATAAGAGAATAGCTCCAGGCAGATAGAGGCTTTGGTTAATAAGGAGGTATCACAAAGTAATAGCTGAGTTTTTATCACAAAATTCACACAGATTTGTTCATTAAGCTGAAATTAAGAAGTGAAAAATCAGTCACTAAATAAATATACGACTCAACATTGAGTAGGAGAGAAGACAAGACAACTAGTGGAGAGTTCAGATAATGAAAATTAAAACTGAAATGTCTCCTGTAACATTTCTTGATGTTTGTAACAAACTAAAAAGCCAGCGAATAAGGTGTTTGAATAATCAATGTACGTATTTCGTTGTAAAACGTAAATAGCAATCAGCATGCAGTGCTTCAGTCACCCTGAACTACACAGTTAGAGTTATCTCCCCACATTAATGGTTAGTAAACAGCTAAGGTCAAAGGTTACGTCATGCAGACTGTACTATAGTACATCAAGGGATATAACAGGAAGAAACCAGCATAAGATGAGCAAAGAATGGGTGTTTACCTCCGACACATCTGCCAACATTGGGGTATCGGGACCCACTTCGATGACCTCAGAGTCAGAGAGAAGGTCAAGTTTGGCAGTCTGTAGTAAAATTAGGTACAAATTACGGTGTAAAGAAGGGACAGGATGCAGAGAATTGTGGGGCTTTGAAAATAGCAGTTGAGAGAAATATGGGTAACCATCTTAGAGAATAATCTGGGGGGGGGGTAGCAAAAGTAAACTCTAGTTGACAGCTATTCCAATAAAACTATATTGTAGTAAGCTAAACACCTTAACAAACTAAACATGACTGCCAAATAGTTCACCCATTTACATATTAGTTACACATAGTAAAATCAGGCTGCAGGGTTGAATGATTTCACTGATGCATTGCCTTGTCATTTCAGTAAACTAAATCTATTATTAGGTTCAATGACTTGCCTGTTTGGTTAACTAACTACTACTAGTAACTAGTAACTTTCAACTAGTAACTCTTAAAGTATGGGTTAGACTGAGTGCCTCTCACTGATGACAACTTGTTTATATGAACTTGCAGTCATGTGAGTTGAATAACTATGTACTAGTCAAATGCTATTCTCAAGCATGAAATAGCTATTGTAATTTAGCAATGCACTTAAATTGAGTCTGAATCACCACCTGTCCCCATTCAGTGTGGTGTTAGCTAACTAAAACAGGGAAACTAACCTATGCCAGGGAAAGTGGGGCAAGCATGTCATTCACATGAAACCTGTCAATATTATTATCAGCTATTCTACTAGATTCTAGAGCAGACACACAACACAGTATAGAGTTTGGTACTTGTAGAACAAATTAGTTAATGAATGCAGATATATAGTCTACTAGAATAACACATGTAAAGAAAAATTAAATAGACAACATCTAATAACATCAAGCAATACCAATAGTCAAAGTTACAGCAACATAACGATGCTAGAGTTACAGTGTGATAGTCATAGTGATGAAAGTGATTAGATAGATAGCCATAGTCATAGGGATGGGAAATCATAGTCATAGCCATGGTGATAGTTATAGTGACAGTCATAGTGATAGTCATAGTCATAGTGACAGTCATGGTGACAAGTGACTGACTCACCTGAACCGGAGGCTGGTCAGAATCACCTTCACCTCCTATCTGTGATTCTGTTGTGTTACTTTTCTTTATAGCCTGAACATTCCTAAATTTGGCAGCAAAATGTAAGGCTGTCTGCCTGTCATCCCCAGGATGATTAACACCTATAAAAGAACACTGAGGCTGAACCAAATCAGTACAGAGGGGCCAGCCAACATCATATAATACTATTTATTATTAGTGTATTATATTGTTTATTACCATTATTTCGCTATCAACAGTAAATTATATCATTTAATAGTTGGTATGTAAAACTATTGGCAATTCTATCTAGCTGTCTCATATACTAGAAGGATCCGATGAAACTTGATGTTGAATAAATAGTATTATCAAATAGCACAATACATAGTAATTAGTTATTAGCAATCTGAATATCAACCAGCTTATAATGTTTATATAGCACTTTATACTATACACAACAGCAGTAGGCTGTTTTAATATGCTGCATGAAAATGAAAGTCAGTTTATTAAAGATTCACTAATAACCCTAATGAGACCAGCATGATAGTACTACTTAGTACAACTAAGACTGACTAATATAGCCTAGTTTTGTTATCAAGAAACTAGAGACTGGTTGGAGGTAAATGCTGCTATAGAACTGATCAGTTTGAGGTGAAAACCCTGCCTAGAGTAACACAGAGAAACATCAAATATTTAGAACTTTTAGGCAAATAACTCAGTTTCAGCTTATCACTTGTAAATTGCTTTCTCAGCCTATATTGAAGAAACTAACAGTTCTCAACCTACTAGTATAACTTTTCATATAAACAGAGGAATTTGAGTTGAACTCAAGTTCAGTTTTTGAAAGAGTTTCTAGGGCATACTCAAAAGTCATCATTTTGAAATGTTAAAAATTAGAAATAAATCAGTCTGCAACTGATTAACCAACTATTACTTGGAGCTGAATGTATACTGTTACAGAACAGTGGAGTTAAATGCCTATCACAGTGATATTTCAACATTACAACAGTTACTACAGAAAGAGGGGGGGAGGGTTGAACAGTCACTCACTGGCTCCATTCTTCACAAGTATCTCTGCTATCTTGAAATGATTATATCTGGCAGCATAATGCAGGGGAGTCATCTTATTGTCATCCCATTTGTTGATCATTCGTTTAACTCTGTCACCGAGGTGTGTGAGTAGAATCAGCAGACTTTCTTCATCTCCATCTCTAGCACACTGTAGACAGTATACAATATGTTACATATTCAGAGCAATGTAGAAATCTAGTACACTGTAAACAGTATATAATATGTTAGTACCATGATCGTGCTAAATTAAAAAAAACTGTTGAATTTATTACACCTCAAAGCATTAGACTTTCACAGTATTCCCAGATAATTGATATATTCAATAATCAAAAAATAAATGCAATAAACACCTGGTGGAGGGTGGAGGTGAGAGCATCATTCTGTTCTGGTCTCTCATCTTGTCTGGGAGGAAGATCAGACATGGCAATGAGGTTCGGCTCAGGTGGGTCTGCCATATTTGAATATTCTGGTAGAGAATGTAGCCGTTCCCTGGAAGCAGAAGTAGAGTCAGACGTAGCGTAAACTTTGGATGACCTTCCTACCATAACATCAGCATCCTCAATGGATACGAAATATGTAGGCGTTCCAGGAGCTACAAAATCCACTTCAGTGTCATTGGCCTTTGAGGTGCCACTAGGAGGTAGTTGAGCTATCGAGGACGGCTGTTCAACTGGAGTCAGACAACGTTCTACGTCTTTGGGTAGAGATACTAAGAGTCCGGAGGGAGGGTGACTTTCACCAGTTAGCTTGTGTGATAGAGTGTTAGTTGTGGCTGAGTCACCAGCGCAGTGAGTATTGGAGTTAGAAGCACCAGTTAAATCTAAGTCTACTTCAGAAGGAGAGTGGATAGAAGCCACTTTGTTGCTGACTGCCTTTACACCAAGCTAAAACTATGCATAGAAAGATTGATGACATTGCAATGTTGAGTGCCACTAGTCCAAACACAGAACTGTGCAAAAGTTAGATGCTGCAGTATGGTAAGGATAGACTAGATAATTAATTAGACTGTAATAAAATAATGTTAGTGAAGAATGAAAGCAGTTATCCAGTGTTAGCCAGCTGCTGAAGTAGTTATAGTATATTGAAAAATTATTTTATGGTATTTATGAGCATGCTTATAATTACAGTCTATAAAATATTTTTAAACCCGAAACCTTAATTTCAAGCTACATGCAGTTCATAAAATTATTTAGCGAGACCATTACAATGACAATGTCTCAACTTCACTATGAGCATAGTTGAAGAAACATAATTAAAATTAATATTCTTAAGATTAAAACCCACTGCAGCTTGCCAAAACAGTAGCAAAAACAACAACTCTTAACACATCTACATGAATCTAAAGAAAATGTACTACTAAAAGTAAAAGCAATAATTATATAAATTATTAAACTTAATAAAATAATATAAATATAATAATAATATAATTATAAACATTAAAGTTTAAACAGTGGACTAAGTCTAACAGTAACACTATCACTATGACATTGACTATTGCTATTACTAGTCAATGTAATAGTATCACACATTATAATTAATATTATGATTATGATAATTGTAATGGATATTATTAAGTTTGAATATGACTATGAGTATGAGTATTAGATTTGGCGTCAGTATGAGTATCAGTATGAGTATGGCTATAACAATCACAATGATTTCAACTTCAACTGTTCAAGCTCTGGCTCATGAAATTGAATCGGTGTGACTAATTAAAGTTGATGTATTACTTATCTATCATTGAGTTCAACAAAAAATTGAACTGGAAGATTAATGACAATGACTGAGTCTGACTCACAATTTGCAATTGTTGTTCACGCTAGGAGTTGGCCAATACTATAACTATAAGTATATTATTATTTCACCGTAGTGAAAATGCAAGTAGGATGCTTCAAAATAGTTTCGGTATAAACT
The DNA here is from genome assembly GCA_964035545.1 of Bugula neritina. NCBI lineage: Eukaryota > Metazoa > Bryozoa > Gymnolaemata > Cheilostomatida > Bugulidae > Bugula > Bugula neritina. Next base: position 30,105,303 of record OZ037767.1, read on the forward strand.
GCGCCACGCCCGCAAATAAGGACTTGCTGAGCATTTTCAGATTTGTCCAATGTTTTTCTTAACAATTATTGTCTTATTCCGCGGCTATAACTCAAATCGCCGAACTATTCCAACAAAAAATAACGTAACTTTAGTTTTAATATTTCAATGGGCGGAACAATGCAGCGCATCGGCCAGTTGCCTAGCATTCTAAACTCTTCGAAGAAACTAGGGGCTTGTTTGTTAAGTTAGCTTCAGCAAGTCCAGTTCCATCCTTACTATGTAGTTTCCGCCTAATTTCGTCGACACTTACCAGAGTAATGTTCACATTTATATTATTATAATTTTTATTATATTTAGCCTTTTGCGCTGTAATAATGTTATGCTTATGCAGTATTATGGAGGGGATTTGCATTGAAATTAGGAATGTGCTATAAATATATAATTTAAATTACCTTTATAGGTCACGATCTTTGACTTTAGTTTAGTTTTACTTTTAGGTAAACTAAAACTAAAAAATTAAACTAAAATACATTTTGAAATAGTTTTCTTATTCTAAGCTAGTCAACATTTATTTTTAATTAACATGGAATTGGATTGAAAAGACAAACAAAATTCAATCTTAAAGTAAAAGTTTGAGTAACCAGTCGCAATGTGATATTCATATATCATTATGATTACAATAAATATAATTTAAATTATTAGTATTACTATTCATTTATAATTATTGTATATGATTCATATTGATATTTGTATTCAATATTGTAATTTTGTATGCTCTTCCATTTTCAGTAAGTACACTTATAAAAAATGAATTGAATTTTAGTTATACAATTACGCTTACAATACTAAGGCTGTACAGTGTACACTGTACAGTCACAGTGAATGTGACTGTCACTGTGAAGTGTGGAGTGTTAATATCAATATTACTATTATTATCATTAAGATTATGAGTAACTCACTAACTGTGAGACCAAGTGCAACCTCTGTATCACTGCGCTACTAGTCCAATTATTATTGCTAGTTTAAGTTTATGCTAAATGTCAGGATTAATACTAATGATATAAACATATGGTATGCCTCCTAGGTATTATTATCATAATCGTGTATGACGATAGACATTCTACAAGATGAAGGTTTTTTTTTAAATTTATAATGACTTCTAGTTGTCTGCAAAAAGATTTCAGTTAGCTTTTATTTACTCATAGGCTTTAACCTTTAAGTTTAGGCCGAGCCTATTGGTTTCTTGTCTTCGATAAAATTAGAAATAAGTATAGCTCTACTACTTACTTTCACTATTTCTCACTTGTATACTAAGTGCATACTTCATACTTACTAATACTCTTTCACTATCTCTCACTAGTATACTAAGTGTATACTACTCACTAATATTCTCAAATTAAATTTTGTGCAGGGCGATTAATATCAAAGCTAGTGATGGATCTAACTGAAACGCAAATACGACAGGAAACATCGGAATGGTTTCATGAAAACAGTAGACCCAATTGGTTTCACCGGCAGATTATTTCTGTTTTAAAGTGTGGTAGGATACCAAAGCATATTGCCATCATAATGGATGGAAATAGAAGATTTGCTAAGCAAAAGTATATAGCGCGTCAACAAGGTCACATGAAAGGATTTGACAAACTTACTGAGGTATAGTGTTTAAGTAGTTATCTCCTCCGTCATATTTTGTGAGTTGTTAGGCTTTCAATCTTGCATTTAAATTGATGTGCTCATTATGCTTTTTTGGTTATATATATAACTTTATGCCAAATAAGCTTTGCATGCTTTTTGAAGGATTTTTAAGGGTAAATTTTGAGACTACTTTTTTAAATTCAAAATTAGGCTTTATTTTTTATTCTCTTTGTAGACTTTAGAATGGTGCTTAGATATTGGGATCAACGAGGTAACTGTGTATGCTTTCAGTATAGAAAACTTCAAGAGATCTAAAGAAGAAGTTGATGGTTTAATGCAGTTGCTCAAAGTAAAATTGGAAGACCTTATTGCTGATAGGTTAGATTTATATTAAGTTGATGTTACGTACAATAGCATATGATATATTATAATAGTATATGATATATTATAATAGTGTATGATATAATACAATATAGTATATGATGTATTATAATAGTGTATGATATAATACAATATAGTATATGATGTATTATAATAGTGTATGATATAATACAATATAGTATATGATGTATTATAATAGTGTATGATATAATACAATATAGTATATGATGTATTATAATGTTCTATTTTTATTTAAAAATGTTAAATCACTGGTTTTTTTTCATAATTTTCAAAATATAATATTTTTTACTGCCAGAAGTGTGTGTGAAGTATGTCTTTGGAGTTGTCTAATCAAATTGTATCCACAATAGTTTTCTAAGGTTTTGGTTCATTCGAATGTTTGAAGTTTTCAATAATATGTTTTGGATGATTGTATAGGAAAAAGATTGAAGAGAACGGTGTTTGTGTCAGGGCCTTGGGTAACATATCCCTTTTACCTCCTCATATTCAGAAATTAGTGGCCGAAGTTGAAAACTTGACTTCTGGTTTTAACAGGTGACCATCTTATGTTTAATGATTTACGTTTCATAAAACTTAAATCTCAATATTCTTCTGAGGCTCATCCCTGTGCTTTGATTTCTAGTAATAAACTTTTACCAAATAAAGTTGTAAAATGTTAAAGATTGTTTCATCCTCAACACGCAGGACTAGCAATGTTCTTGCAAGTCAAAGTTTGTTTTAATGTGTGCTGTAGGTCTTTTCTAAATATATGTTTGGCCTATACATCCAGAGAAGAAATGACATCATCAATTAAACTTATCGCAGAAGGTTTGGCAGAAGGTAAACTGGAAGACAGGTGAGTACATGAGAGAGGTATTCCTACCATTTTCTATCTAGTTGAGTTATTTGCTGTGCTTTATATATAGTGATTATGTTGATATGTCTCAGTTGTGTATCGAAATCTAAATTTATCTTTTGTCTTCATTTGGGTTTCTGTTGCACTTTATGAAAAACATGTTTCATACTCCAATATAGGTGGCCACGTTGAAATAAATATGGCAACTGTATTTTAAAATGGTATCCTCACAAATATGGGACTTTGTACTGGACTGAAGTATATTTAAAGACCTTCATGTATTTTATATAAACTAAAACTACATACGAGTTTCCAATGAGGGCCACCCAATATGCACCTAATATACTTAACAGTGTATTCTAGTTACAACTTACAGAAGCAAGTCTGTGCTATCAGCTGTATTCTCTCCACATGAATGTTGCACCTCTGAACATCTTTGAATGACTGCTTACACTGTTTCAGTGATGTGGACTCTAAACTCATAGAGTCATGTCTCTATAGTAACTCTTGTCAGCCTTTGGACCTGCTACTACGCACCTCCGGTGAGGTACGCCTCTCAGACTTCCTCCTTTGGCAGAGCTCCTACGCTCTGCTCTCATTCGTCAACGTCTTGTGGCCAGAGTTCAGCAGATGGGATTTATATGCTGCTGTTTTGTTTTATCAGAGACATCAAGGACAGTTAGAGGTCAGTGATACATATCTGCGTCTTATTGTAAAAATATATATCCAGCATGTGATAGCATTGAAACATATGAAATACATTTATGTATATCTTTATTTTGTCATGCAAACTATTGTTTTAATTTTGCAAACTTTCGAACAAGTGCGGATTTGTTTCCCTTCACTGAAGTTGTTTTCTCATAATTACTTATTGACTATAACTTAATGCTATTCTAAAGCAGGGTTTCACTTTACTTATTTGAATGTAGTAGGAGTTGCATGCTCTCTGTTCTGATGTTTAGGATATCAAAAGAGCTCATGAAAGTAAAGATACGTCAGTAGAGAGTGAGCTCACTGATGATGGAGCACTTAGAAAGGAAATATTTCTTGAAGAAGTCAATAAAAAGAGAAGGCATCAAATAGAAAACTTGATTTCAATTAAGTAATTAAGTAATTGCTGTTTTTGCCTTTGTTTATTTCTGGTTCATATGATTGCTTTAGTCTATACTTTGTTACAAATTCTATGGTTTATTTATGTCCTGCTGTTAACACAGGAATTAAAGGTTTCCAACAAAAAGTATAGTTGTATTTAAAAATTTCTTTTTATGAATTTTGCACATGAAAATGTACTCAAATTATTTATATTCAACTATATACACACTTGCTTATGAATATATTATACACAAAATAAAAAAATATTTTGATATAAAACAATCATACAAATGTAAATAAAAAATATACAATATTGTGTTGCTATACCAACTTTACTATTACTTATTCTAAATGTTATGTACACAACAAGAGCAACTTTCAGTGAAAACTGTATTATTAGCACACGCCCCCTCCCACAAAGTTCCCCTGTGACACACGTAGTACTTAGCTGGATCACAAGGGTTTGCAAGGAACTTGTTCTGTGTGCTGGGCAGACAGGCTGGTATGCATTGAGACAGTGTTTGAGTAGAAGCAGGTAATATTGTCGTATTGCTGGGAGGTCTGGTGGTGGGTGCAGGTGTTTGAGTAGAAGCAGGTGATATTGTCGTACTGCTGGGAGGTCTGGTGGTGAGTGGAGGTGTTTGAGTAGAAGCAGGTGATATTGTCGTATTGCTGGGAGGTCTGGTGGTGGGTGCAGGTGTTTGAGTAGAAGCAGGTGATATTGTCGTATTGCTGGGAGGTCTGGTGGTGGGTGCAGGTGTTTGAGTAGAAGCAGGTAATATTGTCGTACTGCTGGGAGGTCTGGTGGTGGGTGAAGGTGTTTGAGTAGAAGCAGGTGATATTGTCGTATTGCTGGGAGGTCTGGTGGTGGGTGGAGGTGTTTGAGTAGAAGCAGGAAATATTGTTGTATTGCCTGAAGTTCTGGTGGTGGGTGGAGGTGTTTGAGTAGAAGCAGGTGATATTCTCGTATTGCTGGGAAGTCTGGTAGTGGGTGAAGGTGTTTGAGTAGAAGCAGGTGATATTGTCGTACTGCTGGGAGGTCTGGTGGTGGGTGGAGGTGTTTGAGTAGAAGCAGGTGATATTGTCGTACTGCTGGGAGGTCTGGTGGTGGGTGGAGGTGTTTGAGTAGAAGCAGGTGATATTGTCGTATTGCTGGGAGGTATGGTGGTGAGTGGAGGTGTTTGAGTAGAAGCAGGTGATATTGTCGTATTGCTGGGAGGTATGGTGGTGAGTGGAGGTGTTTGAGTAGAAGCAGGTGATATTGTTGTATTGCTTGAAGTTCTGGTGGTGGGTAGAGGTCTTGTAGTGCGTTTTGTAGTTGTTCGTTTAGTGGAGCCTGGACACCACCATATGGTGCAGCCTGGTGGGAGAGTGGTAGGAGGAAGGGTTGTCTGGGGAGTTGGAAGAGTTCTATTCAATTGCTGTAAATTTGATTTAAATTGTGACATTAAATAATGAATAACATTTATCCAAGTTTATTATTATTTATGCTACAATTTACTAAACGAGGTAGCCTATACAAATTCAAAAGCCGATAATGACAATGCATTTCATCACTGGAAGTTAAAGGCACACTTTCTGATTATTCAATATTCACATCAATAACTTGTAACCAACAAGTTTAAATGTAAAGATATTGCTTATTATGTGTGAAGGTCAAGGTACTGTAGGTCTAAAGATGGATGTGCTGTAAGTTATACAAGTTGAGTTTTTTGATCAACATGCCCAGTTTATAACAATTATTGTATACTCAACTGCATGAACTCAGCTTACCTTGTTGATGGTGGATAGAAGAGGGTATTTGCCTCTGTTGCAGAACTGACCAGTAAAGTCATCATAATCTAGTGACCAAATCATAGCTCCTCCCAGACGCTGACTTTTCAGGTAATCTACTTTAGCCTTCACACTTTTCTCATTGTCATACGTCACCAGTTGTCCCTCACCGTATGCTATGGCCTGGGCAGCCTCGCTGCTGTAGGATTGCTGCCAGCCAGTAGACAGTTTCTCACAGATCTAAACCAATAAAGAATATTCTCAACCATCACCCTGACTGTGTTGTTAAGTCATTGATAGCCATCAGTTTTTCATTTACTTTACCAACTTTACAATCTACTAACTTTAAATCAAGAATATACTTCAAGGGATTATAACAAGTGGTGCCATCTTATAAATTCAGTCCAGCTCTTTTCATCAATCATTTATCACAAATAATTTTATTGTATATTAAGTGGAATTTCTGATTTTAACTCTGTCACCATTATAGTTATTGATGTTTAAATAGGCAGGCAATTAAAAAAATGTATGTATGAAACTGTTACAGATATGAGTCTATAGTTATAGCATGGTAGCCACAATTGGCAACAGCTCCTTGTTTATCTGTATTTGGCAGCTAAACAGGAGTTTACAGCACAAGACATAATTTGTTGCAGATTCTAACTCCATAATACAATGAATATTGGAATTTGGTCCTTAGATTAGCTAACATGTGAAGTTATGAACTTAGATCTTAAGGCTTTACACAAAAATAATTTTTAATAACGCTATGGTCCATGCAGTCTATGCAGTCTGAACATGTTACTCTAGACTCTAGAGAAAGTTTCAATATTAAATGCTGTGAATATGTTATTTAAATCTAAATTCTAATTTGATTTTACTCAATTTTTTTAATTAACTATTTTTAAGGCGTGCCACCAGAGAAATTTTGAAAAGTACGTGTGGAAACTGCAACTCTGAACTGTAGCCTAGAACTCTCAGAAATAAGATTAGTAAAGATCACCTCATAGTAGCTCATTGTGCCAGCTAAGAGAGTGTATCTTCCCTCTTTACTTTCACCTTTAGCAGGAGATGGAACACTAGTACCAGAGCTTTTCCATCCCTTCCGTACATTGGCATACCTAAGATTTGTTTACCAAAATTAGGTCAACTGTGTGATCACACTTTATTCAGTGCATTCTAAATTAGGTCAACTGTGTGATCACACTTTATTCAGTGCATTCCATGAAGTAACTTTAGAAACATATTTTGATTGGCTATTATATTGGTGTCGACACCCAAAGGTCATGGCAACACAATGAAATATTAGGTGTATCTTTCTATAAAATGACATTTTTAGAAAAGCAATAATTTTTGCTATACAATTCCTATTGTTTGTTGGTATCAGCATTTCAACAATTTATTTCTCAAATATAGATAAATTATTGTCCAATAAGTAATCTAGAAATATCCATGTATTAAAAATTACCCTTGTAAATTATTTTACACCAGCAGAAATTTTACTTTTACAAACTAGTAAGTACCTGATATCGAAATAGTGTTCAGATATTACAAGGTGATATATTCTTAAGTCTAGTATTACTGCAGATTACAAACTACAAACTATATCACATCACGTCTCACCAAGTATGAGCTTATCTCTAGCACATCCACCATCAATCCAGTCCTTGGTTGTCACTGCAATAACGTTGGTAGGAGTGGATTCCCCAGGGGCACTGTACAGTGGTGCAGCAAACTCGGCTTGTGTTTTGTGCCAGGCCCCGTGGATATCGTACTGCATCAAATTCACAAAGTCCAGATCTCTGGAAAAAAAGTAAAAATTTTGAAAAAACATTCCTACAATTTGTTTATAAATCTTGCCAACGAAAGTTTTATATTTTAGCTGAAATATTGGCACATATTTCATTTGCATGCAGCATATTGATTAGCTTGATTGATTCTCTACAGTCTACACAAACAGCAAATTATTATTATCTGTAAGTTTTTACAGCATGTCACAATAAATTAAAAATATGCATGCTCCCCCAATATCCATTCTTTCAGGATCAGCATGCAATTTCATGGTTCAATGAGTAAAGCCTATCAAGTTAAAATCCATGCCATTCAAATGAGTTTAGAAGTGCCACGGGTGTTGCTGGAAAGTTAGTTTTGTTAGTAATTACCCTACTTTAATTTTCTGCATAGAAGCAAAATATTAGCAAAAACTTTTTCTATCACAATTGGTAGAGCCATAGACATTTGCATTGTTTAGTTTGACTAACTTAAGTTGATTTGACTTGTCAAATTTACCTATGAAGTAAGTTTATGTTGTGTTGTTTAACTGTAATATTTATATGAATAACATAACATGCACAAGATGCTACCAGACAATACTGGACATAGGAGACAAGAAAAGTCTTTTGAAAGTTATCCTTTTTCATAAAAGCCATGTTGCCTAGTTTTTATATATCCTTTTTAATTCTATAACACATGGTGGAATATTATTATTAGAAATTTGATATTCTAAATAGTTGCCAGAATTGCTATATCATATTATGCTATAAATAACAGATGATGGATAAATGTCAAATGGTGGTTAAATTCACAACAAATCCCTAAGCAATCAATTTAGGGCGAGTTATTTATTGCATTTATTAGACTTTGGTCTGCATATTCTACCACTCCCAGCATCCTATTATATTGGCGTTACATCCTGTGGTCAAAATGTATGTCCAGTTTGTTTCACTTTACCTGCACAATACCCTCTTATCGTAGCCAACAACAGCTGTGTATGGAGTTGGACCGACGGCAGCTGAAAGTAAAGGCTTCTCTATTCCTTGTTGATTTCCAAACTGTTTAAATGCTGCTTGAAGCTCCTAAATAGAGACTCAAAAAATGTGCCAGTGAAGAAATACTTAAACTACATATTTTGTAACAAAACTAGCTCTCTTTTGTGAGTAAATCTTATGGTCAACTCACTGTGCAGACAGTACACGGCAGCATTTCCTACTCAAGTCTGGGCAAGCTTAAAAATTTTAATTTTAAGCTTTTAATCGGCTCAGCTGATTAAGCTGTGTGTTGCAGCAGCTAATAGTGGTATGCAATGAGGAGAAGCAATATAATTAGTATATTTAGTATTACTAATAGTTTTATTTAATATACCAACTAAAACATCACCAGGCTAGCACGGGCACAAAATTTATTATAACACACCATTGTTTCAGCATGCAGCCCTCAAACATTCTGTAGATGATAGCCAAGATGTATGTGAATAATTTTAATATGTGCAAAGGAAGTGTGTCAAAGATATATGTTATACAGCATGTAGCCTGCTAGCACTATACTATACAGCATGTAGCCTGCTAGCACTATGTTATACAACATGTAACCTGCTAGCACTATACTATACAACATGTAGCCTGCTAGCACTATGTTATACAGCATGTAGCCTGCTAGCACTATACTATACAACATGTAGCCTGCTAGCACTATGTTATACAACATGTAACCTGCTAGCACTATACTATACAACATGTAGCCTGCTAGCACTATGTTATACAGCATGTAGCCTGCTAGCACTATACTATACAACATGTAGCCTGCTAGCACTATGTTATACAACATGTAACCTGCTAGCACTATACTATACAACATGTAGCCTGCTAGCACTATGTTATACAACATGTAGCCTGCTAGCACTATACTATACAGCATGTAGCCTGCTAGCACTATACTATACAACATGTAGCCTGCTAGCACTATGTTATACAACATGTAGCCTGCTAGCACTATACTATACAGCATGTAGCCTGCTAGCACTATACTATACAGCATGTAACCTGCTAGCACTATGTTATACAACATGTAACCTGCTAGCACTATACTATACAACATGTAGCCTGCTAGCACTATACTATACAGCATGTAGCCTGCTAGCACTATACTATACAACATGTAGCCTGCTAGCACTATACTATACAGCATGTAGCCTGCTAGCACTATACTATACAGCATGTAGCCTGCTAGCACTATGTTATGCAACATGCAACCTGCTAGCACTATGTTATGCAACATGCAACCTGCTAGCACTATGTTATACAACATGTAGCCTGCTAGCACTATACTATACAGCATGTAGCCTGCTAGCACTATACTATACAACATGTAGCCTGCTAGCACTATACTATACAGCATGTAGCCTGCTAGCACTATACTATACAGCATGTAGCCTGCTAGCACTATACTATACAGCATGTAACCTGCTAGCACTATGTTATACAACATGTAACCTGCTAGCACTATACTATACAACATGTAGCCTGCTAGCACTATACTATACAGCATGTAGCCTGCTAGCACTATACTATACAACATGTAGCCTGCTAGCACTATACTATACAGCATGTAGCCTGCTAGCACTATACTATACAGCATGTAGCCTGCTAGCACTATGTTATGCAACATGCAACCTGCTAGCACTATGTTATGCAACATGCAACCTGCTAGCACTATGTTATACAACATGTAGCCTGCTAGCACTATACTATACAGCATGTAGCCTGCTAGCACTATACTATACAGCATGTAACCTGCTAGCACTATGTTATACAACATGTAACCTGCTAGCACTATACTATACAACATGTAGCCTGCTAGCACTATGTTATACAACATGTAACCTGCTAGCACTATGTTATACAACATGTAACCTGCTAGCACTATACTATACAACATGTAGCCTGCTAGCACTATGTTATACAACATGTAACCTGCTAGCACTATACTATACAGCATGTAGCCTGCTAGCACTATACTATACAACATGTAGCCTGCTAGCACTATGTTATACAACATGTAGCCTGCTAGCACTATACCTGGACTAAGAGGTTGAGATTTTGCTTATCAGCATCTGGATCTCCACCTCGAAGGCCGGGGTACTCCCAATCTAAATCTAGCCCATCAAACTTGTATTGTTCCAGGAATACTAGAACTGAGTCTATAAACTGACGTCTGCTGTTAGCTGTTTTTACCATAACACTGAACGGAGTGCCGCCATTGTTCCATCCACCAATGGCTACCATTACTTTCACCGAGGGAATCAATTTCTTCATGTCAATAACTTGGTTGAAATAGCCTAAAGTATTAAATATATGCTTCAATAGCACAGAACAGTTATATTATTGTTAGTGAAAAAGCTAATGCTGTGTGTTAATTTAACAATAGACTGTCTAGTGATGTTGATACAACTCCTAATCATACTTACCAGTCTGTACATCCAGCCAATCATCATGGATTGTCAGTTTGTTGTCTCTCACCAGAGTGAATGTGTGTGCACAGAGTTGGGTCAATGTCTTCAGGCTTGAACTGTGATATCATAAAACAGAGTATGTGTTTCTGTGCTGCTTAATTTTTTAAGTATAAAAATAGCACTAGAAGCATTTTTATGACCAAACATAGCATAAAAAAGTTTTACATTATAATATCAATTTACAGTAAAAAGAATTATATAAAACAAATAAATTTATAACACACAATAACTTTTCCAATCTGTGGTGAAAGAAATTTTTGAAGCAAATAGAGCTCGATGTACTTTGACTCACCTGCACCTGCATATCATATATGACACTTTTATGCATGCATGTTTCTTTTGTTAACATTACCCAGCTTTAATTCAGTGCTTTATGCTAATTCAGCATTGATATTTGCTAATTTATTATATTCTGACACAAACTCTAATTACAAGAAGGCTATAACATAACGAGAAAATGCACAGCTGAGAGAAGTTTAAAAAAGCCACTAAGAAAAGAATACAAGTCAGCTGACCTTGCCACGATCTTGACGATACCCAGACCAGTTGGTGTAGTAGCAGACAACTTTACCCTTTGCCTGGGTCTCTTCTGGAGCCAGTAGTAAACAAAGTAGTACAGCAGAACAGGCTAATAATATCTAAAATATTAGTGACATGTCTGTGATTTGTCAGACAAAACCAATGCAAGTAAGAGTATAGTCTGTGTGACTGACAATGCTTTCTAGAACAATCACAAGTATTATAATTGGTGTGCACTGATTCTAATACTAAACACTAGAAATAGTAAATTAATTCAGAGTAATTTTTTAACAGCTTTTGTGCACTTTTCAAATATTAAGCAGTTCATGGCATATATTTAAGAAATAGCACGAGTTCTAATAATTAATAGTAATCAACTATAAATCAGATTAGAGTAATTATATAAACAGTTGTTCTGCATCGTTTGAAAAATTAATTCATAACAAATTTTAAAAAATATAATAAAGTGTAAGTTCTATTTACATCAACATAAGTAGGTGAAATATATGTGTCTCAAGTTTTACCTTCATGATTGCTTGTTGGTCACCTCTGATCTATTTGATGGTACAAATTCTGCAGTTGGAATACAGCTTGTTGACCACCCAAGGAGCAAGAGGGAGGTTATGCGCTACACTCTAGAGCTTGCTGATGCTTTTATACAGAAGACAGGCTTGACTTGATGCATGGTTGCAGCCACTCATTCAGTAAGGAGGAGGTTGTTATACCGCCCCTTATCTGTTAAATAATAGACTGAGTCATCGAGTAGAATCTGGACTATTTATCTCTTGAGTAAAGCCACAGTTCATTCTAGTCATAACTCTAATAAATCAACCTTGCTGGTCGTTTACTGTTTTCTGATGTCATGTGAAACTTAGAATCTGAGTGAACCATTATGCCATGTGGAAAATTTGTCTTTGTCATTAGCAGTGACTAAGCAAATTGTTTCTTATTGGTATAAATGAGGGTTTAGTCATCTCATTATAGAGTTGTCATCTCAGAGCAAAGAAAAATGTCTACCATTTGGGAAGTTGCATTTTCTTGGTCTTTTCAATTATATCATAATATATCATTATACTCTATCTGCCATGCTTTGTAATTCATTTATTTTTTAGCTTTTGTTTATTTCTGGTGCATACAATCGCTTCTTCATTGCTAATTCCATGTTTTATTTCACATCTTGGTATTATCATAACAAAATATAATAAAATTGCATTTGAAACTACCTTTATAAATTGTGCACATAAAAATACACTTAAATTTTTTATATTCAATTATATACACACTCGTTTACAAATATATTGTACATAAAATGAAAACTATTTTGATATGAAACATTAATACAAACATAAATAAAAAATATACAATCCTGTGTGTCAGCTTTACTCTATTTTATTCTAGCCGCTATGTTTACAGCACGAGCAACTTCCAGAGAACACCGTGCCTCTACCGCATGTCCCCTCCCACAAATTCCCTCTATCACAGACGTAGTACTTAGCTGGATCACAAGGGTTTGCAAGGAACTTGTTTCGTGTGCTACGCTTGCAGACAGGCCTACATTGTGAGGGTTTCTGGGTAGACCCAGGTGGCATTGTCGTACTTCTTGGAGGTCTGGTGGTGCGTCTTGTTGTTGTTTGTTTAGTAGAGCCTGGACACCACCATACGGTGCAGCCTGGTGGAAGAGTGGTAGGAGGAAGGGTTGTCTGAGGAGTTGGAAGAGTTCTACCCATTTCCTGTGAAATTATTTCAATGATGTTATGTAAAATCACACTTGAAGCAATGAATATTTCACAATAAGCAGTGCTTTACACATGCATACAAGGATTTTTTGTTATACAACTCATTACAGAGAGTGTACAACTCCAAAAAATACATTTTAGAAGCTACATTTCTGGTTGATGGAAGTACTATGAATCGCAAGAGCTTAGTTTCACCACCAACAAGCCCAGTTTACAACAATTATTGTATACTCAGCAACATGAGCTCAGCTTACCTTGTTGATGGTGGATAGAAGAGGGTATTTGCCCCTGTTGCAGAACTGACCAGTAAAATCATCAAAATCTAGTGACCAGATCATAGCTCCTCCCAGACGCTGACTCTTCAGGTAATCTACTTTAGCCTTCACACTTTTCTCATTGTCATACGTCACCAGTTGTCCCTCACCGTATGCTATGGCCTGGGCAGCCTCGCTGCTGTAGGATTGCTGCCAGCCAGTAGACAGTTTCTCACAGATCTAAACAAATAAAGAATATTCTCAACCATCACCTGACTGATAAAACTGAAAGTGAGGTTTTTGTAAGAGGTGGTAACTCTGCTGCACTCTGAATTAAAATCATTGGGAATGAGATTAGTAGAACTTACCTCATAGTAACTCAACATGCCAGCTAAGAGAGTATATTTTCCCTGATTACTCCCACCATTAGCAGTAGATGGAACTGTAGTACCAGAGCTTTTCCACCCCCTTCCGTACATTGGTATACCTAAAATTGTTTACCAAAATCAGGTCAATGGTATGATAACACTTTGTCCAGTGCATTCTAAATTAGATCAACTATGTGATCACACTTTATTCAATGCATTCTATGAAAGAATGTTAATAAAATATATTTTATTTCTCAACATATCTTAAGGGTGGTATGTTGTTATAAATGTTCAAGAATATTCTATCTGATACTTTATCAAGTCTAGTATTACTGCAGACTACAAACTTATACTTTATCACATCATGTCTCACCAAGAATGAGCTTATCTCTGGCACATCCACCATCAATCCAGTCTTTGGTTGTCGCTGCAATTACATTTTGTGGAGTAGACTCCCCCGGGGCACTGTACAGTGGTGCAGCAAAGCCAGTTTGTGATCTATCCCACGCCCCGTGGATATCATACTGCATCAAATTCACAAAGTCCAGATCTCTGAAAAAAGAGGTAGAAATGGTAACAGCTGTCACACATTTTTGAAGTCTTGTAGAAGAATTTTAGCTGAAAGGTTTTGGGTTTTATTTGTAAATTGTATGTGAAATAAGAATTAGCTTAGTGATTTGCACAATTGATTTTCTATATAAACAGTAGATGATCATCTCAACTGCAGTTGTCAGACACATTAAATTAAAAAAAATTAAAGACACACAGACAACTGAAAATGATATATTTCATACTTTTCTTGCAATATCATTAAATTCATGGTTCAATAATGGAAGCTTATTAACAATTAGCATCTAGGTACTTTAATCATAAGATTAAAAGTGCCAAGTTTATGGCTGTCTAGCGTTAGTTTTGTTGATAAATCATGGTAGCTACTTTAATTTTCTTCATAAAAAAATCTATGAGTTATAATATTTCTTTACGTCGCATTGTTTTACTTTATGTTTGATTACTCATGGTGGAATATACGCGCTAATTTATTTTAGCATCTGAAATATTGGCAAAATTATTTTATTATATGATACTATAAGTATTATTTGTATGATATATTATACTATATGTAATATTAGTATATTATATTATGTTATATGTAATATTAGTATATTATATTATGATATAAGTAATATTAGATATAGATAAATGTCAACTAGTAGACAAATTTATCCATAAATCAACTTTATATGAGCTATTTAATTCATTGCAATTATTACCCTTCCTTGTGCCTATATAAACTACCACTTCCCATGACCTTGACAACTTTGCCACTGCTTTAGTTTTATATTAGAGTTATGCCCCTCTTGAGGTCAACAGTGTAGAGTGTGTCACTTTACCTGCACACAATCCTCCTATCATAGGCAACGTTGGCGGTTTTAGGAGCTGGGCCTACGGCAGCCGACAGCAGAGGCTTCTCTATTCTTTGTTGATTTCCGAACTTTCTGAATGCAGCTTGAAGTTCCTACACAAAATATTATATTAGTATTAGTATTAGTGTTAGTAGCAGTATTAATATTAGACACCAGTATCACTATTAGTATTAGTATTATTATTAGTATTAGTATTAGTATTGGTGTTGGTGTTAGTATATTAGTATTAGTATTAGTATTAGTGTTAGTCTAGTTAGCAGAGAAGAACAAGCAGGAGGAAATATTTTAATGTTGCTCTCTTGATTAAATAAATCTCATGACAGACACTAATATTCAGAGCTTCCTGTGTAATTATATAAATCCACACCAGCTCTTGAGCAATATGAGGTGCATAATGAGAAATTATCAGATGACTGGTGCAGAAATGAAAAGCTTGAAATAGCCTAAGTTCTTTAATTTATTTAATAAATGTTGGTTTGTGTGCAGATTAAATTTCCCTCAAGCGTATGACTTTTTTGCTACACTTCGAATCTAGAACACAGGATTTTCTTATTTCTCCATTACTGCACCTACCTCACCTGGTGCTACAGACAGCAAAATATGCAAGTATTTCCTACTCAAGTCTTCACTTCCAATAAAGCTGCAGATGACATGTTTATCCAGATTATTCTAGAAGGTTCACTACAGCACGTAACCTGGTAGCACTATACCTGAATTAAGAGGTTGAAGTTCTGCTTATCAGTATTTGGATCTCCACCGCGGAGGCCGGGGTACTCCCAATCTAAATCTAGCCCATCAAACTTGTATTGTTTCAGAAATGCTAGAACTGAGTCTATAAACTGACGTCTGCTGTTGGCTGTTTTCGCCATAGTACTAAATGGACCCCCTCCATTGTTCCATCCACCAATGGCTACCATTACTTTTACCGAGGGGTTTACTTTTTTCATATCAATGACTTGGTTGAAGTAGCCTAAAGTATTGAATATATGCACTCGTTATTCTAAAGTATAGTTAAAGTTACAATATTGCTGAAGTACCAAATTAAGCATGGTGGTTGTGTGGTTGTAACTTTACAGCATGTAGGTTCTGCTATCACCACATAGAATGTAGATAGTCAAAGATTCAATATAACTAAAGTTTACAGATGGCAAAAAACATACACTTTCAGTACTTCTAATCAACTACAGTTGCAATCTAATTTCACACAATTCAAGTTATCAAGTTATTCATTTCAAAGCTGCTGTACACTAGGATCTGATGCACATATTAATTGCCCTTTCAAGAGTGCATCAGCAATGCGTTACACTAACTCATATTGGTGCCACAACTCCTACTCATACTTACCAGTCTGTACATCCAGCCAATCATCATGTATTTTCAGTTTGTTGTTTTCCACCAGAGTGAATGCATACAGAATATGTGTGCACAGAGTTGGGTCAATGTCTCCAGGCTTAAACTGTGATATAATGAAACAGAGTGTGAAAATAGCACCAGAAGCATTTGTATTACAAAACTTTGTATTATGAAATTGGTTAGTTAAGGAAACAGCAAAGAAATTTTATGTTATAGCAATTTACAGTAAAATTTGCTATATCTGGTTTTACTATTAATTATAATTATAACAAATAAATCTAATTGAGGTATTAAAAATGTAAAATTTGGCAGAACATATGTTGCAAAAATTATTTATCAATTTTTTACATATTATATAAGCTGTAAAACTTCTATCTGCCCATACAAGTACAACTCATATTCACACAGAGAAGAATAATTGGTTAATTTGGTAAGTCAAAGAATGGTGAATTATATTGTTATACTCATATAATACACAATAACTAATTGAGGTTTCCAAGCAGTAATGAAAGAAATCTTTGGAACAAATGGAGCTTCATGTACTTTGACTCACCTGCACCTGCCTGCCATATATGACATTTCTATGCAGGTTTCTTTTGTTAACATTACTCAGCTTTAACAGTGCTTTATGCTAATTCAGCATTGGTATTTGCTAGCTTGCTACATTTTTGCACAAACTTCAATTAGAAGAGGGTTGCATAATAAGAAACCGCACAGCTAACAGAAGTTTAAAAAAGCCACTAAGACAAGAATACAAGTCAGCTGACCTTGCCAAGACCTTGACGATACCCAGACCAGTTGGTGTAGTAGCAGACGACTTTTCCCTTTGCCTGGGTCTCTTCTGGAGCCAGTAGTAAACAGAGTAGCACAGCAGCACATGCTAATTGTATCTAAAATATTAATGAAAGGTCTGTGATTTGGCACACAAAACCAATGCAAATAAAAGTGTAATTCGTCTGTATGAAGGAATTGTAGTGAGATAATGGTTTCCAAAACAGTACGATAGCAAACATTTTAATAGTAAAAATAATAAACAAACTGTAATTCAAATTAACTTTACAATTCTTCTGCAGCTTTTTAAATTAATAACAAAAATAACACAAATTTAAAAAAATATAATAATGTGTAAGTTCTATTTACATCAACATAAGTAGATGAAATATGTGTGTCTCAAGTTTTACCTTCATGATTGCTTGTTGATCACCTCTGATCTATTTGATGGTACAAATTCTGCAGTTGGAATACAGCTTGTTGACCACCCAAAGAGCAAGAGGGAGGTTGTGTGCTACTCTCTAGAGCTGGCTGATGCTTTTATACAGAAGATAGGCCCTGCGTCAACACTGACTTGACGCATGGTTGCAGCCAGATCTAAACTATTAGTCAACAGATTCTGGATATAAGCCAGCAAACCACTCATCCACAAGGAGGGGCTCATTTTACCACCCCTTGCTGATTTAGCAGTCCACTGAGTGACTGAATAGAACCTGGGCTAATTAACTCTGGAGCAAAGCAGTAGTTCATTCAAGAAGTTAACAAGTTACTGGTGATTCACTGCTTCATATGATTACTGTTTTATGGGACTCATCATCTGGATGAACCATTATATTAATATATATGAAAACTTTTTCTTTGTCAGTAGCAGTGACTATGCAAAATGTTTGTTTTTTTGATAAAAACAGTCTTAGTCAGTCATACTGAGTCATTTAGCGTCATAGATAATTGAACGTCTACCAAACCCTTTCCTTTTTTAAAAGCTTATTACACACTTATTACATGCTTATTACATGCAGCTTACTACACACATACTACATAGATTCTACAAATTATATACTACACACATACTACATGGCTACTACGTACATACTACATAGTGTTCACTAGGATATTGTAGCAACAAAACATTTTGAAGCAGTGCTGAAGGGTTACTCTGGCAAGCAATAAACAACTTCTGGTGGCCAGTTGAACATTTTTTCTCATGACGAGTAGAATTGGCCTGAATTATATAACTTAATTTCTTTCTAAGACGATTGGCAACTATAAGGCTTGGCATGTTGAATTGGGTTCTGTCGTGTACCTCTTTAAAAAGCTGTACAAAGCATTTGATTTGAATTATAATGATCCCAATCTGCATTTCTTGTATTAAAATCTGCCAAAGTTAATGAAACTGATGCTCCTTGAATCTTAACCAACATCAAGAATGGCTCTAAGTATTTTATAGTATTAAAATAATATCTTACAAACATAATGTCTTCGAATTGCTAAGTTCAAAACAAACACTAGACACTGGCTCATACTATTTTATGGTAACTGTTAAAAGACATGTGCTTATGTTTTTGACATACAGTACGTCATATGCAGACAAAGTAGTAGGGACAGCTGCAGTTCAATCTTTGTTTTAGTGAATATTTGTAGCATGAGGAGCTGCCTAAAAGAAGTGAAGCCCACGGGCTCAAAAGTCACCAATCAAATCAAAAACTTTGAAACTAAGCTAGTTTCTCCATCAAATGGGTCTATTTGTGTTTTTCATTTCATTTTTAATAGAAACTGTAAGAATTATTACATGGTGAAGGAGAGAGTTAAGAATATCTTTTGGCCATAGCATTAACTACAAATAATTCTAACACTGTTTTGGTTATACAACTTTATTTTAGGAATATTGGTCTTAATTTTCTATTTTTCAAAAGATCTGTTTTTCAGCCAAGAGTGAGTGAATCAAACCAATGTTTAAATAAATTGAAATGTTAGTAATTAATGTTTTGTGATTCATAGAATAATCTAGTATGATAAAACCAATGTGGTGTGCTGCAGTGTGTCTGTGTAGTGTTCTGGGAAAATTTGGTGCCTCGAGAGACGGTTTGGAAAAAATTGATTCACTGTTTTACCATTCTGCACCATCGATTGCTGTCAAATGCTAATTTATATACTAATTAATGCAGTGAGATTAACCTCCTAAAAGGTAAATAAGTCTCCTAATCCAAATATCCGTCAATTTAATAAGATTTGTGATGGCTGAGGATAATTACTTTAATCTTCGGTTTCCTGTGGCTCTTTTGTTGACATTAAGTTGTGATGACTGTTTGGAGAATAGAATGGTTTCCCAGAAAATATGAAAAGAGTGTGCCAAGGTGTTGATATACACACTTTAATGATTTCACGTGTGATAATAATAATCATGGGTCAATTGTGGACACAATTAATAGCGCTGCCAGGGAATAAAATAGTGGTATGAAGGAGACTATCTATTTAACTGTTACATAATCTTGAATCTTAAACTGACAAAATCAATGTCTCTATTTATAATAAGTCAAAACAGTCTTTCAAGATTAAAAACTACACAATGTAGCATAGCATTATCAGTGTAAATGTTTACAAACAAAATTTTGCAGAGTTTGGTGCAGTACTGTGACGTCTTCAAAGAGCTGGCAAATATTAACCATTATAACAATGTTAAACATAATAGTTTGAAGTGACCTCTACCCAAACTTTGTGAAGAAGCTTCTACACAGCAGCAAACGTTGGCATGGCTACCCCAACAGATGCTTAGTATGGAACTACTTTTACAAAGTCTTCAATCCTGCACCCAACTGATTTGCTAGGACTGTCAAATCATTATGCATACCATGCAGTGTAAGTCTTCATTGACACGCCAAGTATGTTCACACTTTCACAGTCTTGTGTAAGTACTGCATGCATCATTTACAATGACTTGTGGACATTCAGAGATTCTTTGAAAGTACTAAGAAACCAAGCTCGTTACTGGAGCTCCAGTAATTAATTAGATGATTAACATTGTTCCTGTTTACGTTGTTGTAATGACACCACTGCAGCGTTACATGCAGACAACAGGAAATAAATTGGTCGTGACTGGATGCTTGCTCGCAATGTGAAGTGTGTCGGTGCTCGTGATACCAAAACCCAGTTCATTTGAGTACACTACATTGACTCATTTCACTTTCACTATCGTCCAACATGTCAGCTACCCATTATTCACACTCACGCCTAGCTAGCCAACCCAACACTATGAAGGTTAGTACAACTTGCCTTACAAACTGAACCAAGTAGATTAGAAGTTAAAAACATCGAGAATATTTGTTGACCAACCGAGTCTTTGGTAGAAATGAAACTTGTAATATAGTTTAATAGATTTCATAAAACAAAGGAAAAGTTTAACCTTTAACCTTGCTTCTTATAACACACACTAAATGGTTCTATTTTGTAAATGTTTAAAATGTGGTAGAGGGCTGTAGTAAGTCCCACTTTTAACTGAAATATCTGACAAGAAGTGTTAAGATAATCCAGGTAGCAGTCTGGTATTATTATATAGACTAAATAGTAAAGCATCATTTCATAATCTTCGAATCCTTCCATTACCACATCCTGTCTTGAATCTCTGCAGATAATTGATTCGCAAGTATTTTTTGTTTATTTGATTACCAAATCAAGGATAACCCGAGATTATCTCTCAACTCAATATTTTATATTTTTTTACAAATTATAAGACAGCTGCAAACCTCTTGCACTAATTAGACTTGTGATGATGGGAGCATAAAGATGACAAGTGCAATTAATATTTAAAGATAACAGTTTAGGTAACCTTGTTGTGTGGTCATGTTTATTATGGTGGGGCCACCTTGTTGAGGAAACTTCATAAAATGTATTTCATGCTCATTATATAATAATCTGTCATCTTCAATGCTCAGCTACCACATTATGCTGCTGTATTAAAGTACAGTAATAATACACACAAAGTTGAAGTTGCTAATAGCATTTATTGAACTCACAAATATAACCATCAGTCCTGTCTAAAAGCATTTGACAAGTTACAAGGTTGGTGGCTGCAACACCAAACAAAAACTACACACTCCTTGACCCAACATGTGATTGACAGCAAATTAATAACAACTTTGGTGAATGATAGTGGTAATGATCATTAACATATATTCATAATGTACATCAGCATATGAAACCAAAAAACAAGTGTGAGAGACGAGCGCCTGGCAAGTGCCTGTTAGCGTGGTGTCTGTTGACTGGGCAGCATAGGCATGGGCACATCGGCAGTCATGTTCTGACCTGTCATGCCAGCGTTAGGTCCCAGCAGAATCTACAGAGAAGAGAGTAAAGGTGGATAATGGTGAGTAAAGGTGAGTAAAGGTGGGTAAAAGTAAGTAGATGTATGTAATGTATTATCATGATGTGTCAGCAAACAGCACGTAGTACAGATAACATGAAATTCGGAACCTTGTTTGGTAAATACTTCAATTGAAGCACTAGACTCTATAGCGCATATTCCTATTACTAATTTTTCAGTGAAGTTTCAGACTCTCTCCAAATGCACCAATACATGCAGTAAATAAATAAATACATGAAGCTGAATGCTATTATTCATTCTAGGCTGAAGCATACAAACTGCTAACATATTTGGAAGTAAAGCATGTCAGTGAAGATAGGAGTTGTCTTATTTTTCATAATTTAAATCCAATAAAGCTTTGTAAGTTAAATACAGAAAAGAATAATAGAGGAATGAGCACACTCTGTGTGGATCAGGAGTAAAGAGTATTGAAAGCCCTAGCAGATGGATACCCAGCAAACATTTCTGTGTTCAACTTTTCAATATAATTTATATTCAATTGACATTAAAATTATTTTCATACAAAATTAGAGCTGAAACTTTAAAACAGACAAATGGCCAGTTGATAAAACTATCATACCAAATGCAGCACAATTGTAAATCTCATTGATATGATATGTTTGCTAATGTAATCACTGTCAAAAATGATAAATCTATAAACTTACTGATTTTTCCTGAGCTTTTTGAGCATCAACCATTTCCTGTCGAGTTGCCTCGAGATTGTACGGCATCAGGCCAATAATTGCAGAAGAGAATACAATCCACAACAGAGTACGAGAAGTACCAACGAGAGATTTCACACCTTTGCAAACAAAAAAAGTTATATTGAAAAACTAACAAAACAGCTCATTGTTGTAAAATGCACAGTTAATGGGAAGCTGCTAAAATTCTGAGTTGAAACTTCGGATTTGTCCCCTCTATGAAATGCTAAACAGTGAGATCACCATTCCTGCACTAATATCTACAAGCGTGAGTGACAGCAGTTTCACAATATTGTTATGCTAAAATAGTAACTCAATTGAAACGGTAATGAGCATAAAGTCTATAACTGCTACAAAGTGTGTGATACCGCTCCTTCTAGTCTGTGATGTTGCAGAGTAGAGTAGTATAGTATTCTCACAAAGGTAGAACTAACTCACAGAAATAAAGCTTGAAAATAAAAAATAATGATCACATATATTAAACGTATATATATTTATATAACAGGTCTATTTGTCAAGTCATGCTCAAGTAATAGAGCAGGCAGGAAACCTCACCTTGCTGGCTTAAAGAGAATGCACCACAAACACCATTCCTAAGCTTTTCTGGAAACATCTCCGATAAGCCGACGAAGCGTTCATAATATGTTTCTTCTAACAACTGAAAGTGTAGTAGAAAGTAACTTAGCAATGGTACCAATTAATTCTATGAGTTTTTTTATGAGTTCAAATAAAAACAAGCAAAGGGAAACAACAAAATTGTTGAAATGATATATTGCACCCATGAACATGCTCACTATTGTACACTAGGAAAATATAAACTACAATAAAATGCCTTGAACAAAAAAGATTGACAAAAGAAATGGCTAATAAATAATTGTAGACAGCTCTAACAGTGATATAAAAAGTTGGAGATATAAAATAGACGAATTCTTGCTTCAAAACTAGAGATTGATAGCTGACTCCAATACTGGTTTTTTTCGTATTAATTACAAATATTTATAAAATTAAATATATTAATATTACACTCAGTAGTTATGATACTTATAGTAGGTATAGTGATATTATGTAATTTATTAACTTTTCGTTATGCTACATCTACTTTGGATTTAGGTAAAATCAATCCTTAGAAGTTGTAGTAATAGTGATATTGACAGAGCTTAATGCACCATGATGATGATGATTATAGTTGTATTTATTATATATTGATATCAAAGTATTGTTGTAATTTTGCGGGTTTAATGAAATAGACAAGTAGTCTGCATGCCAATACTTGTAATTGTTAAATAAAAGTCTTTGTAAAATGTTGATTCTAATAGTCTTTATTGATGTGTCCTCTGCGAGCTCCAGTGTTAGACTGATTTGATACAAAAATGCTCGCCCTTATATACTGCCAGAAAAGTGCCTGCCACGTGGAGGTCCGAAATCGGCCGAATTCGGAGTTCCGCCGTCCGAAATCGGAAGGGTTCTGTCCGAAAATCGGACAGACCCCATCCGAAATCGTACCTTGGTTCCGAATTCGGCTTGCATACTTATTTATTTAACATATAAAGAAAAAGTGGCGGGAAACATAACTCCAAAAACTATTACAGTAACTTAAAAACAAACAATAAAAATAGGAAGGCAATTCACAATTATTACGCTATTCACTACGCTAAGAGCTTAGCTATAATTACAATATTTGAGGCATTAGAAAGCTACGCAAGGAGCTTAGCTATAATTACAACATTTAACAGTATTTACAAAGTTACGCCAAGTCCATTATAATAGTGACGCGACATAATTACTAGAGCGTTAAAATCCATTACAGTATTCTTATACCATAGTTTATAAATATAATATTAATAACGATAATTTAAATTTTATTTATACTTGAAGCTACTCACAAAATGAACAACTGGGTAAATATTCAATTTAATAATATTATTATTAATGTAATTGTTATAATTACTACTTCAGTACTTGAAGTTGAACTGTACTTGAGTACTTATATTTGAATAATCGATAACTAAACTATAATATTAATTAATACTTATAATTATACTTATACTAATACTATGAGACGGAGTACATATTCAACTATTAGTCTTGGACTAACTCCAAACATAATAAGATTACGTCCAACTTTAAGTATTGGTATTAGTATTACCGAATCATCTTCTTCAATTTCCAATAGCTTTGAACTTGTCCCCGACATTCTGATTCTGAGAGTAAGTTGATTATGAACTTGAAGATATTGAAAATTTTGTGTGGTAGTGTTCTATCGCTTTGAAGTTAACTTTACAAGTCAAAAGATAAAGATTAAATATTTAATAATGAAAATAGATTTTAATACTGATACTCAACATTTACACAATTTGAATTTGGGAGTGAGTCTGGTGACGGTGGGACCGTAATTAGATTTTATATAATTGCCAAATGAAACTGAAAGTTGTATAACTAATACTATAGTTATTATTTCAATTTCATTTGACTTTACTATCACTGTACTTAAAGTTATAGTGCTTTTTTCATTGATTTTCACTTTCGGCTGGACCACTACCAGTCAATTGTAATTTCAGCAGTCGCGTGAAACTTCAAGCTGGAAAAACTTGATATGATTGGCTAATCACAAGATACAGTCAATTTGGTTAGTCAATTTATTTCGTAATTTATCCTATTATATCTTGCAACTAAAATAGTTGAAGGTTTTAACTTAAGCTGCTAAAAGCAATTTCTGACGAAGCATAACCAAACTAAGAGAGTTGTCTTTTCAAATGCAATCATTGAATTTCAGTTGACAACTCTCAAATGCATTGTTATCTATAATGGAGAAAATAAAATATTATAATAATATAAATGATAACCCATACAACAGTAGAAATAGGAAGCTTTGTCCACTAAAATATAGAGAGTGCAAATTTAAATTGATTCCCTACCATGCTAGAGTTCTACAGCAAAGTGGAGGTATAGATAGAATTGACAGAAGTCACAGAACACAACCTCAAGACCAAATATATAGCAATGACCCCATCTAGCAGCTTAAAGCAGCATCAATGAACATATGCCAAACATGTTTGGGGCCTGAAAAAGTTTATTGTCACTTTCTACTAGTACATGTGAGAGAACTTCTATAAATATATAAATAGAGCTCATCTGTAAAATCGCACAACAGGCATGAGTTTACGCTTATACCCCGTAGACACACTTTGTCTTAACGTGTTTAGAGGGAAAAGCTAGGCTGTGTAAAATCCTTCATTTTAGTTGTGCAAAATGTTATCGAAAATTACATGGAATAATTGGTAACAAAATAATGTTTTATCAACTGCAATTGGACATATCAAGTGTGCGTGCGTGCGTGCTTGTGTGTGTGTGTGTGTGTGTGCGCGCGCGTGTGTAAATGCTGTGTTTTATTATTGTGTAAGGGTTATTGTATTTTATGACATATTGTGCAATTGTAATGAGTGCATAATTACCTCATAGTATTGCACTGACTTTGAGTATAAATTACAGCTATTTCGATCATGTGATAGATATTTGCATACTTTTACTTAGTATATTGATTCCTTGAAGGCAGATGTAATAAAGTTGTATATCTAGATACTACAAGTGCTATGTAAATACACACATTTAATGCATGGACAAGGGGTGTGTAAATGCTACAGTGCTCAAACTTCAAGAGTACTATTATTATTACTGCAATAAGCTAATGCTATACTAAGCTATAGGTAAATGTGTAATAGCCTTATGTGAATGCTCCCTTGCGTACAAAAGGCTGCAACTTGTTTTAACACAAGGCATTGTTCACTTTCCTCTTTCATTATTGTACAATTTTGCTAGTGCTGTGAATTTGTATGCCGATTGAGTTAAGGGCTCCATATTTATTATGTTTGATCTGGTGTCTGGGTTAGGAATGCAGCTAGTTTAGCGCTTGCTGAAGTCGGAAATCCCTATGCTAGCTGCAATTTTCTGCTAGAATTCATACTTCACCTTAAAATACTTTTGCACACACTATGCCCAATATTAGAATTACATGCAGGCATTAAGATTAAATATAACATTATGTTGTTTTTGCAGATCTTGCAAGCTAAAGCTGATATATGGAAGATAGTCAACCTGGTTGGTAACTGAACAGATACTGGGCTGCATCCGATGCATACACATGTTCAGGTAGAATTTAGAGCATATAAAGGTTATATTTTGCTTTCAAAGACTGTTTTCCTTATTTTAGTGTATTGTATGTATTCACATTAGAAACATAATGTTGCTTCTACACTTACAAATGCAGGTATTAGTAGAGTTGGTTATATAGTTAATATCCAGTGTAGCATTGGCACAATGCCCTTAGTTATATGTTAGTTAATTCTATGCATGCCAAGTAGACCTAGCCGTGAATAGTAATTGTTTAATAATTAGCTTTTATATGATAGTCATGTTGGTGTTAATGTTTACTGATAAATTTACACCAGACTGTCACAAGGCACTGCCAAGGTCTTTAGGTGAAGGAAGTCAAAATTTAACGGAAGCTCGAAGTTGGTAATCTGCCAACAAATTAGGGAGTTTCCCCATTGGAATAAGATTTCCCCAGCTTATATCCCGCAAACAACTAGTAAAAACCACCAATGAGGAATTTAAAGTTGTTTGTCAACATATTTCTTATACCAGGCAGCTTCCTTATTCTGATGTAAAAACAACACATATAAAAAGCATACTTTTAAATTTGCATAGTCGAATGAAGATTCCTTAATTGTCCCACTTTAATATTGCTGAGCCTAGGATATGGTTTAGAGATGATGTGTAGTCATTTACTACGCCATGACAATTTGTAATGTAATTAACAAAATACATGATGTAGGCCTATATATAATATATTAATATAAAATTATATTATATATAACTGAATTTGTTCATTAGAACTGTGAAATTTTGAGGTTTGTAGTTTTCCCACAAGCTTTAATCTTATGCCAACCTACATGTTGCCTAAATTTTCTCATTATAATTTTTGGTTTTGCCCACTTGATGAGTTTTTATGCTAATAATAAGAATTCAACAGTAAGAAATTCAACCAACAATAAGAACAGATTAGGATCTGTCTTGGATACATAATATGACTATTTGCAAGTGACATGGCTCTTAGGATGGTCAGGTTTAGATTTCGCAAGATTAGCAATCCAAAGCCAAAAGACACATTGGAGGAGACATGCTAGGTCATAATATGCACCAGTACTTGTTAGATGTCAGAAATTAATTAGCGTTACAAAATAGAAGGCAGAGTATGGTTTAAATGAAACATCACCTGTTTCAATTGTATTGGAATTGCATTTTTTAGAACATGCACAATTTCTAACAAAAGACTATTTACACACCCATTGCATTATCATACATAGAACTAGTATTCAAATAGATAACATCAGTAACTAAAATCAACACTCAAAGATGAATTCAGTTTGTAATCTTCAACTGCTTTAAAGAAGATGTTTTTAATGAAAACAAGGAGTTATGGAAACAAGACCACATACTGATATTATGATTGTAAAATTAGAATAAAATAATCTAAAATCTAGGCATAATTGAATATACCAACTGCAAACACAATAAAACAATCCTCATCTTGTTCATCAAACATTACATGTTGTAAAACAGTAGTGCATAGTTGACAAAATATAATATAAAATAATATAAAAAAACCCGAATAAAACTAAAAAAGTAGCATAAAATAATTCGAAACCGAGTATTAGTAAAAATATAGTTTCAATATTATAGAACAAAGGCTGTAGTCAAATCATAACATGCAAGTGTGCCAGCTGTAGCCCTGGGTCTACTGTCAAGAGGGCAGAACTGGTGGAAGGAGATAGAACTTCTTCCTTAAACTTGATTGAAAACAAGGCATTTGTTTTACTATCACTTTCTTTCGAGGCTACAAACAACAACAAATCACTGCACTGAGTTTTATTTCCAATCAATATTGCTAGTACCACACGTGGACGTTTGTAGCACACACATATGGGTACTACAAACTAGAATAAAACACTGGCAACCTGTACTCCATAGAAAATGTATATTATACATATAAAATATATATTATTAGCCAGAAGCAAAGGTTAGTTGACTTTAGTCAATCTGATGATGAATGTAGATAAAAGGATACCACTTTTTCCAGCACCTAAGGCTACTAATATTACACCTCAGGCTACTAATATTACACCTAACGCTATTAGGATGCTACTTAGAAGTGAAAGATCCCTATAGGTTAGCAAACACCAAGTCTAAGTCCACCATCAACACAGAAACACACAAACTGCAGTCAGTGTCACAACTCACCTCTCCATCTGGAGTTGCTCTCCCTTTCTTCATAGCGACTGTCAGTTGCACCTGAGTGAGGAGATCGAGCAGGTGGGCGCTGTAGTACTTGTTGCTGTGAGCCTCCTTCAACTCTGTCAACAGCTTCTGTATAAACCATGAGCCTTCCCCGTTCTTCACTCTGTATGACTTGTAGCCTGTACGAGGTGTTCAAGTAGTATAATATACTTGTGATGTGTTCAAGTAGTATATACATGTGAGGTGTTCAAGTAGTATATACATATGATGTGTTCAAGTAGTACATACAAGTGATGTGTTCAAGTAGTATATACAAGTGATGTGTTCAAGTAGTATATACAAGTGATGTGTTCAAGTAGTATATACATGTGATGTGTCCAAGTAGTATATACATATGATGTGTTCAAGTAGTATATACATACGAGGTATTCAAGTAGTATATACATATGATGTGTTCAAGTAGTATATATATATGATGTGTTCAAGTAGTATATACATGTGATGTGTTCAAGTAGTATATACATATGATGTGTTCAAGTAGTATATACATGTGATGTGTTCAAGTAGTATATACATATGATGTGTTCAAGTAGTATATACATACGAGGTATTCAAGTAGTATATACATATGATGTGTTCAAGTAGTATATATATATATGATGTGTTCAAGTAGTATACATATGATGTGTTCAAGTAGTATATACAGGAAGTAGGAAGAAGCTCACACCTTACCTTTAACAGAGGCGAATGCTGTGAGCATATCGGCAGCATCAGGCAGCCCGGTGTCTATGGGGCTACCATCACTGTCAACCTCGCTGTCTTCATCATTGGGCAAACAGTTTCCGGCAGTAGGAGATAGGGCATCAGCCGCTACTTCATCTACACTGTTGTCAATACGGCCTTGACACGCCTGAATGATGAATACTTTTGGACGACCTAAAATAATAACGCTGGTTTAGAGACAACTGTGGCTTGTATTAAGACAAGGGCACATGTTACATGCATTATACATAATACTGACGTTATACGTACAACATGTATAGTATATAATATGAGCATAAATAAGTATCACCTGGCAGGCAGTTACTGAACTTCTTAGCGATTTCATCGTATGGAATAACATCTGGCTGGTCACAGTTTGCTTTGCAGTATGCGTGGACTCCATTTTCATCTCCATGAGACAAGACAAAGAGGAAAAAGCTGCTGTAATTCTCGGGATGTGTCGTTAATTTGGTAACCAAAGAGTTCAAATAACTGTTGAATTCACCAATGTTTAGGTTTTCTCTGGGATCTTCCACGGTGTAATGAGCAGCAAAATCTGGTCTTCTAAATAAATGCACAATTCCTTTTTGATCTTCTTTGGTGCCTATAAAACAACACCACAGATATCAGACATGGTGATAAGACCAAGTGTTGGGGAATGTAGAGGTGGTTAGATCTGGTCTTACGCTAGGTTGGAGTGGAAACATAAGTAAGCAAAAGTCAGCACGATAAGCTTTTAACAACTTATCAGCCGCGGGATGACAGAGGCAGCATTTCACCAAAACAACCAGACATTGATTGCATGTGCAGCCAACCCTCACCTAGTCTGTAGCGAGGGTCCTCTTCATCAGTGAAGTTGTTGATGACGGCTACTAAGCCCTTTAGGTTTTCTTCAAACAAGTAATAGTCCTTTCCATAATGTTGTCTGCTTGGATTGGTGTCGGGGAAGACTGACTCGGCGCTGTCAGCGCGACCTTGACTCGACATCCTCCGTCTCTTGTGGTCAGGTGAATAAAACTCTACATAGAACACAGCTACATAATTAAACTCACTGAAACTAGTAGAACAAAGGCTATATCTAATAAACTCAATCTACTAAAATGTATGATCATACAGGTGCACTGTTTACAGAAAATACCAGATTCAAAGAATAACACAGCAACTAGCATATTGCTGAGAGCGTATAATAAAAAACAGTAAAAATAATTAAAGAAAAAATAAAAAGTTAAAACACATTCAACATGTATTATATTAGAAATCGGACAGTAAAAATAGAAAATTGGTTTATGAAGGCCCATTGTACAGTTGCAGTCATGTATAAGAGAGATAGTCATGTATAAGAGACAGTTATGTATAAGAGACAGTCATGTATAAGAGACAGTTTTGTATAAGAGAGAGTTATGTATAAGAGACAGTGATGTATAAGAGAGAGTTATGTATAAGAGACAGTTATGTATAAGAGACAGTGATGTATAAGAGACAGTGATGTATAAGAGACAGTCATGTATAACAGACAGTCATGTATAAGAGACAGTCGTGTATAAGAGAGATAGTCATGTATAAGAGAGAGTTATGTATAAGAGACAGTGATGTATAAGAGACAGTTATGTATAAGAGACAGTCATGTATAAGAGACAGTCATGTATAACAGACAGTCATGTATAAGAGACAGTCGTGTATAAGAGAGATAGTCATGTATAAGAGACAGTTATGTATAAGAGACAGTCATGTATAAGAGACAGTTATGTATAAGAGAGACACATAGCACTACAATAGAGCACATAACTACCAAGCAATACACACCAGATGGAGTTGGAGATTTGAGACCGTATCCAGAGTGACCATGGGTCGACTGAACTGGGAGATTGTCTGGACGTACAAACTGTGAAGCTGAAAACGTGAGACAACTTGTTTATATTGACTGTTGAGTACATTGATTATTTGATTATATTGATTATTTGGTTATATAGTTTGTTTCAAAGTAAAACTGTAAAACCACAATTTCATTGTATAGCAAGGCACATGGGAGCAAAAAATCTGTAACAGATACTTAAAAAAATGCCATATAAAGGTTTCGTATGAATGTAAATAATAAACAACTTTAGCAGCAAACCAAAGGCAAGAGGTTCTTGTATATACTTTACTGACTTGTGCACTTGGTGAACTCTAAATCATCTCTACTTATAGCCTTATCACATTACACCATATTGTATAGTACAGAGTAAACAAGTCTCAAGTTTATTGTGTAATATTATTTATAGCTTTCTTGGCTGCGTGACAAGACTCTATGAGTGACAAGGACAAAGGGCTGTTTCACTGTAGAATGAATAACCTTGATTGTTGTGCTGAGCCTCATGCTGGTCTATTATTTCCTGAATATGGCTGGATACATCAGTCAGGTCAGCCTCTGTCAGAAGTTCCAGCAGAAATCCGTAGTCGGTGACGGTGATGTCTCCCTTTCGCATCATCTCGTCAAATAGCCTTAGAGGTTTATTGTTGATATCTTGAATGACCCTCCTGCCATATCCTAGATTGTGATAGCACACAGTGACATCAACTTGGGTAAACAAAGCTAGTCACTAGGGGTACAGTGAAGGTTCAGTCCACTGAACTCACATAATTCCCTTTATTTTCTGATAAGATGCGCCTCAGATTTATATATGTTCAATAATTGACTAATCGCTGCTGCTGTGGATAAGGCTGATGAATAATTTACTTACAGTTTAAATTCACACTTTTAGGCCTACCTAATAATGCAAAGGCTGCTATTTCCTAGAAAGTACTACAGTATTACCACTAAACAGGGACAGCTGAACACCGAGAAGAGAAATCAAACTGATACAGGTCTTGGGAGAAGAGATGATCCAGTTGTCAACTTACCACGCTCTCTCATAGTTTGCAGGTTACGACAAATGACTTCTACAAGGTCAGAGGTGAGATCTGCACTAAGACACTTTTGTATTTTAGCAGCTAAAGTTGACGGACCTCTGTTGACAGCCATCGCTGATCACAAAAATCCTATAAAAATATAATACAAATAATATAATAATAATAATATAATATAATACAAATCAACAAGTGGATGTCTGGGACACTTTGATAGAACTACAGTATGTAAACAGAGAGTAGAATCTGGCTATTCATAGATGCATACTAGGGTTAGTTATCTATCTTGGCAAAAATAATGTGAAAAAGGGAAAACTATACACACAGTTGCCTAAAAATAGCATAGTATTGCCAATCTGTGCAGTGTGACACGTGTAGTACTATGTGTGTAGTGCAAGTGATTGATCAACATGACATTCGCTGCGTTTCCCAAGTTTCACATCATGCTAATGGATGCTCGTAGGATGAATTTATAGTTGTGGTTTCAATCGATCCAGCTGTTTCCAAACATTGAACAAAAAATCCATTTGCATAATCTGAAACTTAAAAAACGCTAGTTGGGACACAAAGCCTTTATTATAGTTCTATAAAATTAATTTCTCTGAAAGGCTCAATTTTTTAAAAGTTGAAGATGTTTAACTACTACTATACATTACACATCTGCATTTCACTCATTCTACTGTATATTTTTTAAAGAAATATATCTGCATTTTTCTAAACTAGCAAACTGTTTCGATTCATCCGATTGCCTAGCACAGAAATGCTGTTAATGACTAATGAGAGTAAATCTTTATAAATATATCATTTAAATTAATGAAACTTAGCTTACAGTTGCTGTCTTATAATTGAGACAGTCAGTACAACTAAAACAATAGTAATTAATAAATGCCAGTCATTACTACAGTAACCTGCTTGAGCTTCAACTCGAACTAGTACTAGGTCTAGTCGTATTACTATTAGTAGTAGTACTACTACTACTAGTACTAGTTGTACTAGTGAGATTAATAATTATAACTCACTCACTCACGCAAGTTTATAGTCGCTATCCCTGTGAGAAACCCCTGATGGAAATGGTTTTTGTTAGAACGGGCTAAGGACTTTGTTCAGATGAGGCACAGGAGCAATTATGACTGGATGCTCTTCCTAACATCACCAATGGCCTTTGTTGTGGTTTGAACCCATGACTTCGTGTTCACAAAGCAAACACTCTAACCCCTAGATCAGGGCTGCTTCCTGAGATTAATAATTTAATAACTACAAGTATAACATCATCAATATCATTATGACTAACAGTAACTACAAGTACAACTACAAGTATTAACTATTAGCATAACTGATAACTAATAGTAATAAACTATAAGCTAACTATAAGTATAACAAATATTATAAGTATAACTTAAACTATAGTATAAGTTATATTAATATTATTATTAATATTATTATTATTTTAAGAGTATAACTAATAAACTATAAGTATAACTATAAGTATAAGTAAAACTATAATTATAATCTACGCATAATCATTAAGATTATTATTAATCCTAATTATAATTATTGTTTAATAAGTTTAACTTTATTTAATAAGTATAGTATTACTTTACAGTTTACTATTACTATTAAGTATTAGTATTACTACTAGTATGCTGTAACTCAGTAACTGTAAGACTAAGAGTAAGTGTTAGTGTATACTGTATACAGTTACACTATGACTATAGTGATACTGTTAGTCTATAACACTAACAGTATAACTATAAGTATATTAATAAAATAATATTATTACTATATTACTAGTATTACTATAACTATTAGTATTAGTCTAAGTATTAGTATTTTATTAGTAATACTAATACTAATAGTAATAGTATTACTATTACTAATACTATTACTATTACAGTATTACTATTAGTATTAGTATTACTATTAGTATTACTATTAGTATTACTATTAGTATTACATAATGATAATATCATTACTATTAGACTTAGTATTACCTCTCTCTCTGATTACCTCTCTTACAATTTTTATTAAGCTAAATAACTAAAAATCTAACTTAACTACTATAAATACAAGTATAACTGTAACACTCACAGTAACATACACCTCACGATAACTAATTACCTTATAAGTTATAACTTATTACTGAATTAGCCGCCACGGCTTGCCCTTTCACCAGGTAGCAGAAGTTTGATACAATCAATAATTAGTGCTCAACTATGTAAACATGCTTGATTGGCCACTGAACACTGTAATGCGTCAATTTATTGGTCAGAACTTTAGTATAACCTAAAGTTCTATAAATTGTTACAGCAAATGTATTAAAAAGCAGTAATTGCTACGCCCTCAAATTCTAATGTTGAGTTGATGAAAGTTGGGCTACAGCATTGCAAAGTTTTCCGGTTTCCCAACGATAAAGTCATACAACATTTTGTATCTCCAAGCTTTGGAACTGGTGCGTAAAACTAAAGCGATATGATTAATATTAATATTATTAATTAATTATAAGTATAACAATTAAATTTAATTTTATACT
The DNA here is from genome assembly GCA_964035545.1 of Bugula neritina. Lineage (NCBI taxonomy): Eukaryota > Metazoa > Bryozoa > Gymnolaemata > Cheilostomatida > Bugulidae > Bugula > Bugula neritina. The sequence goes on from OZ037767.1 coordinate 30,140,264, forward strand.
ACTTAAAGCCTAAGCAAAGTTATATTAAGGATATAGTAAATACCGGTGTTTATATAGTCAGACAGTAACTGTTTGAGTACTACAGCAATATTTAAAGTTGTAGTAAATCAGAATGATTTTCATGACATTGACTGACAGTAAAAGTAAATCGCTAACTTCTGGTCTAAACCAAAACTGTAAACAATAACACTAAATAGTAAAAGCAAAACTGTAAAACTAAAAGTAAAAGCAAAAGATTGAGGAGCATGAACATGTGATTACTATTACTATTAGTATTACTATTAGTATTACTATTAGTATTAGTATTAGTATTATTAATATTATGATTGTGATCATACTGATGACAGTGATGACTTATGAGTGATCTATGGTACTCATACTGACACTGTAACACTAACTATAGCTGATGGTGATAGTTATTACTCATAGTGATAGTCAGCTGCACTATCATAAGTATGGCTATGAGTATACTATTTTTGCAATACTTTGTTAGCATTTTTCAACATGTTTGGTCAGATCTATTTTCTCCTTGTTGGTAAAATCATTTGATTGGTTACGATTTTCAAAGTTTATTTTAGAGCAAGACAGTTGTGAATAACTATGCTTAAGTTATCTTAGCGAATCTAAGCATGGCAGGTCAAACAAAAATTCCACTTTCTCAGGGTATGTTGCCATTGTATAAGAGTTTATCCAATTATTTTATGTGCTGTTTGTGATGCTTCTAACTTATTATGTTTAGTATGTATTATTATATGAATGTTGTGCATAGAACTTGTTAACTGATTGTGTAATACAGAGAGAGTGAAAAACGGTATATACACAAAACATTAGCTGTATTTGAAAGCTTTACTTTCTTGTTTCTACACTAGTAATTTGTATGAATGATAGTTGTTAACTTAATAAGCATTTTTTGTGTATAAGTATACCAGATTATAATGATGTATGCACAGGTTATACTATTTGGTTGCTGTTCACTTGTAGATCTTGCTGAGATGAGCTTTGACCAGAGTAGTTATAGAAATCAGACATCGTTTGATGAGCCTCAACTTGAGTTTGATGAAGAGTCACTTAACATTGGAGATCGACTTGAAGGTACGAGTATGACTCTGTATGTATATGATCTGTATAGAGTGCTACTCTGTATGTATATGATCGGTGTAGAGTACAACTCTGTACATATATGATCGGTGTAGAGTACAACACATTGAGTATTCCACTTACAGATGTTCACTTTGAAGAAGACAGTGATGAGCTGCTGGAGCCTGGTGAACTGGATTTAGATGATGACTTTGAGGCGGAGCTTGGCTCTGCTGCCACTGTAAGTCCCTCCCCTTTGGTCCATCATTTAGCTAATGAGATGTTACAGCTGATTGTCTTAGGCCTTTAGCTTGCAGGCAGAAAGTTTGATAACAAAAATTGACATTTGAACTATGAGTCTATATTATTCAATAAGTGTTTACTTCTGTGCAGTTTTATATACAAAGTGTGGGAGCAAGGAAAGCTAGAGCTATTTTCTCTTCTACTGCTTCACAAAGAATCATACAGTTCTATGCTCACCTATCTCTGTGCTGTGCTGTAGCGGGAGGGGGTACAGTTCTATGCTCACCTATCTCTGTGCTGTGCTGTGCTGTGCTGTGCTGTGCTGTGCTGTAGCGGATACAGTTGTGTGTATGCTCACCTATGTCTGCTCTGTGCTGTAGTGGGAGGGGGTACAGTTGTGTGTGTTATATGCTGTTTATGCTGTAGGTGAATGCAGAAGAGATGACAGAAAGTGAATACCACGACATTGCCAAGTACGGAGTCATAGAACTAGCAGGTATGACCTATTCAGCTACAGATTTTGCCCTCCCGTGGCTATATATCTCTGATGAGAACTCGTGTAGGATGAGTGCATGTCTTGACAGCAATGCTGATACACTGGGGTCACTGAGGTCACAGAGGCTGCCAGTATGAAGCTCAAGCTTTCAATGAGCGGACTTCGAGTTCCACTTTTGATTTGTTAAGGTTCCCCCCAAGCTAGTAATATCTCTATCCACCCCTTCTGGGGAGAATTCATCACTGGATGCAGTTGCCGGAGTATTTTTGAACTTGATTTCCTGAAAACAGATCTTATTGCTGTGTGTCCACCTACTTGTTGCTCAGTGGTGAGGGGGGGTGTTCCACTACCCTCAGTTGTTGCCGTGTGGTGTTGCTGCCAACCAGCTATGTGCAGGTAGTACTGAATGACCTGGTTACCTGCAGCAGTCTACTTTCACCACTACAGATATTCACTAATATAGCATTCAGATTTTACTCCAACTTAAGTTACAGTCTCGTTTTTCTGCAGTGCAGTTTCCTGGGGCCAGAGTTGTGGTCCTCTAATCTCACTGTTTTCTTTTTGCAAGCCTTTTCACTAGTCTTTACTACAGTTTATTTACCAATATTTTGCCACATATCATGTATATCGCTTGCCTCTACCTTTGCTATCCCTCCCAGTGCTTTCAAAATTCAAACCGTCCATGTTGTTAGATGTATGGGGAATAAAAGGATAGCCCCCTCCCCCCCTTCCACCATTAGAGACTAGTCACGATGAGTGAGAGTGTGAGGGAAGTAACCCACTAAGATATATTAAGTTTCTTACAAGTAGAACAATCTGCTCAGTTAGTTTCTTTAGTCGTATAGCCTGAGGCCATAGTTTTATGCTAATTGTCATTAAGTTTTTAATTGAATTTCATCATTGCTGTTGAACTGGTGCAAAGCTTCATTCCTGCGTCTATATATTGTAGGATTTGCTGCTCCATCTGGTAAAAAGTATGCTTCATTATAAGTTTCATTCATTTGCGCATGAAAACCGTTATAGGAAGCAACAAGCATGCATTATATTGAAATAATAAACATATAAGTTTCTCTAATGCTGCGTTAATTTCTAAGTAACAGAATCCATCATATTTATAAATTTGGTAAGCATAGTGCATCTCCAACCAGCTGAATAAGTAGTATATTACTATATTACTATATTACTATATTACAATATTACTATATTACTATATTACTATATCACTTGGTAGGCTGGGCTTTAATTATTAGTGGAAAGGAGTTTACTTGCCCGCCTTATACCTGTGTACTTGTCAGGGAGCACAAGCTATTTATACTATAGCTTTATCAAATATACGCATCTCAGTTTATCACTCTATTCTCTTTGATAAGAGATATTTTTACAACATTTGAGTTAGCAATTCCTAGCTTATCTTTTGCTTCAAGAGATTGTAAAGATTAGTTTTATCAAAGACCTGGGCTTTTAGAGTTGTCTCCCATCACATGCAGTGAATTTGTCATAACCGCTGCCGACAGCGGTACCACAGCTAGTTACAACTTGCTGCCATCAATACTTATAGTTATAGTCTCAGTGTATGTTCAGCAGGAGATGATTCTTGTGGTAGAAAGGTCGTGGTATTCTCGGCTTGTAAGCTGCCTCCTCATGGTATTATTGATCACAAGAAGTTACTGGGGTGAGTGACCTTTAGATGACCTTCTTAACGCTGACACGACCTCTCTGTATTGTGTAAGCTGTAGCAGAGTGACCATCCGCTGGGGGTTGGCTCTACTCGTTGAGTTTAAGTGACTGAACACTCTGTAATATATCAGTCTTTAGCAAACAGCCAAAGCAAAACTTACTATTGGTTGATTTTAATTTATATCATTTGTCATGGAAAACCTTTTGCCTTTATTAAATCACTGGATAGTTATTTAACAAAGCGTTAGTGTAAAATAACTATACTGAGTATGGAAGACTAGGACATTGAAAGAGCTGTAATTTAAGCTTGTATAATGCATTTTATGAAATGCTGAGTGGTAGTGAATACAGTGAATAAAGCTTTTACTTCCTTCTAATAATTAAGTTTAAGTTGTGTCTTGACCTTAAGCTAACCTCTTTATCACTGCTGCATTGTATTCCACTGACTGTATGCAACAATTCTCAACTGCATATAATTATCCTCCCTTTGGCCATTTTATATACAAAGTTTTATCTTCAGTTTTGTTTTATTTAACAAGGAAGTTCTTTATAGAAAGCAGCTAGTAGCTTGAAAATGTTAATAAAATAAAAGTTAGTTTGCCATGCCTTTACTTTTACTTTTAACATATTATACTGTACATATGATATACTGTATATACGATATACTATATACATGATATATAGTATACATGATATACAGTATACATGATATACAGTATACATGATATACAGTATATATGATATACTGTATATACTGTACACACGATATATTGTAGATATGATATACAGTATATACGATATACTGTATACATGATATACGATATATACTGTATACTGTAGGTATCTAAAGCACACACTAGACCAGTACGTAGAGAATGACTACACCCTCGTCTACTTCCACTATGGACTGAGTAAGAGAAACAAACCCTCCTACAACTGGCTGCTTCAGGCCTACAGGGAGTTTGACCGAAAGTGAGTCGTACTTTAGTTGTGAGTCTGTGTCTACCTGAGACACACCTCTGGCCACACCTCAGACACACCTCAGTTACCTTGGTAGCAGTCCTAGCAGCTGATAACTGGTGTATCGTGGTGTATTTGGTGCATGTGTACTATAACATACCTCAAAGTTATTCAATATAATATATAATTTATATACATTGTTATTTTTATGTGGACTTTTTCTCACAGTTTAGTAGAACATTATATTGTGGTGACGCAGAAATGAATTTTATCTCTCTGATCTTCACATTGTATTTCTGTGACTGACACTACTGGTAAAGTCATCACTGAAAGATAAACAGCATGTTTTCCTGTTTTCACTAGTTGAACTCTTGGATACTTCTAACTGATGACTTGCTGTCAAACTGTTGGCGTATGTCCCAGTTTAGCCATGCTGAGGTTTCTGCTGACATCAGAAGTTGTCCTCTCTATGTTTCAGGTATAAAAAGAATATGAAGGCCCTGTACATCGTTCATCCAACTACTTTTATTAAAGTTTTGTGGAATATATTTAGACCATTCCTGAGGTAAGTGCTTTTCGCATTCTTCAACTCACCATTGTTTAGATACATGCATCTCATTACCTCAATCAAATATATTCTAATGTATAACACAATATATTTGTGGAATCATTCTATTAAACTATTTTTTGGGCTAAAATTTTATAAATACTCAATTATTTTTGTTTTATCTTTCAAGTTTGAAGGCTATTCGAGTTTATCATAAGATGCCCAAAGTTTGTTGACACTTTTACCAGCTTGTCTTATTTGGGCTGTTGATGTTCTAATATTTCCAACAGAATAAATCAATTTAGCTTTTTGAAATGCCAGTGTAGAGGTTTAGCATGTCATTTTGTGTGATACATTATGTATCCATGTGAAAGATTGTTTAGTACTGCTTAGTCTTTCTATTCATCTCTTCAACTTTCTTACCTCAGTGACAGCGTGCCACTCAGTCACTCACCTTCAAGATTCCCTTTCAGAACGTAAGAGCATGCAGTTAACTCCCCTATGCTCTTCACACAAACCTTTACCTAAAACCTCATTCCAGCTTTCACCCTCTGATTATAAAAACTTATTGATTTTTTCCTCATAAAATAATTTCAACATCTGAGACTTGCCAGGAAAGAGTATTTAAATGACTTTTAAATGAAAAAAAAATCGGTCTGAAAAATGAATTTGCTTAAATTTTGATTAGTAGTGTAACAATATGCTCCGGTTGCTAATAGCAACATTATATAATATAATATAATGTTGATAATAATCATATAATATAGTGAATACAATTTTTGTACACTGAATTCTGAAAGGGTTTTTATTCACTTAGGAATATGTTATTTTAACAAATACCCAGTGCTGCTCCAACAGTATCCGTGGCCAACAAGTGTTTGATCATTTAAAATAGTTGTGTACCAAATGTACATAGTAGGGACAACTCCATGCCGTAAGCAACTGTAGATATATTCATCCATTATTGCTGCAGTGGAAAATGTTATACTTGCTTTACATTCTATCTAATATACTGTGTGTTTTATAGGAATAGGTATGTACTGATTTATAGATCTCATTGTTGTAGAGCTTTATGTAGTGTATATTGTGTGTAGAACTCATTGCAGTATAGGTTTAGTGCGTATCTTGCGTGACTATTTGCATATCTTCACAGCTCACCCGTTTCTCACATCTTCTCAGTGTAGTATTTGTATCTAATAGTGCAGAGACTACACTGTATTGTAGTCAAGTCTATTACTGTGTGTTACTTTGTTGTATTTTGGAAATTATAAGTTATATTTTATGTTTTATTCTGACAATTGGCTATTTTTTGTTGGATAGCTTAAGATTTGCTGATTCTAGCCAACAATTTATGATGTATTCCTCAGGAATATTTCTACAATGTAGGAAGATGGATTTATATAAACCCGTATATTATAACTGCACAACACAGTTCTATCCTTCCTAGTGCACACATTTATTTTAGGCAAATGCAGTAAATCTTAAGACTTCTTATGACAAAAAATACCAGCTGTGGCCTTCAATATTCATCTTGTGGTCTTCTTGGGTTTGAATGTTACTTTAATTTCCATACTCAGTTAGTGAAGTGACTGATTTGCTGCCAGATTGTTTTATGCTGCCTGGTTCCACATCAACTCACGTGTAACTTAGTAGTATTATCTGTATCACTTCTGTATCACCCGACAGTTTTATTGTGTATTGTTTTGACACTTGAGTATACTACTCTTTAGTGCTAAATTTGGAAAGAAGATTGAATACGTGAATTACTTACATGAACTCGGGGCACATGTCAACTTACATCAACTCAACATTCCAGAAGCCGTGAAAGAGTAAGTACTAACTTACATACTGACAGTAACTTTGTGTGATATTTGCTCTGGATGTCATTGTGAAATAGTATATCTACATGTACTAGTTCCAATAGTGAGTTGAGTTGTTCCCCCATGAAAGTGACCATTGTTGGTGACAAGTTCGCATTTTAGTGTGATTGTTGGCACTCATCGCTGGCACTGCGCTGTACACAACGTCACTGTAATGTATCCATATTTCGTACACATCTTCAACAAAGTGTGCAGATACCTGTATGCAATATTTCGTTTCAGCCATGACGTGTTTTTATTGGCCAAGCACCAGCCTGACATTCGGCCCACGTCCATCATCACGGCACCCCTCGACACCCAACAGTTTGGAGTATCTTTAGAGTTGTGAGTAGACAATTACCTTATACATGTGCTATTTTATTGAGAATGTACAGAGATGAGACAACTACTAATCACTGGTATGCTCTCTCATATAATGTGATATATCACTCCAATCACGCAAATTAACACATTTTGATAACTGTACTGTACATATCATTAGAAGGCTACTGATTGAAATGCTCTCCACTTTAGGAAATATATTATGCACAGTGCTAAAGATGTCACAATATTCCCAGCTTGTTGGTTCACAGAATGCAATGTGTTTTAGTATAAAAAGTCAGAACAAGGGGCAGGTAATTCCCCGAGTAGTGAATGACTGTATAAACTACATTGAGAAGATCGGACTGGAGACGGAGGGGATATTTAGACGCTCAGTGTCGGTAGCCACAGTCCGATTAGTCCAATCTGTCTTCAATGAAGGTATGCTCTTGAATTCCTTACAATATTCTATACGCTAATTAGAGTTGTGCTCCCTATTTATGTGTACCATACTCTGCTCTTCAATGACTTTATGCTGTATAAACTGCTATCTCCGGCCATGTCTGTGACAACAAGTTTTACAGTAAATCTTCACCACACATACTCACTCGTCTATGCTGTACTTTTGTTAGGAAAACATGTAAACTTTGAGCTCTACGGTGGCGTGCATGTAGCAGCTGTGATATTAAAGACATTCTTGAGGGAGATGCCAGAGCCGATCATGACATTTGAACTTTATGACTACACAGTACGGATACCCAGTGAGTATTTCTATCAGTAGTCACTATGGGTACTTAGTACTCACTATCAGTACTCAGTACTCATAGTTAGTACACAGTACAGATACCCAGTGAGTATTTCTCTCAGTACTCATAATGAGTACTCAGTACTCATAGTTAGTACACAGTACGGTTACCCAGTGAGTATTTCTATCAGTAGTCACTATGAGTACTGAGTCTCTCCTAGAGTCTATAGAGCATTGCAGAAGAGTGCGTTTTATATCAGTATGTATCTTGTACTGTGTAGACGATGCATTGTCTCCAACTATACTATTCCACAGCATGTGTGACCTTCACACTGGCCGCACACGCCATGATCTATGGTTATACTGTAGCTACCATTATCTTGTAAGTCCTATGTTTGAAAGAATACCAGAATTATTTCAGACTATAGTAATCACCAAGATGAATAGACTCACATGTTCTTGTTTATCGGCCACAGAGTATATGTAGGGGTAATACACTGTATAAAGAACTGTACTCATACATTACTGTCGTATCTTCAGATCTAGACGAAGAAGAACAAATCTCGGAGACCAGACGAATATTAGACGAAGAGCTGCCGCGAGACAACTACGCCGTGTTAAAGAAGATCATCTCTTTCTTGGTGCAGGTAATGGCTTCTGTACCGGATGCTCTTTTAGAGCAACTAGTTCTGTCTTTTACAAGTAGCCAGACAGGTGCTTGCGGTAGAGGTGTTGAGACAGGTGCTTGCGGTAGAGGTGTTGAGACAGGTGCTTGTGGTAGAGGTGTTGAGACAGGTGCTTGTGGTAGAGGTGTTGAGACAGGTGCTTGTGGTAGAGGTGTTGAGACAGGTGCTTGTGGTAGAGGTGTTGAGACAGGTGCTTGTGGTAGAGGTGTTGAGACAGGTGCTTGTGGTAGAGGTGTTGAGACAGGTGCTTGTGGTAGAGGTGTTGAGACAGGTGCTTGTGGTAGAGGTGTTGAGACAGGTGCTTGTGGTAGAGGTGTTGAGACAGGTGCTTGTGGTAGAGGTGTTGAGACAGGTGCTTGTAGTAGAGGTGTTGAGACAGGTGCTTGTGGTAGAGGTGTTGAGACAGGTGCTTGTGGTAGAGGGCGGTGTTGAGACAGGTGCTTGTGGTAGAGGTGTTGAGACAGGTGCTTGTGGTAGAGGTGTTGAGACAGGTGCTTGTGGTAGAGGTGTTGAGACAGGTGCTTGTGGTAGGTAGAGGTGTTGAGACAGGTGCTTGTGGTAGAGGTGTTGAGACAGGTGCTTGTGGTAGAGGTGTTGAGACAGGTGCTTGTGATAGAGGGTGATGTTGAGACAGGGGCTTGTGGTAGAAGGGAGATATATTTTTAGTAGATTTTCTTCTAGTCGGTGTGATTTAGCAAATAATTTTGTACTTTGCTTGTAGGTGACCACCAAAAGTGATGTGAACAGAATGACAGTTAAAAATTTAGCCATAGTGTTTGGACCCAACATTGCCTGGGGTCAGGGCCAATTATCACTCACTGCAGTGAGCCAAGTAAATTACTTTACAGAGTTGCTTCTTACTCACTACGACAAACTATTTGTAACATAATGATATTTTTGGACCAAATCTTTAAAAAATACCAAGGAACAGTGAAGACCAATATCCTGTCTTATATAGATTTGATGTTAGTTTTTTCACGGACTGTTCTGAACAGAAAAGCATAGGTTTGGCTGTTGATATGGAGATTACTCAAGCGTAGCGATAATCATAGAAGCTGATTGGCTCCAGACTGATTACACTTTTCAGTTATTTAACAATGCATTGTGGGTGATTTAAATTAAAATTTTGCACAATAGGTAATATATTTATTTTGGCGAGTCATTTTCCTTGCTATAAGTATTTGCATGATTCAGTTCTGACATTTCTAACCAATAGTTTTTGTAGAACATGTTAGGCGTGAAAGTTTTGTGTGTAAAGATTGAACTAATTTTATTCTTATAGGTTTTTTCAAACTATATTTCAAAATACTATGTATATGTCTGATATCACCTTCGTCTAGAAATGGTCCAGCTCAACTTAACTACTCAATTTGTATTATCTCACAAAAATATAGCATTGCTAATTCTCGTATAATACTAGCTGTTTATTACTTAATATTTGAAAAATTAGTAATCAATGTGTTATATAATATATTATAAGAATCATAATAGGCATAATTTGTACTACTGTTGGGGATATTTAGTAAAATAGCAAAAATTCAAAGACAGTATAAGTAAATCTAAGTGTATATAAAGTGTGCTTAGTCTCATTCAGTCTCGGTCAGTTTGATTATGAAAAGATGAAACAATACAAGTAACATACTTTGGCTCGTAAAGTGACTAGAGCCCCAGTAATAAATACTTCAGAGGCCATACAAGTGATGAGCTCTAAACACAAATATGTTGATTTTATCTCTATAAATAGATAAAAATCTTTTATCCAAATGCTTATTATATTCTTTGGTTTCAAAAATGTGTTAATTAAATATAAAAAATATATACTGTCAATATAATCATAGTAAACTAGTAAAAATCTTATTAACATGAAGGTAGTCACTAAAAGTGAGCTTGGTAATAACAGCACCCAAGACTGTACATCTGCACAGTAGCAGTGCGTAAGTCTGCAGCACTGATTATATGTCAATGCTATGCGCTGAATAACTCACCAGAAAGGACACCAGCCTATATAGCATTGACACAGGTTTGCATGAGAAGTTGCCTGCTCTATCAGCAACTCTACCTGCCGATTTACTCCCACTTCTTTCTCGGTATTTGGGAAATCTCGCCCTGCCAGTTTATCTTTCACGCGCTTCACGATATTCAATGCCTTCTGATTGACAAGCTCCCCCTGGGGTTCGCTGAAGGACGACTCCATGGTGCTGGTGCCGCTTACGCTGCCTGACCTTCGACTTTTGCTGTCTATTTCCAGCTCTTCCGATGCAGACTCTGTGCCAGATGTGGATGATTCCTGTACTTTACTCTGCTTGGCAGCTGTGTAATGTATTATATAGTTAAAATGTAGGACATAAAGAGCAAATTCAACACATCCAGACGTTTGGTTATAATATAATATGTATTCTGTTAAACTTGATCAATGAAAAGCAGATATTAGTAAGCTCCTTGCTCGTCTGGTGGTTGATAAAAGCTCACCAGCATTGGTAAGAAGGTAAGAGTTAAAACCCTATACAATCATTACATTGTACATATATTACTACTAGTTCTGCTGCTGCTGCTACTACTACTACTGCTACTACTACTACTACTACTACTACTACTACTACTACTACTACTACTACTACTGCTACTACTACTACTACTACTACTATTACTGTTAATACTACTACTACTACTATTACTGTTAATACTACTACTACTACTACTACTACTACTGCTACTACTACTACTGCTACTACTACTACTACTACTACTATTACTGTTACTACTGCTGCTACTACTACTGCTACTACTGTTACTACTACTACTACTACTACTACTACTACTACTACTACTACTACTACTATTACTGTTACTACTGCTGCTACTACTACTGCTACTACTGCTACTACTGTTACTACTACTACTGCTACTACTGCTACTACTGCTACTACTACTGATACTACTGATACTAGTATTGCTACTGCTATTGCTACTACTACTACTACTGATACTAGTATTGCTACTGCTATTGCTACTACTACTACTACTACTTTGCTAATGATACAACTATTATCACGAGCACGTTGCTGCGGCCAGGTAATACGAACCTTTGCCTTCCATTAGCCACCAGTTGAGAAGAGGATCGTACACGAATGCCTCCAGTACAGCCATGACACTATCCTTGTTATCCCGTAGCACCTTCATCACCCTTTCACATGTCATTCTGTAATTTCCATCTATTCCTGTCACCTCCATGGCATTAATCAACATCCTTGTCAATCTGAATGGAATTTTCTCGGGGAATTTTTCTCTGCTCATTGCCACCTCGAAGCAGTCGCCAAAGTCTATGTGAACAATCTTACCACTCTCTCTGTCCAGCATCAGGTTGGAAGGATGTCTAAAGCATACAGATCATGCACAGAAGAGTATAGAAGCAATACATATAACTATTATACAAATAGAGCACAGAAACCCAGTTCTGCGTATTCTACTGTTTCACAATTTTCAAATTATACTTTATTAGTTCATTATTAAGCTATGTTAATTTACTCTCACTTTTATTGATTAAAAACCCGTATTTATTGAGCTGACAAAGAGGCATGTGACTATAGCACATCAAGCTGATAAAAATACAGAATGTTTGAGGCGAAAGTACAGTTCCTTGTGGGCTGTTAGGTTTACAAACATTTCTAGAAGCAAATATATTTTATACATCTTCACTTTTATACAAAACTCAAACTAAAACCTCTCTCATACAACTGCTGGAATACAAGTAAGTCAGTCAGAGTTCACTGTCACATGCAGCAAATATGTTTACCTGTCGCCAAGGCCGAGTACATAACCAACCATAGACATGACTGCCAATGATCTGGTGTAATTCGTTCTCCTGTCAAACCACACTTCAGATGTGGGACTTTTAAACCAAATAATTTTAGCCAAGTCGTCACCCGTCGTGTTATCTAAGGCGTACTCAAATACTTCTACCTTCTGCATCAGAGTGAGATGGTCGTAGTCTGGAGCCATCTAAGAGAGGAATTCTGAGTTATTGCAACAAGCAAGAAGTTAGTAAAATATAATTGAATAAAATAGAGAAATGAAAGGAAATAATGCAGAGAAAATTGCAGAGTAAAGCTTGATAATACACTTGAATAATTTTCATTTGGAAAATGAATTCAGATAAAATTCAATTGTGTATCGAATTTATTAACAAAAGAGTTACCATGTTGCAGATTTCATATCAAACAGAATGGAAAGGTAAGAATATTCGAGTGCATAATCAGCCAATAGCACAGTTTGTAACTTTTTGTATCAGAGCTAACTTTCACTCACCCTCATCATAATGCGATGTTCAATATTCAATAGTATCTTTTTCTTCTCCCTGTAATCTCTGATCAGGGAATGCAATGTGTCGCAGTGAGGGACCCATCCCAGGAGTCCCGAATTTGTCGACAACGGAATCGCAGAGTAACGCTGAATCCTGGAATGTGCAGAAATTAGAATCAATTTCGTACACTTGGAATAGCAGAAGACACTGAATATTTGTTTTCATTTAAACATTGATTTCTAGTATATTTGTCAAAATACCAAATAGTGTTAGGTAGCAATTAATTATTTTCGCATCCTAATTTTATACTCATTAATCATTTGTTATTATCTAATAATTAAATGTAATCTACAGCTACCAGCTGTTAATATTAATTAATTCTACAGATGACACCTGCTAATACAATGCTGACTGCAGTTGACACCTGCTAACTTATGCCTCCAACTACCCCTAAAATACATCTGCAATAATCAGTTACCAACTTGAGATCTGCAGTTATCACCTACTAAGCACATCTGCAGTTATCACCTACTGAGCAGGTCTGCAGTTATCTGCAGCTCAGCAAACTTACGTCAGATTATGTCTGCAGGTGTCCATGTTGGCGAGGAGGAGGGAGTTGACCAGACCAAACAGCTGCATCACTCTCTCATCCTGTCGCAGGTCTTCATGTCCTTTTAACACAAACTGGTACTCCTTCCCGTTACTTCCTGTGGAATTGATATATGAGCAAGTTACGAGTTGATATATTTACAGTATAGATCATATCTTATAAAGGAACAAAAATAAAATGTTTGTCAGAAAAAGACTAAAAGACGAATTAAGCATCAACACTAATAACTAATGAGAGAATTCTGTTCATCTAAACTAAAATAAAACCCGGATGTTTCTGCAAACGCAAGAACTCACCATAAATGCTGAGCTTACGAGGCCGCTGTTTGCTGGTGATGACTTGAAATGAACTGTGTACTCTCTGGATACCCACAACCTCCTTCGTGTCATATGAACCAGGGACAGCTAACTCCAAGTCTCGCGCCTCCAGCAACTTTGGGCTGACATATTGCAGCTCGAGAGAAGTTAACTGCAAAACAAGACAGCAAACATCAATTTGATTTCATGCAGTTTCTCCTTTACATTCCGTCTACTGTACGAAACAGATCTGCTTTAGTTGTAGTTTCAACTGTTGATGTTATCACTAACTTAACATTATTGAAAATGCACTATTTTCATGAATGATTATTAACTTGATACATCTAAATCAATATTAAGCATATATGTGTATTTATTCTGCCCAGCAAACCAGCATTGGAACAAATCTAATTCCTAACATTTAATTTAATAATCTCACTAGACCAACATGATCGTAACCATTAGCTCATGTTTAGAGGGTATTACTGAAAGACAAGGTGAACACACACCATGGGAAGCTGTTTGGATATTCTCCTAAACACGTGATAGTATGAGTCCCAGGCCTTAGTCAGTTCTTTCACATTGTGAGTCCTCTGATACTTCTTACACCATTCTAGGGCCTCATTGAGCTCCACACCATAAGCCTGTTGGTATATATATATAGCACATGTATTACAGTCTGTACGTATAATTTGTATACGTCATACTGACGTGCTGTACCACTAGTACATATGGTGTGTATACGTGACACTCACGTGCTGAAAAGACGTCTCTTTCAGAGTCTGAGGCCCTTTCTCCAGCATCTGGTGAAGAGGCTCCAAAGTTTCAAACATCCCCTTCACATTTCTGTCTCCAAAGTAGAGTCTAGAAGCTTCTTCGAGTCCCTCGTGCCACAACTCATGCCAGAGTATGGCCACTCTTATTAGTTCTTCACTCACCTACAGCGTATACTCTCAGTCTATACTGTGTCTATACTCTCAGTCTATACTGTGTATACTCTCAGTCTATACTGTGTCTATACTCTCAGTCTATGCTGTGTCTACACTTTCAGTCTATGCTAGGTTTATACTAATCTAATATATAGCATAGTATATAGTATAGTATATACTATAGTATATAGTCTAGTATATAGTATAGTATATAATATAGTATATAGTCTAGTATATAGTATAGTATATAGTATAGTATATATAGACTAGTATATAGACTGGTATTCAGTCTCGTAAAACATACTAACCAACATAGCCTGTCTGACCAACTTAGGGCTGTGCTCTTTCATGCTGTCTAAAATCTTCAAGGCAGCGTCTCTACGCTGAGTGACATTAGACTTGGCAGCTACTGTCAGCGGGTAAATCAAAGCCTGTGATTGGACAGAAACACAAAATAGCAGCTGCGTTGTTACGAATTAAGCTAATGGAACAAATTTTTACCTTTAGAGAAAATAATTAAATATATAATTTAACCTTAAATTAATTAAATAAATGTTTCTAATGCAGAGATTAAATATTTAGTCATATATGCATGGCTTACAAAGAGCACTCATTCACACATACTTATAATATTATTCCTATGGTACAATGAAGTAGTCTGAGAGCTCGGAGATAGTTGCCATGGAAGGTAGGGGGTATAGGCATACGCCCGCAATAGTGTATAAGTGAACATTGTACGAACCTGTGGATGGTGTTTGCTGATGTCACAAAGCAACTTGTGTATGAGTTTGCCGACCCTCTGTCTATTCGTATCTATCCTCGCAATAAGCTGAGGTATTACTTGCAGCCAGTTCTCTATCTTTATTAGATCCAGTCCCTTAACGAGGGAGTCATACACACGCCCCTCCTCACCATAGTCAAACCACAAGGTCAACAGTCTACATAATTATACCTAATTACTGAGAGTTCTACGCTATACATGAGAGTTCTAAACTATACATGAGGACCCTACACTATACCTGAGGGTCCTACACCATACCTGAGGGTATCCTGAAGAGAATTGCCATCAGACAGTGAAATAGACCGGAAGAACCCCTCAATGGCGTCCACACAAAACCTCACGATGTCCACCTCCCTGCTGGATCCGCCACTAGACACGGGGTTGTGGGGTTCCCCAGCTTCCTGGGACACTGACTTGTAGAGAAGAACTGCTTCAAAGTTGGTGTAAGCAAACGCATGCCATGCCTAAAACAGCGTAGAGGATGTGCAGCTGAAAATACAGAGTATAATAAATACTTCAACTTGTAATCAGTTGAGAGAAGAATCAGCACTTTAGCACAGCAAGTTTCGTCAGCGAGTTTCGTCAGCGAGGTCTACTTAGATACTGTGGTAATTTATTCTATTGAACTCACCTTGTACCACTTGCTGTCTCTATTACACGCCTCTCTATAGTGACCTAATATCTCTGGCAGCCTCTCTGCTGTGTAGCCATATGTAATCTCTGTCCATGATCCCAGCATTACATAACACCTGTTATATATCACATATATTACATAACACCTGTATATATATACAGTATATATATATATATATATATATATATATATATATATATATATATATATATATATATATATATATATATATATATATATATATATATATATATATATATATATATATATTAGAAGAAATAAAATGAGATTTGATTAATATAATGGCATTTATTACTAGTAGTTTCGTACACAAGAACGATGTCTTGTGTACGAAACTACTAGTAATAAATGCCATTATATTAATCAAATCTCATTTTATTTCTTCTAATGTTTACGCTCTAGATTTATTTCTATAGAGCACTCTAGTAACGTTTTATAAACACTCATTTTACTATATATATATATATATATATATATATATATATATATATATATATATATATATATATATATATATGACTGTGAGATATAGTGCGCTGCTTAAAAGAGCTCAATGTTTAAAACAGAGCATATCATAAAATAGAATTGAAATGACACAGTTAAATTTGATAAAACATTTTATTACTAATAGTTTCATGTATGTTAAAATATACACTCTTCAGATAAAATGTTTAAATCTACTAAAGAATATATTACATGGTACTATTTAAATAGTAAAAAGCTGAAAAGCTGGCGGATTAATGATATTTAAAAAAAGGCTGGTAAGCATATTGTATGGATTATAAAATGCTCATGTAACGCTTTCTAAAACAAATGCCCTCGCATGTCTACATGTAGAAATAAAATCACTTCTGGTGTTTAATGAAGCGTATGTTGGTTTGTATACTATAAAATATTTCTTCCATAGACATAGGCGACAGAGGGGGGAGTTTTTATTGCAGGGTCGGGCATGTTTTAAAATTCTCCATTGTATATTATAATCTATATTCTTGTCTTTTAAAGTCCAGACATATTTACTGAGCTCAGTGGAGTTGCGTTTATTATTATGTTTAAAACTGGCTATATGGTTACGATATCTGAATTTGAATTCACCCTTAGTTAGTCCAACATATGTTTCTGTGCGGTTGTTGGAGGAGACAGTGGCTTGGTAGATTAGAGATTTTGATCTACAGTTACCATATAGTAACCATATAGCCAGTTTTAAACATAATAATAAACGCAACTCCACTGAGCTCAGTAAATATGTCTGGACTTTAAAAGACAAGAATATAGATTATAATATACAATGGAGAATTTTAAAACATGCCCGACCGTGCAATAAAAACTCCCCCCTCTGTCGCCTATGTCTATGGGAGAAATATTTTATAGTATACAAACCAACATACGCTTCATTAAACACCAGAAGTGATTTTATTTCTACATGTAGACATGCGAGGGCATTTGTTTTAGAAAGCGTTACATGAGCATTTTATAATCCATACAATATGCTTACCAGCCTTTTTTTAAATATCATTAATCCGCCAGCTTTTCAGCTTTTTACTATTTAAATAGTACCATGTAATATATTCTTTAGTAGATTTAAACATTTTATCTGAAGAGTGTATATTTTAACATACATGAAACTATTAGTAATAAAATGTTTTATCAAATTTAACTGTGTCATTTCAATTCTATTTTATATATATATATATATATATATATATATATATATATATATATATATATATATATATATATATATATATATATATATATATATATACAGTATATATATATATATATATTACATAACATCTGTGATATATCATATACTGATTACTCACTTTGACAGCAAACTCCGCCCTTCACTTCTACACTGTGAAAGTTTCACTCCATTTGAACTGACAAACTTTCTAAGTCTCTTCAAGCCTTTCCCTTTTTCAAGCTGCAAGTATGAATTACCAGTAACTACTATAACCATAGTCACACTTCTAGTAGCCAGGTTTGTAATATTTTGTAGAGTGACGTGGGATTAAATACATGTACAGCAAAAATGACATGCAATGAAAATAAATACCATGAAATATTGTTAAGTTGATGCTATATCTATGCAGTCTGTAAAGCTAATAAATAGCATATTATACAATGTGAAAAGAAATGAAGTGAGTACACATCTACAACTTATTCTACTAAATATTTTAGACATGCTACTATTTACTATTGATGTACAAATTTGTAACCTACACCAAAAGTGACACAGCAAAGAGCCCTTTGCTAACTTGCTACTCAAGATATAAACTAAAGGGCACCTTGTCATCATGCCAATCGTGCTTCAAACTGGCTATTTGTATCTTCAGTTGAACTCCTTCACTCACTTCTGTGATGACACTCTGTAACTTCTTCAGAATTTCAGCTGACATGGCCTGTGTAACACACCAACACCACAAGTCTTTAGACTGTAGACAACTCTTGCATTTTACACTCTCAGTCACAGTGAAAAACCTCGATATTCAGGAACCTTTTGTCAGACTAATAAATGTCAGAAGAATAATCAGAACACCAATTACATCTTTACTTTAAATTCTCACAGCACTTTCAATCCTTGCAATACTGATCTAGCACATGGCAATGCATGATAGTGCAAGGTAGTTCATGGTGGTGCATGGTAGTGCAAGGTAGTATATGATAGTGCAAGATAGTGCATGGTGGTGCATGGTAGTGCAAGGTAGTGCATAGATGCACATGAGGGTGTATAGGAGTTTATACTCGCCCAACTTTCATAATAAGTATGAAATGTTTTGATAACTTCATGGTATACCATAATGCCATAAGTACGAGTTTGAGTACATCATCCACTCACCATTCTGCCGTTACGTCTGCACAAAGAAGCAAACTTGAGCCAAGGTTTGCTGTCGTGTTGAGGCTCCAAGACTAGGGAGTGCACACGGAGTAACTTGGACCAATCCTGTACCGTCTTCTGACAGCCATTCATTCTCTTCCACCACATCTCTCTGTAGTTATAACAGTGTAATAGTGCAACAGTGGTACAGAGTTGACCTTGAGATTAATAAGTTAAGTCGTAAATTCGGTATTTCAATTTGTACCTGGACTAAATTATTAACAGATCAGTTATTGTAGAGACATGCAAAATATCAGTTTAAAGTATGGCATGAGTACATGTGACATACTAACTTGAGTACATGTGACATACTGACTTGAGTACATGTGATATGCTAACTTGAGTACATGTGATATGCTAACTTGAGTACATGTGATATGCTAACTTGAGTACATGTGACATACTAACTTGAGTACATGTGACAAGCTGACTTGAGTACATGTGACAAGCTGACTTGAGTACATGTGATATGCTGACTTGAGTACATGTGACATACTAACTTGAGTACATGTGACGTACTGACTTGAGTACATGTGACATACCTGATACACTCTCTCTGCTCCACCACGAGGTCGTACTGTATCACCTCCTCCAACTCAGCCAACATCTGCACATTCACCATAGCACCGTACGCTCTAGAGAGGTTCGTATGCAGAAGTTAATGTGGGCGATATGTATATAGTATGAATCTTACAGTAAATACTACGTACATATTTGCGTTGTTTTACGTAAAATTGAGGAGTTCCATGAAATTGGTCATGGCTAGAGAGGTTAATGAAACCAAAGTAGTTTATCACATAAATCAGATGTATACATATTGTACAAACACATATGCTATGCGTAATATGGAGACAGATAACTCCTTACCTGTTGTAGCTCTCTGTGGCAAGGGCAGCCAACTCCGTACTAAGCAGGTCCCTAGCCTTGTGGATGTAGTCGTGTGCCTCTGAGTAGTAGAGAGTGACTAGTCTCGCCTTGTCCACCTCCTTCTCCTTATCCCCGCTGTGCACCGCCTTCAGGTGCCTCACCTGCAAGATCTTGAGCACCGACCGGTAGAACAGCCCGTCAAACGTGTCTCTGGCGATGTAGTCGACGTAACTACTCATCTTCGTCACGTCATCTACCCACAGCAGCATGTTTATAGTTACAGTCTATCTATATGAGATGGTGAGTATTTACTCAATTGTCTCAGAATTAATTTACACAGGGCATGAAGAATACTGAAGTTGCAAGCTAAACAAGACTATTCCATTGTAGACTATATTACCGTTTCCCCAGGCTGACGAGGCAGCCATCCGTGACATGCTGACTTTGAGCTCTTCATTGGCCTTAGTCCAAGAGCACACGTCATCTCCTTCCAGGATGTCATTAATCAAACCCCTGCACCAGGTAGAATATCACAGGTTACAGAGAGATATGTGCCTCGAGAGAGGAAGTGATGTCACAGGTTACTACACAGACATGTGCCTCGAGAGAGGAAGTGATGTCATCAGATTACAGACACTTGAGAGAAAGCAATGCTACCACGAATATAAACTCTTAGAACTTGAAAATATATGCTTGTAGTAAAAGAACATTCTAAAACGAAGACGCACCATTCTCCCAGCTCCTCCAAGCATCTCATTCTACCGAGGGTAGCCTCTCTGCGACGCCGACTAGGTTGCCTCAGTCCGTCGAGTTTAGAAGCCTCTCTTATTTGATTACGACTCTGTCTCTCTATGATCAGCTCCTCTTCGTAAACTCTCTTTGCTTCTTCCCACTGGTGCAACTTCTCGTAGAAGTGGCCAGGTATCTTACCTCCAGGTAACATCGACTGACTCTACAGCACACAGTACAACATGGCTACACAGTACAACATGGCTACACAGTATAACATGGCTATACAGTACAACATGGCTATACAATAGAATATGGCTACACAGTACAACATGGCTATACAGTACAACATGGCTATACAGTACAACATGGCTACACAGTACAACATGGCTATACAGTACAACATGGCTATACAGTACAACATGGCTACACAGTACAACATGGCTTTACAGTACAACATGGCTATACAGTACAACATGGCTACACAGTACAACATGGCTATACAGTATAACATGGCTATACAGTACAACATGGCTATACAGTACAACATGGCTATACACTATACAGTACAACATGGCTATACAGTACAACGTGGCTGCTGTTTAACCTGAAGACTGTGCTTGTAAAAACATCTCATTTACTACTATTTCTCATCCTAATAAAATCTATTATGCCATGATGTATTTTCAACATTTGAAGCTAAAGTAATAGTTGTGGAATAAACAGCGTAATTTTATATTATATACAAACTCAAGTAACACATTTAAAATAATACTATGGATGAGCTAAAGCCCTTCCAGACAAGATGGGGGTGTAACGTTTACCGTGTCTCGCGAGCCACCGCCATCACATGTCTTCTTTTTGGCGTACAGCAGAACTCCTCGGGCCGCTTCACTTTGCTCCAACTTGTTGTTCACACTACAGGATATGACATCATAGTGTCTGCATGTACACTTTCACAGGATATGACATCATAGTGTCTGCATGTACACTTTCACAGGGTATGACATCATAGTGTCTGCACGTACACCTTCACAGGATATGACATCAAAGTGTCTGCATGTACACTTTCACAGGATATGACATCATAGTGTCTGCATGTACACTTTCACAGGAAATGACATCATAGTGTCTGCATACAAACTTTCATCACAACATTCTACAGTCTACACGAATGTCTAAATTCACACCTAGTGCATAATCAACAGCTTTACTTAGGGATCTAAATGAATGATTGATTTAAAGTGATATGATCAGTAATTGAAGATACAACTCACAACTATACTATAAACGAGTTGGCTAACAATAAGAATTACAATATAAAAACAACATATATTTTAAAGTCAATAAAGGATGAACTGTTAAGATGGAATTTTTGAAAATCATA
The DNA here is from genome assembly GCA_964035545.1 of Bugula neritina. Taxonomy (NCBI): domain Eukaryota; kingdom Metazoa; phylum Bryozoa; class Gymnolaemata; order Cheilostomatida; family Bugulidae; genus Bugula; species Bugula neritina. The sequence goes on from OZ037767.1 coordinate 30,162,307, forward strand.
AGCTAAAAATTATACGTAGCAACAGAAATCATAGCTAAGACAGACCCTACGCTTTACCTGATCAGCTTTTCCATTATATCACTAAATAACATCACATTAACAATTAACAAAGATGAACAGTACATAGTAACTAGTTACTAGTAACTAGTAACTAGTAGCTAGTAACTAGTAACTAGTAACTAGCATTATGGTTCAATGTTAGAAATGAAAATCTCTAATAATCTAAAATTGCAGCAGATTGCATTTAACATATAAGTGTAATCAGCTGCAATTTTGGCAAAACAATCTTTCTTTAAAACTACAAATTACTTAACGTCAATTCACCAATAACAATAGACATATAAATACATATCATAGACACCTACCTGATGAGTTTCTCCATCAGCTCCATGCTAGTACCCACAGAGTGCTTAGCCCCGCCTTCTTTCTCTATCTTAATATACTCATGAAACTCTTCCTCTACGTAGTGCAGGGCCTTGGCATATGCTCTGCAGTCCACAGCCTGCTTTCCAAGCAGAGCGGGACGAATTGGTAACGCCCCCTACAATGTAAGCATATCACACATTAATGCAGTTACTAATATCCTTTTCTACACTGCTGACTACATTTAATCTCTTCTATTGACTCCCTTTGAGCCCGTCAACAGCCTACCTTCGTGTCACAGTGCTCCATGAACTCCGCCAGGTTGAGCAGAGTTTGAGTTATTTCTGGAATCTTCTGCCCGTCCAACGCCTTTTCTATTTCACCGATTAGAGTCTTCTTGTCTTCATCCTTCAGCTCAGTCCAGCAGGAGACAAAAGCTGCGTTGAACATTTCCCTGCAACAGATGATACACACCTCTAAACAGTGTATACATCTTTCTACACACTGTATACATCTCTCTACACACTGTATACATCTTTCTACACAGCGTATACATCTTTCTACACAGTGCATACATCTCTCTACACACTGTATACATCACTCTACACAGTGTATACATCACTCTACACACTGTATACATCACTCTACACACTGTATACATCTCTCTACACAGTGTATACATCTCTCTACACAGAGTGTACATCTCTCTAGACATCTGTTCACACTTCACTCACCTGGCAACTGTTTGGTAGCTCTGCGCTAGAATATAACAAGCTTTGAGGGACGGGTCAGGGGATAGCTTGAGAACCTCAAGATTAAACCTGCAAGGATACACAAAGCTAAGGTTGGAAAAATGAAGGCTTCTAGAAATAATCAGCAGACCAAATGCTATGAATTCGGTTGTCTACATCCGTAGTTGCTATGGTAACTGACCTTCTCAGCCATTCTATCCAATCATCTTTTGACACCTTAGTAGTGCCTCTGCAAGCCCTGATGATGTCATCTTTTCTGATCTTCTGCTTCTCCTTTCTGATTGGTGTACTGGCAAAGTCAGCATCTGTGTTTGATCTGCTGAGTGGAGTCCTGATGGCGGGGGTAAACATCGTCCCCTGTCCGAAATAGCATATCTCTTAGGTACTAGGGATATAACACACATAGTCTATATTTGTTGTGATATCTCAAAATAAAATTCAACATGTTAAAAATTTGACACCATCACACCTTTCTGTAACATAAAAGTGACTGATAGAAATATAAACAGAGCTTTCAAAATTACAATAAAGCGAAATTCAGCCAATCTTCTATCGGCTGAAAGCCATTCGGCTTCTGACTATGATTGTTAATCATACTCAGTCACACAGAGTGAATTTGTGACCTAGACAGCAATGCTGAGAATGTGGCATTATTCATAACCATCTGCAAGCCTGTAAAATCGTCTGCAACATTAGATATTCGTCTGCAACACTATATAATCGTCCGCAAGACTACATATTCATCCGCAAGGTTATATATTCATCTGCAAGGCTATATATTCATCTGCAACACTATATATTCATCTGCAAGGTTATATATTCATCTGCAAGACTATAAACCAAGAATGCAAACTTACGTCTGCAATCTCCCGCACTATGCTGCTGTATCTGGCGTCTGTAATCTTCTGACGATGTAAAGTCTTCTGCACCATCGGTATGAAGATGCGGTACTTCTTGCCGAGTTGCGGCATCAGCGAGCAGAGGGTAGCCATGGCTTGCTTACACAGGTCTGCCGGCAGCGGAGACAGCGTGTTGGAGTCCAGGAGGCGTATGATTGGATGAATTATCTTAGAGGCAAACTCAGACAAATCCAGGGAATCTGTGAGTCGCTCAACAGTTTTCAGGGCTAATCTATGTTGAGGAAAGATAAATCCAAGATATCTGTGTGTTTGGACACTTTGTATAGAGCATACAGGGTAGCACGAGACTGAATAAGTATCACAATGTCATTGTATTAAAAATTCTCAAAACTAGTTTTTCGAGTCTATGAAATTATCACATAACTTTAATTTGTAGCTATATGAAATTTATCGTATAAAGTATATATGAAGACAACTGAAAACTTGACTCATTGCAAAACACACCAACAACTATAACAGCCATAGAAGGCCTTAAAAATATTCTTACATTTTCACTTCCTTTTCAATGAGTTGCTGGTCTAACAGTTGCATTATGGGAGGAAGTAGCAGATGAATATAGCCGTCTAAGTTGAGGCCAAACTCTTGCACAGCGGATAATAACTGCAAGAGAGAATAATTCCAAAACTCAACTCAAGTCTCCAGTGAAGAATGTGCAGTAATGTGGAAGCTTTACATAAGAGCTGTGAGAACAACATTGATTCCAAAAGCTCTGGTGGCATAAGTACCACAACCTATGATGCTTTGCATTGTGCAAGTCAAACTTCTCTGTTCCTTTAGCAGGTGGCATACAGACCTCAATATCTTTCGGTACAAAAATTAAGACTAGATAATAACAAAAATACGTTTATTTCCGCATTATTTTGACATAAGGATATTATTTCAAAACCACACAAGAAAGCATGAAGTAAAGGTAGAAACTGACCGATTTAATGACGGTCCTTTGGGGAGACTTATCAGTGATGAAAACTTTGAGCATGTGTGGCATGATTTCAGGGAGGTAGAGTTTGAACTCTGTCTCTATGGACGACACCGTTGTCCTCAGCAAATCTATCATTGTCTTCTGCAAACAGGAAACACATAAAACTTAGTAAAGTCAACACCTAGAAGTACTGGGTGGCTATCATAAACATGATTATTAGAGCCAAAACTAGCTAAAACAGAGCATAAATGATAATTTCCAAACTAAAAAATCAAAACACAGGTGGTGCAGAAATATGTTTCCTTAAGAATTAAAAATTATATCAAAATTGAGCCAAAAGCCGAACAATATTTGGAGTTGTGGTTACAGAGTATTACATACAAAATTACATGATGCAGGTAATAAATTCATTGAGATGATTTACCTGCAAGTTCTCAGACTGCTCTGGTGTTTCTAGGCAACTGCCCCAAGTAATGTCAATAATGGAGAAGATGTCTGCCAGATAAGGTTTGATGTGTAACTTGACAATGCTAATGACGTTACTCAGTTGTGTAAACAGAAACTGCAAATATACATGACACGGTATTGGATGATGTCACACACTTCATGATGACATCATAAGCGCTACTAACTTACGTAGTTTTATGGAATAACTGGTGACAATAATCGTTGATGAGAAGACAACTTTATATATAGCTAACTCTTGGCGCAAAGATCTTTTAAGCAAACTGAGCAGAAAGCGGATCAGATTTTATAAAAATGTTACAGATTATGCCATGGCAAAGGTTGGATACAGATATTTCATAACAGAATTGCTATGATATAGAAATATATGCCAAACTAGTCAATAAAATCCTAAACTTTTCTTCAAACAAAATTAAAAATAAGTTATTTCTATTTTTACAAAAATTGTTCATTCAATATGAAATCACTGCACGTATGTTTTTTTTTGTAAATTCTTTTCAACATTTCATATAACTGACTCAAAAGATTATATAACTGACTCAACAGATCATATAACTCACTCAACAGCTCATATAAACGTCGACCTCCCATAAAATGTCCACACTCACTCTACGCACAAACATTTACTCGTCGCACTGACGTGTACTCAACTTACAGTTGCAAATTTAACAACCAAAATGAAAGGGCAAATAATAGCTTTTTGAAAGATGAAAAGAAATCAATGTTAAGACGACATATTGAAATCCAGCAATGAGAAAGTATGGTTGTTAGCTGAGGTCTACTCTACTACTAGAAATAATCACTAAAAACTTGTGAGAGGAGAGATATTAACATCTCAACATCTCAGGTCTAGAGCTCAGACACGTAAACTCATACAAACCTCTGTGAACTGCTCTTTCTAAGACAAAAGAGGAAGCAGCTAAGATGAAATACAGTAACTCATGCGAACAGCGAGTTAAAGAGTAATATCATTGTGATTTCTCAATTAAATAATTTATTGAATTTATCAACATGCAAGTAAATTCTATGGTGTAGGAGGGCCAGGGCGCATTCTGTTGGATAAAAAATACTTCAAGGAAATTTCTTTGGAATTTGTCTTCTCGTATTACAGTGTAATGCGAGAAGACAAACCTCAAGACTTTTACGATGCAAAAGGGGGTGGCAGAAAATTGTCAAAACAAAGTTACTTGCTGTTCTCCACAATGTCATGCTAGTGACTTTGCACAAGTTCAGTTACCATGGTTACTAATCAACAGATATCAACTTATTGCTATTTCTCTCGTCTACACCAAAACAGTACAGCGTGTACAACTATTAGTTTTACAACCTCTATACAGTAGCCTCAGAGCCAACACCATAAATACTAACCTGGCGGACAGATACATTCTCCCTCATCACCTTGAGACACGCAGGCACCACCTGAGAGATGTAGTGAACGCTGCCGTTGCCGAGGGACTTGAAGATGGTGTTGATGCCTGCGACAGCCTCGAGGTGGAACTGGGAGAGACTCGGCTCGTTGATGATTCTCATCATGCAGGCTATGGCCACGGCCGGGTAGAACTCATCCAGGGTGGACGTCGGCATCGACACTAGCATCTCATTGGTTGTCACGTCTACATGATGAACATCAGCACAATATCAATGAATGGTCAGGATAATTCTACACACAGTGATATATGCATATATGTTACTATCTACTCATATGTGTTATAAAGTATAATATATACTGTATATACTATACAATATATACTATATAATGTACGTAATATACTATATACTGTATACTATATAATACTGTATAATGTATACTGTATACTATATAATGTATACTATATAATATATACTGTATAATGTATACTGTATACTATATAATATATACTGTATAATGTATACTGTATACTATATACTGTATACTATATAATACTGTATAAAGCACCCACCTGCCCCGTCACTCCTCTCCCCTCCAGGCTCCCACATACTCAGCACCACCGCCTCGGCCGACTCCATGCCGCCGATCTTACCCAGGTTCAGCTTATGTTTGTACGGATCCAGAGCTCCCAGGAGACCCAGCAGTCTTATGACCTGCCACAAGATACACAGGGAATATACCAGCACTAAATAAACCAGCAGAAAGGAGAGAGACAGAAGAGCTGACAGAACCAACCTCCTTCCTCACAGAGTACTCTGGTTCCACCACCAGCATGTTCAGGAGTATCATCAACAGGTTGGGGAACTTGTTGTACGGCTCAACAACCAGCCCGGTGCTGGCCACCACCTGTCCCATGGTTCGGATGACAACTTCCTGTTTGTGGGCGGAGCTGGAGTCTTCTAACATCCCTTCAATCACCTTGAGAAGTTCGTCAGCGTATTTCAGCATTTTTTGACCTCCGACCTGCAGCAACAGTACTTACTCTTTACACTGTACTTACTCTTTACACTGTACTTACTCTTTACACTGTACTTACTCTTTACACTGTACTTACTCTTTACACTGTACTTACTCTTTACAATGTACTTACTCTTTACACTGTACTTACTCTTTACACTGTACTTACTCTTTACACAGTACTTACTCTTTACACTGACAGATTAATGACAATTAAACTAAATTAGCATACAAGATACCTCAGCTACGCCCCCCAAAGCTTCAAGGACGGCAGTGAGCACCCCGACATTCTGGTTAGCTTCTAGCAGTTTGGACATGAGAACATCGACTATGGCATCGAGATAGGGCTTGATGATGCGAGGTGCATTGTGGACCAGCAGGTACACCATGTTGGCAGCTTGCTCCTTGTCTCTCCCGATGCCGCTGTGCTCCAACACCGCCATCAGCTGTATAAATAAACACATAGTAGTGCTACAATGTGGCGCTGAGTATGCTTCTCAAATTCCCTGTTTCATGCAAAAATCGTGGACCAAGCTCAAGCAGCACTTGTGTATTTGTCAGCCCATTGAATTATAAGTTTTAAAGTAACATTCAAATAACAAGTTGCATAATAATTGCTTTCTCTGTCCACATGTACATTTTGTTATGGCATAATTATATAATGAACATTTGAATCATGTAAATATAATAGGTAAGCATAGTAAATATACAAATACTATGCATAGTAAGTACAGTAAGTATAGTAAGTACAGTAAGTATAGTAAATATTAAAAAGATAGGTTCCATTTACTAACCTGAATCAAGACTTTACGCAGTGAAGGCATCACATAGGCTGGGTTCTTCTTACTCAGTTTGCCGATCATAACCATGGCTATTCCTCGTATCTCAAACTTCTCGTCATTCAGTGCAATGAAGAGAGAGGCCAAGTTCTCGGCCTGCGCCAGGTGCTGCTCAAACTGACTGTTGTTGAGAGACTCCAGTACACAGCGTCTGATATCAGCGTCTGCAGAGGTAAGTATAGGGATATACCTGAGTGAGAGGTAAGTATAAGGATACCTGAGTGAGAGGTAAGTATAAGGAGATACCTGAGTGAGAGGTAAGTATAAGGATATAGCTGAGTGAGAGGTAAGTATAAGGAGATACCTGAGTGAGAGGTAAGTATAAGGAGATAGCTGAGTGAGAGGTAAGTATAAAGAGATACCTGAGTCAGTAATGCCAACAATCAGAAGCTTGTTAAGAACGTCTGCAACTGTCTGAGCTTGAGTACTTTGATGGGATTTCTACAATCAGAATATTTATATATGTGTTGTATGTAGTCTACACATGTATTGTATGTAGTCTACATATGTGTCATATGTGGTCTACATATGTATTGTATGTAGTCTACATATATGCTCTATTCAAGCTGTATCACTGGTGTATGGCATTTGCATTTTACATACTATACACAATATACTATATACAACATACTATACACGATATACTATATACGATATACATACTATATACGACATACTATACATGACATACTATACACAATATACTATATATGACATACTATACACTATACACTATATACTATATAATACACACTACCCAAGCCACCAGATGAACATGCAGTGTTCAAGAGTTAAATAGCTGAGGACCTACATTGGTATAGGTCAGAAGTGAGGAGCATGTCTTCACAGCCTCCAACCGCACTTCTTCGTTGTCTGAGGCTAGGAAGTTCTCAGCACAGTGACGTAGTAGCTTTGTCAAAGAGTGTCCCTCAAAGTCAAACGTTCCCAGAGTTCTCAGGGCTAAAGTGATGTTGGTGAGGTCATGGCCAAGTCCCGCATTGTCGTAGACAGCTGAAACATCACAAGCTATGAGTGGGTATGTACTTGTGTCAGTAGTAGACATCTGGAGTTGTGTCACCTTACGTGGTGCTCATACAAATATTGCACAAAAACCAACCAGGAATACATATAAAGCCTCCACCGCTATTAGAGATCAATTTAAAAATCTAAAAATAGTCATCGACAAACTCGCAAGGTATCATAAATTCTAATGATGAAACATATTGGCTTAGGAATCATTTGAAAATATATTATATTATATCAAAGTATTATATTATACTATTATATTAAAGTATATTACATTATATTATATTAAAGTATATTACATTATACTATATGTTTTACTATATGAAAGTATATTATATTATATTACAGCACATTGTATTATATTAAAGTATATTACATTATACTATATTAAAGTATATTACATTATACTATATTAAAGTATATTACATTATACTATATTAAAGTAGATTATATTATATTAAAGTATATTATATTATATAATATTATAAGAGTAGAACCTGCAGACTGTATGGCTAGCCTCGGGCCCCCGGGGTTCATTGGAGGGCGGCCAGTTAGGATTAGACTGAGCACCTGTAGAAGGCCATCCTTGATGTCCCTCCTGAGAGAGGGTATGTGTCTGGCTATGTCTTCCAGAGATGATGTCAATGAGGGGCTGTAAGTATACCAGTAAGGATATTCCCACACATTGCTAGCTCACACTAGGGATAATATCACTAACTGCAGTCTTGGCAAAAGTCATATAAAACTATGTACTATAATAAATAACGTCAGCACAAAATACTTTGGCACTGTAAGGTATCCGTTTCTTATCTAGATTAACTAAAAAAACATACCACAGTTGCTCATTATTGCATGTTTTTGCGTTCACACTACTTCATAACATGTTCTAACTGGTATTATTATGTACAAACTAAGTCTATTAGAAGAATGAATGTAGCAGTGGTTGCTAAAGACTGATTGATATAGTTTATGTTTCCACTACAATCATATCTAGATATAAAAACCAAAATAGAGAGTAAAAATGCAAATGCTATCTACTACTGGAAATCCCGAGACTGGAAATTCTAAAGTTGGAAATCCTAAATCTGGAAATCCCAAAGTGGGAGGATTCCAATGAGCTATAAATTAGGTTAAAAAAAGTGATCAGAACTGCCTTTTCTGACATCAGAGATAAATTTTATGAAGATAAAATGACAGTCAATAAAATAGATAATAGTGACCTAATCTAATTAATAAGCATAGAATTTTAAACTTACAATAAAAAAATTCCAAATCTAGATTAAAAATTCAGTGAGTTACGGAATTGTGAAGAAAAGACAACAAACCTTAGCGGGACGTGTAGCATCGGCCCGATTAGCTCTCTAATGCTCAGGTGTATTTCATTGCCCATGGCCCTAGACAGAAGGCTAATGCACGTAAAGATAGCTGGCTCCACTGTTGAACTTTTCTGCTTTCTACAATAAACAGAAATAGAAGGTAAATAACTCCGATACCAAACTAAGCAAGTCAATAAAACGACAATTCGCTTTGAAGACACAAAAATAATAAAAAAAAGAAAATAGAAAAGAGAGAAACATTTCTTACTTTTGAGAAAGATCTTTTGGGAGGGAGGTAGAAATAATCTCCAGAATCTCTGATAAATAAGGTGCAATCTCTTTGCCTACAGCCACACACACCATGCCTAGGGATATGAAGAGAGGTCCCTTATCTCTCTCCCTCTTCAGTAAAGTCAGCAAATATACCACTGCTGACTTCAAATACCTGGATGTTATACAGTAGCGCATTACAGCTTATATTACAGCACATTACAGCTTATATTACAGCACATTACAGCTTCTATTAAAGCACATTACAGTTTATATTACAGCACATTACAGCTTATATTACAGCACATTACAGCTTATATTACAGCACATTACAGCTTATATTACAGCACATTACAGTTTATATTACAGCACATTACAGCTTATATTACAGCACATTAGAGCTTATATTACAGCACATTACAGTTTATATTACAGCACATTACAGCTTATATTACAGGACATTGCAGCTTACAATCTCACTATATTGTGTTATACAACACATCATTTGGTATCCCATTAGTTTGACAGTGTAACAACCAACAGTTGAAATGGTGACCTATTGCCGTGACAGTTCATACTCTCCCACACCTCATTGGTAGCAGATTCTCATATTACGAATTTAGTAACATAACAGCAATTTAATAAACATCTGTCTTACGTTTTGGAGAACTGAGTTGACTGGAATATGGCGAGTCTGGGAAGTAGAGAGACCAGCGTCTGCTGTATGAAGGCATTTCTGTTGTTCTTCATGCTAAACACCAGCTTGCATAGCTAGATAGGAAACAGAGAGTGAAACATCAGTGTGTTGAGTTCAGGAACAGCATAGTTAGTTCATATTAGTAGTAATGTTATTAGTGAGTGAGTGATTGAATTACTGAGTGAGTGAGTGAGTGATTGGGTGGTTGAGTGAGTGAGTTATTGGGTGATTGAGTGAGTGAGTTATTGGGTGATTGAGTGAGTAAGTGAGTGAGTGAGTAAGTGAGTGAGTGAGTGGGTGATTGAGTGAATAAGTAAATATAAATTTTGGTGTGATATAAATCTAACAAAACCCATAAAATGCTTTAATTAAATGAAAATTATTCTATATTTGAGACAAAATGTTTTATTTAAGAGCTAAAATTCTAAAGAATCCTCAACATGTAATACATGATGGCTATCTATCTAGTAAAGCCCTTCCATTATGATAAATTAATGTTTATATAATAAAGCACTTTCTATATAATAAAGAGCTTTGTATATAGTAAAGGGCTTTGCATATAGTAAAGAGCTACGTAGACCTATATGGTAAAGAGCTTTGTAGACCTATATAGTAAAGGGCTTTGTAGACCTATATGGTAAAGAGCTTTGTAGACCTATATGGTAAAGGGCTTTGTAGACCTATATAGTAAAGGGCTTTGAAGACCTATATAATAAAGAGCTTTGCATACAGTAAAGAGCTTTGTATGCCTATATGGTAAAGAGCTTTGTATGCCTATATGGTAAAGGGCTTTGTATATGGTAAAGAGCTTACTTTATTGAAATGCTCCGTCACCAGTCGGCAGCAAGAGCTGCTTTCATATCTCAGTTCCTTGCGTTGAGCATCAGCAGACAACTCCGACACAGCCAGTCTCGTGACATCTGAGGAAGATGTAGACCTCAATGGCTTTGAACTCTACAAACCAAATCATACAATTGCTCATCGAGAAAGTTTAGAAAGTTTAGAACGTTTTGTGTCTTGATTGGTGAAGCTAAGTGATATCAGAGCTTCTAGAAAGCTCTATAATTTGTATTTTGTTAATTTTGCTACTTAGCTATTTTGAACTTTGCCTTGCTGGGTCTGAAACAAACGCTGCGTAACACTATGGACATTGAGATTTCATGAAATCATGGAGATATGCTTTACATATCTGATAGAACTCAATATTTGCATAAGTTATATACTCTACCAACTCAGCATGTTTACACATGATAATCCAAGTGTTGAGTAACAATACAATTATATAAAATAATACAATAATACATAATATAATACAATAATATATAACATAATATAATACAATAATATATGATATAATACAATAATATATAACATAATATAATACAATAATATATGATATAATACAATAATATATAATATAATACAATAATACATTATATAATACAATAACATCTGATATAATATAATAATATTATATAATCCTATAGATTCCCAAGTTCTATTATTTACATATATTTTTATTTTTTGTTCTTCTTGTATTGCTACATCATATGAAATAAAAACGAAATGCTTGAAGGTAGTACTGCAGGGGTTTTGGTAACGTGGTGAACGCATCGCATAGCCCCACTAAAGAGTGGTAGCTACACGTGAAACACATGAGGTCTACAACACCCAATCAAAAAGAAGGTTAGTAAAAATCCTCACCACTTAGCATCACCTTTCACAGACCCAGTGACTTACAGCCACAGTATGGTAGTGACCAGAGTGTACGTATGCTATCAGGTGCACTTACTCTCTCCAACGGTACAAATACATGTACTTACAGACATGTACCTCACACAGAAAGATGTCAAACAAGCATGGAAACACATAGAAATTGTCCGCATAGACAGAAAAGCTTGAAAAATAAAGGTTAGCATACAACACAGTTAGCATGAAATAGCAGAGCGTATGCGGTTTTACAGTTCAGCCAATGAGAAAGAGTTTTAGAAAGGTACAACCTACCATAAAAGGAATACTAATTTTCCTTGGTACAGTGACCACCTATGAATGCAGATGACATGTAAGACAGGAGCAGAGAATATACAGCAGGGTAAAGGGTACAGTATGTTACGAGATACCACTACAAACACATCAAGCTGGTTGTTTGAGCCAGCATCCCGGGGGTTCCACATAAAACAGTCATGTGACCAACATATTAAATAATGAGAACATAAATCCTACATAAGCAAAAACCTGTTGACAAAATAGTGGTACAAATTGTTGCTTTGAATGTGCCCCAAAATATTCACTATTTTCTTTAGTAAAAGAAAAACATTCAGATACTCTTCATCAAATATGTAAACTCAATGAAGTAGCATCTGAGTCACATTTATATATATAATAAAAGTGCTAAAAAAGGGGCGGAGTCCATCCCCACCCCACATCTCTACCAGCTGAGGAATATAACATATAACATATACCTTGGAGATCTGTTTGTCATGAGCAGCTTGAACTTCTGTGATAGCCGCCACTTCATCATATAATTTCTACATAAAATAAACATGGTATGACCTGTACAATGACTATCTTCTTTAACGTCTGCAAGTTGACGTGTTTAACACCTGACAATACTAACAGTTCCTATGTATACGTATACGATATCATCGGACAACCTAAGCTACATACTAGGACGTTGGAAGATACAGATCTTTAACAAAAGCTATCATTAGTGAATGATTTAGCCATCTTATTTTTCAACCCATGAATATTTAGGCTAAATAAATTAAACTCCATGCTTTCTCACAACTCAACTATTATATAATATATTATTAACTGTGTTAAATTACACTAGATATGATACTAGGTAAGTATATACTATGTACTACATACTAGGTATGATACTATGTAGTAACTTGTAGGAAAAATATCAAGTTAACAGACAACTAATAAAATATTGAAGTGGACCTTACAAGATTAAAACACTAACTTTAATTGCTACAAAAATAAGTATAAAAAATCAACAGGTAATGGAGAAATAAAGGAGTTCTAGAAAAAGTAAAACTGAAAAGAAACTAGCAACCAGAAACCAGCATTACAAGTCGGGTGGCTAGTACATACCTCCCCTTCTAAGCTACTGCATCTGAGTAGTTCCTCTACTATAAGCAGGGTTCCATGCAACCAGTCATCTCGCGTAGGCTTCACTTTCTCAAAGGCAATCTGCTCTGCGTTATACTCCATCGTGCAGTATTGGTAACACGTCTGCGTAAATAATTATCTAGGTATATAAATATATACTCTGTACCATCTACTATACGGATATACACACTCTTTGTACCATCTACTATACATATATATACTCTCTGTACCATCTACTATACAGATATACACACTCTCTACCATATATTATACATATATATATATATATATATACACTCTCTGCACCATATACAATACAGATATATACTCTCTGCACCATATACAATACCTTGTAAAACAACTCCTCCTGATTCTCACGTTGTGCTACGATGCCGAGTGCCGCCCTAAGCGCTGCCACAGCCTGAACTCTGACGAGGGACTTTGGGTCGCGTATCGGCTTGAAGATGATGTCAAAGAACCTGGATATGCTCTGGTAGAAGAGGGTGGGGGTGCATAAGGCCAGCTCTCGGAGTATGAGCACCTGTAGTATGTAGCAACCTGAGATATCTATATGTTGTTGGGAAAAAAAATCTTTATAGAACAGTAATACAAGTGAATATGGAATTATGTTCATCAGCTGCTAAATTTACATAATATGCAATTGCAGTTCACTAACTGTTATAAGGGTATACAATGCTACAGTGGTAGAGAGAGGGAGAGAGGAGGCTATAAGATTTTATAGTGGTAGGGAGAGGGAGGGGAGGAGGATATAAGATTTTACAGTGGTAGAGAGAGGGAGGGGAGGATATAATATTTTACAGTGGTAGAGAGAGGGAGGGGAGGATATAATATTTTACAGTGGTAGAGAGAGGGAGGGGAGGATATAAGATTTTACAGTGGTAGAGAGAGGGAGGGGAGGATATAATATTTTACAGTGGTAGAGAGAGGGAGGGGAGGATATAATATTTTACAGTGGTAGAGAGAGGGAGGGGAGGATATAAGATTTTACAGTAGTAGAGAGAGGGAGAGGAGGGGAGGAGAGAGAGACGCCCACAAACTACCAAAACGTACAGCAGCAAGTCTTCGACTTTCATTCTTTTCATTTCTCTCTCCAGAAAGCTCCTCAATAGCTTTATTGTTCTGGAAGTCCACAATATTTCCAGCTGCCTGCCCAGCCCTACAAATCATACTCATGTAGTGATGCACCGACACCATGTGGCCATAAATTAGAATTCCTTCTAGAAATATTACAATACATAGACGTCAGCAAGTAACAAACTATGCGTAGCTTCAGCATGGCTAGTAATTCTATAAACTGGACCTGTCAGGTAATAGAAGTGAGCTGCCGTTAAACATTAGCATTTCAATCATTTATTCTCGGCATTAACAAATATCAGACCCACCTACATACTAACTAACCTAACCATAGCAAAAAAGCACTAATAAAACCTGAGAGTGAGTGAAACACTCATGTAAATTCTCAAACCTGAGAGCGAGGCTGCCGATCACAGATGCTGTCATCTGCAGCAGAGCGGGGTCTGTTTCCTTAGCTAGCATGTCCTTCAGATGGTTCTCTGATCTCGAGATAGTCTTACTCGTATTGCCAACGTCCACGTTGATCAGAACATCTGACAGAGAATCGGGTACAACACTATTAGACAGCAATACATAATACATGCATATAGAATATCTGCAGCTAGGTCAAATCTTATGCTATACCCGTTGACTACATGTAGCTTACTACATTTGCCAAGTTTTCATAATATTTTCAACTGTAGCATTCTTTGGGATCATGAAATGCCCTTGTTAGCTAGCATAGGTCATGAGGTGACTATTAGGTGGGCGTGACAACCCTTGCAGAGAGTTGGTTCGTAGAGTGGGTGATCACACCATGCAGTTATGCAACATACTAACTGAAGGCACAAGTATTCTATTCCTAATACTAATTCAAATAGACAAGAAAAGTATAACTGTTAGATCAACCAATCAGCACACAAGAAAACTTACCGATAGCCATGATGGCCCCCTTTTTGGCGTTCGTATCGTTACTGTTCCTCATCTTTTCTATTTCAGAGTTGAGGTAATTCATAAAAGAACCAATCAGTTCAATGTTTTCTTCACTTAGTTCTAATACTATATAACTATAAAACATAATTTTATTAGTAAAGTTTGAAAAAATCCGAAATAACATTGGAAGTAGCATTTTTACTGTATATATTTTAAGTAGTTCTTACTTTTTCAAATCTAACCATGATTTGGTCCTTGCATCTTCGGCTTTGGACCGGAGTCTTTCTACAAAGTCATCAACTTTGTGTTTCACTTTTACAGGAACTGCCATTTTATTTGAAGTTTTAACTAGCCATAAGTTTCTATTCCATCTTCAATGGCTACAAATTGGGAAAAACAAATATTTACAACTTTTAGAACCTTAAAGGATGGTGACTTTTTGGTGAAATGATAGAAATGCGCATGTTAAAAATTATTGACCTGTGATGGAGATAGCGTTTTTATTGCATTGTTTATTATTACATAAAAATAAGACTCAACAAGATCAGTGAAAAATACACCATTTTTTCATACAATATAATTTTAGTTATCATAGTCATCATATTTATTATCAGTATGATCATCACTATTATTATTACATTTACTACTAT
Source organism: Bugula neritina (assembly GCA_964035545.1). Lineage (NCBI taxonomy): Eukaryota > Metazoa > Bryozoa > Gymnolaemata > Cheilostomatida > Bugulidae > Bugula > Bugula neritina. The sequence continues at coordinate 30,178,034 of OZ037767.1, forward strand.
TATCACTGCGACTAGTACTACTAGTACTACTACTTGACCTAGTAGTAGTACTAGTGCTACTATCACTGGTGCCACTACTACTAGTACTATGAATGTGAAAATGTGACTTTCTTCTGTATTGACTATGTCTATTGTATATGTTGGGTTACAATATATAAATTTGAAATCCTTCAAAGTAAAAGCTATATTTAATCATAATGATTATGATAACCTCCACCATATCATTAATTGGTATAAATATAATCATAATGACCATAATGATGATGAGCATTGTCATTATGATTATTATCATAATGATAATCATAACGCATCATCTTAAACTATATTTCCAAGACACTCACTTTCGCAGTGAGACTGAAAGACTATGTACAAACTCCAAGTTGAAGTTTTTATTGTTTTTATTTTTATTTCCATCATTTTGACGCTGAACAAACTGCAAGTAAAAGTTAGACTTAAACTTAAAGTGCAACTATTACTAAAACTAAATTAGTAAATCAGTAAATCACTACGACACTAGCAAAACTAAATCAAAATGTCAATCAATGTGTAACTGTATTTTGTAAATACTTATACTTATACTTAATACTTATAGTTATAGTTATACAGAATAGTGTGTTAATTATTTGTTCTAAATCAATGTGGCTTCAAAAATTGCCATCAACTAAAGTGTCAGTGAATAACCATATGGCAAAATACCAGTGTAGACATTAATCATAGTGATGGTTAATCATAAAATTGTAATACTAATACTACTAAGGGCGAAGTCCTATGGCTACTGGTGAGCGGCTTTAGGTAAAATCAACGGGAAATGATGTGAATAGAGCTCCCCTTGCATTCGCTTTAATGAGTCCGTGCCTTACATTGCTAGAAAAAATACTTATGGAAAACTATGAGTTAAAATGTTGTCAAGCAAATATAATGTAAAAGCCAAGGCTAGACCTTATTACGCCGACGCCAGTTGGTGCATTTCTGTGGGGGTTTCTCCCCAAAAAAGCGAATCGTGTGCATAAAACCCACTGCTCTGCTGTCTCGTGGCTCACCTTAATATAAATAATATTTTGCTATCTGTTCAGTTAACAACGGTGTAAAGAATCTAAGAATTGAAATTAGTTTAATTACTATTTTGAATCCACGTAAGTTTAACAATAATTTATGACAAATATTAAATTTAATATGGCACTGAAAGTGAATTAGAATAACAGTTACACTTACAGTATGAGTATAACTCATAACTGTAAAAGTATAAGAATTAGAATAACATTAGCAATAACTGAAAGTAAATAAGAATTAGCCAATTGCTATTGCTATTAGTATTACTATTAGAATAACATTAACTTTAATTTTAGTTTTGCTTTTAGAATTATTGAATAACTATAGTCTATAGGTATAAGATAAAGGTTAGGAATAACTTTAACTTTCAAGGACAAGTGTAACTATAATAATTAGGATTAAGTCTAGCAATAACTTTAACCCGCTACCCGAACAGGACAAAGCGGACATTAGTGAGAATAACAATAACTTCAAGTTTATGTAATTTTATTAACATCAAAATGAGAGCGACTTCAAGTTTAAAAATTGAAATAGAGATTAATTAACAGATGAACTTAATGTATGTTTATATTTTAATTTTTTGATTTAGAAATAATATTTACTTTTACTTTTAAATTTTAATTTTACTTATAGCTTTTATTTTAATTATAGTAAGATTAGGTATAGCGATAATGTTTATACATTTTAATATTTAATAATATTTATAGTTATAAGTAGCAAATATAATTACAGCTGAAATAATATAAAATCAAATATACTCACTAACACTTAGAGTTAGTGACTTACTCATACATTCTGATACATATTGATACTGACACTAATACTCGTACTGCTATTTGATTTATATTTTAGATTAGTATTGTTGACAATTAATATTATGAAATTGAATTAAATATTATAATTTATAACAATCAAGATAATGTTGTTTACCACTCGATTAGTATTAATATGGGTTGGTCTATTAGGCTTAGCTTAATGGAAGTACTAGTTGCAAAGTTTTTTTCTGAAGTTTTAGAGCCATTTTTGAAATCACATCATGGTCGTGGAAGAAAAAATTGAAGAAAACCGCAGTAGTGTTGGAGACGGAATAAAAAATAGAAATAATTATTCACATACTGGAGAAGAAGATGATTTACTAAATGGCGATTCACCTAAACTCAAATCACAAAACGTATCTTTGTTTCGGGAATATGTGATAGCTCTGAGACCTTGGAGCTTTTCTGCAAGCTTGACTCCAGTACTCTTGGGTGCCACACTGAGCTACAAAGTGACTGGCTATGTTAACCTTCTTGTACTCTTTGCTGTTTGCATCACTACTTTATCTGTCCATGCAGCTGGCAATCTTGTGAACACTTACTATGACTTTAAAGGAGGAGTTGATAACAAAAAAAGTGATGACAAAACGCTAGTGGAAGGTGTTATGAGCCCAAGCAATGTTGCTGCACTTGGGGGGTTTTGTTACGCTGTGGGATGTGCAGGACTTTTAATATTGTGCTTCGTGTCACCAGCTAAAGTTGAACATCTCGCCTTAGTCTACTTCTGTGGGTTGAGTGGAAGCTTCATGTACACTGGAGGTTTAGGGCTTAAATATATTGCTCTTGGGGACATTGTCATATTTCTTACTTTTGGACCTCTGTCTGTTATATTTGCATATTTAGCAATAACTGGAGATTTTGCATTAGTCTCACTGCCTTATTCCATTCCTTTAGCACTCAACATAGAATGCATTTTGCATGCTAACAACTGTAGAGATAGAGAAACTGATCAAAGAGCTGGAATTGTAACACTAGCAATCATTCTTGGTCCTACCTTATCATATTTGGTATTTTGTATTCTGCTATTTTCACCATATATTGCTTTTGCATATGTTGCTATGAACTACTCATCTACATTTATTTTACCAACAGTGACAATAATATTAGCTTTTTCAATTGAACGTGATTTTAGATCTGGCAATCTGTTAAAGATACCCTTCAAAGTAGCCAAACTAAATCTAATTTTGGGAATTTCCTTTGTTGTTGCGCTGTTTCTATCTCATAAAAACAATTTGCCTTTTATAAATTGGTTTTAGCTGAACATGCCAAATATTTTTGTATAAATATACAAATGCAGTTTGGCATTTTTTCTAACCAATACTTTTTAAAAGTTTCTCTGTTGCGTTTTGTTTTTGTATCCCAAAACAAGCATTATGATTGATCACAAAGCTTTATTTTTAGTAGTGGTAAATGTACCAAATTGTTTTGAACAATTTTTTTTTATTTTTCTGTATACAATAATAACTGGATGGAAAATTTGTATCATCTTCTATAACAATGAAAAATTATAGCTTAATATACAGATCAGTATTTGGAACAAAAAATTTAAACATATACACAGATATTTAAATACTGAACATATAATTTAGATTCATTATATGTTATCAAGACTTTTAATACCAATATTATAATTTTAAAACGAGCTAAAATGAAAAACTTGTAATAATGTAGTAAAGTTTTATAGGAAAATATGTCTACTTCAAATTCTGGTACTTTAGTAATTTCTCAAAACTAAACTTCAATGCTAGCATTATTTGAGGCATACACCAGTACTTGTATGAGAATCTACTTTAAACTGGTGTAAAACTTGCTTCATCTACCATAGCCCTCATTGCATAGTCTATTATGTTGCCCATAGCAGTCATCACCTCCGTTACATGAATAGCCAAGGCCTCCATGATCTCATCAGATTTTACAGGGGCGTATATCAATTCTTCTAACCCAGGGAACAATAAGACCTCATCGTCATTGGATGAGATTGACCCAATTAATAAGTTCCTGTATAAAATTGAACAAAGCAATGAAAATTAACACTCATCATAATTGTTATCTCTGAAAACAAGATTTTTTTTAAAGATTTTGGAACAAATGTATCACTAATTTACATGAGAGAAAACATCGTAGCTGCTTAACAATACCAGTACAAATGTTACCTGTTGTTAATATTTCGAATTACTTTTGTTTTATCTCTTGGATCCAACATGGGTACTCCATGGCTTAAAATAGACGACCTTGACATTCCCATTAGTGCATCATTGATCCTTCTCAAACCAATGTCACTGGAACAACAATTTATAACTGCTTGGATCACGAGAAAAAAATAATTTCTATCATAAAAGCTGATGCCACTCATAAGTTAAAAAGCTTTATCTAAATTCTAGTAATTAAATTGGTATTGTTGCTTTGACCAAATGTAATCATGCAAATAGTAAATATGCTATATGTATTAATAAAGTGTTTTTGCTTACACTAAATTACATATGTGTTGACAAATGTAATTACAACACAGTTTTTAGGAATGTTGGCAATTGAATATCTACTCAGACTTTCAATTTTGTGATTTTTATGTATTTTAAAAGACAGTTTTGATACGATCAGTAAGCTAATTATTCCGTAGTACAAAATATATGGTCTAATAGGCATACCTAATTTCAGTAGAAGCTGTACTGTTTAATCTGATTTCTAGATGTGTAGACGCAGCACTCAGTTTAACAAGTGTTGTTAGCAAATCAGTTAATTCTAAGCCCACTAGATGTTCCAAGTTTACACTCAACATATGTATACCTCTCATGAATAAATCTAAAATAAGCAGCATTTAATTAGAATCTGTCACCAATAGCATCTTTGCCCACTCTATTTATAGATTAGGTAATATTTCTAGCACACGATAGCAATGCATAAACATCAGTATTTACATAAATTAGATTCTATGTTGTCTATTTCCAAATATGAGTTTAGAAAGTGCCTATATGTCCAGTATATATGTTTTAAATACACCTCAATGCATGATCAGCTAAATAAGACATTTCCAATAACTGAACGATTGCACGTATCCAAATTGCAATGTTTCTGTATGGTGTAATCAGGATCCAAGTGAAGTTTTCATGAATCTAATTGTGAAGATATAAATTTGCTAAACATGACCTGTCATAATGATTGCAGCATGCACCAAGCTTTCAAGCTGAAATATTGATCTCAAAAATAAACTTGGGGTCAGAATTGTTGAATTAGTAAATAGGGAAAAGTAGCCAACAGAATAACATGAAATATTCTCAATATTTACTGCTATAGAGCAAGCCACAAGAGTATTATTTCAGTATCAAGCAGTTTGTTCTTTTTACCAGCATTATCATTTACTAAAAATAAAAGACAATGCTCACATCTTGTTTCATTTATGCTATAAGGGAGAAGTGGGTCGCCAGCCAGTCTCATAATAGTCTGTAAATGAACCTTAGCAGCCAACCTGATTCTCTCTTCATCTGTGTTAGCCACAGAATCATCGCAGCAAAGGGGTAGTGAGTCTAGCCCGCTGATATTAGCCTGAAATTGATATAAGCACAGCTAATATAACAAACTCAGGGTGAAAGAAGTCACAGTTTAATTATCACTTGGCTAATGTTTACAGTACATATACACAGCTGTAGCCTATTGGCAGCCTTCAGGAGGTCAACCACCTCCATTTATCTCACCTTTGCAATACTAACAAGCAGTTTTGTTATACTAACAAGCCTTAATGTCTCTATTTTATGTTGTCTATCCAGCTCATGCTAGACTTAACAAAACCCAAACATTTTATTAAGATGAATTTCTCATCATTTCCTTAGAGGCAAGCACTAATCTAACAAACTTGAAAAGTTTGAAAAATGAAGTTTTTTAAGAGTTTAGGCATGTTATCAAAGACAAATGTATAAAAAATTCGAACATTTAAACTCTTTGTAAACTTGTGTATTATTAATATTTTGGTCATGCACATTAATACTGTAATAAGCTATTGTATATGCATTAAAGTGCACTTATATTGAAACACATATTGCAGTAAGTGACGCTTAAACTGGCTTAACAATTTAGTTTAAGTTGAAACTCAATTTATAAATAATTACCAGCATCTTTTTGCTACCACCAGGTGCCAACTTGTCTCACAAACATGTCAGAGTAATTACAGAGTATCTGATAAATTTAGTAGAAATTTCATTTTCTTACCAAATTAATCTACATTAGGATTTATTAAAATAAAATGTGAGGAATTTAGGTTAATCAATACTTTCAAAGTACTCAAGTTGTTTTAGTACGACAGAAGCAAAATTTCTTTCAATGAACATCTGTTTCAATAAGTAGTTACAAAATGGTTTACTTCTGATGAGTAGTAAATGCTTTTGCTGAAAGCTTTGCAAATTTTCTCAACAATTTTACATTATAATAACTTACTTCCTGTTTATCTGTGAAACTCATTTCTATAACTGGTACAGCGAGGTTGGCCATGTATCTCCGATAATAGTTTGAGCCGTTTATCCCATGATGTCTAGAGCAAGACACAAACTGAACCAGAATATTATATACAATGAGATGTCTATAGGAAAACTAATAACTAGTTCCATCATCAAGTTTTAAACTAAAACTTGCAAAATAAACATAAATATTGTAAGATGCAAAGTGGTCTGATGCGTTTATGAGAAATACACATGATTTTAGATTCCGTAGATGAAAGGTGCTTGAAGGTTGTCATGCGTGTCAGGTGCTAGTTCAAGTTGCATTTGGCAAGTGCTAGCAATCTACTGTAGATGTCAGATGCTAGTAAATTGTTGTTGTAGATGGCAGGTGCTAGCAAGTTGATATTATAATGTAGATGGCAGGTGCTAGCAAGTTATTGTCAGCTCATTTTGCCAATGCTATGTTATTCCCAAGTCTAGTACTATTTCTATGCAGAATATAAATTGTTTATCATACCTTGTTACAGAAGCTGTAGCAACTAGCGAAAACAATAACACTGAGAGAAAACTGTGTTTCATTTGACTTCAATATGAGCAAATAACTAAGGCAGTGCTTATTCTTAGATTAAGAGAGCTGAGTACTTAAAAGCCAGCAATTAAAAGCTTAATTATAGAAGTTGTCTCTCCCCTTCAGTTGTACACTGTGATTTAACAGGCTATGTAAAATAGCCTGAGAAAAAAAGCAAATATATTATACAGCTTTTTAAAATTTTAGAACATTTTTTAAAAATACTTCTCCAGGCTTCTATTTTGGTATCATAACACATGCAACATTATTCTGACAAACTTTTAGCAAATAAATGAAACATCTCTGACTGAATTATTGCAGCTAACAAGCAATAAAGGAGGGCAAGGAACATCTCTAGAAACATATTACATTCTTCTGGTAAATTATTATACAATGACAAAGTTCTATTAAAAGTTGTTATTTTTGCACCCACTATAGTTGGTAGTCCAAATGTGAATTTATACTTACACAGATTCGATTTCAGTCAAATTGGAGGTTATTTCTTTCATGAAGTTTTGTACTGGCTTTGATGCTTTGACACTTAGGTAGGATCCTATAAAAAGTGTTTTATTTTCAATTATATTAATTAACGAAGTTTCCCTATCTATAATAGAAATAATTATTATAAAAGTGATAGAGAGTTGCCCTATCTTTATACTACACAAAGTCTCATAACTCCCTCAGTGTTAAAAGATGCCAACTGCACAAATACTCTATGCCTTGTGACAAGGTGCCAGTCAGTGCTACATAAACACACACCTTGTGACACTGCTAGTCAGTGCTACATAAACACACACCTTGTGACAAGGTGCCAGCCAGTGCTACATAAACACACACCTTGTGACACTGCTAGTCAGTGCTACATAAACACACACCTTGTGACAAGGTGCCAGTCAGTGATACATAAACACACACCTTGTGACAAGGTGCCAGTCAGTGCTACAAAAACACATACCTTGTGACAAGGTGCCAGTCAGTGCTACGTAAGCGACGACCCTTTCTCCATATTCTCTCAGATTCTCCTCTATAAACTCCTGGCTCGCTATGTCTACGTGCGACGCATCTGTTGTCACAAACACAATGCTCCGCCTTGGCGTATAAATATCTAAAATATACAACAGAGAATTTGACTCAGTTTACATTCTATCATCTTATAGTACTACAATGCTCTAAAGTAGCGGCAGTGGAGTCTACACACTCACCAACATATTATATGAACTCATGCTATAATATAATATAATATATGTCCTGCTTCACTATAGTGTCCATGAAATGTTTAGCGTGCTATTTATTTCCCCTTACCGCCCCTAAAGGCCTTATGCCGCCGAGCACATTTTTATCATTAGCAAGCCTAAAATTTCATAAATTGACATAATATAAAAATAATTACATAGGGTTATATAATTTTTGAAATGTCGTCTCAAATGTGTTTTATGAATGTAATGTGCGAGGCTGAATGATGGTGAAATAATACTTTTAAACATTTCAGAGGTTCTTGATGTTGTTCTATGGAGTAGCAGATGGCTTTCTGATACCAAAAATTGCAGAAGAATTTTTCGCTCACCCTGATGACTCGTCAATAGCCTCATGATCTCTCTCATAACAGCCTGTCCAGATGTGGGGTCCACTATGCCACTGCCAACCTCGTCATGTCTGGTGCCAACTAGCACCATTTTGTCTGGGTCTAAGTCACCTCGGTAAGCACACACAGTGCGGAAGGTGTTCTCGTGTGGAAAGTCGTTGTTCACTTCAATAGTTACAGTCGTGTCTGTAGAGACATTTCTGCTTAGTGGCTCCTGAAAGAAATGGACCTATTTTATGCAACAAGTACCAGATCATGTGACATATAAAAAGCAAGTTTATGACTTGGCACACTTCATTCTGGCAGCTGAATGTAAATTCTAAGTGTTGCATACAAATACCAAATGTGCCTTAAAATTATTGAATGCATGAAATGTTTATTTTTATAAAATACTTAGAAATATAGCTTAAGAAATTGTTAAAATTTCCTGCTGTAGTAACATTTGAAACGTCAGTGAACAGAAAGCAGTGGTGAAATAAACACAAAAATATTTTTAAGCAATTACTGAAATAGTCTAGCTTACGAGTATGTGAGGATAAAAATATGAGTTACCAAAACGGTATAATATAATTCTGAATTCAAGAAACACGTACAGGAAACAGTTCTCCAGTAGTAGAGTTCTCTATAGAGCTGTCTATCAGTGAAGAGAGAGCCGGCTTAACCATCTTCTGCGATGCAGTTATAACAGGAATCTCAGGTGGTAAATGGTGGCCAATGGTATCATTAAAATTTATCCGATAAGAATTTTCTAGAAGATGAAATATAATATTAGATAATAATATGATGTTGTAATAAAAGTTTTCAACGTTTTACATGATGATAATAAACACTAGTATACTATTAAAATAGTAATAAAATAACAGCTGCCACTTGTTTCAGATGAAATACAACAATATACATAAAATAAAAATTACACTAATGAAGTATTACAACAAGCACTGGCACTATTTATGAGCTTTCTAATGGAAAAGAAATCTGGTGTGTGCACACACAATATATCATATAATATAATATAATACAATATAATATACACAAATCAAAATATTTGAGTTTGTACACTAATTTACAAAATACTATCCATTTATAGAATTAGAGTCGTTTAGAAACCTTTGACTATTTGAGTTTCAATGAGTTAATATAATGTTCATCGCAGTTTAAAGCTAGGCAGACGTGTGATTAAATTAGTCCAACGCGTCTATGGAATTATGGCACAGACTAATATCTCACCGGAGAAACTTGCAAACCCAGGTGTGAGAGGATCACCAGCAACACGCTTAGCATTCGATATAACTCGGTCTGTTTCTTTAATGTCAGGGAATTCTTCAGGGTCAGGGTAGAGGACAACTCCTATACAGCCCCTTGACACTGCATTCACTATCTGCATGATCACAAACTTACATTATAAAGTACAAGAGCAAAGCATGTAAATGTCAGAAAAAGACTTTTAAATTGGTTTAAAGTCACTATCCCTGCAAGAACTTCTGATAGGATGGTTTTAAGTGGACTAAGAGCATGGTTTGAGGGCGTTTAAAGTAGCCCAAGAACAACTATAACCAATAACCCTACCATGACTTGAACCTATGACCTAGTCCATGAATGTCATATTAAGCCAGCCAGCTCTCTAGCCGCTAGACCATACATAGCTACTCAAGTATTTAAATGCTAGACCATTATAATGTTATTTGCTTACAGCAATAAGCTTTCTCTGCTGCTTTTTCTACATTGTATTATCTTTGTCAAAATAATGTTTTATTGAGCCATTTATATATGAATTTGTATGATAGGAAATGGTTTAATACAAAGTGGGCAGTAATAGGTCAGGTAGGAAATGGCACTGCCTTCTGGCATGTAAACTTTAAGGACCTAAGTGATGCTTTTGGTCAATACTGATGTGGGTACATTTAGCTGATATTCTAAGAAAAAGTAAAAGCAGGATATTCGCAGAATAACCAAGCTAACTGTACACTGACTTTTATCTAAATACCACATGCCTATGGGCCGCTTTAAAGGTGCGGAAACTTATGATTATTTTTATTTTATTATATTGACATAACTGACTAGAAGAAAAGTTGTTTGTAGAATTTAAAACCTTACTAGCTCATAAATATTTGAAATATATATATACTAGAAGCTGGTAAAACTAGAGTTGAAAGTTGATATAATTACGGCACAACCACGTGTAACAATCACCTTATAAAAGGGCCCTAGATGTCCGTATCTCATGTAGCAAATGGTACCATTGTAGTCTATCTCGTCACTGAAATCAGATTCCCTTCCAAATTCTACATAAACAGGTGGCCCCTAATTGAAAATAATTACATATATAAATAAAGATTAATAAACCAACAGCTATTAGCATCATCTATCATTTAGGTATCATTAGAGATCAGCTTTCAATTGACACCAAAATTTCGGCAGACTGATCACACTAGCTCTCTGAATGTGCATACTTTTGACTGTATGTAGTAGATGGTATACAAAGAGATAGGGTATTGAGTTATGAATTATCAAATCAAGTATTTTCTAATTAGAAGAAAAAGTACGCCATTATGGCATTTCATTACGGTATAGTTTACCTGTTTGTTGTTGGTACTTGATACAATAGGATTTTATTCAGTAGAGATAAATATGATGAAATAATTAACTTATCTATCAACTCAAAGCTGCTATTAAATCATAATCCACAACTCTGGCAAAAATCAATAAATTAATGTGTTTTTGGAGAATAAATCAATTATGAAATATCGTTTCCTCTAAAAGGTTGTTGATCAGATGACATCTCTAAAATGTGAAGCGCATTGTATGCCAAGTTGGCTTTTAACCAAAGATTCCTTAATCTAACTGATGCATGAAAACTTTGCCAAGAACTCTTTTGAGTTTGCATATTCTGTTTTTCACTATTCCACCAGCATGCTCATCATATGATAGCAGTATATGAAGACATGCGCACACTTTCAGTAGAGTAGACTAACCGACGCAGTGCCAGAGTGTGTGTAGGCGACATACGGCTTCTTGGTGTCAGCGACATCATCTGGAACATTCTCCTCAAACAGCTCTGGTCCCACCACCTTATAGTTGGCGGAATTATTGGCGGCGGGTCTGGATAGCAGCACCTTTGGCAAAAAAGTATGATGATGATTGGCAAACTACTGATGTTAGTTTTATCAAACACTGTGTAGAAAATTATTGCAATTTAAATGAGAAACTTATAAAGATAAGCTAGATTTAGTGAAATTCCTTCTGAAAGAAATTCAATTTATCACCACTTTGTACACTGACATGTTTCAATTACTTTGCCAGGCTTTGTCATGACTTGTCAGGGATTAAGTATAGTCTTCAACAGTTACAGTATCTCATCACCTGACGACCTTATAGTTTGCAGGTTGAAAAATAACAAATATAAGTGAAAAACACAGTGCCTGCTCTCATATATTATACCTTGGAAAATGTGGTAGATCTCAGTGCTATTTATATATTATACCTTAGAGAATGTTGTAGATCTCAGAGCTATTCCTAGACTTTTGCAGAATTCATTTGAAAGTTCATGAGCTGAAGTTTCAATGTTTGTGGATCCTGCATGGTAAGTCTTTCCATCACTCACATAGTCACTGTAAATAGTACGTAGTCACTGTAAATAGTACGTAGTCACTGTATATAGTACATATAAACTCTCTGACTGAATGTATTTAAACTGCATGGCCCTATGTAGACCGGACAACTACAAAGTGTTATAAACCATTTTTGCAAATATTTAGGCACACCTCTTAGTACTAAAAGTACATCACACTTACTCTATATACTGCTTAACAGAGGAAGTATTTAAATGTTGGAACAGCTCTTCAAATATTTCTCCAGAATATCTCTATAAAAGAGTAGAACATTGAATGTATAAACATCTATACTAGCACATAGAACCAACAGCAAACGAAGTGACAGAAGACTTTAGCTTTTTCTAGAAGAATCTGAAAAGACAATTTTGTCAATTCTCAGAAGCCTATCAAATAAGCTTGTATTAAAATTAATGAGTGGAGCATGCAATTCCTCTGGTATTATTGAGTAACAAGTTAGAGGGGCATTAGTTCACCTGATATGGAGGAGGTGGCTCAGAGGTAGTAGTAGTATAAGTGGCAGCAGTAACGGCAGCAGTAGAGGCATAGCTTTCTTTATCCTCTAGATGATAAGCTCTTCGTACCAGATAGCCAATAACAAAGCCAAGCACTAAGCATGCTACTGAGACGCCAATGCATATGACCAGCCATCTCTGCAGAATAGAATTTACAAATATATTGCACTAGTTCGCGTAGTTTTCTACTGTCAACAACTTCCTACTCAATAATCTACTCTTTTATTAAAATAACTGTGCTGTGAAACTAATCAGCACTGTGTAACTTGTCATTCAAATATTATATAAAATCCAGGAAATGAAAATTTTGAAGAGATGCACATAGATTTTATATTGTTTTACATGAATATGACTTTAGCAGATGCATAGTTTAAAAAATAATATTATAGTTGCATAAACGCCCTTCTTAACATAGCCAATTCTGGTAAAGGCCATTGGCTATGTTAGGAAAGGCATCCAGCCATAATTTCTCCTGTGCCACGACAGAACACAAGTCCTTAGCCCCTTAACAAAAACTGTTCCATTAGGGGCTCTCGCAGGTATGGTGACTATAAATTCAGGTAAATTTTGTATTCCATGTAAGTTATGATGAAGCAAATTAGCCACTGCACTAATTATTGCTTAAAATAAAAAAAGAAACGACAAAAATATTGGAACTAAGATGACTCTTCCTGTGGCCTGATAACTGCTTGTACTCACCTTCCAAGAGAAGTTGTAGCAGTAATTAGGAGCACCTCCTTCCCTGATGCCAATTCTGACATTCTCAGTGGAGGAATCCCACTTGGAGTAGCTGGTAGAATGAGCTTCACTGTCTTCAGACATCCTGCTGTGTCTACCATCAATGTCCTACAACCAGTAGTATGCATAGTCTCAGATCTTTCTTAACATTTGATAAAGGCTGCACTTATTACCTGCCCTACAATTTAACCTACCTCTGTTAAGTTTCTCTTCTGTAGTTCCTTGCTGCTATCTCCTACTTTTCTGTTTAGCAAGTCCATTGTGGGATGACGCAAGACATTCTAATTTATATGATTATTTGTAACACGTTGATGTCCTACTGAAAATCTGTTCTAATGTTCAAGTGAAATGAACAACTTTAGTGCTAAATTAAACTGAGCTGCTAATTACATTGGATGAGTATTAAGCTCACACCCATTAAAACTTGTGTTTAGATGGCTATTAGTAGAAGTATAGTATAAGAATTGACTATGAAGAGATCTTATTTCAACAGTTTTAATGCCATATATAGCACGTAAATTGTCAAAACTACAATACATGGCTAAATATAAAACAATTTAAAATTTTGACTATAAAAATTGTGAAAATTTGAAAGAAATGAAAGTTTCAAGTTGGGATTTGTTGTAAGGTAATAACTATAAAGCACTGCTAAAAATTCACACTATATCCAAGCTTTGTACTACACATGTAGCTATGGTCAGACAAAATAACACAGGGTAGTAGAAGCAGCTATGAAAATCAAAATTGGATGCAAATTCGTATTTAAGACAAGGCTAAATTTGTATTAAAAGTAAAAACAGTTCAATAATTTATATTAGTAACACTGCATAAGCTATTAGCTAACCCAAGCTAAACTGTTGGCCACATTTCAAGTCTTACTTACCTATGAAAATATACTACATGAAAATACACTATATTCAAAAATAAGATAAAAACTTTCATTTCTCAAACTGAGCTTTCAGACAAAAAAGATACAAGAAAACATTTAGAAGCATATTATAGCAGAAGGCCTGAGTAATATAGAATATTATTGTATTCAAAGTACCATACCATTTTTATAACATTTTCCAGTTTATAATAGTGAGGTAAGAGAGCCATTTCAAGTTCAAAGAGATTGAGAATAAAAAGCTGTATGCTACTACTTTTCCAGACTGAGACAGTTAAACAGATAGAGAGAGGATGCTATATAAGCTAATAGTCATCTCCCAAGAGGGCTATCTACTTAGGCTATTTGTATGCAGAAGAACCTTAACAGTATGCAGTGAGGAGAAAGAATATCTTGTGGGCATGTATTATTAGAATTAAAAAACCATTTAAATCAGCCTTCACCTATATTAGCTCCTGTTTTACTTTTTAAGCAATGCAAAGTGTATTGTCTTAGTTTATATGAGCGCACAGGATGTATGATGCCTTCTCCCACACAAAAGGAAAATACATAACCCTACTGGAAGACAATTAGGGATTTTACCAACTATGCTGAAAATATCTCTCATGGAAACTGTATATACTATCACCAGACACTTGGCGGTCAAAACTCTCTGTACCAACCACAGTCTAGGGACAAGGGACTGAAGCTAGACTCATTAATTTTTAAGATTTTTGTTGCTTGTGCAATCAAAATTAGTTGAAAACATGAAAACAGAGCTGCATAGTTTTTTAAAACCTCTCATACTTGTGTTTTATACAAAAATTTCAGTTACATAATTTAGTTTGAGCTCCAGTGTTAGACCACTGGGAGGCAGTTTATAGAACACCCTCTATGTTGTTTGAGCTAAAAAATCATTATTGCGTGAAAAAGTTTTAGAGAAACTAGGTTAATGCGCATACAAAAGGTTGTTCACTGAATGTTGTTTTTGTTGGCCTAATGGTAGCCCTATAAAAGAGTATTGCATGACGTATTCAAAAGGTATTGGCTAAATCTAATGCATGAGCCCTCCATTAAAATTCACAGAGATAGCTTTGAAATCAGCAATAAGAATTCGGTTACCCAAACAAAAATATAACCTAATTAATAAGGTGAAACCAAAACTCTGAAAATGTCAATATCTGCTGTTAGCTATTGCTTTCAATGGGATGGGGGGGGGGGGGTATTATAGAAGCATACACAAAAGACTGGCTCTCAAGCAGATGAAATGAACCCAGAACTCTATAGCAAGCAGACAACATGTTATTCAAACTTCAAAAACTTAATACAATTTGAGTCAATCAATCAAATAGATATTGCACATGTATTCAGGCAAAACTGTACATTTTTCAACAAACCAACATTGTTATTAATTACATAATTGTCACCAGTTAGTGTCACATTTATTACCTGGCAACCTAGTCGTATAAATCTTGCAAAAGCATAGCTCTTAATCAGTTTAAGTGGACTTTAGCTTATGTTAGTCTTATCTTAAAAACCCGGAACTTTTTATGTGATTAATATCTACCAGAGTCAGCCTTTATATTTTAAGTCAGATGGCAGCATTCTAGCTCAACTAGCAGCTGTGTAGATTAAGTCAGCTATGTTTTCTAAGAAATGTTCTGCTTATTACTGTAGAGCCCTTTCACTGTCCAACTGTATTACTAAAAAAGCTAAAACGATACTCTGAACAACAAGTGCAAGCATAACATAGCTGGAAAAAAAAGAGTATTTTCAAACAAACAACCATTAAATTCATCACCAGCTCTTGAAACAACCTCCAATATGTTTACAAACTTAGAAAGTGTAAAACTCTTTATATTCAAATATTGTGCAGATCTGACAACATTGTTTGATGGTGAATAGAGGACGTAAAAATCAGGGTTTATTACAGCATATTAAGCACCATTTGCATTGAGCAAGGAACCAAAGCGTATACCAAAGCATATGCTAATAATGTATAACTCTCAACAAGCTAGCATGCTGTAACTCAAGCCACAAAGCCAAGTCATTTAAAAGCAATAACCTGAACAAGTGAACAGCAAGTCTTTGAAACATGTGTTTAAAATATTGAACAAGCAGCTTGCAAAAGAAAAACACATGTCCTTTTATATAAAAAAAAGAACTTTGTAGACAGTGTATTCATAGTTATGTAATGAAGCAGCCACTGAACGCCTGAGTAGTAAGTTAGCGATAAGTTTTGTCAGCTTGTCAGCTTATTGAAGTTGCTACTGCAACTTTGAATTTTCTATAACTGGATGACTTTCTACAGAAGCTTATTACGCTGTGAATTGGGCATTATTTACAGTAATATCCCAGCCGAAACCACACTCCAGCTCATGATAGCACATTCTAGAACGTGCTAGCACCTGATAGAACATGCTAGCACCTGAGAGAATATGCTAGCACCTGTTAGAGCATAAAAAACTTGCAGCTCTTCACTAATATTATAAACTGGAAGTGTTTTAGATAAACAATATTGACAAGTAATATTTGAAGATTGCAGTTAATATTTCTGCTATTGCTTACTAAACAAGTAGAAAAACCTCACCTGTTTCTGGTTGTTATGTAATGCAATTGGTTAGCTTCCCCAGGCCAAAGTACTGCAGGTAAAGTACCACTGCAGGTTAGTAACAAGTACACACCGAGTGTTGATTTATTGCAATGCTACCATGAGCTAGCCTATGTCAGATAAACATGCATAAAAAGTGAACAATGTCTATTGTCACACTTGAATAACCCAATGGCTTTGAATGTAAAAGCTCCTGCATGCAAATACACACGTACTTGCTTAGAAAAATCAATAATTTTAAAAAGATAACTCCAAATTATCCTTTTCTATTTACGATCACATAATATAATTATGTTTTGCAGGCTCCAATGATGATGGTTTAGCAGTTTGCTTGCCTAACCTATTGTGCTGAATTAATAAGGTGCGGACTGTGTATAAGTAAGTTAATCTACTCTGTACATTGTCTAGCTCTGCAAGGGTTTAGTTTCATATGATTATTGCTGCAACACCACTTACTCACTTGCAACATTACTGCATAGTATCAAAAGTTAGACATGATTATATAAAAATGCAAACATACTACCTAGGCAAGTATTAAAATAGTATTACATCAGATTTTATTAGCCAATTTATTTTATATAAAGAATCACAAACAAAAAATTTACAGTGTTTTATAAGTCAATGATGTATATACAGGCAGTGTGTGGGTTTGCACGCTATTAGCCTCACACTGTGCTATGCTAGCTGATATTCTGGTATGTCAGTAGCTGGTTCTCCATCTCTAGACACACTCTCTCAATCTCGTAGTTCTTACTCACCAGCCCCACCCAGCTAAAAAGAAATTGAATCTTAATTAATGCAATACGCAAATACATAAAACCTTACGTTTGGACTTTATTAGTATCTTATTTAAACCTAAATAATAACTTTAGAATAAACTTTGTGGATAGAAGCTGTATAAAATAAGAGTTGTCCTTTCAATGACTAAATTCTAAATGGAATACAACTGCATGAAATAACTATAAATTCATTGAACATATAGTGAATATGTCAAGGACCTGTTCATTAAGACCTTGTCATCAAAAGTTTAGCTCTATTCATTTCAACAGTTGCAATGCTAAGGTAACAAATAACTTTTCATTTTATATAAGATTTACATAACTCCGACAGATAAACAATCCATCTATCTATTTATACACAACTTTTCAGCACCAAATATAATGGAAGTTGCCCTTTCAAAGTTTCTGTCAACTGACCTGTCTTCTAAATTTTTCAACTTGGTGCCGGCTTCGATTTGCTCATTCTTCCGCTGCCAGTTGATATCTTGTATTTGTTTCCGGACTTCCTGCAGCCGCTGCTGAGAAGTGTTGAGCAGTTTTACTAGCAAGTCGTTGCTGTTCTTCCAGACGGTAGAGCCGTACTCCTGGAGCAACTCCAGGTTCTGTATCCTGTAGACATTACAGCAACACCATAGCAGAGAGGAAGTGATGTAGTAAACAGGAAGTGATGTAGTAAACAGGAAGTTATGTAGTAAACAGGAAGTGATGTAGTAAACAGGAAGTGATGTAGCAAACAGGAAGTGATGTAGTAAACAGGAAGTGATGTAGTAAACAGGAAGTGATGTAGTAAACAGGAAGTCAAACCTAACGAACTCATACCCCATAACTCACAGCTACTGAGAGCTATTACACCAAGAAGTTATATAAGTGTGACACAGCAACTGACCTCAGCTTCTGGTGCTCCAGCTGTGCCTCAGAATTGTGTACCGCCTCCAGCCAGGCCTGCACGTCTGTCATCTTGCCAGTTGCCGGTTGTGGCAATTCACATCTACATACAGAGAAGGCTGACAATGAGTATGATGTTAACTTTACAGGAGCTCACAACTCTTACATCATACAACATAACAAGGGCAAATACATGAGATATAGATTAGTTGGTATTTTATATGTCACTATCAGAAAATGTCGGCCATAGTATGCTAAAGCACAACAAACTAACTGCACCAACAACTTTTTTACCCAAATGAAGAAATTTAATAGCCTTACATTTCAATGGCATAAGTTTTACAACCCTAGACAAAAACTGCTGTCTAAACTGCTTAAAATTACCACTATAAGTAACATATCTTCTTACCTTTTCATACTAAGAGTTTCCATGGGCAATCTAGCTTGCATCCTCTCCCATTCATTTTTCATAACTTCTGTCTACAAGAATACTGATACCTTCTATTTCTGTCCCATCAACAGGCTATTCAGTGCAGGTAAACAACCATGAGGCAAAATAGGATAAATTATTGAGTGCAGGAAGAAATATATTAATAAATGTAAATAAAAACCTCAAAAGCTTTGTAGTTGGGAGGCTGTATAAATTCCAAATAGTTTTTTGTAGGCCGATATCTTCTGGTTTCTTCTTCAATAAGGGCTAATGCCTAATAAATGGCAGCGAACAATGTATTAATATATCAAAAGAGAAAGGCCGAACACTGCATAAATCTTTATATGTAATTATTATACTTTGATACGCTATATCATTCCTAACAGTAGTAACACTTATTAGCTGATTTAGCTGAATACTTTCACAAAACACTCCAGTCATTCAAGTTAGTCCAATAGGAGACTAGCAATATTAAAGTTATAATTATATTATATCTAAAGATATAATTGATGGTTTTATTTCATCAAATTGAATTATAATTAAATTATCATACAATATAGGTTACATACCTTTAAAAATTAACATTTTGCAAACAAAATTTAGAAACAGTAATCATTATATTAAAGATAAATTCAAATGATTTGAAATAGTATTATTTAATTATTACTAAATAGTAAATTTAATATTTAATGAATACATATTTATAGCCATAAGTCTAACATATTTTTCATAGTTGTAATATTGAAAAATACTAAAAATTAAACTATATACTACCAATATTAGTGTTATTTTATTACCATAAGTATTACTAGTCCTATTAGTATTACTATTACTATCAGTATTACAAATTGTGATTACTATTACACTTAGTATTAGTAATAATATTACTATTACTATTAGACTTGGTATTAAATTATTGATTATTATCATTATTATTATACTTACTTACTAATTGTTAGTATTACTATTAGTAGTAGTACTACATTTACGGTGAAAATGAGTCTAATAGTAATAATATAATCATATTTAACTTTATGCCAGTAACTCACTTACACTAACAGTAAGCAAATGTTATTACAAATAATAATAATATGACTATTAGTATTTAAGCTGAAGATCTGCAATTCAAAATGAATTATATTCATATTGATATTTAATCTGAAAGTGAATCTCATAAGGTAAAATCATAACTCTTGGACATAAGATTAAGACTTAGACTAACTCTAAGTCATAAGTGATTAGCTTTAAGTTTAAGTTTAAGTGAAGTCATACCGCTTCTTTGATGCCAGGTTCCTCGTATCCCTGATCAAAATATGGCAATGCATCAACAACTACTGCTGCTTCGGACATTATTATATTTTCTAAAACCAACAAAGTGTTAAAATTGAAAATATCTAATAGTGAAACACTTAAAAATTGGAATAAATATTAACAATGACAATTGACAGTTTGAATGAAATGCTATCAATTATCGTACTAAAGTATGAGAAAAGCAGAATAATATTAGCAGCTAAGATAGCCTAAATTTGTTGATGTGTTGAACCAAAAAGGACATTGGTCACTCAACAGACAGTTCTGAGTCTGTAATATGTTGTGGCCATTTAGGTCGTGTTTAATAAAATCATTAGCCTCTAAGCGTTTTAATCAATCGTGTTTGAACACATTGAAACTATTTTTAGCAATGTCCCAAAGTAACGTCGGAAGAATAATGATAATCGCAAATGAACTGCCACATAGTTTATTGGAGTCTATGATACTTTCTCTTTGAGTACGACCCCAATCCAGTGGAGGGTCTGGGCCCTTATTTATGTGAATGGCTATACCACACTACGTGACTTTTAAATCAGAATAGTCAGCTACTCACAACACTACCGTAAGGTGAATTCTATTCTTCAAATCACCATTTTATACTGATCTTATACAACGTATGTCATCGAAATAGCATGTTATTCAATATTAATATATATTTTTACATTAAATTACAATCATTACATTTACTTTTACTTTTAGTTTTACTTTTAGTTTTAGTTTTAGTAATTTACTTTAACTTTTACTTTTAGTTTTATTGTTTACTGAAAGTGAACCTGAATCAGAATGGCCATGTTCACAGTGCATATTAATGTTGAACTTGAAGTTGATGTTGAATTTGAAGTTGATGTTGAACTTGAAGTTGATGCTCAACTTTATGTTTATGTTATTGTTATAGTTAATCTTATAAATATAATAAAGTATAACTTATAGTTAATGTTATTGTATTGGTTAAAAATAAAATTAATTTCAACTTTTAAGTGTTATTAAGTTTAAAATAAGTTTTAAATTAATGTTACTTATAGTTATAATTAAATTATATTTATTATAATTATTATTATACTCCATTTTATAATTGCTTTCAAGCGTAACTTTTAACTGTTATTATAATTATTATACTATTACTATTGCTATTAGTGTTAGCTACCACCTACTTCAATTTATATTGTATAACTAGTAATAGTATAAATGTAATTGAAACTATAAAGCTTTCTTCTCTACTTTTGTACCAGTACTTGTAGTATATTTCAGTTACAGCTAAATCCAAGATAAATAAACTTAAACTTAAGGTGCTCAACTTTTTATTAGAAGAATACGTTGGTAAACAAACTGAAAGTACTACCTTTTGCAATTGTATGTATTCTATAATTAATTATGTATTATATCTGACTCCGTAATGTTGAATTGAGATTTAATAAAGTTTAAGTTAGTCTGTCTGCGTGTCATTAGATTAGATCAAATTTTACGAGTCAAGGAGCTCAGGATCTCATTTATATAATTATAAATAAATAGGTTCAATATATAAAAACAGGTATAAACATTTTTGCGTGTATCATCAATAGTAAACACTGCAAAGCAGCTTATATACTTATAGAAACTATAATAAAAATAGCAGCTGATGTTTTATAGAAACTATAATAAATGTATCATTTGCAACCATTTTAACTATTCGTAGTTCTAAAGTTAAAGCTAAGATCATAAGATTATATAATAAAGCTGAAAAAATTCGTTACAACTGCAAAATATTAGTGACAATAACAATAAAAACTAATTTGTTCAGCGCCAGTCATATGAAATTTCAGAGTTGTATTCTCTATCACATATTTGGCAGCTTCATTCTGTGGGATTCTATTTTAATCAGTAGCAAGCACTTTTTGTGGAGTTGTTGTTTTGAGTTTCTACTTATAGTGTAATTGTAGATTAGTTAGCTTTTAGTTTGTTTTTATTACTTTTGAGTTTTTAAACCAACATATATGGTATTATCATTTAGAATTTATTTAAGTAATATCTAAGGGTTGTTGAGCATGACTGTTGCCCATTGTGTTTAGTTCTCTGTTTAGAAGATGTGCAGGGGCTCTTCTGTATAAATTATAATCATTTTTTCTGAAGTGTAGCCAACACTGTGGTACCTTGCTTTATGAAATGTAGTTTCCACAATAAATAGTTTTAGTATGCTTTAAAATATATAACCAATGTTAGTTTTTTTTAAATATTACCTGATTTTTTTTAAAGTAAAAATTTTACTGATTTGTTTAAGCATTCCCTAACAAGCATTGATATTTGTTTTTTTCCCATTAATTTTATTAGTTTCATTTGATTTGCCTTAGAGCGGGTTGATATGCTATGTTCAACTATAATTTGTACTTCTATAATGTAGCATGGCAATAATCACTACTATAATTCACCTAGGAAAAGTTTTGCAACTGTTTTTCAGAAGCATGTATTTCACTGTTGAATTTGCATAATTTTATATAACTTCTAACGGTGAGATATTCGAGCTTGCACACACTTCTAATAGGTCAATTTTTACGTGGTTTATACAATCTTCACTCATAAACTCTGCCCTTGTTAAGTTGCCTGCCCCTGCTTAGTTATCAGCCGCGAGAACTTCTGTTCACCTCATTAAATTATTCAGTGGGCGTGCCCTATCAGCTGTAGTTGTTACGCACTATAAGTTATTGTCGATCGAGTCGCTTGTGGTAGACGTTGGACCTGGCATTCCAAACCTCTGAATTACAAATAGTAATACTAATACTATCGCTGGAGGATTAGGATATCGTGCTGTGAAAGGGTGTAGTTTTGTCGAATGCTATTCCTATAGAGTTTTTGCTACCTGGTAATTAAGCAGTGAGTTTTCAGGATTGTTTTATTTAGAAATTTAGCTAGTCCTTAGGCTTAGATAATTGTAATAGGCGCAGTGGTAGTGATACTCCTACCGATGCTGATCGTGGTAGCCTAATACTAATAGTAATAGTAAATGTAATACTCGCTAATAGTAATAATAGTTATACTAATTATAAGTTTAATAAACTTCAGATTTTAATCATTAAATTTAATGCTAAAATCGAATTGCTAATCTTGAATCTAAGACTAATGCCAATGGTAATAGTTGTTCTCTTATCGGTTTTTTTGTGATACTGGTTGATAACATGTTCAACTTTATATTTAAATTACTACGATAATCGTATTTTTTAGTTTAGCTTTCAGTTACCAACTCTTACATGTACGTGTACTACTACCACCACTAATACTATAACACTAACAAGTGAACTTCAGTATGAGTATAAATATAACTTTCTTTCTTCGTAAGTTAGGATTTCAGTTCTTTGTCTATGCTGGCTCAAATTCAACATAAATATTTTCAAGTTGGACAAGCTAACTTAGTCTGCAGTTGATTAAACGCCTTTATACTTTAGCTTTGGTTTTCCCAAATATCTAATTAATGGATGACTGTAAACTATTAAGTTGACTGTCCAAAATTCCATTTAAATTTAAATTTATTTTGGAGGTACTGCTACTATTGCGAACTACATTTATTTTCATGTTAAAAGCTATTGGTAGGTGTTATAATATTAAGTAGGTGTACAGCTTTAATCACCAAATGCAATTACAATAATACAATGCTCTTTACTTGATGAGAATATAACCCAAGATAATCTAACTTGCAATGCAAACCATTAAGCTTAGCAAGCAGGGCATAATAATAATCATTATAGCTGTGTCTCCTCCACTAGATTAAGGGGCTAGGGTTTGCAATGCCTACCCATATTTGTATTCTGGGTTGAATGTGGCTATCGCTTTGATGTAGCTTCACTCACAGTCTCTATAACTGTTACTTGTAGAACTGTAATAAGGGGTTTTGGGTAGCAACCTTAAAATTCTAGGCTGTTGTGGTAATATTATAAGGCGTAGTAATGCTACATCACACCAAATATCAAGTTTCTAAGCGAATATATACGAGATTTTATCAAGAACGAAAACCATTTGCATTGTTTGGAACTCTTTAAATGTACAGTTCCCAATTTATCATACATATTTGTGTGATACTTGCACAGTGCTATTTTAGTACTTGTATAGTGTTATTTTAGTACTTGTATAGTGCTATTTTAGTACTTGTATAGCAGGTACTTGTGCTCTGTATTCATTTAGGCATTTAGTGTCACACAATTATTGTATTGAACTGCTGAATGAGAAAATGAATGCAAGCCAAAATATTGCTCAGTAAAAATCAATTCACTAATCAGACTATGAGCAGAACAAAAGACCCAGGCCCAGTCTAGCTGGGCTGCTGTAGGGACATGCAGTGCAGTAGAGTGTGTGCAGTAAAGTATGTGTTTAGTTGTAGGTATTCCGTCCAGCGCCCATGTCCAAATATGGCCTACACCAGCAAGTTACGAGCCAGCACCAGGCACCAAGTTGCTGTCGTAAAACCTGTGCGGAGAGGTCTACGGAAACGGCAGCCATCAATGAGATATGCGGAAAAAGAATATCAGATGGTGCCTGATGAAGTGTGAGTACATGTTGGTTGTTGTCACCAATTGACTGTGACTGACAAGTGCCCCATGTGATTCACACTTTTCAAGTTGCTGAACTTTTTCAGGCATGTCACTGCTACACTGATGTCGTAAATATATTATGATATCACAGGCATACAAGAGTTCAGCCCAACTGGCTGCTAGAGTACAATACTGTTGTGACATCTTAGCTCCTACAATCGTCACTGTTTTGTCATACACTTCAAGTGCCACAGTAAACACTGCTTTGTTTCGACTTGGGATATCACTGGAATACAGTTGTGCAGTGACTTTGCCTTCAGCTATATGCTATTAGCTGCTGCGTGCTAGGAAATAGGGCAGTAATTGATTGCACTTTGCTTGCAGACTTCAACTAGGCCGCTAGTGGCACAAGCCCTGCTGGTTTAATGTAAATAGTCCAACTACTAACAACTTTATTGTTATCTTTATAATTCCCCTGCCTCCCACTCCACTAACTGTACGTAGAAGTTGCTGTCTCACATCCTGAGGGTATTCAACCCTCGACAATTTCCAGGATGTACTTGGGATACTTAGTCTATGGTAGTTGTTCCTCTGTGGGTGTGTCTTATACCTTGTCTCTGTTGCAGTG
The DNA here is from genome assembly GCA_964035545.1 of Bugula neritina. Classification (NCBI taxonomy): domain Eukaryota; kingdom Metazoa; phylum Bryozoa; class Gymnolaemata; order Cheilostomatida; family Bugulidae; genus Bugula; species Bugula neritina. The sequence continues at coordinate 30,203,339 of OZ037767.1, forward strand.
CTAATTACCTTTCTGATAGAGATGGGGAGACTGATGAAGAAATATCCTTCTCATTTCGCAACATTCCAAGCAACCAATCATATGTATGTACTTCTAGTTAGTGTATTATTAGTATGTGTAGTCTCTATTGTATGTACATGTAAGTACATGACCATCCTGGGTTGTCATATTTACTAGAATGTAGGTATTTACATGTGAGTAGATGAGTATAAAGTTTCCGGAACTGTAACTCGGCACAAAAATGTCCATTATTCCGTAAGTGTGGGTATATCAGGTAGGAAAGGGAAAACGCACTAACCCGTGATCAACATAGTAGTAGTAATATACCAGGAACTTGTCTCCCCCATAATTCCTCAGGTGAGTGGCATTGCCAACATGACTTGCCTACCTGCCGTGTAGCTAGAGCTAATGAAAGTTCAAGAGCACTCCCAGGGTTGGGTAGTATATATGGCTATGATGATGGATCCAGGCCTTTATATTTTGGTCTTGAAAGAAAATTAAGGGGAGTAGCTATGTTTAGAGTAAAAACTTCAAATTATCACAAAATGTATGGGGGGTTTCTACAGGCTCCCCACTTTGCTACTTTATTAATATACATGCTAGGCTTCCACTATCTACTACTATTACACTGTATTATTACACTGTACTATTACACTGTATTATTACACTGTACTATTACACTGTATTATTATACTGTATTATTATACTGTATTATTACACTGCATTATTACACTGTACTATTACACTGTATTATTACACTGTACTATTACACTGTATTATTACACTGTATTATTACACTGTATTATTATACTGTACTATTATACTGTACTATTACACTGTATTATTACACTGTATTATTACACTGTATTATTATACTGTACTATTACACTGTATTATTATACTGTATTATTACACTGTATTATTATACTGTATTATTATACTGTATTATTATACTGTATTATTACACTGTACTATTACACTGTATTATTACACTGTATTATTATACTGTATTATTACACTGTATTATAACACTGTACTATTACACTGTATTATTACACTGTATTATTACACTGTATTATTATACTGTATTATTACACTGTATTATTACACTGTATTATTACACTGTATTATTATACTGTACTATTACACCGTATTATTATACTGTACTATTACACTGTATTATTACACTGTATTATTATACTGTATTATTATACTGTATAATAGTAAGCAAAAAAAGTGGCATGCTGCAAGCAAATCAAATTTTGTGTTATAGAACTGCAAGCCAATGAAATGTTGTGTTGCAGAATTGTAAACCAAAAACTGGAGGGAAGCGAGCCACCCTCCGACAGAGCTCAATAGACAGCTCTGGCCGTCTGTCTGTTCTCTCTGTTGAGTCATACGACAGCGGAGTTGGCAGCAAATCTGATGATGATCTTGCCTGCCTGACAAATTCTCCAGAAAAGTTGACATCAAAAAAGCCAATAACAATAGAGGTGAGGTCTCCAGAAAGCAGTGGCGTTATAGAGTTGATTGACACTGGGGATGACTGTTTCATTGGGTACTTTAAACCCCAGGAATCACTCTCGACCACGCCTGCTACGCCTGCTACTCCTGCTGCGTCTACGGGTGGGGGAAGCAGTTGTAAGGTCTCCACTCAGACTAACAGTTCTGGCAGACTGAGACGCTCTGTGAGTGCATCTGTGAGTGAAGACTCGTGTGACTCAGCCTTCCATGGCCAGAAAGATTCGTCTAGACCATCCATCGACCTAACCGTACTGAAACCTAAAACAGACACAAAATCCAAAGTACAAATAACTAGAACATTGACCCATAAACGTAAGCCTAGCAAAACTGATCTATTGTCGAGTGGTAGAGCTGAGGCAAGATCTAAGAAAGACCGGACAGTGGCGCTGAGACGGTCCAACAGAAATGTTCTGTCAAACAGAGAAGTGCGTTCCAAACAACCTCCCACTGCAGCCTCCTCGCCACCTAGTAGGCGCACGCGATCTCGCGTATCCACGAATGAACTTCAGCTTTCGAAAGCAAAACCCTCCCCGGGAAAATCTGCTCTCCGCCGGATACAGCATCACAACAGAAGCCCCGAGAGACCTTCTGAATCATTTGCTTCGGCTAGCCGGCATTGCCGTACTCGATCTCATGTAAAATCCTTACGAAATGAACTGCTAACCACTTCTCCCAGCAAACCATCATTACGTAGTCTGAACTTCTCTACACCGACCAAAGCATCTGCAGATATTGGACTAAAGGAGCAGAAAGACAGTGCAGATGGAAATATAAGCACCGTAAAGGATTGTGATACAAATGGCATGTTGAACGGGGACAGGAAACAGGATCCCCCAGTAAAGTCTGCGTGCCAGTGGAGGTAAGCTATATAGAGTAGAGTAGACTAGAGTAATATGTGCTTCCTCAGTCATTCAGAAATAATCACCAAGTTGTCTGTACAATAATTAATTATATAGTGTCCAGGATGAATGAATACACTGCCTGGCATGCAGTTGTTATGTCACACAGAGCAGTGAGGATTGGGGCTGGAGAAATTATTGTGAACCTCTAAATACAATTCATTATATTTTTGTAAAAGTGGCCTCTAACTGCTTCCATTTCAGTAGCCTTAGGTTTCCTAGAAACTGTGCTGGTTTGGGGCATCTTAAGTGTGTCTCTTTGTTCCTGGTGTTTCCTATAGAGGGAGTTCTCCAGGTGTTAGGAAGATGTTATACATCTCAACAGTCTCATTAGTTATTGTGTAATTTAGGTTTTACCTCTTCTTATAGCACTCATTGTTTGTGGTGTGAAGGAAATTACTCTTTGTCTACTTGAAAAAGTCTTGTGAAAACTTTTCCTTTAGTAAACATGCTAAATAATGATCAGAGAGTATTTATATATTACACAGCATGCTTCCCTGCTCAACCAGTGCCATTTCATGGTGTAGTTTGTAGTTAGCTAACGAAATTTTACGGTATAGGCTGTTGGGTTTTATGCTGAATTTTTTGCTGTTAAGGGAGCTAAGAATGTACATCGCAAGTCTTCTAAATGTTTCTACTTTTACTCACATACCTGGTTTAAATAGTCTTGGATATTACATCTTTGATGAAGCTAGCAGGGTGAGAGAGTCTAACGGTGCTGGGGGCTAGCAGGGTGAGGGGGAGCTAGCAGGGTGAGGGGGAGCTAGCAGGGTGAGGGAGGCTAGCAGGGTGAGGGAGGGCTAATGGTGCTGGGGGTAGTAAGCTGTATTATAATTAATGAAACTAGAAAGAGTCCAGGGAAATATCGGCCATTTTCATACAGTGCTGTTACCAGGCAGCACTGTTTCCTGTTAGTGAGTCCCATATTAACTGAAAGCCCGGCTACAATAGTTTATCACAACCAGTTTTATCAGATAACACAAGGTTTCCAAGAACCTGCTCGTAGTACTCTAATAGTAGTAACTCTACAGTCTACAATTCACCTGATACGTGCAGCTACTGATGTGGTTTTAGACTGACATGCATGTCATATCTTGAGGTTGTGTGGTTTGTCTTCAACGTTGATGGTTGGTCAGACTATAACAGTAAAATCTGCCTTAAGTTTCATAGGTCGAAGATCAATTGAACAGCCACTGAAATACTGAAGCATGCTTTTTCATTTGTGCCAATTCCTCTCACTCTTGCTCCACAAGTTAGAGTAGTAATTATACACTTTCTTTGTGTTTCAGTTTCATTGAGAACAGAAATGCCTGTACCAGTGAATTATGTAGCTCCTTTGTATTAGAAATTGGGACCAAAACATGAAATGCCTGCGCTGTGTGTTTTCAGTTACACAAGAGATTTTCATGAAAGTCATCAGCAAATATCGCTGGCTTCCCAAAGATGTGCCAATCTGGCCACAAGTTTTAATGTCTAGCTCTCTTGTGCCTTCAATAAACAATGAATTAACTTCATGGTACTCCTGTGGTGTTAGTTGACTTAAAAGACTTTTAGTTTCAAGCTTGTTTTTGACTGTTGAACTGTAACTTATATAGCACTTTCTTAGGACAAGTAGACTTGGGCCAAAGGTTTATGAACCTAAAAACATTAGAAATCAAATGCAACAGTGAAACTGTAACTTCTATCTGCTGCAGTTAGTTTCACTGATTCTTCTTCGCAAAATGAAATTTTAATGAAATTGAGAATGTGCCAATTTTCAAAAATGGAATAGCTATTTTGGTGAAATGAAGGAAGTCTCATTCACATGGACATTCCTTTGAAGTGAATCTATCAATTTCTAATACTTTTGTTCTCTTCAGACAATAAATTGGCATTCTTATTCACATGTACTGAATATGCTCTCCACTAATAGGCAAAGTGATTTTGCCTCATCATTTCCTACCTCCAAGTAACGAGATCTTGTGTTACTTCAGGTTCTGCAAGGCAGTTGTGTCCCCCGCTGATTTAGCTGATCACATTGAGAGGCTGCATGTAGCATCACAGAGAAGGAACAGCAAGGCTTACAAGTGCTTCTGGGAAGGGTGTAAGGTGAGCTGTGTACCCTCTACTAAACAATCTAGTGCCAGGGGCTCACCCCCCCCCCCCCCCCCGTACTAACCAGTCCAGTGCGAGGGGCTCACCCCCCCCCCTACTAACCAGTCCAGTGCCAGGGGCTCACCCCCCCCCCCCTACTAACCAATCAAATGGCAGAGGATCTGCCAGCTAACTATTGATTATATGCATCTGGGAAGAGTATTTTGGAAGCAGGAAATCCATTTGATCGGTGCTGAGGTTTTTCTATTGAAGCATTTAGTATGGAATAATTGCCACAATAATTTGCCTTACAAGTAGATTAACAACATTAGTAGGTTCGGTGAGTGCTTCGCATGCCTGCCTTTCTGCCTCACCTCGCCAATTGATCAGGCAGACAAACAGACAGACACAGTCCCATAATGCAATTCTTTATTCTAAAAGCTGTTGAAATAGAATACAAGCGTGTAAAGATCTTTTGTCCTTGACTAGAATGTAGACTAAAGAACGTTTCTAGTTTGCAGAAAGTAGGAGGGGGGGGGGTAGGGGGGCACCCAACTGCCAGAACACCTACTGGCAGTAATTGTCTGACCAACTTAATGCTTCTGCAGTTAAATATTGCAAGTGTTTGCTGTCACAGTATGCATACCTCTGGTCTGATTAAGGTACCATTTGTTACCTTCTTGATGTGTCCAGGGCTTGCAATACTGTCTGCAGTGAGGTTGATTATATAGCCCTGCTTGTCATGGCACTACCTCTTTTAGACTCCTCAGTAAATTATTGGGAAATAATAGCTCCTACAATCAGGCCTTCTGCTAACCACCATCCTTTGGTTGTCCCAGACTCGAATATTTGACCTACTTGTTTGAATTGAGAGCATAGAAGATGGATATTTTAAAATTTATTTCTTATTACAATTGCTGAAGAAGGGTGTCTCACTCTCTTGCTATTTCTTACCGAAGAATCTCATTTACTCTGCGAATCTCTCTTATTGAGGGGAACGTTTAGTCTTCCCCCTCTCTACTACTCTACTACTCTGTTACCCCCACCCCGCCCCCTCTCTACTACTCTACTACTCTGTTACCCCCACCCCGCCCCCTCTCTACTACTCTGTTACCCCCACCCCCTCCCTCACTTATCACAATATCCTCCTGCTGCTGCTAGAGTTAAGGTGAAATATGATATTCTCATCTTTCTATAGTCTATAACCTATTATACATATAACATAGTTAGCATATAACCAGCTAGTATGTAACTTCACTTTCAGGTGTATGGCAGCGTTGCCAAGTCTATCATATGGCTGGAAGGTCACGTGAAGAAGCACCTGGGTCCCCGCCCTCACCACTGTTTCTTCCCTCACTGCTCAGCCAGCTTCTCCTCCCAGGAGCTGCTCCAGCGTCACGTCGGCTCCCATATTGACCAGACTCCGCCCATCAAGGCAGCTAAGAAGTGCGTCGCTGCCGGCAGGAAGATGGAGAAGAAGAGCATGCGGCGACTGAGGGGGACTGAGAAATGTATTCGTAAGTAGACTACTAGAATGTTCTACTAGACTGTTGGAGTCATCGTATTTCATGTATTACACAATGTTACACTGCAACTGTAACCCTATCATGTGGTTCACTGAATTTAGGTCCCTCTTGTAGCTAATTGATCAAATCTTGTGAAGTGAAGCATTCCATGCAATGAATGAAATTCCTGAATTTTCTAAATGATTATTGTGTCTTGTTAGATTAACTGTCATTTCGCAATCTTAGCTCTACGTGTCATTCTTAACAAGTAATGTGAAAGTGTTGCCCTCCTTGATTCACCTTTCCTATACCACCGCCATATACCACCGCCAGATGCCGGTACAGATTGCAGTGCATAGCCTTAGGCACCATCATTAGACTCTGGTGTCTGTTTATGGCAGATGTTGCAGCTGGTTCCCTGAGACACTCAACTTCTCAGTATTTGTAATATTGTGACACTCTTTCTCAAACTGAATAGTGTTTTGAAGGAGGGAAGCAGCAGTAACCCATGTGGATATTGTGAGGTGTAAAGTGCAATTTTTAAAAGAATAAATATGCTGGGCAGAATTGGGTGAATTTTCTGAACTCAAAAGAAATAAACAGTTTTTTAATATTAAAATTCCAAATTACAAAGGACACTATGAAATGCTTTTTTTATTTAAAGTTGCTACAAAATAAAGAAGGTAGGGTCAACTGTGGTATGGAGAGTGAATAGGATTATGTTTATTCTATCATAGTGACTCTCACTAGGAATCTGACCCGGTGAATGGCTGAATGTTATCAGTACTGTGACTTCATTATTTTACCTTTTAGCTAAAAGAGCTGACTACTTCACTTCCTCTATATTAGAAGCCATCAAGTGGGAGTACAAGATGTTGAATGAGAAGTGGCACCACATACTCACTGAAGAAAAAGACGCCTTTAGAGTTCGCGGCCAGGTAAGTGATTGTGTGTAGCCCTAGACCTTAGTGTGTGTAGCCCTAGACCCTAGTGTGTGTAGCCCTAGACCCTAGTGTGTGTAGCCCTAGTCCCTAGTGTGTGTAGCCCTAGACCCTAGTGTGTGTAGCCCTAGACCCTAGTGTGTGTAGCCCTGGACCCTAGTGTGTGTAGCCCTAGTCCCTAGTGTGTGTAGCCTTAGTATAAACACCTATATCTTTATAACTACTTTCCATCACATCAGATGTGAGAGAAAAGTTAGACCATACAGAGAAATACTTCTTTAGGTGGTAAATGTTCTCTTACAGCTCTTGTGGTCAGAAAGTAAGCTGAGGTGTCTTTTAGAGGTAATTGACCTTTAGTGATGCCCAATTTAAGATCAAGTTGTCAGAAGTGAGACTGAAAGTCACAACACAAAGTGTTCCCAGTTCCAAGGCTATAACTAATAGGGAAATGCTAATGAATTCACTAGCGATATGATATCAAATGCCAGTTATTTATGATTGTGTTACCAAAATAGTACAAGTTTATCAAATTAAAATTACTGAATATTTCAAGACCAAACAATGTGTGAATAACTGTGTATGTCACATACTGATGCAGCCATTGTATTTAAATCTACATAACTGGGAGAAACTACTGAACAGCTGTTTGAATAGTTAATAGAGTGTGTAGAGAGAGCGCTTATGCCCATGACACACTACAGTCGAAACTCGACTGTGGCGGCCATTTTGGAGCTGCTCGCGCATACCTTCAACGTCACGTCCTACTTTTTGCTGGTCACACTACAGTTCACTACGAACGATGAAAGCTAACTGTCTCTAGTTTCGCAGTAAACTTTTAAACCAATAGGAATGCCATAAACCAGTTTCTGCAGTATCCACAGTAACCAACAATTAAATTTAGCGCAATTTTTTTAGATTTACTAGCATAATTTAATAAGATTTTCTAGTTATTTTTATTCTAATTTACTAGCTTCAATTATTCAAAATTACTAGCTTTATTTAATGATATTACTTAGCTTTATTCAAGCTCATTCACTAGCCTAAAGAACTAAATAGTACGCTAATAAAATTCAACCAAATTAGAAAAACTAAATATGCAGATAAAATTCAGCAAAATTTATCTAATGAATACTTATTTTCATGATTTATTGAAACTTTCATACATAACTTCATCATAATTATTTTAAAAGTAAATTAATATAATTTTCGAAGAACCAAATCAAATAATAATGCTGGCTAGTAGCACGTGGAAAAAGTAAAAGCACTTAACCAATCAGGGTTTACCTGGCCAGTCAGTGATTGGCTGATCGCTCAACTTCAGCGATGACAGTTCAACATGTCGAACTTTCATCGCATCGCTAAAAACTGACAGTTGCGTTCAGAAATCAGACAGTTGTGACGTCACAGAGGTCAACGCTTAGCCTCGAAAACGCGTTCAAGATGGCCGTTTCGACTGTAGTGTGGCAGCCCCATTACAGAGAGTGGGGAGGGAGTGCGTACAGAGAGTGGGGAGGGAGTGGGGGGGGGGGGACATAGGGGGACTGTCAGTGTAACCTGTAGTCCCCTACTGTACAATACAAACTGTGAATTCTCCAGTACCAGACTGACTTACAACGGTGATATCAAAAAATAAAAACTAACTGCATTTTAATTACCTTTAAAGATTTGATTAATTATTATTATAGATAAGGTATTTCCGTAAAAGGCATAACTTTCATGTTCTATCAAATCACACTGGGTTACAGCTACATTCTTGTATTTATAAACTTCAGGTCGAGTGATAATCTGTTTTTCTGCCTTAAACGAGGAGAAATTGTCACTGGATTGTAATTCTTTTCTGACTAGAAATTATCTTTGTTAGCCAAAACATGGCCTGAAATTTGCATTTAGCTCTGTTTTGTAACAAACTGATAATTTAAATTTAAAAAAGATATCTCTGATTCAGTCATGTTGGGTGATTGTATAAATGGTGGCACTTTGACAAATATCTGCTATTGAACTTGTTATGTCATATAATTGATAACATGACCACTTCTACGTGACGTATTGTTGGCTATACATGAACTATGTACTGAAACCGGGATACTATTACAATACTCTCATTATAATCTTGTCAATCCTATATCATTGCTCTCCGGAAGGAAATGTAGTAAAGTGTTAGTAATAGTAGATTATAATAAATTAGCAATCAAAAGTCTAGTTTAACTTGAGTCACCACTGATAATATTTGTCATAGACTTAGAGTCAATATTTGTAGTAGACTTAGAGTCAATATCTGTCATAGAAATCAGTGTATAATTTGATACTAGGTCACTACTCAATTTCACATTCAAACTTGAAGACTAATATATCAGCTCACAGGAAACCTGGCAATCATTCCAGGTGTGTCACAGTACTTTGTTGTGAGTGAACTGCTATGATTGGGTACAGTGTATTGAGGCTTTGCTCAAGTCATTGCAAGTCGCACTAAGTCGAGGAAATTACTGGTCACATGACCCAAGAGTTTTCCAAAGTGTTACTGATTTAATGCAGCCAGATGCAATGTAACACATGGGCATATAATTCACACTACCTGCAAATATATTGTTATGCCTTGCTTAGGAGTGTAGAATGACTGTATGCTAGTTCAAAGAGCCACATACCTTCAAGTTACTTCAAGGAGTTTGAGGTGTTATTTATTGTGGAGCCTCTGGTTTGATGAATGATGTCTAACTATTCTGCTAATTAATTACAGATCGTTGCCATGACGACAAATGAAGAGAAGCCGAGTGAGAAGATGGTACAACTCCACTGGCTGCCGGAGGTACTCAGTCTACCCGACAGCTGGCATCGCCTCACCGACCCTGTCGCTGCCTCTCTCTCGAAGACTGTAAAGATATCCACCATACCAAGAAGCACCATGCTTGACCTCTATCACTACTGACCTCTGTCACCACGACCTTCACCTGAACCATTGAACTAATCTCTAAGCTGTACAATCTGGTGACTGCATCTCAACACTGCTAGCATTGGTTCCTACCCTTGCCATTGTCTATCAACTAGCGGGGTGTTATCACTCTTTACAACTACTGCACCAAATATGATCTCAGTAGCTTAGGCTAAGTTATATAGTTTATCGAGATATTTATTTTAGGAATTTTCGACTATTAAATTATTTGTTATAAAAATTGTTACAAACAGATTGTAGGCTATTGTATGGATTTACGGTTATTCATTTCCTAGAATTTAAGATATATACTAAACAATTATATCAGGCATACAGGGGCATAGTTAGCGCCATCTGCTGGGAACTAATCTTGTCTTATCATCCGGCTAAGGTTAAACCTAGTGCTTTTGAAGGCATCATAATTTATACGACCCTGCCTTACGTGATAATCCGTGCAGATTGCACTGTTCACTGAACTATAAAATACTTAGCATTTCGTCTTTCCAGTTGTCAGTGTGATTTCATCAAATGTATTTGTCAACATCATCACTGCGTCTGTAAAATATCCTTCCATTGAAAGAATTAGCAAATTTTCAACTATGTGCTCAAGAAATGTTCTTTCCCCAGCATTCCAAACAAAAGGGGATTCACCATCTTTTTAACATTTCCAAGAATATTGGTTATTGACTTTCTGATCAGTTGTGAAGTGAAATTAGAGCTCCTTCCAGTATTTAGAGGTCAATTAGGAAAGCTAGCCTCTATGGGCACAGCTGTTGGCCAGAACTCCTGCTATTTCTACTATTCTTTCCTACTACAGAAGTTCACGAATAACTAGCTTCACCTGGAAAAACTATGTTAATTAAATTGACCCTGAATGCCTGTCTGATTTCACCTCATGTAGCATTGAGGTAGGGCTCTTCTCTTCACTTCATAAGTCTGGTAAATTACTAGCTATAACAGACTGTACTCAAAGTCAGTAATGTCATTCACTGACCAAATGATTTACTGCTCAACTGGCCTGATTTTACACCATCTTGCATTATTATATTATGTTTTATGGTGCCCAATTCTACGACCAACAATACACCAACCTTTACTGCAGGTACTTTCCATCTTGTAGGTAGATTTTTCAAGTTTTAGTATATTTTATTAAATCTGTAAATAGGATTTACGTTATTTCTAAGACTTAGTATAACCCAGTCTATTCATTTTTAGAGACTATGTTTGAGAACTTGGAGATCGTAGTATTAGATATATAACATATGATGACCTTTAGTTCGTGTCATGTACAAAGCGTAGTTGTATAGCACCATCTATTATTCATGTAGAATAATTTAGTAAAGGATGCATGTCCGGATTTTAGTTTAGTTTTACTCTCTGTGACGGGAGACACTAAAAGAAACTTATGTATTATCTCCCCCTTGTCCAACAGGTGTTACTTTATTATACAGTGTTGACAGCATTGCTGTATTGGTATTTCATAGGAATTGTGCTGCTGCATGAGTGCAGTTTTCCATCTCCTATTACTATAAAGGGATGGCAACTCCTGCGTGTAATATTGTGTCACCAGTTCTATCCTAAGTGTAGTAATGCTGTGAGCGTTTATCAATACAGATTTCATGCATGATGTTAGCTTTTTTTGCATTTTCTCTTTATTTTATTAACAGCCAAGTTTTTCTTGACCTCATTTGATGTATTTGACCACCTGGTCCACAATTTGATAGGTACAATCCATTTCTTGTAAATTTCTCCTGTTACTCATTACTGTTTGTGCAACTTTTTATTTCTTGTCAAATATTTTACCGTGAAATATTACTTCACTTTTATCCTTCTCTGTGTTTTCATATGTATGTAGTAGTGGTTGCTATTGATTTATTTGGCAATAAACTTTTATTTCTGTGAAAGGGTAAAAATTTATAAATTTAATGCAGAAATAAAAATATATTGTTATATATCCCATCAAACCTACACAAATCTAAAATAAATAACAAATGTCAAGTTATTTACAAAAATTAACTGCCAAAAATATTTTAATTACTAAAAAATTGCTTGGCAAAGGAAATTAGTTACAGTTCATCTCATTGAGAATATGTATCAACATAGCACAACTAGATAACTTCTGCCCATCAAGGACTGTGTAGCAATAACTATCAGTTTACTTTATCAACTCTCAACATGCAAGCCTCTTCATTTCCTGTTGTGGTTAAAGTATTGCTGCAGCTAATACACACTGAGTGACTCAGTCATCGTAAGTGGACGTGCTTTGCAGACGTTCTCCAGCCGACAGCGGATGGTCATTCCTTGGCATACTCTGCTTTCGAACTGCTTGGTCAGCTGTGTTGACAGGTGCGTCAGTTCTTGCGCCATTTTCTCTGTCGTTCCGTATTGACATATATCTCTGTAGCAGCTGATTCGGGTTGTGAATGCTTTGCCCGACGTCAAACAGGTTTATAACCGACATTTTCTATAATTATTTATTGCAAAATAATGAAACAATAGCAAAATTTACATTCAATATGTTGAAAATATGTCATAAAGATGTGTAAGGCTATAAACCTTTTTGGACAACACTTGATAGATATAATATGTGTAGTAAAGATTCCACACACTTTTAATCAAACCAAAAAGGTATTTTAAAGCAAAGCTGAGATTGTTGAAAGATCACAGGCTACTAAGGAAAGAGCACAGGCTACTAAAGAAAGAGCACAGGCTACTAAAGAAAGAGCACAGGCTACTAAAGAAAGAATACAGGCTACTAAAGAAAGAGCACAGGCTACTAAAGAAAGAACACAGGCTACTAAAGAAAGATCACAGGCTACTAAGGAAAGAGCACAGGCTACTAATGGAAGAGCACAGGCTATTAATGGAAGAGTACAGGCTACTAAAGAAAGAGCACAGGCTACTAAGGAAAGAGCAAATACTACTAGTGAAAGAACACAGGCTACTAGTGAAAGAGCACAGGCTACTCACATGCTTCAAGGGAGGTAAACTCATCATGGACGGAGGCTGAGTGAGACGGAGTCCTGTCGTACCAGTCGGGTGGAAGTACTGGAACACTCTTGGGTTATACACGTTGTTTCCTGTGTTACGGTTGTACAAGGATGGGAGAGTGACATCTGTAAACAAGCACCCACCTTTAAGTGTCAAGCACTTGTCAGGAATATTCAGTAGTACACAAATGTTATAACAACGGCACTTGCACTTTAGCACAGGAGCCAAAGTCCAATTTATATAGTAATGTTACAGTTATATAATAATATATTGTAATTTATATAAGAATTTTACAAGTTATATAATAATATGACATTAACTTATATAATAATATTATGATTCATATAATAATATTATAATTTATACAACTTGTATCATCAGACACTCAGAGTATCATCAGTTGAAAGTTGATATAGACTGAGAACATTAATGGATTTAGCCACAGGTAGTAGGAAACAGGCTAGAGATGAAATAGCAGGTTGTTCACCCTTGACTCTCAACTTCAATTACCTTTTAAGAAACTGCATTTATGAACTTTTAAATGTTTAAAATATTTAATTATTCTTCAATAACTTCTTCTAATCTTGACAAATGAATACTAAACATAATTAATCTTTCCAAAACACCAGGTCCATTTTCTTTCATGTCTTTATTATTAACTCATATATCAAACTTTCAACCATGAACCAAGCTATTTGATTTCCAGCATCCATTTCTGCCTACTTATAGAACCCATAGAGCAAACCCCTTGGAATCAAGACTATCAGAGTAGTCTGTGTGCAGCAGCTAATAATAGCCAATATTCAATAAACTATCTAACCTTTGAGGGCGTCAACTACATCCCCTTGTTCACCCCTGAAAGCTTTGTGCTGGAAGGCTAACTTTTTCTCTATATTTTCACTTTCCTCCCTCTTCTGATGTTCAATTATAGCTCTTCGGTTTGCCTCCGACTCTTCTTTGAACATCTCCAGTCTCTCGAAGAACTGGTAAAGCAAACGGACATAATTAATTTCTGTAAATGATGAACCTCAATATTTTCTTCGTCTTATTGATAATGCAGCACTTCCCACTGCTATGTTAATGACCAACCATTGTCAAATCTGAGACGTGAGCATCCCATTATGAAAGAGAAAATGCTCATATTTCATCTCATTAAAATTACCCTTCTTTAGTCATTACATAATTCTTTTATTCATGGGGAGACTAAATATTAAATATTCAATCATATATTGTTTAGTTCATCTTGAGTTTCATAATCACAACTAAATTAAGGAACTTTTAAATTAAATTCTAATACAAATTGCAAGCCTATGAGTACTAAATGGGAGAATGGCTCCGGGATTAATCAGGCCATTTGGTGGTCTGGTGTGAAATTCCCCCATTTCACTAGAGACCACAGTAGCATATGACATCATGCATAAGTAGCTCTAGCAATATTTATGTTTTAATAGGCATTTCTCTCTCCCTCCCTCTCTCTCTCCCTCCCTCCCTCTCTCTCTCTCTCTCCCTCTCCCTCCCCCTCCCCCTTTCCCTCTCTCTCTCTCCCTCCCTCTCTCCCTCCATCATCTAAACCTCAACCACCAGAGGTTACCGGCCTAATTTCTCTCCTTTACTTTTCAATTGCTTTCAGAGCTTACTAATTTCAAACTTAATTTAACTAAACAATAGTCAGCAAGCAACAAAATTGAAATTTTACTATAATAACTGATCACTAGACTTAATTCCTACTGCATGATGAAAATATCAAAATATAGAAGTTACCTCCTCTCTAACACTAATTTTCAAAGCCCAATACTTTCTGAATGCATCAATGATTCAAAAACTTGCAAATTTTCAAAAACCTACAGTATTATTTCAGGACATGAAAACTTATCAACGCTTTCGCATTAAAAGAACTTAGACTAAAGTTTTACTACGCACCACGGCTAGCTGGAATATTTAGAGCACATACTATGTAACTAATAAGTACTTAGCATTGCACTTCCACCTTGGATCCTTTTAGCTGTGTCATAAGGTGTTACATATTTACCCAACCTAATTACTGCATTATAAAAATAGGATCTAAATCATTCAAACAGGTGCTAGTGATATGCTGTTTACAACTTAATAATGTTTGCATAAGACAGGCTACAAAACATTAACAACCTACATCATCTGGTAGACTTTCCCCCCACTTTGGAAGCTTTTGGTTTGGAGGTATTTTCTTCTGTTCTTTCTTTTCTCTAAAAACAAAAACAAAACCCTCAGGCCAAACATAGCATCTTTCAGCTGACTGGAGCAATTATCTGCTGTTTCATGAAGGAGAAGCCTACTTTTTAAAGGTGAAGGAGCTTTTCTTTGACCCGTCTTGAACATGAACTGCAGGGGGATCAGCGAGTCCAACTTTAGCTCTTTTTTCCAGAGCTTCATGCAGTCTCTCAATCTCCAGCTGCATGGCCATAATTTTCTGTCTGCAGGTTGGAAAATTATATACAAAACATAACCCATTATATACCATATAGGTAATATAGAGTATAGAATATATAACACATAATATACCATATAGGTAATATAGAGTATAGAATATATAACACATAATATAGAGTGGTGTAGAGGTAATATAGAGTATAGAACATATAACACATAATATAGAGTATATATGTAATGTGGATTATAGAATGTAAATTGTAGAGCATGAAGTACAAAAGATAGAGTATAGAATGAATATATAATGTAGAGCATATAGAGTATAGAATACAGAGTGTTGATAGGGTATAGGATGTGGAATGTAGAATATAGAGTATATAATGTATAATATAGAATATAGAGCATAGAATGTGCACTATACAGTGTAGAGTGTAGAATGTATAGAGTATAGAATGTAAAGTATAGAGTGTAGAGTATAAAGTGTAGAGTATAGAGTGTAGAGGGTAGAGTATAGAGTGTAGAGTATAAAGTGTAGAGTATAGAGTATAGAGTGTAGAGTATAGAGTGTAGAGTATAGAGTGTAGAGGGTAGAGTATAGAGTGTAGAGTATAGAGTGTAGAGGGTAGAGTATAGAGTGTAGAGTATGGAGCGTAGAGTATAGAGCGTAGAGTATAGAGTGTAGAGTATAGAGTGTAGAGTATAGAGTGTAGAGTATAGAGTGTAGAGTGTAGAGTATAGTGTAGAGTATAGAGTGTAGAGTGTAGAGTATAGAGTGTAGAGTGTAGAGTATAGAGTGTAGAGTATAGAGTGTAGAGTGTAGAGTATAGAGTGTAGAGTATAGAGTATATTAAGCAGGAACTGTATGTACGCCAAGCAGACATATCTATACATTCACTTTTGAAACCAGAGTTTTCCCCACACATGTTACGATGCACAATGACACACTCAATGGTGTACAGAAATACTACTTCTATTGTAAAACTCTAGTTTATTTAGCCACTAAAAATACAGCAGTTATGATCATAAAGTTTTAGTTGCAGAGGCATTTGATACAGTAATAAAGTTCTGGGGAGGGCAGAATTATAATGAATAGTGCATTAATCTTACAACCTATCATGTCACAACCCAACGCAGTCTGTATGAACACTCATGTATCGCAACTATAAACCGTGACAAATTGCAAAAGATTGCAAATGTGCATCGGATTAACTATTGAGTGCTTATTTAAATATGTACTTCCGAAATCTTTTCCTAAGTTATTCTGTCTTGTACCGCAAGGCTTTATAGATAAGAGATACTTAGTGTATATCTCATGTATGCACCTACTCGTAGCTTTGCTGCATCACGTCCATATCTCTTTGATGGCTGTCTAATATAGCCTCCAGTTCTTCAGCTGGTATGGCTTCTTCATTATCAGTAGAGTGACGAGACGGGGTGGGCGTGCCCCGCACCGTCATAGGACTATGTGCAATGTCTCGGGTTTCAGGAAACAGAGACTCTTTGGTGTGTTCGGTAATATCTACTCCAATCTCATCAATGATTAAATCTCTGAGAGTCCCAGTTCCTGTAGAACAGAGCACAATGAGTTTTAATAAGCTGTAGTGCAGGTTCAAGAAGGTTGATGTGGACTCCAAATATTAAGTCCGAACTTAAAACGGTTCTACTGGAAATCACAGGCTATTTCTGTTTAGGTTACACATTGAGGTTGGAGTTGCCAACCCCCATAACAGTGCTATTTTAACTTGTGATGAAACCCAACGTAACGAGTTTTTATTGCACAGTCTATGTATTCATTGAGGGTAGAAAAACACTAAACTGCATTCACAGCAAGTAAAGGACGTGCTAGTGTTGAAAAACATTTCATTATTCAGATATTGCAAACATCAACAGGTTTTTATAAACTGATGGGAGAAGCAAAACGATGACACATCATTGCATTGCACGAGAACATAACTCTGACAATATCAACTCAACTTCATAACTTCCCTTACAGTATTACAAGTTGTTTTGTCACATATGAACATTCTGTTTCAATTCTCGATATCAAGTGAAAAACCTCTTCAACAGCCAATCAGTAAGTTGCTTTATATCATCATAATATTACTTACGGGTTGATTTATTATATAACATAATTATATATACTCGATGTAACAATTGTCTCACCAATGGCTCTGTTTAGCATTTTAGGTTTGTATATCTTCCGGTAGTAAAAGAAGAGAGGGACAGAGCCAATAGCCTGTGGTTCAGAGCCAGCCAGACCCCCGCCCAGTGGGTAGATTGGAAAGGCAACAGGAAGAGGCTCGGCTAACTGTAACTCGGCGTCTACCACTGCATTAGCTGTGTACATAATACTGTCTTGGAGAGAGAGGTCATATTGGCCGTGGGAGTCCGGCAACTCTATAATCTCAGGCATTTCCTACACACGAATGTAGACAATGCAATTTATTATCAATTTTTTATCTGTCAACTCAGATAAATTACTGCTGAGATAAAAGATTGTGTATGAAATATAGTAAGAATTTATTGTGTGTACAATTTGTTAACCGTGTTGGATGTTTTAAGCTAGACGTTTGCAGTATATATGTTTAAGAAAAATCGTTATTTTTTATCAAAACCTTAAAATATTGTATACATTTCGTAGCTAGTCACTATTGCTACATGCATGTATAGGCTTGCTTTCCTTGCAAGAAATATTAACTATTTTTTCCTGTGTTTTCACAGTCAAAATGCAATTCTGCTGGAGGACTTATCAAAGGTTGTATATACTTACACATCCTTCAATATCCTCAACCTCTACAGTAGTCATACCAATGATCTCCTCATCTTCTCCCACGTGTACTGTAACTGTGAGAGGCTCAAGGGTAGGGGGTATTTCTCTAAGCCCCGCATATTTTACTGGCAATTTAAACCTCAATTCCGAGTATCTAAAGTAGTTTAGTAGATTAATATTAGCTTCTTATTTTTTCTTTACGAAAAAATTCAGTAGTGGAGAAATTCAAATAGCCCAAGTTGTATTCTCATGAGAACATAACTTCTTATGCTACATTTCTAATCTAGAACACAGGCTTTTCTCAATTTCTCCACTCCCTCAAAATCAGTAGTACGGTTTAACGTTTCAACATCAAACGCTTTCAAAATAAACTGATTGAAACTAAATTATTCACATTCAATTAACAATTAAGACATGCAAATAACAAAATGAAATAGTCACAATTTCTTATTAACAAATATTTGCAAATAAAGGAAGCATGAAGCAAATGCTGAACAAAGAGGTGATAAAATGACAAATAAGCAAAGCAGTTTGTAGCAAGGAATGGTGTAATATAAAGAGAGTGAGTGTAAAGTGAATAAATATTAATTATAAGAGTGGTTAGTACCTGCAAGACTAGAGCACTGAGGCTACAAGAAGTTAAAAACAATTAAAATACTTGACATACACTTCATCACTGATCTCTCCAGTGAAACTAAAACATTTCAGGAGTTTGTAAGTTGTCTTCTCTTTTGAAAACATTGATGTGATGCATTAATTTGGTGTAGTAGCTTGTAAATATAGTGTTAGGCTACAACTTAATGGGCACTACCACCAGAGTAAACCACAATAGTTTTTAGATACTACTAAAAATACTTCGGCTGATGCATCTAAATTACAACTTTCACATTACATAGCCATGGGTACGAACTAATTGCTGATTCTAAAAGCACAAATTTCAAGTCACAGACTAAAGAAAATGCTAACAAAAAATTCTCAATTGTGGAATAGTAGTTGCAGAAGTTAGACAACTCCAAGCCTTTAAGAATCACAATGATTGGGTCAGTCAAAATAATTGGTTTTGTTTTTAATAAATTTCAACTGTTTAGATCACTGGCTTAGGAACTCGTGTGCTTCTTACTGAGCAGCCGCAACAATTATATATTACTTTCTTTTGCAATAAAAACTTAAACAGTTTGACATTTAGTAGCCAAGTTTCACATTTTTCAAAATAGTTGCAAAATTTCTGCACATAACCAACATGGCTGCTCCAAGTTGAGTATGAAGAGTGATTCCGTAGAGCGAGAAGAATTTTAGCTTACTTGACAGGTTGAGGAATCTCAGGTTCAGGGGGAGGTGGTGGAGCACCCTTCCTTTTAGGACCTTTGGGCTTAGGTGGTGGTGCATCAGCAAGCTGTTTTGCAATCTAACCATACACAAATATATTGTAAAAACAATTACCACTCAAAATACATAAATAAAGTAAATAAAAGTGATGAATATAAATAATAACTACACTACTTCATTTTCTTTACCCTTTCATTGGTAATTTAAAATTTTTATTAAAAGGAGCAATAACTTTTTTAAAATCTATAATAATAAACAAGTAGAATTCAAGAAAAACAACTCCCAATATTTGACATAGGTCGATGTTGCTGTACCTCTTCGTCAGTAAAGTCCAGCCGAGATGTCTTTTCATATTGAGCACCGTGAGTTATGGAACATTTGACATGGCGGCCTTCTATGCCTTTTGGACAGAAACATCTTACAAACAGTATGACATCATACTGGGGTGGGTGTGTAGTCACCCCAACCTCTGCTACTTCTGGCTTTGGTGGTTCCACAACTACTGGGACTGCCTAACACATAAAAATTATGGTTTCTCAAATCAGTTGTCTAAAGGATTAGGACCTCCATCTTTTACTAAAGGGTTTACAAGAAATATTTTATAAATTTGAAGTATAAAATAATATTAAAGAAAAAGTAAACATTTTCACATGAATCTAGAAGACTACTGCCTTTCATACAAACTATGCACGTTATAAAGATACAAAATTGGCACATATCCAAAACATGAAAACAACTTGTACATAAAGGAATGCATACGGGAGGAACGGAAAATCCTGATTGGAGAGTTTCAGGGCCAAGAGATTCTTCTGAGTCGGACCCGTCTGAGAAATGCTCTCCGCCACTCTGCAAGTTGTAAACTAATCAGTTTTAAAGTTCCAATTGATTTAAAAAACCACAGTATAAGTTTGTAATGAATCTTTAGTCATTAGCACAGAGTAGTTGGAATGTCACACATCTAATTGAAAATGCCTTTTTCAAAATGGCCGAATATGCAAGATAAAACTACACATGACTCATTTTGATTATTAAAAGAGATAGTAAATATTATTTATAATACTAGACTTCTATACTGTCTATAATTCTTAAGATGGAAAAGCAAGTAGAGATTTATTTCAATTGAAAGAATGACTCATACCTCTTCTGCTCCGTTGCTTCCTTCTTCAACTTCCTCTACAATCGGATCCATTTGAGGTGCAACTGATTCTGTCCTCAGCTCCATTTCTGCAAAGGGCTCATGGATACCTTTTTCTATCTGATCAACATAGTGTACAAGTACATCGTACCTACAACATGTACATTTTAGCAGTTTGTAGGTACTTAAGTAAAAATATGATTATTACATTAGTTACTAAAACAAAGTGACAAAATTACCCTTGCTTAGCTCTGTCTTTTAATTCCTCTATTGTGTACTTCCACCTTCTACCATGACCTTTGACACTGGTAACTTTGCAATATAGTTTCTCCCAGTTGAGAAGTCGTCTTTCTTTGGCAATCTTCTTAGCCTACAACAAACATGTATGCAGGAAAATATATACAACTTTTTACTATTTTTGTTATTTGCCAACCTTCAGTTTGTGGTACAATATTTCTCAATAATCTAGATAGATGTTTGATAAAATTTCTATTAATAAATGCATAATAATTGTCATAGTTGTTTTTGTGTGTGCTGGTATATCACCTACACATACTATAAAATTTTAAAGCTTTTGAAAAGTTTATACTTCTTTGAAATACTTCTACAATCAAGTGTAACTTTAAATCTTTACCATTGCATCAAGCAGAGTCAACCTTCTAACAGCTACATCCAATTGTCTGTTCTTAATATGAAAATCTTCATGCAACTTTTTGAGAGCTGCTGATTTTTCTTCCCATGGAGTTGAAAAAATTCTGACCAATCTAATGAGTTCTTGTACGGGCTCATTAAGATCCGTGATACTAAAAATTAGAAAATGAAATTGATTATTGAAAAGATAATTTACTGACAATACATTCAAACGAATGTAGTAATAAGAATAATTCATAGTGCCAAACCTTCTAAAAAGTTTTGAGCTAGTGATGGAGAGGGTCAAAAGCACAGAAGGAGGTAATGTATGTTCCAGCAAAGTGTCTTTCACTGACATGAAATTATTCATTGATTCATGCAGTAAAGATGTACTGTTAAGAACACCATCACACAAAACAAGGAATTTATTAGGATCTTCAGCTGCAACTTCAGTAATATCTTCTTCACTTGATTCATCATCCATGTAACTTTCATCAAATGTTGCAGTTCCTGCTGGAATTTCATCTACAAGTGCAAAATTCTTTGTTATTATCAAAATAACAAGAATGACTTTCAAATCATCAACACAGCTTCAAGCCTTAATGGTAAATTGTAGTTATTACAGCAAACTAAAATCTAGTAATAATCAGCTAAAACAATTACATTTTCACCCATTTTATTTGATCGAGAGATGTTTGGTACTAATAATTTCAGCCATCTTTTCAGTATTAAATGTAATCACATTTTAACAAATTACATAAATAATCTTTTATTGAAAAAATAATTGCATTCAATAATCATAATTTCAATCACAACTCCTATAATTATTATACAGTTTTAGTTGAATAAATCATTATTATAATTTTTTTAACTTATAAAAAGTCAAAATGATTGACCAACAAGTTTAGGCCAAACTATATTAGGTTAATCAGCTGCAATTAATATTAAAAAATTGAAGTTTTACTAGTACTAGTATTACTGGTATTAGTAGAACTATGAGTACTAGTACTAGTAGTAATAGTGGTAGACTACTACTACTTATCTACTAGTACTACTAGTACTGTATTAGTTTAATTAGCTGAAAGGTTGAATTTTTATATCTTACCTAAACCTTCCATCACGAATTTTTATTTATTATTAGTTTTGATTTTACTATTTATATTTTTAATATTTAGTTCTTATGTCATAATAGTAACTGTGAAAATCCTGTAAGGTATAACAATCTTTTTTACATTTATTGTCAATAGTATGCAGGCGGGAGATAAAAACGTTGCTAAGCAGTACGTAAAGCGGAAACCCAGCATGAATCGTAAAAGGGTACGTTTAGCCCTGTCTCTTTAACTTTTGTTCGTGTAGGGTCCAATCCTACGTTATGTTAGTTACTTTTATCCAGTAAAATTTTTGATATCAAATAATTAAAAACCTATTTAATCTTAGTTCTACTAAAATAAGCAATAATTTTGCGAAAGGATTTACTAGAACTATTACTATTAGGCATTAGCATTGAAGACCAGAATCGTAATGACATTCACAATCTCACCATAACAATTATTATAATTATACTTTATTATAATGTTAATAATAATTATGATAGTTACATCACTATGAGTATGTTTAACTATATTTTACTTCATATTTTCCTAGCAACTTAAAGTTTCTTAAGTATCCTTTAAGTACAACTATAACATTAAGTTTAACT
This sequence comes from Bugula neritina, assembly GCA_964035545.1. Classification (NCBI taxonomy): domain Eukaryota; kingdom Metazoa; phylum Bryozoa; class Gymnolaemata; order Cheilostomatida; family Bugulidae; genus Bugula; species Bugula neritina. Next base: position 30,226,164 of record OZ037767.1, read on the forward strand.
AAAACTAAAAGTATAAGCGAATAAGTATTAGTATAAGTATTAGTATTAGTATAAGACTAAGTAGAACTTATAACTGTAGAGTGTAGTGATAGTCTATAAGTATAACATTAACTCTATCGCTATAAGTATAAGTAGAACGGTAAAACTAAGAGTAGCAGTAGTCAGTATTAATATTATTATTACTATTACTATTAGTATTACTATTAGTATTAGTATTACTATTAGATTTAGTATAACTTAAACTATGAGATTAATCATTAAGTATTATTTTAAGTTCGAGTAACTGTAAGGTTGTAACCTTTAATTTTAATTGAATTTTGTCCAAATTATACATAGTAATAGTTAACACTTAACAGACATTAAATGATAATTCGAAAATTTAATTGTGGAATTGTGGAATCTAAAATATAATAATGACTAAATAAGTGATGGACAATTGATAAAATTTAAATGTTTAAATTAAAAGATTTTGTATGATTTTAATGTATCAAGTTATTCTAAGCCCTGGCAAATGAATGTTATTATGTTAATGTTTTACATTATTATATGCCTATTAATAATGCTAATAAACACAGTATTAGTGCTACTAGTAGGCTACTGTATTTAATAGTATTCAGCTGTCAGTAAAGTAGTTACTCCACAATTCCAAATTTTTGCAAGTCAAGATGCATCATTTTTTAGCTGTAGCCAGGGATGTAGTGGCAAAAACATTCTAGGCCATACTCTCAGGCCGGGGGCCCAGGGGGCCGCCTAGGCCCCCGGCCGCCGAAACCCTCAGAGCGCTTCTGATGCAAATTTATGCGAATTAAAGCCATTGTGAATTATAATTCTTCTGAAAAAAATCTGTGTTGAAATGTGCACTTCGCTATTATTTTCATACCATACCATGCAGCTACATGACGACTGGGCATTGCTGTAAAGTATATAAATATTCACTCTTGTCCCATACCTGTTGACTGTAATGTAATGTAATGTAGTCTTACTCAACTGCAGTTAGGTTTGTTCTGACACTAAGTCCAACCTGTACAGAAAAATTGCTGAATATCTCAAAAGATGGAAGGATAGAGTCAGGTAACAAGTGCTCTCCAAATGCAACCTGATTACTTTAAATAACTAATACACTGCCGTGCACAGAAAAAGAATAATAGATCAGAACAGAGGAAGATTGCTAATCAGAAAATGTGTGTTGGTTATTTATAAAGAGCAATTTGAATTGATAACTCATTGGCAAGCAGAAATTGGTTGAAAACCTATTTGGAGTTTATTAGAGTACTATATATCTAATCCATAAGGTGATACCGCCACACCTCCTTACACACAATAAAGCACACCCAAGAAGAGTAGGTTAACTTGGTTTTAAAATAAAACCCCTGAGCTTCCACTGGATACATCAAGGAAATATACCCCAAAAGAACAGATTTGACAGGTTTAATATGTGTTAACCTAGAAGATGATTAAATGTAAAGCCAGACTAAAGTACAATCAAACATAAAAGTTTACTTATGGTGGTGTACAGTTTGCAAAACCTTATTGCATTAATAATTAACATGCAATAATGCTAGGTTTTTGACCAAAATGTGGATATAGTACCTGTAGACTTCAGTGATAAATTTTCATTAGCCTCTCCTACACACCTAGTACTGTTTCTTGAAGACATTTTGATTTTATTTCTGGATTTCATGTTGGTTTTTTTCCAAATTCCATTGCTTATAGACAAAATGCAAGTCTACACAAAATAGATAAGGGCAACCTTCTAGCTGTCACTGCCTTGCTGAGGCCACATTATTGGTATATTATAAGAATTCAGTCCCGCAAAATAAAACCTCACTTAATTGTGCTTAATTAAAATTTAAAAACCATGTTTTAGATCTTCCTGTTCCTCAGAGCACCTGCTTTTTTGAGTTTTCAATATTTTTTTGCAAAGTTATAGCCAAAAATCTACCCATTTTTGACCAATTTTACCTGAAAAATTTATTTTTCAATCCCTGCCAAATATCTCAGCAGGAAAGCACGGTATTCGAATAGAACAAACACTGTCGGAAACCTGAGAAATTTAGGCATGTCAATTTTTTTGATCTTTTCAATAGCCTTCATAGATTTTCTACAAGTTAGTGATTTATACACTGAAAATGAAATATTTTTTCCTTAGTAATCACCAATGCACAGCACTTCGCGCTTCAATGAACACGTAGAGATGAGAAGATGGAATGTTGATAGCTGCATATTATTCATAGCGTAATCTCAGGCTAAATAATCACAAGTAGGCAACACGCATGCCACCCACATAGCATTAACATAACAAGAACTTAAACTAGATTGTGAGCGAAATTTATGATATTCTCGGTGAGGATGCCCAAACTATCCTGTGCACTAATCATCTTTCAAAAATATTTATGCCCATACGGGCGTATGGCCTAGAACAGTCTAATTTCTTCTAGGCCATACGGCGTATGGGACCGTATGGGTACCACTACATCCCTGGCTGTAGCTGTCATTATTGTAGTAGTATAGTAACTTAGTTTTCTTGTGCATCTGTAATAACAGTTTCAACCAAAGGATTTTCAGTTGTTAATGTCTATATGGCCATTGTTTGGCTGTACAATGCTACTGGCTGTATTATGACTATACTTCTTTTTTCTAAGCAAGTCTCAAAGTTATAAATCCTTGCTGCATTAATAAGAAAACATTATGTATTTTTATTATTTGGTAGTTCTGATAGCTTGCATGAGTATCACACAATTTAAATTCTTATTTAGTGTATTTGAGAAATTTTCAATAGTTTTTCACTAAATATGCCTTATCTTTTAGCACTATGTAGAATAAATCGTAAATGGCCATTTCACGAAGGTTACAACGACATGTGGGGGCCAAGACAGAAGCTCAATCGTATGTATTTTTAATTTTATCTGCCTTAGATTTGTCTGACCATGTGACATGTCTACAGTGTTTTCAAGTCACACTTGAATTAATATGCAGTGTCACTAATCATACTGATATTTTTCTTCGTTTTTTTCTTTTCCAATTTTTAAATATTCAGCTGGTAAAACTGGAAATCTCCAGGTAAGTTTTGTTGGTGTTTTGTTTGTAGATCTGAAGATGTGTTTCCCCCGGTAGTGGGCATGCAGGCTCCATTACCCCGACACTGCTTGCTGCCTGATCTAAAGCCTGCAAATGAAGGAAAGTTTCTGCTGTTCTATCTGTCATGTGCGCTCTTATTGATGGCTCTACAGTTCACCAACCTGTACAATGCTGTCAGCTGGCTGCCAAACAGTGTCCATGACTACATGGTGGTGAGGATTTGCTCTCTGTATACAATGATGTGTGTTGCCATGTGATAGTGAAGCCCATTAAATCCTATTTATTCAAATTTGATAAATTTCAAATTAAGCTGCAAAAGAATTGTTACTGATAACGCAAGCACTTTTAGGGTTAATAATACTGTCAAGAAGAGTACTTGTTTGCAGTAGCTTGTGTCTATCTAAGAAGTCCTCAGGCTATACCTCTAGTATGGCTTGAGGTAAAAGTTAGGCTACTTATGGTTTAATACTAAATTTTTACAGTAATTTCAACAGTTAAATTTTATTAGATTTAAATACTTGGTTAATAATACTGTCAAGAAGAGTACTTGTTTGCAGTAGCTTGTGTCTATCTAAGAAGTCCTCAGGCTATACCTCTAGTATGGCTTGAGGTAAAAGTTAGGCTACTTATGGTTTAATACTAAATTTTTACAGTAATTTCAACAGTTAAATTTTATTAGATTTAAATACTTGGTTTTTAAACAAAAGTATATCTTGCCAAATCTGGTGATTTTACTGCATATGACTTAGGACTTAATTTCTTTACACACAACTCACACCTTCCATTACCAGTTTACTTAGCTGTTAGCAGATGTTCAAGGTCATTAGAAGGTTATATCTGTTCTCTTTTAGGACCTAGCCGCCATTGACACAGATTTGCTTGTTCTGCTTGTGCTAATACTCAGCTATAGAATGCTAAAATTCCTTATCGTCAGAATCAGCTGGCTCTTTCGTCCCAGAATGGTGAGTCAGTAGCTTATACAAAGTACGCAATGAGCTCTTCAGTAGCTTATACAAAGTACGCAATGAGCTCTTCAGTAGCTTATACAAAGTACGCAATGAGCTCTTCAGTAGCTTATGCAAAGTGCAAAATGAGCTCTTTAGTATGATTTCAATTACTGTGTTAGACTTTCCTATAGTACTGCGGTATTTTTAAGCAAGTTGAATATTGCAAATCGTTGCTCAAGTTGCTGTATTATTTAGCCAAAGTGTGTTGCTTTGAATTTTTATTTCATGGCCAATAATATTGTGATGAATTCATGTTGCTTTTGGCCATCTGTCTCTACCTTCACACCAATAATTCTTAACAGAATATTTGCATTGGAGTTATCAGTTCTTTTTATTCATTGCAGGGAAATACAGTAGCCATGCTGGTTCAAGGAGCCTTACTCTTCATCTATTTTATTGTCACTGTTATTCGGTTTATCTCCATCATCTATAAATATCCCCTCAACAAGTGGCTGTCGCTTCTGCTGCTGTAAGTGTGCTTTGGTAACTTTAGTCCTACTTATAGTTGCATGTAGGTAATTGTAACCATGCAAACTTTTACATGATTTGCTACCATGAAGATGCCAATATTCTGCTATAATTTATTTGGTGAATTGAGAAAAATTCGTTTCTTACTTTACAGGTAGGCATGTTCAAATTACAGGTACCGGTAGGCGTTTTCAAATGGTAGGTAGATAATTTCAAATGGCAGGTAGATATGCTCTATTGTTATCAACTGTGGGAAATAGAATGCATATGAATGTTATATTCCAGACCTGTGCTATACTTCCTGGTGTTTGGCCCCAACATACCTCAGATGCTGGCTAAGCACCTGCCATCTCTGTCAATATTCTCAAAGCCGAGTCATCCGTATGAACTTCTAGTCCCACCATCCACTGAGAAAACATCCAAGTAACTATCTTTATGTATCAGTATATAGTCAGATGTGTCAACAGTCTGTAGGAATATATATGTATATATATATGTCAGCACTTTGTAGAAATATATAGTATATATATGTCCACACTTTGTAGGAATATATAGTATATATATGTCAACAGTTTGTAGGAATATAATATATATATATGTGTCAACACTTTGTAGGAATATGTAATATATGTATCAACACTTTGTAGGAATATGTAATATATGTATCAACACTTTGTAGGAATATGTAATATATGTATCAACACTTTGTAGGAATATGTAATATATGTGTCAACACTTTGTAGGAATATGTAATATATGTGTCAACACTTTGTAGGAATATATTTCACGCGTGTTCTTTTGAACCGGAAGCTGTGAGACGAGAGGTTTTTCTGCTAAAAACGGATTTCAACTACAGACTGAAAATGGTGTTTTACGAGGTCACCATATCTACTTACTATGGAACTATCGTGCCTATTATATTCTGTAAGGTATGCTTTCAGTCATCTCAGTTGGATTTACTTACATTGTTTGTATTTCATGCAGTGGCACACACTAGAGCTTTGTAGTTCTGTGATCCAATCGTGAAATTGCATTTACATGACCAAATGAAAAATTATATGGAATAATTGTAACAGTGTTATTTGATTTAGCGGCAGGCCATTTGAAGCGGAAAATAAAAAGTTAGAGCTGTCAATTTGATTTGTTTTTCTCATCCCAAGTATGACTACACTAGTCAAGTGCGACTGCATACTACCGTTGTAATCTAATGACTCACGCCATGTACTAATGTGAGCTGCTCTTTCTTCTCATTGTAGAGTACATTTCATTTAGATATGGCGTTTGTAGTTGGTTTCTCTATACTCACAGCAGTCTCTCTCTTTCTTATGAGCTTCATACATAAAATTCCCGCCGACTATTTGGATACTTTACATAAGAGTGCAGTGCACTTGGGGCGGTGGAGAAGGCATGAGGAGAGATTAGTCAGTGTGCCTCACTCTATGTAAGTATTTAGTATACTGTAAGTATGCTGTAAGTATTTACTATACTGTAAGTATTTAGTGTACTGTGCGTATGCTGTAAGTATTTAGTATAATGTAAGTATTTACTATACTGTAAGTATTTAGTGTACTGTAAGTATTTAGTGTACTGTAAGTGTACTGTAAGTATTTAGTATACTGTAAGTATGCTGTAAGTATTTAGTGTACTGTAAGTATTTAGTGTACTGTAAGTGTACTGTAAGTGTACTGTAAGTGTACTGTAAGTGTACTGTAAGTATTTAGTATACTGTAAGTATTTAGTATACTGTAAGTATGCTGTAAGTATTTAGTGTACTGTAAGTATTTAGTGTACTGTAAGTGTACTGTAAGTATTTAGTATACTGTAAGTATTTAGTATACTGTAAGTATTTAGCATACTGTAAGTATTTAGTAAGCTATAAGTATATAGTATACTGTAAGTATAGGACCAAGTGTTTAGGTACATGTGTACTAATTACTTGAGTATGTGTGTACTAGCTACTTGGGTGCACGTGTACTAATTATACATCGTCGTGTCCAAGAGGTTTCAGTGTGTACAAATGTACCTACATTAAGCTGCATGTAAGTAGCTGTTAACTTATACTATCTCTATAGTGTATATAGTATATATGAGCAGTTTTCGTCCACTGTCCAAATTCTCATTGCATATTTCAGATGGTCTGAACTCACTATTTGGCCCAAGGGGGTGAATGTTAAACACGTCAAAGGCTTATTCAAGGCTGAAGGTATAAATAACACAGCTGAACCCGGGAATTCCATGCATATCAAGTTTTATGTAAGTATCTCCTCTCAACAGATGTACTGTGAGCTGATACTGACATAGCCTGTGTACTCTACACTCCTGTGAACTGATACTGACATAGACTGTGTACTCTACACTCCTGTGAACTGATGCTGACATAGACTGTGTACTCTACACTCCTGTGAACTGACTGCTGACATAGACTGTGTACTCTACACTCCTGTGAACTGATACTAACATAGACTGTGTACTCTACACTCCTGTGAACTGATACTGACATAGACTGTGTACTCTACACTCCTGTGAACTGACAGCTGACATAGACTGTGTACTCTACACTCCTGTGAACTGATGCTGACATAGACTGTGTACTCTACACTCCTGTGAACTGATGCTGACATAGACTGTGTACTCTACACTACTGTGAACTGACTACCTGCTGTCTGTTTAATGTTGCAGATGATGTTTAGTCAACCCGAGTACATCTACCTCCTCATCTCAGCCGTCTGCGTCTTATGCACGCTGCTCGAGTTTGCAATGCTGTCTAAATATAGACACTGGCAGCAGGTAATCTCGTGTGCTGGTCTACTGGGTACCAACTACTTCAGCCTCTACAAGGCCTGGAGAGACACTCTGATTCTCTACCAGGTTTACAAGGACGAGAATATTCACTACGACTAGCTTAGCCATGGTTTCTAACACTTTAGGATGTAGTTTAGCGCATGCTATGGAACGTAGTTTAGTGTACCCGCTAACCCAATTAAGATCTCAAAACCTAGCAGAATTATTATACAATATGAATAATTCGAATTGTGTTTTATATTGAGTTTTTATTTTTAATGCTCTTTTGCATTAATTTAAATACAGCATCTGGAAAAATAAGAACGTGAAAGATTTATTGGTGTGAAAAGCGTAGCACCCTTACATGGAAAAGTTGACTGCTGAAAGATAGTTTGATATGGAAGATATGAGAAGAAAGAAAAGTATTTTATACATCAACTTTCACCATAGATTGGAATAAATGTTAATGTGTTTCACACTGAAGTTAGAATTTAAATACATTGTATATAATAAGTTCTATGCTATTCTTGCGTAGAGAATGTTGATGTAAAGACAGTGTGTACATTGCGATGTACACTAATGTATTGTGGAAACAACTCTATTAACCAAATGTCAAGTCTATTTATACCTAAGCTGGTGTCTTACTCTTAGCATGGTTGATTAACTAAATTCTAAAATAGTGTGTTATCAATTCATATTTTTAGTTTACAGATATTTAGGGGGTGGTCTAACATTGAGTCCAACCTTTTCGACTAGTCCCAAAGTACTGAGTTTACTAACACACAGTTGGTCTATGAAGTCCATTGCCAGATTCGCATCTGTTATCTCTCGAACTCTCACTCCGGTCTCTGTTGGTAGAATAACTTTACCAGTTTTTGCTATTCTTTCTTCAACTGCTGTTCGGAGACACTGTCGGTAGTTTGTACCCTCTGGGTGATATCCTGTGAGAATTGTGGGCAATTTTGCAATTCAGTCAGTTAATACTTGGGTGCAATATTATTGTAGCTACCAGTCATTAATTAATTAATATATAAACAAATTAGTAATTTATTGGATTACTTCTATTATTTAAGCTTAAATTTCTAAACATAAAAAATTGCCAGAACTTAGACTTAGGATTAAAAAGGTCAAGGTGAAAAATGTAAGACTTAGCTAGAAAACAGTTATTTCTTGCTCAAATCAAAGACGCGCTAATCTCATGTAGTTATTGAGTATAAAATAGATACTACTCACTAGCTAACTTCATGGACTCTTTGCCTTCAACTTGTGGACTCATCCAAAGACTGTCTTTATACTTCTTGAGGCCTGTAGCCGGTGGACAATACACCATCCATATGAGCTCCAAGGCCTGTGAGATATACAAGATGTATCATAATGTGTGCCACATGTACCATGTGTTAACTAGTCTGCATGAGATAAACATTCACCCAGCAGTGTCTGATTATTTAGATTTCTTTGCAAAGGCAATAGATAGATAAGGTTCGTATTTTTGCTAACTTAATATATTTTCCGGTCTTTGTTTTTTAAGCCAGTTTAAAAATATTCTTGTTTTGTCACACTTGATTGATGTATAATTTACCAAAAGATGTTGTACAGTTACCTCGTGTTTAAAAAGACCTCTTCTCTCATCACTACATATCCCTACTCTACCATCACCTACTATTGCTCTCTGCGCGTAGTGACACAGGGGACAGTTATCTGCAAACATACAAGACTTACTGGTGACAATTTACTTTATAAACTAAAAGCTTATTTCAAATTAGCAGTTCAATGCCGTAGTTGGTTCTCCAGATGTATAAGTAAGTAGGTTGGGCTGTACACTGTGTCCTGCTAACCAAAAGTTATAAAACTATGGCTATGTGGTACTCACTCAGACATTGCTGACCCTGAATTGCTGACTTTATAAGACCTATTGTTTTATACTCTGTCAGTTTCAGGACTCTGTCTTTACTGCTGGCAATATCTAAGAGATATCTTTTAGACGTTTCTTCATCGGAACATGTGACTGCGTACAGAACTACCTGTAAGGGTGAGATACAAACCTGATACTACAACAGATCTACCTGGGACCGCATATTCATATACTATAACAGTATACAGTACTGCCTGGTACAATATATTCATATATTATAAGATACTTCACAGAGTTCTTTTACCACCCAAACCACAATTATCTGAATATTCACAGTTACAATTTTCTGCTTTTTTAAAAAGCTCGTCAGCTGTGTTATATATGCAGTGTAGTCATTTTACCAGAAGCTTTAAGTTCTTGCATAAAGTAATATCATATTATAGAATAAACACTGGATGGACACAAACCTTATGGTCATTTCTGGCTATTTCTGCCCATCTACTGGTCAGCTGAGTATGATAGCATTGTCCATCAGTAAAAGCAAAGCACAGTTTGGGCACTTGAGACCCGTCCCTTATATGATCGTTCACCGAGTTTGCTTTCTGGAAATGTAACGAGTTGCAGTAGCAGAATATTTTATAGCCAAGTTATTGATCAACAATATGACAGGCTAATAGTTACTATACCAATTGTCATTATAACTAACATATTCTATTAGTTTATACTTAAAAAACATCACGTGTTATAAGATGACACAAAACTTATTGAATTTTGAACACCACTGCTGTTTTTGAATGATAAAGGAATTCTGCCGTGTTTTATAAAAACCTCTCAATGAGAAAAAGGTTAGTTCTCTGCCTAATCCGACATCATCCAGTAGGTAACACTTAATATGATGTAACAATTACTGTACTAAAGGTAGGCCTATAGCTTCTTTTATACCTGAATCAGCTCAGTCAGACACCTCAGAGCTGAGTCAGTACGAGTTATCTGTCCATATGATTTCACCAACTCATAAGTTAAACTCTCTGAAACATAAACTTAGGGTTTTATCCTTTATTAGTAATATGTGTGTTTTATTTTGTTTGGTGCTGTAGCTGTAAGAGTTCAAACTTCAGTATAGGTGCAATTGGGATAAGGTAAACGGGTGTAACTTCATTGCTCCTTCAGTAATGGGAGTTACTGCACCTTGCAATAAATAGCACATTTTTTTAAAAAGAACATCGGACTACCTATAGAATATTACTTAGTTTAATATTCAAAATAGAGATCTCTAAAATTATATTAAACACCCAAACACTCATCATCTAATATGTGACACTGCAATAAAGATGAAGCTAAATAAACATTCATGATAGCATATAACTATATTGCTGATACCAATATAGTCTTCTGTATGAGTTATAGAAACACATGATATTATTATTACCTAACTCTGACAGCAGTTCGTCTTTACTGCCATAAGAATCAAAGTCTACAATTCTAAATACATCATCATTGTAAGGGACGATGGCCACCCGCACCTACAATGAGAATCACATGAGTTTTCTTCTTTTATAATAAACATAACTTTTTCAAAATACGTTTTGCATAGTTTCTAGCTACATGTAACAGTGACAGCATACCTTATCGTAAGCAATGTCACAGTGACCTATTATATCTTTGATTAGTCCTCTCTGCATATCATAAACAGCGCTGCCAATACTGGCTGAGCAGTCCAATAGGAACACGACGTCCGACTGTATACTACAACCTATGAGAATATCATTATAACAAAGTTTATTGATAAGCATAATAGAGTGTGGTATATAAACAACACCCTCCTTAGCAATAAAATGCATGTGTCTGTATACTATGATATAAAATTTACCTTTAAACACGGCTCTAAAAGCAGATTGTACTTCACTTTCTAGAGGAAAAAGCTGACAGCTTCTAAAAAAAGACATGATTTCACTTCGAGGTAACATTTGCTGATCATCTTTCATCTCATCAAATGTCAGTTCATATTCTGAAATCATAAAACCATTAGTCAGAATGATGCTTTTAGAAATTGTCTTCTGTAACAGAGTTAGTGTGCTTTAAAACACACAGGCCGACCAACAGGTCCATTGGCAGTTTTTCATTGAATATGAAATAAATACATCAAAGGTTTTGGACTAAGCAGAGAAACCTCAGCCTAAACTAGCTCTACTCAAGGGACCAGAAAGTATAGTAGAGGATTCGCAAATAAAGATAAAAGTATGTTTACCCCCCCCTCCCTCCCCCCCCCCCTAAGCTACTAAAAGAAGCAAACTAGCAGATAGAAAGCACATGACGTTGTGCAGCACATGACGGTACGCAGTACGTTGCGTCATATACATATGATGGAGAGTGCTTACTTTCCTTCTTGTCCATGTACTGCTGGATATCGTGGTAAGTGACGGGACAACTGGGTTTGGGTTCTCCACATCTCCGCTGGATTCGGGCCAACAGAGCCTTATATTCTGTACAGAGCTTCTCCCAGCTGGTACCATGGAACCTTAGGCACTGTCACAATAAAGTAAATGGGTCTCTTTAATACAGCTATATGTAAACAAGACTTCTGTATTGCAAAGTTCATTATGATATGATGATTTCCAACATAAAACTCATTGTTTTAAGAGGCTGTGCCAAGTTTCTATAGATCTATGGTAGATTTAAAGTAACTGATAAAAAACATGTATCAACAACATTAAAAAACACTTCTTTAAAAATTGTGTGTGCATTGACCACTTTAAACAACTCGGTTTAAACCGAACATTAGTTAATGTAGTTTATACTGTGTTATGCTGTATATAGCTGTGTCTGCCAAGTTAACACAATTCGCTCAACTTGTAACAGTATACGATATAAGGCAATTCAGCCAGCACATACCCTTTCCCTCAATCTTTTAATCCTCCTTCTCACCAGCCAACCACGAGCATATTTTTGTAAAATTATGGACTTCTGCACTCTTTTCTGCTTCTGCATACTCCACTCAACAAATTTACTGTCCAAAAGAAATCATGAATTTTAGAAAAAAAAGTTTCAGAGAAGCTGAACAGCTAAAAATTAGTCATGTGTGTTTGCTGCCACCCGGCAGCAGGTGTCTTTAAAGCTGACAGATCCATGCAATTTTACTCTTTAGTATAATCAGCTTTAAATCAATAGTTTTAAACCAGCTAAGAGTTACTCAAGCTGTATACTAATCACTATGCAGATGTTGTGCATACGTAAACTTACTCAAAGACGTTGGCTTGCATGTCATTGGCTGCCACTCTGTTCTTCCAATGAAATGCTGCCATTTCCCTAGAAAATCAACAATTCAACTTTAAAAAATTTCAAAAACATGATTTGAATGTTTTAGAAAAAAAATTTAGACAGCAAATATTTACATTACCTAGAGGTGGTTGGGGCAGTTTTGGGCCGTCTCAAACTTTTAGCTGCACGGGTTGGTTCTGAGGTTTCACTATCACTAAAAGCATATTATACTATTGTATATATTATATATAATATAATATTGTATATATTATAATATTGTATATATTATAATATTAGTTGTTTAGCTGTCCATAAACTTTATGTTTTCAGTATTTCATTGAGAAAATTTTATGCTACAATATCATTTTATTTCTAAGAAAACTGAGCAAGACTCTTATCTAAGGTGTAGAATACTGCATGCAGTGATGCCCTATTTTCATACCCCTAAAAATAAAGTAATTTGCAAGCAGCCCTACAGTAGACATCGTATGCTTATTTTTTTAAGTATTTTCTACTTTTATTTACATTGGAATATATAATTTGATGTGCTGCATGTAAAAGCTCTTATCATTCTGTAAAAGTTGACCTGCATTTGCTAAGCTGAGACTATAACAGTAGTTCTCTCAGCCTACAAAGCTTACACACACATTATTCACTTGTTTCTTTGAAAGACCAACTCTCAATGGAGCAGGCTGAGCAGACTGGCTTCAGGCATACAACATGTTGGCCATAGATTTGAATAGTTTTAATAGAAAGAGAAATAAATAATTCAATGTTTTTGCTCATAACTCAACTCTCAAAAGACTGCAATTTAAGTGCAAACTTAAGAATGTAAAAAGTTTTTTTCAACACAGGTTTTGAAACTTTGATCTTTAAACTTGCCTTCAGACCTTCCTTTGAGGTTGAAATGAACAAATTTATGCTAATTTGTAAATTACGTTAAAACAACATTATATTACAAAAATGATATCATTGAAGATCTAGGGCTAATTTGACAGGCTGATGAATATTCTCCCCTTACCTGCTCTGTGCTGCTAAGTTCTGCTCCTTTAGCAGATTCCTTTGTCTTTGAGTGGAGAAGTTTACTGTGTTGAGTTTTTCCATCAACCAAACTTGGCAATCATTTTCCCAAAGAAATTTCATCCCAGGTGTTAATCCAACCTTCTTTTTACCTGGCAGTATCCTGAAATGAAGCGTAATTATAAATTAAAATATAAATTGTAAATAATAAATTAAATTATAAATTGTAAACATAATTGCGGTATATACGTTATAATAAATAAAAAGCATATTATCGGTTTCATCCCAGATTATAGACGCTCCCCAGTTAGACGCTATTTTTTATTTTGGTACCATAATAATGTATATACATTAACTGTTGTATTGATTGCTAAATAGCTAATATGCTTATAGTTATAATAGCTAATATTAAGTATTTGGAATAATAGCCCACTTTTCATGGATTTGTGTGGGGCAAAAAACAGTAATACATTAATAATAGACATAATTTTTAATGAAATATTTTTTCAAATGACAAGAAGTATATAGAATATGCAAAATTAATAAGTTAATGCAGATCAAAGGAATGTAGTTATGTGCTAAATAATAAACAATTGATCCAAGTTTATTTAAATATGCATATATTCAAATAATATTCAAATAAATTGCACATAAAATAAATATTGTACCAAAATAAATAAATAGCGTCTAACTGGGATGACACCATATTATCAAGTGTTTTTATAGATAATATTTCATTATTTCCTTTCGTCATCTTTTAAGGCTTTGCATAATGTAATTTATAAATATAGAACACTTATAATATGTAATAATATCTAGCAGGCAAACATGGCTTATATTAAACTATTTTGCCTTCACATATTATAAAGGAATTTTTTTGAATGTGGTTTTATCTTCCGTTCTATTTAGTGTCAAGTCTGACAGTTTTATGAAAAATTATAAAAATATTATTAATTTAGATCATAATGTAATGGATTTTCACCCTCTTTTAGTTTCGAAATAACAGCGTGCAACAGTATATTATAAATACTGTTGCGTATCATTCTTAATTCTGTAATTATAGTTAAGTAAGTTAGCTTGCTAATGCCTAAGTATGGTAATTACGGTTAAAGCTCAACATAATGTAATTTTGCTGAAATACGCATTCTGAAGTTATGTAATATTTCTTTTACTAATGTTGCTTTCTTTTGTGTGTGTCCTTTGTTGCTGAGATCGGCATTTCGGTCTTCCGAAATGCCGATATGCCGAAAATCGGCGTTTCGGCATTTCGGAGTCCCGAAATGCCGATATTCGGCATTTCGGAACCCCGATCTCGGCAACAAAGGAATGTCTTTGTCTCGCTTGTATATAAAAGCCAGCGAGTTCCAGTGTAGTTCAGACTACTACTGGAGCTCGCTGGTAGTAGGACCACATAGGCTGTATTTGATGCTAATAAAGTTATCTTCATTCGTATTCAAAATACTTGGCTTATTCTCTCTAGAGCATGTAGGCACTAGTTGCATTCAAAACCCACAAGTTTACTACATTGGTGGCAGCGGTGGGATTTTCGAATAACTAGTTGCCGAGCGGCACGCAATGGCCCCAGGGGACACAGCCCCTGAGGCAGCAACACCACCAGCCCTCACTGTTGAGGCGCTGGTCACAGCCCTCCAGGGATTGCGGGGGCAAGGACAGGCATCACCTGGTGACAGGTATCGCCTCCAGCCCCCGAATTTCGGAGGAGAAGGAGACGTAGAGCAATTCATCAGGGAGTTCCAGGATGTGGCCACCATCGCTGAATGGCCAGTACCGGTGCGCATCCTCCAACTTCGGGCCTGTCTGACAGGCCGGGCCAAGAGCTTCGCTCTTGGGCCTGATGAAGAGCACATCATGCGGGCTCTCAGAGCCCGGTTCGGCCTAACAACCGAAGAAGCAGCTGATCGTTTGCAGATCATGAGGAGGGACCAGAGGACTCCCCTGGAAGACCACGCAAACGAGGTAGAGCGCCTGGCTCAGGCTGCTTTCGGTCACGCCACTGGCAATGACCGGAAGCGCCTCGTTTACAACGCGTTCTTCCGGAGCGTGAATCACCCGGACCTGCAGCGATACTGGCTGGCCGCCAAGGTCAACAGTATAGAGGAAGCGCTGGAAATGGGGAAGGCTTACTTCCAGGTGGAAGAGCCTAGGCGACCGAGCTATACAGCCCGCCAAGTGGTCGAGGAGCATGAGGAGACCACCCCACTTCCAACTCCACAGGTAGCAGCAGCTGCAACTAAATCACCCGAGCAGACGCAGCTCACCATGTTAATGGACATGATGAAAGGCCTGCAGGCTACGGTGACGAAGTTGCAGAGCGAACAGGCGGATAGGCGGGCTCCCCGATCACGGGACAACCCTGTCCGCCCATCTCTGCTAACCTGTTGGGGGTGCGGGGCGCAAGGGCACGTGAGGAGGCACTGCCCTAGAGGCCAAGGGCCTTTAAACACCCAAGGCTCACGGTAACTTCCGCCAACCGTGGGCCTCACGCCAATCCCATCCGGGATAGGACTCAAAGAGGAGAAGAAGAGACCTCCACAGGGTCTGCCGATACCGAGTGGCAGAGGCCACGGAGACCTCGGAGACCGCAAGGTCTACCCGATCCTCCGGCCGTGTCACTCGAGACCCGGATGCAGCTAGAAGAAGCAGGATGGGAGGCACCTCGGAGATCTCGGAGACCGCAAGGTCTACCCGATCCTCCAGCCTGGCCACTCCGTAACCGGTTCGCGGGGTTGCCCGAGGAGGTTGTGGAGGAGGATTCAGCTTACTCGCAAGAGTACCCCAAGCTACCCTCCCGACCTCAGAAAACCCCCGTTGTCTCTAAGACGAAGAGGAGGCCCGCTGTGCGGACCCAAGTTGTGTCTCCCCCAGAGACTGACCACTCCAGGAGCACCCAGCCGTATGGAAGCAGCTACTTCCTGCCCGGAAAGATTTCGGGTAAAGCTGCCACATTCCTACTGGATACTGGGTGCACTACCAACCTGCTGAGTAGGCGTCTCTTTGACACTCTTGGTGCACGAGAGCGGGCGAGCCTCGAGCCGTATGAAGGTGCGCATGGTACGTTGGCGGACGGATCATGCATTCCTTTCTACGGCGTCATTTCACTACCTGGACGCGTCCGTGATCAAGCAATTCACGAGACGTTCATAGTCAGCCAGCTGAAGGAGGACGCCATCCTGGGAATGCCGTTTCTGGAGAAACACCAGTGTCACATGGATTTCCAGAAGTCAGTGGTGGTGATGGCTGGGAAGGAGCTTGTCTGCGTCGACAAGTTCGGAAGGCCCTTGGTGGGCGGAGTCCAGGTAGTGCGGGACTGCACGGTTCCGGGGAGATCCCAGGCGACTCTTCGCTGCAGAGTCAACTGCAAGGGGATCGCCGGCCTGGGGATGGTTGAGGGAACGCACGGAGCGATCCGACTAGCAAACAGCCTGAATCGGCTAGATTGTCGGCAGGAGCTCCTCGTGCAGTGCATCAACCCCTTCACGGAACCTATCCGATTATTGGCTGGAGCGCTGGTGGGGAAGTACCACTCCATCCAGGAAGCGGATGTGGGTCCGGCACTGGAGACAGTGGCCGACACCCAGGGTAAACCCCCTCACACCAGACGAGGAGCAGTCCCGGAGCATGTGGCTGACCTATACGATGGAGCGTGCGGAAACTGTACCAGTAGTACTGAACGCCAAGTACTGGCTCAACTACTTGCAGAGTACAGTGATGTCTTCAGTCGTGGCGATGAAGACATGGGGCTGACCAAGGTCATCTCCCACGAGATACCCCTGGCAGCCGGCACCACTCCCATCAGGCAGCCTACCCGGCGTCTAGGCCCGGAGAAGGAGAAGGAGGTGAGCCGACAGGTACAGGATCTTCTCGACCGGAATCTGATTGAGCCTGCCCACGGTGCGTGGAGCTCTCTAGTAGTCCTGGTCAAGAAGAAGGATGGTAGCTGGAGATTCTGCGTAGACTACCGCAGACTCAACAGCGTTACCATCCAGGACGCCTACCCTCTCCCACGGATAGATGAGTCTCTAGATGCCCTCGCGGGTAGCAAGTACTTCAGTACTTTGGATCTGCTTAGCGGGTACTGGCAAGTACCCCTCAGTCCTGATGCCCAGGACAAAGCAGCATTCATCACTCGCGACGGGCTCTGGAAGTGGAAAGTACTGCCATTTGGACTAACGTCCGCTCCGGCAACTTTCCAACGGCTCATGGAGCAGGTCCTCAGTGGGTTACACTGGAAGACCCTCCTCATCTATCTAGACGACGTCATTGTCATTTCCCCAGACTTCTCGACTCATGTCAGTCGTCTGCGGGAGGTCTTTGACCGTCTCCGGGCAGCTGGACTGAAGCTGAAGCCCTCCAAGTGTGCACTCCTGCAGCCGGAAGTCACGTACCTTGGCCATGTGGTTGGCCGTGATGGGGTCGCTACCGACCCAGAGAAGGTACAGGCTGTGAAGGAGTGGACTGTCCCCCGTGACCTCCCTGAGTTGCGCGCATTCCTGGGCCTAGTAGGGTACTACCGGCAGTACATACCTGGCTTCGCAGGAGTGGCTCAGCCGTTAAATCGGCTGACCGCAAAGGGGGTCCGGTGGCAGTGGACACAGGAGGAGCAGCAGGCATTTGACCACCTCAAGCAGCGGCTAATGGAGGCGCCAATTCTGGCGTATCCTGACCCAGCCCAAGAGTACATCCTGGACACTGACGCCAGCGACCACAGCGTGGGAGCTGTCCTGTCTCAAGTCCAGGGTGGAAGTGAGGTGGTCGTAGCTTACTACAGCAAGACTCTCGCGGCCGCCGAGAAGAACTACTGCACCACTAGGAAGGAACTCCTAGCAGTAGTCAAGGCGGTCAAGCACTTTCGGCCATATCTGTATGGGAGAACGTTCCGTTTGCGAACAGACCATGCATCACTGATATGGCTGTGTAAACGTGCAGAGCCCTCGAGCCAGGTGGCTCGTTGGCTAGAGATTCTTGCCGAGTTCTCTTACCGGATAGAGCACCGTGCTGGCCGGAAGCACGGGAACGCCGACGGCATGAGCCGCCGGCCGGTAGGAGACTGTAAGCAGTGCCTGCACATTGAGAAGCGGGACGGGGGACCCGCTCGCCTTGACGTGGAAACAGAGTTAGGGGAGGGCGCCGTCTATCGGTGGGAGCACGGCCATCTTCGGACCGAAACCCACTCAGACGACGTCCAGGCGCTTCACGCCAACCCCACTCTATTCCAGAACGTCAAGGAGCTGTGCCGACTCCAGGAGACGCTACCCGGTGCGGTAGCGGACATCTTCCGGGCCAAGAAGGAGGGCCGACGACCTAGCGAGGAACAGCAGCGGCAGGGAGACGTTGAGTTCCAACTCCTCTGTCGTCGCTGGGACGCCCTCAAGGTCAGTCCTGATGGCCTCCTAATGATAACGTTAGCAGCAGACAACCGTCAGCAGGAGAGGGACCGCGTCGTCTGTCCACGCGCCCTCCGACGGGAACTGATCTGGGACACCCATAAGCAGGCTCATTCTGGAGTCAGCCGGGTCATCAGGTGTCTGCGGCTGCGTTGGTATTGGCCCGGAATGACTCGGGACGTACGACTGCGGGTACGGCAATGCGAGGTCTGCCAAGCTAGCAAGCATGGCCGCCCCACGGAAACCACTGGTCGACGCCGGCTATACGCTGGTCGACCGTGGCAAGTAGTGGCGGTGGACCTCGTCGGGCCTATGCCGTTATCCGCCAGAGGGAACACCTGGATACTGGTGCTCACGGACCACTTTACCCGGTGGGCAGATGCTCTGGCTATTCCAGATGCAACAGCCCCCACGGTGGCCCGTACCCTGGACCAACATGTGTTCTGTTACCTCGGTTTACCCGAGCAGATACATACGGACCAGGGTGCCCAGTTCCAGTCCCAGCTCATGGGAGACCTCTGCCGGATATAGGGGGTGAACCAGAGTCGGACCACCCCATATCACCCGCAAGGGAACGGAGTCGTCGAGCGGAACAACAGGATGTTGGGTGATGCCCTCAGGAGCCTGCTCCTTGGTCGAGGTCAGGAAGAATGGGACGTGGTGCTGCCGCAAATCATGCGGGCTTACCGCAGCACACCACACTCCGCCACGCAGGAGACCCCAAACTTCCTGATGCTAGGCCGAGAGACGCGGGTTCCGGAACACCTGACATACCATGTTCCTGCCCCCGAGTCACCGGTACACGAATATGTGGAGGGTCTGATAGACATCATGGGCAAAGCTCATGATGCACTGCGTACCCAGCAGTGGCAGACCCGCACAGAGGACTCGGAAGAGCCCCCGTTGTACCAAGTGGGAGACTGGGTCTGGATGGTGAGCTACCGTAGGCGACGCGGACAGTCGGCTAAACTTCAGCCCAAGTTCGTCGGTCCCTACTGTGTAGTGGAGGTGCTGCCCAACCACACATACCGTGTGGAGCGCTCTGGCCAGGTCTCGGTCCAGAGCGAGCAGCGCCTGAAGCCTTACCATGCCAGCCCAGACGCAGTGGGTGAGGCTCCACCCCTCCTGGAGCCCCACCGCCAGCCCAACCGTCGAGGACGGGCCACCCAGCCCCGAGAGGTGGAAATTGTGGTTCCCAGAGAGTCGGACCAGGAGCAGGCCGCCTTGATAGAGCAGCTGGAGCGACAACAGAGTGAGGAGCAGGAACAAGAGCGACAGCAAGCCCGAGGACCACCACCCCTCCAGGGGGAGGACACCCCCACCCGTGTTACGGGTGAAGGCGGGGACCCCCCTTCAGCGGTAGCTGAGGAGCCACTGGCACCAGCAGCGCCTATACAGCAGGAACGGAGTCAGAGGGCCAGAAGGCCCCCCAGATATCTGGCGGACTACCACGTGGGACACATGGAGATGTCCCCACAGAGGAGTGGTACACCCAGTACGGGTAAAAACTCCGAGCCTCAGTTGCAGAACAGCCCTGGCAGTACCGGACTTCTCCAAAAGCAATTACCCCCAGACCAGCACAGTCACCTGGACAACAGGTACCCAGCTCTTTCGGGTAATGTTGGCCGAGGTAGGTGGCGATACCCCATACCTATGATTGACTTGGACCCCCCTCCAGAAGAAGAAGATGAGGCCACGACCCTACTACCCGCCCAGCTGATTGGAGATGGCGCTACCGCAGCCACCACCCAGCCGCTACGGGTAGCGCTGGCAAGACTGGGCAAGGAGCCTGGAGCACCAGGCAGCCAGATAGAAGAGAAGACCCAGCCGACCCACTCACAATTGCCCCGTCACGGGCAGAGTATGGCACTTCCTTACCGCGAGTGCGTCTTTGATAGTGCAATCCATGCCTGGTCCAGTATCCTTGACCGATGTACCGAAGAGATAGAAAGCCTGGTGCACCACCTCCAATGACCAAACCGAACAATTAGGCATTAGCCGCCCGAACTGTGTATATTATGGGTGCTACTACGATTGTTTATTGTGACACGCCTGATTAATCATAATACTTTTTCTGTTAACCACATATTTTCTACTGTTGTGTTTTATTTTTGACCTGTTTGTACAAACACCTTGTCTCTGTTATCGAAAAGGGGATGCTTTTCGATGGGGGGAGAATGTAATGGATTTTCACCCTCTTTTAGTTTCGAAATAACAGCGTGCAACAGTATATTATAAATACTGTTGCGTATCATTCTTAATTCTGTAATTATAGTTAAGTAAGTTAGCTTGCTAATGCCTAAGTATGGTAATTACGGTTAAAGCTCAACATAATGTAATTTTGCTGAAATACGCATTCTGAAGTTATGTAATATTTCTTTTACTAATGTTGCTTTCTTTTGTGTGTGTCCTTTGTTGCTGAGATCGGCATTTCGGTCTTCCGAAATGCCGATATGCCGAAAATCGGCGTTTCGGCATTTCGGAGTCCCGAAATGCCGATATTCGGCATTTCGGAACCCCGATCTCGGCAACAAAGGAATGTCTTTGTCTCGCTTGTATATAAAAGCCAGCGAGTTCCAGTGTAGTTCAGACTACTACTGGAGCTCGCTGGTAGTAGGACCACATAGGCTGTATTTGATGCTAATAAAGTTATCTTCATTCGTATTCAAAATACTTGGCTTATTCTCTCTAGAGCATGTAGGCACTAGTTGCATTCAAAACCCACAAGTTTACTACAATAACCATATAATGTTATTGGGATTTTATAGAATAATCAAATAAATTAAATTCAGTGAACAATTCAAGCAGCGTGATATTGAAAATTAGCTATAGCATAATAAAGATAATTATATTACAAATTGGAACAGTGACAAACAATATACCGTAAGGTTTTATAAAATTAAATGTTAAAATAATACTTGATATACCTTGTCTCAAAATGGTTCCCATATTTGTGGTTTGTGACATATTTCTTAGGTTTGCATTCCGCCCACTGTGTAGGAGGTAATGTTTTCTCATAGTGTATCTCTACAGAAACATTTGTTACCGGTATACAACTCATAGTAGTTCAACCATAGTCAAGCAAAGCTATAATCCAAATATTATATTAGTTTTCTGTGAATATTTCTGGTATCAGGACTTGAAACAAAACACACATACTCTAATTGATATCAAAACAAAAAGCAAGAAACTAAAGTTAGGGCATTTTTATATCTGTTCATAATGAGCTGGTTATTGTTAACTTTCAGTTTTAATGAAAATCGGCGTGTAAAATGATTTTCATAGTTGTTCACAAATGAACTATGCAGAACATTCACATACCCACGTGACCTGCAGATGGCCTTGCTGTTGCTGCTGACGAGGCTCTGCTGCTTCTCTTAGGCAACTTCCTTTCACTCCATGGTTTAGATCGGTTATCCCTATTGGCTGATCTCACTCTGGCCAAATCACTCTGACAACAGCAGACGTACGGGTGACTTCAACAGTAATCTTAGAAAGTGCCTTGCTCCAACATTTATGCTCAGTTTTAAAATTGGCAAACCAAAAATGCAAAAATTCTAAATAAGAAGCAAACAATATTCTAGCCACTGGCAAAGTTGCACCTGATAGAGACAGTTAATAGCAACAAGATTAGCCATTTACTTGAACAGCTTCTCCCCATCCTCCCCCCCCCCCTTATTAGGTAGCTAGCTGCCTGTAGCTAAATTTTCACTTTTCTTTAACCTCATCACTCTTTGCATTCAACATTTCTTACCAACAGTTGATTGTACAAGTAAAGTATAGCTAGTCGGTATTTGTTATCTGAACTACCCAGGGAGCTAGTCAAAGACTCTATGAAGAGAAAACAAGACTTCCAACCTTCTCTGTCTTACAGACAACGACCTGAACTGGAGAACGGTAAGAGATAGTCTCTGCTTTGCTGCTTAAAAACTCAGAAATGCTTCAATTCTACAGCATCCTGCTACAAGCTATGAGACTAATCTTACAAGGCAGTTTAAAGTTGGTTCCTACATACCTCTTGTGAATCGCTGCCAGGAGAGGCTGAGTCATGTCTCTGACTGCTGCCTTCTGGTTTACTGCTGACTTCCTTGTATTTCATCATATCCGCTGACTGATAGGAGACTTTATCTCCAGTAGTCCATCTGCTGCTTACCTTCGCCGTGACACTCTTCATGTAAGCTTTCCATTTCATCAGCTGTCTATTATCTGGTAACAGCAGGACACTGTGTTGTGTAATACAAGAGCTATATCTGCACACACTGTAAATGTTTACTTACTTTCACTTGTATTTTCTTGCTGGAAAATTATTATTGATTCCCACCATGTTATTTCATAACTCATTAGCTGATATAGCTGGCAATGAAAGGCGGTGCTGATGAAGTTGCAGTCATGTAGCGTGGAAAATAAGCTTTGTTATTATTTCAATTATGTTGCTCTGTTGGCGGTAATGACCAGGAGTTTAATAATTATGCTACAAGAGCCAACTTATATGTGATGCTAACAGCTTTCTTTCTCTTAGGCATACAATGACACCCTTGCAAGCTTTAAACCTATATACCAGGTTATAAGCAAAACATAAAACGTTTCTTAAAGCTTTTTTGCAACTTGGCGGTAAAGACACATTCTAAATAGCTGCAGGACAAAAATACTAAAATCTTTTCTTACCGTTGCAGCTCCTAAACGTTTTTCCAGCCCTTTTCCCATTGGCCATACTGTCACCATCGGTTGGAGAGAGAGTGCTGCCGTTTGACTTGCTGCTGCCAACAACTGATGAGGCTTTTTGTTGTTTCAACATTCTCTGCCTTTGCTTTTCATGTTCTTGTTAAAAGAAACAAAAAACAATCAATAACATAACTGCATATTTGAAAACAGGATGCAGGGTGTTGCATTTAAACTACTGAGTAAAACGTGTATTTCCTAGATATATACATGCAGCTGTTTCCAGAAAATATAAACTTTTTTACTAATCGATATTAAAGCAATCTTTCAAGGTTATGAACTGCCATCTCTTGAGAATAGGTACACACTACTAATTGCCTTCAGGCAGTATGCTATTCCATGTATACTAAACCCAAGGCTTTATTCCAAACATGAAGCTTATGTAACAATCAGTAGCTTCTACTGGCAGTGGAGGCAAATATAATTATAGCTGTTGGTACACTTATACTAAATTATTATATGTATTTATAATACATTCAACATCGAGGTTCCGCGTTCTAAATAATAACTAATCCCAAGTATATTGCATTAATTAGGGTCCTGAGAGAAACTGTGCTGTATAAGGTAATAAAGCCTTTGCATGCGATTTCAAGAGGGAATTCAAGCTCTATTTAAATAACCACGCATTGAAAGACATATCCTCCCCACCTTCCTTCTCCCCAATAACTCCCCGCTATCTCCCCCTATCTCCCCCTATCTTCCCATATTCCCCACTATCCCCAACTATCTCCCACTATCCCCCCTCTTCCCACTATCCCCACTATATCCCCCCCTCTCCCCACTATCTCCCACAGCTGGTGGTGAAAGATAACTGAAAGTCACATCTTACCGACACCAGAGAAGCTGCAGATGCTTTTATACGCAGCTCATGGTAGTAGAAGGCAGAAAAAACTTGCCTGATTAGCAAAACCTAAAATATAAAAGTTGTATACTACCTGATTGACTTTGCATAGAGGCACCATGGCCCGAGTTCTTTGTTGAACTGGTAAGAGATGTAGAAGGTCTAGAACTATACCCGCTGTCATTGTCTGTAGCTACACAAGAACATGAGCAATTATGACATTTTCAACAGCTTATAAAATAAAAAAGCAAGAGAGCAGAAAATAATGCTATAAGAAGGAACTGCAAACAATGAGATGAAGCAGACGAGACAAAACAAGTTTGAATCTTTCTCCACAAGTTTGACTGTCAACTAAGCTAGGGGATTCCAGTGCTGCTTTTGAATACTAAAAGTGCTGACAATTTCTTTGGATAAATAGAAAACGATTTACTACTATTTTACAATCCTATGGATGTTCAGAAAGTATTTGATGGCTATTTATAAACTATATGTCTTCACTCGGCAAAAAACAAACATCAATGCTTTATAAATCAGATGCTTTCATCAAAATATTCATCGAGAAAAAGAGTCACGATAATTGGTGTATCTTTCAGCTTAAAGCTTCATAGCAAAACTAATTATAATGTAAAATTAGCAACATGATATTGTGGCAGTGTTACAGGGTTGTCAGAAGAAGCACCCACACTGCGATTCACAGCCTGGTGTATAGAAAGGAGTCTAAATTATTTTATTAGAATAAAAGGAAACTTACCTTGTTGATTGCTAATGCTTAGAGAAGATTTGTTTTTGAATAAGTTTGGTTTGACAGCCTGCCGAGAATACTGATCATATAGATTTGACATATTCCTAGACACCAGACACCTTAATGTTGATGTCAACTTTCCCTATAACGTGTCACTTTTCTAAACATTGATACATCACATAGTGTTTGTAGTCACAAAACTCTATGCAACAATATTTAAATCTTGAAAGCAAATATGATTTGCAATTTAAATTTATTGCAAGCCGATATGTTAAAATTTCTTCTAGTGTTGGAGTTTACAACTGAAACAGAGTACTGGGAGCTGTTACCAGTGACACTAGCATGTTATGATGTAAACAAAGATGAGTGCTCTTCATATCTATCTACTGTATTATATTTCCAATAACACAGATACATCTGATATTGATAACGGCTCATCATTGGAGATCATAAAAGAAGGAACAATTGGGAGAATGGAGCATGACTAATGAATGAGCAGGGAGAATGGGCCCTTCTATTGATTTGAACCTTAGAGGCTTTATATATTAATTATGAAATAATTTATAGGACTTTGGGAAATGCACGCATGCATTTGTGTTTACCAGTTCAGCAGAGAATGTGCTGATTTAGTACAAGAGAATGATGTCTTGAGGTTGGGTTAGCTGATTAGTGTGCAGTGATTTGTTCAATAGAAGATTGTATGCAGGCAGCAACAATGTAACAGCAGCAAAGACAAGTAAACAAAGTGATGGGAGATGATATAATGAGACAGTATTAAATAGCGATCTGAAATTTGTCTGCTTTGGGGGTCTAAGAATTACCACATGCACAGCATTTCAGAGCTGGTGGTGAATTTATTAACTGATAGAAAGAGAATATTATGAACAAAAGGACCTCCCCTTGCACAAGCGTATAATTTCATGCATTGATTTTAAAAACCTTCTATCAGATTTCCCATACACAGTACACTATTGTTGTGTATACATGTACAGCACACTATTGTTGTGTATACATATACAGCACACTATTGTTGTGTATACATGTACAGCACACTATTGTTGTGTATACATGTACAGCACACTATTGTTGTGTATACATGTACAACACACTATAAAAATATACAACACAGTAGTGGTGTATATACATGTACACTATATTACAATAAAATAGCTCGGATTTATAAAGTTCTATTTAGTGATAAGTAGGCGTTGTAAAAAATCCCACAACAGTCTCATTGTGCAAAATGTGAGTGAAAACAAGGCTATTAAAAACAAAAGACAATTTTATACCAATTGTTTATAATATTTATTGTAATATTTTGTTATTTACATGGTCAATTCTACCGCAATAAAATGCAGTAATTAAAATATCACAGAATAATTGGACGGATAATAAACTAGCAAAGTATAAGAATTTTAAAATAAATTTAAAATAGCATTTAAATTCAATCGGAGAACAAGCATAGACCGATATTAATTGTATTCAGTGATGCTTGTAGATGTCTATCCCTGCTGTCAGCTGACATCAGCTAAGCCTCTGCTGTCTGCTGCCGCTGTCTAGTAACAAGGATGTCTTCACGAGACTGGCTTTGTCTTGAGCTGCAAGAACTCGTTGAGTTTGTGGTTGAAGTCAATAGGCCTAGCCTCAGGCTCCTTGTACCTCACAGTCATGTTGTCACCTAGATAGCGGATGAGGCTACACGTCTCCTCAAACTTCTCCAGCCTCTTCTTGTACTTCTTTCTCACGTAATCAGAACTTTTAGGATTGAAGGCTAAAATTTAACCACAAATTAAAATTAAAATTCAATTTATAAGATTTTTATATGATATAAAAATATTAAAATTTTAATGAAAAGCCTAACCAAGCAAACCAGCCCGTTATATTGTTAGAAGTATAAGAGTTATCTTCTAATTGGCATAGTGAAAAGGGAAGGCAACTAACCTTTCAAATGATAGGCTATGTATATAAGTGCTGACTGAGTAGCGGTGAGGAATGGATATTTCGGTTTGAAGCAGCCACATTTGGTTAGTGCTTTAGTAACAGCCAATGAAACGGCCTGTTCCATATAACCCAACATGGGCAGTCCAGTGACGTTCACAGGCTCTTTGCGTGGGGGCAGTTTGTGTGGTAACTTCAAATTCCAATACTTTTCAGGCAGCCTAAATTGCAAAGCAAACAAAATGATGATATTTGATGATACATGATTAGCAATAAGTTGTTAGTATTATAACTTTTGTTAAAAAATAAATAACCAGATAACCTTCATAAAAAATGAATGAATGGCAAACTTCTTTAAAACGTGTAGTAAAATCATTATGTTCGAGCCTGTAAACTGTCAAACCTCGTTGCTCAGCAGTATTATAAAAATGCTATTTTAATTTATCATTTAGTTCATACAACTCCTTATAATTCTAAAAAAATCAAAAGTCTTATTAAAAGTAGGCTTCTGAACCAAAATATCTGGTCTCACATTAAAGACGGCTGCAAGAAAACACACGACTATTTACCTCAAGAATTTGAGAAGCTTGTCTTCTGATTCAAAAGCATACAATTTATTTCTGTAGAGGACACATCCGATTTCCATGCTGCCAGGAATGATCGCTTCATATCTACAGTACAGCATAAGCAGACAGCTTTTATACAACATTCATATTCTCAAAAAATACTTTGGAGTTGTCACTACTCTCAGGGACAATGCACATGTGACTATGAATAAAAAAATTCAACATTGTTAGTTAATGAAACTAGCAAATTTCAATCTATAGTTATGTCACATAAAAAGAAAATCAAAAATTATAGCCTTAAAACCTCATTGCTAACATTTTTCTGTATTGGAAGAACAAATTCACATGTATAAAGTCGACTTAGAATTTGCAGTGGCACACTATTACGTAGAGAATTCATGAACTGCTCTAAACAGAACCAATACCTGAGTTTCCCATCCAAGAATGTGACGGGACAATATCCTTTGATCTCTAGAGGCATAGGGAAAAGAGCTTTGGCCTCTTCGGCTGTGATTCTCTTAGGTAGGAGATCAGCTGGCGGTAGACGTCTGGGTGCCAAAGGAGGTACGTACTTCTCTGCCTCCGCTAGGAACATGTCTCTCTCTTTCTCACCAGCACACTTGTAGTAGAAACCTGCAAAAACACTCACACAATACACACTTGTATAGCACGACACAACTGAACAACACTAAAAAACCAACACTCATTGACCTTGGGAAGGTCAGCAAAAAACTCACCTCTGAATTCGACAGCGTATAGAAGTGATGGAGACACTCCACAGTTGACGAGCTCGCCGTCTGCGAGTCTCACTGGACAGTAGTGACTGAAATCACCGAGTCGAGCGTTGAACTCACTTGGGGTGATGCAGAGGTCGTACACGCTAGCAGCTTTGCCGTCTGCTACTCTTTCCAAATACGTCTGAAAGAGTCAAAGACGTAAGTTCACAGTCCAATATTTATATTAAGGATAAGATGAAATCAACTAACTTTTAGTATCTACAAATTTAAATGGAAATTTGAGTAACAAATTAAAACACACATCAGTTATCATTGAAACAACATGCGGTTTTCAAACCCTTAAATCCTTATACTAGTTCACCAAGTTCTTATAAATCACAAGAAAACCTTTCAATATAACTTCCACCAAAGTAAAATAGATAAATATGTGGTTAAAAATGAAACTTTCTTTTTCTAAAATTAAATGAAATAACAACAAGTTTTTCTCGTGTGCTACAGTAGTGCAGGCATTAGTGTACTAAAACACTGCTTAAATAACATGCCATTACTCAAGGTACTAGTAATCAACATAAAATATCCACTCCCTACAGCTCATCTAAACCAAGAACAGGTCATGTGACTGAGGTACCTGGATTGTACAGACGCTCTTCTTGGCAAGTTCGACAGCCTCGTTCCAAACCCACCACTTGCTCTTCTCTACCTTGATGACGTCATAGTTCATGTGCTCGTTTCTGTACCACTTCCTCACCTCCTCTATGTGCTGATTGTAGGTGTTGATCTTCACGGTGGCTATCTGAGACGAGTCATGCTTAGGGAATACCCTGCGTACAATACAGGTATATTACAGACAGGTATATTACAGACAGGTATATTACAGAGAGGTATATTACAGACAGGTATATTACAGACAGGTATATTACAGACAGGTATATTACAGATGGGTATTATACGGATTGCTACCTCTCAGGGTCCAGACGATCTTTAGTGGCCCGAACCATGATCTCCATGTTGCTGCAGGACAGCTCAAGCACCCGGACTGGTATGATACCGGCAGCTGTCATTAAATCTATCTGCTGCCTATTCAATGGGAACCCATCTAAGATATATCTGCAACATAAATTCAACATGTCTACAGTTCGTCCAAAATTCAGGGTATATTTGGGCCCTCACTCTAGATTCTAGAACTACACCTTCCAAACACACACCATATGTAACTAATTAGCACTTCATTCTTTTTTCAAAGAGAAATTAAGATGCACCGACTAGAAGTAATTGAAGAGCATCACTTAAATTAAACACATTAGTTGTTTTTGTAACCAACACTTCTGCTGATTGACCAACTAAACCGGCTCTCAGCATCAAATGTCTACTAACCCTCGAGTGGTGCAGTTCATATCCATGAGAGCCACTTGGAGGGCCGCCACGGCAAGCTCATTCGACACAGGACTCCCTGACTTCAGCACGTCTTGCAGCTGATTGGCCAGACTTGTCTTGGGCTGATTGGCCAGAACGAGTCTCATTGCATCTCCGAGTG
Organism: Bugula neritina; assembly: GCA_964035545.1. Lineage (NCBI taxonomy): Eukaryota > Metazoa > Bryozoa > Gymnolaemata > Cheilostomatida > Bugulidae > Bugula > Bugula neritina. Next base: position 30,256,110 of record OZ037767.1, read on the forward strand.
AGACGCGTACGACACCAAACTCTGACTCAAATCTACGCGCCACTGCAGCAAAACATCATAGAAACGTTAGAGACTTAGAGTTGCTTATAATAATGAATGCAATAGCTTAGTGAAATCTAGAAATGCGGAAAAAATTAACAACTTCAACATACAAGTTGTTTTGCCAGACTTGGGTGGTCCAATAATCGCCATTCTGATTGGTACAACAGGTTTGGGTGACGGCTGTTTGAGGTAATGCAGAGGATTCTGGGAGAAAGCCTCTCTGTTCTGAGCATTAGCCAAGTAGTAGATATAGCCTCTGTATATAACTGGGAAAGAGGGGTAGCCAACTCCGTGCATGGGCTGTATGCACTCCCCTTCCAACAACTACAGAATATCCAATGTGAAGGCTAAAGGCTAAGACAAGTTAAATAACACTTTGAATAAGTTTCTCTCTCATTATTTTACAAGAGCCATGAAAAGGTGTCTACAGCAGCCAACTGTGTAAATACAATGAGTTATTCATTGTGATAGTGTATCGCACTGAATCATGAATCACTATCATAAGTGACTCACTCTGATACTACTATGAGTCATAGTGCACTGAATGATCACTTTGAATGACTGACTGCTCAATACAAGAAATAACCTCAAATTAGTAAGTCAGTACAAATATTTTTAAAGTTTAATTTGTAGAATTTTTTTACATAAATAGTAAAATTTGAGAACAGGTGATATATTAAAGTAATATAACTCAGAATTGTATATACAAGTACATAGTTTAGAACAGCACTGTGACATACCTGTACGGGACACCAACGACCAAATCTGCTCGGCTGTTTATAGCCAATAGTAATCATTCTTTCAGCAAGTTTCTCACTAATAGGATACACTCTTTCAAACATACTCTCTCTATAGACTGTATACGGCTTGAGTGACTTGGACAGTTGATAGCGTATAATGTGGGGCTTTCTACCCCCCTCAACCTCCACATGTGGTATAAGAACCTCTTCTAAGGTCTCTGTGACGGAAGACAGTCTATTAGTGTCATTGTCATACAACTCAGCCAAGTCATTACTCAGTCTATCCCGAGCGTCTTCTGCTGTTTCGTCTTCTTCGTCTTCCTCTTCCTCTTCGGCCTGTGAACAAACCGTTAGTAATATACTAGTAATACGTTAGTAATATATTAGTAATATGTTAGTAATATACTAGTAATATACTAGTAATACACTAGTAATGCAGTTAGTAATATACTAGTATATTACTAGTAATACACTAGTAATACACTAGTAATATATTAGTAATACACTAGTAATATACTAGTAATATAGTTAGTAATATACTAGTAATACACTAGTAATATAGTTAGTAATATATTAGTAATACACTAGTAATACGCTAGTAATATATTAGTAATACACTAGTAATATACTAGTAATATAGTTAGTAATATACTAGTAATACACTAGTAATACACTAGTAATGCAGTTAGTAATATACTAGTATATTACTAGTAATACACTAGTAATATATTAGTAATACACTAGTAATATACTAGTAATATAGTTAGTAATATACTAGTAATACACTAGTAATATAGTTAGTAATATATTAGTAATACACTAGTAATATACTAGTAATATAGTTAGTAATATACTAGTAATACACTAGTAATACACTAGTAATGCAGTTAGTAATATACTAGTATATTACTAGTAATACACTAGTAATACACTAGTAATATATTAGTAATACACTAGTAATATACTAGTAATATAGTTAGTAATATACTAGTAATACACTAGTAATATAGTTAGTAATATATTAGTAATATAGTTAGTAATATACTAGTAATATAGTTAGTAATATATTAGTAATATAGTTAGTAATATACTAGTAGTATAGTTAGTAATATATTAGTAATATAGTTAGTAATATACTAGTAATATAGTTAGTAATATATTAGTAATACACTAGTAATATGTTAGTAATACACTAGTAATACGTTAGTAATACACTAGTAATACGTTAGTAATACGCTAGTAATACACTAGTAAGACACTAGTAAGACACTAATAGTATACTAGTAATATGTTAGTAATATACTAGTAATATAGTTAGTAATACACTAGTTATACAGCTAGTAATACACTAGTAATACGTTAGTAATACACTAGTAATACGTTAGTAATACGCTAGTAATACACTAGTAAGACACTAGTAAGACACTAATAGTATACTAGTAATATGTTAGTAATATACTAGTAATATAGTTAGTAATACACTAGTTATACAGCTAGTAATACACTAGTAATACGTTAGTAATACACTAGTAATACATTAGTAATACGCTAGTAATACACTAGTAAGACACTAGTAAGACACTAATAGTATACTAGTAATATGTTAGTAATATACTAGTAATATAGTTAGTAATACACTAGTTATACAGCTAGTAATACACTAGTAATACGCTGCTAGTTATACAGCTAGTAATACACTAGTAATACAGCTAGTAATACAGCTAGTAATGCACTAGTTATACAGCTAGTAATACGCTGCTAGTAATACAGCTAGTTATACAGCTAGTAATACGCTAGTAATACGCTGCTAGTTATACAGCTAGTAATACACTAGTAATACAGCTAGTAATACAGCTAGTAATGCACTAGTTATACAGCTAGTAATACACTAGTAATACAGCTAGTAATACAGCTAGTAATGCACTAGTTATACAGCTAGTAATACACTAGTAATACAGCTAGTAATACAGCTAGTAATACACTAGTAACACACTAGTAATACAGCTAGTTATACAGCTAGTAATACGCAGCTAGTTATACAGCTAGTTATACAGCTAGTTATACAGCTAGTTATACAGCTAGTAATACACTAGTTATACAGCTAGTAATACACTAGTTATACAGCTAGTTATACAGCTAGTTATACAGCTAGTTATACAGCTAGTTATACAGCTAGTTATACAGCTAGTTATGTACCTCAAACTCCTCGGCAAGGACAGCCTCGATGTCTTCTTCCTCTTCCTCTTCCTCTTCCTCAGCCTCTTCTTCAGCCTATTCAAGAGATCAATTACTCACCTAATTAACGTTTGAAATCAACACATGAAATTCACACACAAACATAATGTACTGTTATCTATTTTACAGTTCCTAGAAAAGTGAATTCACAAAGTTCTCTGTAGCACCTTTACCTCTTCCTCTTCATCCATTTCTGCCTTCGCAGCTTCCTTTTCTGCTCTACGTTCTTCCAGTCTCTTCTCCTTCTGTTTAACCAATTCCCTTCTCCTCTTTTCTATTTCTTTCTCTCGTAACTTCTTTGCTTTGTCTTTTTGGCGTTGTCTTCGGGCAAGTTTCCTGAAAAAGGACAGAAATTGCTTGCATCAGGTGAATATTATTGACTCTGCCGGAAAAAACTCCTGAAAAGATGGTTAAAAAGGCATTCGCTTTTTCATAATACTCACCGATCTCGTTTAGCACTCCACTTTTCCATCTTAGGAGGCAGCAAACGCCCGATGATGTCGCTGTCTTCTGAGTTGATAGTCACCGCGGTGTCGGGATAATATCCACTCTCCGCCATCCACCTCACCTCATCTGGTATTCGGGGGAAACCCTCCAGTATAAAGCCGGTACTTCTGCAAACATACACACACCTCTACATACTCAAGATACACCATCACCACACAACCAGTTATATACAGCTTGAAGAAGAACTTAAAAAAACTGAATTGCCCAGACAAAGACTTTACCTGAAGGGTTCGCTGCTCCAGAACTGACCAATCACCTTCTCCAGAATCTCTGGCGGCAGCATGTCATCCATACCAGACTCTAGGAATGATTTGATAGCCTCTTCTTCTTCTGTATATTCAGCCTCGGCTTCCTCTTCAACCTACACATAATAAAAGGGCATACATGGTAAGAGCTGAGGCTAGAAAGTATTAGGCAAGTAAGGCATAGTCACATGAAGACTTGGTTAAAGCTCAGTTACTTGTGAGTATAAGCAAACAATGTGAGCATCAAAAGCAAACAAAATTGAACAGCCGTCTAAGTTTTTACTAGTTACAGGTGTGCATATTTGACACATAGCTACAGGTGTGTATATGTGACGCATAGTTACAGGTGTGCATATTTGACACATAGCTACAGGTGTGTACATGTGACATATAGTTACAGTTATGTTTCAGTTATACTTAAAGTAGAGGTGATAAGTGGTTGCACGAGTGTTAACTACAGTTAGTGCATTTGTGACAGGTAATTAGTAAAAGTGACAGGTAGTTACAGGTGTGTGCTAGTAACAGTGACAGTGACAGGTAGTTACAGGTGTGTGCTAGTGACAGTGGTAGTGTATGTGACAGGTGGTTGCAGGTGTGTGCTATTGTTCTACATGGCAGCTAAACAAAGGTGCTAGACAGGCAGCACAGTGGGTTAATTACCAAGTTAGATAAGACAGAATAGTTGCGAGTAAATCTGCTGCCGACAGCGCTTCTGCTACCCATAGACTGAGTGTCAGTCTCAAACATGTACTAAATAGCAACAAGTAAAGAAGTTGGAAAAAAGGCTATCAACCAGAGAATGGAAGAAGTAGAAATAAATAAATAAAGTTAGAAATTGAAATGAAATTTCCAGGTTTATTGTATAAGCTATGGAGACATAGGAAAATAAATAATACTCAAGTTGCAACTTTAATTTGTTGAAAGATGATAATAAGATTACTTTTAGATGTAAATATAGCACACAGCAGTTGATACAACTTCATTGCATTTGAAGAACTATGCATACACAACTTGAGAAAATATACACTATACACTGGTGGATGGTCACGTGATCACTGTAGTCACATGATCACTGGATAATCACATGACCAGTGTAGATGGTCACATTATCACTGCGGATAGTCATATGACCACTGTGGATGGTCACATGGTCACTTACCTCTTCCTTGACTTCCTCTTCAGGGAGTGGCTCTTTCCCCTCTTCACCCCCTTCCTCATTATCTTCATCCTCTCCTGCCTTCTCCTCTACATCCAGATCAGCCATGGTGAATGTTCTCTCAAACTCATCCAACTCTTTATTTTCCCTGCAAAAACCAAGGAAAGTTTACAAAACTAGTCATGCTTTGGTATTTATATGATTTCAGTATGTCTGTAAATTAAGAGTAAACGGGTGACTAGAGGAGGCCAGTTAAAAATAAAACAATACAGGCTGCAGCATAAATCAAGGTCACTCAAGTTATGATAAAGTATTCAAGTTAATATTAATTTATACACTACGTTACAATGACTAGAATTAATATAATGCTAAATTTATAAAACAGAGCTACAAGAAAACATTATACCATAACAAAAAAACTTCTCATGTTGGCTGCTATTTTCACAGTCATACAATAAACACAGAATAGCCAAGCTAGAAAATGTAAACATAATAATTGAGACAACAACTCACTCAATATCTTCTGGGGAATCTTTAAACTCCTCTTCGGCCTCGTAGAAAGGACCGATATACTTCTTAGTTTTCTTCAGCAGCATTTCCTGCAGCAGCTCCTCGAACTGGATGTGGAAGACGTTGTGTTTCTGTGCGAGTTGACGGGCATGCAGACTTTTCCCAGAACCCTTTGCACCCAGTACTAGCAGACGCATGGCCGTTGTCTGCAATAAACAGCAGTTAGAGTGTATCATATGTATCATATATATTAGTCAGAGTGTATCGTATGTATCATATATGTTAGTCAGAGTGTATCGTATGTATCATATATATTAGTCACAGTGTATCGTATGTATCATATACATTAGTTACAGTGTATCGTATGTATCATATATGTTAGTCAGAGTGTATCGTATGTATCATATATATTAGTCACAGTGTATCGTATGTATCATATATATTAGTCAGAGTGTATCGTATGTATCATATATGTTAGTCAGAGTGTATCGTATGTATTATATATATTAGTCAGAGTGTATCGTATGTATTATATATATTAGTCAGAGTGTATCGTATGTATCATATATGTTAGCCAGAGTGTATTGTATGCGTTATATTTACATATTTGCATTACAGTTATATGTTTTAAGCATATTTATTAATATTATTTTTATAGAATATTAGTTTAATGTTTATAGTATATATGTTTATTATACTTGAGTTAAATTTACATTTTGTTGATCTTGTATTTTATGTTGCAATTCTTTTTACCCCACATTTATATTACATCTTTACATAATCCCAAACTAAAATAAAGCTCACTAGTAACATCGATGACTTGACAATACTAGTACTTCCATCAACTATAGTTACCTGGGGTGCCCTCTCTCTCGTCAGATACATAGTCGGGTTTTCCAAGAACTTTGTCCGGTTCTCATCATTGGAGAGGTAATAAACTTTTTCTCTGTACTTGGCCGCACACTCTGGATTTCCCGGCCAGAGCACATTTTTCTCGAAGAGAGCAACGGGACAGAAATGGTTGAGATCCCCGAGTGGTTTTTTCTTATTCCTGTTGGGATCACCTTCTTCCTGCACCAATCAGAAACCTCCTTAGATATTGCAGACGTTGACAGTATTATCAAGCATATAAAATAGTTGGAATCCCGTTATTTTACAAGAAAGAAGATATTTGATGATGTCCATGAAAAAGGCACCACGACACTACATCAAATAAAATAACTAAAATATTTATAGACATCATATAAGCATAGAATATGTGAGCAACCATATGCTGTATACTGTAGGCGTGTACCATAATTACATTATATTATAATATTGCGTATACATATCATAAGGTTAAATCATATAAGCATAATATCATATTATGCCATATATGCACATTGTAATAATATTATGCTATATAATGTAATATAAGCAAATATGATAGTCTTCCACCATATAAACAGTATTAAAACATTACAACCAAGAATATAGCAGAAGTAGTAGACAGCGCACTGTCCATAGCTGTAGGATGGGGCTGATAATAAGTGAGGAACACATGCTAAATAATAGTAACTGATAGACAGGGTGAAGTAGTATTCCACATGCATAGTATCCAATCTACTGTATTCAATTATAATGTATTATATTACATTTTTATGTTGTATTTTATTATTAAATTAGCAGTAAACAAAATATTAAATTTTGCTCTACTAAAATTAACATGCCTCCCACACTTGAATCTTTAAAACAAGAACATTTTTACTTTATGTAACTGATGGACCACACTAAAATATACAAGTGTTTGTGACAGACCATGTGATATGTCATGTGACATACCATGTGATATGTCATGTGACATACCATGTGATATGTCATGTGACAGACCATGTGATATGTCATGTGACATACCATGTGATATGTCATGTGACAGACCATGTGATATGTCATGGGACATGTCATGTGACATGCTGGAAAATAAATGAAACAATTTTATAGTTAAATTATGGCTCTGTCTTCACTAATACATGCTCAATTGGAATAAATAATGAGTGGGTGGCACACAACAATCTTTTTGTGACACTTAGTAATACATACTTACTTTTTTATTAGTACCAAATCTTAATTGCATTTCAAAATCCTTTAAAAAATTACATAACAACCTATATATTAATGTGGTAATATTATAACATTGTTACAACCCGATGAGGTGTATACAATATTGTGATATGCATGCTTATAGAAATAGCATTCAACAGGTTCGTGAAAAAGACGTAATTGTTTGTCATGAAATCCTGTATAGTGTACGTACTGAGACACTCGCAGTTAGAAAGAGGTGCGAATATAAAATGAGTTTAAGCGTATCTAACACTGTTACTACACTACTAGACAGTACGTGTGGGGATACAACTCCAAATAAACTGTCTACTCATTGTGTCTACTCAAGATACACGGGTACACAACTCCAAAGAGGAGACATCACTATAGAAGAGGCAGCTATTCAGAGAGTAAACACTGTTTAGTTGGAATGAGATATTTCCACTGACCTCTTCCTCTTCTTCTTCTGCTTCCTCTTCATTCTGCTCATTATCTGCAGCGATGTCTTCGTCTTCTTCATCCAGATCCATGCCTGTGTACTCCCACCCAGCATACTCGAATCTCTCTACAACCACATCACAGCAAATTTTATCCCGTAAATTACACTTACTAGTAGCAGATGTGATCTTGCAGATTACATTTACTCTCATTATAAAATACTACACTGAATACATGCGGTAGATCACACAGTCTCTAGCCCAAGTAACAGAGACTAATGCTTGCCTAACCTTTTGTGCTATTTACCTAGTCAAGACTAAACATCAAATGAGAATTCACATTCAAGTTGCTGAAATCCAACATACTTTCTATTTTCTCGACAGCTTGCTTGAGTACGACATCCACATCGGTGTCATTGATGTCTAATTGAATAGGCTCAATCACGCCGGTGCTGGTGAACACCCCTTCGATATTCGGGTACTCCCGGTCCCACTCCTTACGCTTCTCTCTGGCGCCTTCTAACTCCGGCCCTTCAACTGGGAGCTCCGCCTGTGAACCAGCGACTCACAAATCAACAATCAGTTCATAAAATATAAATCAATAATCAATAATAACAGATCAATTATAAGCTAATAACTGTAAACAAATCACAAGCCAATATGAATAAGTTTTAAACAATAAAAAGTGATCACATGATTAAAGAGAAGGTAATAATACGAATGTAGCAGTTTATTTAAATTATGAGATAATATAGTATGAAATATAATATTAGTATTATAATAAAATACTGCATTTACTTCTTTTACATCTGGGACTCCAAGAAAGTCTAAAGAGCTGGCTGCACCTGTGACAGGTGTGTCGCTGACTGTGACAGAGGCAGCTTCGGCAGCGTTCACCTTGTCTTCAGATGGTGGAAGATCCGAAGTAACTTCATTGCCTTCCGGGGCAGGAATTTCATCTTCGACTGCAGTATGTGCTCTTTCTCCTGAACATGGGGAAATTACGTGAAATAATAACTTAACTAGATAAGCACTACGTTGTAGGTTTTGCAGTTGCTATTTATAAGTTAAACATATCACTTGACAATGTGTACTCAAGGAGGTTGAGTGTTCAAACTACTCCAAGGACATATATGTAGTGACACAGAGACAACGGAGAAGAGCAGGAAATAAATGAAAGCAAATAAAAGTGAATCAGCTAAAGAAAAGGTCAACACAGATAGTGACAGATACCTTCCCCTTCCGTTTCTGTTTCATCTTGTATAATGATAGTCGGGGTTTTAACCCCGACATCAGCTTCATTACTCGAGGGGACAGCATTGTCATCAACTGCAGACGTAGGCTGAGTTTCCCCTTCTGTATCAGTCGGGGCGAGTGGGGTTACACCCTCAATAGCTGACTCTAATCATGCCAACAACACACAAGGAAATCATGAAATCATATGGCATGCATAGCTGGTGAAGCAGAGCTGTGAAAGGCAAAGAACAACATAAACAGGAAAGGATAACAGAGAGCAGCATGCGAAGGGGGGAGGGTACATGAAAGGAGAGAGACACCACTTAGATACACGTACCAGTTGCAGCGACGTCTTCAGATTCTGCCTGTGCTACCAGTTCACTCTCTGGAATTATACCGTAGATCTCTCTGTCCACTTCCACCGGATCCTCTCCAGCTTCAACTCGTCTGGCTCGCTCGTCTGCTTTTCTCTTTTTCTCGGCTTCTTCTGCAAGTCTCTGCTCTTCCTCCGCCTTGCGTCTAGAAAAGTAGCAATCAGATGATATAGAATAATGTGAAACTAAAAGTACAGAGGCCTTTAGCCATTAGAACTTGTATGTGACATACTGAGTTTAATCAACATAGGGCATTACTGTACTCTGCAAACACACTCTACAATGTAAGACAAACCAGTACCATTTTAAGTAATTTATTCTTAAGGCACATTTACCCTTCAACATTGTGGAATATAGTTCTCCAATACACTTATTTTCATGCTATATGCATTTACTAAACCTGAAGCATCTCATTGAAGTTTAGTTTATCACAAACATTACAGGCATGTTGTGTAAAGGGTTAAAATGATACGGTGAAGCTCGTTTGGGCAGAAAATGGAAAAAGGTGTTCAAATGGAAAGGAAAATTATACGAGTGTTTTGTGTAAGGAATAAACGCAGTGGAGGAGGCCATGTTGATATAACATTAAGGAGACGTCAAGCTACCCACCCGTCTTGGCTATCATTGTTACACATTGACAAATTCCACGATCTAAAAGTGAGCAGTGAAGGATCTCTATCAAAAGTTTTCACTATATCAAAGTCCATAGTGATGACAGAAAAAGGAAATGTGGAAAGACAACTTCTATAGCTAAGTGATATCCGTATAGTTCAACACCAAAGAAGAAATGTAGCTAATAAAGATAAGTTAGTTGAAAGCACAATATCTAGTAAATTGAGAAACTGAACATATCTAACTAAATAATGCACCACAATGCCACACGCTGCTACAGAACGCTACTACAACAAACTAAAAGGAATGTAAAGTCAACACAAGTTTGGCTAAACTTTACATGCATGACTCACACACTGAGCTCTACCTGAGACTGAAAAGCTGGTTGAAGTATAAATCCTATAGACATCTTGGACATAATATTTCACTAATTTTACTAACAGCTTCCAGTAGTGAACTGAAATAGCCCAAGTACCTCAATCTAGTCTATAAACACGTACAGTCGGGTGGTCAGCTATCTACCTGAGTTCCTCTTGCTGTAGCCTCATAGCCTCAGCTTCTCTAGCCAACCTCTCTGAGATCTGCTGATCCACTTCCTTCCTGTTGAGAGAGTACCACCTCTTCAACAGCATCAGACCTCCCTCCGAGATGTCCTTGAGGAAGACAGCATCGTCTGGCAGCAAGTTCTTGTCTCCCATCATCGCCCACTGCTCTCGTGTCTGCGGGAAATTATCCAGAATCCATCCACCAAATCTGCAAGTGACGGATATAGTTTGTTGGCGCAACAAGTGACTAAGCAGAGCAGCTCTGCAGTGAATGACACAGTTGCTGTTGGTTCACAGTATAAACATAAAAGTATAAATATATAAAATATGATATCAAAAATAAACATAATGAAAACAATATCACTAAACTGTTGGTAATAATTTCTGCATCACTGAATAACATATCATATCAATTTAATTAGTTTAACAAATATATTTAGGAGTTATCTTTTCTCAAGAGAAGTATAGGTGGAAAGTTCCAGAAACACGTAAGCTTTAATCGAGTCATGAACTAATTTATGAAAATAATGAATACAATTTGAAAATTACTGGGAGTAGCAGAAGAATCATTTATAATTTTTGTAGATTCACTTTCTTTGAACAAAAGTCAAAACATTTTAGTCTTAGAAACAATTTGAATGACTTTTACTACAGTACGTCATCTCATCTACACATCACACTTACCTCGACTTTCTGTCATCTACACATTACACTTACCCCAACTATCTGTCGTCTCCACATCACACTTACCTCAACTATCTGTCATCTCCACACCACACTTACCCCAACTATCTGTCATCTACACATTATACTTACCTCAACTATCTGTCATCTACACATTATACTTACCTCAGCTATCTGCTACTTACACATCACACTTACCTAAACAAACTGTCGCCTACACAGTACACTTACCCCAACTATCTGTCACCTACACAGTATACTTACCCCAACTATCTGTCATCTACACATCACACTTACCCCAACTATCTATCATCTACACATCACACTTACCTCAACTACATGTTCACAGTAGAAAATACTCACCGTGGCCCGCCTGGTGTTTTCAAAGCTACCTCCTCCTCAACTTCTTTGATAGCAGCTTCCACCAAATCAACAGTCACCTAGAATGTCATGAAGTGTTTCAGTGAGACATGCTGTACCATGCATCTAATATGTATGCAAGTATATATGTAATATAGAACTCTTATATTATATTATATTTATAAGTTTATACTGTAATATACAAGTGATCTAAGGTTTATAAAGCCTAGTATCAGCACAGCCCTACCTATTACCTAGTATCAACACAGCCCTACCTCAGCGGATAAATTGATTGGCTGTTTCTCTGCTAACTTGATGGCATTTTCAACAATAGCCTTGACCTCTGGATGAGTTTCATCTACACTAATCTCAGGCGGAGGTGGGGTGGGTTGAGGGGTCTCGTCTATAATAAAAAGCACTGATGTAAAACCGAGCATGAATGATGAAATATATAACACAAATTTATCTAGCTTTTTATAAAATTAAACAAAAAAGCAACTTTGACACGAACCTATTGCGAGCAGCTTTAAATCAATTTAACTGAATAATATATTATTATCTTCATATTAACAATAATATCTCACTGGTGGCCCAAACAGTTTCACCAATAAAGTGTTGAAATCAACTCAGTTAATCTGACTAACATGAAGTGATATTGGCTAGAAATGCGTAGAAGAGCACAGATCTGGTATGACACAATGCGGCGCATAGATAGACAGGTAGTATGCTAACTGGAACAAGCAACTCCAAAGCAGCCATAGCTGAGTGCAACACAATGCAAGGCTGCAACTTCTAAATCGATGTGAAATATAGTTTAATCTAAATGTTCCCGAAATAAAATAGAAAAACAATTTTCTTTCTATTTTAATAATAACTGAAAAACATACCAAACCCTTTCAATTTTTTTTATTTCAAATTGTATCGGTTTTGAATGCATAAAACAAAAACTCAAATCTATTTCACTGAGTTTAGAGTTCATTGCAGCCTCGCTCAATCAAGTATAACATCCTACTCATTAACAATCATCTAACCACACAATAAAAAGAAATCATCTAAAAATTTTAAAACGCTGAAGAAATTTAATAAAAAAAAAAACGGGTAACAGAGACAATTCGGATGCATGCAACGAGGATTTGTATGCAAGGCTAATCACAAACATCAAAAGCAGAGTACGGAAATCTCAGTCGGGACTTGCCTTGTTCATCGACAAACTGAACTGATTTCTTGACCCCTGTTAAAGTGTAAGTATCTACATGTAACAGACAGGGATTACATTACTACAAACATAGTATTGAAGCTTAGAGAAAGGAATATGCTTACACAAGCAACAGCGGGGCTTAACTATGCTTACAACACGATAAGTTTGTGTATATTGCATACGTCTATCATTATCACAGATATAATATCAGATGGTGAAATGAGAGTAAAGGTGCAATACTTTGGGCTGATGTTAATGATGGTGTGGTAAATGAGGGACCTACAGTTTGGGAAGACAATTCCTAACACACCCTTTGATACACACTCATAATATATAGCTGTAATATACATCATGTACAGCTTTTCAAACACTTAACTTTTCCCAATATAAATGACAGGGTATCAGTTTAATTCTAATTCCTGCATGCATACCACACTATGTCTTGCTGTACAACAACTCATATATGCACATGTTTACATATAATACACCTAGCCTGAGAGCATATGTTTACATATAATACTAGCCTGTGAGCACATGTTTATATATATTACACTGACCCTGAGGCTTCAAATCAGCCGACTCAGCTTTCTCATCATCCTCTTCATTTTTCTTTTCCTCTTCTCCAGCAGCCGTTTCACCTTCTGTAGTTTCACCTTCACCTTCGGTTGCTCCGTCTTTTTCTTCAGCAGCTTGATCTTTTACAGATAATTGAAATAAACATCAATGGATTTTCATAGAGCTGCTCAATTTTATGCATTTTCTACTTAAAACATATCCGCATTCTCAAACTCAGCCAGTCAAGTGTGTTCAACCCTCAATACCATAAATATGGTAAAACAGAAAGCAATATCTAAGATGCAATACATTAACAAGTAATACACAAACAAACAAACAAACCTGCAGGTTGATCAGAGACCTCTCCTTCTTCACCTTCACCAGCCTCTGCTGCTGCTAGTGCTGCCGCCTCCTTTTCAGCAGCTTCTCTGGCCTGCCGCTCTGCTTCTTCGGCAGCTAATCTTTCTGTAAACAAACAACATTACGTCATGGAGTAAACAAACAGCATCACTTCATAGAGGAAACAAACAGCATTACTTCATGGAAGACTGCTGGATGTAATTTATTGAAATTGATAAAAAGACCATCGACTGGTATTGTTCAAAATAAAATGCATATGCAACATTTATATGCATGCTAAAAGTGGCAAGAAATTACCGGAAACTTCTATACGTGAAATTTCTAAACTAGTCTCGGCTGTTGCAGTTAGGTTCTCTTTAACACCTGTGATTTTCTCACTCGAGATGGTAAAAAGACATCAGCGGCTTACCTGCTTCCACCCTTGCTGCCTCGGCAGCGGCCTCCTGAGCATCTTTAATTTTCTTCTTGATCTGTTCAATGGCTGCCTCAGTGGACTCTTGTCTGACTGTCTCAATATACTTGGCTTTCTCCTCGGCCAACTTAGGGTCAAGCTTAGCCTGCACGTTGACTACCTTAGCGCCGTATCTACAGCACACTTACCAGTTTCAGTAATACAAATACTCAGTCTGATAAAATTTAGACAGTCTAATACGAATCTGATGCAGTAACAACACTAATTTCAACAGCTATAAATTGAAACAAAATATCTTTTTATAAACTGTGCACAAATTCAGGTACTTAGAAATTGCTAGTGTCAACATGAAAATTTAGGACGGGCTCCAAAGAAGTTATTTCAACTAAATTCTAAAGAAATATGAATATAACAATATATTTGTGACTAGCAACAGTATTTACCAATTAACTACAAGTAATGCTCGTACCTTTCTGCCAACAGTTTACTTAGAGTTGAGGTGCCGGAATGAGGTGGCCCCAGAACCGCAAACTTAGCTGGAGGTCTTGGTTGAGGAGGAAGCAAGTATGGGCGGGGGTTTTTAAGAAACTTCGCAAAAGCCTCTGGCGTTGACATCAGGTAAAGCTTATCCAAGAAGCTACAAGAGACAACCAGCGTCACTGTAAATAGCTCCACCTTTTTTGTTGCAGAACATTAGAGTTTTCAAGTTGCATAATATTATCTGATTTAACTAGAAATTTGGAACAAAATTTAAAACTCACCCGCACGCAAATTCTGCTCTACCAGGAGAGAGAATACCTTCTTGTAGCGCCACAGGGCAGTATCGAAGCCATCTGCTTCTTCTCCATCTAAATCTGGGTGCCACCTGTAGTAGTGACATCACAGAAACTGTATACAGTGTGATGAGTAAGTAATGACATCACAGATACTGTACACTATACTGTACACTCACCATGTTTTTAGGAGCCAAGTTTCTCATCAACTCGTCTGTCTCCGTGTCCTCGATAACTTCCTCTTCCTCGTCCATATTAGCCAATCGAATTGGCACGGCAGCCGGCCGGATGTTGAAACAGTTCAATTTGGCTAAAATTTGCTACAAATCACAGACAAAGTTATTATTCTCTCAAAACAAAATTTCTTTCACCTTAAAGATGCAGCAGATTAAACTATAAAATGATATTTTATAATTGTATAAAATATCATCAATCATAAAAAATAACAGCTAACATTAGGCCTGCAGCAAAACTTTTCAATGTGAAATTCTTAGCTAAAACCTACATTACAAAATAAAATGTAATAAATTTGATATGATTATTATTGGAGACTATAATCATAGAAATATAATGCAAACAAAATAAAAAATCAAAAGACAACAAACAAGAAAAATGACATAAAACCTTTTCCAAGACGTTGACAGGTTGATTAGCATCGAGTTCTATGAGATGTTGTTGATTGTGATCAGCCATGTAGTCCTCCAGTATTCTCAGCATGGCACTGCGATAGTGAGCCACATTAGTCACCACATGGTCTGGTAGATCCTCCGGTCTAACGAGCAGACGACTCACAGTGTCTGCTGGTAAGACGGAAGGTTGATCCTGATTCCCTTCCTAATAGACACAAATTGCACAAAAAAAACTTTAGGCTATATGAAAGTTAGTAACTTTTTAGATGATTAATAAAAAAACTTTGCCAACAGATCTAGCAGTGTTTAGATTTTATTTGCAACAAAATTTATAAATTCAAATTAAAGCCTATAAACTAAATGGTGTTAACAAAATATGTTGCTAGATTTCGACAATTACATGCCAGTTGCAAGTTGGATGTCTACAACAATTTTCCCCTCAATAAACCTAAACAGATATTGAGTAATGACTAGCTACAGGAGTTACCTCCTCCTCCTCGTCTTCTGCTTCCTCTTCCTCTTCTTCCTCCTCGTCTGTTTCCTGTTTAGGTTTCGGCTCAGGTTTGTCGGGATTGTAAACTTCTATAGTATAGATTTCTCCGGTGAGCGGGTCAACTCTTTGCCCGATTCGCCGTCTCTCTAAATCTGAGTCAGGAATCTGAAATATGAGACGAAAAAGTCTATAATTGATAAAACATGGTGAAAAGTAATTGAATGATGTGAACAATATTTTGTCTTCCAAACTTCACTATTAGATGGAATTATTGTGATTATACAAGCATAAGAATTGCAAACACGAAGTGCAATTTAAATGTTTGAAAAGCTTAATTTGCATCATGCCAGATATTAGTGATTTAGATTTAACCTAAAAAAACAGACAAATGATTCCACCTTTATATGAACAATAAAATCAGGCTTTAGATTAAAATTCTTTATGTGTTCTAATTGGTCTTTGATAGTCATATAGTCCTCATTTAGCGAAGGAAGTCCATCTAGTACATAGCCATGGTGGGCAACCTAGATAACAAAAGTAAAAACACAATAAAGTAGGAATTCAAAGATATTTTATATTTATCATAGTTGCCGAAGAATATATTGCACATGAGCAGGTTATTTTAGTTTTGCAATAAATCAAATACCAAACGACAACAAAGAAACATGTATATAGGAAAGTCAACACACTTCCGGAGAGTTGATTTTGTCTTCAATCATTTTGGCCACCATTTCCTCTGGCACAGCTTCCCCTCTGTGCAGCATTTCTCTGCACTTGTTTCCAATATCTGTGCCCATTTCCATGTTTTGCAATACTAGCTCAGTGGCTACAAAATTGCAGAAAATAAAATAATACATACAATTGTCACAATCACAATACAAGAAACAAGAATATCCAAAACATTGATACAGCTTGTTAAGTTAGATACTTTGGACTCGGTCAATGTTATAAAAGCAACTCATTGACTTCAATAAATCAAACATGCTTACGATTCACAAGCTCGCAATGCCAGTTTTGTGAAATCTTTCTGGCAATTGCTGTTTTCCCAGATCCAGGCTTTCCAAGCACCAGAAAACATGTTGGATTAGACAATAAAAACTTGAGCTCAGTCTGCAAATATATACACGGCAAATAGCAGTGAGGAACACAAAAAAACTAAAACAATTAAAAATGATAATTATGCAATAAAATTTAGTAATGACATTGACAATGCTCATGAGACAGAACATGACAGAATTATACACTCACTATATCATCATCATAACAATCAGTCTTCTCTGATTGTTTTAGCAAAGTTTCTAGATCCATTGAATGACTGACAAGATCTTTACCCTGT
Organism: Bugula neritina; assembly: GCA_964035545.1. Lineage (NCBI taxonomy): Eukaryota > Metazoa > Bryozoa > Gymnolaemata > Cheilostomatida > Bugulidae > Bugula > Bugula neritina. The sequence continues at coordinate 30,273,628 of OZ037767.1, forward strand.
CCAAACAGCAGGGGTTTATTTCCTGGTTCTGCGGTCTAAAATGAATTTAAAATAAAAGAGAAATATGAGCTGCTTTGATCCAATACACCTTAAGCTTTTACACAACAGCTTTAGTACAAAAAGCTTAAAGAACTTCTTAACTTGAATTTAGCATTTAATTACAATTTGAAAGCTTACTTTAAAACAAAAAATTTCCACATTGCTGTGTTTGGTATAAATGAAACTGCATAAAAATTATGTTATTCTTATTTTAGTACAAAAGAAAAATCTACTTGAAATAGTTTATTTTACAATTTCTTATTAATAAATGTAAAATATTACAACAAAAAATCGTTTTCAAGTTGAAAATACTAGAAGCTGAACACTAATAACCAGCACTCAACACCACATATTATTTATTTCAATTTCAATTTGTCCAACAACTAACAATTTTTTTTAGTTGCTAATTATATTAACTATAAGTATAAGCTAGTCAATAATATTAATAGTAATAGTTAATACTATGAAAAATATCATAAAAATATTAATAATAGTTTGATTGTGAATCAAGTATTTGGTGTCCTTTTAATTGCTAAAACTAAAAATAAAACTAAAATAAAAGTTATTTTCATATTTATAGTCAAGTTATACAGTTGGAGTTATACTAATACTTGTAGTGAAATTGAAAGAGTCACATTCACAATCACAATGATTCACTGTGACAATCACAATGACAATTACAATCAACTTCAAAACTCCACAGGAAATCTGACAGTTGGTCTTTCATTCAACAATTATCTTTACATATAAACGCGTGTTTAGTTAAACAAAACTTACTTCCATTTGAACCTAAACTAAGTAAACTTCTACAGACATTTAAACATTTGTCCTCAGTTTATTGACCACCTATTCTGGAGGGTCTAAAATCGTGTCTAAATCTTGTACTAGTACGTTTCTTAGCAACAACGTATTCCGCATGCGCTAAAAATAATCTCATAGTTATTAAGAAAAGATTTAAAAAGTATTGAAACACTGATTGTTTTAAAAAAATTATTTTAAAAATTACAACAAATTAAAATTAAAAAAATTTAAACTGTTTTCTAAATTCTTAAATTCAAAGTCTTTTTGAGTGAGAGCGGCTATAAACAAACATGTCTGCTCCCATGCAATGTGTTTTTCCGTTGACCCACCAAGAATATTTCCTATTTGAGAATGAATTCAAGTTCATTGATCAGCATCTTTTACAGAATAATAAAGTTTTGTTTTCAGGAAAATTTCAAAAGTAAGTTGACTGTAAATTTACTTTGACACGTTTTAAAATTATCTTATTTTTGATTGAATTTCAACTTCTAGTTCTACTTAAACTTAAAGTTATTGTTAATGTTAAAGTTTAAGTTAAACTTAAACTACACATTGACATTGAGAGTGAGACTGAGTTTTAACTTGAAGAACACTGGAACTCAAATTGACATCACCGTTGAATTTGATGTTAATTTAGGTTTAACAGTAACCCAACTTGAAGTTCAACTTGATAAACAATTTTTGGTTAATAATATTAATAGTTATACTTATAGTACAGGTACTAGTACTAAGTCTAATGCTAATACCAATAGTAATACTATAGTAATAGTAAAAGTAATAGTAATACTAATACCAATAATTGGTAACCAAGTTGAAGTTTAACCTGAGCCTAGAACTATGATGTTTAAAAGACCATGTTGATATTCATATATACTAAGTAGTAAATTACTTATAGTTTGCTATTATCATGTTTAAAACAAGGCAACTGTTGAAATTTTATGTAAACTTAACAGCTAGACATATATCTTATAGTGAATTACTTATACTTATAGTTATAGCTTCCCTTAAGGCTTAGACACGAAAAATGATAAAAAAAACTTTGATGAATGTAGTTGAAGTAAATATAATTAAATTTAACTTTTCAAGTCACTGTTTTAAATTACCTGTGGTTTAGTTTAGTCACTTCACTGCTCCAACAAGCTGCAGTGAGTTATTCTGCTCAAGGGAAACATGTTGTATACATTCGACCAGAGCCTCTCTCGAGTCTTCCAACACCAGTGCATGGCATGTATCAGATGAATTACGCTACAGTACAAAATATAAAATATTTGTAAGTTAGTAAGTGCGTATCTTTTGTTGGCCTATTTCAGTTTAGCAGTTTGAGTTATTGAGAATTTTGTCAATGTTGTATTACGTATAGTGGTATCACAATAAAGAAATGTTTGTTTTATAAAATTATAACTAAAATTCAACATCAGATTTTTATTTTCCAAAATAGCAATTCTCAGTAAAGAATACAGCTACTATTAATAACGTGGCATTGTGATGACATATAGGAATGCAGAAATTCTTATAGTGTTTTATGTTATACAGGTATATGTCCACATCTAAAGAGCTGATAGCATACCTGTGTTCTATCAACAATGCCATGCTGATGGTACCCAAGGCTATTATTATAGAAGGTTTTGATGAGTATGTGAGTCAGCTACAGGTAATTATACTAGCAGGGGAGATAACTCATTTTATATACTGCGTATCTGTAATATATTCAACATGTAGTTTTGTAGCATCTATAATGTGTTGGCATATTTATCTATATAGCTTATTCATGAAAGCCTAAACTTTATCTTTGAATAAAATTTTGACTTATATAGGATTTTAAATGGGCAAGTGCTGTGTTTGCATATTCAGTTATGATTATCACTAAGGTATGTAGTCATATTGCTGTAAACTAATTGTTTCTATACTTTACAGTCATAATATTACCCATGTCCAATTCTTTGTTCAATAAACCCAATTTTCGCAGCTTTTTGGCCCAAACATCAAAAGTATTTATTGTATTTTTTTGTTTTAGTTTGGGTCAGAAATTTCTATAGCCAAGATGTGTTCTCTTTTACTCAACACTTTGAATTATTTGCATCAGAGGTAAGTAATGGCGTAAGCAACCCAAGACATGACCAGACGTAACATAAGCAGACGTAACATAAGCAGACCAAGACATAAGATTACTCATCCAACTGGTTTGTAGGTTAGAAGAAACAGTTCCTGTCCTATTGTCAGTAGTTGATACTCTCTCTCCACATCTCTATGTCTACAGCCGTTACTGCCAAGTCTTCTCTCTGCAACAGTCTCATAGTACAGGTAGTTATAAACTAAATATACTATTGTGATATAGTTGTAATGTTGTAACATATAAACTACTTTCCCAGCCCTGACTTCTAGTAGTGTGAATATCTAATACAATTTGATTTTATTGCTTTCCTATGCTTAACCCTAGTTTTAAAATAGTATCAAGTTTTGCCAACAGTGTAAATTATGACATTTGAATTGCATAAAAGCCTAATAATTATGTAATTGCATACAAAATGAACAAAATTAGATTTGTAATTTTGTTTACAATTAGACTACTATATAAAATATCATGTTATCTATTGTTTTTTAGAAAATGGTTCTGAAACTCATTTTATTCTCTATGAATTATCAAATGAAGAGCCAACATCTTCAACTTGTCAGCTTTCTCTCACTCAAAGTCATGACAATATCAAATTGACCAAACTAGAACTGGTGAATCGATCTACACCAATTTTATAGATCTTACTGCTTTTCATTTTTAATTTAATTTATTTTTTATCATTGCTTTTCACTTTGTGACCTAATGCTTTTACTAAAAATTACTGCAAACTATATGTTATGTAAATAAATATATGCTATTATCATATCGTGCACCACCAGGTTAATTCTGAATATTATATATTCTATAGTAATTGGGAGGGTAACTCTTCATGTCTCACAAGAGACCATTGGAATTGCATTATAATTATTTGGATCTAGATACTTGTAAATTTTGATAAGATTATTGATTTTTAAAAGTAATAGCTATGAGTGGGTCGTAGTGTAGGCAGCAAAGCTATTGAACAGTAGAATAGTAATTTGGAGCTCACAAACTTGCTCGAACTTCGATGTACTTTCTGGACCAAATCCCCTAGGGTAATCTAAATAGCGCTTTGTGAGAGGACAACTATTAGCAATACTGAATTTTAAATCGGTGAATCCATTTAATATTTTTATCTATGACTAGACTGAGCACTAGAGAAATAGTCGGTTTGTAATATCCCCCTCCCCGAAATAAATTTGTGCAAGTTTTTGTTTTCTGAACTGTGACTCAAAAAAGTGAAAACATGGTGCTTCTGTTAATAAAAGTAAATAAATTAAAGTTATGTAAATATTAAATTAAAGTTATGTTTATAAGTTATAGTTAAAGCCTTGCAGAGCTAAATAATTAGCGTTTCAAAGCTAAAATAAACTTCAAATTGAATGAACTGCTGTTCTGAAGTACGCTCCAGGGCATCACATTTAATGATTTATACATTAACATTTAACATTTGTATTTTTATTTTATCAGTTACAACCAGTATCACTATCAGTATCGTATGGGTATCACTATCACTATGATAGTGACTATGAGTATGACTATCATTTAGTTTTACAATCACTATCAGTCAGTTACTTAGTATCAGTATGAATATCACCATCATTCATGCTGATTCTATCACTACTATCACTATCAGTATCACAATGACTAATGCCAGTAAATAATGGCTAACGAGTATCAGTATGAGTATGACATTGACTGGTGAATGGCATGGACAATGCTGAAAGTGAATGCAGATGCTCAAGCCCAAGGACATTTTCATATTGATTGAACCACTGAACTCAAAATATCTTCTCCAGTTCAATGGATTGGGCTTAGCAAATGTAATGCTAATATTATTAATAGTAATACTAATACTAATAGTATCACCTGTACTAATAGTAATAGTAATACTAAGTCTAATACTAACAATAGTTATAGTAATTGTTATACTATAACTAATAGTAATAGTAATAGAAAATAATTATGCTTTAACAATAACTTATATAACTGTTTTACTTACTTTTACTTTTAGTTTTAGTCTTATAGTTATAGTAATACTAGTAGTAGTAAACATTCACATAGTTATAGTAATATAATTACTGATACTGGTGGGAATAACTATACTTGTGTTTATGCTTATAGTTGTACTAATAATTTATAACTATAAGTTATAAATCACAGAGTTGAATGAAAATAATCAATGGGCAATCACAATGACAACACAAATATGAAATAATACTATCAATATGTGACCTGGCACCACAAAACAAGGGATGTAGACAAAATGTTGAAAATCTAGTTATTACTATGGAGTGATAGAGCAGACTTTCTCGAACATTTTGCACTTTATTTGAAGTCTCTAGCATAAATAGAACTCGAGATATCAGTATTTAAAAACTTTAACGTTTTTAGAATTTCTAAATTACTGTTTCGAGAAAATCGCGTTTAAAGTTGGCAACTCTAGAATAAGTTGAGAATTATTTGTTTACAATTTACAAGCCTTAGCAACGGGTCTTTGTATAGAAGAAATAGTGACAAATTTGGTATCAAAATAATTGTGAAAGCTTGGGCTTTCTGTTAAATTAAATTTCATGCTGCCTCAACATAAAATTAGGTCAAATATGGCTGCCAAACTTTTTGTCTAATTTATTTGTCAATTCGCTTTTTACTTTGTTTAATGGTTGAAAGGTTTAACAATTCCAGCAAAGAAGAGGATGTTTCAGCAAGTTTGTGTGTTGAGATATTTAAATTAGGCATCCAAGTCAGCAGGAAGTAATATAAAACAAAATGGCTGCTGCTTCCTCTTATACATTGAATATCTCCCTTTCCTCTAATATATTGTGTAATATATCAAACTGCAGCTATTGAGCTGTGCTGTTTCATAATTATTGCTTAATGAATGGAACACTTATAAGAAAATTATTTGACTATTATGAGATCATGCAAGGTTCATTTATAAATATCTTTATAATCTCTAACAGCAACTAAATTTAGCAATTGATTTGGCTGAGATGTTCATGTTGAAAATATAAACATAAAATCAGCTATTTGAACTTTTGAGTTTTATTAAGCAATAATATTCACATTTAAAACATCAAATACATTATTTTAAAAAACCAATTAGATGCAGTAAAAAATCCAGCCTGGATACAACCATTATGCTTGAATTAACTCTTATCAAGAAAAGAAAATTAGGTAGCTTCTACGGTTGTTGCAAAGAAGGCACTTATCATCTTTCTACTTCCTAGGTCTTCATAACATGAGTTTACGGAGTATGGACACATAACATCATGTATGTGGCAAAACCTTCATCACTATCATCAGCTGATTTTCTAGCAATTATAGATGCTGCTACTTGACATCCATCCTGCCAATCTACCCACTTATTGTCTATTCCAGAGCTGAAAGTACAATGTTGACTTTTTTTAAATAACAAAAGGAAACGGTAGCTTGATTAGAAAATATACCCAGTTATATTATAAAAATTTAGTTGGCTAAACACTTTTGTGGTACTATTATGGCAGCAGCTAATTGTGATCCTGCATTTCATCAACGTTTAAATTTATTGAATTAAACAGAACAATTTAAATTAAAAAAATTCTTGATAATTTTAAAGCACATCATTAAAAGACTGCAAACCTTTTTATGAATGAAATAAGCAGAAGCCATAACCTTGCAAGCCAAAATCCGGAGTGTCTACATTAGAAGTATTAGATTGAAAGGTAGTAGAGTTGTGTAGGTATAAGTCTTCACTCTAATGCCCTCACAAGCCCACTTTCTAAAATGTACAGAATATCGGATTATTCTATATTAACATAGTATCATCAGTAAAATTACACATTATGCACTTGAATATCTAGCATATCTGCAATTGGCAATTTTGAAGCAATGTCTTTAGATAACTATTAACCACTCAGGCATTTAATAGAGTAAAAAAGCTAGCTAAGTGCAACTGAATCTATTAAAAACATTTACTATAAAATCAATTTGAATTCAATAAATTACTTTAAAATATGAATAAATATTTGCTCATCTTATAATAAAATTAAAAAGTTTAGACTATTTATGCATTCAGTTAGTGCTACTACTCACTAAATAAGACTAAAAGTAACTCACTGGAAAACCAAGTCAGTCAACTATAGAATCATCATGAACTCGCATTAATATTTCATCATTATACTCGTTTACATTTAGTTACATTTATCATTTCAATTTGGTTATAGGTGATGCTTTTATCAATATGAATATGATTATCAATTGAGTTTTGACAGTAACACTACCTGTAAGCCTGCCTAATGTGATAAAGATTTTATCATTATATTTTAAATCAAACTTTGAGCTAATTTAAAAATCACAAAAGGAACCGGCAGTTTGACTAGTATTAGTAGGCCTAATATTAATACTGATAGTAATAGTAATCAGTAACTGTATTGACAAAATCTAAAACAGAGGCTAAAAGTTACTAAGAGTAAGAGTAAGTCTAATGTAAATTGAAATATTAACTATAGAATAAATCAATAAATATAATACTATCAGTATGAGTATCAAGTTTTAAGAGCAAAGGCGAAACTCAGAGTCAGACTCAAATACTAATACAGTAATACTAATAGTAATAGTGAATTTATAATTATTAATTACTTATAGTTATACTATAAGTTATAGTAATACTAATAGTAATACTAATAGTTATACTATTAGTATTAGTATTAGTATTACTATTAGTATTATTATTAAAAATTTAATGAGCTACATTTGGTTTTACTACCAAATACCAGTATCAGTAAAACACGAATAATATTCATTATGATTATCATTATAAGTAACCGTACCTCAAACTGTGAGTCATAGTGAGAGTCATTTAAATAGTTACTAGTACTACTAGTACAGTAGTAGTAGTAGTAATATAGAATAGAATAGACTAACTCCAAGACATACTCCTAGTGATAGTATAAATATTATTATTAATAAATTGATAACTACAAATAATCCTGGCAGCAATTCTAAGTTAGTAGCGTAAATGATTGTTTTGAGTATAATTACCTGTATTGTTGTGGTTTTCAAGCTTGAACGCTAAAGATAAAGATTAAGTTTAGCATTTATCACTAAAGGGCAAAACAGCTCAGTAACTTAAAAGCTAACTTTGGATGGAACGCGATGAAAAACTAAAACTAGCCTTCGATTTTAAATATGATGCTTCTGACAATACGAAGAAAGAGGTGTAAGCTAAATTTATTTGATAAAAAATAAATTTGGAAGATCTCACGCTATGAAAATGACTAAAATTGTCTTCTTTCTTTAATTGATAACTTCGCAATTTTTTCATCATTTAAAAAATTGAAAGCCTTAGTTACCAACTTTAAATGCAATTTTAGAGCTGAAGGAATCATCAAATGCTTACGAAAGTATGATTTTTGAAATCCTTGAATTTATTTGTATTAGAAAAGTCCAAAACCTAAAAATTGAAAACTAATTTCAAATTTAAGTATTTCCAAATTAAACCTTCATTTACTACACTTTATAAACACCGCCACATCCCCGGTTTTGTCGCGACTGGTCACATATGTTCACTCTGTAAGTCTAATCAATAACCTAAAAAGTTAGTCTAGTGTCATGAGATCCCTTTCTTACACGTTGGTGTTCACTCTCACTAAATATTGCCCTAACTTAAAAATGTCTATAATCAAAATGATCTTTACAGATTCAGTGAGCAGTCAACATCAGTTGCATGGCGGATGATTCAAGTCTCCAATTATTGCCTGTTCACAGATTTACTCATCAGATCAAGAATCAGTCAGTAGCCTTTCAAGTTATTCAACTTGAAAAAAGTTTTTTTCTTTGGGTAAGTTTTATCATCATAAACATGTAAATCTTTTGTTTCTCTTTTGAGTATTTAAACATTTTATTCTATTGAACTTGCATAAATATGTGTTTAAGCTAATTAAATAAATATAGTCAATTTGTGTATTTGACTTTTTTAGGTAGGGACAGGTGAAGCTGCGGAGTTATCCCATCTCTGTTTGGCTGTACAAAACAGCTATCAGAAAACCCCTATTGCCAGCACATTATTTAGTAACAGCGCTAATAGCTACAGCAACGCTCTCTCCCAGAGACTAGCTAAGAAAACTGGCAAACAAGTGTTTCTTAGTTACAATATACTGGCTGATGATCCTGACCTCCACCAAGATATTCAGCTGAAGATATTTGAGGAGCTTGCTGTTGCTCCCGAGTCTTTCTAGAATATTAAAATGTCAGCTGATAAAGGCTTAGAATCTAAAACTTCTGCCGAGACTAACAGATACGCTAACCCCCATGGACGAACATCTTGGGCACGTGCTGGAGCGACTTCTGCATTCAAAGCTATTAATCCGGAGCTCTTCATTAAGCCTAACAAGTTCACTACGGTTGTAGGTTTATTAGCTTTGTCTGGCTGTGTTGCTTTCATGGGTTATATGCACGCAATGGATGAAAACCAGAAGGATTTCCGAGAAGGCACTGCATACAAAGCCGTAGATGAAGATGGAAACTATAGCAAGGTGGTAAGCAGGAAGTCAAGGTGGGATTGAGATGTGACGGTTGAAACGTATTCACCAGATTAATCCTGCTCATTTGCAGTGATAGTTTACCTTTAGAGTGTGTTTTGGTTTTGGCTGATGAAGGATTTTTTGATCACAAAAATCGATGTAGAATTGTCAGCAAATGACAGCTGCTGTTTATATGAAGAACTGATTCTAGTGTTTGTAAACAGACAAGACAATGCTGGTGTATTAGTAACATTCTATGATATAATAATACTATTTGAATTAAGAATTTCCATTCCATTATAAACACAATATAATATATATAAACTATGAAAGGAGTATTTGTTATACAAGGTACATGTACATAAAAAGCATTTTCATAACCCTATTGTTATGTAACATAATAATATGGACGATAATCTATTCACGATAAAATACATTTGAATTCAGTTATGCCACCAGGGTGAGCCCTGCACCATTTCCATCCACCATTTTCCTGAAAGCTGGTCCAAGTTCGTCATGGAACTCTTTCTGATTTCGAGCAAAGTCAAATATCTGCAAGAGAAATTTTTAAGATTCGAAATTATTACCAAAAGTAATTTTCTCCAAAGATTCGATAATTTTGCTTACTTTTATGAGCACACAACTCCTCAGCTAACACTAGGGCTTTTTATAAATATTTCACTTCCTTTTGATCCTTTAAACACCAAAGCTTATCAACCATGATTGAAACTAGTACTAACTACCAGTTCAGTGGTACTAACTGTATGGGACATTAAGTGAGACAGTTGACAGAGTTGAAAGCTAGTGCAATAATTACTCTTTTACTGACAGAGATACAATTTTCAGGTATCCTTCCTTTCCCTATTCAAATATTGCCTGTAATATATGTACAGTTTAAATAAAGTAAGTTTTATCTCCAATTTATTTTTAAATTCAAGATGGTTGCTCGTGTGGGAGTAATTTACTGTATAACGAAGGGAGCCATAAGTAGTTGTGATATACTAACGATATGTGCGGAGGGGGTATCTGTACACTCGTCCATTGTTGTACAGGAAGGTTCGTCAAAGGGCCCTGACACATCATAGTTCTTGAGCATAGACATATCTGCATGCAACATGAGGAAATTAGAATCTGGTCGTGTCCATGCCGTAGAGCTGAAACAAACAATGGTTAAATGTGTAAAGTGCGCTATATTTTACTTATTTAATTCATTTTAAAAATTGTTGAAAAATCCATGGTGAAATTATTTCGTCCAAGTTTGAAGGTCATGTGATACCAAACACTTTTCATATCATTAATAATTTTCGAGATTCACAGAATCTATCAGAAAAATGAATGTTACAATATATGAAAGCGCGAATCACCATAAATGCATTATGATCATAAGGTTAAAAATACTTAAATGGTGCCTCTTTTAGGCCTGCATGTCTTCCTACATTGTACTCTGTAGAATACATTTATAAGAACTGGTGTAGGTTTCTATTATAGCCTATAATTCATTTCCTGCCAGCATACAACCTGCTTCTGTGAGAACCCCTACATATAAATGCTCTAACCTGCTAGTGAAATGCAACAAGTAACTTTCAAGGAGTTGTCTTTACATCACTTATAGAGAATATTTGTAGAGAGAGGAGTGTGAAGTTGCAGCAAATATTTGATGCAAATAAAATTATTAATTAATTTCATATTGAAACTATATTTATATCACAAAATAGTATTTATCAACAGTTCTTAAAAAAATTAAGTTTAGGGAATTGCAATTTGTTGCATGAAATTCTTTCCGTGTCTTCATTTTTATAAGGTCATTCATATGGCAAATTACGGCACAAAAATTCTCTGCTTCATGAACTTAGTGTATCATCTGGGTTAATTCTTTGCATATTTTGTGACTGCCAGTAAAACAGTAAATGAAAGTTATCTGCTCTTTGAAAACAAGGGCACCTAACTCCCAAGAAGTACAAACTCACTTGACAAATCTGTTTCTGAAGGGTTTAGCGACCCAGTCTCCGGATGCCATGTTTAAGAAGAAGCCATTGTCGAGTCTGCCGGGGTGACCATCCCAAGTCCCTGCGAACCCAGATCTGCTGGTGTGTGCTCCACCCAATGAGTGACAACCTGCGTAATGCTTTATATTCAATATGCATATATAATTTACATGCAACCATATTAGTCTGTCACGTTTTATAGATAAATGATAGAGTACTTATGTAAATTATGCAATGTAATTTATATGCATACAGTATTCAAAGTGAAATAAAAGTGCAAATTACTGTTTTAAAATGTAACTAACCCTAGCTACTCTTTGAGTACGTCTGGCATGTGGCTACCACAAAGTTGATATGATTGCAATAGCAGTCTCATTCTAGGTTAAAGAAAAGCTACCAACCCATCAGAGCGACTGCCTCGCGAGCTGTAATTCCGAACTCATCCTGCAGAAGTGGTATTGTGTTGAGGATGGTGCCGTGTGGAAGATGGCGGTTTGGAAAACCTTGTGCCGGGTTGCAATCCCGTCTACCAATTGAGTATGGTATGTCCACAGTGCCATCTGTTAGAGAAAGAATGTATACTGTACAATACACGAGTTGCTGTAACAAGTAGTTACTGTAGTGTGTTAGTGTAGCCACTCTTTATAACAAGTTACTGTAGCCATGTAACTATTGTAGCAAGTAAAGTCGCTAGTTAATATCTCGAGACAAAGTATAGGATAGCCTTGTAACAAACACTGCAGGTTACATGTTGATACTCTTCCACCAGTTACTCACTGGCAAATGTAGCAGCTTGCTTCAAGGACTCTGTTCCAAGTAGAGCAAATATGTCTGCCAGGGACAGCTGTGGTGCATAGTCATTTTTGAACTTCTTAGCAAAATCTACTGTACTCTTTAGCCCTTAAAATACACAGTGTTATAAAATCTCTGAAGTTACTTTAAAAAATACTACCCTTGTTCATACTACACAAACGTAGCTTGAAAGTGGCTCTTTGGTTTGAAAAGTTGAATAATAGTGGTTTATAGCAACATGACTCAGACTACGTCTAGCTAATATACACATTTGTCGAGGAGGAGCATATAATTGGTGCTAAATAAGAATCAACTTATGCAGAAGATAAAACTTTAAGGGGAGAAGAATATAGTGCAATTTCTGCTCACCTCTGTTCCCGGGATTTCCTTCTGTGTCAACGCACCCGTCACACCCCCCAACACAATCGTGGAATGAAATCTGCACTAATCTGGGCAAAAATGTCATCTGAAAACAATAACAATAACAATTTCTGCATCTTCTTAAAATTGCACATACCTATAATTTACATAAAAACTGATATTATTATGTGTTTATATGTAAAAAAAATTATGCAGAAAGGCAAAAATGTATAAATTAAGAAACCAACTGTAACCACTGTGATAGTTGTACATGTAGGTCAATGTAGATCAATGACACTATATCGTTCTGTCCAAAATATATACATAATACTATATAACATATCACTGGTTATACTAACAGATGAATACTGGCTAAGGTTGATGAAAAAAGCGTTGAAACCGATAAGTGATGTGTTGGTAAGTAGCAACTCTGCTAGTTGGTAAGTAGCAACTCTGCTAGTTGGTAAGTAGCAACTCTGCTAGTTGGTAAGTAGCAATTTCACAAGTTGGTAAATAACAACTAGTGGAATTGGCAAAATAGTCAGCAACTGGCAACCATTTGGTTACTCATCAGACAGACTTACAGACGGCTGATTTATATGCACTAGTCTGCCAGACTGGTATTGCACAATACGATGCTACCATTTTAGGAATATCAGCTGGTAATTGAGTGTAATGTTTAGGCTGCATATTATATTTTTAGGTTTAGACAACAAAATAGATTATCTGAAAGAAAAGTAAAGCTATGCAATGCAGATGTAGAAATGGAATTCGGTGACAAACATCACGACTTCAACATTAGCATCTACAACGTAGTATGCTGATCTACTCTAGTTTTAGTTAAAATAATACAAACACTAACTTTGGTTTTCAATCTTTAGCATTTTTTGCCTAAAACGAAGGAAAACAATTTTTTCTGTAATAAACATAAGAAATAATCATTTATTTTTTGCTGAATAAATTTTTAGCTAGAAAAATCTCTATTTCTTACTTAAAGGCTAACACGGCCCTTGACTGTATACCGTAGGGATCTATTTTGGTGACTCAGTTATCCCTGTAAAGCGCTTTTTATTGCAGTTAAGATGGTAGTTAAGCAGATTAAGAAACACTCATACCATTTGATTTACCCTAAGCATGGGATTAATAAACATCTCATCTTATTAGGGAAATCGCAGAATGACAAAACATAAAATATTGTCTTCTGGATCAGACATTGGTGGAGTTCCTTCAATTAGTCCAGACTAAGCAGCAAGTAGCCTATATAGCAGGCAGTTATTATTAGTGAGAGCACAGGCTATTTAGCACTGCATTCTCTCTCTAATATGAGTGTAGACAAGCAACAACCAAATTACCATTAGTTTCATGTTCACTCCCTTAGTGTAAACTTAACAGCTAAACACGATCACAAATATGAATATAGCTGGGATAGAAATGAGCAATAGCTGCAGAATGTTGGGCTGAAAGCTAAGTTATGCAGAAATTTCCACGTATTACACAACTAGTCAACACATGCAAGGTTGAACTTGAGTGGTTGAAAGGTTTCTGGTAGAGGGGTGGGTTATAGGCCCTTGACTTTCAGTAGACAGAGAAAAGAGCTATATTTATACAAATATGACTACCCATGATAGACAATGATATGAAATAGGAGAAGGTAGTGGAAAGGGATGGGCTAATTGAGGAATTATAAAACAGATAAGTTAGAGAAACTTTGTGAGAAGTAGCAGGTTTATAACTCTAAAGCCACCTTAATATTCAGTTTAAACAAAAATAATTTTTATTCTATGACTAACATCATATGCTATGCATATCAGCTACGTTTTGCTTTGCAGTGTTTCTCTTGATATATAACCAAATGTTTTGTTGATGTAGTATGAGTTAAGGTGGTGTACTGTGAGTTAAGGTGATGTACTGATAGTTAAGGTGATGTACTGTGAGTTAAGGTGATGTACTGATAGTTAAGGTGATGTACTGTGAGTTAAGGTGATGTACTGTGAGTTAAGGTGATGTACTGTGAGTTAAGGTGATGTACTGTGAGTTAAGGTGATGTACTATGAGTTGAGGTTGTATATACTATAGTTAGGTGACATATAAACTATGAGTAAAGTGCTATATCATAAGTTGAATACTGTATACACTCACGTCTTGTCTCAAACGCTTCACTAACCCTCGCTGCAGGAAGGCATGTTGTGACGGAGTCAGATCGGCAGCTGCTGACGTGACTATCAGTATTACTAAAGCTGCTTGAATCACCATGGCTTCCAGAACTGCTGTCAGAAACACAAATAGCACTGTACTACACTGTACACAGCACAGTGCTACAATACATACTACACTGTACTACACTATACACAGCACAGTGCTACAATACATACTACACCGTAATTATACACTGTACACTGCACAGTGCTACATTATAACATAGTACCCTATACACTGCACAGTGCTACACTACATACTACACTGCGCAGTATTACATTACAACAGATGGTTATAACACTCTGTTTAAAAATAATACAGCATATACTTATCTAGTTGGAAAGATAATATAATAAAATAAGCAAATTTTCATACTTTGATCAACAAAGCATCTTTTTCTAGTTTAAAGACAAATTTTATAAATGGCCTACAGTATATACTCGAGGAGAATAGCATTTACTAAATGTTCTTACAAAACGGTAAATTTGTACCCAATACTTAAATACAAAAACAATGTGAACAATTAAATTGTGGTGACTTTATGTACATGTACAGTAGATATATATATATATATGAGTATGGTATAATGAACGGTTTCATAATAAAATATAAATTTACAAAAATAAAGAAGCTATTCACTGATTGCTACAAGAGTTTTTTACATACATTCCATCATCTGATGAACATGTAGATAGAACATACCTGCACTAGGTGGGTGCTGATCACTAGAGTATAAATACGTTTATACAGAACATACAGCGAGAGATGACAGTCTCTCTATGCAGGAGATGGTAATCCTGGAGCTATGCTAATGGTTGGCTCAACCACCTGTGACCAAATGACTTCAGCATTGGAACTGACAGTCTTAGAATACCTACAATGTGACGCTGATGAATAAAACTGAATATTCTCAGTCACAGTGATGAAGATTGATGAATTGAATTATCATTATTTATTGCATTATTGTGTAGTTATTATTTTGGCAATAAATATTTTTGTTGAGTGATCAATTCCGGTATTGATACATTGCCACTGTCATGACTTTTGTAGCTATGGAATATAACTTTGGCAAGATTCTATTAATAGACTCAGTCTCCTTGGCTTACCCAACGAACTTTAGTTTGGGTCGACAGATAACATTCTTGATATTATTGTTTTTCTAAAACAAGGATCCCAATCTTAACTATTTTTAGTTAGTCACTCCTAGTGACAGGTAGAAACAAGAAATATTTTCTACTGGCTGTATTATTTGCAAAGAATGAGTAGTGTGAATATTATTTGTAGACATTATGCAGCCATGACAACATAGCAACTAGTTGTGGTGGTACATTATGAAGGTCAGGAAATGGTAAACATTTCTGTCCATATACCAGAGCTTGTGTGTTACTGTTAAATCTACACCACATGGCTATGTTAGATACAATAGACTGGCAGATACAAAAAGTTCAGTTAAAATGCCACATCTGATAAAACTTAAAAGTTTTACTTTGAGCAAATTAATAGTAAATCAACTTTTTAGATTAATTATAAAATTAAAGAGTAAAAGCACCACTTCCTCTTTTAAAAATGACATTTGAAATTTGAATCTCTAATACTTTGGCTGTGGAGGTGGAGAGTTCATGAGCACCAACCTGTATACCTGATCAGCTGAAATACTTTTCACATCCACCATGAAATCTTGGTCAGAGGGCCAAATCCTTGATGGCCTATCAAGGGCTTATAATTTTAGACAGAAATAAGCCTCTTATAACAAAGAGTCGCCAACATATATCACATGACAGCTACTCCACCCTTTCCCTTAGGACATCACTAACTAGCCCTCCCTACCCTGTAGCCACCCCACCCATTTCCGCATCTTACCTTAGATTCACCTGTTTTATTTTGCATCAAGAACCTAGCCAGTGCCCAATATATTAGCTGAACAAAAGCCTCTGAGGTTATTCTCTTGCCAACTGCAAAGAGTCAACTTTTTCCAGATTGTTCTATAAAATTAAATGTTACACAGACACAGCCAATGAAGTGTAAGATACAAATGCTGCATGTGTAGTTCTGCCAATGCTTAGCTGGTAAAGTAATCCAAATGAGCACAGGAGATGCTACACTACATGATGAAGTGTAGTGAAGACCTAGCACCACTCAGTCGCTTCTACAAGACAGCAGCAAAACCCACCTTTAATTGAAACACGAATAAAGCAGCATTCCCTAAATGATTCTCTAACAAAGCAATACTTCTACAGCAGTAGATTGGGAAGCTGGTGTTACCAAATATACCTTTACACATAGCACAACACACAGGTGCCACGCAAGTCAAGTATGTTTCAATCCATAGTCCAGCTTTCTTGCTAAAACAAAACAAAGGTGGCCTAAATTAAAAAAATTACACTCACAGTACCACACAGAATGCGTCTGGCCTACTGGGCAATATCTAAAATATTTCCTTTGAGATAAAGTTTGAAGGTTGAATTATAGCCATGTTTGAGGAATGTCATGGCTTCAACTTATCTCAAATGTGAATTATAGAATGCCCCGGAATGTTCTAAAATTGAGAAAATAAAAGTATTAATTGGAGCAGTTGGCAAGACACACTTGTAGTCACTAGTAAAATGTCTTTGAAGCCAAAACTCGGGAATTCCAGAAATAACTGATAAGTAACTTAATGAGGTGCTGTTCAGCTGCTATTATACTATACTAATCAAATAGAAGCTTCCAGATTATTCGATGTAAGCAGCTGTTTTTGGAACCAGATAAATATGTAAGACATTGTCCGCCCCTAAAAAAAGCTATTTCTAAATCATAATATTATGGAAAGAATTAGAAAGAAAAAACACAGATACTTTAACTGAAGGCATTTTGATGAATATCTCGTATGAAACATAAATTTGGAAATCTAGTCTTGAATGAGGAATGTTTAGATGAGCAATAAATTATTGTTGCAGAAAACCTTTCAAGATCAGAGTTAATCTGTAAAATATGGTCACCGCTAACATTCCACAAAACAGAGTAGAGAAGAGTAGAGAGAAGGGATAATCGAATATTATTATACCACCACCAAACAGCTTTCCATGAAGTTGAGTAACAAACTGGAACAGATATACAGTAGTTACAGAGGTCAGATGAAAAGCTGTTGCATGTTGCATGCATGCTAAATGCTCCTTCCTGAGCAGCCAAATATCTGCAGTCAAACAGTTGGCTACATATTCCACATTTATTTAACAACAAACCAATTAATTATATTTCTCTGATAACAGACAGTTAATATTTGAGGATTTGCCAGCTGATCAACATTTGACTGTCACCTCCACAGGTAGTTGGTGTTGACTGCAGATCCAGATGCAGTCGTCTTCAAATATGTCTCAAATGTCATCAAAACAATTTAAAGCAATGAATCAATTTTTGACCACAATTATCAATAAATTACAATAAAATATTCATTTTTAATACCAATAAAATCATTTACTTGAAAATAATTTTATACATTAATAGCTTTTTGATTATGCTACTCAAAGCTAGATAAATACCCGCAGTTACTAATGGCAAAAAGACAACAGCTACATATGAAAACAGGGCACACCTTTCAGCCCTGGATGAACTATAAATTAAATAAAGAAAGTATTTTCATGTTAATTTAAAGAGAGTAGCTATATGGTCTAGCAGGTAAAAGATCTGGTTTAGTATAGTTTGCAGGGCCCGTGATGTTGCCAGGCAAAACATCTGGTAATAGTTACTTACTTAGTTGTATCTTTCAACTCATACTGAATTCTCCCAGAGATAACCAAATGCCAAAGAGTCTTAACTTTAAACACAGAGGTGGGGGGGGGGGAGTACCATACCCTAATAAGGTGATATCATTCGGATGCAACTGTACAGATTAAACATTGTAACCAGTGTTGTTAGGCAGTTCTGTGCTAGCAGAATAACATGGTGGGTCCCTCTGTTCGTATGAATGATGATTTGAAGCTCCAAGAACAGTAAAAACTTGTATTTATAAATTCAAAATACTGACAATATAAAGCTTCACATTTATCATTTAAAATTATGCGTAAAGAGTTGCAATGGCACATTATTAGCACAACAATGCCTAAAATATCACAATATAATACAAGCTATAAACCACGCGTCTGGAAACTAATAAGAACTTTAATCTACACTTGTGACCTTTCATAGGTTATTCTGCAGAAAAAAACTGTTACTATGCAGCATCTGAGAATCAAACCTGCAGTAAAGTTTATAAAAAGCGGCAAATAGTCAGGAAAGCCGCAGCCAATTATGTAAATTTGTGCTACAAGCACAGTGAAGTGAAAATGACTTGGTAGAGGCAGGAAGCTAGAGGTAAGGCTGCCACCCAATGTACATGACAGCCAGGTTGGCGGGGTCCACAGCCTGCTGTATCAGGTAGTTCACCTGGCCGCTGACGCTCAGGTAAGAGTTCTGTTCCAAACCTCTCAGCTTGTTCCTAACGAGCAGCAGAGCGTTAGCAGCTTGCTGATGTTTGTTTGTGTCAGCAATGGCATTACTATTGGCTGTTTCCTCTCTGGCAGCAGTGGAGGCTGACCTATTAGCTTGAGTACCTGTAAACAGTACAGCATGACAAAATGTAATACAATACAACATGTATGTAATGCAGTGTAATGTAATGCAGTACAATAAAATACAGTTCAGTACAATACAATGCAAAGCAATACAAAGCAATGAAATGAAATCGAGCACAATTTAAAAAAGTAAAGCTTTGAGTGAACCACCATTGATTTTATAAACTACCACTCATGCTTCAAACTAAAATTAAAATATCTATTATACTGAAACTCAGTCTACTACTGCAAGTCAAATGAAACTGAAAGAATACGCCAACTGAATATAACAATCAAATGAATACAGCCAAATCATAATGACGGATGCTAGACAAAAAATTTTTCAGGTAAAATGAGGAAGCAAAGATCAGCCAACTATTCCATGTGAAAAGTTCGTCAATAAAGCGTCAAATACGAGGAGAAGTTTTACGTAACATCTGCATCATAATAAGCTGTGCTAACACCTTTTCAGCAGAGTGAAAGTAAGTGAAACTACAGAACAGAGAGTAGAGCTGCAGGGGAACTGATCAGACAGGACATTTTCATTAAAGACAGATGCCTGCCGTTTCACTGCACCATCAAATTAATGCTCCAACTGGCCGTCAGTTCATGATTTCTTTAACTTCCTACATTTTATTGTCTTGAAACTGAATAGACTATTGAAAAATTTTATTTTGAAAAGTTTGGGCAGTGCCTATAGACACCAGCATTGACAATAATCGGATCCAAAGGCTAAAGTCAACAAATATTTTGCTAAATCACTCCGTTAATTAATTTTAATTATCAATATTAACAGGAATGTCATTTACTCTTTGCTATTACCTCGAGCTCAAAGTAGGCATTGTTTAAAATATTTTAAATTAAAGATAAAGTAAATGAGTCAATGAGTTGGAACCTGACAAGGCATGTTACTGCTAGTACTATATAGATTGAGTGTTACCTCACTGAACTATCTAATACTATATGAAGGAAACAGTAAAGTATTCCAATGTTAGTAGTAGTGCATGTAGAGGAGACAAATCCAACAATTTACTGCAGATGGCGTGAATTCACTAATAAATATGCCACTATTTAATAGCATCTAAATAGTTACATAACAGACAGACAACATATAGAATATCATCTCCGCAGAGTTGGTACACAATACCACCACCGATGGCAGCACAGACAGCAATTATACAACAGAATCATATCACATCAGACTCACCCAAAATGACAGATTGGCTGGCCAAGGAGGGGTGTATAAAGCTGTCTACACCAGAGGGGAGAGGGGTTCTCAGATCGGTTTGCATCCGCTCCAGCTGCTCAGCTGAAAGGGTCCACTCAAGGATGGGGTCATCGATGAGCACCTGCAGGATGGTGTTGATTATTCTGCCAGATCCCCTTAATACTTTCAGTGTCTTCTCACAACACCTAGCGAGAGAGAGGATAACTCTAACAGTGACAGTACTTTACAGTACTCCGGATATGGAGTGTTTTTATATTGCTGTATGACTATATTACTATATTAAAATAAAACACATTTGCAGCATGCAGATAGCCCAAGGCCGCCTCTAGAATATGCAAAGTAGAGAGCATTTCTGCACACCACCAACAGACTCGGATTCACTTCAACCTTCATTGTACCGTCTCACAGTGTGCATGAAGTGCAGTTTAGAATCCAAGTCTACAAAAGCTATGAGAAGTTCCTAAACTATAGACTGACCTCCTGAAAGCACCATTAACTCCAGTAGGTCCGAAGCCATCAACTAGGTTCCTAGTAAGTCTGAAGGGTACAATCTCAGGCTTAGGAAGAGCTTTACCCTGCTCAAAGGCTACTCCGAAGTCAATGTGAATGAGTTCCCCAGAGTTCTCATCTATAAGTATGTTGTTAGTGTGTCTGTCACCAATACCCAGCACATAGCCAACTACAACACAAAACCATGGAGTGTCAGGTCAAACCACATTTCTGGTGGGAATTTCTTGAAGGTGCGTTACATCAAATATTAGCTCTCTATCTCACTGGCTGAATGTTACTCTTGTACTTACTCATTGAGGTCAAGGTTACTCTAGTACTTACTCATTGAGGTCAAGGTCACTCTTGTACTTACTCATTGAGGTCAAGGCTACACTCTGACTGTACTTCCGACGGGCAGACAACCACCGCTCTGGCTCTGTGAATCTTTCCAAGAAATAATGGCGGAATATCGGTGGGATTTTCCTGCAGAGGTTGTTGTAGGCTTTAACAAAGCTGTCCCGGGAGTAGCTGCCGCTCACGTACTTGTCTTGTAGCACCGACTGTCAGCGAGTCAACAACAGAACGTTATTGTAAATCAAGTTGTATAGAAGAAGACAACTCCAGAGTCAGCTGATAATTCAAATTGATGTGAAATTAAAATGTGGAGGCGCCTTGAGTCTTTAAATTTCTTGTTTTACATGAAATTAAGAACTCTACTATGTTCTCATTTACAAAATAAATGTTGAATAATTGTAATATAGTTGTTGTATTATATTATATACATACATTTTCAATGGCTTTCAATTTCAGTAAAACAGTTAATGATGCAATTTATTTTATAAACATTTAGAAACAAATTTTGATATCATCAGTTTGACTATCTAGTCAGTATGAGTATAATTTCCAATGTGACTTACTAATTCCTGCCTAGCTTTCTGAGGAGGAGTTCCATTAGTCTGGTACCTACACAGCGCCCCCTTTCTGTATGTATCGTCTGTGGATCCAAGCCAAGCCCCTGAATAATACACAAATATTTGCTTTACTTGATTTGCATGAAGCAGAAAAATATGCTGTCACACAAAAGGTGTATAGAGTGCTACACAGGTGTATATAGAGTAGTACACAGGTGTATAGAGAGTAGTACACAGGTGTATAGAGAGTACTACACAGGTGTATATAGAGTAGTACGCAGGTGTATAGAGTAGTACACAGGTATATAGAGTAGTACACAGGTGTATATAGAATAGTACACAGGTGTATAGAGAGTAGTACACAGGTGTGTATAGAGTAGTACACAGGTATATAGAATAGTACACAGGTATACAGAGTAGTACACAGGTGTGTATAGAGTAGTACACAGGTATACAGAGTAGTACACAGGTGTATTGTGAAGCTCACCTAGCGGTATTGTACCCTCACACCACTCTAGTAACCCAGATCTTTGACTCAGTGGAATCACTTTGTATGTTCTCAGTGTGAGAGAGGAACTAGACTGATTAGAATGAAGAAGCTCATTGACCAATGAGAAGACTTGTTGCATGACAGCATCCTGTCTCGTGTCATCTTTTCCCTACAACCATTCGTTGAACTCTTAAATGAATTTGCTATAACATTTGCAATCATAAGTATTCATAAAATTTGAAAAGCTGTCACATGTTGCTATTTATAGACAAAAGTATGAAAAGTACAAAGCTTTAAGTTATAATCAAAAGGAAATACTATAGGCTACACTCCTTAACCTATCAGGGGTCCTACAGAGCTTACCTTACAAAGCTGCTTGTAGATTTTGCCATCCGACCCGACACACTTTATAATCTTTGGTTTACTCAGTCCTGAGGCTATACTACATTGTGAGTCATACTTGTAGACGTGAGGAACGTCACTGTAGTCACATGATGCCCGAGGCTAGAAACAAGCAGGCATAGTCTCACAACAACACAAGAGCGCGCAGTATGTTGGGGTGATAATGTTTCCAGACTACGAGAATAATTGGGAGAGATTTGTATGCAGATGAATTGAATCTTAAAACAAAATGAATCATGATTGAATATTCATAATGAACATTCAGAGACTGGGTAATAGGTTAATTATTAGTTAGTATCAAGTTCAACATGAGCTGTTGTTTTTATGAAATAAGTACTAGTTAAAGTCTACTAGTCAAAGTCTCAAGTAAAAGTCTACTAGTCAAAGTCACTAGTCCAAAAAATTAGTAGCCAAAATACTTTCCTGCTATAATGGAAGTTTAAAAAGAGGAGCACTTCTTACCTTCAATGAATGTGTTAAGACGTGCGTCTGCTTCAGAGCCAATAGAGAAACCAGTTTGCAGTTAGAAGGCTGTAACTTTGTCTTAATGTCTTTGTTGTTAGCCAGGCTGATCAGAGACTCCACGAGCATGTTATACTCTTTGATCAGCTGCGCATTCCTCTGACCAATCTCCTTCAACAAGTTCTTAGCCACCATGGCTCTGGACTGCAGGAGAGAACAGGCAGAAAGCTGAGCAACCTTTCATATTAAACTGTAATATTCTATTTCTTTAGTGCATTGAGAGTAAGCCTACACATCATTGCTTTCTACATCAAGCAAGTTACAATGTATTCCACTTTAATGAATTTGTTTTTTGCAAATGTTTTAAGAGTTGTTTTCTCGATTAAGTGACAAAAATATAAAGCTACAGTATATATATGGTGCACAAATTACTAAAATAAACTCACTTATAATGTTGAATTTTTTGAACATATATAGATAGTACAAGTAACAATAATAGCTATTTCTAAAACATGAATTTTTAAAATTTGTTTATAAATATTCATGCAATATTCAGACTAATGCCACACATATTCAAAAAATTTAAAGAAATGAAAGATTGTTGAAGAAATCATTGCACCTTGACTTCTTTCTGCACATGTTTACTGGATGTGTCTGTTGCCGCACATTTTAGAGCGAAGAGGATGGGAAGGACATGGTGAGGGTGCTCCTTCCCTGCTACTAGAATGAGTTGAGAGAGAGACGTCTGCAAGTCACTAGAGTCTTCGCTCAGTCTTGCTGTCAGCTGACACATCAGCGGGAGAAACTTATGACTGGGCAAGTCGCCAGGCAGCTTCTCCTACAGAATAACATCCAATCATTTACATGTCAACAGTAAAACTGGAGACCAACACCAGCCTGCCACTAACAACCAACCAACCAGCAACCACCAGCCTGCCACTAGCAACCAGCCAACCAGCAACCAACCAGTCAACTAACCAGTCAGTCAACCACCAACAAATCAATTAACTAATCAACCAGCAACAACCACCAACCAGCTAACCACCAACCACCAGTCAACCACCAACCACCAACAAATCCATACTTTTATGAGTTTCCTAATGTCTTCTCTCTTCTCATTATCGAACCAGATGGCTACAACCCGGAAGATGGAAAGCAGATCATACTTGCTGCCATTCTTCATGGTTGCTATGTGATTAAGAAGTGCTCTTTGCATGTTGGTCACAAAAGCTTCTCTCGTCGCATTAATCTCTTTCTCATTCATTTCCATGTTACTACGCAGATTACGCCGATACCTGCAACAGACGAGTTTACAAATAATCCGACCAGCAGAGGACAATGTGGAGATAACAACAAAACTCTATTAATTATTGTTGTTACAGCAGACGTGACTTACTTTGACGACTCGATAGTCTTGAGTTCATCCATCTGCTCCTGCTGTACACGGTGGATAGAGAGTTTACTCTCAAACTCTGAGGAGGTCATGTAAGTTCTCAGTCTTTCGTACTCATTGTCAGCAAACTCTGCGACAGCGTGATACGCTTCTTCTAGTTCTGAATATGATTATAATACGTGTTAGCAATCAGTTTCACTGGTCATACTGAACTAGAGTCCCAGAAGCAAAATACACAGACTGTAGCTATGTAAAGCTTTGACCAACAACACTAGGGAAAGTATTTATTGTTTTAGTTCAGATATAGATAAGTATTAGAATAATCTACCTACTACTAATTAATACTGTTGTCATAAAAAATAAGCTAGAAAATTTATGTGTTCAGCTGATAAAATATTTTATTACTTTCACTACAGTCAATCAGTTTTAGTATAAAAAAATTCAACTACAAACACAAAGCTTGCAATTTAACTTCCTTACACTATGTGCAACATATTTTGGATAATAATAGCACCTATCAGACTGATTCAATTAAAAAAGTCTACAGACAAGACCTAAACACTACCTAAATTATAACTTGCTGATTTAGCAATGCACATTTAAAAGTATTCAAGAAGTGATGCTCACCATTTGCAAGCCGAGAGCGTTCTGCCATCTTGACAGCCGGCAGCAAGTAGTTGTCAGTTATGACATCAGGACCCTCTAATTTTGTGCTGGTTAGGAAGTCTCCGTAGATTCTCAACGCTCTCGAGTAGAAGCACAGGCTAGAATTGTCTTCTCTTTTCTATAAAAAATGCGTGTATATTTCTAAAGGTTGACAATCAGTCTAAAATGACTAAACATAATGCTGACACAAGGTAGCTAGTAGCTGCCGTAGAACAGATTACCTGAGAGAGAGTTTGAAGGTCATCGAGGCAGCGTTTCATAACATACATAGCTCTGTCCTTCTCGCCAAATGCCCAGTACACGAGTCCACTCTCCAAGTCACACTCCACACACCAGAGATCTGGGTAGAGTCTCTTGAATCTGGTTAGAACCATCTCACTTGTCTGTAGAAGTTATAGCATACTATATACTGTACTATACAGTATATAGTATGCTATATACTGTACTATCAATCTGGTACAGTATACTATATGATATACTATGATATATGTTAGACTATTTGGTATACTATACTTTCTAATACACCTTAGTATACCATATAGTATAGTATATCTGTTAATATACTCAAAAGTATAGTACATAGTATGCATCACATTCGAATTCATTATAGAACATAATATATTAAAGCAGCTGTTTATTACTGAGATTTGACTGAGAATCAGTCAATACAAACGCGTTGAAAGTAAAGAGTTACATATCATACAGATGGCATGTTGCATTGTTTAGCCTTTAGACTGAGAGACACTGTAGAGTCCACTAGATATCTGTGTAACGTCTCACATCCACCCTCACTCCCGGATCCAGCTAAACTACGCAGTATCTGCTTCAGCTCTTGTGTTCTCAAACTTGATTGGCCAGTTTTTGAGTCACAAAGTGAATACTGACAGTTGTCTAACTTCTTCCAACCAATCACAGCCAGACCTCTGTTCTCATCACTACATACAGTACAATCAGTGCAGACAACTCCTTATAGTGAACACAGCTGAAGGCAACAAACTATAGTAGAAAAGAAATGCTAAAGATATTATGAGGCATACGCTACAGCTTCAAAAAATATTCTTGCCAGAGCAACTTGTATGACTGCAGTTGACAAACTGTGCAATACGTGTTTACAGGAAATATACAGGTGGAGGTTTTTGTGCTGATCTAAAAAACCTCCTTTCTAATTACTAAAATAAACTAATTTTAAAATTTCCAGAGTTACAGTCAAATCAATTTGGATGAGTAGAATCCACACACTGGTGAACTAAACAGCATATATTAGAAAGTTAACAGGTACCACCTGCCGCCTCTGACTGCCACCACATCCTCCAACGTCTGCACAAGTTCAAGGTCAGCCAGGGCACTGATGAGATGCTGACCATTCAGGACTCGCCTGCTGTCTACCAATGATGTCTCACATATCTTCTTCATATGCTCTATCAGAGAAGTCGTGCTGTGAGAGGTACTTGTCACCAGTGACTTGGTAGCCATGTACATGCACTCATTGAATCCAACATGGGGAGATAACCTACAGTATCATATTTTACTCATGTTGTGCAAATATAATGCAATAAAAATATCTATTCAATTGTGTTCGTTCAATAAAACTTTTTAATCAATTGATTTTATCTTCAAAGCTCACTGAAAAAGTTTTAACTTAGAAAATTAAAAGAAAGTAAAGGTGGTTAATGGGTAGTATTGGAGTTACTACTTCTAAATTAGGTTAAAATCTTAGGCCTGCTTTGTAGTACAATATCTAAGACAATTAAAGGAAGTTAAAACTAAAATGTTTGTCTGAAAATTAGATGACGTGTATGAAACACAAATAGCCTTAAAGTTTGTTTTGCAGGTAGGAGAGCGTGCCTTGCGGTAGCTGGTCAGTATAACAGGTGAGTATTATGTTTAGTAACAGTCAATAGGTAAGTCAACAGGCAGGTAAACATACCTGGTAACAGTAGGTAAACATACCTGGTAACAGTAGGTAAACATACCTGGTAACAGTAGGTAAACATACCTGGTAACAGTAGGTAAACATACCTGGTAACAGTAGGTAGACATACCTGGTAACAGTAGGTAAACATACCTGGTAACAGTAGGTAAACATACCTGGTAACAGTAGGTAAACATACCTGGTAACAGTAGGTAGACATACCTGGTAACAGTAGGTAGACATACCTGGTAACAGTAGGTAAACATACCTGGTAACAGTAGGTAAACATACCTGGTAACAGTAGGTAAACATACCTGGTAACAGTAGGTAGACATACCTGGTAACAGTAGGTAAACATACCTGGTAACAGTAGGTAAACATACCTGGTAACAGTAGGTAAACATACCTGGTAACAGTAGGTAAACATACCTGGTAACAGTAGGTAAACATACCTGGTAACAGTAGGTAAACATACCTGGTAACAGTAGGTAAACATACCTGGTAACAGTAGGTAAACATACCTGGTAACAGTAGGTAACTTGTCCCACTGCATGCTGCTCCAAGCCTGCTGGTATCTCATCTCTCTAGTCTCCTCTGATATGCTGTCTACTGTCTGAATATTCTGCAGGAAGGAGTCCAGAAGATGAGGCAAATCACATGATTGGAGAGTCTCGAGTCCGACGGATAACGGATTGTCTAAAACCAGAAAGCACAAGATTTTCAAAACACAAAAACCCAAAAAAATGGAACAAGTAAAATGCTGTCAGCAAAAAATTGAGTTAAATTCTAAAGTTTTAGGGGGAATATTTTTCAATTTATTGCATTCAAAAGGAAGCCAAATTCACCAAAATTAGCCAAAATTACTATGTTGCCAATTACTACTGCAAGGTCAGCATATAAAGATGTAATTGAAGATGCCAATGCCTAGTATGGCGCAGTAGCCTACTTACCCATATCACCAGAGAGCATCAACTCCTTGACTCTCAATTCTCGGCTCCAGTTATTTTCCTGGCTGTAGTGAGTCAACCTGCAGCAAAATATGAACAGTAACAGAGTTATTCTGCAACAGAAAAATCCTAATATCTTAGGTACAAGGTAGAAGTTGCTACAAGTAGCTGCACGATGTACATCTATTTCTGAAGTGGAGTAAAAAGCTTGACATTTTATAAACCGAACTCCATAGAGTTGTGCATCTTTGAAATAAAAGAGCTTTTTGTGATTCTAAAGACAAACGAAAGCCAGGTGTGAATAAGAAAAATGAAACAACCTAAAATTGTCACAGGATGAAGCAACAATACAAATGTTTACATTTACCTCTACTGAAAGTTTAAACTATATACATTTACCTCTACTGGAAGTTTAAACTATATACATTCACCTCTACTGAGAGTTTAAACTATATACATTTACCTCTACTGAGAGTTTAAACTATATACATTTACCTCTACTGGAAGTTTAAACTATATACATTTACCCCTACTGGAAGTTTAAACTATATACATTTACCTCTACTGAGAGTTTGAACTATATAATGTACATTTACCTCTACTGAGAGTTTAAACTATATACATTTACCTCTACTGAGAGCTTAAACTATA
This sequence comes from Bugula neritina, assembly GCA_964035545.1. NCBI lineage: Eukaryota > Metazoa > Bryozoa > Gymnolaemata > Cheilostomatida > Bugulidae > Bugula > Bugula neritina. The sequence continues at coordinate 30,302,515 of OZ037767.1, forward strand.
TAAAACTAGTTTAGCAGGCCAAGTTTTGACTCACCTAGATTTTACATCCTCCAACTTGCTGACTCCCCACCCACACAGTATATCTATGTCATCTAGAGCACCATAGACTTCAATCATCACTGACTGAGCATTGAATGGAGGTAAGGGAGGGGATGAGGCTTCCCTGAAACACAATGAGAGTACAGAACTAATGCAAATGCAATGTTTATTTTCAGTCTAGTGTTGGATAATCATACAACCCGATGACCCTCATGATGGTAGAACCCAAGGCTGAATATACCACAGCAGCTCTGTATGATAACTTCTTTCAGGCAATTTCCCAAGGAATAATTGTCAACATTTGACACTAGATGTCCTGACACCCCATAAAGTACTAGCAACAGCTCTCACAGAAGAATGATCATTTACAGAATGGGCAAAAAGCTTTTCAGTACACCATAACTGGGAGAGCATAACTCCCGAGTTATACGTGAGAGAACAAACCTGGACTGGTATATACGGAGCTCAGCGTAAAGTGCTGCCATGGCATAGTTCTTTACAAACAATGCTGCCTTAGCCAGTAAAGAGTAGTTGACATCGAGCCAAAAGTTATTGCGCCACGCTGTGTGAACTTTAACCCTACAACAGCATATAAAATACACCAACGTAAAAGTTAGCAAACCGAGTGGAAACTAAAAGATGATCTGATGAATGAAAACCATCAGCAAAAATTATAGAACAAAGAAACTTCTAAAGATTTGATCAAAATATACTATAATATTCCAATACACTATAATATTAAAATATACTATAATATTATAATATACTATAATATTAAAATATACTATAATATTATACTATACTATAATATTATAATATACTATAATATTAAAATATACTATAATATTATAATATACTACAATATTAAAATATACTATAATATTATAATATACTATAATATTAAAATATACTATAATATTATAATATACTATAATATTAAAATATACTATAATATTATACTATACTATAATATTAAAATATACTATAATATTATAATATACTATAATATTAAAATATACTATAATATTATAATATACTATAATATTATAATATACTATAATATTATAATATATTATAATATTCTAATATATTAAAATATTCTAATATATTATAATATTCTAATATACTATAAAATTATAACATACTAAATTATTTAGAATATTATAGTATACAATTGACATACCTTTCCGTGTAGTACAAGCTATTCTGTTTAGTTCTGAGAAATTGAACAATCCTCAGCATCATGACAACCACACTTTGGCAAATGCTACTTCTTTCCTGTTACACAGCATATAATATTACTTTATATAAATACTATAGATATAGATAATAGCCCTTGAGGACAATAGCCCCTGTGGGCAATAGCCACTACGGAATTATTCACAAATTTAACTAAAGCCACGCACTCAAAACCCTGCTCACCGTTGCTGACATTGCATCAGTTAGTACAGAGGTGAATATAGAGGACAGTTTTACTCTCAGGGAGTTATCTCCCTTTAATAGAATATCGTGTATGAGTAAAGGCAGTAGTAGCTCACAGAACTGCTCCTGTAACAGAGGAAGTAGTCACACATAAAAAGGATCAAAATAGAAGAGATATTTCACTAATTTGCCCAGTCATTTAAACGATTAAATCAGAATAATATATAAAAACGATATAATAAACAATATATTACACTATATAAGACACTGTAATATAAGAAAATATAATAATTATAGTATAGTGCAGTAAAATAATACATAGTTACACAAAATTATTCTTAGATGTTTTTTAGCAAGACCCAGCTGCCGCAGCAAACATGCTCAGACGAGAGTAAATTGTGCAAACACTTTAACCTATATATAATTTCCTCACTTATTTACTGCAGTGCTATACATAATTTATGTAGCAAATTTTGGCTTTGTTGGGTCATATTTGCCGGGCATGTTGAATTGCTATACCGATAGCTTACCTTAACAGCACACAATGGAGCCATTAGCCTGAGGATGTCAGTCTTGCATGCTGAGGTTGCATGGCGGGTCACCAGAACCACCCACTCTTTGTATGTAGATGTTTGATAAGAAGTCCAGTTGTCAAGTAAAAGGAGGTTATCTGTAGATTGAGCTAGAGGCACCTTGAACTAACGAGATACAAAAGTGAGTAACTCTAAATTAGAATGGATTCACAAGGGAAAACAACTTTACACTATGCAGAAGTGCTTTTATAAATCACAAACTCTTTAAAATTCTTATTGCAGGTTACATTTTATTATTAAAAAGTGATTAGCATTTTCTAAACTAGAAGTTATATTCTCTCTCACCTTTGCACCGACTTGATAGGAGACTACCAAGTGCTGAGTTTTTCCGCCAACTCGTAGTAGAGACTGCATGACACTCTCCCCAGCCTTAGAGCAGAACAGCTTGGCTAGCAGATCATCGCACACACTCATCACCTCCTCTCTACAAACAAGGTCACATGGCAATATAACAAACAAGAGTCGTCCCACCTCTTTTATGATAAAAACAGGCACTGCCTTACTTACAATGATGACAACAATTAAGAGTTATCTTACCTCTAATTATACTAACAACTGAGAGTTGTCTTATCTCTTAATATAGCAACACTCAGGGGTCACCCCTTTACATCATAGTAATACATAGGAGTTGCCCTACCTTTAATGTGAGGCAATAAAATATATTGATATATCTAACTGAGTGAACAATTGTCACTGATGAAGCCTTTTCAAAATTTTACACTCAGATATGCTAGTATTAATTATGTTGGCTATTGATATATATTTTAGGTCAAATTACGCTGGTTTGATGCACAAAACAGCGTGATTTGAGTAAGAATCGATTATTAGAGCTGCAACTATAACCAACCTATCATGTAGGAGATAGTGAATCACGTGGGATAAGATGATGAAGTCTCTTTGGTCAGCCTCGTCTCCATATTCTCTAGTCAAGTTACTCAACTTCTGGTCCACCAGGGAGGGTTGGACATGGGAGCCCGACAGTGAGTTTGTTACAAATGAAGAGCCAAGTCTACCCAGACATTTCAGTGACTCACTCCTCTCATTGGCTGAGCAGTGTTTTACACTTTGCACCAGGATGGACACAAACTGAGAGAGTAGAGGTCCTAACAAAATGTACCATATTACATAATATACATCACAATACAATAGAATATAACAATGTATATATTACATCATATACATCATAATACAATAGAATATATAACACTGTATATATTACATAATATACATCATAATACAATAGAATATATAACACTGTATATATTACATAATATACATGTATCAGAGTACAATAGATGGTAGCATATTTAAGTCTGTAATGAAGATACATTAAATGTAAATAAATACAAGAAATAATAAAACATGTAAACTTCATTACTTTGTACACAATTTAAAAATATCATCTTATTATATAACTGTGTTACAGTAAAAAGAACTGCACTGATTAAAAAGTAAATAAAGCTAAAAAATTGTTTTCTGTTTTTACCAGATACTAAAAGTTTCCGCGATTCTGAGTCCATAGCAACCAGTTGCTTGTTAATGGCTTTGAGTAGGAGAGTACGATCATGTGACAGGTCATGTGATGCTTCTGCATACATCTGCACCAACTGCAAACACAAGTGTATACTTACAATGTGCAAAAAATACAAGCTGTCAGTAAGTTATATTTTATTTAACAAAAGCTAAAGGTTTTATAATTTTTCTACATTAAAAATATTTTTTAGTTTCTGGTGGACAAATAAACATAGGCCAGACCTTTTAGATTCTGACTTAGGTTATAAAAAATTAACGAAATAGGATTTGTGAACTGTCTAATGATTTGCTTATTTGGCAAATAACTGTGGAAATCTACATTACATGAAAAATGTATGCAGAAACTACAGGGCGGCACACATCTGTGAAAGCTTTCCCCAACATCATATGAAACAAAGAGGAGATAACACAATAATAATAATTTGGCCTTGATATTTTACCTAGTAGAGTGTATAGACAACTCCCCAACTTTGTTAAAGCCAGGTGAAATTGAGTAACTATTCAGTTTATTATTCTAGAAACTTCATGTGGAGAGTTCCAAATGAGTCATGGTAAACATTTGGGAAATTCCAAATGAGTAAAACAATGTACTGACCGCTTAGGTATAAGCTTTGCAACCAACATCTGGTAGACATAGCAAGACGATGTTTTTTTATGTAATGCTTACTGCACATTACTAGTTACAATATCAGAATCCTCTGATAGAATATAATTTGAATAGCAAGAGTAAAACCACACTGTTTACTCAAGAGACAAAACAATCAAACGGGATCATTTTCACCCAACAAATAAGACTTAACATAAATATTTATTCATAAAAAAATTTTAAAATAAATATTTATTTATAAATAAGCTTAGATTACAGATGGTCTATTATGGTAAATATATAAAAATACATAGCTCAACAAATAAAATAGCGTAGAAAAAATGACATTCAGAGCATAACATTTTAAGAAAAAGTTATGCCATGCAAGGCATAGCAATTATGATTAATATAGATGAAAACACAATATACTATTAAATTATATAAATTACATTATCATAACATCCAATGGTTAACCATCACTACACAATTGTCTTTTAATCACGTATCAGCATAACTGTCATCTCTCAAGCTCCACAGCTAGTGTGTACAGCATTTCTACGTCAAAGCGCTGAAAAACAGCAGCCAAAGGAAAATCATAATCGGTTGCCAGATCTGTTAGTTTGTAAATGATTTCAGGGGCTAAATTTTGAGATTTCAGTAGTTTGTCTAAGAACACATGCTCGTACCAGTATGGGAATAGAAACTCGTGCATAACGTGAGTCGAGTCTGGAGCGCAAAGCTTACGGAAGCCTTTGGCGGCATCGCGGGCATCTTTGTATTGCTGACCTTGGAGTAGGAACTGATACATAAATCTCGCAGAAGGTCTGTATCCAGGCACAACATGCAAACACTGAACAATTGCTTCAACAAAGTAACTTTTTGCATGAAGCGTCTCTCTGATATGATGCCTCAACTTGGCCCGGCTTTCCTTGGCCAGCAACGGGAGCTCGCTCAGCTCATACGGAGTGAGTCGCCTTTGATACCTGATCACAAATAGCAACTCAAACATCATGAGTCCAAAGGACCACATATCCACGGCATATGAATATTGCCTATCGGGAGCATCAAACCTATGACGCTGTTTTCTTTTAATTTGACGGGTTTGGCAAAACTCCTGGCATTGGCTAAAACCAAAGTCGGCTATAACTATTTGAAGTTGCATAAACTCGTGGCCATAGAATCTTAGTAGAATGTTGTTTGCCTTCAGATCATTATGAATGTAGCCACAGCTGTGCAAGTACACTAGTCCACGCATAATACACAGCATAATTTCATTTGCGATACATTTTGTAGGAAGTGCGAGGGCTCTGGTGGTAGTATCTGCATCTCCCCACCCCAACACATCTCCCAAATCATCAGGGTACCATTCAAACACCATGAAGAAAGTAGTGCCTGCAACAACCAACCCAAGTACTAATCAAACTTCTTTGTTTTTGATATAAAAAACAACATATAGACTGGAATAGAAAATTTGCAGATGTACGGTCATTTAGTTCCTCAGTGCAGACCTTCAATAAATATACAGATTGTATATTTGTTCAGAAAATTTTAGATTGAAAAGAATTTTGCATTTCAGTTGCTGGGTCTAAAATATAGATTTATTTACTGTATTGATTAGTTTGAAGCATGAGTAGAAGATATCAGTGGTGACTATCACAAATGAGTGTTAGATAGTATAGTATAGTTATAGTATAGCTAAAGCATATACATATTGTAAACATATATTTAAACATATAGCTACGTTTGAAACTCACCCAAGAAATAACTGAGATGATCGAGTGGAACATTAGCACCATCCTCCAGCACCTCCACTACTTTCTCAGCATCAATCTCTGGCAGCACAATCCAGTTCAAGTCAGGATGACTTTTTATGAGATTTTCGTGTTTCAACTGCAACTCCTTACAGATGACAGCTTCTTGACAAGCAAGAGTGAACAAGTTTAGAGTGTGGTAGTCCTGCACAGCTTGTTGATCAATTTTCAATTCCTTAATGGCGAGGATCTGATCGATGTTGTTTCTGTTTCTAACCTTGTGAATCTTTCCACACCGTATATCAAGAGGAAACCGATCTTCCACGAGACTTTCATAATGCTCGTCAAAATATTCAGTGTCTTTACAGCTGTGCTCAATCAAACCAGCAAACTGTCTACACATGTTGTCTGGTAATAAATCACGCAGTTTATAATTAGTAGCCATTGTGCTTGTAGTTATTACCAACCACCACCTATTACCGTTGTTAACCACCGACTGGGGACTACTACTCTACTAGTAGCGCGAATCAATAACAAACTTATGGAAAACACTACTGTGGGGAATTTCCCTTAGTCCCGTGGATTGCAAACTGAGGCAAGGCACACAAATCTATCCAACCGTAAAAACTCATTTAGTCAAGAATTCAGCCTTTACAGTTGGATTTTACAACAATTGTTGAGTCAGCATTAGCTAATCTTCTTAGCGAGTCAAATAAAAACTTATAATGGTAGTATCCACGACAGTGCTCAGCGCTAACATCTAATATCTGAAGACTGACATTTGATGCTGAAGGGTGCAGAGTGAAGTAGTATCAACTGTACGCTAACAGTAAGTGTAACTAGAATATTAATTACTCATTATGTCAATTTGATTGAGAAAAAGTTGCAGTCTAGTATTTTGCTGAGTAGGTGTAGGCTGACATCGGCCAGCTGTTTGAATGAGCCTTTTCTCATTATTTATTCTAACATGACATATTTCACCAAAGGGTGAGTTACAGATTCCACACTGGAATCTATGTAGGCTAAGCCTCTACTCTCATACGCGACATGATGTAAATTTATTTAATGTATACTGGAATTGAAACCAACAACTATGTGACTAGGTTTCAACTTGATACAGTTTGACACAATTTGATGTTACGTAGAGAACTTGGTTAGAATGGGACTGTGTATTTCACTGCCCCAAGTTCTTGCAAGTGATTGACGCATGGACTTGAAAGAGATATGACAGGTATATCTGTAACTATTAGTATTTTAGGACTTCATATATCGTATAATTATAAAAAACAATAACAACAATAACTTGTCCTTCCAAAGGTAATGCGACAAATAAACATTGTGTCATTAAATCAATACTGCTATGAAAAAAACCATTGCTAATGTAACTGCAATGCTAACCATAGTATATGACCTGAAGCTATGGGCTTTGTACTGTAACTCTCCAATAACTGCTAGTTATTCCCACAGAAGTTATTGCCACCAGCAGCCTTAGAATGCTGCCAATATAACACAGATTGCACCTTCACTATAAACAACACATTTCCATGCATGCAGCCCTCAAATTATTAAAAATCACAACTCCTCTGTATTCTCTTTCTAACGCCTTTAGGCTTGACATTTTCTCGTACATTTTGAGTGCCAGTATACTAGATTTCTAATAATGTGTTACAGCCCATTCTCCTAACATCCACCAACTTTCGTCACTAAGAAACTGTGTTCTAGGGAGCTGTCGTGTGGCAGCAACTCTACACACAGTGACTTACCTTATCAAAGGATGCTGACCAACTGTAGTGAGGTATGTGCTGCCTCATAGTGCTGACAGGAAGTGGCTCCATGACCTCCAGAAATCCTTCAAACTTGTCAGCGTGTCCAGTCCAAATACTGGACAGTAATTTATGTGCGGCGTTGGAGATGTCAGTTTCAGATGAATTGGACAGAGATATCAGGCTATACGTTAGTCTAGGAACCACTGAACTCAACACCTACAGGTGCGGTATATATGTCAAGGTCAGTTTATACTAAATAGACTGAGTTCCATAAAAACTATAACTAAAACTACTAAACAAACAGGTAGATTCCAGAAATACCTCAGCAAATAGAAAAACGTGTAACTCTGGTACACGTAGAACTGAAAGAAGCCTTAGACTCTAACAAAAAGCTGAACAGGTATACAATCTTGATTAATTCTCAAACAATAATTTTGAAACAATTAAAAATAGAAAATTAAAATGCTTGAAACAAATAGAAAACTAAATACAAAGACTAAATATATGGAGTACATGGGTGATGTATTTATGTGTGAATTTATCTGGTGGCATTACCAAATTCTAAAATGATGATGGATGGTGCAAGAACTAATACTATAGGAGCCATCCAGAGATTGGGAAAGACTGGGACAGACTGAGAAGTTGATAGAATCACATAACATGTAGTAGATAGTTGAAAAGCACTGTACTACACTAGTTGCTGTATTGATTGTCACTTAAAGTATGATATATTACTTTACAATAACCCTAATAATATAATATAATATGACAATATGTAGTATAATATAACAATATATAATATAATATAAAATATGCAGCATAATGTAACAATAAAAATATGGAATTTTAGTCCAATTCTGATCAGCAAATCTATTTCTTCAATTTCAACACAAAACCTGGCTTAAAATTGAAAGATTGCTGCATTTTCAAGCCTGTCATAATAGTGACTTGAAAGAATAATGGAAGAAGATTACTCCAACTAGAAATAAGACCACACCTCATAATTCAGAGAGACCATGTGGTCAACAAGGGTGTGGCAGGCCTTGATGTGAAAGCATATAATAGATACAATGGCTGGGTTGTGGTCCTGGCAGGAGCTGCTGGAATATACACAATACAATGTGTTACCATGTTGGAGTTGATGCTACAATACAGCACAATATTATAGGACAACACATGTAGCATCACATGATAGAATAGATACACATTTATATATAACAAATATTCTTACATGCACCACTATACGGAAGGAATTCTAGACTGAGCTGAATAGGAGCAGGCGTGGTCTAAGGGTTAGAGCGTTTGCCAAGTAAGCACAAAGTCATGGGTTCAGACCCCGACAAAGGCCATTGGTGATGTTAGGAAGAGCATCCAGTCATAATTGCTCTTGTTTCCCATCTAAATAAGTCCTTAGCCCGCTTTAACAAAAACAACCCTTCCCATCAGAGTTTTCTCACCGGAATGGCAACTATAAACTTGCGTGAGTTTTTCTAGACTAAGCTGGATGAAACTCACATCTGAAGCTGATTGGTGAGCCGCGACAGCGTGTTCAAGTTGACGGAGATGATTGTCTCAATGAGTAGAGGTTGGTGATCCTGTAGAGTGGAGCCTAGCTCAGGCAGCACGTCCGCTACAAACCGGAGGTAGGCGTCAGAACGCTGCCGTATATCATGTACATGCCGACCAGATGCCAACCAATGAGCCAGCTTGAAATGCAGACGACTAACAGAGGACTAAAAGACAAATATACAATATAAAGCAAACATGAAACACTAAAGTGAAAAACTAGTTAATAGTAGTAGCAAGCTACGCACCATATACGTACACCAGATAAGGGTAGCTGCCACACATTATTACCACGGACGTACTATAGGCATATACAGACATGCCATAGCAGACATGTTTTAGCAAATGATAGTAGATATACTATAGCATATAAGATATACTCTAGCATATGTTAGATAGTAGATATAGTATAACAGATACACTTCAGCAAACATACTTTTCAGTAGCGATACCACGGCGAATATGCTGTAGCAGATATATTATATCATATACTTTCTAGAAGAAGTACCGTGGCAGTCATGTTCTTAGCTGAGAGAGCAGAGACACTAAGCCGGAGAGACTTACCGGAATGGCTGATAAGATGGCAAGAAGAGATGTCCCAGTTACACCTTTCTTATGAAACATTTTCAGCAGATATGTGTTGGTAGCAGAGACCTCAGAACTAGAGTAGTGTGGTGGGCACGGCTCAGGCTCACTGTAACATACAGCATTACATAGATATGCATATCAATAGATGGATCCATATATACAATAAATCTACAGATAAACTCAAAGATAGTACTAAAGATAAACATAATATTGAATAGACATAGCTGTAAATTCAAGGAACTATTTTACTTTGTCGCCTAGAGGATATAATTTACTAAAATGAAGTGTTATACTTCCACAACAGTCCCAGGTAAAACACACGACGTGCACACGAAGAGCACGTATACCAGTATTCCTGAGTGATAAGAGCCTCTAACCTTGGGTACTCCTTGGAAGAGTCCCACACAGCTGAATAGAGCGCAGCAAGGATCTCAGCTAACTTATCTTTCAACAGGCCCAGCATCTGGAATCACACAATAAAATGGAGTATTGGAATTTGTTAATTTCAAAACGATTTTCAACTCCATTTTACCTATTTGAAAGACTTACATACATAAAATAACTACCTTATACTTTTTACTAGTAAAATGATGCATCATTTGTTAAAAGAACTACATTTTCGTGTTCAATTAACTTTTGAAATATAAATTGCTACAAACTTATAAAAATAAAAACGATGTTGAACTGGCTAAATTTAAGAGATAGTAAGCATGACTTGAAAATCTGCAATGCCTACAGAGTGGACATACATATGCACAGTAGATATACCTGTACACCACCGGCAGCTAGAATATTTGTGCACTTCTCAAACAGCATCTTTGATTGGCGATAATTGTCTGCAGAATTGGCCAGTGCAGGTAAAATATTCAGTAGTATAGAGGGAAGTTGCTCAGAAAGTATGTCTTGCTCTGCAAGACCAGATAGTTGGACTAGCTCAGCCCACACTGCCTCTGAACCAATAGCAAGAGAGGCAAACACCTTCAAGTTCTTCCTGAAATGTAAAATGCATTCAAATATATGTCCTTCACCACAATAGGTTGTAAGTATTTGAAATATTCTGCTATGTGTAGCTCGCTACTAAACATGTGACTTGACCAGCTCAGACACAGTGAAACTGGGAAGTTAATACCAACTTGAACTAGCCTGCCACGAGTATAAATAGCCTGAGAGTGAGCCAAGTACCAAAAGAACTCTGTGGATGGTCCACATAGAGCACCACCAATATATGAATACTATCTTAAACAGTAAATGAGTAATGAAAAGTTTTTAGCAAAAAAATAGAACTAAAATGACAGCAATAGTAGAGAGAATAATAGAAATGTTGAGTTAGTGAACCACTGACTTATAAAAGTTTTGTAGGTCAGACTCATTAAATAGGTCAATAGGAAACTGGGACAACTTGAAGTTTAATGCTATCCACTCCTTAGCCACGTATCCTAAACTTGACTCACAAAGTTCTGCAACAGAGTTATAGGGTGTTTGCAATACCGCCCCTTCCAAGACCTGCAAAATAAATTGTTCACAGCTTAACATATTATTTATTAATATTGCAAAGATAACACATGCAAACCACATGCTTGTTTGTTTTGTTATGTAAATAAATAAGCTAAATCTTTAACGTGGCATTAATAAAACTAAAACGAAGTAAAATATATTTTCACATATCTTTGATTATAAAAACAATATAAATAATACGTCTTGAATATCTTGAGAGTGAATAAAACAAGAGAAGTAATTAGGCAATTGTCAAGCCTAGAAATCTGTTCCATAATCATTCCTCTTTCCTTATATGGAAACCGGTATGTGATATTGTAACACACAACACAATAAGTACTACAATACATGCACAGTATATTATTATATCATAAATACTAATATGATTACAATCATTATTATATTATAACTATTTTAACATAAATATGATTATATTATAAGTATCATTATACTATAAATATTATTATATTATAAGTATTAGCATCTCCAAGCAGACACTACAGACTGACCTTCCTAATAAGCGAGGAGCTGATATGCTGATTGGACTCATCCAGACAGAGAAACAGAGCACACACAGCTTTCTTTCGACACACAGTGCTGTGTATAATGATGGTCTGAAAGAGAGACAGCAGGGTGGCCGTGCACGTCTGCTCCTCGTCTGACCTCTCAAGGTCACTGGCATTGCTCTATAAAACCAAATATGTTTTCAGAAGATCGACAAGCCTTTATTTTACTGATACTCATAGTGGAAAGTCATTCATGCTACAATGCAACACCAAATGTTGTGAAAAAATTTATCACCAAGAACAGATCTACAATTGGCCACTGCCTTTATTAGCACCTTTCTCCATAATTATTTTATGTAGGAGTCTACTAGAACTAATGCAGCAACTCCCAGTAAGTAACTGTGCACAGATAATACATTCTACTAATATAACAACTATAATAACTAACATAATAACTAATAGTTTGACCCAGGGCAACAAACATATAACACACAGTAGCCAATAGTAAAACGGACAGTGACTAATAGTACGACTCACAGTGACTAATAGCATGACTCACAGTGACTAATAGTCTGACTCACAGTGACTAATAGCATGACTCACAGTGACTAATAGTATGACTCACATCGATATTAAGAATGCTGTGGATATTCTTATAAATTCTATCAAACACTTTCTCCTGTTCCTGGCGAAGATTTTCCAAAGGTTTACCATCAGGGTGTTGCAATATCCTGCAAATTAGAAAGAACATAAAAACAAAGAGGCAGAGGTATTACAAGCAATAAACTGGTATTACAACGCATGATAGACAAACTAATGGACAAACAGAAACTTACACCCGGATTGCTTGAACAGCTCTTCTCCTAACCCTATAATCTCGATCTCGGAGAGTCTTTATGACGTACTCCGTAGGATCCAATGAGATAGCAGCATGACGTCCAGCTTCTCTGCGCCAGTTCTCAGTTCTGTCTGCCTACAATGTTGAAGAAATGACTAGCAAGACCTGGACATAGCAGGTATGAAATGGTGAGCAGATAAACCCTATATTATCACAGTTATATCAGTTCTGTCCAGTTTAGGTGAGTGAATAGAAATCAAGAACTTTTACTTTGGAATCAGCTGATGCAATGTTGGTTTTTCATATCATCTACGAGATAATGGTGACATGAAAAGTTGTTCACTGGCTAAATCAAAGCAATTGCATCTCTAACCCAAACGCTAAACTAACACTTAAAAGCCAGAGAAAATTTTCCTCATGCTTACACAATTGTTTTACAGTAGATATCCTCCACTTTGTCTCGGTAACAGGCAACAAGCACCAAAACACTCATGAAAAACACTGCTTTTAAGCCTAACACATTAAATTATTTCACTTTCATTAAATATTTATTTCTCAACACAAGTAGTTTTCTGTAGTTAATACTTAGAGTTGACAGTTACTTTGATCAACTGCGTTAGACATTCTATCACAGTCAGGCGATATTCTACTCCAAAGAGTGGAAAGAGAGTATAACTCCCATCTTCCTCATCAGTCTTCTCGTACAACTGGAGTCTAGTGGTTACATAGAGAACACAATTACTAAGTAATAACAAACAAATAAACACTGTGATATTACTAAGAGAAAACAAATCTTAATTTTTGGTAACAAAACTGCACAGTGCTAGGCAGTCCCAAGCATTTTCAAATATTTAAAAGCTGAACCATAAAAGATAATTAACTAAACTGAAATATAAAGCGTTTAAAACATATTAAATAACACACATGCATGTATCTGGTGACTGAAACCCTAAGTGTCCTATAACAAGGTTTTCTGCATGCCTCCACCGCTAGAAATAGGGAGAACCCACAAACACTTAAAGTAAACTAAGACATTATTACAAAAACAGACTAACTTCAGCCCCTAAAAACAAGTAAAACTAGGTAAATACGTACACGAGACCATTAACAATCATGAAGAGCTTGCTACCCAGATCCTCTCTTTCCTGAGCTGAGAGTGAAGTGGAGAGAGATACCTGAGGAATGAGCTTGTTGATAAGTTGGAGACATGATTTACCCAGTTCAGGATCCGTGTAATACATCTCTATTAAAGCTCTACAAATGAAAATAAAATACAACAAAGATATATAAAAATACGTAGATGAATTGTATACTAATACTTACAGCATAGACAAACTTTAAATTACCATCATGTTTGGTATACGTCACACCTAGCGCATCATACACGACATAGATCTGTCAAAATTAAAAGTATAAAGGAAATCAAATCTAATGCAGTTGAAAAACTGTTATTCAGGATGAATGTAACAGCCTAATAAACTCTTGTACCAGATACAAGTGTCTAACACAACTGAAGGAGGTTTTACAAGTAACCCAAACCTTACCTCGTGTGGAAAAGCATATTTAGAAAAGTTTCAAGATTGGCATCTTTCCAGTGACCAATGATCATCTCCATGGTGACAATGGCAATGTTTGCGTAGTTGGTAGACCTATCAGAGCAGAGCTTAGTAACTAGGTCAAGGATGTCTGGCCGACAATCCCCCAGCTCAGAGGTGATGAATACGAGCAACTTCATTGAAGTAAGCATTTCATGATGACTTGAGCCTTTTGAGAGAGTAGAGGATGTGGAAGGGAAATCTATAGAAAAAATTCTGAGACTTTAAAAATCTGACCGCATAATCAACACATGCAGCCATTAGGCATAAGAGACAATTTATACCGGTGTCAACGCAAATGGTAAGACTCTGCGACTTTGAACTCAAAATAAACTTTTATTCCAGGACTACAAATCAAATAAACTGTCGTGAAACACACATAACCTCATACTAGCCAGAAAATATATCTGATTGTGAATACACATGTCACAACCCTTACTGTTGTCTAGCTGTTGAAGAAAACCAGTGGAGGCAGTGGGAGTGGAGAATTCGTCGTCTATACTGCTAGAGTTTGATGCTGAACGGGACCAGCTGCTGCCCTGACTGAGAGTTGTTGTCTCTTGCATCTATTAACATGTATAACATATCTAACTGAGTATAATATCCAATACAGTGAAGTATACAATACAGTAAAGTATACAATACAGTGAAGTATACAATACAGTGAAGTATACAATACAGTGAAGTATACAATACAGTGAAGTATACAATACAGTGAAGTATACAACACAGAGAGATAAAGCAGAAGTAGCTCTGATAGTGAATAGTTTCTAGTAAATAACAGAATGAAATCAACTTTCTGCAGCCAACACTGCTAGGACAGGGTAAAAGGCATAACTTGGATTTCTTTAAATGAAGCACACAATCCCAATCTCATAACTGAACAAAATATTACAATGTTACATTATGAATCTCAACACAAAAAATATTCAATACTCTTTCAGTCAAATTTGTCACACACCTGTATTTCTGAAACACCTGTGACACACCTGCTTTCCTGACACACCTGTGACACACCTGCTTTCCTGACACACCTGCTTTCCTGACACACCTGTGACACACCTGTCACATGCCATAATATTAGCAGAGCTACTCACTGAAACATGAATGTGAGATATAAGAGCCAACACTAGTTTCCTTGTATCATCACTGCAGTGAGTAGACAAGATAGTGTAGTGCTGAGACAGAATGGAGCGAAGATTGGGAAGCATTGAACTGGTACTCTTTTGACGCAGCTGTTGGGAAATGTACTGAACAGATCCCCTCCACAAGCCCTACATTAGATATATTCATATAACATACCATATGTTATAGTATATACTGATATATTGTTATCCTGTAGTGTTATGTATTATTATGTTCTATTATCATACATTCTTATCCTACAATACCCTATACCATTATCATATATTGCAATGTTATAATATCATGTATTGTCATACAGTATTATGCATTATTTTTATAGAGTATATTCTTATCATCTATAGTATTATATTCCAATCATATAGTATCCTATATTATCATATATTTGTATCGTAGCACTAAACTCTCCCCTGTCAACTGTTGAAACAACCTAATCAGAGTAAACAGTAAGTCATCTACAATTAATCTAAACTCCTGTAGAAATCTACTCACTATTTTATAGCAGTTAGCAGCACATTTACCTGCAATGGTTAGCAGCACATTTACCTGCAATAGTTAGCAGTGAGTTTACCTGCAGTAGTTATCAGCATATTTACCTGCAATGCTGGCATGACACAGCGTATGATCTCTTGGACTGAGCAGATGTTGAGAAAGGAAAGACACATCTCCATCACCCAAAAGCCATCTTCAATATAACTTGACTACAGCAGAAACGCAACAACCTGGTGAAGAGCCTCGCGAGGAGGTAACAAAGTAATTCACCACAGAAGCTGTAGACAAAATGAACAGTATAACATAACCTTATGCAGACCAACAGTTAGATTAAAATAAAATGCACATGATTACAGAGACTACCATAAGACAATTAGTATAGCTTGCTTGTATATAGAAAACATCATATATATAATATACACAGTTTTATACACGTGGTATATAAGAATTTTATAAAAAGAGGGGTGAAAACAATAAAAACAGAATGAAATACTATTAACCAAAGTGTGCTGTGCGTAGGACAATAGAAACAAATAGAAACCACAAGTTAAAGAACCGAGAATTGATTGCGAAAGATCAATATTGTCGGCAGTAACATTGATAACACAGTATGATAATAAGGGTGCACAAAACAACTTACAAGATGTCAAATGCTACTTACAAAATGTAATATTTAGGGTCCACTGCCATTTGCAATGCTATGAGTAAAAGTTATTTAGTACAAACAGCGTGTTCAAGAGAAGGTAATTATCCCACAATATTTTTAAAAAAAGACAATTTCCACTGACAGCACTTTAAGAGCAGACAATTTCCACTGACAGTACTTCAAGAGCAGACAATTTCTACTCACTGTGTTCTCATTCTGGTCCAACAGGTCAGATAGCGCTGTCAGTTTTCTAGCCAGAGCGGCAGCTACTTGTTCAGCACCTGGCTGCAGCAGAGTGACTTGACTAGATGTTACGGCCGAGAGTGACCTTGACACAGGGGTGAAGGTCATGGAGTCATACAACTCTTTGATCTGTCGGATCACAGTTTCTTCATGCTGTGTGACTGGAGTCGGAGGTTGAATGGGATCTACAGGCAGAATGTTTCAACATATCTTATCATTGCTTAGAATAATATTCTTCACAATATTTTATGAACAGAAATCTGACTTCAATAAAACTGAATGTACATAACAACTGATATAGGTATTAGCAATACATAATAAAAACTGATATTCTATGAAAACCACCACAACTTCACTTTTCTGTCAAGTTAAAAATGTCAACTTCAGATGCACTGCAAGTTATTATCAATCAGAAAGAGAAGTCTGCTGATACTAAAATGAAAGCACATTTATTGCTCAGCATTACCTCTGCAGACTAAGGAAGCCATAACCTGACCGAACAAGTTAGCAGGCACGGTTTGACTGGCAGCGACCACCTTATACAAGCCGTTATCATCCTCTAGACCCGGCAGCAGCTGATTAGCCACCCAGGTATGCTGCCACAGGTGTTGACCTTGAGTATGTTTCACCAGAGAGGCGTGCTCTAGATCCAACTCTCGCTCAGTAGCCGAGAGAATGGGGCAGAGTCCCAACTCAAACATTGACAGGTAACACTGCAACCAGTGAAGGCCTTCTGCAGAGTGGGGAGCAGCTGTGGAACTTTTCATTAGTCTGAATAAATACCAGTAAACTGCTATACAATATCAGTAAATTATTGCAAAATACCAGTAAACTACTCTACACATAGTGGGCAACAGAATATATTAAATTCAGTATTAAATACACTGAGGTGTGAGCACCGAGCAAGACATTTGAACTGAGATAAATGTTCAAATATGATAGTGCAGAACCCAGCTTAACACAGAATGAAAGATGGTAAGAGATTTCACCTGACGTATTGCGTTTGCTCCAGCCGTTTACCGAGTTTCAACATGGAGGTGATTAGCTTGTAAAACTCAACTTGTCTCCTCTCCACTAAACTAAAAACAAAAAGCTCAGATGATATAAGGTGTAATACAAAACAAGTTTTGTACTACAGATAAGAAAATAATCTCCAAACTACCAGAATACAATATTATAAATAAATACAATATACAATCAATTTCCATAATATGATACATTAGCGCCCAAGTTACAAAGAAGGTAAACGAATACTATAAAAGATAGTTTTGATAAGAAACTACAACACTAACAAATTTGTAACAAACTTCTACCTGATGGAAACAGCAAGAATCTTCCTCCAGGTTACGTCATGTTCTTCAGCCAGAAGTCTGAGTTGAGTAGAGAGAACACAGAGACACTTGTTCACCTCCACAAACACCACTGATCTGCAGCAATAGCAACAGAACATGCCTGAAAACTTGTACTGTAAATGCGACACTACTTTATTTAGCATAAACTGGATTTAACTATTTTCCCACTTATTTTATAAAAACCTAGCTGCTACTAGATATACGTTTCACCTCAAACTAATGGATGTTAACAAATAAATCCCCATAATCAGGCAACTTTTTAACTGTGACATTTTCGGTTTTTCTTTAAATTATTTGTCATACAGAAAACGTTCTTCATTCACATAGCAAAGCTGTATTTAATTCAAGTAATAAATACAGCAATAGCAAATTAATATACAGTTTTGTTATACGATATCCAAGATCTGACTTTCCAACAGCCAAGACTGTATCTATTTCATCTCATGCAGGAAGAGTGGAATACATAGGCTTAAATATATGTTAATCTTATATCCATTATTTGACTCTATGGCTGGGCGTGTAAATTTTAAACTTTCAAAAATCTACAGACAATTGGTAAATACAAGAGTTGACAACTCCTAGTATATGCTAGTCAAACAATAAACAGTCACTTTTTACCGTTTATTTTCTGCAAGTACTTGATACATGACTTGAAGTACGTCTGCCAGCTGTTCATCAGAGAGGGACGAGTCGTCACTGAGCTCTACCATGGCTTTTATAACCCTAATCCTGTGACAATAGAGACATCAGTGGGTCATCAATTCTAAGAGCTTGCAAAGATATCAGTCCATATAATTCTACACTGGTATTTATGGATGTGAAAACAGACTGTTTCTTTTACAGATTTTAGCATTTCTGTAGCTGGCGAATGTGACATCAATTTCACCTTGACCTATAACTTGTGTAGAGTGAGCACCTGAGGGTATCAAGTAGTGAATTTTCTAGCAATATTTAGAATCTGTATTTTGACACTACCAGCTCATTAAATTGAAATTGAGAAATATGAACAGCTATACAAAATAATCAATTATTATACAAGAAAACTGATCAACACTAAAACTAATTGACTATCATTAAAACTGACTAGTACTACAACTAACTGACTCACAAAGAACTATCACTTGAACTAACTATCACTTGAAATAACTGGTTATCACTAGAACTAACTGACCAAGCTATTTGAGTACGGAAGTCTTTGGCGTTGACCATTTCTGACTTGATACACTCCCAGCCTGACTGCACTCTTCTTTTCTTGAGAGGTCTTCCAGAGAAGGAGCTTTGAGATGCCATCTGACTTACCTCCATCAGCTTGTCACCATCCGACAGCAACTAAAACCAATACAGCCAGATCACAATACAGCTACACCACAGTACAGCTATACCACAATACAGCTATACCACAATACAACTATGTACCACAGTACAGCTATACCACAATACAACTATACCACAATACAACTATACCACAGTACAACTATACCACAATACAGCTATACCACAGTACAGCTATACCACAATACAGCTATACCACAATACAACTATACCACAGTACAGCTATACCACAGTACAGCTATACCACAATACAGCTATACCACAGTACAACTATACCACAATACAACTATACCACAGTACAGCTATACCACAATACAGCTATACCACAATACAGCTATACCACAGTACAACTATACCACAATACAGCTATACCACAATACAGCTATACCACAGTACAACTATACCACAATACAACTATACCACAATACAGCTATACCACAGTACAGCTATACCACAATACAACTGTACCACAATAGAAACTTGCAATCCGCAATCCTTACTTTATAAACTTATTTCACAAAAGAAATAACCGAATGTTGAAAGTCTTCTGACACACTGCCTATAAAGAGTTGCAAGTTGAGGTAATAGTTACTAAATCTTCATACTGTCAATAAAAAACGCATTTCATGACACAGGAGAGCACAAGTTGAATCCTGTTACATACACAAAACATTTAGGCTTCAGTTACAAAAGAGAAACATAAGAGAAATAAAGATAACCCTTACCTTAAGACAAACCTGCCCTGTTAAATTAAAGAACTCCTCCGTCAAAACTGGGTTTAAATTATCCCTATAAAAATCAACACAGAGAAATAGTGTTACATTTATACTGCATTTTCAAAATATATAATACTATTATATCATACACAATCACATATATAATATTTTAGTATTATATATTATGTAATTGTAACAAACTGAAGGTAAAGGATTTATTGATCTCCTTATAGTCAACCACTGTATCAATACCTTATCATTCACATTTCACAGTTTGTGTTAAAGTTTTATCAAACAATGTAATTATATGTTATGTTATACACGGAATAAAATGCACATGCTTGCAAGAAAGTGGACCTTTAGAACCTGAGCTACTTCTTAGAAGAAGGCGGAAGGAAAGATAGGCCACTATGCTGTGCCCTAATATTATGTAGCCAATGTAGCCTATATTCTACACAGACCAGCATAGCAGACGTTAGAAGTAGAGACGTAGCCTGTGAGTATAGAATAACTAGAGACGTAGCCTGTGAGTATAGGATAACTAGAGACGTAGCCTGTGAGTATAGGATAACTAGAGACATAGCCTGTGAGTATGGGATAACTAGAGACGTACCCAGTGAGTCTGTGAGAAGGCTTAGTGTTACCAATCTCTTGACACATCACCTCATACAACTTCCACAGTACAGTCTGTAATTTTTACATAATGTATTTAAGATATTTATAATTCAGATTTGCATATAAACACAAAGATATACTGTGAAAAGAGCTCATTGGAATATTATTTATAAAGTTTCATAACACTGTCATACTGATATTCACCTGCCAACTGATGTCAGAATCATCTCCATGTAGGACAACCTGTAAACTAAAGAATCTGATGATCTCCATCTTGAGTCTCTGTTTGGCATTATTCTGCCAGAGCTGCAGCATGTTCATGGCTAAGTCAGCACCAAATGAAGAGAGTTGCATGTGGCAATTGGCAGCAGATCTCTCACAGATGATGTTGACAGCGTCAAGCATGTTCTCTAAGGTCTACAAAATAGTACTATTGCTTTGCATTTGAATGTTAGTATACTGCGCCTAGTCCTGTGCTGAACTTCCTTCAAATGGAGAAGCTGATCATATATAAGGCACAACGACATTGACTAGTGAGCTACTGCATGCACAACATTGACTAGTGAGCTATTATTGCACTACATTGACTAGTGAGCTACTGCATGCACTACATTGACTAGTGAGCTATTATTGCACTACATTGACTAGTGAGCTATTATTGCACTACATTGACTAGTGAGCTATTATTGCACTACAATGACTAGTGAGCTATTATTGCACTACATTGACTAGTGAGCTATTATTGCACTACATTGACTAGTGAGCCATTATTGCACTACATTGACTAGTGAGCTATTATTGTACTACATTGACTAGTGAGCTACTGCATGCCCTACATTGACTAGTGAGCTACTGCATGCACTACATTGACTAGTGAGCTACTGCATGCACTACATTGACTAGTGAGCTACTGCAAGCACTACATGGCTAGTGGGCCATAGCAAGCACTACATTGACTAGTGAGCTATTAATGCACTACATTGGCTAGTGACTATTTAGAATCTAGAGCCAGCTCCTTGAGCTCTACCCACAAGAAGCAGCACCTGAGAGTTTGATTCTTTGGCTTGTAGGAAAAACTCTTTGAACAAAGAAAGAAACTTCATGGGTTTGAGGTCAATCCTGGCAGTGAGAAATGTAGACAGCTTTTTGATGACATGAGGTATAGGACCAGTGGTGAATCCCTGAGAAGACTGGGCAATCCCTTTGATAAACTTTGAGAGCATTTCTAGAATAGAGTATACTCATTTGTATAACACTTTTGCAAAATATTCATAAGTGAAGCATAGAAAAAATTGCAAACAGTTAATTTTTGACTTTTAACTTTGACAAAATATATGGTCACAAGAATGACTGGTTTCCCATGCATTAAACCTATCAGCCTGCTTTTTCTGGTTTAAGCTGATCTCGCACTTTCCTATGAATTGATAAAACAGAGTTCGAGTTGAGCAAATGAAGTGGGTTTAAGTTTTTATTTTTCCAGATTTTAAAATAGCTGCAATTCCCACCAATATTAATCTATGGAAATTCATTAAATACGACTTTGATGACACTAGCATAGCATGAGAGTAGAAGGTTGAACTTACTGCTAAGAAGGGCTAGGTTAGGCTTCTCCCAGTGTCTCCAGAGTGAATCAGTGAGGAAATAGTTGACTAGTAAATAGGCATACTCTGAAGCCAAGATGTGAGAGTAATCACTGAGTATAATCCACATATGATCGAATACCACTTCTGGGCTGAGAACTGCTTTGCCTTCTATCCATAAAACAGTTGAAAACAGAGTTTACTCACAGTATTTGTAGTGAAATGAGTAAATTATTTTATTAATGCTCAAATTATAAATTATCATTAATTTAAAATTATTAATTAGTAATTAATAATTAGCTCAAAACTAATGGTAATCCAATTTGAAATGTTATGACAAGGCATCTGGTATAGAGATGATAATAATTGGTGTCAGCGCAAACACAGACAACTTTTAACACATAGTAATATTGTCAACACGAGGTAAAATATGCACATTCATGTCTGCATCACTACAGATCATTGTGACACCAACAGCTAAGCTCACTTCTGTTCAAACATAGCAAGAATATAACTAAAATTGATAGAATATAAATAAATCAATGTTAGTCATGACTGTAGTATAACAAAATCAATTTTCAAGGGGAGTTATTGATACAAGAGCGACTTTTTCTTACCTGAAGTTGTCCTCCCATGAGACTGCACCAGCACACATTTAATAGTGCCATACATTTCCGGCTTCTTTACACCAGCTGTAATACTTGAGTTTGATGGTCGTTGACTTTTCAATTCCTTTTCCAATGCATCAGCTGCAGCCTGTAAAATATGATAAAATTACATAAACTATGAATATTAGGGCAACTTGTGACAGAAAACACTGCAAATTATTCACAACATTAACAACTGTTTGTCAATTTTTTACACTTTACACAATTTTAATTCCTTAGGCAGCATAATATATTTATAACAATTATTCCAATACATATGAAATTGGTGCTATATTATTAAAATCAATCACGCAAGTAATGTTGGAGTTGTCGCATCAACCAATAATAACTTAGATTTTAGACCATAGTTCTCACTTCAAATACACTGATCCATGAGAAGCCAAACCCATCGTTTTGGAGAGAATGGGTTCCCTTGTCCAAATGTTTTAAAACCTCTGGCACATCTAACAGACATTTCAGCCGCTCAGCTGCTTTCTAAAATAATGTTTACAAATAATACAAAAGTTTACCTAATAACTATAGCTTACTATGTACAAGTTAAATTAACACTAGCATACTATGACTATATACTAACAGTGCAGTCTATCACATCTAAAGTATGATAATGTATGCAAGTACGACAATAAATAACATTGCTCTACCTTTCTCTCCAAAACCTTTCCACTAGCCAACTTCTCACAAGCTGTTATTAACTCAGAAATTTTCGATGGCATAGTCAAGTCATGCTTTTAATCATATTCGTTCACAAGCTGCAGCCTACAAAATTACAAACCATTTCTCAAACAACTATTAAACTACTAAACTTGCGCCATAATACATACTAGCCGCTAAATAATACAGATAACTAGCATTTAGAGCGAGCATCTCGAAAAATTTATTTATTGTTGGTGATTAAAAAGCAATATTTAATTTATTCAAAATGAATAAACTAAGTAATTGACTATAATTTTAGTGTTGACTCAAATCTTAATCTCTATTGTAAGCAGGTATTTTTTATGGCATCGTCGCTTTCTTTATATTATTTCATTTCATATAATAAAACTAAAAGAATTTACGCGAGCTTATAAATATAATTATAGTCACATTAGTATTACTATTAGTATTAGTATAACTATAACTTATTAGTATAAGTATTCCTTAGTATAAGTATAAGTATAACTCTATAAGTATAAGTATTCCTTATCCTATTCAGTATTCTCATTAGCATTATCATTATGATTATGTATTCATTACGATTATGATTATCATAATCATATTCATAATGATAATGCTGCTAGAGACCGTCTAAAGTTGAATTTCAATTACATTAATTTACTGTAGAAAGTAAAAATAACGTATTAGCACCACTCATTAAAATTAAACAATATTGATGACCATGATCATGATGGTGTCGATAATGACCATGAAAATCGTATCAGCAACTGCAAGGGTATTTGATCGTTGGATAAGGTTGTTCCGCGTGCTAATGTTTTGCAGAAACGCAGGAATCTAGTTGACCGATTATGATTCGCCATCTCACTTTTTAACGACATTTAAAATGAGTAATTACTTGTCGGCAGAGCTTCGACAAATGACGACATTTATAAAAGGATTGAAGCAGCTTAAACATTCTGTTGCCACGAGATTTCTAGCGGCATTGTTTAATCGATGCATTTAATTAGCCGCTCTATAGCAACTACATTCTATCAAGTCAGACCCGATTGCTCACACTCATACTGATACTCATACTGACCGTCGCAGTCGCATTTTGAGTCACACACAATATTTTATTTGTTTGAAGTTTTAAGCGAAAATCAACAAGATGACATATCGAGTAAGTTGTGCTTTATTCACTTAGTCTTATGGTTAGTCATTAGTGATTAGATTTAGTCATTTACTTTTAGTTTTACAGTTAGAGTTTTAGTTTTAGTGTTATACTTATCGTTAACTGTTAAGTGTTAAGCGTTGCTGTTGGAGAGTTAAACTTAATGATTATCGTCGTAGTCTAAAACTAAAAGTATAACATTGTGATTGACTTAGAGCTATACCAAATCACTAAATCTAATAGTAAATGCTTACTTCGGAGTATTGTTCTATTGGATCATGATTTACTTTTAGTTTTACTATCATTATCAGTATCGGTTTTGCTTTACTTACAGTTACAGTAAAGTATCAGTTTTACCTTACTTTTACAGTATTAGTAAAGCATTACTTTAACTTTAAGAGTTTAAGTTCAGCATTATGATTATTATAAGTATAACTATAAGTATTACTCTATTAGTAATACTAATAGTACTACTCTAATTCTATTAGTATTAGTATAAGTATTACTATTAGTATTACTTAAATTAGTATAAGTATATTGAAATATTATGAAGGTAATAAATTGCCAGTATACAAACTTTAGATTTAAAAAGACTTGATAATAATTTTAATTTACAAACTATCATTGTGTGAACAGTTCTCACATCTGTGTAATTGCTAATGCTATATACTGTTACTAAAGTTGTATACAGATTTTGACATAGTAACTAACATATGAGTTAGCTTTGGATGGTATATTCACTACATTCCAGGAAATTTTTAGGTGCTAATACTAATAATATAAAGTCTGTTAAATGTGGTGTAATATAGCAATTTATTAAAATTGGTTGCGGTTGATTTATACAGGTTATGAGCAAAGCTAATGTTATATTTTGATTTTGCTTCAATTTGTGACTCAAAAAAGTATAGCTGATAGCAGTAACCAGGAATAAACTATGAATTTTGGAACATGGCTCCTAATTTTTTTAATGGCTCCTTTTTATTTAATTTTAGATTTTTTAACATTTTCAACCATTAATGTGCTTGTAGAAGTAAATTTAAAAATAAAAAACTCAAGTGTAATGTGTACGCAAATCTAATAGTATAGCTTTGCATGCTCTTCAATTTTTTGACATTTTTAGTATTGCAGTTACGGCTTTCATCTTAGTGTGTTTTATTCTGAGTAAGAGTGCTTACAGTTCGATATTCAGATTTTACACAACTTTAGTGAGGCTCATGAGATTTGAGGTGCCATTCTGTTAATTTCTCATTTCCAATCTCAGAACCAAAAGAGGCATTGCTTAAAATAGTTACCAACCTCAGAGGAGTGGTGTTACGTTAGTTATGATTTGTTAATGCTGTTATCCTTTCTTTATCACTATCTCATGTTATTCTTCCTTTATCACTATATTTCCATGCTAAATTGGGCAACAGCGCCAATCAAATGAAACTACTACCCAAAAAACTTCATGCAGTTGGTTTTCCATTTGTTGTAATCTTAAAAAAGAATTCATTCGAAGTATGGACACATAGTACACATGACATGTTATCTGAATAAGTTTAAAGTTGAAGGTCTTTCTAATATATTATTTAATTTTATGCTGTACTTGAAAAACTCACATAATTAAGTATCAATTATTTTTCAAGAAGAAGAGAAACATTTTACAAATATGGCTTTATCAACATTCAAATCTCTTTCACAAATTATTTACGGAGCTGTAAGCATTATTGGACAATTTCAAATAAATTGATTTGTCATCATCAAATAGCTTAATCCATTTGTAAAGATGCGCTTCACACCTTGAAAAATAATTTTCATGTATAATTTAGTCTCACCACTTTCTTCTAATTGTTAGAAGTTGTCTTCTGTTGACTACTGTAATGGGTATTTTGTCAGGAAACTAACAACTGTATAAAATAATGCAGATTATGTTTAAATATGAGATTGCAGTATAATTTTGTTGTAATTATTACGTGACCAAGGAGGTACATTGTCAATATGGGAGCACATTTGAAGCATACTAAGCTGTTAGTATTATAACGTGCCATACTTCAACCATGCATTTCAGTTGTTTTAGGCTGTGCGCAGTGACTAAGATTTAAACTGTGTTAGCCTTTGTATTATTTGGCCTTTCTACTGAATACTTCTAAAATCTAAACTTTGAACAATATTTGCTAAAAATACTTTTAGTTATTTACCTTCTGCTCCACACCGCCCCTTCTTCATTATGTAGAGTCTTGGTAACCAATTGCACTTTAAAATACGGCTGCTTTATTTGGTGCAATATTCTGGAAACCTCTATAGCATGTTTGCGGGTGGTCTTGTTCCGTATAAGGAGTTGCAGCTATCTGGCACGGCTCCAATGAAAAGCCTGTTTCTTCTGCATTAGCTGTCGTCTGCACGCAGCCAATAGCAGTTTACATTCAGACGCGAGTAGAGTTGCACTAGAGTTGCATGTGGTATTTTTTTATTGATATTTAACATATTGGACTGCAGTCCGAAGATGACTGACTTTAATGCTAATGTGATTACTTCGGAAAGTTTATTGACTTCTTGTGCTGGCAATGCTCATAATCTGTATAGCAAGCACGATATATTTGAAGTAAGTTTTGTGAGAAAGTTATTGCTTACAGTATGGTTTTTAGGAATGATATTGTAAACTGCATAGTATAGGAGGTCAGTTTCAAACAGTCCTATTATTGACTATTATTTGATGGATTTAGACTGCTGATTCCAAAAGAGAAGAATTTAGAAAGTACTTGGAGAAGGCTGGAGTCTTGGATACCCTTACTAAAGGTAGGTTATTCATATTTTTAGATCCCTCTATGAAACTAGGTAAATGTATTGCTTCATGCGTCGCACTTGATGCCATTCGTTATTTACACCTCTTTCCATGTAGTTATGCATGCTTTATGATCATTGGAGTGAGACCTTTGTCAAAAGTGGTTCATCAGCTGTTAATGCCAAGTCTCTCTTGGTATTGCTAAATATAGAGTGATTTTGCTTGGTCAAAATGTGCAAATTTTGTTAAAATCACATGTGTGTTGTGTTTACCTATGCTGCCTTTTTTATTCTACTCTGAACACTATTTTTTGTCTTTTATGTAGTGCTAGTCGGTTTGTACGAAGAGCCTGAGAAGCCAAACGATGCCATCGACTTTATTAAGCAGCATATCGGAGCAGACGGCCCTGACACTGCTGACGTAGAGCAACTCAAATTGGAAGTAACGGAGTTGAGGCAGAAGTGTGAGCAGCTGTCAGAAGAGAATGCTGAGCTAAAACAAAAGGTGTGTAACCTAACTTATGTATATCTGTGCATTTAATAGTAAAAGTTACATACTAATCTAACTCAAGTTCCTTAACATCCAGTCTTATTATATTTATTTTATTTATGTAATAATCTGGACATTTCAAGGCTGGTCAAGAAAGTATTGTATCTTCAAAATGGTATTAAGCAGCTTAAATTCATAGTTTTTGTTGAATATTCTTGAGTGTAGAGCAGGTAACTCCATTAAGTAAGTTGGAATAAATTGAGTTGGAATATTACTATTAGATTTGTTAAAGCCGCTATAAATTGTAATCTGGTTGTTATTAAAGGGGTGCAGGCAGACAAATGGCTTTTGCTAATCATTAATTGAATGCCTCAGAGTTTTGTTCACCAATGTTGAGTAATTAAATCCCGGATAGGTTTGTCATGGCCAGTCACCTGTTTTGTTAAATTACTTATTTTGTTGAACTTGTAGATTGCCCAGCTTGAACCACCTGCTGACGAAAGTGCTATGGAGAGTTAATGATATTCAATCTTCTCAAGCGTCATGTGACTTGCGTACAAATAGACAGATATAACATTAGAGTATATATATTCATATTGTAAAATTACCATATCATGATGAATATTTATAAAATAAACCACTAGCTGAAGTATGAGTAAATATGATATGTATTGCCATCTTCCACAATTTAAAGAAATGTTTTTCTTTTGTTATTATACTGTTAGGTATTTTTTTCTGTATCTGATTATCTTATGTTTTCTGTCACCTTCAGCTTTTTATTAGTAATTAGTATAACAAGTTGTAATAGTCATGCAGTAATTTGTCTGATTCAATAGTGAAAATAATATTTATTTAGTTCCCAATTCATTAAAAAAATTCCATAATTCATTTCTTTGTAGCTAAGCATTTTTACAAATTAACCTAAAGGCACTTAATTTTTATTCTGCATACAAGTATACTGAATTGTTTCAATATAGCTCAACATCTCATACATATGACGTTTTCTCTACAACCAGACTTCTGTATTCTATTCCAATATCATTTATTATAATTTTATTTTACAAGGTTCACACTGTTTGTATTTCTTTTCCTGTTTTGTATTTCTGGTGTTTCACTTCAACTGTAAATACACTTATACGCTGAAATTCCTAATGTTTTGTCTTCACTTTATTACATTTTAACAAAGGGAAAAAATATAAGCAAAAAACTAGTTAAATGCATGTACCATTTCTTTCAATGGCCTGCTTCAATCAATTCCTTCAAATGGCTGCCTTTCTTTAAAGAATTTCGAATTAAGTTCTTTAATTATAATCAAAGCAAAGGTTTTATGCAATTAGCTTGTACAAAAATATTTTTCTAGTTATGTGCACCGGTAAACTGAATGTAGAACTTTCTAGTAAGGTACCGTGCATTGATGGCATTGGGAAACAAGCTGTTGTGGTCTAAACTTTTAGGAGTTGCCAGCTCTTTTTCTTTTACCGTAACAACAGCGTTTGGCGACAATATATAAGCAGATATTGCAGATTCTCTCACGAAAATACAAATACCACTTGAGCCCCGCCCTCCTTACTCAATGTCGGTCAAATTGCTGTGACCTCGGGTGAAGAACTGTGTTGGTAGTAAAGCGCTGCTGAGCAGTGAGAAAAACCTCGAGCGGTAAGATATTAAAAGTTCTTGCAAATGCAAAATAGTTGTGCAAGACCTTGTTCAAAACCCTTTTTCATGTTATGGTAGTTCGCACTTATAGGCCCATGGCCCATGAATTTAATTTTAATTGACAATTTCAATTTGAATAAAACAATATGCAGTCTACAGCTACTTCCATATGAAAATCACTTATCGGTTAATGTTATCAGGCCATCAGTATAAGTCATTAAGTGTCACTATCAAATTTAAATTAACACATTTACAAATGGCATCTTGTTTCATTTTAGTTTTGCATTATCATTATGTTTAAGTTTATCATGGACATTTTTATTTTAGTTAGATTTAATAATTTACTAACAAATCACTAACTCAAATTCTAAGTCTAGCACTAACAGTAACAGTTGCTCTAAGTCTAATACTTGTACCAGTACAGCTAGTGCTACTCAAAATGTAATTTTAAATGCAACTACTACTATGTCTAGTGTACTAGTACTACTACATCTACTCGCTCTCAGTGTAAGTGTTGCTTACTAATGACTGTCTACTAGTACTAGTACTAGTAGTAGTAGTAGTAGTACTAGTAGTAGTAGTAGTAGTACTAGTAGTAGTAGTAGTAGTGGTAGTGGTAGTGGTAGTGGTAGTGGTAGTGGTAGTGGTAGTGGTAGTGGTAGTGGTAGTGGTAGTGGTAGTGGTAGTGGTAGTGGTAGTGGTAGTGGTAGTGGTAGTGGTAGTGGTAGTGGTAGTGGTAGTGGTAGTGGTAGTGGTAGTGGTAGTGGTAGTGGTAGTAGTAGTACTTCTAGTTCTTTTAAGTCTTAATTTTAAACTGAGTGTCCGTACATGTACCCAGGTTAAGAGCTACTATTATTGTAGTTATTACTTATATTAATTTAGCGTTAGAAGTTATTTCAATAAATCATGCCCAATTCATTTTTAAATTCAATTAAAAATCAATATTGCTTTGATTGTCATTCAGTGATTCCAATTGTGATTGTTGCTAGGAATTCAGTGTTGCTTGTAAGGGAAAAATTCAGACTTTGCAGTTTATTTTATTTACAGCAATTTAGTTTTAGTTAACCAACTTTAATTATAATCATTGTGTTGATAAATTACATTTCGTTGTTGTTCAGTTATGTACAAAATGTGCAAGTATGAATAAATGTACAACATAGAGGCTTTCCTAACAGTTCACTTTTTTATCTAAAGTGTTGCATTCTAGCATGGAGTCACGTGCTCCTGCAAGAGTAATGCCTACCCTTCTGCATGCTCAGCTATCATAGCCTTAGATCTCTATGTAGGGCTTGTGGTTGGGAAGATCACATTGATCAACCTTCTTGGAGCTTACCAACATGGCGGAAGCTCATTCGGCTGTTGCGTTTTCCTTCCATGTCACTCCGGAAGGCTTAGATGTGCGCTACAACCACGAGGCTCTGAGAGCCGTATGGCACAGCGGGCTACACTCGTGGAAACTCAGGTTCATTCGGTTCAAGGTCAGTCAGCCAACCCTACCTCTTTGCCACAATACCTTTGTAATGGTGTAGTTGTAAGGGCCCCCATACCCTTGTATTGCTAGCTTCTGCTGGTATTAACATACTGTGTTTCAGAATTATAGCACTTGTACTGTGTGGTTTAATTAATCTCTTCAGAATTTTGCTAAAGATACTCAATGGTTGATGAAAGCTTATAATGTATATATGCAGTCTCTAGTGTGAGCAGCTGTGGTCTAGGGGGTTAGATCATTTGCCTAGTAAGCACAAAGTCATGGGTCCGAACCCCTACAAAGGCCATTGGACATGTTAGGAAGAGCGTTCAGTCATAATTGCTTCTATATCCCATCTGAATAAGTCCTTAGCCCGATTTAACAAAACCCCTTCCATCAGGGGTTTTCACAGGGATGATGACTGTAAACTTGCGTGAGTTTTTTTATGTAGTTCTAGTGTAAGTGATATAGTTTAAGTGTACGTAGTGTAAGTGTACGCAGTGTAAGTGTACATAGTGTAAGTGTACGCAGTGTAAGTGTACATAGTTTAAGTGTACGTAATGTAAGTGTACGTAGTGTAAGTGTATATAGTGTAAGTGCATGTAGTGTTGGTAGTTGAATGACACTTGGTAGATATTCAATTTATAAACTTAAAGTCACCATTTACCTAGCCTGTCTTCC
The DNA here is from genome assembly GCA_964035545.1 of Bugula neritina. NCBI lineage: Eukaryota > Metazoa > Bryozoa > Gymnolaemata > Cheilostomatida > Bugulidae > Bugula > Bugula neritina. Next base: position 30,334,438 of record OZ037767.1, read on the forward strand.
CTCCTTTCTAACAGAATCATCTAATAAACACGCTGTATCCTGCTCCGCCCACCAGCCTCTTTCTCATCTGCACTGTAGTCAGCATAGCTCAACTCTATACAGACACGGACCTCTCCTTTGGTCTCATTGAGAAAGCATCTACCTTCTTCCCAGAGTAAGTATATATACTTACTTATATGCTTATATGCTTTATTTTTTCCCAGAGTAGGTATCATTGCTTATATACTCACTTTGGTTTTCTGCAGTAAGTCAATATCATTGCTTATATACTTACTTTTTTAAACTCAATAATATGAGATAGATTTCTAGAGCTGTACAGTTTCGTAGTTTTTGTCATTGGGGTTACAAATATTTTTTGAACATTATGCTAATTTCAACACACAAAACTCTTAAATGGATTATTCATAATTTTAAATACACAAGATTTTATATTAGCATTTTGGCTAACAGCTCAAACTTAAAAGATCACTATAAATTAAGTTTCCATTATCACTATGTACAAATTATATACAGTATTAAAAATAGTTTTTTTTCTGTCATAAAATGAAAGTTTGTAAGGTGTAGTGTGTTTATATTATAAATTGCTTGTTTCTTCTAGCGGAAAAAAATTGTGAGTATAAACTCTTGAGCATGTTGAAATAATATAGTTATGTACGTCAAATAGTCATTCTCTGATATTACTATGGGGAGTTTTTTGGCACCAAGGTTTAGTAGACAAGCTAAAACTTGTATTGCTAGTTGCAACCCATAACTTGTTGAGAAATAACGCATAACGCAGCCTCAGTCAGTTGATCTAGCTCTATAAGAGAGTATGGTGCGGGTTTACATAGCCAACATCTCTCTCAGTGATGCTTATATTTGAGGGGGCTTGAAGAAGAGCCCTTTTTGCAAACTGTAGTCTGAATCTAATTGCTGGAAACTAGGAAATTGTTACAATTTGATTGGTTTACACTCAACACGCCTATTAAGTTCAGTTGCTTTAGAATAGTAAGGATAAAGCAGGCTATATATGTTTGTATAAGTTCTGTTCAATGTTCATATGTTTATTGTACTGTTATTTATATTTTCTCCAGCCAATTATGTGACACAGCAAGTGAAATGGCTAATACAGTCTTAACAGATGAGAATCTACATTTTATAAACTTGTGTGTTTTGCTGATGACTTTGTTTCTAAAAAATCATTTCAAATGCTGTCATTAATCTAGTTTTTGGTCATATAGGTACAGTAACAGAGAAATTCTAATAGCCTAAATTCTTTAATTTCCATACTAAATGTCGGTTTGGAGTGCTGGTTGAAAGTCTCGCAAGAACATAACCATCACTGTACTTACCTCTTTCTTGTTAAACAATGCATTTCCTCTCTACTGCAAGTTCTCCTATGTGATTGTAGCTGTGTGCACGAGCAGTGTGAGATCATCTCAGCCGTGCTCTTTGGTCTGGGAGTCTGGGTTATATACGTGTTGGTGAGACGATACCTTCTCAGACTTCTCCTGATAAACCACTCGTGGATGTACGAGCCGTTCGGCAGAATCAGTTTGCCTAACAAGATATGGCTGGGTTTGGTGAAGTTCCTACAGGGTCGAGATCCCCTTCTGTATGGGTACCAGTCTGCCCTCCCCAAACTGCCCGTGCCTTCACTGCAAGGAACACATGATAGAGTAGGTTCTGTTTATAAAGCTAGGGTTTTGATTACATTAGGATCTGTTTAGCTTGGAATATCTTAGGATTGGTGGCTGGGGGGGGGGGGGTGGCTAATGCCACTTGTTGAAGCCATTCTGGTTGAAAGATTCTACTAGTTCAGTAAATCTGAGTGAGAACAGTGCCACACCAGGAATGTTATGCAACTTAAAACTATCCCATCAAGCTACCAGTAACATTTATTGCAAAAAATATATTTAAAAAAGCCCAGCTTTCAAATTTATAAGATTTCTTCGTTTTCTGAATGATAGTAATATTTATACGCATCACATTAGTGTATCTAGTGTATTTTCATACTCAGTTCATTGTATACATACACTGTGTCAGCAGTTGTTTTCCCTCTGTAAACTGATTCTCCTTCTCTAGTACCTCGAGTCTGTACGACCTCTCCTGGATGATGAAGAGTACAAGAAGATGTCACTGCTGGCTGGAGAGTTCGTTGGTGGTATTGGTAAGAAGCTGCAGAGATATTTGATCCTGAAGTCCTGGTGGGCCACCAACTATGTCACCGATTGGTGGGAGCAGTACGTCTACCTTCGTGGGAGGTCTCCCATCATGGTCAACTCCAACTACTACGGCATCGTAAGTCAGCATATTTCCTTCATGAGTCATGTTAGTGTCTCCAGGCATCACCGTATGATATTACAGTGTCTCTTATTTGAACTTGAATTTCAAAACTGTGTATCTTGAAACTTGTTGATTAATTTAGTAACTTTTTGGTAACACAGCTTTTATTCAAGCTTGCTATATATATACAGACATTTTAAAGTTGTTTTGTGGTAGCTTTGAATTTTTGTGGCTTATTCACTAACCAAACATCAGCCAAATGTGTGTGTTGCTCAACTTTATTGACCAACTAGCTACAGTAGTTTTTATAAATAATACTATACATTGAATATTGATATTTACCCTGCTTTGAGGTTGGCTAAATTATAGTGAATAAGTCTATTATTGAATTGTATATAAAGTACACTCTATACCGTATAGTATATACTGTATAAGTATACAATGTATGATATGCAGTAAATCTCCTCCCATTTCCAGGATGCCATATTCCATTCAGACTCTACAATACAAGCTGCCAGAGCTGGTAACATTGTCTATGCATTTCTAGACTTTAAGGAAAAGATTGCCCATGAAACCGAAAAACCTGTAAGTGATTTGTTTGGCTCTCAGTTTATCTAGTCTAGTTTAGCCTGTGATACATTGTTTATGTTATCTCTTGTCATATCCTGGTTATCTGAATTTATAATGCAGATACTGTGTGTTAATGTAATTTGTCTAGACTAGCTACATGTTCAGCATTCATACTAGTAGTGATAAGATATTAACATAGTAGTAATATATTAACATAGTACTAGTAGTGGCTGCTTCTTCGGTGTTTTCATTGCTTATTGAGTTTTACTGCGAAAATTTGTTCTCTTTCTTTTTCTTCTGCAGTAATAGCTATGTCATGGTATACATTACTATACATATAACACAGTAATACGCTATGTCATGGTATATATTACTATACATATAACACAGTAATACACTATGTCATGGTATATATTACTATACACATAACACAGTAATACACTATGTCATGGTATATATTACTATACACATAACACAGTAATAGCTATGTCATGGTATATATTACTATACATATAACACAGTAATACACTATGTCATGGTATATGTTACTATACACATAAAGCAGTAATATACTATGTCATGGTATATATTACTATACATATAACACAGTAATACACTATGCCATGGTATATGTTACTATACACATAAAGCAGTAATATACTATGTCATGGTATATATTACTATTCACATAACACAGTAATACGCTATGTCATGGTATATATTACTATACACATAACACAGTAATATGCTATGTCATGGTATATATTACTATTCACATAACACAGTAATACGCTATGTCATGGTATATATTACTATACACATAACACAGTAATACGCTATGTCATGGTATATATTACTATACATATAACACAGTAATAGCTATGTCATGGTATATGTTACTATACATATAACACAGTAATACACTATGTCGTGGTATATATTACTATACATATAACACAGTAATACACTATGTCATGGTATATGTTGCTATGCATATACATGTAGCACTAAGTAATTATGTATACATGTAAAGTAACGCAGTGGTTATAATCACTTCAGCTGATGATCATGAAGACTGTACCCCTTTGCTCTACACAATATGAAAGAATGTTTAATCTGACTCGAATACCAGGAGAAGAAACGGGTATGTGGGCATTCTTATATTTTCACAACATTCTATTAGAGTCGTCTTCTCATGTATTTCATCATCTTTCCTTGTTCTATGTGTGACAGCACTGATGTCTACAGACTTGAGAATCCACCAATTAAGTCAGCAAACTCAAATAGTTTTTGAGTCGGCTGTTGTTATTGGCTGTTGGTAGAAGCCAGCCTTGCGCCAAACGATGTATCAGTTGTATAATGTTGTAGATTCTTTGAGCCAGTCAAAAGGTGTTAACTACATCGTCGTGTACCACAAAGGGAGATATTTCAAGTTATACACTCACAGCAATGGTGCTATTCTCGCACCAAGAAGTCTTCAATAGTACGTACACTCTCTGTATGCTAATATACACCTTGTATGCTAATATTACACTCCCTGTATGCTAATATTACACTCCCTGTATGCTAATATTATACACCTTGTATGCTAGTATTATACTCTCTGTATGCTAGTATTACACTCCCTGTATGCTAATATTATACACCTTGTATGCTAATATTATACACCTTGTATGCTAATATTACACTCCCTGTATGCTAATATTATACACCTTGTATGCTAATATTACACTTCCTGTGGGCTAGTATTGCTTTACTGCTGTGTTGTACATACTCATATATACCATGTAGTCACAGAGGTGACAACACTCAGTGAACTGCTTACTCTCATAACATACAGTTGTGAATGGTCTGATTTTGTAGCCTTTTCCAACAAATCTTGAATGATCGAAGTGTGCCTTGCAAAGGGGAAGAGAAGCTGGCTGCCCTCACCGCTGGTGAACGTATCCCGTGGGCTAAGGCTAGAAAAAGGTTCTTCAAAACTGGACTCAATGCTCAGTCTCTGCAGACAATAGAGAAAGCATCGTTTGTGCTCTGCTTGGATGAAGAGGATCACTGCTATGACCCCGTGAGTGTCGTGTAGACCTACCCTCTCTGTGTATCCTCTCTCTACCCTCTCTGTGTATCCTCTCTCTACCCTCTCTGTGTATCCTCTCTGTATACCCTCTCTGTGTATCCTCTCTCTACCCTCTCTGTGTATCCTCTCTCTACCCTCTCTGTGTATCCTCTCTCTACCCTCTCTGTATTTTCTCTCTGTACCTTCTCTGTATATCCTCTCTGTATACCCTCTCTGTGTATCCTCTCTATATCCTCTCTGTATATCCTCTCTCTACCCTCTCTGTATACCCTCTCTTTATCCTTTTCATGCTGCAGCTCCATAGTATTGATAGACTCATCATTTCTCAAAAACTGTCCAACAGAAATAAAATGGCTAAGTTTTTGATCTCTAGTTTTCTTCCTTTTAATATAACTATCATGTCATAGAAACAAGCTATACAAATCATTAAACTAGTTTACTATTCACTACTATTAACTGCGGAAATGCCATCAGATAGTTAACTACATAGAAAGTAATTCTATGAAATGTTTAAAGCAGACAACTCCAAAGTAGGTTTATTTCATGTATTTCAGGCTCACCCGGAAAAGCTAAATAACTTTGCTAGAGCCATGCTTCATGGAAAGTGCTATGATAGGTGGTTTGATAAGAGCTTCAACCTGGTTGTCACAGCAAACGGGAGAGTAGGTTTCAATGCTGAACATTCATGGTAGGTTTTATCTACAGACTCATTAGCTTAGTGCACTCGTACTGTGAGTTTATATCGCAATAGTATTATTGTTTTTATATTTTATTATATTTTGATAAGTAATTGTACTCTCTCACCTGCTAGTGAGCACCAGGTGAAGCCTGTGGCCCAACGAAGCCTTAGAGTCATTATCTGCATGATTTGAAATTCACTCCCACCCCATCCATTAGTAGAGTTATGTTTTCTCTAGAAGCTGGCACGTAGTTTATGGCTGTATCGTTTAGCCACCTTTTGGAATATGAACCAACTCTTTTATATTATTTACAATTATTTGCTGTAATATCTTGATGATTTTACTTACACTTGCCATGTGACCAGGCAGAGGTGGTGGTGCTTGGTCACATGTTGCTGCCATACCACACTACATTTGCAAGTGCTAGATTACCTATTAGACATTTTTAGACATGTTTAGGCATGGTTAGGCGTTTTCAAACATGTTCAGGCATGTTTAGACATGTTCAGGCGTGTTGGTGTATGCTCACAGGGCAGACGCTCCAATCATGTCTCAGCAATGGGAGTATTCGTTTTGGGCCGACCACTCAGTGCTGGGGTAAGAGCTGTTTGGAGAGAGTGACGGGTGTATAGTTTAGCTCAGTTTCTCTACTCACTCCCAACTCTGGCTTGTCTTAGTTTGATGCATGTCACTAATGTTGCTAAGGCTAATTTTCTTTTACAGTAGCTTTATGGTTAATACCTGTTTCAGCCTTGTTTAAAATGGTAAACATGTCTCTGAACACATCTATGGTGACATCTAATTAGCCTAAGTTTTTCTGTATCAAGTAGTGATAATTACGAGGGATAGAAATTGAGTTCAAACTTTTAGACTTCAATTTGTTTATTTTCACATCGATTGCGGCCTGTGGGCTCAAAATATCTGTTAGTACCCAGTAGCAATCTTTTGATTAATACTTTTCCACCCGGGATATTGAGTTGAACAATTTAACAAAATTGTCTCCCCTACTGTTGCTGCAGATTTCACCATAGCATGTGTTCCATTTGTGATTTTATTCTTCCTCTGTTTTATTGATTCCTTATTTCACCAATATAGGGCCGACGCGCCAATCGTCTCCCGAATAGGCGAATACGCTCGTTTCTACGAGTTTACCAACAAGTGAATATAGACTCTCGTAGTTCATGTGTTGTACTCATTTCATCCTGTTAGTTGTTGTTGATGTTTTCAAAAATACTTTTTTCTATCAACTTATCAACAAATTAGAAACCATTACATTTTAAATAGACAAAATCATTTAATATGCGACAATAATTATATATTTTATCAAAACTGTTTTCTGAAATTTAGTCCTAATACTAGCTGCTGCTGCTATAATTATAGGCTACAACTGCTATTTGCTTCTGTAACAGCATGCTTGTCATTTATTGCACTTTTTTTCTGAGAACGTAGCGTTGTGGGTAGCACCACCGTAACATGCTTTAGTTTTCAGTGCTAAACAAGACTCTATTGCTGCACATACTTCTCTAGCAACTACCCCATTGTGGGCCTTAACTTGCTGGTTGCCTAAGGATTTATTTAGTAGTGGTTTTCACTCACAGATTTGGTCAGTGTTAGTATATTCTAAGTTTTTTCTGTTGAAAAGAGAGTATTTTATTTTTCAAAAACCCTGCAGACTTGAATACTGCTTAGTTTAATTTGCATCACATCCTGTTTCCACAGATACACAGAAGACGGGAATTGTAAAGGGGAGGTTGCAGATGACCTTTTCCCTCCAATCAGAATGCAGTGGAATATTCCAGAAGAATGTGAGCAGATCATTGAAGCTAGCTTGAGAACAGCTCAGGCTATAGCTAATGATGTTGACATTCATCTTGAGGTGAGGCTTTCGTTTGCAGCCCCCTCTTGCTGTTGTCTGACATAGCATGGCAGGTGATATGACATGTGACACATAGTGTGTGACATTGTGTCACAAGACATGTGACACATAATGTGAGATGAGATGTGACACATGCGATATAGTTTGGGACATGTTATGAGAAATGCCGCAATTATTTAAAATGATTCAATCTTGTATTCAACAGCCTATCCTATGTGCCTTGCTATGTATTGCAGCCTATACAAGGGTTTGGAAAAGGTGTGATGAAGAAATGCAAGATTAGTCCAGATGCCTTCATTCAACTGTCACTCCAGTTGGCCTATTTCAGGGCAAGTATATCTGCTTTCTAAATTTGATGACTCTACATGTCTAGATTGAGCTGGTTATATGTTCCATTCTATATCTCATGCATCTATAGAATGGCTGAGCTATCAGTCTTTTATAAATGTTGCCTGCTGTATCTTGATTTGCTTTTTTTCTCTTGACTTACCTTTAGCCATTCTTGACTTACCTTTATTCACTCTTTACTTATCTTCATTTGCTCTTTACTTACTTTTATTCACTCTGAGTCATTGTAGTAATCGTAATCTGGTGTTCTCAATGGTTGTGGTGTTTCATAGGATGCAGGTAAGTTCTGTTTAACCTACGAGGCCTCCATGACTCGGCTGTTTAGAGAAGGAAGGACAGAGACCGTGAGATCTTGCACCGTAGAAGCTAGCAACTTTGTAAGAGCCATGGAGAGTGGTGATCACTCCGTAAGTCATACAACTTTCAGAATATTCTAACTGATGTATCATTAGAAGCGTTACCTAGATACCACAGGAGTGTTTTTGGTTCTGTCTGTCTTATGACAACTTTTCGTGCAGACGTTGCATTTCAGCCAATCAGATTGGACTTGTATATGCTGGAAGTGTTATACTAGCCAATGGTGTAGAACTCAGGTTGTGGTTTGATTAATGTTAACAGAAAGAGGAGCTGAGGAAGTTACTGAACATAGCCTGTGAGAAACACCAGAAAGGGTACAAAGACGCCATGACAGGGAAGGGGATAGACAGACATCTCTTCTGTCTCTACGTCGTGTCCAAGTACTTGGGAATTGAGTCACCGTTTCTCCAGAAGGTTCTCAGTGAGCCCTGGAGACTTAGCACCAGCCAGGTTGGTTGTAGGGTGTGCTGTCAGAGGCAGCGGAAATAGTTGTGGCAGCAGTAGTAATAGTAGAAGTACCAGCTATAGTGGTAGTAGTAGTAGTAGAAGTACCAGCTATAGTGGTAGTTGTAGTAGTAATAGTAGAAGTACCAGCTATAGTGGTAGTTGTAGTAGTAATAGTAGAAGTACCAGCTGTAGTGGTAGTTGTAGTAGTAGTAGAAGTACCAGCTATAGTGGTAGTTGTAGTAGTAATAGTAGAAGTACCAGCTATAGTGGTAGTTGTAGTTGTAGTAGTAATAGTAGTAGTAGATGTATATCTCCAGCGTTGTTACACCTCCCCCCCCCTTCTCTCCTTTCAGACGCCTCACTCTCAGATGAATCTTGTTGACGTCGCGGCTCATCCAGAGCTGGTGTGTGCCGGCGGAGGGTTTGGTCCCGTCTCTGACGATGGCTACGGCGTGTCATACATTGTAGCCGGCGAGAATACTCTCTTTTTCCACATCTCTTCTAAAATCTCCTGTCCAACTACTGTAAGTGTATATTCCTCTGTTAGGTCTCACTGCCTGTATGTGTGGTAATATATGACTAGTAGTTTGTAATATATGACTAGTTACTAGTAATATGTATGACTAATAACTTGTAGTATATTGCTAAGGCTTCTGTAGTACTGACTGTACATGTATTGCATCTTGGAGTAATATATATTATTTGTAATATATATTATTCATAATATATTACTACTAGATTTTACTCGTTTTTTAGAACTCCAAACGGTTCTCAGAAAGAATTCTTCAGGCCATGAAAGATCTTCAAAGCTTGTTTGAATCATAAACAGAAGTTACAAGAAATAGGAATTTAAAGTTTCTAGAAGCATGCTGTTATTTACAGTGATGGGTTTTTACTGTCCTCCCATTTCTTTGATTGCTTCAGTTTCTATATTAGTTTCTATAGAGTATGGTGTATTGCTGGAACCCGCTGCTAAATAGGCACCATTATAATATATTTGTCAATTGGCACTATTTTTCACACAGCTGCTGATATTTGATATAAACCAAATGGCAGGTTTTTCTTGCCATCACTTTTGTGAAAATAATATATTAGCACATACAGCGTGCATTTACAAGTTAAGTTTACAAGAAAATTTATGACTACAGGCAATCATTAGCTCTCATGTTGCTTCAGAATACTGTTGTATGTTTTGCCATTCCTATTTACACTACAAACTGTTCCTTCTCAGTTTCCATCTGAATATGTACAGCATAAAAGCTCACAATTCTCAATCACCATCTGGTACTCTATTCTGATTTGATATTTTAGAATTTCTGATGAACAAATACTTGGCTTATATAATAGAATTAAGGTTCTTTTAAGTTTTTTTTTCGGTATTTTATTTGTGTAAAATAATTTCCTTCAACTATTTTTCCTACGCATTTCATCATGGATAACATACTGATTATAATGGCTGTTTTTAAAGTCAGTGTACACAGCTGGTGTGTATTAAACTGATATGATTTTTATTACTAATCATTTTTTGCTGTGAAGTTTAAATAAAATAAGCAAGAGAAGCATAATTATTGTAATTTTTATCTACTCTGTCAGTAATGATGAAATAAAACTGACATTAGGTTGGGTATAACTGTTTTTATTTCTGTATTATTAAAGCTAATAAGCTCAATATTTAGAAATATTGAGAAAAGCATTCTAGTTAGGACATTGAAACAGTTGAGAAGTTAACCTCAGCAATTAGTATCAAAGAAACTCATCTTAAAGACAAGCACCTGTTGGTTCCAACTTGTATAGACCTGCTTTTACTTATATCTTCAGAAGTATAAAATATATACGGTCTTTATATTATATAAGTGAAACCTTCATCAGTTGAATTTTACTATAAGGTGTAATTTACAAACCTATCGAGGTGTAATCTGCATAGACTATAGGTTATCATACTTGTCTGTGACTATAGACAATGATGACACTAATGCTCAATAAAGGTGCTAGCTAAATATTTGCACAGCTCAAGCTTGTAATGGTTTTAAAATGTTTTATTCTTTAGTTTTCTGCTTAAGACAAATCTAATACCATGCAAGTCTGATTAAAAAATTAATAATTTACTCCCATGTCACCTGTAACTCTTTTGTATACATGTTGCTATGGTTGCAACATTATAGTATATTCTTGCAATATTGGTTCAGCTTTAAAGCCTTTTCACACTCTCCATACAAAAATAATGTACTGATTGAAAACACTGTTGTTATATATCACCACATCATTGAAGTTATCCCCTTTACAACGGCTGTATCTAATGATACCTTGAGATTACATGAGCCTATCTTCATTTCATTTCAACTGATCCTTAAATTTCTCTCCCGCAAAATCTAGTAATCAAAATGAAACCCCTTTATCTGAAGGCTCTAGAAAAAAAGGTGCAAAAGCACAGCAGTTTAAGGAGAAAAAATATTATCTAAATTTACAAATATAAGTCAATGGTGGTGCACAAAAGCTATAAATATGCACAGAAACGTTAGCTTGAGTTTGAATTATTGGTTTGAAGAGTGCGTTAGCTTAGTGAGAAGGCAACTTCTCCAACTGCTCAAATTAGCACCCCTATCATAAAACAACTCTTTGGCATCCATTTTAAGTTTTATAGTCTGTTTCTTAGCATCACACGGTTGACAATATTTGTGTGTGCAGCAAATAATATATAATATAAACAAGTAATATAGTTACTAACAATAGCAGGTTAAAAGTGTATTATGATTTAAAGCTTTGAGCATGCATACTACAACAGCTTACCAGAAAAAGCTTTTAGTGCAACATAAAAATGTTTTAATACGAAATATTGTTTCTATAATGTTATAGTATCTGCCTGCATGCTAATGACTTCTAATTACTATATTAAATTTCTATTAAAATTATTATGTAATATAGGTATAATAATTATTATGAGACTGAATAAGAGACAGTATAGAGCTTGAGTGATAATAAAATCTGATTCAAATCTATGCATTCGATCAGCCTCATATCTTGCGAAGCACAGCTTTTTCTAAGCTTATCGATTTAATTTAAAAGGCAATACAAAAATTGATTTTCCCAGAAGCCTATTGAGACTTATTAGTCACAATGTGAGTGGAGGACTTGAGGAGAAGTCATTCTTTGCTTCAGCCTTATTCACTGGAACTGACATGTGACTGTACTGAGTAAAACACTCATCTTGAAATGGTACAGTATATAGCATAACATTTTATTAGATTATTTAATTACTGTTTTGTAAAGCAATTTCTTGTGCAAATGTTATTTTGCAAAGTATGATAACTTAAACCAAGCCAATATGCTCATGAGCTGCACATAAAAGTTTCATATTCTTATAAAAACTGTAATTCTTTTTCAATATTCTAAGCAATCGGTGTACTAAATAGAAACGCATTTATATGATTATTGCAACTTTTAATGTAGTTATGCTAACTCTTTAGTAGTGTGAAAAAAATTATAAGATTGTAAAAGATTTTTGTTTTAATGACATGGCATATTTAATTCCAACTTCTTATTCAATTCAGTGATGAAAAATTTTAAAAAAATTTCTTGCTAAAACTAGAAGAATGCATATCACATGTTTAATAGAACAATGTTGGATATACTGCCATGATTCTGTTTGGTAGAGTATTTCATGCAAAGCCTAATTGTTTACAAATTTCATTATAAGCCAAATATTATATTATCACTTACTAGATTTAAATAACTTTTAGCTGACTAAAAGTCCTTCATACTATAAACCAAGCTCCATTTTATAAATTTAGGAGTTTTTCCTATAGATGCAGCTACTGCAAAGATATGCAATTTTATTGGTAAACAATTTATTATGAGAACGGATCAGTAACAATTACTTTAGATATTATCATATTATATTATATATTTTGCTAATTGTTGCTAATGCATTGACTCTTTGTTTATAAATTTGTTGTATTGTGACTTGTGCAGTACACAGTTTCATACTTTGGTTTAGTACGGCCAGATTCACTGCTGTGTGAGGTCTCTCATATTAGACAAATTCGGTGAAGAAACCTGGGCTAAAATAGTGTGAGTATGCAATGGCGACTTTATGTATCGAAATTGCTGTTGCCATATGATAACTTTAGTATTGCATAGCAACACATATTAACAGTTATACTAGTTATTATAGTGGTAGTTGAATAATTAATATGATGGTAATTAGGCATAATTTGTTATGATGGTAATTATTTTTTGTAGTAATTATTACTGTGGTAATTAAAATTGTGGTAATTATCATGGTGAAAATTGCTAGCAATAAAGTAGTATTAGAAAGCTTTTAGAAAATAATAAATACAATACACATATATATGCAATTTTCTAAATGATGAAATTATTACACAATTCTATTGAAAATTAATGTATAGAGTTGTCTGGCTGTGAACTCCAACCATCACACAAGTATAATATGCTGACTAGTAGCGCCATTGTTGAAATATTCAAAGCGCTGCCAGGTCTATCGCTGCAGTAATGTACCGCAACAATAATATTATTCTCATTACATCATAAGTTATTAATTCATACAAGGCTGTGATATCACTAGTTCTTGGTCACAGGGTGTCTCTATTGATCAATCCTTTGAGAATTACATTCAATTCGGAATCATAAATAATTATGTGGTGCTTTAAGTACATCATATGTGCTGACCAAGGTAAATCAGGTTAGCATTGACTATAGATAGCCCTGCAATTATAACAGATATGGAAGGGCAGTGTGCTGTGTGATGCAATAATTACATGCAGCATATTATATGCAATCATGGTACCATTATATGATGTATTATCTATTATATGATATACATTTTTACAATTTTAGTGAGGTTTCAAAGATTGACGAAATAAATGATTTCATGGTGTTCCACCAATACCCTGACGAGCCAACTATGAGACTGGTGGCTTCTGTGGCAAAAGTTGCAGGTAAAGCAGTACACGTTGACATTTCAGTGGAGTAGTGGAGAAATTTTAGAAGCTCAAGAAATATGGATTTGGGTGTAGGTTGTGACCACATGTGAGTGACCTCTGAGCCACATATGAGTCAGAGTGCTATTCTAACTACGTTGTGGGTTTGGGGCATATTACCTGTAAGTCACCTGTGAGTCACCTGTAAGTCACCTGTGAGTGACCTGTGAGTGACCTGTGAGTGACCTGTGAGTCACCTGTGAGTCACCTGTGAGTCACCTGTGAGTCATAGTGCTAATCTAACTACATTGTGTAGAACTAGATGTTGTGGTGGTACTGGAGGTGTTTGGAGAATACTTTCTAGAGTACTGTCTCAAGCATGGCTATGACAAGATGCTCATGACACTGGGAGCTGACTTTGAGACTTTCATTCAGAACCTTGATTCTCTACACGCCCTCCTTCAGCTGTCCTACAAGAACATGCAGGCTCCTTCCTTCAGGTAACCTGATTAGTCATACTAACAAGTCATCATTTCTGGTAATATGTTATAATAGTCATGAGAGTCCAATAATATCATCTTTAGTAACTCATCTTCATGGTTTTTAAGTCAGCAAAAAGATCATCTGTCAAGTAACTTTCAACTTGTAACACTGATTAGTAAGCAAGTTTGTATATTATTTCATTTAATATAGTGTTATTTGCTACCGCTTGTATTCATGTCACTAAATGACCTTGAGTAGTCATTTACAACTATACTTCATTGACATCTGTAGGTGTGTCTCGAAAGGAGATGGAGTGTTGGATCTTCATTACTATTCATACAGGAAAGGGTTATATCCAATAGTAAAAGGTGCGTGCATTCACATATTACAGTTTCTAGCTAGTCTACCATTACAAACTTGTGCAGTTTTTAAAGCTAAACTTTTAAAATTGCTGGTCTTGACTCCTGCAAGTGTTGGCTTGGCGTTTTAAAAATCGCCATTGCAAACCATAACATATAATATAGTAAAGCATTGACAAAACACTTTTAATTACAATTTTAAATCATGCAACAATCAACTACTTATTTCTATAACATTGATTAGTTTTCTTCATATAATAATTACTTATTTTATACATCTCATTCGCATAGCTTGTTGTCCTGTACACAACTATTTAGGATTGGTACGAGAGGTTGGGAGACGTCTCTTCAATTGTACAGTTACTTGTAAAGTGCTGCACATTACTGAAGACATAGCATCTGTGATAGCTGGTGTAGATGGAGACTCATTCAAAGAGTATGTGAAGTTTGAGTTACATATAGTGAAGAATATATCATCACCTGATGACACTATTTGTGGAGCATCAAGTGATACGCCCTTACCAACAGAGCAAATTGCAAGTTTTCAAGGTATTTTCCACCACCAAAAGAATGTTTTATTACAATATACATTTATTGCTTGTTGTCTATATTGAAATATCATGACTATTTGCTACATGTTGTACATTCATTATCTTTATCTATTTGTATATGTGTACATGTATTAGTTGTAATTATATTTGAGCCAAATCTAATATTAATAACATAACCAGGCTAGCATATAATATACGCATTGTGACAATCACAAATGTTTTTAAATCTGCATGGCTGGTGCAAATAGTTAACGCCTTGTGACTTGAAGAGAAACAGCTTTTTAATAAAACACCATCAAATATTTTTATATGTGCCTAATTACACAAATATTTTGCAAAAATAGTATTATTAAACTTCCAGTTGTTTATGTTCCATTGATGCTCCTTTACTTAAACCATATTTTATTTAGTTTGTTATTCATATTTATATTTGTTGCAACCTTCTTATCTAATATTTAATTTAAACTAGTTTTGTCACTTCCATCTTTCAGTTTATTTTGTGTATTGCTTCAAGCTTTTGAATTATTCTGTTTAGGCATAAATGTAGGTTTATAGTTATATTTTGCCATTAACCCTCGATAGATGTTGAAATGATTTAATTTTAACTTTGAAGAAACTGCACATAGCAGTGCTGCAAGTGGAAGTGAGAAAAAGCCAGGGATTGAGGGGGCAGTTCTGAATGCAGCCCATCTGTCACAAGGTGCGATACTTAGAATTTTCAGCTAACTTAACTTAGTAGAATGTTATATAATCTTTGATTTATATTATAAACTGTACCCTATTCGATATAATTATTTTTATACTGACTAGCTTTGAAAAAGCTGATTTTCAAAATGATATACTTTGAGTGTTTTAAATTAAAATGAATTTAAATGTGAAAAGCAGAAATATTTATCCTCATAAATCATAAAGCCAATAATAAATATAACAAAAATACTTCTACAAATTATAGCAACAAATTAAACCCACATTTATGCTGCAGCAGATCAACCCATGAGTAAGTTAGACTGTAAAACATTGTCTGGTCCAGCTTTTGTCAGTTTCATTTCTTCTACATTCTTGTATTGCAAGCTTTCATCATATTGTCATTGTATATGGCTGAGTCTCCACCTTCCTTTTGGTCTGTCTCTGCGAAGTGAATACACTTATTAGGGTGCAAGCACTTTAGAAGATTCACTGCAGAGTGAGAGAGTTATAGTGTGTTGAGAAACAATCATGCGATCCTATCGCTAATCACATTCATGGCAATCACGTGACAATATGCTAACTAATTGCTTTACTAGAATCGCTGTATACTTGTTTACCTTCTCTTCCGTTTTATATTATACAGAACCATCACGCTGTTTTTCATTCTAATAAATATTTTATTATCAAATAATTAAATCAGTCAGTCAGTTTGCTCGATAAGTTAAATCAGCAATCAATAACGTATTTCATAATAAATACTAAACACAATGGCAACACATTCAACAGGTTATGGGCCCAGTGGCTTCAAACACAGGCTTCTCTTTGATGGTGATTCAAACAATTTCTCAATTTGGGAAACAAGATTCACTTCATACTTGTACACACAAGATGAAGGAGTACACACCGCACTTCTACCCAAAGAAGAAGGAGAAGATAACGCTGCTGACTTCAACAAAAAGAATAAGCGAGCTTATGCTGAGCTTGTACAAGTTTTAGACGAAAAGTCTCTTCAACTTGTGATGAGAGATGCCAAAGACGATGGAAGAAAAGCATTCAAAATTCTAAAAGAACACTATGCAAGTACACAAAAGCCTAGAATATTAACTCTTTATGAACAACTTACAACTGTAAAAATGAATGATACAGAAGACATTACAGATTACCTGATTCGTGCTGAGAACTACTCAGCAGGCCTCAAGTCTGCTGGGGAAAATATTAGTGACAATTTGGTGATCGCAATGATCATGAAAGGATTACCAACATCCTACCAGCCTTTTGTTGTAGTACATACGCAACTTGACAAAAACCAAACCCTATCAGAGTTCAAAGCAGCTCTGACCAACTTTGACCTTACCGAGTCGGCAAGGTGCTCTCAATCTACAGCCATGGTATTTAAAGGAAGAGACAATTTCAAACCCACTAGCAAACGTGATAAACAGTGCACTGCTTGTGGTAAAAGCAATCATTCTACAACAGATTGTTACTCAAAGCACAAACTATTTTGTAACTACTGCAAGAAAGCTGGACATATCGAATCAGTTTGCTGGACAAAGAAGAAGACAAGTAAAACTGAAATTTCATCGGCAAATGCCACATATGCCTTCACTGTGAATGCATCAAACCAATGCAACATAGCCACACAAAATAAATCTCAAGGAGGACAGTTGCTTATGGTGGACTGCGGAGCGACAAGTCATCTGGTGAACAATGAGAACAACTTCATTAGTTTTGATAAGAGCTTCATGCCTGAGAACCACTACATAGAGATGGCAGATGGTCGCAAAACAAACAAGCTGGCTGTAGCCAAAGGCACAGCACAGTTTACTATTACTGATGACAACAATATGGAGCAGCAGATTCATCTAAAAGATGCTTTGCTAGCACCAACAATACCAATAAGCCTATTTTCAGTCCACGCCGCCACACAAAAAGGGGCAGAAGTACATTTCTCGAGAGAGAAAAATATACTGACAGTCGACAGGACAAATTTTCCAATCATGCCCAAAGGCAGATTGTACTTCTTCAAGACAACCCATACAGGTGACTCAATGAACACCGCAAAATCGCTGCCCGATTGGCACAGGGCACTGGGTCATATGAACACCAATGACATAATTGAGCTGGAGAAAGTGACAACAGGTATGACCATAACTGGAGCAAAATTAAAAATTGCATGCAAGACATGTGACGAAAGTAAAATTACCAAACAACCTCACAAACAAGACGATAAACCTGAACTAGCTACACAGCCTCTACAACGTGTACACTCTGACTTATGCGGACCCATCACACCAACTGCTAGAGGAGGACAAAACTACATAATAAACTTCATAGATGAATTTTCCAGTATGTTGTTCACCTACAATATACGCCACAAAAGTGATGCCACCACTGCACTTAAGCAATTCATTGCAGATGTGGCACCTATAGGAAATGTGAAGGAGATCCATACTGACAACGGCATGGAGTACCTTGGACAGCCATTTGAAGCCGTGCTACGCGAGAGGGGAATCAAACACACCACTACAGCACCCTACTCATCCTACCAGAATGGTAAATCAGAGAGGACTTGGCGCACCATAATGGACACAGCACGATGCCTACTCAAAGATTCAAATCTCCCCAAGACTTTCTGGAGTTTTGCCGCTGACCATGCCAAGTACCTAAGAAACCGAAGCTACCAGAGACGAACGGGAAAGACAGTCTATGAGTTATTCACAGGCACGCTACCCGACATGAGGAAAATTCACAATTTTGGATCTCAATGCACATTCTACTCAGAGGGATATAAGTTAAAACTCAGTGACCGCGGACAAAGCGGCATATATCTTGGTGTCAACACAAAGGCCCAAGGCTACCTTATACTTACCCCTAATCAGAAAATTGTTACATCCAGAAATGTCATACCACAAATATGCGGAAATGACGCAATGAACGTCATGCCACAAGGACCCGCACAAAACAGCAGAAATGGTACCCAGAATACCATGCCACAAGAACCTGCACAAATATGCGGAAATGACGCAATGAACGTCATACCACAAGGACCCGCACAAAACAGCAGAAATGGTACTCAGAATACCATGCCACAAGAACCTGCACAAATATGCGGAAATGACGCAATGAACGTCATGCCACAAGGACCCGCACAAAACAGCAGAAATGGTACCCAGAATACCATGCCACAAGAACCTGCACAAACATGCGGAAATGACGCAATGAACGTCATGCCACAAGGACCCGCACTAAACAGCAGAAATGGTACTCAGAATACCATACCACAAGAACCTGCACCAGATCCGGCAAAAGCCACCAATCAACCTGCACCACGTAAATCAGAACGGAAACGAAAGCCTCCTACATACCTACAGGACTATGACATAGAAGACACTGACTATGCTTGCTCACTGATGGCAAACATACCACAGTCCTACCAAGAAGCTGTAAATTCAAAAGATAAAGAAGCCTGGAAGAAAGCCATGGATAAGGAAATAAACACCCTACGTGATTCAAACACCTGGTCTATCCAGCCGCTACCTGAAGACAGGACAGAGACCAAGGGCAGATGGGTTTATACCCTCAAACAGGGAAAAACGCCAGGTGAAACTCAACATAAAGCTAGATATGTAGCAAAAGGATTTTCACAAATACAAGGAGTTGACTATGAAGAAACTTACAGTCCAACCACCAGATTCACATCCATCAGATTGCTGTTACAGAAAGCAGCAAATGAAAACATGAAAATACATCAACTAGATGTTAAAGGAGCGTACCTAAACGCACCAATCGATAAGGAAATTTATCTACAACAGCCTGAAGGGTACGAAGAAACCAACAAACAAGGGAAGCTTTCTTGTCGTCTCAACAAATCCATTTATGGCCTCAAGCAAAGCGGACGCAATTGGCACCAAACACTGACCACTTTCCTCAAGGAGCAAGGCTTCACACCTGGTGCTGGAGACCCTTGTCTATACTCAAAAGAGGACTCTTCAGATAAATCAGCCAACATCATCATTCTTTTCTGGGTTGATGACATCCTTCTCTGCTGCCGAGATGACAACAGAATCACACAAACCAAATCTATGATGCAACAAAAATTCAACATGGATGATAGAGGAGAATTAAGCTGGTTCCTGGGGATAGACTTCAGGAGACATGAGGACCAGTACACTATGTCACAGGAGCGCTACATAGACACGCTGCTGAACACCTACAATATGGCAAATTGCAACCCTGTATATACTCCTGCTGAAAAGGACTTACAACTAGAAAAAGCAACAGACGACGAATATGAGCATTCAAAGGACTACCCCTACAGACAAGTTATAGGTTCTCTCATATACCTAATGACTGCCACACGTCCAGACCTAGCATGGATCATTGGGAAGCTCTCCCAACACTTAGAAAGACCTGGACCTGCACATATTGCTGCCTTGAAACGGCTGCTACGATACCTTAAAGGTACAAAAGGATTTAATCTGAGATTCACTCCCAATCAACAAGAACTAGTGGGCTATGTGGATGCAGATTGGGGTGGAGAAACCTCCACACGAAGATCAACAACGGGATATGTATTCACCCTGGGTGGAGCCCCTATAAGCTGGAACAGCCGACGACAACCCACAGTGGCCTTATCATCATGCGAGGCCGAATACATGGCATTAGCTGAAGCCACAAAGGAGATGCTATTCCTACAGACTTTGTGCAAAACATTCAAGATGAAACAGCCTAACCCTAACATACTTTTCACTGACAACCTTGGAGCCATTGCCCTCACCAAGGGACAACCATACTCACATCAGAGGAGCAAACACATTGACATTAGATTCCACTTTGTCAGAGAGCAAACCACCATAGCGTACCAACACATCAGAGGAGCAGAGAACCCTGCCGATGTCATGACTAAGAGCTTGCCTAAAACCAATCACAGAATTGCACTGGAGTTACTAGCTATCGAATCACATGCTTGAGGGGGCGTGTTGAGAAACAATCATGCGATCCTATCGCTAATCACATTCATGGCAATCACGTGACAATATGCTAACTAATTGCTTTACTAGAATCGCTGTATACTTGTTTACCTTCTCTTCCGTTTTATATTATACAGAACCATCACGCTGTTTTTCATTCTAATAAATATTTTATTATCAAATAATTAAATCAGTCAGTCAGTTTGCTCGATAAGTTAAATCAGCAATCAATAACGTATTTCATAATAAATACTAAACACAATGGCAACACATTCAACATAGTGTGTGAATTATAAGGAGTTTGAGCAAATACTGTGAACATAAATAGAAAAAGTAAAACTGGGCAATATTGGTCATCTAATAAAATCTATGAGCGAATCATTGCTTGGGATTTTACTTGATAAAATTACGTGATTTACAATCAGGGCTCAGAAAACTTTTTGACAAAATGTAGCAGCTCAAAATATTATTTCAACAGAAAAATAGCTCATCTAACAACTTTGTTACTTTTGTTTTTATTGAAACTGTCCTTTGTCAATTATTGACATTTTTGAAGCAAAGTTTTGTGTAGCTTTTGAGTAATTTAGACACTATAAATGTTTAAACTTTACATGATATTGAATAGACAGAAAACCATGGCATATTGAAATGACTGCTACTGCCAAAGCCCCTAAGCTTTATAACTCAGCTTTACCTAATTGTTAATGAAATATGAAATAGCCTTTATGTATTGTAATAAAAGAATCACCTTGGCTTGACATTCACTGTTACCTTCAGCCATTGCACTAATACCCAATGAATTAGGCACTGCATTGCAAGTTGTGTATTTTTCTACAAATCTTGCAGGAATTAGTATTGTTTTCTATTTTAGAACTTTTCTGCACCATATTTCCATACCACGTGCTCTTTGATGAGTCCATGAACATCGTTCAGCTTGGTGACGGCCTGAAAAGGATCTGCACACACTTTACAAAGTGTGTCAAAGCCAGAATCACAGTGAAGATGTCAGATGTGTTTGAGATGATTCACCCAATGATGTCCATTTGCTATTCCAATATTGAGCATTTCATGAACGCCGTGTTCCTCTTACAGGTCAAACCACAGCCTGGTGAAACTTCTTCACAAATGGTGTTAAAAGGTAATTCTATATCATTTTTTCTGCGCGGTGACAATTACATATATTTCTTGAGCCAAGTTAGAATTTCCATTAGGTTTTGTTAGAGACAGTAGCAGTTGGTTTTATTTTTTGCTATAACAATGGCACAAATCTGCGTTAAAGTGGCAGTCATTATATTATCATTTTGATGGCGTAATTCAAATATAATATAAACCTTGCTAATTAACAGTTACTATCTGTACCAGTTATTAGTTACCAGTTATTAGTTACCAGTTATTAGTTACCAGTTATTAGTTACCAGTTATTAGATACCAGTTATTAGTTACCAGTTATTAGTTACCAGTTATTAGTTACCAGTTATTAGTTACCAGTTATTAGTTACCAGTTATTAGTTACCAGTTATTAGTTACCAGTTATTGGTTACCAGCTAATAACTACTAGTTACTATTAATTTTGTGCTATTTTACTGCATGTTAGCTTTTGAATAATAAAATGTATTTAATACAATGGAGAGGCATTCAGCGGAGCTTGAATGTTTCTCTGGTAGAAATTCCATCACGTAATAATAATTGTGGTAGTGACTAGTGACATGGTTGCATACTTTTCAAAGACAATAAAACAATTTGTCAACGCTCACCTCAACATAATGTATGAAATAAATTGCTTCAGGTCAAATAGTTCTTGAGCCAATCACAAGCAAGCTCTTCTTTATTGGATCTCCCAGAATAGAGAGTCTGGCAGACCTGAAGAAGCACAACATTTACCTCTCAGACATCCCACTCTATGATGTCACGAGGGAACTCGTACTTCTCAATCAGCAGAGGATTGCTGAGATAGAAGTTAGGTAACCAAACTAATCAATAATTATCTATCAATCTTTGATCTATAATCAATTGATTCATGTGGCTTTGCTGATTAGGTAATTAAACATTGGTATCAAGTATATTTTATGTAATCCTCCAATCGATATGAAATCTTACATAATTTATTCAAAAGACATTTTCTTTTTCCTATGTCATTAAAGTTATTTTCTGATAAATTATATACTCCTGTGCTAAATACATTTGATAAATTATATTCTATAATGGTTTGCAAAATGAATAGAAAATAAAAGGTCATTAGTTTGTTTATTATGGTAGTGTAATCGTTTCAACAGAATTTATACATTCCTATGGAAGATAATATCCTGCCTTAATTACATTTACTCTAATAAATATATAATAATTTACTGCATATACTTGAAAATAAGAAATTGTATTGTCAAGTCTTAAGCAACTTTGTTATACAACTTAACAGTACATGACATTATAGATGAATAATTTATATTATTACTTCTTTATATATAAAATATTTTATCTGTATTTTGTTGTCATACAAACAGCAAAAGACTAGATGAGACAACGGCAGAGCTAAAGAAGACAGCTATTGAGTTGGAAAATGAAAAATTAAAAACAGACAGACTTCTGCATGAGATGCTTCCTGTAAAAGTAGCCAATCAGCTCAAGCAAGGCAAAACTGTTGAAGCAGGTACTCCATATTTCCCCCACTCAATAATATTGTATAGGTGCTGCTAATCATTAGCTTCATGATATCATAGCATTTCCGGAGAATTCCTGCGAGCTCGAAATGAAGCTGAAAAGTGATGTTGAACTTTCTATTATTGTGACAAAACAAGGTGTCTGGAGACCATAGACCTGTTTTTGTTGGCCTTAAATTAAGTTGTAACAAACAGGTTACAGCTGTAAATAGCAAAACGTCTTGAGTTATTTGACTCGGCCTGAACACCCTTCTATAGCTTCAGCAAACTTCTTTGAAAACACAGAATTTAGAATCCCCATCTTTACTAGTTTTGTATGATTGGTTGAGCCATATCTTGTAGATGGTGGTGTAGATGTTATAGCAAGAACAGCAATTAATAGAATTGCACATTCCAGGTTTTTATTTTAATTAGAACTGAAGTTCTACTCATAGCCGTTGAGTAAGGCATTTAATTTACAATGTTACTGTTTTTAAATATTTCATAGATGAAAGGATTGATTATTCCTGTTGACTTTTGAAAACATGCTGAGTATAAGTGATCACAAAATTTTAATGAATTGTATTTGTAAATTGTAATGCAAAAAATAATGAAAATGTTCACTTTGTTAAACTGCCTTTCTGGCTAAAAGCTGTAAAGGTTTGATCGCACCTTGAGTGTGTGTAGTCTGTAATTTATAATTAGGAGTGACTGAAAATGTTTTCAAACAGTAACAGCAAAAGTATGCATAGCAAGTTTAGGGGCACCTCAGTGCTATGATAAATTTTGTAACTCCTTCTAAAATTGCATTGAGTCAAACAGTTAGAACTCATAATGTCTGTCTTGCTTAGCTTATGATTTTTTTCAATATGGTTACTACTGCATATGCACTGCAAAGGTTCTTTTTAAAGTTTTATTAAAAACTTGTTTGCACTAGAATCAAAATAATTAGGCAGGTGAATGAAAAACCCGGCCTATTGTAATGCGACTTGTAGCACAATTTATACTTTAGCCATAGAACTGTGACAGCTGATTTATTATTTTAGAGAAGTTTGAACAAGTTACCATCTTCTTTAGCGACATCGTAGAGTTCACAAACATTGCGTCAGCGAGCACACCTATGGCAATAGTTGACATGCTTAACACTCTCTACGCAAAGTTTGACAATCTATCTAGCCTCCATGATGTTTATAAGGTGAGATATCCAGAGTCTGTTCCAGTAATGGTGGGCTATAGTCTATGATCTATACTATAGCTTGTAATCTATACTATAACCTATAATCTATAATATAGCCTGTAATCTATACTATAGCCTGTAATCTACGCTATAGCCTATAATCTATACTATAACCTATAATGTTGCTAAGAAAAACTACTCAGTGTTAGCAGAACAAATGCTACATTGGTAAACACAATTACTTTGTGATTGTCATAATAAAACATAGTTAAACTTGAAATATAACTATAATTGCACACATTCATTAGGTGGAGACTATTGGCGATGCTTACATGGTGGTTAGTGGAGTTCCTGAACCTAATGAAGACCACGCTGTCAAAGTTGCTGACTTTGCGCTGGGAGCAGTAGTGGCAGCGATGTCTGTCAAATCTCCGGCCACAGGAAACCCGCTGCAGGTGTGGAAATACGTTAGTTGTAAAGAACGGTGAACAGTTTTTGTTCACCTAAAAGGCCGGGTTATTTCAATTTTGTATTAAAATTTTGGTCTTAGAATTTAAATTATTTAATATATAAATATATGTGCTGCGCTTAAACTACCACTCTTCAGATGTTATGTTATAAATATTTGCTAATAGATTATAAATTGTGTTTGTGTAAAATTTATAAAACGAATTAAAAAGCTAAATAGGCTCTCTTGGCATATGTCCTTTAACTACCTAACTGTGTGCTATAAAGATATTGTGCTGGGCAGTGCTATACAGAAGCTTATATATAGCTTAGTTTTACTGTAAACAGATAAGGGTTGGCATACACACAGGCCCCGTAGTGGCTGGTGTAGTTGGTATTAGGATGCCACGCTATTGTTTATTCGGAGACACTGTGAACATAGCTTCTAGGATGGAAAGTCATGGGGTGCCTGGATGTATTCACTGCTCCGAATCTGCCAACAGGTTTGTCACTAAAAGTCACTAAACTAAAATAATTTTCATGATATGGAATGTTTTCCATAATGTGAAATGTTTCCCATGCATGAGTAGACTGATTTCAACAAGGATATCCAACAATAATACATATAATAGACATGCTATACATTGTAAATAATGAGACAATGATGCCTGCAAGACAGGTTTTGGTTCAGAAAAGATTGTTTTAATTATTTCAAACTAACTAGAAAAACTACTTCAATTATTTGGGCTAATTGAGGCTTTTTTAAGAAACTAAATGCATTCACAAACTGTGGGTGCATTGATACAAGTACATTGGTAACTTTATGACTTTGTAGAGCCGTAATAAGAGTAGGTGGAGACAAATTCAGATTTGTGTCAAGAGGAGAAAATGTAATAAAAGGAAAAGGTGTAATGCAAACCTACTTTCTCAAGACAAACGGTTCGATAGACATTGGCAATGTCCCGAGTAATCCGTTCATTTCAACGACAAATGCAGACGTCAAGCGATTTTTCACAGCATCAAGTCAAACGTGCAAAGAGACCAAAGGCAAAATGGGACAACTTCGAATTAAATCAGGGAATGACATTACAAATCGAAAACCACCAACTAAGAATGTTAGCCGAACTTGTCAGCTAATATAATATCTACTATATGTGAAGATTACATCTGTGGTGTGTTCATAAACAATCAGCATCTTCTCAAAATTACAACTACTCCAATATTTCTCAATTTAATTGTTTAGCACTAGCAGCAATTACTACATTTATACTAATAATCCGTCTATCCCCCCTCTCTCTTTCTCTCTCTATCAACAATAGTAAATTATCTGTACAACACTAGTGTAACTTTGCAAATGTTAAACTCATTGTTTATTGGGACAGTAATAATATGGACAAGTGTTTTGTGTTGAGTAAGAATCGAGCACCCATCAATCTATTTAAATGCTTAGTTTAGCATTTATGTTTGTATACTTTTCTTTATTTACATTATTCTAGGTTTTTAATGTTTTTGAAATATTTATATTACATTGTAATATATTTTCATATGAAAGTATTTGCAAATGGAAAATCTAACAAACCCACAAAAAAGCAAGCAAATTATATTACCTTTTCATATTAATTTATTTTTGTACTTGGACAAAGTTTACAAGTAGCAAAGTATACTTTTACAAACTGAAGCCTTTTATGTTGATTGGTTCATTGCAAATACACACAATGTACAACAGCTAGTCGCTATTTCAAGCTCATTTTTGTCTATAATCAAAGTTTATATTACATTAGCCACTTTAACATGATTTCGAAAATGCATTTTTACTGATCTTGTTATGTAACAGGTTGTTCAAATATTTTGTTCAGTGCATTTCAATTTTAGGCAATTTTTCACAAGTCAAATTTAGCCACATGAATATTTGATTACCATTCATGTTCGTAAAATAATATTCACTTTTATTTTTCAATTTTGTTGATGAAAAACTTAAAGATTAAATATATTAATAGAATTCTTTATGTAACTGTGTGACAGGTGAATCTGATCAGCACTCGTTCTATGTAAAGCAGCATTCGACTGTATAGATTTTATCTTATGCAGCTTCCGCAAAAAAGCAGCTGCCATAGAAGATAATAAAATATTAAAGTTTTCAAACGTTTAAACTTCCTGCATAGCTCTTTCAGTGAGCAGTCATTGTCCGTTCTAGACAGTTTGTAATTAAAAACCTTCGCTGATGCAAATTTTAGTTTGCAATAAAAGCTGAAGGTAAGCTGATCGAACATTGCATAAACAGCTATTAACATAGAGAGACGTTATCAACACTTTAATACTGTTTATATTATAATCTTTATGTCCATGTCTCGGGATTGTTACAGCCACTATGAATCTGAAGATCTTAGCCAGCATTCTTTCCCTAGGGTCAGCATGGTTTGTGTTACTCAGTTTAGGTAAGTTGAAGGGTAAGAATTTTTTTCCTGTGTTTCAGCAGTAGTACAACTGCATTACTTAGAACAATAGCTTTGTTAGTAAACACAACTAGAGTTATAAGAAAATACCTTTTTTATTAAGGAAACAAAAATATATATTGAAAAATATAAAGTTTGTTAGCTTTTTATAGATTTTTGCAAAGAAAAATTTGTAGTGCAGGCTAGAAATTGGAATTGGTGACTGGCAAGTTTCATAGTGTATTAATGCATACATTGTATTAGTTTTATACACTATTATAGACAGCTACTGCATGGTTTGCTTATATATATGGCTTAGATTGTGCTCAGAATCATACATAACTTTGGCTAAGTAAGAAGAAGGTTGTGCTATATCAACACTGATAAACTTGACCTTAGCACAGGTCTACAGATCTACATTACAGTCTGTTTGTTCATTCAGCACAGCACAATAAGTGGACAACTTCTCGCAGCGTAAATTTGAATTTATCTAACTTTTTCTTCATAAATCAAACATTAACAAAGAGATGAAAACAAAAATATAGTGCTAAGCTGGCATCTTGTTAATAGGTCACAAGAAAGAGGCGGACCCTATTGATAAGTGTGCCCAACGCCTTTCAACTTTTGAATTCACCAAACATATAGATGACCTAACGGCATTGAATAGCACTTTGGGTAGTGTATTGCTGGTTTCAGAGGGAAATTTGTGGCACTGTTCAAAGGAAGATGGTGGCAAAACTAATTGTAAAACTGCATATACATCTGGAAAAGAAGATTGTGAGTTGTTACAATTGCTGTGATAATTGAAGTTGATTGTTGATTCTGCAATGTTATAGTTGAAGCTAGTTTTTTGTCAAAAATGTGTTTCAAAAAACAATAGCAATGATATATTATATTGATATGAAGCTTAATTTGTAGTTGAAGAGTGGTTTTTATGAACTACAGCTAAGTTTAAAAATTGATATGAATTTTGCTGTGGTATTAAAAATGTGTGTTTACATACAGATTATAACATGCTGCTAGTTCTGGACTCAGAGAAAGTAATTGTTATGGACAGCAGTCAGATTCCTTCAGTATTCACATTGCTTAAAGTCGGACGGAAAGAAGACAAGTACAAATTTGTAGAAGAGATTGATGCAACTAATTTGAGAATTCACCAAGTAAGTGACAGCTGCTAGCACCTGTATTTCAATACCAAGTACTTAACATGGTATTTTGTATTCTGTAGGCAAATATTTTACAAAGTAAGAAACTGAAAATGCATCATTAAATCTAAGGTCTGTAGAAACTTCTATCTTCTTCCTTTAAAAAATTTATCATTCCTAATGCACAGAATTCGACATTTATGCTAAAGGAATCATTAAATACCTTAAGCTTTGTCCGTGATTGATGGCAAGGGAAAAGTGTCATAAATGTGAAGTGACAAGTGTAACAAGTGACAAGTGTCATAAATGTCAAGTGACAAGTGTCAAGTGAGAAGTGTCCAACAAGTGTCACATGTGTAAAGTGTAATAAGTGTCAAATGTCACAAGCGCCCAGTAACAAGTGTCCAGTGACTAATGTCAAGTGTCAAATTCCAAGTGACAAGTGTCATTAGTGTCGCAAGTGACATGTGTCAAGTAGAAATTGTTAGAGTGTTATAGGTAACAAATAGTGCAGGTTATCAAGTGACAAGTATTTTATGTGAGTGTCAAATAAAAGAAGATGTGAAGACTTTAATAGCTGACTTTTATTCTGGAAGTACTAGTATACCATAGTCGATAAACAATCTATGCTTATGATAATATTTCTACTACATTAATGTTTAACTTGTCTATTGTGGTTTTTTCATTATGCAGGAAAGCTACCAAAAACAAGTTATAGCTTATAATTTTTTCAAGCAACAGAAATCAAAGCCAAAGGAAAATATTTCTCAAATTTTATTTTTGCAAATAATTAACATTTATCCCAATTTGCTGAAACATCGCAATTCCTTGCTTTACATAAAAAATAATGAATTTTGAAAAAATCCATTACTTTGTTAAAAGTTGAGCAATGCTTCTAAAAGATTCTGATCTGTTTTGCTCTTTTTTATATTGCAATAGCTCATGTTTGAAACTCCACAAATATACACTGTATAACAAAAAAATTGACATAAATTTTACTTTAAACTAAATTATACCTGTCTTGGTGGATAAAAGCCATTGCTACATATCTCAAATACAAAGGTAGAAGTAAGGCTGATCGATAAAACATATCGATTGTTGTTCAACATTGCAAATGATTGGCTTGGCAATTAACATACATTGTAATAACTGTTGAGCATCTTTTAATAAATTTCTTTTAAACTTACAGCTAGCCAATTACAACTCTAGTCACTTCATGGCATTTGGTACTCAGAATTCCCAACCAGTCTTTGTACTCTATGAAATGAAAAATTTCCAAGGTCGCAGCTCTTTTGGGGGATTTCAAACTGGTACAAAGATTGCCAGAAGTAAAACCGAAGATTCTCAGACACCTAGTGTTTTAATGGTGCATCCATATTTTGAATACGCATCATCAAGTGCTTTCGAGCTTCATAACTCTGAGCTACGAACAAACGATGATGGATCACTACATCTGGTTTCTTGGGAAACTTACCAAACCATTGGTAAGACTCATAATAATAATTTTTGCTTGTTGCCATAAAGAACTGTTGTGTTTTAGTATATAGAAATATTTATTGTCGCAGACTGAAGGAAAGTAGCAATGTGAAAACAGTTACGTCATAAGTTATAAGCGCAAGTTGCAAGACGCAGGTGTAGTAAAAATGCTGGGTTTTTATATACCAGTCAAAAAGGTTAGCTATTGTGTAGTAACCACAATGATGTGGAAAAAGCATAATATAGCTGCCATAGCTATGATGATACATGAAAAGTTATAATGAATTAGGGAAAAGCTTTCCCATCTCCAGTAATGTCCCAACAAGACTTAAAGTAGTGCCACACTAATGTGTCAACTGAACAATATTACAACTGATGACCATGCAGCTCTAAAAGTTTATATATATATAGTGAAAAGTATCTATAAACTCTACATACCTAGTTATTGAGCAGAAATGCTGCTCTGCTCTTATTGGATGCACCTTTTGAGCCTCTGTTGTCGTTTTGACTATTCTTTATAATTTTCTCTGTGCCTCGAGTAGAATTTCGTTATTTCTTTCAGATCATCCGAAAGTCAAGCACCTCAAATTAGAGAGCATTGCCGAGGGTAAACAAGGACTCTTCCTGTTTTTTAATGACGGGTTGAGAGTTGCCAGTGCTGAAGTTTGTTTTGGTATGCCTGGCAGTTCATATTTAATGCCACTGGATTGCTCAGTCAGACTAGTTGATGAGAGCTCATGCAAGAACCAGACGACAGATTGTCAACTGGACCATAGCAACACCTTGACTACAAGGATTCATGGAAATACAATCTACATGACAGATGGTCACTGTGTCCAATTGATGGGTATGCTGTCTATTTACCGTAAAACTGGTTTAAACTAAAAGTTCCTATAGGTGTATGATTTAAAAACTGTATAAACGTTTTATCTTGTGAAGAAACTATTTGCCATATTGGTTCAGTTGAATTATTCTTTCTAAACAGTTGCAGAATGATTGAATAAATTTGTGCTATTGTTAACAATGAAAAATTAGTGTAATATATATATATATATATATACAATGTATATATATATATATATATTAAAATGTATTATATTATATTATTATTATTTAAAAACTTTGATGGTTACTTTGTTGTTACAGACCTCAGTGATGTGAACATTAATGGTGTTGCTGGAAAGAGTACAGAATCTACGACCACCGAGTGGTTGTCTACATTGCCCCCCTCATTATCGTCACCTACGTCTAAACCAACCTTTTCATCTTCCCCAAACATAGTCACTCCACTCTCATCACCTCTGCCACTTATTCCCACACCTTCTACTAAGAGTTTCACTGGCCAGACCGACTACAGGAATGAAGAAACACATAACAGCCTCAAAAGCATGATCAGGTTCAGATTCATGAGCTTCACTGACTGCAATCAGAACCCAGTAACTGGTGCCGTACTACACATACTTCTTCACCAGGTCCTACATGTCCCTGCTAAGAATATGGCTAGTGAATGTGGTATCCTATGTACTGACTACCCACATGATTGCTCTGGCTTTGGCTATACTGCTGATGGTGACTGTATTCTGTTCTCTGATTTTGGAGATATGAAAGTAAAATTATTGAATGCTAACTTTGAGAGATGCTACATGAAGGTGGAAGCCCCAAGTGATAGTTGCTAGCATGCCATGTATGAGTTTGTTCGTGGAGAGAGCATGACTCTTATAGCAGATTAGGTATATTTTATGTTTTTTATTTACCAATTGTGCTTATTAGAATGGAGATGACAACTTCAAAGATCATTTAGCTCACAGGCAAACATATGGTAATTTCATCATGAGTTATGTTACGCCTAATACAGGAAATTAGCAATATTTTCAGTGCTTTGGTCACTTATAGCAGTGTTGGAACTAATCAGGTGATATTGAAATCGCAGTCTAAATTTTTGAGATTGTTAAATTTAAAGTGCAAAGTGAGCTTTTAGCTGTTTAATGAGAATAAACTTTAAAGCATTATGTAATAACAATGCTATTGCTAAAAGCAATTTCTAGTGTATATCTTGGCTATTGTAATGTATATAATATTTTTGTTTATACCATA
This sequence comes from Bugula neritina, assembly GCA_964035545.1. Classification (NCBI taxonomy): domain Eukaryota; kingdom Metazoa; phylum Bryozoa; class Gymnolaemata; order Cheilostomatida; family Bugulidae; genus Bugula; species Bugula neritina. Next base: position 30,366,449 of record OZ037767.1, read on the forward strand.
GCCTACTCAGCCTTCATTTTGCGTGATTTTTCTAAACTATGTGTGGTGTAAAGTTATTTAAATAAAAGCTTTCTTAAATATAAACATTTAGTAAAGAAGTTAAGTGTTAAAACAGAACTGACCAAACACAACCTTTCACAACCTATCTTCTCTTTTGAAACTCTTTTCAGTAGAAAGTTCAAAGAAAAATAATATGAAGATTTTCCAATCAAAAATGCACAACTTAGATATAATCATAAAGTTATACAACTAGTTTCATGAAAAGACAAGATAATGGAAATTAGAATATTCATCAAATTTCATCTTTTAAAACTTATTTCAGTTAGAACTTCAAAGAAACATAAGGAATATTTTCCAATAAGCAATCATCTTGCTATGAAATAAAATTGCAATCATGACTTTCTTGGTTGCTTTGATTGAGTTTATGCTAGTTTCTATAATTACTTGACGTAGAGTGAACAGAGTTGAGAAAGTGATAAGCCAATCAAAAGCTGCCATATTTATAAAAGTATATTATTATATATGATAGAACCCTCAGCTATCTGACACTGGCACCATACTCACGCTGTAGTAGATGAGCACCATGAATGTGCTGGGACTCATCAATGTTTTACTCCTAGGGGCAGCTTATTCTGTAGCTATCTCTTCAGGTGAGTCATATCTGGTTATTCAATCAGTTAAAGTTTGAAACCTGGAATAGGTAGACATTAACATTCTATAAAACAGGTTTGTGGTTTATGTTGTATTCTTGCACTTCTATTTAAAGATAGATACGATATGCTGCATTAAGCGAAACAATGCCATGCTAATATACATCTTTCAGGATATAGCTATGTGAGCTATAATAGCAGTAAATGCAAATACATTCAAATGCAACATTCTGAGTACATATAATAAAGCATAGCAAACTATTGTAATGTTACAACAACTCATTTGCTAGTCTATTTATTAGAAATCTAATAACAGCTAATCACACAAACGACATTTCTATCTTGCATTCCAGTACTCTCTATAATTTGTTGGTTTAGCTAATAGTTTTATGTTGATTATGCTGTAAAGTAAGCTTATCCAAACCAATTTTTATCTTTACCAGTTAGTTGGCCAAACATGGAAATGGGAACTAGAGACATGTTGACAGAAAGTGACCATCTATGCGCTCAACGCCTTTTGACTTTTAAATTCACCAAACAGATTGATGACCTAATGGCATTGGACAGCACTTTGAGTAGTATATTGCTGGTTTCAAAGGGAAATTTGTGGCACTGTACTCAAAGAGAAGATGGTTCTAGCTGTCAGACTGCATATAAAGGAAAAGGCTGTAAGTCATTGCAAGTATTCTTTCCTAATAATGGGAAGGTAATGTTAAGCATGAGCTTATAGATTCAGTAAAATTAACCAGCGCTGTTTTTGTTAGAACAAATGTGCAATAACACAATATTGACTTGCAGTAGTGTAAGTCAATATTGTTTATGAGTTATAGAATTGTTTATTCACTATTATTCACTCAAAAATATAAATATTTCAGCGAGTTTGACATTAATAAATTTATAAAAACACTGATACAACTATAAATACACTATAAATTAGCTTAACCTATTTTACTCGAAATTGAATTTAAATTGATTCCTTCCTTATATGGTGAATGACTGTAACTGTACATGTTGCAGATTATGATAGACTGCTGGCTATTAACTCAAGTGTGGTACTTCTGATGGACAGCAACCAAAACCCCACTAGGCTTGATAGTCTCAAAGTAGGACCGAGTAGAGACAACTACAACATGGAAAAAGATGATATTTCTCTTGGAAATGTGAAGATTTATCAAGTAAGCTTCAACATTGATGTTGTAATGTGACACAACAACTTTCTTACTAACAAACTACAAAATGAAATGAAATCTACAGTATAGCCTCATTGTAGAGTCTAGCAAATTATAGCCTCTGAATCTTAATGAATAATATCACACACTTGCATTAGAATATCTTCTGACGGAGTAACACGGCCTGCATAGTAAATAAATCAATGAAGTTTGGTGCAAAAAATGTTTGCTTCGTTGGGCGCAAAATAATTGTGTATTTTAGAGAAACCAGCATTCTAAAAATAGATATTAAACAATGATTGGTTTATCTATTACCTTAATAGTAACAAACCCAATCTCAACAAATATACATCCAGCTATTTTTTATATGGTTTTCCAGTAAAGCTATTGTTGTATAGTATTATATTGCATCATTATATTATGGTATTTTATAAAGTAATTATATTATAGTAATATGGTATTATTGTATATAATTTTGTTATAGTATCAGAAATTTGTATTTTAGTATTATATTATAGTATTTTTGTATTACTGCAATATATATGGTATCGTTTTATTATGGTATTATTGTATTATGGTATAAATTTGTTGAAATGAATTATTGAATTAAATTTTATTATTGTTTTAAATTCTATTATGGTATTATGATGTTATCCTATAAACACAATTATCATAATCTTTCAGCTGGTCAACTACAACTTCAGTCACTTTATAGCAGCTGCTACTAGAGACACAAAGTCAGTTTTTGCACTCATTGAAGCAGAGAGTTTCATTAGGCAGGAAGTTGTTTGGCACTTCCATGATCATCTCATGATATCTACGAGCACTGCAGACACTCTGCCGACTCCACAAATCATGATAGGAAATTATTTTAGAGCAAATGGAGAGCTTAATCTCCAAATGATAAGATTCCCAGAGACTGTATCTAAGAATAGTGGACAGTCAATCATCCCGGTTACAACCGCTGCTTACACGATAAAGGGTCAGTGTCAGTGACATAATGTAAATTATATTACGTGCTCCCTCCATATCTTACCAAACTACTAGTCTGAAAGGTTTCATCCCAGATAGACGCTAGGCTAAATTTCCCACTTGGAAGCTTCCCAGTTAGACGCTATCTGTTATTTTGGTGCCATATAATTATATAGTAATATATCTATATATACCTTTATAACTGTTCCATTGATTGCTAAATAGATAAAATGCTAATAGTTATAATAGCCAACACGAATTATCTGCAATAATATTCCAATTTTCGTAGATTTGTGTAGGACAAAAAAACAGTAGTATATTAATAATAAACATTATCTTTAATTAATGAATACTCATTAACAAATATCTGCTCAAGCAAGAAGCAAAAATATGTAAAATTAATATCTTAATGCAAATCAAAGAAATTTATTTATATGCTCAATACGTGCTTTATTTAAATATACATATATATTCAAATAATATTCAAACAAATTGCACATAAAATATATATTGTACCAAAATAAGTAAATATCGTCTAACTGGGAAGCATCTAAGTGGGAAATTTAGCCTAGCGTCTAACTGGGAAGCATCTATCTGGGATGACACCGTTTGAAACCTCAACTCCTGACATAGTAGAAGAAGAAATTTAAATCACAGATTTATTGATTTTTGTCCTTTTTTCCTTATACACACATGCACAAGCTACCGAACAAGGTCGAAGCCTTTTGTGTGACAAATGGATACTCGTAAGAAATGGAACCGTGAGATACAAAGGGAGCACTGTAATTTTAGACAAAATGCTATTGGATAGTCAATATAAGCTGCAGGTCAACCTCAGCGAATCAAATACATGTGCCAGCTTTAATATTAACTTCTTAGAGTAGTTACACACTTCTGATTGAGTGAATTTCATACATCGTATTGTTATAGTATAGCACATGTAACATTAAATTCTCCTTCAGTTATTTATTCATTAATTTTCCAGCCAACCTGGCATGGATTATGATGCCTATACTTGTACCCTGAGAATCAAATGCTAAGCTAGTTTTATACTCATCCATTGTCATTGGTTAATCGCTTTTATTTTTATATGGCATTTATATTTATTTGCATCTGGATTAACTGCTTATGCGAGTCAAGAGTCAATTAGAACACTTCTAAACCTGAAAAACCTTTTTATCAACAGACTCTTCGTGTATATGTGTAGTTCTACTTATCCAGAAAGAAGGAGCACAAAACAGGTCGTGTACGCAATGCCATGCATAATGAGTGTGAAAAAATCTTTCTTTTTTCAGATCTTTCAGAGACCAAAGTTTCAGAGTTGAGAGGCTTTGCTGAGAATAAGCAAGGATTTATTTTGTTTTTCCAAGACTCTACAAACTCTGAAACTGAAATCTGTCTCAAGTCTATCAGACCCTACCATGACTCACTGGATTGCTCAGTCAGACTAGTTGATGAGAGCTCATGCAAGAAGCAGACGACAACTTGTCAACTGGACCATAGCAACACCTTGACTACAAGGATTCATGGAAACACAATCTACATGACAGATGGTCACTGTGTTCAATTGATGGGTATGCTGTCTATTTACCGTAAAATATTTTGAACTAAAAGTTTCTAGGTGTATGATTTAAGACTGTATTATATGCTTTTTCTTGTGAAACATATAACTAGAATAGAGCTTTCAATTAGCTTTCTGGGCCAAAAATAATTTTTTTTACTGTTTTAAGCATTAGAAAGCGAAACAACAATATCGGTGTAATGTTATAATAAAATATCAATATCATATTGCAATATTGTGCATGAACACATGATTAATTTTGTTGTTACAGACCTCAGTGAGGTGAACATTAGGAGTGTTGCCGGAGAGAGTACAGAATCTATGACTTCCTCATCAATAACACCTACCTCTAATCCAACTCCCTCAGTTTCAGTAGCTACAGTCACTCTGTCCTCCTCACCACCGGCACCTACATCTAAACCAACCCATTCACCATTGCCACCTACATCTCATCTAAATCCCTCATCAATAGCACCTACCTCTAAACCAACTCCTGCAGTTTCGGTAACTAGATTCACTCTGTCTCCCTCACCACCGTCACCTACGTCTAAACCAACCTCTTCATCTTCTCCAAACATAGTCACTCCACCCTCATCATCTCTGTCACTCATTCCCACACCTTCCACTAAGAGTTTCACTGGCCAGACCGACTGTGGGAATGAAGGAACACATAACAGCCTCAAAAGCATGATCAGGTTCAGATTCATGAGCTTCACCAACTGCAATCAGAACCCAGTAACTGGTGCCGTACTACAAATACTTCTACACCAGGTCCTACACGTCCCTGCTAAGAATATGGCTAGTGAATGTGGTATTCTATGTACTGACTACCCACATGATTGCTCTGGCTTTGGCTATACTGCTGATGGCGACTGTATTCTGTTCTCTGATTTTGGAAAAATAAAAGTAAAATTATTGAATGCTAACTTCGAGAGATGCTACATGAAGGTGGAAGCCCCAAGTGATAGTTGCTAACATGCCATGTATGAAAGCTTGAAGCTTCAACCGAGCTTTTTTGTTGAGGGTGCATGCATGGTTTTTGTAATGTTCTAGCTGTTGCAATGTTGATTGTTGTGCCAGTTTACTGTAGATCACAGCATGTGTTGAATGGGTCTTGCAAGGTATATGCTGTTTGTTTGATTCAAGCAATATTTACACATTGCTAGCTAGCAGTTGCTTATAAATTTGCTGTTTCTTGCTACTTACTAGACTTTTTGTTTTCCCAATTTGCTTTTTGGGATAGTGTGGGCAACTCCAAAAAACCATTTTGCTTGCATATAACTAAATAATAGTGTAATTGCATGTGCTACCCTAAGTAAACTGTGAGAAGTTAACTCCACAAAAATGTGAAACTCACCTATATTTTGAAAGCTGGTAAAGGATTTTGCCTTTTAATTTAAAAATTAAGATGCGTTCAAGACGTTGTTTGATGCTTAATTGAAGTTACAAAAAGTCTTTGTTGATTTTATTGCTAAGCAGGAAATCACGATAGACTAAGTTTTAGCTTTTATTTTTCAGTCTGTGGTTTTTACTATTTTTTTAAAGTTGTCTGGTAGTGTAAAGGTGCATAATGTGGTTGGTGTCTAATTATTATTGCAATGCTATATTTTTTTCATTAATTATTTCTTGTGCTAACATCACAATATCATAATACTGTAATACTATATTAGTTATTTTGTATTATTGTAATATTATATTATTGTTGTTGCTGTACTATTGTGATATTGTATTAGTGTTAATTTTGTATTATTGCAATATTTTATTTATTATTTTTGTATTGGTATTACAATACGATATTATTAATTTATTTTATGTTGTTGATGTTGTATTATTGTGATAAATATATTATTGTAATATCATTATTGTTAATTTTTATTGCGATGTCCGAAACCTATTGCGGTGACAAATATTTACATCGAATATAAATGATATAAAATCAAACCTTGCTACAGCTATTCCTGCAGCATTAGTGAAGCGTGCAACATTATTGGATTTGTAAACGAAACTTGACTTCAGTGTTCATGCTGAGACAACTTCGAACATAAACTTCGGATAATTTATTGGCATGGAGTAACACAATGCTACAAATATGACTTGTTGAACTAGAAAAGTTTAATTCAGTAAACATATAAGATATATATATCTTATTGATTATAGCAACGCTATAGAAGTAACCTATCAGCACTTCACAAAATCTTAATTACTATTACATATATAAGAGCTACAAAATGGGAAACTATTACTTCAAAATTTTTTGTATATATCATATATTTTGTGTACAAATAATAAAAAATATACATGTTATCCATTCTAAAAACAAAATAAATAACTTTAACCATGTTAAAATCAGATCAGCTTCAGTATACCTTCAATAAATAGCTATTAAAAAGCTTTAATGTTCTCATGTCAACAATATATCATTATTGTAATAGTAATAGTTATTGCTGATAACACATCTATTTATTGAATATAATTATATAATAATATATTATTGTCTTGTAGGTTACCTTCCCTCTACTAACAATTAAGCTGTCTTAAGTAGCTAGCAACTTGCATTTGGATAACAATATAAGGATTTCGTGCTAATTCTACTTTCGTTATAAAAATAGAAACATCCAATGATCATGTGACTGTGTCGAGTTGGATGCCAACTTCTGACGTACACTTAACTTTGTGAGGTGAAAATAGAAGCTTTTGCCTTGAAATCTGCTCTCCGCTGTTTTTTCTCTTCAGCTTGCTGCCGTTTTTCTTCCTGTTCTGCTTTGATTTCCTCTTCAAATTTGGCTCCTTTTCGCTGCTCATTGATCTACAGTAGACAGTAACGTCTGCAGTGTTTAATGCAATAGTGACCAGTAATACTGCTAGAGTGACTAGTAGTACTGCTAGAGTGACTAGTAGTACTACTAGAGTGATCAATAGTACTGCAAGCATGACCAATAGTACTGCTAGAGTAGTACTAATAGTACAACTCCAGCATTTAGTACAACATCTCCAGTAGTTAGTAGTAGTACAATGAAGTAATTAGTGCTGATAAAGTAGGGATTTCTGCACCTATTATAAATTACTACCAGCAAAAAGTTAGAACTGCTTATAGTTATTACTAGTACCATGCTTATTCTGGTCTAGTTACTAGTAATAGTACTAGCACCTAGTACTAATGACTAGTACTAATAACTACATAGTACTAGTAAATAGTACTAATGACTAGCACTAGTTACTAATTACTATTACCCTTATATTTTAATCTTTGCAATTGTGAAAAACACAACTAGAGCTGTGCCAGTGCTGTGAAACGGAGAACTAGGAAAAGTCTACCATACATAGTTACAAGGAAACTAGTACTAGTAACTGGCTACTTATAGCACTAGTAGCTGAACTCTATATAATACCTTGGCTTGAAAGAATTGAGAAGCTCCGCTGACCCCAACTTCATCAACATTGACTTCTGAAATTTGACTGTAGAGCTCTTGTAGCCCCGAGCAGTGATCCAACTCGCCGGCCATAGCCTTTCTGAATATCAGTAGGAACTACAATACATGGTTACATAAAGTATCAACATGACTGAGAATGAGGTACAAAATATTATATGATGATGCATTTTAGTATTATAATCAATATAATACTTTGCTTTGAACGTGAGTTTTAGGAGTTGTCTGTTCTCTACATATGTGAGTTTTATTGGCCAAGTTCGTATGTCTGTTATTTCTAGCGAACTTTTTCAATAATAATTCTAGTTTCAACTATAAGTTTGGTTTTGATATAAAACTATGTGCACATATCAATGTCAATCTAGATTCACTGTATATAACTACAAGCACTGTGTATAATCTGTGTATGTAGATTATATATGGAGTAAAGCCGGGAAAGTGTGATATGCAACCAGCAACTGACAAATACTTCAACTGATGCACGGATGCAGTAAGACCTTTCAATGTGTCTAAAAGTCCATTAACTAGTGAATGAGCTGTTAGAATGTCTAATACAATTGGTAAATGGTGGGTTGAACTATGAGTTCTACATTCAAAAGAGAACTGGTGGCTAGTTTATCTAACAGAGTCAAAATACTAATCTCACAGAGAGCAAGGTGAAGTTGGTTGTAAACTGCAGCTACATTATCCCATTCACCTTAATACAGTTGAAAATACAACTGATTAACACAAGAAGTGAATCCATTAAGAAAAAAGAAGGATGTGGTTAATTAGAGCAAGGCAGCTTTCAGTGGCAGCATCTATTCACTTATCTGACTCATTGATTAATCATAATAATTACTCAAGCAAAACAAATACAGGCATTGTAGTTGAGTGCAAAATGAAGGTAGTAGAAGCATGGGCCGTGCCTAATGGCAATATATGTAAATCGGTTTTAGTAATCATTTCCCATTTCAGTATAGCAGGCAGAAATTTTCTTTAATGGCAAAAACATATTAAAAGTTGAATGCCCAGCAACAATGCTAATGTCTCTGGTGTGAGTTTGAAATCTGCCTGCTTCAAGAGTTAAACAACAGCTTCAATTATCTATAGCCGTATTTTTGAGATTTTAGGAAATCACATACTTCTACAACTCACGCGCAGCTCTTCTAAAATCTGCATAGCCAAATCACAAGACATAAACCCAATATAACAGACAAAACAATTTCAAATCTTCTAAATATGTACCTAATGGAACAACTTCTTCAAAATGTTTAGCTAAACTGTAATTTGAGGTGAATAGGAATTCAACCATTTAAATTCTGTTAAATTTTAGGGTCATCAGGGTGCATATTTAGAGAGAACAACACAAAACCAATTCAGATAACAGATACTGTCTTATTGAACTCAGAAAAATGTGAATGATTCATATAATGTATCAGTAAAGATATCAGAATACAATAACAGCATGATAAATATCATTAGTACTAACACTATTAGTATTAATGTGATCACTACTACCACTACTACTAATGCCACTATTGCTAGTGATACTACTTCTACTGCTACTATTGCTACAGCTACTACAACTACTAGTATTACTGCTACTACCACTACTAGTATTACTACTATTACTGCTACTGCTGCTACTACTACTGCTACTGCTGCTGCTGCTACTACTACTACTACTATCACCAATGCTACTATTGCTAGTGATACTACCAGTGCTACTACTACTAGCACTACTGTTACTGCTACTACTACTAGCACTACATACAACTACTGCACTACTATTAAACTATTAGTACTACACTTAGAAACAGGCAACTCATATTAGCAAGTGAAATGTCAGAAAACAAGCCAAGTGTGACAAAAAGTCAAGCAAAATGTTTTCCTCAACCAGATGCGTGATAAACTAGGATACAATGACTACAACAGATAAGTTAATGACTTCATTGCCAATTGCCATTATCACACAAATAATATAGCTATTGTATTATACACAACGGGGCTAATGACAACATCTCCCATAATCAGCCTGCTATCTTCAATATAATGCAATACAAAAACAGTCATTGTTATAAAAAATGCAAATGTTGAAAGGGTTCACAGACAACTGAATTAACTATAAGCAAAAGCTTCCAATCTTGAGTTATATTGTAAGTAGAAGAAAGAGTGAATGAAGACTCTAGGCAGTGTGTAATACCAGTATATAGTACTAGCAATATGAGTATAAAGTGTACTACCAGCATGAGAGTGCTAAGAAATGGACACTATGAATATACTACCAGATTATGTAATAAGGCAGGATATCTCTCACCATTCACCACAGAGATTGTAGTTCACAGGATTAGTGTAACCACAGTATACATGACTATTATAATAAAGTAATTTGCATGTAACCAAATCCCTGCTGTGTTCATGAAATGTGTTGATAATATTACATATCCTAGGACCTAGAATCTATATGCATCAATGTATTGCAGTAATGTATACTAGTAATGCATTGCAGTAATGTATACTAGTAATGCACTGCAGTAGTGTATTGTAGTAATGTACTGTATATTATAGTAATGCACTGCAGTAGTGTCTTAGCAATGTGTACTAGTAATGCATTGTAGTAATGTATAGTAGTAATGCACAGCAGTAGTGTATTGTAGTAATGTATGGTAGTAATGTACTGTAGTGTTGTATAGTAGTAGGGGAGAGTGGGGCAGATTGAGACTAGGGTTGATTGAGACAAGTGAATTTTAGAATGAAATTGAGAGTTGTCTTGCATGTTCTTTGTTTTGTGAGGTACAAATTGTGACTACTTCCTGTAAGAAAATTGTCCATGTGCTGAAACCAAGGTAAGTTTATATTTTAACAATACCACTTTTTAAAGATATTTTTGGTGGAGCCTAGCAATTTTTGAGAGCTTATAACTTTAGCATTTGCTAGTTTATCAGTTGAAACTTTATAAAAATAAAAAAGCTATTTGTATACTGCAACTTTTCAAATTATCATGGATGCTCTTCGATTAGTTCTCACCATGTGGTAGTGTGAACTCACTGCTATCATTTACGTTCCAGTGGGTAGATTGAGACATCTTTATTGTGGGTAGTTTGAGACTTGTCTCAAACTGGACACATTATATATGTAATATATGTGAGTTGTCTCATTCTACCCCATTTGGGTAATTTGAGACTTAGTCTCAAATTACCCAAGGCTGAGCCTGAAACTACCCACATATGTGGCCCACATTGCATATTTTTCCGAACAAATTTAGATAACTTGATAAGTCAAATTGGATGTTTACTATCAAATTTAACTTTTTAGATACTGCCACTATGCCTAGAAACTACAAAAGAAAGCGAGAGAGGACTGAGGAGTCAACAATGGAGCTGGCCGTTGAGCTTGTTGTAAAAGATGGTTTTACGCTGAGGAAGTCGTCTGAAAGAACAGGTGTCCCATTTCAGACCCTTCAACGTTATGTAAAAAAGGTTAGAGATAACCCAGGACATCGAGAATTCAAGCCAGTATACAAGAAGAGAGTTCTCGATTCACAGCTGGAAGGCGAAATGTCAGAATACCTGATTACTTGCTCAAAGATGAACTATGGCTTGACATTGAAAGATGCACGAGTTCTTGCTTTTGAATTAGCTAAAGCGAATAATCTAGCAGTGCCAGATAATTGGCACACTCACAAAATGGCAGGTCGAGACTGGATGGCTGCATTCCTTGATCACCACCCCCTGAGTTTGCGTAAACCAGAAGGGTGCAGCTTGGCTCGCAACAATGCATTTAACAAAGATAATGTAAACACTTTTTACTCTAACTTGAAAAACGTCTATAAAAAGTATCCCTCATTAACTGACGGCACACGCATCTATAACTTGGATGAAACTGGATTGACCACAGTTGGGAACACTGGTAGAGTTATAGCTCAAACTGGTGAAAGGCAAGTTGCTCAAGTTCAAACTGCTGAACGCGGTTCTTTGGTTACTGCTTGCTATATTGTCAGTGCTGCAGGGATGAGCTTGCCTCCGGTCATGATTTTCCCGAGAAAGAACTTCATACCACGAATGACCGTTGGAGCCCCGACTGGCACTGTCGGGCTAGCTGCTAAAAGTCCATGGATGACTGGAGAGCTCTTTGTTCATGTGCTGAACCACTTCATTAATCAAACGGGAACATCTAAAGAGAACCCTACCCTCCTTATTATGGACAACCACTGCAGCCACATTGCACCCAATGTGTTGAAGCTAGCAAAGGAAAATGGCATTGTCATACTAACATTGCCTCCTCACTGTACACATCGACTGCAGCCTTTGGATATTGGAATATTTGGACCTTTGTCAACATACTACAATCAAGCTATCTCTAAATACCATCTCATGAATCCAGGAGTTAAAATTGATATCTACAATGTTGCCCAATTTCTTGGGGATGCTCATAGCAATGCTCTAACTATAAAGAACATTCAAAACTCATTCAAAGCAGTTGGAATATTTCCGTTTGACAACAATGTTTTCACGGATGCAGATTTCCTTCCAAGCCGTGTTCAGGAGAATTCAACAAGTGTCACAGAAGGTGCAAACAATGAGCTGATGGCAAGCAACGCTGACAAACCTACCACATCTACAGCACTTGCTAACAGTGACAATGGTATTGCAGAATGTCACGGTGAGATAGAAAAGAAGAAATCTCCAGAAATGGTTCGACCATATCCATCAAAGGAATCTGATAAGTTGCACTCTGCTAAAGGTAGAAACAAGAAACGGAAAAGTACTGTGTTTACTCTATCACCTATGGTCGAGCCAGCAAACAAAACCACTTCATTCGTCAAGGCTTCAAAGAAAAAATCAGCTAGGAAACTGATGAAGGATGCAGGCTTATCGAGCTCCGATGAAGAGGATATGCCTCTTGCAAAAATGATCAAGGCAGGAATGGTGCAAGACAACTCTGATGATGAATACGATGAATATGCTGACGGAATCAAGGAAACCGAAGATATTGTGGTAATTGATTTAGATGTAGAGATGAAAGGCAGATGTGATGAAGGTGATTTTTGCTTGGTAGAGTACACATCCAATGAAACCCAAAAACTGTATTATGTTTCAAAAGTGCTAGAAAACAAGGAAGGGCAAGGTGTTGTAGTCAGCAGTATGAGAAAGTCTAAACTGTCCACCGACGACGTGACAAGATTTGTAGTACCTCAAATATCTGACATTAATTTGATTGAGCTTCAGCAAATCAAAGCACTTTTGCCAAAGCCAGCCACTTTTGGAGGAACAGCAAGGCAAAAGTCCACCTACAGTTTTCCTACAGTGGTATTCCCTGTTAACATAAACTTGAGATAAATAGACTAGGATGTACATGTACAATTACCTGTACCATAATTAGCCTATAAACTGAAATAAAACTTCTTGTCTCATTCTACCCACATATTTATTTCCACTTGTCAATGTTTCATAGCTAGTCTCAATCTACCCCATCAACAAAATCATTGTCTTAGTTTACCCATACATGTTGTCTCAATCTACCCTCCGTAATTATGGTGGGGCAATTTGAGACAGAAATTTCAACTTTAATTTATGTGAAAACAATAAATGCAACAACAAAGAATATTCTGGTGATGAAAGTAAATTGCAATAGCAGTAATTTTTGATGGTTTTAATTTAAATACATGAAAATGATTTTAAGATAGAGCCAACTGTAAAAACCTGTCTCAAACTACCCCACTCTCCCCTAATGCACAGCAGTAGTGTATTGTAGTAATGTATGGTAGTAATGTACTGTAGTGTTGTACTGTAGTAATGCACTGCAGTAACTAACCTCTCTAAAACTAATTTTGCCGTCATTGTCTTCATCCACCTCTTTAATCATTGCCTTAAGTCCTAAATGGGTTTGGGGGCAGCCTAGCTTCTCCATCATTACTTTCAGCTCATTAAAGTCTATGAACTTGTCATGCCCTGTGTCGTAGCTACAAAATACAACTTAGTAAATGTGACACAAGTTAATTAATTGCTTCACAAAGTAATGTAAGTTACAGAGTACTATAGTAGGCCATATCTTTATTCACTTTACCGAGTAGCAAAGAGGAAGGGCGTGATGCAAACCCCCTACTGCCTGTTGTAATAACATTACCAGCAAATTACCAATTCCTACTTCCTCTTTGTAAAGGGAACAAATATTACTACTAAATACTGACTAGTCTACTCAGGTGCCCTTATTTACTACCTAAGAATGTGAAGAAATAACCAGGATATATGAGGCTGAGTCATCACCTCTGTCAGTCAACAGTCCCACATCATGAGTCATGTACTTGTTGTTGTTTACTGCATCTATATCTAGTCTAATGGGTATAATATATCATAATGGTTTCTTAATGAGGTCTTGAGGGTTTATGGAGATCAAATGATACCACAGAATTGAAGTTATATAAGTATTAGTAGAAGAGTTTATGGTACAAAACAACCTACTAGAAGAGTTATGAGTACAAGATAACCTACCTAGAAAAATTAAGGATGCAAGACCACCTACTAAGAAGAGGATAAAAGACTACCTCACTAGAATTTCGATGTGTTATAATACTATTTTTATCCCAAGTTGTTATTGATGGCGCTACATCAACATGAGTTTTGGCAGGCAGGTTGCAGTACGTGCATATTGCAAAACGTTACATAATATTAAAGAATACAGTAGTAGCTGAAAATATCATACTGCAATGTAGAATATCTTTGTTCATTTGTGGCCATAGCACTATACCTTGTAGCCTTTGGAACAAATCAAAACAACATAAATTGTTTTACAAGAAAACATCATCTGCAGAAAATATGCTAGTAATTTAGACCAGGGCATGCCTGGCTGTGAAAGTTGTGTGTTTTATAGCTTTCTACTGAAATGTTTAGATAAGCCGAGTAGTGTGATATAAATGATCCCATCTTGTAGGCATAGTTGCATGTCAGTTGTATTGTCAAAAGAAACAATACCTCACTGGAGGGGGATATGGCACAGCAGCTAGATTACAATTAGAAATAGGATATTGTGCTAACAGCAATGAGTTAACAGTTGAGGTGTTGAGTAACACTGAAATTGAGAAAAGCCTGTGTTCTAGATAAGAAATGTAGCAAAATAAGTCATGTTCTCTCGAGAAGTTTTTAACCCCAGCAAAACAGAGTTCATTAAGAAATTAATTGCGAAATGATGTGAGGTGAATACTATCACTATGTGCTTGCTACCGATACATGCTGGATACAAATGTTAGCTGAGTTCTGATCTCTACTAGCTATTTGAGGTGGGGGTGGAAGTATGAAACTTTTTATGCATTTCTTGAACATGCAACTATTCATACCACAATTTGCTATATGCCATCCCATACCACTTACCAGTATGGGTAGAGTTTGAATGTTGGAATCATAAAAATCCTATGAAAAATGTGTTTTCTCCTAAAAATAGTACCTCGAGCAAATAAACTCACCGTTTAAATGTGGCCTCGTATGATTGGATTTCTTTCCTGCTGAACTCTGGAAACTCTGTGTAGGGGTTGAACACTTTCATAGAAGGCATGGCTTTTGGTGCTTCACCATCTTCCGGGACTTCGTTGAGGAGGTTTCTTCTGTTCAGCTTATTTGCCAGCTCATCGGTAGCCATTTTGAAAACTTGGTTTACTTTTTTATTTACTATTTACAGAACAACCAAATCTACAGCAATGCCCTTACCACTAAAGAAATTGTTCTAGTTATATTAGCTAGTGCTACGAATCTGTCAGCTAGACTTTTTGCACAATGCTAGTGCGAAATGTGTGGCTGTTTATTTATTCAAGCTACTTCCTCGCTTCGTTGACCAATCAGATACTTGGTGAGGTACACAACAGTAGACAACTCCCAAACAAATTGTTTCTTTATATTATGTCAATATATCAATAATAAATGACAGCTCTATTTAAATAAAAATACTCGTATGATTGTTTACTACATTAAAGTACTTCAACTAGTGTTTTAATTTAAGGTATAAGTTATTACATCCATTTGAAGCAGAAGTTAATTGAAATATTTGATAAATATTTTAAATACTAGAAATGTTTAGGATAGACAATGGTTTTTATTTTGTGACTAACTAATCAGTCATAATGATATAACGTAATTATTAGTACCAATAAAGAAACAGTGAGAGGAATGATTATACCTTCACCTCAATAAGGTGCTATATCTGTTATTATGCAATAGTATATAACATCACAAATTGTATGCATAAATCGTTTATTGTATATTAATTCAAAAGTTACTGCCCTAAAAAGGCATTATACAAGTATTTATGAAAACTGACCACAACTTGTTACTAAATACCAGCAACTCAAAATGAAGCTTGTCTCTAAAAATATTTGATCATTATAAAGATAACAAAATAACTACGACAAGCTACAAAACACAATAGATATAAACTGCTGGTAATTGAGTGACATGAAAATCATACAACATGATGTATATTCGGACGACGTAAAGTAATTTATGAAAATGAAAAAAAGTCTAGAATAATCTACAAAATTGACAAAATAAGCAGAATTACAAGATGTCAGATCTGTAATAAGATGCAAAAAGTGCTATCAGATAAACCAATTCTCAAAGGACAGCAAAAAAGGACAGTAGAATGTACGTCTGTGTAATGTGTAGAAAACTTCATTTGCAACTTGCAGGTAATACAACTCCAAATCTTTACAAAACATAGGTAGCATAACTCCTAATACAACTTTTAGGTAACAGTCCTATGATTAGATGGCAGTTTATATGCCACCGGAGCTACTGGTAACTCCCATAACATACTGTTTGTAGTATTTATTCATTTGCTCTAAGAATATAAATGTTAGGACAGTATGAGGACCCAGCCTAGCGTAGTAGGGTGTGAATCCTTTCCACAGGCTAAGAATTCCTTCAGATTTGATGGTCTTACTCAGTACATCCTGTCAAAAGAAGACACAAGAATAGTTTTGCATGCAATAGCACAAAACACAGCAATGATGTAAAAATGAAAACTAAAAATTCATAATTAAAGACAGCCTTTCTGACAAAATGCTACACAGAATTGGCAAATAATTTAGCTATTACGTAACAGCCTCACTCGGCTAGCCTACAAATCTAACTAAACTTACGATGGCTCCCTTGTACTCTGGTTTCCCATCTATAATCTTCATGTTTTGGATCCTAGTCTTTGCTATATCAACTGGCATAGAAGCCGCAGTAGTGACCAGTCCACTGATCATACTGGCACAGAAATGCAGCAGTACTCCTTCCTCAAAATAGCCTGTGGAGAAGAGCCCTTGTTTAGCCTGAGAATAAGAAGCGAGCTGAGCGGCGTTGACTACCATTGCCCGTATTATAGTAGGACCACAGCCTCTCCATAGCGTGAGTACCCCTTCATCTCTGATGATACGAGAGAGGGCATTGAAGACGCTGGTGTATCCCCTTCTTTCAGCTGCTGGCAGTCTAGACAGTGGGAAAACAAGAATGGTCTTGAGAAATTTATGAATGATACACTGTTACACTGTCATGGTCTAAGCAAATGCTTGAGTATGAAATTGTAATACTGAAACAATACACAATACAACAAATTCGACAAAAACGTGAGAAACGAAATTTTTGAAGAGTTGTTTAAGAATTCTTTTCTATTTAGGGAATAAGACAAATTTACAAGAACAATACTGAACAAGGTGTTTTGGTGAATATGCAGATATGTTATCATAAACAAGTAAGTACAGCACAACAGCATGCATGTTATGACATGCTATGACATGTACATAGTGAAAGAGAAGAAACCCACCTGCCATCAGCTGTCATTCTAATTAGAGAAATCTCTGCAGGTGTGCCCACAAATGCAGCCGTTCCGCCAGCACTCATGCCAAGAACAGCTTTGGTGAGGAAGTTGGGGGGCGTCCCGTCTGGTGAGCTAAGTAATACAAAGCTAAGTCAAGGTCGTACTGACTCGAGCATTTGAAACCTAGTACGATAAGTTAATCACAATGACTAGCAGAGCTACTATTTCCATCTAGTCTACATACAACGGACTTGATAAATTTGTTATAAGTGCTCACTTGGCTTAATATATCCTTGGCAACACTCTGAAGAATATTACCCTAAGCTGAGCAGTAGTTATAGAAAGAGAAACTGACTAGAAACCTGATGATGTGTTTAAAGAGTTGAGTGACATTTATACACAAAGTGTATAACCTGAGCTGTTTACCTGAACTTCTCGAATAGCATGGAGTATATGCCGAGTCTAGTGGTGGTATATGTAGCTTGTCTCAACAGCCCAGCTGACAAACTGAAATCAAGTAAATACTCAAGTTCTCAACTCTGCCACATATTTATAAATGCTAACATTTCACGAGATGGAATCATGCACACGCAGTGGGTTACATGCGCGATGTTATCTTAGTATTAACAGAAACATATTGCAGTGAATACCCTGTGTATATTCCTATTACTCCTTCATTCCTGAGAATAGTAGTAAGGGCGTGAAATGTGTTTTTATATTGTCTGGCTTTGCCACCCTCCCCACTCAACTGCATTCGGTTCTTCACTAAGTCTAATGGCTGAACAAACACTGTGGCAGCCATCCTGTTAAAGACAAAAGTTATAATAAGTAACAGATAACTATGTGTATGAATTACGAATAATTATCATAAAATACTATTAGAATAAGATAATCAAGAATGATGTTCATAATGACGCTTGAGTAACTCTAATTCAATCTGACACCTAGTCAACCTCATGACTCACAACTGCTGACACATAGAAACAAACTCAATTTAAATTTTAATTGAACTACATTAGCATTGGGACAACTTTCATAGTTGTATCATTGTCCCATTTGTAAATGATAGTCTTTCTGAGAGCACCATTGTAATTGAACAAATTGATAGCATTTTATAAAAGCTCAAATCAGTACCCACATTCAAATATCAGCTGTTATAATTAACAACTTTTAACAACATCAGGTTTAATTAGGATTGAAATCTCTCATTAAACCTAGCATAACTTCTATTGACTCTTCAAGCTTTGAATTGTAGTAATAAAATTTATTGAGTGTATTAGAAAGAGGATTACTATGAGTTTACATGCTGTGTATGAAATATCTAATAACTTTAGGAACTACCAAGTTACTGATAGTGATACTATTAGTATTAGTTTGTTTCATTTTGAGTTTGGTTGTGAGAAAGTGAATGTCAATGTCTAATGACTAAGTGATAAGTCTAACTCTACGTGTTACTAGCTTTCAAGTTTGTCAGTTATAAGAGTAATACGTATAGTAATACTTATTACTATTAGATTAATAGATAATAGTAAATTAGTTATATCTAAACTTATACTTATAGTAAGTCGAATTGTGAATAATAGAAATACTAATACTAATAGTAATAGTAAATGTAATAGTACACTAACAGTAACAGTCACACTCACACTGACATTGGGGGTTGAAATTAAGTTATTAGCTGGTAACTGTAAAACTAAATGCAAAACAGAGACCAAGAGTAAGAAAAAGTGCAACTTGCAAGAGTTAGATTTAGTCAACAAGATTAACTTTAAGTGTAAGTGAAAAGTCAGAGTCTTAGAGTAACTGTAAGAGTTACTGTTAGACTTATTTATTAGTGACTTACCCTGCAAGACCACCAAAAGTAAATTTAATATATTTCGGAGTGGAAGTTTGAGGCTGTGACATAGTGTATAATGAGCTTGCCTTCTTAAGATTCAAAAATGATAGACTGATAAAATTGTTGACTGTAATAATTTACAATTCGGTCATTTATTATTTAAAAATAAATGACTATTCATTCCGAGATCAGTGTTTTGCAACATGACATATAATAGCCTTCGGACTATCGAAATAAATTTTATGCTTCGTGATTTATTACGTAGGTAATGCTCAAATTAGTTAAAGCTGAAAGGCAACTAAGGCTTTATGACCGGTCGTGGTTTTCGGCCAATTATCGTGCAAGCCTGCAATTTACAGCCAATGGGATTGTCACCGACTAAAGTTATAGTAAAATAAACTTCAGCCTCGTTTCAGATGTTCTTTTCCGCTTGTACGTCTTCAAGATGAGGTTAGTGTGATCATTTACTGAGTTTTAATCTAATAGCATCTGTGTCAACTATTAACATTGAACGAAATCAGACATTTAATTTTGGTACACTTGGCTTATTTATGTCGCAGTTTATTGTTTTTATGTAAGTTAAATTCTTTTGAGCAATGGCCTAACCGGGAAATGTTGTTTACAGTAGTAAGCTTCAGCGAGACCAACTACGTGAACACGTGGAGAATGTTCTCCAAAGGTGTGCTGCTAAGCCAAGAAAGTTTACAGAAACCATAGAGCTACAAATAACTCTGAAAAACTACGATCCCCAAAGAGACAAGCGTTTCTCCGGAACTGTCAAGTAAGCCAACCTGAGCCATTTACCTTGACTTGATTACAAAGTCAGTCAAATGGTGACCAGGTAGTTCGGTATTGCTGAACGGACACGTACCCGGTGTCTTAAATAAATGGGTAGGCTTTGGCCGAACAATTTGTTTTCAGACAATGAAAATATAGTATTGGTGCTATAAAACTGAAGGTAGCAGGTTTGTTTAATGTTACAAATATTTCAATTTATTTGCAATTACTGGTATGATTATAAGAATTGCTATATTAATATAAATAATTTGCGTTAATAAATTGCTTTTTAAAGTAACACTCTTGATTTGGGCGATGGCCGAGTTATTGTCCTAATATATTACAGTTTCAGTTTGTCTATTTGTAAAGAAATATAGTTGCCATCCATTTCGCTGTCCATTCTAGAAACATGAATCTTATTTCAGGCTAAAGCATATCCCCAAGCCTAAACTTAAACTTTGTGTGATTGGAGATGAACGTCATTTGGACGAAGCAAAATCAATTGGCCTGGACTGCAAAAGTATGGATGATCTGAAGAAACTGAACAAGGACAAAAAGCTGGTCAAAAAATTAGGTAAAAATAAATTTCGTAGATCCAGCAACTAATTATTACAAAGTCTTATTTGAAAACCAGATGCCATTGTATGATGACAAGCTGTGGGGAGACTCAGATAGTCGATGAATCCATCTTGGAGATCTGAAGTGGCAGTCCATTCCATTTTGACTTTGCTTCACCTTCTTTTGTTAGTTGACATCTCATACTTGTGTATTTTAGCCAAATCCTATGACGCTTTCCTGGCTTCTGACACCGTCATCAAGACCATTCCCAGAGTGTTGGGACCAGGGTTGAACAAAGCTGGTAAATTTCCCACCGTCCTCAGTCATAATGAGAAAATGAAGGACAAAGCAGAAGAAGTAAAGGCAACCATCAAGTTCCAGATGAAAAAGGTAATGACTAATAAGCTGATGTTGTATTTTCCTTCAGCTAGTATTGTGTGCTGGGCGCATGCTCTTTGTTTATGCTGGTTTGTCACTGATGTGCAAACTGCTCAAGTGGCATGCTATATTAGTGGAAGATCTAACTGCCATTCACATCTTCATAGTGTTAGTGGTAAGTGTCTGTCCAACACCTCCAGCTCACTGACTTTATGCTATTTTCAGGTGCTTTGCCTTGCTGTTGCCGTTGGACATGTCAAGATGGAGCGTGAAGAGCTTGTAGCAAATATCAACATGGCTGTCAACTTTCTTGTCTCTCTGCTGAAGAAGAACTGGCAGAATGTCCGCTCACTTTACATCAAGTCCACCATGGGATCTTCTGAAAGAATTTACTAAATTGTACCAATTTTGTGAACGCAATAAAAATTATTGAGAAAAAATATATCTTGTTTTGTTCTTTGTTAGTATAGTTGTACTAGTTTCTTACTCAGTGATGATATAATCATACTGAACTACACTAAATGTGTATTATAATTATCGTGATCACCAAAAGAACACCCATCATGCCTCGGCAGTTAAAATGTAACAATCTGTATCGACTGATTTATAGAAGCAAGAAAATTGATTGTGCTGTCATTACATAACCTTGCACCAGTTTAATGATTGGCTTTTTTAAGTTGTAATAGCATTACGAAGTACTTAAATTTGGGAATAACGAAGCCTTGCAGAAAATATTGGGTCTTGGTAAAATGGAGAACTTCCAAATATACAAATTTGTTCAGAACATCTGGTAATGGGCATTAAACATCGTAAGCATCCAGGTTATTTTGATAAAATCAATTACTGTTAATTAAAAGATCATACTTTTTTAGTAGCATTCACAAAATATATACAAAAAATCTCAACTCAATATACCAGAAAAAATGAATTAAAATATATGTGTTAATAGCACTGATATTGACGTGACCGTGGCACATGAAAAATCTGAAAAAAGAGTTGTCTTCTTTTTTTCTATATTAATATATAGAGCTTGTCGTGAAAATAAAGATTTTTTTAAAAAAATATTGTGACCCTCTGGTAACTTCCTGAATTTAGAAAATTAGCTCATATATTTCTTTTCATGTGGACAACAGCTCACTTTTTTTAAAATTTATTTTGAAGCTCTTTTCGTAAAAAATAATCAAAAGTAAAAAATCCAAAATTTTTACAAATTGGTTCGGGGCTTGACGTGAAAGGCATTTGGACGAAGATGTCAAGGTCACCATTAATAAATTTATTTCATCACAATTCACAATACTGCACGGAAAGTTAATGAAGTGAGCTGAAAATTAGGTTGCTAGCATATTGAATTTGATATACATTATATTGATTGTTGCAGTATTATTTTTGAAATTTGTTTTATCAGTTATGTTTAACTTCTTCATAGAGCTGCTGTTAGACTAAGAGTAAGACATAATATTAGCAACAATGATAATATTAATAATAATATTTATATTAAATTAAAATTATTATTAAATTCACGGTGAAGTATCACTATCACTATGAGTATGAGTATCGTATAAATTAATTATGAGTATGAGTATCACTATGACATTAACTCAATCAATGATTGACTATTACTATGAATATGAATATGGCTTCTAATTCTTGTAACTTTTGACTATGACGATGCTGATACTGATAGTGATAATCACTGCCAGCCCAAGTCTCATACTCATAGTGATACTATTAGTATTAATAATTAGTATTACTATTAGTACAACTACTAGTATTACTCATAGTTCTGATAATGATGCAGATGATAGTTTTAAAAGTTCTACTTCTACTTTTATAGTAAGCTAGATTGTATATGTTGAGCTCTACTCATTTTTTACTACTAATTTGCTAATACTAATACTAATAGTAATAGTAATACTAATAATAGTTATAGTTGTTATAATGATAGTAATACTAATAGTAATAATAACTATTTCAATTTGATAATTTATGTTTTATAACAGCATTATCGCTTATCATTTACATTGGTTCATAATATGCTTATTTTAATTTTGCTTTGTGTGTTTTGTCATGTTGTAAATTTAAGTTCGTATGGTTATTTAATGAACTAGAGAACTAGCCAAATGTTATGTAACGGTTGCAGTAATTTACTATAAACTCAGTGAAATTTAAAACCTAATTGATATTACTATGACATTGATTGTACAGAGGTAGCTAAAATATACATTAAATTACCAATAATTTTAATTCGCCAATACACTATGAGTAGAACAATCAAATGCAATGATAGAAAATTAATTAGTCATAGCAGCCCGTTGCTTGAGGAACATTGAGCTACAGGTCTAAAATGATGTAGTTTTGTGATCCCTTATATAACAAAATAATTTTTTCAAACTGGTTTAATACTTTTATTATAAACACGCTTATCAAAGTAACATGTTTTTGATGTATATTCTATTAAAAAAGCAATCACATCAGGTTTTCAATTTGTATGTTGTACAAAGTTTATTATGGTGACAAGTTACTAAATTATATGGTTCAGCTTTGTAAAGTAAAGCTGATAAAATAAAAACAATTATGTGATTGTTTTACTCCTATATATTAAATTTAAATGAGTTGAATAATATCCTAGTGCAGTGAATTAGATATTTTTTTAGCTTTGGTACACCTGTTTGTTATAGGCTAACATTCCACCAATAGAAGAATGGTGCAAGTAGAAGAAATTTTAGGCGCAGAAAGCTAAGGAGCAGTCAGAATGCTGCCAGAGTTGTGAAGAGGCACTTGAAAAAGCTGAATTTCAATAATGACATGAAATTCGTAACAGATCACCCTGGTGTATTTGAACTGACATGGCCAGCAGAGTTCTCGAAGTCACATACAACAGCTATTTACATCATCATGGTTAGCTTAAATTTAATTCCTATATCAGTCTCTAATATATAGTTTGATATCTGCTGTAAATTTGCTTAAGGAGCATACACATAACCAAAACTGAGTTACACTATTGTATTTGTTCTTGAATATATTTACCAAGATAAGTAGATTTGCTAATTCATTAACAGTAAAATTATAATGATACAACAATTTTTCTTTTAGATGATTCAATCAATAACACAAGACACTACAACATGGTTTTGCAGTTATAGAGTATTAATTTTCTGGCTCTTTCCAAATCTTCATAGAAGGCAAAGAAAACCACTGTCAGCTTGCCTTTATAACTGAGTGCACGCGTCTTCCACCTACAGATGATGATAAACAATTTGCTGGTGTGGAACTTTCTAATTTTGTTTACAATGAAGATAGATTATAGGACATTATTCTTTATGTAAAGATTGTCAAGTTTTGTTATAATTAAGAACAGTTTTAGTTTCAATAAATCGGTTCAACATTATGGACATCATTGCACAAGCATTTTAATCTTTACTATCTACAAAGGTATCTGATGGACTACTTGAAAATACAAAACTATGCTCCAGATACACAATGAACTGACCAGCAAAGTTAAAATGAGTTGGAGATGTAGAACATAATATCTTGTTCAAGGCTTTTCCCTGCTGTTGGAACCTTCTACTTCAGAACACTGAATTGAACAAACATATGTAGATGTATGAAACTTTGCAAACAATAATAATGTGAAATTAGTTGCTAAGTATTACATTGCTAATAAATACAGCGTTGTGTAATGTTTTATTTAATTTTTTTTGAGCCATTTGATCTATAGGCCTGCATAGTATTTACTATATTATAACTAATAAATTGCAGACACATTATGTCAGACCAGTTTCCATTTAAATAGAATCGTGTAGGCTATCAAATTTGTAGAAGTAAAAAACCGAATTCTTATTGAGTAAAATACTTGCCTTTTTTTTCATGATGCCTCTACTGCTAAAAAGAGAAGTTTTTATCAATACAGCTCCATCAATCTGTATCCTGATGAAGCTAGTAGTTTAGGAACATTTGTGGCGGGGAGTGTAGGCTGAGCTGCAGTATAGGAAGAACCCCAACATATGTAATCTATTCAGCACATTATATGTATATTTATTCAAAAAAGAATTTAGAAAACGCTTTATGAAGCATGAACAAAGTAAAAATTAATGCTGGTGAAAGTAATATTATTACACCCATTAGAATTACTAGCAGCTATAGCATTAAAATTATGTATTTTCATAAAAATGTGTCTAATTTATGCTACAAAGTTATTACTGCCAAAGGTTACAAAATTTACCAGTCACATTCATGCAGCTGGCGGAGAATAACTAACTTTCACATGCAATAAATACAATTAGTAGCTCAATCTAAAACTAATGCGCTATTAAATGTTAGGAGTATAAGTTATAGTTATTCTAAGGAATAATTGCAAAAAAGTTACTTAGAGGAATTTAACTCTTATTATAATGTAATTATCTTCCAAGATATATTACAACATCACTACTTGGATGCATACAATGTCATATTTATATTGGCATCAACATAATTTTCAATAATTTCCAATCTATTAACTTGAGCATTATGATTGTGATTATTTTATAAATAAGGCGATGATTAGGCACTGTTGGTATTTTGGTTCAATTTATTAATAGCTGTAACAGGCAGAGTTGTAAATATAATGGATATATCAAAATTCCAATGGGTATAGTACTCTAACACAACATTGATACTAATAATTGTAGCCACTTACTCTTAGAGTTAGTGAATAATGATACAGTCATAACAATCTGAATTTCAATCAGCATTAGAGATAGGCTGACTGCTTTATAATATTATAGTTATGTCAAATTGAATTTATTCACTATAACTATACAATTTATGATTATAATTATAAATTAAAATAATTTAAATATTATATAATATATTGATAATTATTGGAATCATAATTATATTTATTGTTATGATCATTATGATTATAATTATTTAATATTATCTTTGTTTGTATTTAAAGTTGTTCCTTAAATTTAAAGTTGTTTAAGTTTTATAAATTTATTATAATTATATTACTGTATAAGTATTGCTATTAGTATTAGTATAATTAAATTATTATAATTTATATTTTATTATTTATATTATTATTTATTTTACTTTTTATTTTAAGACCAACAGTTCAAATTAATACTTGTGTCGTTTGTTTTATATTATAACTTACAAGTATAACTATTAACATAATAATTTTACATTTGTTATTAGTATTACTATGAATATAAATATTTATATTAATATAAATATAGCTATTGGTATAACTTATACTTATAGTTATAACTAATATTATAAGTATTAGTTTCGAAACTGATTCTGCTCCGTAACTGATACTGTCATATGATTATCATTATGACTGATAATAGTATTAATAAATATAACCATTGAATATTATTAATAATAGTTCACCAATAGGCGACAGTCATAGACTTAGAGTTAGAGTGAGAGTCATAGACATACTCATAGTCATAGTGATAGACTAGTGATACTCATAGTCATACTGATACTGTGATTTAGTTTCACTGATTCAGTTACAAATTTTAAAACTTGGTTTTACGTAGACAACTACTAACCTATAATTCATCACAAAACGGTTGAAAATCATCATTTACTGCATATTTAAGAGTAATTTTCTGGTAGTGTGGTCGACATGATAATTGAAATTAAAATAGGGAAAATAATTATTTTGTGATTTACAGCAAGTTACAAACTAGCGAAATGGAATAGTCCATTTGAAAACAGTCAAATTAGTTACCTTTCTTGATGTTGCGTAGCTAACGTTAGTTATTAGTAGCCGCCCGAAGAGTAACATTCATGTGATTTGAACTACGAATAACGAGAATCTGTGACAAACCCGCTTCTTAATAACTTTACGCGATATAAACTCACGCTACAATAGGGCTATTTTGCCATCCCCACGTCAGAATAGGACACGGAGGGCACGCTCGCGGGCAAGTCTGGGCAAGTCCAAGACACCTAATATGACCACTTTTACTTACATTTTTGTAGTGTTTTCGTATAAGAAATTGGATAAAATGCTGATAAAACAGTTGAAAAGCATGCAAACTTTTGCTCAAATGTAATAAATAACCTGGAAGCTTACCGCCTTTAAAGGATTGCTCTATCTTAGTTTATTACAATCACATTATAATTATGAACTATAATCTAATGTGTATGCAAGCAATTGTGACTTTGCAAAGGGATATATGCCTAGAAAACAGCTTTTCAAAATTCCAATTTTGAGGGAGGTAAAATTTTCAGCCATGAAAAAGAATAGCCTAATACGTGACGTGTGAACGCCAGTAACTATGCTGCACGTGCTAACAATAACGCTAGTATTCAAGGTTGCTGAGCGCAACATCAACCAATAACGCTCAAGCAGTTACAGTGTGCTATATAGGTCAGCTTTGGTGCGCCCGTAATATTGCACAATCTGACCTAGTTTAGATCGATCGCAGGCATTCATCCTAAAGAATGCATGTTTTTGCAATGCTTTTTTCTATGCTTACAAGCAAAATATCGCCTAATGTTATCACATACATGTTATTTAACATGTCAAAAAACTATAGATTGAGATAATTCACATTTGCACTTCTATAAATATACAAATTACGAGCTGAAAGATCACATCTCACAGTCATATTTCTATAGTTATTCATTTGTATAGTCACGTGACCAGCAGGAATGCTGGCGCTGTTACGTCACACTTCCCAGCTCATTTCAAAATCGGCGTTTTGGCTGTTACCAATCTACACCCTCAACTTCAACTAACTTTTTCTACCTTTGGTCAAATGCTTTTTGTCAATGCATGCTTAGAAAAACACAATATTATGTGTGTTTGACCTAAATGGCCATTTATTAGACAAGATAGAGCAATCCTTTAAGTTGAATGTGATTTCTAGTTCATTTATATTATAATATAGGTTCGGCGTGTAAGAAGTTGCCTGCTCTCTGCACTGTAGAGCATGCAACTCCAAATTTCGTTGTGTTGGTCTGCGTTAATTGCGCACGTTTGCTATAATGCTTCCGTAGTTATAATAATATGCAGAAGAGGGGTGGAGGTCTCTCAAAATATTAAGCTGCCATCTTGGTGATAACATACATGGCTGATTGAAGAGTTCCTTTTAAATTTGTTGACCTGTGGCAACACATCATATGAGAGAGGTGTAAAGTAAATATTTACAAAGCAGAATTTTCAAAAGTAATAACTTGATTTTTGTTGACTTTTGCTTTGTAAATTGTGAAAGTCTTAGAAGTTATTGAGTGTCACAAGTTGTTATTTTTATCTGCCTATACTAAAATGTTTGCTCTAGGAACTTGCTTAATAAGATCATTGCTGTGGGTGCACACAACACCTAATAGCTTAATCATTATAATTATGATCAGCTGTATTTGTGTAAATTAATCTATATGAATCACACCTTCTAAAGCATAATGTAACCCTACAGGATCCATGTGGTGGATTGAGCGTCCATAGAACTGCTTGTTGAACTTTGTACTATTATATATGACTTTGCTACTATTTCTTTGGGAAGCTTTAGCTCTTACAACTAAATTTAGAGGCTTCAAACCTCCACATTCATTTGGTTAGCTGTGAAGTAATTTCAACTTTTATAAGTTTTGCTTTTGTGTGGACACATTTCCTAACAATTATTCTATAATGTTAGGGATTTGTTAGTAATTACCTATGTTAAAACAAAGTAATTGAAATCAGGCTTTTAAGAAAAATATTTACAAATTGCTTCATACATTCAAATTCCTTAGACCTTTTCGTTAGGATTAATTTTCTACTGTATTAACATGTTTAACAACATATAAACAACTTTGCTGTTATTTATGTTTGCCAAACAATCTCATCCAATCAACAAATGGCTTCTTTCAAGTCTAATAATCCAGGAGCTGTTCCCTCTTCTGATTGGTCCGTGGATACTAATTCCCACATTGTGTAAACATGCCATCATTCGCTGCTGTGGTGTGTGCCACATTCATACGGTTGATGTGCCAAAACCTTACAACCATTTCTGTGCTCTAAACTAGAGGTAAGCTAGATCAAAACTCTAAATATTTGATTTAAAACAATTAGCAAAACATGACTTGGGTAGTTGTCAGTTATAATTGTCAGGTACCGAAGCTAATTGGCCCCCTTCAGGTGTTGGTTTGGTTAGTGAATGGTATCTATATAGGGTTGAGTGTTGGAGGTGTTTGTTTAGGTATTTTTTGTTTACCTACAAGGCAGATTGGTGCTGAGTAGATACCCATTTACTGTATAACTTAAAAGCTTTATGAATGCATTGCTTGTTTTAATTATTGCTGCCGATAGTTGCATCTTGCAGTTAAGAGGGTGCTGACTTAGTTTTAATCTAAAAGCAGTAAAGAACTTTTGTGTGAAAGCTATTTTTAGCTTAGAGTTGCAAATGTGTTATATCTAATCTTATTAGCTTGCATCAAGATCTGAAAGTAGTTTGTTTACAATTCAAAGGTGTAAGTATTAGAAGTCTTTGTTTTATGCATGATTATTTGTTTTTATTTTGAGTTTCATGGCATATTTACACCTTGAAGACATAATAGCCTAAGCCCTGCACATTTCTGTAAATATCTCTTTTGTGTGCAATTATTTTATGTTTAACAACATTTGCAGTCAAGACAAATGCCTTCCTTTGTGTTGATAAGTGTATCGGAAAATGTGGAATATTTTGATATCCAATACCTTATATTTAGACAAGTCACAGTTCTCGAGGTTGTACGTTGGGCTTCTTTCATTGAAATTGTTATTATTTTCCATGTAATTTGAGAGGTTAACTTGCTGTTTAGATTGCATGCATCTCGCTATACATTTGAAACTTAAATTGTTCAATGCTTTTCAAACAGTTTATTACTCCAAAATCAATGCCATTAATTCGTCTTATCAATTGACATATTGTGCCTGCATGTTGTATAATGAATATTTAAGGTATAAGATTCTATGCTCTGCTTCCACTTAACTTATAGGTATAACTCAGACTACCAGCTTTATCATATACTCAAGTTGTTACAGTGTGTATGATATCCATATAGTATTATACTGTATTTCACTTAGACACTTATACACAGTCAACATACACTGAGAGTATGCGGGTGGTGGAGATTGGACTCATTCTTTTATACACCTCCTTCCAGATTTCTGCAGGTAAGATTTTACTATAATAAGCTGTTAACAAATCATTACCTATATTTGATATTATGTGTGAATTTAATAAAGATAATTTATGGTGCTGTACTTGGGCTGTGAACGCAATAGTGGAATTTTTTAAACAGGGCAACATTTTTATAGTGAGAAAAAATCCTTACGGAATGCTTCACGATGGTCAAGAGAAAGTGAAAACATAAAATAAAAAGTTCTATTTAAATTATTTTTTGACAATTTAAATAAAACTTGACAGAATTTGCTGAAATCAGCACAAGAATCTCGTAGAAGTCAAAACTTGGCTTTAAATGCTGCACTGCAGCAGCAGCTAATTGAAATGATCATGTAACGTACTAATGTGAATTATTGAATTTCTGTTAGCTTTCAGTTCTAAACATGGCCGGCACAGCTTCTAAATAGTGAGTGTGTTTAGCCCTAAAGGTTGTGCGGCTAATAGAGAAGATGTTGAGCCAACATAGCCTCTGGTGGAATGAGAAATTTGGTCCTTATTAATTAGATGTAGTGTGTATTATTGGTAATAATTGCGTGCCTGTGAGGAGCTTGTCTATCAGATATAATAATACATTATTCAGTAACAGCTACAATAATAAATGTAATTCTAGTGTAAGTGTGTGTATGTGTAACACTTGGCTAAATTGAAACATTGTTTGAATAAGGTGCAGAGGGGTTGATATAGGAATTAATATATAGGAATTACTCCAGTAGTGATAACGGTAGCTAATGAAGTGGTAGAGAAGATGAATTATTTGTTGCTGACTTAATGAAGCTAGAAGTCAATAAGTCAGCAGCCTTTAGAATTCATGTCAAGTGAAATGTCATCACTTGACATTAGCAGTGTGTTGTGTAGAAATAGAAACCTTTGAAGCTGTTGTGTGGTTTGGTTGACTTTTTATGTCTTCTGGTGAATTGGTACATGTGTAACAAAGGGAACTGTATGTGCTCTCTTGCTTTGGTGTCCCTTAGAACTTGTTTATCTCAACTGCAGGCTACATTTCTAGTTCTTTCTAGAATGTTCTATTTTGTTTTAAGACCGGTTTGAGCCACGAAGCCCTGGAACTGTCAGGTAACGGATTAGGTCTTTTTGACCGATATGACAAGTGTCCTTGGTCAGGGCGGTGGTCACTGGGGTATGCAATTCAGCTTTGTATAGTTTAATGTCATCATTAGACTAATACCAGTTTTATAAACATTTATAAAAAAAATACCGCTCTCCTAAGAGATTTCAGTAATCACTCCATATAGATAGTTATATACTGCAACAGTCTTATACACTATAATCATTCCGTCTAACCAATACAACCCCAGTGCCGCCGTCAGCGTAACATGCGCCAGCCTTGCAAAACAGAAGGTGTATTTATTCAGTTAATATTTAAATGTTGAATATCTTGCTAAGATGCTTAATGCTGCCCACCTTCCCCTTAAAGCTGCTGCCTAAGTGAAATGATTAGTCAAACAATTAACTGTTGCCGAATTATTTGTGAAAACTACACGCTGAGTATATAATTTCATTCTGAAAATGCAGCTGGAAGCTTATCTTAGTTTCATAATCTACAAAACAGCTGCGTAATATTACGATCCTTCTTTGGGGTTGCTATGGATATTAATAATGGGATTTCTTACTTCGAAACAACCAATACTGGAAAATATTTGGTACAAACTAATTTTATCCCATGTCATAATAAAATGCTACAAATGTGTCAATCATAAAACCAGAAGACCTGAGGATATTATTGATACCATAAATTAGTACCTCGTAATTATATATCTAACAGAGATGTGCCAACTCTCTATTGTACTGTAACAGTGATACGAATTAATGTGTGTGGTGTGCTACATACTAGACTTGTTTGTTAGGGCTTCGTGTAAATTATCCAATTACTGTGTTTGAGTTTGTCACCAAACTCATTAAGTTGTGAGATTGAGTGTCCTTGTAATAAACATCTGCTGCCGCTGCTGCCACTACTGATACTAATTATAGACTGGCTTGTGTCAACTGCCAGTTATCAGTGAAATCCTACCACTGACCAGCAAATTGATAAAATGATTTTACCTTAATATCACAGTAGCTGCAGCATTCTATAACTTAGCAACAAAAGGTGCTTGTATTATATGAGGGGTTTGGTACTCCAACCTAAATTGAGGTTTAAATTGCTACATGGGATCTAAGGTTACACTAGATTGCTGACATTTCTTTCTCTAGTCAGTAATCATGCTAAAATTAGAACCTGCCATCTTCCGCATATAATGAAAGATCATTGCTAAAACTGAAATACAACATTGAACTTCTCAAATAACAAGTTTGGAGAATGAAAAGATTTAAACTTTCATTTTGTTTTTAAAAAATAGTGATTTTTGTCTTCTTTGTTATTGAAAACAATTTCGGCATTTATAGATTGGCATACAATACACTTTAGTGTGATAAAGTCCAGGCAGCTCTAAATAATTAAGTGAAAATAATTTCCATAATTATCAGGTTAAAAAGAACAGCCCCCCATTTGGTAATAAAAATGTTTATTGCTAAATGAAATATTTTAAATTTTAAATAGCTTTATATGCGATGATGTGTTTTTAAAAAATATTTTAAATATAACAATAGATAAAATCTGCATTTTGTATCCTTAAAGGTCAGCTAACAGAAAACGGACAACTCCTGACTAATCAAAGCTATTGTTCTACAATTAATACATCACTTCACTTTTTGCATGCATTATTTTACCTGCGGAGCAGAAATAAACCTGCAGCTACTTTGTAACTACAAGCTACTAATAAGCAATGTTATGATATCTCTGTATAGGTTATCTGTAATAATGCTATATTGTTGATAGTTTATTGAATTAAGGCCTATAATTATACAAACATCTAATTGGTTGTTAGCTCTATTGATGTGCCAACGTCTTTCATGCTTTTTCAATATAAAAACATATTGAAAACATATTTTTACACACTTAGTATAACTTATTCCCTACTACAGTTTAATGTAAACACATATAGAGGGAAAGTTTAGCACTAAGGAGGTGCCAAGGTTTCAAGAAGACATCTTGCAATGTTTATGCCTTGTAAAGTGTTCTTTCTGATAGCTAATAACTAGTTTTCAGGCTGTTTTAAGGTATTAATTTAGCAGAATCAGTATATTTAATCTCCCCAATCCAATCAGCTTGTAGACAATGCTGCCGGGCTGGTGGCTGACCCGCTGCCTTGTCAGCTGATAATTAGTAACATCAACACTGTCTTACTCATCTTTGTCTATATCTCCCCTTGTTTGTTATCAATAACTCTATAATCTGTACAACACAAGATTATTTTTTTAATTAATAATCAAAGGGTACAGAGTGCTGCCTAGTTCATCACCTGTATATTCGGCAGCGAACTCTCTTGTTTATGAGGGCAAGTACTTCCTTAGTTCACAGTTCAAACTCCATCACATCATCAAATGGACTAATTTGAAGAGCACTTCTGAAAATGATGATGACCTTAGAGTAATTTTAGTGATTGTGGCAAATTCAAAGCAAGATCTCTTTGTGTACTCAAGCAGCCTTGTGCTGACATTTGCATTAAAAACATGAAAGCAATCATGTTCATTTCAACACTCATGTTAAATTATTAAACTCTATATTTACAAACTAAGAGACATGAATTCGCTATATAAGAAACTTATTACAGGCAGAGTTTCAGTACCTTATAAACTGCTTGTATAGTATTAAAATCTATAATTAAACATTTCTTAGAAAGAAAGGCAGCACTATAGATTTAGGTCCTAAATTGTGCTTGACTACAAGAATGGGCTGGCAACATGGGGCCCCTTACAGACAGTCCTAAACAATTTTGCAACTCAGGCTTTGTGTTATTACTAATTTTTCCTCTGATTCTAGCTTTTGGGATTATTTCTAAAATATTATTCCATTATATAATTATTTTATTATTTTGCCAGTGTTTGAGTTGCAAATTCACTACAATAGGTTTAATTATTTAATGGTTCATATAATATATAAGAATAGTTTTGCAGATTGAAGCAATAATACAAATAATAATGCAAATAATACAAATAATAAAAACAATTATATTATGATGTCAGTAATAATAGAGCTTATATACTATGTGTATGTTTGGTGACAGCAACTATTAACAAGATGGCCGACAACTAGTCACTGTTATGTAATGGGATGCTGTATAGGGTATGTCATACACGATATAGTATGGTGTCACTAGTCAGCTACAAATAGTATGTTATATAGAAATGAAATAGTAAGTTACTGAGAAATAAAATAGGTTGGAATGACATTCTGAATTGCATGGGAAGAGGATTGTGGGATGCATTTTAGCAGACATTTTAGACACACAATGTGTTATTTCAAATCGGCAGAAATTAAGAGTATTAAAAGGTGCTTATCTACAAAACTAAACCTAATCTACCTCCTGACTTTATGCAATGCAACAAAACAACCTAAAGTTGACATGTGATTTCTAAAGGGAAACAACTACAATGTTTATTACCAGTTTGATAACTGATTGATTTTCATAGATTATATTTGATTTATTTCCCGACAGCTTCAGCACATGTCAGTATATAAACATCAGGGGAGTTGATTCTTGCTGTGGCTGTTATATAGTAAATGTCCAGAAATTACTTCCATATTCAGTGTATAACAGATGACTTACTGTACATACTATACTAGCTACTTACTTACTATACCAACTTACAGCTGTACATACTATACCAAGGTACTAAGGTATATTATAGTTGAAAGGCAGAAGTCAGCTGTCTGTGTGGTACGCTGACATTTAGCATATATACCAGCAGAGCTAGTGTTACACTCAACAAATGATTTTCTTGCCCTACATACACTCTATTCTCTCATTATATTTTATTCATGTGCTTTCTTAACATTTGTTTATTATAATATGTAGAGCATATTCGTCCTCAACTCTACATATAAAATGTACTTACTGCTATATATTGCTACACAATGCTACATAAATCTAAACTGAGTTAGCTATATCCTCTACTATCTCAATGAGTTTAATATATTAAACTGTATTATAATTTACAGTGTACCAGGATTGCCCGGATGTGATTATTACTAGCGAATATAATAAGACTGGCAACTTTTCATCTCCCCAGTATCCACAGGTTTGTATAATGAAGAACACGGGCTTCTGCCTTTTAATAAATATTTATTCAGTGCTGTTTGAAAATTAGCCAATTGTGTGAAAGAAAACAACGTACTGAAATATTAAAAAAATGAAGTATTAATGATCAGTGGGACAGCATCTGGGATCTTTTCCTTTCAGTATTAAAAGTCTGTTACTAAATGTAATCTTGTGCATTTTCTACTACTTCTAAAATATTTTATAGTATTTATAATGAGATAAAATCCTATTTTGCAGTTGTGCTCTAAAAAGATAGAATTGAATAACTTATGCATAGCTGTGACTACATTTCCTACAAAAAGAATTTCCAAAATGTAAATCAATGATTTGAAATAAATCCAAAAGCTTAAGTAATAGTACTTGTTGTGCATTTTGAAAGTTTCGTTTTGACAAATAGATATATAACTATTTAGTTAAATAAATATATAAATTTATAGATGTAGATCTATAGATATAGTTAAATGGATAATTCGATATAAAAGTATAGATACAACGATGAATTAATTATACATATTTAATGCAGTAACAATTTTCCTTTGTAGAATTATCCAGGTAACCTGAAGTGTTTAATAAAGTTTGTTGGAGGCCCGAATGAAAGAGTTCAGATAAATTTTACTGACTTCCGATTAGATGGATTTCCTAACGAGCTGATTGGAGTGTCTACAGGGTAAGACCAGAGGGCTCGTGCTTACACTCCTTGCTTCTTTAACCCTCACACTATTCTCTACACATTATTCTCTACACACTATTCTCTACACATTATTCTCTACACACTATTCTCTACACATTATTCTCTACACACTATTCTCTACACATTATTCTCTACACACTATTCTCTACACATTATTCTCTACACATTATTCTCTACACATTATTCTCTGCACATTATTCTCTACACATTATTCTCTACACATTATTCTCTACACATTATTCTCTACACATTATTCTTTACACATTATTCTCTACACATTATTCTCTACACATCATTCTCTACACATTATTCTCTGCACATTATTCTCTACACATTATTCTCTGCACATTATTCTCTACACATTATTCTCTACACTTTTTTGCATATGCATGTCTACACACATTTGTGAAATTGTAAACATTTCGAGTAGATTTTAGCAATTAACTAACTTATGAATAAATATATAATAATATGTACATATAACATATTATGCATGTATATTATATGTATGTATAGTATATTACATGTATGTATATTATATGTATGTATATTCCATGTACATATGCAATAGTGTTAGGTAGTTTATAGCATTTAAGTACTTCCAACACCTGCACACTTCAACGAGCAATAAATGAGTCAGCATATTGATTGTTCATAATAATACTTATAGATGCACCAACGACTACATTGACATCTACACTGAAATAGAACATCCCGATCACGATATCTTGGAGTTGCCCCTTCAAGGGAGGTATTGTGGGAATGACATCACGAGGCTGCCACACTTGCTCATGTCTAGTAAACAAACGCTGATCATCACATTCGATTCGGATGACGACGGGAAAACCGCGAGAGGGTTCCTCGGAACTTATGAGTTTATAAGTGATGGTAAGTTGCTTCCCCTGTTTACTGAATTTCAACTCAGCAGCAAATAACTAAAAGAGTAAATTACTTCAGTGTTGGAAGCTGTGAGATTCCCAAACGCTAGCAACTCCCTGTTTCAGCTGACTTGTATTGAAGCATTTGCAATAGCTGAAAAAAATATTTGTACCATTTAATCACAAATGTACAAGAAAAAGGGCTTCCATTAGAAATGCTTCCAGCTCCTGATGTGCTGAGGTGATTTTATTCCTGAGTTTATGTTAAGTTGGCATTTCTTTTTCACATTAACCTTCAACTACTTTGGTGAAAAGTGCCAGCTCTTTGTTTGGCATTTAACCTCTTCACCTGAGACAATCTCATTTCTGCATTAAGCATAGATGTCAATGATTAGGCTGTGAGCTTTATGTCTATTTCTAGGACTATCTGATTCATTAGACCCTGGGATAACTACATAATTGCTAGTACAGTCAATACAATACCTAGAATATGCATAAAAAACTACAACTACTATCATGTTTACATGTCCGGCCAATATCTCTACATTTTCAACTTGTACAGTAATTATTTCTTATATGCTTTATGTGTGACATTTGAAATTTAGTTCAACTAAATAAAAATGTTGTATATATAAGTTATTGTTTCACTAATTATTTTCCTAATTTAAAAAATTACAATGAATGATAAATAATGTTTGATACACACTACTTCTTTATTATTCAAAATGAGAAGAAATTGACAGGAAAAATACTCAACTATATAAAAGTATGA
This sequence comes from Bugula neritina, assembly GCA_964035545.1. Classification (NCBI taxonomy): domain Eukaryota; kingdom Metazoa; phylum Bryozoa; class Gymnolaemata; order Cheilostomatida; family Bugulidae; genus Bugula; species Bugula neritina. The sequence continues at coordinate 30,404,190 of OZ037767.1, forward strand.
AGAGTCCCTGTTATATGCTATGATACTATAATATAGCTTTGTAATATATCACTTTATATAGCATATATATATATATATACTATATAGCATTGTAGCACATATAATATTGTAGCATATAACATTGTTGCATATATAGCTATATTATACAGTTATATAATACATAGCAATTAAAAGTGCAATAATTCATAAAAGTAGAAATAGCTTAACAAGAGAAATCCTAAGCATTCAAACTGCAATAAGAAAATAACTTCAACTGCATTTTATTTGACATCAACAGTTGCCCAAAGTCTTGCATATTGCCACTAGTTAACATTACTTAGAAATTTCATTTAAAATTTAACCTCTATAAAACTGTTTATAAAACAAAATAAAATAGTTTATTCGGCAGCTTTCATCTTTCTCAAATTATTTCTAAATATTGAGTTTCATTTGTAGAGCCTTATAACATGGGAATCCCTGCTTCCTTTGGCTGTGGGTGGACAGTAAATGGAGAGGAAAAGAGCGAGGGGTATATCATGGCCCCCTACTATCCTGCAGTGTATCCTGATGGACTCAACTGCTATTACCAGTTACAGGGTGTCCCCGGACAAAGGATACGGCTGGAGTTCCTAGACTTTGATCTCTACTCTGGAGGTGACCAGTAAGTAAAGAACTTAGGTTATGTGATTTACTTGTACTGAAGAATTTAGGCTACATGGTAGTAGCACCTTTCAGGCTCCAACTACCATATTTTTTCCCCAAAATTCATGGTATTAATTTACTTGTCAAATTATATTAACTTTTAACAACATATAGAAATGTTGTTTGCTGTTTGCTGTTCCATTAATTGCGATTTTGAGAATATTTCTATTTTTAAAATTTGATAATAATGCCAGCTTATGACATGAGTTGAAATTAAATTCCTTCAAGACTCGCACTGCACTATGGTCATGTTTGCTGACTTGTGAATCATTTTACACTATAAAGTGGATTAAATCCTATTTGTGACTGAGTCAGAGTGGCAGCAGCAGCAGCAGTAGCAGCAGCAGCAGTAACAGCAGCAACAGTGATTAATTTTTTTCATGTTAATAAACAGGCTGATAGGTTAATAACCCGATGAAGGGTACGTGTTTATAAGTGTTAGTAAATATTGATAGGGTTTAAATATTTAGTTTATTAAGATCCCCTTAAAGGTAAACTGAATTGACCTTAAATGTTGAAAGAGCAGCTCCCTGAAATAAGTGGATTGTGTTAGCAGCAGCAGGCTGTGTGGACATTATTTCTCCTCTACACTCTCCGCCCATTAGCATGTAGCACCAGGTGCACTGTGGGAAGGTATAGGAGTAAAATGTAAAAATATAACAAGTAGAACTGCTGTAGCTCTGAGATATTACAGCTGCTGACTAAATTATTTACACTTCATAGAACACTATCTATACATTCTATACCACTATCTATATATTATATACTACTGTCTATGCACTGTACTATTGTCTATACATTTCACAAATATTGTCTATACTTTTTATACCACTGTCTATACATTCCACACATGCTGTCTATACATTCTACACATGCTGTCTATACATTCCACACATGCTGTCTATACATTCCACACATGCTGTCTATACATTCCACACATGCTGTCTATACATTCCACACATGCTGTCTATACATTCCACGCATGTTGTCCTACAGCTGCCCCTACGATGAGCTCCGGATACATGACGGCAGCACCAGTGCTGACCCTCTTATTGGCATCTATTGCAACAGAATTGAAGGTCTAGTCTTGTACTCAACAGGTGAGGCTACTTTGTGTATATCCTATATGCTTCAAGTTTCAAAGTTGTCCCCTCGTATACATCACTGCTTTATTGAAGTGAAATGGATAGCTTGATTAGGAGTTATCTTCTCTCATTAAGACCTGACTCATCACAATAATAGTTCATTTATGGAGCACTTAAGTGGCATAAGTGAATTCAGGCAGCCGAAATCAGTAGATGCAGTAATAATGAAAACTAGAAATAATATTAAGCTGTGACTCGTAGTTGTACACTCTTTGTAGCTTCAATTGTCTCTTTGCAGGTCATGAAATGTATCTTCAGTTCAGAACGAGGGAGGGACGGCCCAGTATCGAGCCCGTGTGGGGTGACAAGGTTATTACGATGAGTGGATTTAAGGCTAGATACACATTCAGTGATGAGTTTGTCAACTTGGGTGAGTGAGACTTTGCTGATTGTAGCAACTTATAAGAAATATTTTGATATTTAACCTAGAGTTCTCATTTGGAGGTAAAGCACACTATTGGGATATACATTTTTCTGTTCAAAATCTTTAGATTCAATTACTCAAAATCAATATTTATAAACTTAATTAATAAGCTCTGCACAGTAATAAAAAGTTAGCATTACCCGAGACAGCTAGTTTCTAGCTTATTTATTTGATATTCTTTACCGCCAGTTGCTGTTCCATTAGCTAACTCCAGTTGAACTATCAATCATTAAATTAACCAATCATTTAATACATCGATCAACCATTCAACCTATAACCTTATTTTTATGTTTAGACAAATATTTACATAGTGATATTTTCATGTCGAATGGAAAGAGCCTTCTACCACACAATGGCTTAAACTTTTAGCATTTACAAAATTCATAGACAGAGTTATATTTTATAGCAAAGTATTTGCACACATGTTAATGAGCTATGAATAGGCAATTGATTTGGAATTGCCTCCCTCTGGTCTAATAAGCTAACAAGTTGAGCAGCTGCCACTGAACTGTTCACCTTAGCAGACGTGGCCAGACTGTCTCCAACCAGAAGCAGCTGTAAATGTCTTTATGTTGCATACTTCATTACTAAATCCACTTCACAAGGTTGGCATTTGAAGGAAGCAAGTTCTGATGTTGGCTGTAGCAACAGTCCTTGACATATGTAGCCACTTTAATTTGACTTGTAAGGCAAATTCAGACATTTTTTTAAGTACACCAAGTTCTGTCTGTTACAATATTCTTTGCTGACTCTAATTATTTCAAGTCTTGGAACTTCAATTTCTCCGCAGACACAATGCTAGTAGTTTTATGTAGTACCAAAAGTTACGTAGTCTCTGAACACATCAATTTGAAATTAAAACTCACTAACTGTACTGAATAAAAGTCAATAAGTTTATGAGATGAACATTGTGTAGTACAGAGGTTAATGTACAATTTTCCCAAGTAACAATAGCTTAATTATAATATTCCCTTTCGAGTTACGGGTGTATAGCTTGCTTTCAAAGTGAAGTTAGAACCTGCAACGTGTTGACTAGAGTTGTGACACCTTTGCTAACTAACTTTGACTTCCAAATTGTCATATCATTAATAATTATAAGTGTTTGTAAAGTCAGTTACACTTACATAAAGTAGGATTGTAGGTTTATTCAAACTTAAAGGAAGAAGTAGAACTAATTTACTGAACACTAGTTAGGATATCTAAAGAGCTTGTCATTGGTTTGTAGGTTTCATAGTGGACGGCGAGCACGTGCAAGGATCAGAATGTGACGTCAGAATCAAGTCTCAAGGAGAATCTAGTGGAGTTATTGTCTCCCCCGGTTTTCCCAACTCTTCTCCCTCCAATACTACCTGTCATTACTTCATAGACGGTCTGATAGACCAGGATAACCTTGAGAAGGTCGTCTTGACCTTTGAGGAAGCTTTTCTACCAGGATATCCAAACAGGTAATTCACAAGTTGTGTCTATGATTTGAATGAATTGAAGAATGTCTAAATATTTGCTTCGATAGATAAAACATATTTTTATTTCATGAAACTTTTACTGACAGTTGGTTCTATAATTTAAAATATTATATGCATGTATAAAAATGTGATATAACTGCAGGATGAAAGTATAAAATGACTCCATTACTAATTCAACACTTGCACTAAACATCTGTTCTTTGGCTTGTTTTTAGTATGAAAATATAGTACGAATCTGAATAAATACCAATACTTATTTTATTTCAAATTAAAAAAAAGTTGATAAAATCATCTGTGCCTTAGTTTTGTGTAGATAAAATATGATTTAGATAACTTGATATTGTATTGCAGTGTAAGTTTGTTGAGCAGCAGATAAATACATGTATGTGTTGTATATATAAACTGTTACACACATGTATCCACACAGGTGCAAGGAGGGCTCTGCGTACGTAGCCACTTACCTCTACGGACAGAAAGCTACTACCAGCCGACCAGACCACTTCCTGTGTGACCTGGAGCTGCCAAAGATGCTGACTAGTCATGACCCCAGACTGACCTTGAAGTACACCACCAACAGCGTTCAACCAGGCGCAATGGTTGGATTTAAGGCTAAATACCAGTTCACCATGGGTGAGTAGCCAATATTGCAAGCAGCTTGAAGTACCAAGTCTTGAATGGTTAAAAGATTTACTTCTGTAGTATTAGATTTGCATTAAGTTGTTTCACATTGGAAGCTCATCATGTTGTCCCTATATCTATGTAGACTATGCAATAGAAGGAACCCCTGCTAATCCCATAGCCAGTTCAGACTGTCACTTCATATACAGGAGTAGCTCAGATAAGTCTGGTAAACTCAACTCTCCCCGATACCCCAGTGCTTACCCCAATGACATCACGTGCACCTACGAGCTGGTGGCTCAACCCTATGAGTTCATCATGATATCCTTTGATAAGTTTGACCTGGAGCCAAGCCCTGTCGGGTAAGTAGTTTGCAAACCTTTTGGAGGCCCAATGGTGAGTTTTTTGTGAAATGAGTTTAAAAGAACTCACTAGAATAAAATCCTGAGTTAAAATAAACAGTTTATGTAAAAGGCTGATATCATTTAAAAAATAAGTTTAAAAAGTCATTAAATTAAAAATATAAGTTTAAGTAAACAGTTTTATATCAAACAAGAATATTTTACTAAATAAACAAATGTTTTGTCAACTTATGTTTATGTTAAAAGCAGTTTGATAAAAGTTATTATATTTAGCTTAGGTAATCATAATAAACAAGTTTCATTAAGAAAATTCAAATGGTCAACTGTTTAGGCATGTCTATCTATTCTAAATTGGTAAAAATCTTAAGGCTTACAAAACTAAAGATCTAGGTCTGTAAAAATTTAAATTTGTCTGCCCATGTACAACCATATTGCTTCAGCCTGTCAGGAGTTATTTTCTCTCTGAATTTAGAGATGAAAAATGCAGCAGAGACAGCATAAGCTCTGTCTCCATGATTCCCCAGCAAGGTAACACAACTCTGGATATTCAGATGGGTAAATACTGTGGCACGGCATACCCAGGCCCCATCGTTTCAGAGTGGCTTACAGAACGAATGATTTTAACATTCAGCTCCAACTCAGCTGTTACTGAACGAGGATTCAAGGCCAAATACGAGTTCATTTCTACTTTACAAAGATTTCGTGAGTTTGCTGTTTCCTGTTGCCTTTTCAAAACATTTCAAGCTTTAAAGTTTTCAAAAAATCGTTTCACTTGACCATATCTCATGATGAATTCGAAATGTTTTAGAATATTGTGGTGGAAATATCACAGAAGGAGGATCAGGAGAGATAACTCCACCAAACTACCCTTTGAAATATAATACAAAGACTGTGTGTGATTGGTACATATACAGGCGAAATCCAAGGGCGCAAATAAAAATCAAGTTCGAACATTTTGATATTGAAGGCACAATGGAAGGTAACTACCATAGAATTAATTTATTGAAAATACTACACGCAGCACACACACGGGTCACTAATTTAGCATAATACATAGCCATACTAAGTAGTATTTATATAGCACTTTTAGGCACAAAAAATAAAGTTGTTATACCTGAATATCATGATATGTATATTTATATTTGAACTAAATCAGAATAATTATATTGATGTATGCTGTACCACATCACAATGCGTCAGGTTGTATGGTTACTATTCATATTGTGATACTTCCACAGAGGGTTGTCAGGGAGCTGTACTCAGAATATACACTGCTGAGGAATATAAAGTAGACTATGAAGCCTGTGGCCAAGAAGCACCCAAGCAGCATATCATCTCTCAAAATGGATTCATTAGAATAAAGTGAGCAAAACTTCCTGGCTTTTTGTAATAAGACTTAATGTTGGTGACTGATTTGAATTCTGTCATTTAAGCCTGGACATTTATATAAGTTTCAAAAAGTGGTACACCAAACATGTCAACACAGTTAGGCCTATATTCTCATAAACATGTTAACACAGTTATATATTATCATAAACATGTTAAAACAACTTTTAAACATTGTCAAATAATTAAAATTTTATGAAACGCAGATTTGTGGTGGGCACAACTCTGAGGTAAGACTTTCTGTTGAGCTTGTTTTTGCTTTGCTCATTATTTCTAGTCTTTTATCTCTTTTGTTGGCTAAAACATGCTAGTCACGTGCAAAGCTATAGAGTATAGACTATAGTGTGCAGACTATAGAGTATAGACTATAGAGTATAGACTATAGAGTATAGACTATAGAGTATAGAGTATAGTGTGCAGACTATAGAGTATAGACTATAGAGTATAGACTATAGAGTATAGACTATAGACTATAGACTACAGACTATAGAGTATAGAGTATAGACTATAGAGTATAGACTATAGAGTATAGACTACAGACTATAGACTACAGACTATAGAGTATAGAGTTATTACTAGCTACCTGTAAAATTATTGAGGAAACTTGATAAACTTATTTTGTTTGAAGCTGAGGTTTTGAAACAAGCCAGCAACTCAGAGTGGGTGTTGGTAGTAGGTTATACTAAACCATCCAAGAAACAGCTAACATTCAGCTAGTTTATTTCTGTTCACTTTAGTAAAGTATCATCTGTGCTTAAAGCAAGCAACATTTTCTTGTGCTTATATGACTAATTTAATCTAGCTTCGCTTAGCATTGCATTGCATAATTTATTTTCAAGTACCACACAGGGGAGATAACTCTTTGTTTCTACTGATGCCTTTCAGAAAATAACTCCGGGGTTCATCAATAATAGAATGTTCTAAATAAATAACCATATGTTGTTTTTATTTCATTCTTGTGTTTGTAGATACATTAGTCCAAGTAAGACATATGGCAAGACTGGGTTCAAGGTCACGTGGACAGAGGTCATTCAAGGTTTGTCTTTATCTTCTGCAACCACCTCACCACCTGTATTTCTCTTACATTTATTGAAGTAGATACATTTCACAAACTAAGTCCGTCTAGTAGATTTTGTAATCATGTGCATGGGATGTCTATTGCAGACGTAGACAGCTGTCCATGGCATGTGTGTGCAGATGCACTACTATGCATTCCGGACACAGCTGTTTGCAACTCAAAGGAAGACTGCTTTGATGGCAGTGATGAGTTCACATGTATGTAACAGTGTCTCTCACGACACAATGAGTAGAAATAGTCTCTCTTTTAGATGATTTGATTCTTATATCTGTTTGCTATCATTTCGGTGTCGGGATTTCTGATTTTCAAAGGATTATTTTTTATCGATTGGAAAGTTACTTATCATTTGTAGCTTCGCTAGTGTTTAGTTGGTAGTAGTTAGCACAGCTTTCAATGTTGTCACTGCAAATCATATCTAACCATCTTGTAGGCTATCTCATATTTAAACTGATTCTCCGGTGATGGTTGTTTGCTTGTCGGGCTGAGTCATTGGGCTGAGTCATCGGTCTGCTATGGCTTCTTGCTCTCAAATTAGAAGTCGTTTTTACTCTGCGCTTTAGTATACTGTTGCACTCATTATCACGTTAAGTAGTTGCTTACTTAGCTACTAATTGTAAAGTTATATGCTTCAGTCACAGCTGTGACTATTTGTCAGATAGAGAATAATAAACATTTTAATGTGGAGTTGTCTTTTCTTTTACAGGTGCAACTAAACTCAGTAACATGAGCATCTTATACATAATAATGGGTGTAGTGATACTGCTTCTGGTCATTGTGCTCGCAATCATTTGCGTGTGCGTCCGGTGCAGCGTCAAGAAGTCGGCTAGTCGTCGCAACTCCTCACGAAAGAGCTCTTCAAAGCCATCAGATATTCAGCTACCAATGGTTGAGTCTGACATAGTCTACAACGACAGGCTTTCTAAAACACCCATGCTACCTAAAAGTGTGTCTATAAACAGTTCTACATTCAGTCCTTATGATCCCATGCTACAAGATGGCATCTATAAAGGACAGCAGCTAGCTCCAGTCCCCGACAATGTGTTTGAACAATCAACTCTATCTAGCAAATACTCATATAATCCATCTCTGCACACTTCACTACATAGACCTCAGTCTGACAAGTATTTTAGCTCCCCGACACATCAAAAGTATGACATGGACAGTTGTCTGACCAGTCTATAGCGTACCCAAATAAAGGAATTGTCCGACCAGTCTATAACATACTTAGGAGTTGTCTGACCAGTCTATAGCGTACCCAAATAAAGGAGTTGTCTGACCAGTCTATAGCATACAAAGGAGTTGTCTAACCAGTCTATAACGTACCCAAATAAAGGAATTGTCCGACCAGTCTATAACATACTTAGGAGTTGTCTGACCAGTCTATAGCGTACCCAAATAAAGGAGTTGTCTGACCAGTCTATAATGTACTCCAGAGTTATCTGACCAGTCTATAGTGCACTCAAACAAAGGAGTTGTCTTAAACAATTAAGACCAAAGCTTGCCTTGTGCTATAAATGAATCTCTATGACGAAGTTTCTCTCAGCTTCTACTAAATTCTGTATTTTATTCTCTGTATTTCTATGCTCATGCAATTGCAGAGTCTTCAAACAAATTTCAGTAAAAAGACTGGTTTTTTATACTCTGATTGGGAAACAACACTAATTCACTGCCAAATATCGGTTGATAATTTGCAAGCGGCTTTTATTAGAGACATTTTGTAATTACAAGTTGTGCTTGAGAGCAGTGAACTTTTTAAATTAAATTTACTCAAAATATTATTTTAAGTCAAAATATTTAGTGCATTAAAAATGTTTCATGTATTGTTATTTAAAAAAATTTTTTTTTAGTTTATGTTTTTTTTTAATCAAGGAAAATGTGTAAATAGCTTTAAGTAAAATAAAAATATTATATATTATATTATATATATTATATAGTTTTTTAAACAATGAATGTAGTACTCTATATTATTTTTGGCTCTAATTGCTCAGCATGAAAGCTTGTTGTAAATATTGTAATGTAGAATGTCTATCACAATAGAAGTGTTGTTAATATAAGTTTTGTTATTATTCTTATGTATCAAAATAATATATTTTTGTAAATTGTTTTATGAATAAATAATTTCTAAGCACTAGCAAAATTAAGACAAAAATAAAACAGCTTTGCATAACGGTTATTTTTAGCACAATGTACAATATTTGTGTATCTTGAAATTTTGTTATAATTATAAAAATATTATTGAGCAAAGGAGAAATATTTGCTATCTAAAAATGAAAAATAACATTTAATACGCATGAAAAAAATTTTTGTGTCACTAACATTAAAGTAGAGTATTAGTGATTCATAAATTAGCAATTTATAAAACACTAACTGTATACTAAAATACTTTTGGATTTTAGAGAGAAGATAACTACCGCCTTGGGTGTTCTAAGCTGTAACCACAGCATTTATATCCGGTAACGTGGTGCTAATCTCTAGTCTCTCCTGCAGCTTTTCTTCATTACAACTTGGTGGCCGTATTTCTTCTCTCTCAGGAGTTACCTTTCCTCGACTATTACTACTTTCATTAGTGTTTAAATCTTCAGGTTGGGTGGGGGGTGCCAGATCCTGACTGCTAGCAACTGGAAGGACCTCAGTCTGAAGTGTTTCTCTACCCTCAATGCTGTAGTCCCACGTAGCAGTCCTGGGCATAGTGGAGTGTTGTGGTTTGGACGATGCATAGTGACCTCTTGGACTCCAGTTCCCAGGCTTGTTCTGCTCCTTGTTAACCATAATGAACAGCTCACCCTGTGTGGGGTTGTAATTCTTTAGCTTGAGGAACCTTGTAAAGTGGTGGCCGGTGTTTACTGGGCTCCCGTGTTTGGTTGTATCGTAGAACTGAGTGTAATCTCGTGCCAAGTTCTGTTCAATGTATGTTGGTTTACCTGAATGAAGTATTTTGCTGTAAATAAACTATGCATACATGCATGTGCCGCTAGGTTAATTGATAGTTCAATATTTAAAGAAAAATGTATGTAAAATTACTATATTTTCATACCTACTGACTAAAACTGTTGATTTTCTAAACTAACTTGTTACTGGATTACAGCTTTGGAACTAAAGACTGAAAAATATGCTGCAAACAGCATATATTTAGGACAACCATATATATAAGGACTCTATTATAATCGCTATGTAGCTTTAATAAGAATTTAAAATATAACTGAATACTGAACTTTCTAATTCATTTTTAGCACAAATGACTATTTACAGCTATTTAGCTTATCAGCAAACTTGTTTGTATTCAGCTAATTTTCCCCTTCACTTGACACTTGTTTTTAAGAACCCCAAGCTGATTGGCTTATTGAAACAGTGGTAAACAAAAGGTGACATATTTTATTTAGAAATTGACAGCAGTAAACCCCAATAAAGTGGTTGTTTTTCTAGCCAACAACTAGATTGACAGCACTTGTGCGACACAAGGCCAGTTAATAGCAATCTAATGGGACACAAATAGAAACTCAATCATACAATCACCTGTGAAATAATTTCTTTTGTTGTTTTTGTCTAGGTCAATTATTGTTTTAATCAATTACATTTAGTTGTGTTGCTAATTTTATCCCATGCGTGTATTGTTCACATCCTGTAAACCAGAGTATAGTTAAGTCAGAGTGCTGATTATTTACTTCCCAGAATCGTATCATTTATTATAGCAGCATTCCCTTACATACACAACTTGTTATTGGCAAACTGGTCAGTTGTTGCTATGATATAAAAGCATGAAATAATCATTGCTGTTTCCACAAGTTCTCAGCCAATGAAAGCGGAGATTATTAAAAGCTGAAATTAAAAAAACATATCCCTTTTATGGAGGAATTGAGTAAACCCAGAGTCCTAGATCCTAAGTGGACATCTGCATGTGAAGGGCTGGTCCCGTCTACTACCCTAATGTTATAACTTTTCTATTAGCCTATTGTAAGGGCAACAGAAAGAAACCACATAATATGAACAAAGCTTTTTATGTATGAAAAGCTCTCCAAACTTTTCAATTGATAATTTTTCACAACTATGATTGTAAAGGAGATAAAGCACAGCTCTTGAGATTTTTTTAAATGTTATAAAACAAACCTAAAATGCAGTATTAACTAAAAATGAAATTGTTCTTGAAAGACTCAAAATAAAGTGAAATGTTATATATTAATTTACCTGCAGATTCTAGGATTCTAAAAGCTGACTTTGAGTCTATACTATCCATGCTGCTGTTGTACCTGCTAGCCATATTTTCATGATTTAAAGCAAGTAGCGGGTCTCCTTGCACGTGTCTTCTTGCACCACCAAAGAAGTGTGAGAAACTATGGCTATGGCGGGTCTTATTTGGTGAGAAGGCGTACCCCCTGCTGTATGTGCTCACGATCTGGCTGTAATCATATTATGTATTCTTGATAGTGTGTAGGTTTGGTATTGCCTTGCAACAAGTGGCATCAACAGAAGATAGATTTGGTATTGCCTTGCGACATAAAATATCAACGGAGGATACGTTTGGTATTGTTATTCTATTTACTTATATTAGATGGTCACAACAAAATAAGCGTTGTATAAACCTAGTTTGATCAAAGAATTTTACACTTAATGACTAAATTCAGTCTGAAATGTAGGGCATTCAAAATGAATGAGCCACATTATGTAGTAAAACAACTTTGCCAAATAAAAACTATAGGTATAAAAAAATACTTTATAGATATCTTTAAAATTTATATTTTGTTCTTCGATTATTGGCCGTTTAAAATAATGTTTGTTGATATTCTTAAATTAAAGCAAGCTATTATTTTAGTTATTAGTATTTTTAAGTCAATATGAAGTTAAAGTAAAGATGTTTAAATTTAAAGACAAAAATTTTTTGCTGTATTTATCTATTAAAACCTGGGCTATTCCTTAAAGGTACAGGTGTACAACTAATATAGCTATTCAGAAGTTTATTTGTATAGATCATTGATTTGTAAGATTTCAACAACTAAACATCTTCAATTGGATCTCATCTCATCTACTATATTATATGTATACTACACTAACAGTTATAAATATCATCTGCTATATATATACTACATAAACAATTAAACACATAACCTACCAGGCACATATAATCATGGAGCATAATAATTATATAACGGTTAAAAATAAATAGCTATATTTGTCTCCCCACAGAAATGCTATGTGTGATATGCAAACCAATGTTGTAACCTCACCTGTAAAAATCTTCCAAGCTTTTAACTGGCAATGCTGTAGTTCTTATGTATGTCGAAGGGGCGGGACCCAAATGCCCGCCGTCCATTAGCCGGAGACCTCTAAGTCTAATGTTCTGTTGTTTATTTACAAAGTCTTGAGTTCTTTCTCTATTGAGGAGACTCGTTGGTTTGGTGACCGGAGACTCAATAACTGTCTTCTTTTCCCTGTCAACTAATCATAGGATAGTTGTTAGTTGTGAGTTTGCTAGTTGCTAGTTGTGAGTCTGTTAGTTGCTGGTTGTGTGTTTGCTAGTTGCTAGTTGCTAGCTCACCCATTTGCTAGTTGCTAGAATACTAATTTGCTAGTTGCTAGTTGCTGGCTCACCAATTTGCTAGTTGCTAGAATACTAATTGACTAGTCAAGTCTTGAGTAATTTGTCATAAAACATTATTTTTTCAAAAGGATGGACCTTTTTGAAATGATTGCTCAAAGGTAATCATCTTTTCGAAGTCTATATATCGTTATATGTAGACTAGAAACTAATGAATCCATAACAGCAAGGATCTCTGATAGCTCTGTAATTCACACCTAAATTCATTTAATTTATTTCTTGTATTACACAAAAGCAATTAGAAATGCTTTCTGTTATCTCAATTGCGTTACAATTTATAAGACTTGAAGATTTTTTTTCGAATACGTATAAAAATATTATTTTAAATTATTTTATTTATTCTGAGTTTAAAATTCAAAATTTAATGTACCTATAAGAATGATATTTCACCTACCAATAGTACCTAGGTATTATATTTCACCTACTAATATTACCTAGGTATTATATTTCACCTACCAATAGTACCTAGGTATTATATTTCACCTACCAATATTACCTAGGTATTATATTTCACCTACCAATAGTACCTATAGGTATTATATTTCACCTACCAATAGTACCTAGGTATTATATCTCACCTACCAATAGTACCTAGGTATTATATTTCACCTACCAATAGTACCTAGGTATTATATTTCACCTACCGATAGTACCTAGGTATTATATTTCACCTACCGATAGTACCTAGGTATTATATTTCACCTACCAATAGTAGGCGCAAACCCGTGCTTTGGAAGTCGCTTTATTGGATTCTCTGGAGAAATGCACTGATCTCTAGGAGTTGGAGGAAATATTATTCGTCTGCCTCTCACACTTTCAATATACGGAGGCTCTTCAAACAGCTGTACCTTAGCAGGAGAGGTCTTCGGTGGAGTTGATGAGACATTGGCAGCTTCAAGGTTTGGCTGTCGGAGGTTTATGGAACAATTGATATTGTAGGAATGTATTGAACCTTATAGATATGAATGTTCATGTTATTCACATGTGTAATATAAAGTGTAGGTATAGGGACAAGTCTGAATATGGTATAAACTGTAAATAATACTATAGGTATGGTATAGGTATACTATAGGTATGTTATAAGTATACTATAGGTATACTATAGGTATAGTATAGGTATGGTATAGGTATGGTATAGGTATGGTATAGGTATGTTATAAGTATACTATAGGCATGGTATAGGTATACTATAGGTATGGTATAGGTATACTATAGGTATGGTATAGGTATACTATAGGTATGTTATAAGTATACTATAGGTATGGTATAGGTATACTATAGGCATGGTATAGGTATACTATAGGTATGGTATAGGTATACTATAGGTATGGTATAGGTAGACTATAGGTATGGTATAGGTATACTATAGGTATGGTATAGGTATAGTGTGGGTAAAGCATAGGTATGGTATAGGTATACTATAGGTATACTATAGGTATGGTATAGGTATACTATAGGTATACTATAGGTATAGTATAGGTATACTATATAGGTATGGTATAGGTATACTATAGGTATAGTGTAGGTATACTATAGGTATGGTATAGGTATACTATAGGCATGGTACAGGTATAGTGTGGGTAAAGCATAGGTGCTGTCTAGGTATAGTATACATGTAGGTACAAAATAAGTGTGGTCTACGTGCAGCACAACAGGTATGATATATTATAGTATTGGTATATAAAACGAAATCCGCTGTAATATCAAAATATAATAAATTATTGTACTGCATTTAACAAAAGAAAATGCAGTTTTTCATTTGTATGCCGTAGATATAACAATATAGAACAGCAATGTGATATAATATGGCAATTATAATATAATATTATAAATAAAAAACGATGATAAATACAACCATTTGTATTACAGTCACAGACCTTGTTTAACTGAGCTAGTGGCAAGATAGGTCGGTTCTCTCTAGTGGTTAGCATTGAGTCTGAGCTTGTACTGAAGGCAGTCGGGGGAGGTTTGACAAACGCCTCAGTGCTTGTGTGGACAATGTCTGGTTTCTCATAGAACTCTGGTAACGACTTTTCTTTAGACCATGTATGTTCTCTCTCACTTAGAAATGGGTTTACCTGCAAAACATGTTTAGTGCTTTCTTTGGCTTATCACAGGAATCCTCTTTTTCAATTTGTTATAAAAATATCAACCATAATTATCATAGCACCCAAAAATATCTGCTCCCAATGTCACAAGCCAGAAAGCATGATGCTGTTAGGTTGTCATGGCAACCGCGAAGTTAAACCTTGAACCCTAGAGTATCTTAAAACAAAAGGAATGTGTATTTATGGTTACCCTGACAACGGGAACTTTTGGATCAACCGCTTTCGGTGCTCGTCTGGTGTGTCCATGATGAACCGACCTTTGAGCTAAGGACACGGGTGTTCTGTCGGCCATGTTGCTTGTTAGAAATCAGATGTTTGCTGACGTCTGCGTTACAGAAGCTGTTGCCATGCTCAGCCAATAGCAGATCGGATGTCTTTTCTATAAACGTGAAAAGAGGTTTATGTTGTTATGTAGTTGTAACACTCACTTAACACTATACTACAACTACACAGAGAGCTGTATTGTTACCTGACAATGTGAAACATACTAGTGTATTGCTTAGTGCTCTACAGAATCGCTCTCAAGTAGTTTGATCTAATAAACAATATTCCAGTCAATGAACCAAACGTGTTACAACCGTTTTATATAACATGATTATTTTTAAATTCACTGAAGCAGGTTAATATTGATCTATATATAGTTACATCTACGTTCTCCAATTATTTTATACATAAAGTATTTTAACGCTTGTAAGTAAAACAGGTTGTGCTTCTCACTTACAATCTCTAACTTCACAAAACACACCGGAATTCGGATAGTTATACTTATATGTATTGTATTTGCCTGCACTAAATAGTATGAAGCTTTATGAAATCAGTATTAAGCATATCTGTAATTACTTAACAGTTTAATCACATGGATTATTGGT
This sequence comes from Bugula neritina, assembly GCA_964035545.1. Classification (NCBI taxonomy): domain Eukaryota; kingdom Metazoa; phylum Bryozoa; class Gymnolaemata; order Cheilostomatida; family Bugulidae; genus Bugula; species Bugula neritina. The sequence continues at coordinate 30,419,914 of OZ037767.1, forward strand.
GATTGTAAGCATTAAGTGAAGTCAGAACAAAAGTAAACACACCATAGAATAAAAACTATTCATTTAAATCTACGTAGACTGACAACCTATCAATATAATTAACACATAGGCCTACAGCCCTTAAAAGACTGAAATAACTGAACATATATTACTATAATATAACTTTGATTAAAGAATCTCTGAGGCCAAAGACTGCATTCACACCATCAGATTTTGTTGGCTTACTTAGACATCATATTTGTATATCATTTTATCCGTGCTAAAGTTTAGTAAAAATTGAAATGTCACCATTTTTGGCGCCTTTATAGAAAACCTATGACTAGTAGATATATGACTCACTCACAGTGATAACTCACTCACAGTGATAACTAACTCATAGTGATAAACCACTCACTGATAAAAATGTCGAATTAAAATAGTATTTTTAAATAATATGAAAGAACAGCTAATACATATATGCTGTGCAAACAATAAGTTGCATTTTGGGAAAAAGCATATTGCTGACAGTTCAAATAGTTTAGTTTCCCTACAATGTAATATAAATATACATGTACAGTATATATAATATACTGTGTATGCTATACACTACTTGCAAACACTCAGCCATATATATAAACAGAGTATGCTAAAGTAATACTTGTCAATGATATTACACAATCTTGTAAGAGTAGATAAAGAATTTGCATGACTTGCTACACTTACAGGCAACATATTAACATAGCATAAGATAGAATATAATTTTATTAGTTAGGGTATTTATTTGATAGATATGATATGTATAATACAGCTAATAGCAATAAACTATAGCTTAACTACAAGGTGTGCTTGGAGTGTCTTAAAAATACTGACAAAAAAGTATATATTTTACTCTACTGCATTATATTGCACTATGTTATATATTATATTATAATTATACATACATTAGTTATCTTTAGTCCAACTCACTACCTTTAACCACAGATGCTCATTGAGTTCAATGCAATATGCTGCTCATTAGCAAATATTTAAGTTAGAGTAAATGTGAAATGCAATGTAACAAAACTGAAATAGCTAAATCTAGTGGTTGCTAGAGCCTTTTGTGTGCCGTTGAATAGCTACTGGAACTCCTTTGTTCTCTTCTACTCAATAAAACAATATCAAACTTGAAGAATTATTAAAAAGGAGCGTAGCCAAGTTGACTTACTGACAAATCCTTCAACAGAATATTAAAAAATGAATCTTTTACTGGTATAATATAAAACATCAAATTTTGAAATGAAATATTTTATCTACTGGTTATTTTTAACTATAAAATGAGTAGAATATAAACCCCAATTTCAAGATTACAATTTTTCCCCTTCTAATAAGCAATGAATATATTTCAGCCTTTTTCTATTTATCCATTAGGCCACATAGAAGTTTATTTAAACTTATGAACCAATTTCTTTCATTTTATAAGCAATTGTGTTAATTCAAATGTGAATAGCATTTCTCTATAAAGCAATAGTTTAAAATGACTATCAACTTTGTTATAATCACAGACTAATCTTGTTGAACTAAGGCCACGAAAGCTGTCAGTTGTATTAGGGCGTAGCCTGCAAACCCAACAAAAGAGGCATAGCCTGTGAGTTCTCAACAGGTGCTAGGAGAATGCAAATCAAGGTTTAGCATATATTATTACAATATTTGAAAGTGAGATATTTTTCTCTCAGTCTTTGTATAGTAATTTTCACAAAGTGGTACAACTTGGTTTAAATTCTAAAAAGTTACGGCATATGCATATGTATATAGCATCATATTATAGCTTATACTATATTGTATATATAATATTGTATCATATTATATGTTAGATATAATATATAATATTATATATTATATATATAATATTATATATTAAATATTATATCATATTATATATTATATATAATATCATATATTAAATATTATATCATATTATATATTATATATAATATTATATATTAAATATAATATCATATTATATATTATATATTATATATATATAATATTATATTTTATATATATATATTATATATTAAATATTATATCATATTATATATTATATATTATATATAATATTATATAATAAATATTATATCATATTATATATTATATATAATATTATATATTAAATATTATATCATATAAAATAATATTGCACTTACACACGTTTATCTTTACTCTTACACTTACACTTACAGTTACTCTTATACTTATATACAAATATATATAAATATAGTTAGAACTACAGCTATTGCTATAGTTATTATTATGTAGAAGATGATTAGTTTTGTATATCACTGTATATCACCATTAGTTATGTATTATATCATTGTTGCATTTGTAAAACTCATCATGTGTCAGATGTGGTAACTTTAAGATTTGGTTTTTCACATTTCCCATTTGCTAAAATAATTCTAGCAATGCATTGGTTTTGAGATACAATATATAGTATAGTGTAAGTGTAAGTGTAAGCACAAGTATAAGTTCGTACATGTAAGTGTAAATGCTGTACAGCGATTGAGAGCTTATAACATTTTAATCAGGAGAAACAATCTCATATGTTATTCAATAAAAATATTATTTGTGCAAAAATTAAAATACAATAAATAAAGAATTCTTTTGATTGCCAAATTATCAAATTTATCTTTCTACCACATATTTGATTAGATGAAGAAGGAAAGAGGGCTGTGGGTTCTGCTATATACTGTGTGTGTATCAAATAAACCCCTGTCTACCTGGTAACAAGTTTCATCAAGCCTATATAGTTTACAGCCAACATTCAGCATCAAAACATATTTTATAAAAATATAAGTTCTCTTGAACCTGGTATGAAAAACATAACTGTTCAAGAAATGGACTGTTGCAAAGTGTGTTGTAATGCTTTAAATCGCAATTAGACCTTTGTATTTACTTATATAATAAGCATAAGAATGAACAAACCTATCCAATTTATACATGGATGTATTATTATTCAAAGTTCATTAATTGTTTATCCACAGAAAAATACAAGATAATATGTGAAAGTTCAGGAAGCAATGTGCTGATCACATCACCTCATGCCTTGATGTTTACATTACGCAATGTTATTATTTATAACTTCTCCACGCCTCTGTCTGCAGGATATCATGTGTATGCAAGCTGCAGGAATGAAATAGAAATGTTAAGCTGACAGTATGAACATGAAGTTCCAGAAAAACAGTATTAAATTATAAATATAAAACACAGCAATTGAATTATAAACTTGTAACTTATAACTTTATTTATATTATGCTAATTTTGTTGGGGAGGATTGACTTAAATAACTTAAGTTATAATTAGTAAACTTGCACAGTGTGATAGTTTAATGGTAATTTATATGTTAATGGTGGGCCATGGTATACCAGATACTGGCGTATGGTGAAAAAACATAAGCACTGATGTGTGGTGATACAAAGATCATAGTTCTACAGATTTTCCATAATATAATTTAATAAAGAAAATAAACAGCAGTAGTATCAGAAAAGTGCATTATTACAGTAAAGTCCTGCAAGTGTATAGCTTGTTTTGTGTTTACACAATCCCTGGCTATCCATGCTATTTATAAATAAATAAGAAAGCCATCAAATATATCCACTGCATTATCAGATCAAACTTTGGTTTCTAAACACTGGGTATCACACCATGACCATTGAACAGAGCACCAGCCAACTGGTGTCTAATTTTGGCTGTCACAGTCTTAAGTGCTCAGCAACTTCACCTGGTTGCACAACCTGTTGGCAGTTGACACAGGTGTCTGTATAACTTTTATTTATGTAACTCTAATCTATGTAAAAGTTGTAAATCTCTGCCAAGAATGGCGCAACACTCAGTAAACTGAGCAGCAGCAGTATAAAAGGCAGCGGCTGAGAGCTGGTTCTTCATTCTGTTTGCTGATTAGCATTGAACACTCAAAGCTAGCAGCAGTTGTCTCACCATGAAGTTACTCGTACTCACTGCCCTTGTGGCTACATGTAAGTGTACAACTATTCTTTATTATTCTTTTATTGTTGAATAATTTTGAGTGCAACTTTTAAAAGATCAGAAAAAATAATTAAAGGGTCACTATTTGTTTATAAAAGCACTATATTTATTTATATGTTTCAGTAGATATCTATAGCAAATTATATTGTGTTCAATTATTATTTATTGCATTTGATATTAAATAAAGTTAGATTCTGAATATATAACCTGAATACCTAAACTATAAAAGAGTACAGCTAGTTGTTTAGTATAACTATTTATATTCCATTATTTTATATGCATTAAATGATGAGTATAGAATATTTTTCATATAATGTAGAATGGAGCAACTCCAAATAATTGTTGTTTAAACACAGGTGCCTGCTGGCCAACATGGGGAACAACTAGCTACAGACCTGCCATCCAATATCAAACTACTCACACCAGTAAGTGTAACATTAATCAGTGCTATTTAATTCAATTCATCCTTCTTCACTACAGAAATTCTGCAGTACTAACATAAAGCAAAGTCATTGCTTATTTTTTTTATAAAATTCATTATCTATACCTACAGAATATGAACCCGGAACCGTCTACGAATACCAATATGAATCTCAAGTAATGACTGGACTTCCAACCTTCAGCAAACAATATGCCGGAATCAAGATCAGATGTGACCTGACTCTCACTGTTGGCAGTGCTGATTGGATGACCTTGAAGGTAGTATTTTATGAAACTAATGTTTTGTTGTTGCATTATTCTTTTTACTAGTTAGTAATAAAATGTAATGATCATAATCAAAATTCGTTACGTAGATGAATGTTATAATCATATCAACCAATTACTAAATTAATAACTGTAGATGAAGAATGTAAGAGTGTACTCATTGAATAATGAGATACAAGAAAGCTACAATCTTCCTCCAACAATGCAACTTCCTCTCGACAAGTTTGAAGAGTTGCCATCAGATCACAGCAGACTCATCCAAGGAAAACTTCTCCTTCCACTTGAGTTTGAGTGAGTACTCAGTTCATGCAGGGAGATGTTAAAAAACTAAACATTCATATAGCCTGAATGGTGGCAACACATTATCAATTTCTGTTTCAGATACAAAGACAACAAGGTGGTGAGCATGAAGGTTGCCGACGAGGAAACCAACTGGTCTATTGACATCAAGAGAGTTGTTCTCTCCATGTTCCAAGTACGACTTCAGTCAAAGACTCCCAGCGTTGATAGATTGCTCCAATACAGCGATCTGCCCAGCCAAAACACCACCACTTTCGATGATTTGGAGGCTGGACTGGAAGGATCTTGTTACAGCACCTTCCACACCTACGTTGATGAGAAGGACGAGGCCAACACATACAGAGTAAGCTATTAAATAACTTTATAGTATTTGAATCTCATTGTTTACAACTCTATATATAAAATATTATTTTGGAAAACAAGAGACCATTTAGATAATTTTGTTGCTTTTGTTTAGGTTGTCAAATTCAGAGACCAAGCCAAATGCGTCAAGCTGAACGCTCTTGACAAGAACGCTTTCCAACAGCGTCAGAGTAACTGTGACTGCCGTGGAAACATGAACAACGAGGCTTGTCAATGTGCTCCCATCTCTAGCATTCGAAACTCTACCGAATTTGTAAGTACGCACATGTTTAAATTTTATGAGTAATACTAGAAAATGAAATGTTCTTTGTATATAGATATATAAAAAACATTATGTTAATAACATAAATATTATATATAATTACAGGTATTCTCTGTCACCAGATGTGATTATGAACTCTCATCAGAAAATGAGAAAGATCTGGTCATCAAGTCTGCTGTTATGTCAGTTGAACACAAGATGGAAATGCCAAATGCTCCACATAAGTTCCTCCTCACCACATCAAACCAGACTCTCATAATGACAGGAGAGAAACCCGCCCCTTCCTCACGTTCACAATCAGTAACCATGAAGACTGTGTCTGAACCATGGAGAATGGAGATTCTGAAGAAAGATGAGGAGAAGCTGATGATGACTGAAGCCGAACTCCTTCAACAGGTAACTAATCATACCTATTCCAAATGGTTAAAAGCACAATGTATTTCATTTTACAATAAATAAGCAAAATGTTGTATTTTAATCTCAAACAATGCTTGTGAAGGATATAACTTAAATTGGTTTTCTTGTAACTATTAAGCTCTCACCTAAGATTCCTTTTGTTCTATTAAAAGCATACAAGAGACTACTTGGTAATCGAAGATGAACTTAAAGCTTTTAAGTTATTGCTAGAGTATAACTATTTCAAACATGAATTGGAATTCTCAATATTGGAATTAAAACATTTAGTTTACTGGTGTTCAAAGTGAATTCATTTTGTTTTTGCAATATAAAAAATGAATTTTTAATGCATGAAAATGAAATGTGTTTGTAGACTGAGAAACAACTCCAAGAGATTGAGGCCGTTGCATCTGTACCAGAGAGATTTGAAGATCACGTCCCACTGTTCCTTCAACTTCAGGCTAACGTAAGACTCTGTACTCGACCTCAGCTGAATACCATCTACTCCAAGCTGCAGAACAAACCAGCCATGCGTAAACAACTGTAAGATATGAATGTTACATCAGTGGAGTACAGTTTTTGTGTATCTCAGTTTTTAGTACTGTTATAAACATTTGTTTCTCTACTGTTAGGCAAACCTTCCTCGATGTCTTGAAAACTGCCAACACAACTGAAGCTGACAACATGCTTATTGAAAAGATTGGAAATGGAGAACTTACTACTGGAAATGCCAGCTTTGTGCTTATCCAGTGGGCTGCTGAGAAAGTCCCAACACTTGAAATGCTAGAAGAATTTAAGGTTAGCAGATGTGTTCTATACAAATCACTCTCTCAATAACTAAACCCATCATGAAATGTTTTATTTTTTAAAGATATAAGTAAACTGCAACTCTTCTGTTTCAGAAAACAATCTTGCCTAAAGATTTCACTTCTGTCCCATCTCGAAAAATTGTATATCAACATGCCATGCTTTGCTTTGGATCCATGGTTAGACGATTTATTCACAACGAAGAGATCTTGATTGACCAATGTGTGTATCCCGCTGACAAAGCTTTGCACCAAGCACGCATTGAAGAGTGCCACAAACATGAGCAGGTAAATTTGGTTTATGAGAAAAAGTTATACTTTAAAATATCAAAAATACAGATACTGTAAAAGAGTATTGATATTTTGACTAGTAATTAATGCCTACAACTTTATTTTGCAGTATGTTGAAGGACGTCTTAAAGCTGCCAAGAATGATGAAGAAAAAATCACCTGCTTGAAGACTTTTGCTAATATGGGCAGCATTGACAGCCTTGCCAAAGTTATTCGTCCCTACATGGCTAAAACTGAATCTAAGATTGTAAGAATTGAGGCTATCAACTCCTTGATCTACCTCGGAATCCAAGACCAACTTCAGGTAAATTAGCCTCAATGTAATGATGAAACTTATATTTTAAAGTTCCAAGTTTCTATGTTTGATTATAAACAGAAACACGTATGCGACCTATCCATACTTCCAGGTTCTGCAAACTCTTATGCCAATCATGATGAACAGAAAAGAGGAGTCCTCAGTCAGAGTTGCTGCTTTTGTTGTTCTGATGAAATGCCGATCTAGCACACCACTCATCGAGTTGCAGAAATGTCTGAATGAAGAACCAGATGTTGAATTTAAAACATTCGTTGTTAAATACATGAAAAATTTCCTAGAAAAGCAAGAACAACAAGATCAAAGACAGTATGTACTTTTTTTCTTGTTTGTGGCTTCTAATGACGGCTGCTAACTACTTTCTTGTAATCTAACTTACTTATTTAACTTGACTACTTACCACACAATTTTCCTCAAAATCACTTTCAACTTTTTATTCTATTGAATCTATTTTGTGTTTTAGCCAAATGAGAATTAGAGAGACTTTGAAATCTGTGCGAGCCTTCCGCATGTCCTACAGAACCTCAGACTGGCAGATGTTGTACGGATGGAACTCTCAAGGAGAGATGACTAAGATTAGCAGAGTTGAGAGCACCAGCGGACGTATTCCAGAATATGCTTCCTTCAGACACTACACTCAATGGAACAGCCATTACAACCATTTTATTGAGGTATATTTTATGATCAATTTGCATTCTTTTTAGTTCTTGAATCAAAAAAAGCTAAAAAAATAGGTTTCGCATTCAAAATTGTATTTCGATTGTTACTTAATGTACATTCTATAGTTTGGTTATCGAGCTGAAGGAATGGAAGAAATTTTCAACCCAAGTTCTCAACACAGCCAACAATCTCTATTGAACCTTTTGAGGAACTCTAAACCCAGCTTGACATTCTTCTGGAAGGTTTTGGGACAAGAAGTATCATTCACCCACATTGATTCCACCACATTCCAAGCCTGGATAAGACAGTCCAGTACGCAACTTTCTTTAGTAACAAATATATATAGTAACTAAAACTTCTAATTTCACGGAACGTTGTTACATATTTTGAACTCATGGTAGTAACAAATTTTAAATTTTGTTTTCATGGCATCAGTGTCCTATGTTTTTTACAGTGTCTAACAATGGTGTCTTGGAGATTCCCGTCAAAATGTTTAATACTATGTGGATGCAACCAAGAAAAATCAGAACTCTGCTACCAAGTGGTGGATATTTGATTCACGAACACACCCCTGTGTTTGTCACTGATGTTGAAGGAACATTTAAAGTCGACCTCCAAAGTCTTAAACGTCTTCCACATGTCACTTTTGAGTCTAGCAAACCTGTCTGGTATGACATTTATAAATGTTAAATGTAAATACCTCAAACTCGCGTTTTAGCAGAAAGCGTTTTAGAAAGAACTTACAAAATATGCAAAAACTATAGTTAGATGTACTTGTTTTTTTACTCGGTCTGCTTGTCACTACCAACTGCTTGTAAATGTATTTCGAAAATTTAAATGTTTTCAGGATCAGTTTTATGACTCACCAGTCGTACTACATGGACATGGGATTCAGCTACTCTGGTTGCAGATCTTCTGTAACTGCTAGATCCTACAGCAAGTCACCCGACTCAAACTGCACTTTTGATTGGCAACAAAGCTATCTAGCCTGCAACTGGACAAACCCAGCTGACAATGTGAGTCTAGATATCTAAATTCATGCAAGCCCTTTGCTAGCTATTGCTCAATGTATACATGAACTTCTTTTAAAAATATTATTTGATTTCATTTAGAAATTCAACATTTATGCTGAATGGCTCGCTCGCACTGTTACCTTTGTCCAACCAAAGAGACTCCCTGTTACTGCTGCCCATTTCATGGATACCTGCAAAGAACTCAAAGTTGATGAATCAGGAAGACAAGAGTTTACCATTGACTTGCCAATCTATAAGAGTATTGAGATGGAAGGAAAGGTCAGAATTAAACTAAACTGTATACCAAGCTAAACTGTATGATATAAAGCATGCATCTTCTTAGATTGACCAATTAGACTTTTTATGTTTAGCAGAAAACATTTCAATGCTGGTTTTTGGTTGTAGCTTGAAGGAGAGCTAAACAAGCCAGAGCTTCACCCTGTTGTCTATAAGCAACACCTCAAGCTAAGTCTTAGACCAGGTAATTAGTCTCTACAATTAAAAGTTGGACCTTATACTGTTTTAATTGCAAGCTTATAGAAAAAAATCATTCCCTATTGTCTACACCATATTTATTTTACCATCACTTTTTGCAGCAATACCCAGCGTAAAGAAGGTCTGTTCAACATATTCCAGCATTTTCTTCAACTCATCCGACATTGAATACAGGAAGCAGTTTTTGACCCAAGAGCACAAATACCGAACAAACAAAAACAGCTTCTTCAGCTACCTCTTCAATGATCAAGATTCATTGTCTGAGAAAAGGTATATATAGTAGTGGAAATATTCTACATACTATGGACACAGTGTTAACTTTTAGGAAAACATCTTTTACAAAAAAAAACCAACTTCTGTAGCACAGCCTTATGTTTACCTGTAGATCACTGTACATGCCATCTCTGAGTGCCATGGGACACAACATCTCATGCAGTCTTGCCACTGTTCTTGATAACCGAGTTCTCAACATGTCTGCCAACTGGACTACTTACTACGAGCCCGATCAGCCACAATCCAAATCTCTGTGGTGCTTGGAACGTCCACCAATCAAACCTGTAGAAACCGAGTACATGCAACTGGTTAATAAGATCACCAGCACATTTGACTCTGGAAATGGACAGATTATGCAAACTCATGAAATAAACTGGGGTCCAAAATCACAGCCAGAACATCAAGGACTTACTGTAAGTAATCTAAATGCTCTATTGCTAATTTATTCAGGCACTTGACTTTGTGTATTGCATTCTGTGAAACATACAGTAATGGTTTTATGTTTTAGGCAACTCTCAAATTTAGACCAGCCTTTAAAGATAACGTCTGCCACAACATTTCAGTCTATGGTTGTAAAGATGATTATGGAGTTTTCACCCCAATATGGTACAACAACTCCATGCACATTAAAACTAAAAATCTTGAATTCCCACCTGATTTTGGACGAAACTTGTCAAGATATTTGATGCAGTACGCCCAATCTGTAATTGTGTACCCCAATGAAGGAAGAAGAAGCTACAACAGTGAAGAGACCTTTGATATTGACTTTACTGTTCGACCTACAGAGAGCAAGGTATGTTTCCTTTATTAAAATTTTCATCATTGCATTCAATTTTATCTCAACTTATAGAAACACAGGAACTGAATCTTGCATGACTCAAACCTGACTTTATACTTTATACCTCTTAGATTGATGTTATTATGCATGAGCCAAGATACACCGGTAACTTCTCAGGAATTCATGCCCCCATGTTCACTAAGCTCCATCAGTTCATCACTGAAAACAGACAACCCAATATGACTCTTCACAAATCCAGATCATCTGTTTACTCTCTACCTTCATATGACCACGGAATGCGATACTATGATGTAACCAGAAGACGTAAGTTTTAACACTTTCATCATTTCATACATTTTTGTTTCTATCTGAAATCTTTAATACCATGAATTGTATCTTTACTTTCTTGTTTTAGATGTATGCAACTATGCTTACCCATCTGTGTTGACTTTTGATCAAAAACATCTCAGTCTTCCTAAAACATCTTGTGAGGTTGTATTGGCAAGAAACTGCCAGAGTGGAAAAACAAAGTTTGGTGTAACTGTTCAACCATCTCAAGGTCTTACTGCTCCCAAGGTATCTTTATTTTATTTTCTATATGACTAAGCAATTATCTAGCATGATAGTTGCGCAGTAGAATGTTATTTTTTAAACTCTCATATTATGGATATAATATCATGTTCTTACTGCCAATACTATAGGACATTAGTTTTTTAATCATGTTCTCTAATTAGCATTAATTATAAAAACTGCATCTTTTGGCTTCCAGTAGAGTCTTAAACTTGTTGCAGATCCTCAAAATAAACATTGGTAGTCGGTGGATTTATGTTGAATCCATGCAAAACAACAGATTCCAAGTAAAAATCAATGGAACAATCCAACCAATCAGTGAGCTGGTGCATGTACCAATCTGGGATCAGAGGAGACAAGTGGCTCTGGTTGAGTGCCAAGGATCCAGATTTGAGCTTTACAGCTACGAACATGGAGCCTATGTTAAGCTTTACAATGGAATACTAACTGTTGAGGTACCATTATAATTTTTTTAACTCGTTAATGAGCTTAAAAACTATAGTGGTTTTACTATTTTATTATAGTTATTCAGCATATGGACTATAACCATGGAATTTGTTTAGGTTCAAGAAAACCAGAAAGATGAGATCTGTGGAATCTGCTCACCCGAGACTCAAGTCCCTCCTAAACCTTCCAATAACTTTGCATTGCAAATTGCTCAACAATACGCTGTCAAATCTGGATGCCAAATGATCGAACAGCCCGCAAACCAATATTCCAAAGACGGCATTTGCCAAAGAGAACAGAAGTACAGAGTGAGTTTTCAATTACTGCCTCATTCTTTGGAATTCTTGATTATTGGTTCTATAATGGAATAAATGCAAAGTATTTTGTAGCAGATTAGTTCTGTTGAGTGATTCTCAGATCTATTTCTTGATATACATTTCAGCATGTCAGTGATGTAGATGAAGTTGATGGCAGTCTCTACAGTTGTATAACTGCTGAGCGTTACTACGTGTGCAGTGATGCCTGCTCTTACTATACCAGACAATTCATCACTGTCCCTGCCAGATGTGTGTCTGACAAGGTTGCCAAGAGAATGAACATTTATCCACAGTGGCAAGGTATGGAAGTAATTGATAACCTTTAGTTTAAGTAATCACACCTAACAAGTTATAAACATCCATTTGCATCAATTTTTATTCTCTTTGAAAGTTGCACTTGTCGGCACACACTCTCTCTATAGTAATAGTTTTGTATTATAATATATGAAACCTTAACTTGCACCATCTTAGTATGTAGTTAGTTATATATAAATAGTATTAAAAGCACGAGATCCACACATTCACTTACTGTGCCTGTCTTTTGTAGCTGAGGAGCTTGTCTTGGATGATGAGCAAACTGCCCAGAAGATCTACTATGCTGGTTACTCTCGAAATGTACGCATTGCCGTGCAAGACAGATGCAGCCAGTAATCTTTAAATTTCAATTAACAACTTTAGCTCTCTTTACCATCACAGCTGCTAAAGTTTAAAATATTTGGTTGATAAATGGTTATGAAATGGACTCGCTAATGGACTACCCTTATATTCTACGAAGACCTATTTCATTGTATTTCAATGCGACGGCTTCTAATATTACTTTATGTGCTTTTAGTTGTAATAGTTTTAAAATGTGAATAAATGAAATGCACCTGCAAATTGCTTCTTTCTCCTTGCCTCTTCTTTCCATTAAAAATATTTTACAATTTTACAAACACATGTGCATAGCTTCTTGTATTATTGCAGCAAAATGGATTTCATGTATCATTAAAAATATTCCTATGAAGTTGCTTTTGGAAAGCCACAAAAGTTGTCAATGAAACATAGCATTTACAAATGCATCTAAAATGTACATCACTCTGCATCTGAAAGATACATGGTTCCCCATTTAAGCTTTCAAAACTTTATATGCAACCGCTTTAAAAAAGCTCTAGAATTAAAAACATAATAACTCTTAAAAAGAAAAAATAGGAAATTAGTTTTTCTTTTAAATTTTATCAATTTAAAATAAATATTTGTAATAACAAATGTTTTAGGTTTTGTAAAACTCAATTTACTGCTTAAAAATACTTGTAAAAAATTATTGCCATTTTTCTTGACTTTCCTGTGCAGAATTCTGCTTGTGTTGAATTTTTAGTGTATTATTTTGATGTGACTTTACAGTTAAGTTTTTTGTGTAATCCTACATTCCTACAGCAAATCTTTGTTGTTACCCATGCTAGTTAATGGCACATAATTTGCTGAACTATGCTTGTACTCATTTAGTTTACTAGAGTTGACTCTTGGAAAAAAATTCAGAACTTCAAAAGCAGGTTTATGATTAATAAAGGGCAAGTAAGAGCACTCTTAAGCCTACGCAGTTAGTAAACCATGCAAGTACATATTAGGTAGCAAATTATGCTGTAAACCAGCCTATATATATACAAGGCATTTACCAACTTGGTTTTCATGTAGTATATAACATGCATAAATAACTTATATGCAGCATAGATTCCTCACAGAAATATTTTATAAAACTTGAAGAAAGCTTAGCCATTATTTATAATGTCTATAGATTATTCAGAATCTAAAAGCTATTTCAGTGTTGAAGCTGCTCGCTCCTTCGGAAACTAGTATGTCAAATACAGACCTGAATTGTGATTGTCATAGCACAATGTCCAACTCTAACTATACAGCAAATATGGTGACCTCTGAACTTATAAAAATGAATGAATTAAAAGGCAGCCAGTTTGAAGTATTACCAAAATCACTAAATAAGAAAGTCACCAAAAAAGAGTGCTCTTTCGACAATTTCATTTGAGCGCAGCTGTGGTAATTGCAGCAACAACAATTGTATAACATATTCAACAGTTCACAATAATCAGAAATAATCTTGCACTCTGCCATAGTTTTATATTTTACAGTTAAACCTGATGCAATATACTAAAAGTTGAACATCCTACCCGCACATTCAACTCAAGTTAGTCTCAATAAAAATTATTTTGTATTTTAGAACAAGTGTACTAAAAAATGGTAAACTTGTTGGGGGAAAAACAGCCAAAGTTGTTATAAAAACTTTTTACCTTCCACTCAGAGTATAACATTGTAATTTTGAAATAAATGAGCACTACTTATATATTCCATCAGTGGCTCACTTGAGATACCCTTAAATTTTAAGGAAAACAATAATTTAGTATTTTAGTATAACTATATAGAATTACCTTAAGCAATGAAAATCAGTAATAATTAGTATCAGTACCTACTATAGTGCTTCGCAAACTGAACATCATCAAGTGAACCCTCATCCTGAATTAATTCAATACATGTATGCACAACATTTCTTATAAAATCAAATAGTATATATAATATACTTGGCTATATTACCCTAAAGTTTTATTTATAGCTAATAGCCATTTGATATATGTGAATAATTGATTACTGCATATATAAATTTACCAATATGTCTAGATTCTTCAAGTGATGCTTTTGCCTGCATTCAAGTCTGTCAGTTAAAGACAAGTTTTGATTTTTAACTCTCCTACCACTTTTAGTATTCAATAACCAGATACATGAATAACCAGATACATAGATATTGCCACATTTCTAATTAACAACATGTGTTAAAAAAGAAAAGGTGGAACTTTTATAGAATTTTGTTGGCTAGCATTTTTCGCTAGAATGAGCAACTGTGAGTTAAAAATGTTTTATTGAGTCTGGCCTCCAGCTTTGTTTCTTTTTTGTGTTTTAACTTTTTTTGTTCTAATGCTATGCCTTCAGGCAGTAAACGCTGACAGTAGATGTAATGCAGTTTTCTTTCTAATACTCGTAGCAGGTTTGAACCAGCATAGACTTGCTTTGTAATCATCGAGCAATATAGTGCTATCTGGTATTATGGTAATAGAGTATTATAGTAAAAGAGTAATATAGTACTCAGTTACTAATATAATACCCTGTTACTGTAATGTACCCTATTACCTTAAAATCCTGTTACTATATTATTTTCTTACTATATAGTAATAAAATAATATAGTAACAGGGTTTTATGGTAATAGGGTATTACAGTAACAGGGTATTATAGTAATAGAGTAATATAGTAATACATACAGTATCATAGTAATAGAGTATTATAAAAATATGGTATAATATAGTAATGTGATATTATAATAATATGGATATAGGAATAGAGTGCTGTTATAGTACAAGGGTATCACGGCATATAGAGTATTATGGTTATTATAATTATGAAATACTAATTTTTCCTAAAAAGGTGGCCTAAACTTATCAAGGACCTGCAGTCATATTTAAAACACAAGTTCTACTGCAGATATTGCATCAGAATGTAAGGAATACCGTAGGTCAATAAAAAATAGGTATAACTTACTAATAGTTGTAATAAGCAGTCGCTACTTAATTTCTGTTATAAAAATATTTAGCAATTTTTAATTATATGCTACAATGCACTTTGCTAAAATGAAATTGATTATTTATTTATTAAAATTATTACTAAAATTGACTTTAACTTCATTTGCAACATAATTTCTTCATTTCAAAGAACATTTAAATGTTGTAAAATTTTGCGTGAGACTTATAGCCACGATGCAACAGCAGAGCTTTTAGAAGTATGATTATGATATTATGACATTATAAATCAGCAGCAAAATTGATGCCATCTTTAAATACACGATATATCTCTTAAACAACTAGTTAAATAACTGGATGCTTTCATAACTGATAAGTAGTATTGCAGAATAGTGTTGAACTGTAGTATTACTGCGCTAAACATGGTATTTCTCGTGACTAAATTATGAGAAAAAGTGCAAACAGCAAAACTGCTCAAAGATACATAAGACGGTCATAGTTTATGCTGACGTGTTTATTTAGTCAAATTCTAAAGAGCTAATATTAACTCTGCATAGTATTTATAATAAATCAAGTTAGGACATGAAATTCATATTTCGAGTAAAATGCATTTAAAAGCAAATTCATAGTCTATTAACGAGTCCATTTTGTGATTATATTTCATGTAACAAAGCGTGTAAACTAGTCAGTTGAAATCTGAAGATTACTGGCTGCATCTGTCTTGCACAGAAATGCGTACGTTTCGAGAATGACCAGCATAGTAGATCTTCTGGGCAGTTTGCTCATCATCCAAGACAAGCTCTTCAGCTACAAAAGATAGT
Source organism: Bugula neritina (assembly GCA_964035545.1). Lineage (NCBI taxonomy): Eukaryota > Metazoa > Bryozoa > Gymnolaemata > Cheilostomatida > Bugulidae > Bugula > Bugula neritina. The sequence continues at coordinate 30,436,278 of OZ037767.1, forward strand.
GGCAGTAGGTAAATGTGTGGATCTCGTATTTTTGTTTAAATTTATCATTTACTAGGACTAGCATGAACCAGAGCTAATGAAGCTATTAAGTGCTATTAATTGCAACACAGGTTATAATCTACTCCCATACCTTGCCAGAATGGGTAAATGTTCATCCTCTTGGCAACCTTGTCAGCCACACATCTGGCAGGGACAGTAATAACTCTTCTGGTATAGTAAGAGCAGGCATCACTGCACACATAGTAAGGCTCAGCAGTTACACAGCTGTAGAGATTACCATCAACCTCCCCAATATGGCTGACATACTGAAATGTATATATAAAGTAGATGTATGAAATAATCTATAGCATTATCTGGTGAACAAATACACATGCATTAACTCCATTAGAACCAACATTTAAGCATTCAAAAAATTGAGGCAGTTATTAGGAAGCTCACTCTGTACTTCTGTTCTCTTTGGCAAATACCGTCTTTGGAATATTGGTTTGTAGGTTGTGCGGTCATTGGGCATCCAGATTTGACGGAGTATTGTTGAGCAATTTGCCAGGCCAAGTCATTGGAAGGTTTAGGAGGGAGTTGAGTCTCGGGTGAGCAGATTCCACAGATCTCATCTTTCTGGTTTTCTTGAACCTAAACAGAGTCAATGAAAGCATGAAAAGTAAATCGAGTGACTATATGAGAAAAAATGAAATAAATGGTTTCAAGTCTTGTTAAGAAAGAGAGAAAAACTAATCAATACCTCAACGGTTAGTATTCCATTGTAAAGCTTAAGATAAGCTCCATGCTCGTAGCTGTAAAGCTCAAATCTAGATCCTTGGCACTCAACCAGAGCCACTTGTCTCCTCTGATCCCAGATTGGTACATGTACCAGCTCACTGATTGGTCGGATTGTTCCATTGATTTTCACTTGGAACTTGTTGTTTTGCACAGATTCAACATCAATCCATTGGCTGCCAATATTTACTTTGAGAATCTGCAACAAGTTTCAGACATGAGAGGTAGCCAGAACATAGTACAGTTTTTACCAATTTAAAATAATCAGAATGTTGTCACAAGTTTTAGAATTGTATACATTGTAATTTTGGTTACTGGCAGGAAGGAGATCAGGCAAACAGCACTATGCCACAATTAGATATATCTAATATAATATTATTGTAATGATTGGAGTGTTGTGTTTGATAATGACATGGTCAACTAGAAAATATGGTGTTAATTTACCTCGGGAGCAGTAAAGCTTTGAGATGGTTGAACAGTCACAGCGAAATTGGTTTTTCCACTCTGGCAGTTTCTGGCCAATACAACCTCACAAGATGTTTTAGGAAGACTGAGATGCTTTTGATCAAAAGTCAACACAGATGGGTAAGCATAGTTGCACACATCTAAAACAAGAAAGTAGCAATACAAGATATATAAGCAAATTGCTAATCGATGATGAATTCAAATACAAAAAGCTAAGATTTATAAGACAACTAGAGCTCTAGAACTTACGTCTTCTGGTTACATCATAGTATCTCATTCCGTGATCATATGAAGGTAGAGAGTGGATTGAAGATCTAGCTCTAAAGAGAGTCATATTGGGTTGTCTGTTTTCAGTGACATACTGATTGAGTTTAGTGAACACGGGGGCATAAATCCTTGAGTAGTTACCAATGTATTCTGGGTCTCGCAAAATAACATCAACCTAAAATTTAGAATATGAATATTGAAGCCAACAGTTTTAAAACAAGTTGAATGTTTATAAAAACAAGAATATGAAGAATCATTCAGTAAATATGCATACTTGGCTTTCCATTGGCCAAACAACAAAGTCAATATCAATGGTCTTTTCAGTGTTATATCTTCTTCTGTTCTCGTTGGGATACATGAAAATCGACTGGGCACAGTTCATTAACCACATAGACAAATTTCGTCCAAAGTTTGGTGGGATTTCGACATTTCTAGTTTCAACATGCATGGAGTTGTTGTACCATATTGGAGTGAAAACTCCATAATCATCTTTACAACCGTAAACAGAAGAGTTGTGGCAGATGTTGTCTTTGGAGGTTGGCCTAAACTTAATAGTTGCCTAAAAAAACCACCATTGCATATTTAGAAGAAAAGCAATACATGACTTGGATTGCACCAATTTTAACAACCTATAGCAAACCGTAGAATATGTTTATTACTTACAGTAAGACCATGTTGTTCTGGCTGCGATTTTGAGCCCCAGTTTATCTCATGAGTTTGCATAATGTGTCCATTTCCAGAGTCAAGTGTGCTGGTGATCTTATTAACCAGTTGCATGTACTCGGTTTCTGCAGGTTTGATTGGTGGACGTTCCAAGCACCACAGAGATTTGGATTGTGGCTGATCGGGCTCGTAGTAAGTAGTCCAGTTGGCAGACATGTTGAGAACTCGGTTATCCAGAACAGTGGCAAGACTGCATGAGATGTTGTGTCCCATGGCACCCAGAGATGGCATGTACAGTGTTCTACAAACAGACATAATATGCTATTCAAAACAAATCAAGTTGACTTACCTAAAGCATTTCTATTTTATGGCAGAAGCCACATCAATATTACAGTAAATATAGTAAAATCGAATGCAATACCTATCCTCAGACAATGAATCTTGAGCATTGAAAAGGTAACCAAAGAAACTGTCCTTGTTGCTGGAGTATTTTTGTTCTTGAGTCAAAAATTGTTCTCTGTGTTCAATATCGGATGAGTTGAAGAAAATGCTGGAATATCTTGAGCAGATCTTTTTAACAGCAGGTATAGCTGCAATAAGCAGGAAAGTGAAACATGTTTATTTTGCATACAAATTATAAAATCAATCTTCTGGTGCAGATTTGTCAACAATGTAGTTAGCAAACAAAAATTGTATTCTGAATTTGCAGAGTCAAGTTACCTGGTCTATAACTAAGCTTAAGGTGCTGCTTGTAGGCATTGAAGAAAATATCTGGCATTTTTAGATCTCCTTCAAGCTACAATAAAAGCATCACTGCAGAATTTCATATTGAACATAAAAAGTTGAAGTGATCAATATAAAAGATACGCATCTGCTAGAGTAAGCGTAGGGCTACACGACGCGATTTACTCGTGCGGGACAAGCGGGAAAACTTGTCCAGCCCAAAAATGGGATGTTGTGTGCGTATTTTCATGCATCTAACATGCTGAGTGGGAAGTGCGACAAGCTCGTGTGTGTTTGATCTAATTAGCTTATTACCATGTAATATTTAGCGAGCGCACTTGTTTTTATTTTAATTCACGGTTTAGCTTGTAGCGAACTGAATTAAAACAGTTTCATATAGTTTGCATTTCCGCTAAAGTCACTTTGCCGATGACGTAGTTTCAAAACAGTAGTTTAAAAGCAAACGTCTGTAGGCGAGCAGTAAAGTTTAACGCTAACATCATTAGCTAATAAATTTCTGCACTCACAACGCATGCATTGTGTGTGGCAGGTCTCAACGGGTTTTCTCGCATGTCACGAGCAAGTAAATTGCGTCGTGTGGCCCTACGCTAACACATCTAAGTTCTGACCTTTCCTTCCATCTCAATGCTTTTATAGATTGGCAAATCAATGGTAAAATTTCTTCTTCCTGATTCATCAACTTTGAGTTCTTTGCAGATATCCATAAAACGGGCAGCAGTAACAGGTAGTCTCTTTGGTTGTACAAAGGTCACGGAACGTGCGAGCCATTCAAAATAATCGTTATACTTCTGAATAACATCACATAAAACAAGCAAGAATTGCTAATGAGTAAGTTTCTATAAAAACAGTGTTGAAATAAAACCTCTTTGGTGAGTTGGGCAAACATTTTTATCAACTATTATCTGAACTATTCTGTGTATGGAATATGGTAAACAACAAAAGTCTTCAGTCAACTGCAATCTAATGCAGATATTTAGATGTAATAAAAAAGATTAGAAAAGTCAAGATGTCACACTCACATTGTCGGCCGGGTTTGTCCGGTTGCAGGCTAGATAGCTTTGTTGCCAATTCAAGGTACAGATTGTTTCAGATGACTTGCTGTAAGATTGAACAGTTGCAGAAGTTCTGAAACCAGAGTAGCTGAATCCCATGTCCATGTAGGATGACAGGTGAGTTATATAACTGGCCCTGCAAAGTTTTATGAATTGTTAAGGTGCATGTATGAGTTGTTGGTATTTACCACATTATATCCAGACTCAATGCACAAAGTCACAATAACTAACCTTTCACCTGATGCTTTTTGAAAAAAATCTATCTAGTCTAAATTAGCAACCTTTGACTGATTTGTTATGGCATTAGCAGATTAGTTTTTTTAGTAAACCATGACTGTGATGTTTCTCCTAGAAGTTTATGCTAAGTGTTGTACCTGACAGGTTTGCTAGACTCAAAAGTGACAGCTGGAAGGCGTTTAAGACTTTCAAAGTTAACTTTAAATGTTCCTTCAATGTCCATGACAAACACGGGAGTGTGTTCATTAATCAAATATCCACCACTTGGCAATAGAGAACTGACTCTTCTTGGTTGCATCCACATAGTACGGAACATTTTGACAGGAACCTCCAAGACACCATTGTTAGACACTGTACCAACAAATATTTCAAGTTAATCACTAGAATGTGTTTATAAAAAAGTAGAAGAGTTGACAAAAACATAAATCTTTAGTTCCAAACACTTTAAATGGGACTACAAATGGAATTACGTACAAGACTGTTTTAGCCAAAATTGCAGTGTTGTGGAATCAACGTGGATGAATGATACTTCTTGTCCCAAGACCTTCCAGTAGAATGTCAAGCTGGGTTTAGAGTTCCTCAGCAGGTTCAATAGAGACTGTTCACTGTGTTGAGAACTTGGGTTGAACAGCTCTTCCATTTCTTCAGCTCGATAACCAACCTTTAGAAAACACAAGAAATACTAGCTAAAAATAAAACATTTGGATGCAAAGCAAATTTTTGTTGCTGCTTCCGATTCAAGACTAAAAGCTAAATAAACATAAAGTGAAACATACTTCAATCAAGTGATTGTATTGGCCGTTCCATTGAGTGTTATATTGTCTGATGGAAGCATATTCTGGAACAAGCCCACTACTGGTCTCAACTCTGCTAGTTTTGATCACTTCTCCTTGAGAATTCCATCCGTACAACATCTGCCAGTCTGAGGTTCTGTAGGACATGCGGAAGGCTCGCACAGATTTCAAGGTCTCTCTGATTCTCATTTGACTGAAGCATAGCATGAAAACTTCATTGAAATAAAGTATTGGTACTGATTAGATAAACTGATAACTGAGTTAGTAATAGTAGTTGTTAGTTGTCAATAAAAAAACATCAAAGAAGAAAGTTACATACTGTCTTAAATCTCGTCTCAGTTGTTTTTCTAGAAAATTTTTCATGTATTGTACAGCAAAGGTTTTGAATTCAACATCTGGTTCTTCATTCAGACATTTCTGCAACTCGATGAGTGGTGTGCTAGATTGGCATTTCATCAGAATAACAAAAGCAGCAACTCTGACTGAGGTCTCCTCTTTTCTGTTCATCATAATTGGCATAAGAGTCTGAGCAACCTAAATGTATAAACAAGTCACTCATAATATTTGTAATCAAAACATTGAAACTTTAACAAGAAATTTTTATAAATTTAGCACTATCTAAGATCTACCTGAAGTTGGTCTTGGATTCCGAGGTAAATTAAAGAGTTGATAGCCTCAATTCTTACAATCTTAGACTCGGTGTTAGCCATATAGGGATGAATAACTGTGGCAAGACTTCCAATGCTGCCCATATTAGCAAAACTCTTTAGGCATGTGATTTTATCTTCATCATTCTTGGCAGCTTTAAGGCGTCTTTCAACATACTGCAAAATTATGTTAGGGTGTGATTAGTCTGCTTTGATTTTTGTCAATTATCATTATAGAATATGCTTTTTTGGTATTATGCTTATGTGCAACCTTTATCTGAAGCATAATCAGTACAATAAAAAAGTCTGAATATTATACCTTCTCGTGTCTGTGGCACTCTTCAATGCGTGCTTGATGGAAAGCTTTGTCAGCGGGATACACACACTGGTCAATCAAGATCTCTTCGTTGTGGATAAATCGTCTAACCATGGATCCAAAGCAAAGCATGGCATGCTGGTAAATGATTTTTCGAGATGGGGCAGTGGTGGAATCTCTAGGCAAGATGGTTTTCTGAAGCGGAAGAGCAACACTGTAGTTATAACTTTGAAGTATAAAACTTTCCTCACCGGGTTTAGTTATTAAAAGAGTTATTTTTATAAAAAGCTTCTGCTAACCTTAAATTCTTCTAGCATTTCAAGCGTTGGGACTTTCTCAGCAGCCCACTGGATGAGCACAAAGCTGGCATCCTCAGTAGTGAGTTCTCCATTTCCAATCTTTTCAATAAGCATGTTATCAGCTTCAGTTGTGTTGGCAATTTTCAAGACATCAAGGAAGGTTTGCCTAACAGTAGAGAAACAAATGTTTATAACAGTACTAAAAACTGAGATACACAAAAACTGTACTCCACTGATGTAACATTCATATCTTACAACTGTTTACGCATGGCTGGTTTGTTCTGCAGCTTGGAGTAGATGGTATCTAGCTGAGGTCGGGTACAGAGTCGTACGTTAGCCTGAAGTTGAATGAACAGTGGCACGTGATCTTCAAACCTCTCTGGTACAGATGCAACAGCCTCAATCTCCTGAAGTTGCTTCTCAGTCTATAAAATACAGCCAATCTCTAGGCAATAAAAGCAAAAGAAAACTATTTATTGAGGTTATACAGTTTTAGTTTTTAATTCACTAATCATAAACATTAAGTTGTAACATACAATTAGTTCAACAGCGAGCGGAAACAAGTACACAATACAACAAATTGTCCAAATTGAAACATTTACAATTAATGCTTCGTACTGGTTCTACAAAAAGACATGGTGTAGAGACTTTGTATTGTTATATATCGAAAGGACAACTCCTTGCTGCTGATTCCCACTATGCATCACGACACGATGTCTACATTTGCAGCAGATCAACTATCGTGATAGCTGACAACCGTAATTTGTAGCGTCTCTCCTATACTCGGCCTGACAGTAATTACTATGCTACTAATGTAGGCTGTGAACCAAAGCAAAACTAGTTAATTAGAGATAATAGCTAGCGTGCTTGAATAGCCAATCAGCTAAGAGGAGGAGCGAATAACTTGTGCTGGTAGTTAGCCGCTTGACTAACCGGCAGAGTTGGAAAGTGCTAATGTATATGTATGTATATTGTATCTCTCTATTATGTAACGTGTTTTGAATAGTTGTATTTTTTATTTGTATCTGCTTTGAATAAAATAAATAGTTAGTAATCGCAAATCTGGAGAAATAGCTTTGCCTAAATAGACCCAATAATTACAAGTGAAGCATAAATTCACAACAATAAATTGACTTTATTTCCTATCAAATGAATACATGTAATTTAAAAAGTCAATGGTGGCTTTCAGACATTGTTAAATCGGATTTGTTACCTGCTGAATGAGTTCGGCCTCAGCCATCATCAGCTTCTCCTCATCTTTCTTCAGGATCTCCATTCTCCATGGTTCAGACACAGTCTTCATAATCACTAATCGTGAACGTGTAGAAGGTGCAGGTTTCTCTCCTGTCATTATGAGAGTCTGATTTGATGTGGTGAGGAGGAACTTATGAGGAGCATTTGGAGCCTCAATCTTGTGCTCAACTGACATAACAGCAGATTTGATGACCAGGTCTTTCTCATTTTTTGATGAGAGCTCATAATCACATCTGGTGACAGAGAATGCCTGTAATGAAATCATGTTCATATTAATATTTTTATTGTGTATGTGTTGGCAAAGAACATTTCATCTTTCTAGTTTTATTCACAAAATTTAAACATACACATAATAAACTTACAAATTCGGTTGCGTTTCGAAGGCTAGAGATGGGAGCACATTGACAAGCCTCATTGTTCATGTTTCTATGACAGTCACAGTTATACTGATGCTGTTGGAAAGCGTTCTTGTCAAGAGCGTTCAGCTTCACACATTTGACTTGGTCTCTAAATTTGACGACCTTTACAAGAAAAATTTACTTAAATAAATAATATCGCTTAGGGTAACAAATTGTAAACATTGAGATTCAAACAAATGTGAACTGTGAACTAAACAATTATCTGGTAGCTTACTCTGTATGTGTTGGCTTTATTATTCTCATCAACGTAGGTGTGGAAGGTGCTGTAACAAGACCCTTCCAGTCCAGCCTCCAAATCATCGAAAGTGGTAGTGTTTTGGCTAGACAGATCGCTGTATTGGAGCAATCCATCAATGCTGGGAGTGTTTGATTGAAGTCGTACTTGGAACATAGAGAGGACAACTCTCTTGATGTTAATAGACCAGTTGGTTTCCTCATCAGCAACCTTCATGCTTACCACTTTGTTGTCTTTGTATCTGAAACAGCAACAGTCCAACAATATTTTCTATTGTCTCTGAGTAACAGAAAGTCGAGTTAGATTTTCTGACAGCTGGTATCTCAGTTTCACATTTTACTGTGCTGAATACTCACTCAAACTCAAGTGGAAGGAGAAGTTTTCCATGAATGAGTCTGCTGTGATCTGATGGCAACTCTTCAAACATGGCGAGAGGAAGTTGCATGGTTGGAGGAAGATTGCAACTTTCTTGTATCTCATTATTCAATGAGTACAGTCTTACATTCTTCATCTACAGTTGGTAATTTAGTAACTGATTGATATGATTATGATATGACTTTACGTGATAGATTTTGAACTGCTTCAATAAGCAAATAGAAACTAAGTTAGTAGCCTATTTCTAATAAAAGAATATAAAAACAAAACATTAGCTCTATAAAAGATTACCTCCAAGGTCATCCAATTAGCACTGTCAACAGTGAGAGTCAAGTCACATCTGATCTTGATTCCAGCATATTGTTTGCTGAAGGTTGGAAGTCCAGTCATTACTTGAGATTCATATTGGTATTCGTAGACGGTTCCGGGTTCATATTCTGTAGGTGGACAAAGAAGTTTGTAGATAACATTAAATATACATTAAAGCTTGCTCTAAGTTGGTATTGCAAAGTTTCTACATTATAGAAATTAAATTAACTTTTACTATGCAATGCTCGACTTACTGGTGTGAGTAGTTTGATATTGGTTGGCAGGTCTGGAGCCACTTGTTCCCCATTTTGGCCAGCAGGCACCTATATTTAAAACAATATTTCATATTTAGAGATGTTACTTTTTGATTATAGGAAGTAACATTTACTAACCTATTAAACTTAAAGCATATAAAATAATAAAATTATACCATAAATCTTTTTGGTGAACTGCTAGCTGGACTGTGATTATCCAAGAATCTTGACTACTTAGCTTAAAACAAAATTATTCAATACTTCTAAACAATAAAGAATAGTTGCAAACTTACATGTAGCCACAAGGGCTGTGAGTATGAGTAACTTCATGGTGAGACAGCTGCTGCTAGCTTTGAGTGTTCAATGCTAATCAGCAAACAAAATGAAGAACCAGCTCTCAGCCACTGCCTTTTATACCAAATGCTGTTCAGTTTACTCAGTATTGTGCTAATCTTGGCAGAGATTTACAGCTTTTACATACAGTAGAGTTACATAAATATAAGGGATACAGACACCTGTGTCAGCTGCCAACAGGTTGTGCAACCAGGTGAAGTTGCTGAGTACTTGAGACTGTGACAGCCAAAATTAGACACCTGTTGACTGCTGCTCTCATACAATATTCTGAGTTTTGAAGCCTAAGTCCATAAACCAAACACAAATATGATATTTATATACCTCTGTAGAAAAATTAAAGATATTATTGCAATTTATTGCTAGGAGTGGCAATCTTTACGGATCGCCTTTTTGTATTGTTCTATACTTTGCTGGTTCTAGAATATACTCTGCCACACACACACACGCACGCACATGCGCGCGCGCACACACACACACACACACTCACGCACACACACCATTATATATATATAATGGTGTATACACACACACACACGCGCGCGCACGCACGCACGCACACACGCGCACACACACACACACAAAAACACACACACACACCATTATATATAAATATATATAAATATATATATATATATATATATATATATATATATATATATATATATATATATATATATATATATATAATGGTGTATAGTTTACCACTAAAAAGAGCGCAATGCAGTGCAGAGCAGAGCGAATAAAAGTGTTGTATGATAAAATTCGATTTAAAACACTTTATTACTATTAGTTTTATGTGCATTATATATACACAATCATAAGATAAAATGTTCACATTTACATATATATATATATATATATATATATATATATATATATATATATATAAATAGGTATACGAGAAACATTGTTATTTATTACTTTATTAGGTAAAGTAATTACACTGATATTTCGGGTACCACTGTACCCATCTTCAGAGTAGCAATGAATGAAATTCAAAAATTATTATGTTATGTTAGACGTTACGCATGACACAAAGAATAGAGAGTGGCAGTTATTGTAAATCATTGAAACTTAAGGGAGATAATCTTATTTTATATATTACGCAGGTCAAAAATTATACTGATTTTTTTTGCATAAAAAATAAATTAGAGTTGACAAAAAAAAAAAAAAAAAATAGATATCCAAATATAAAAACAGCAAGAATTAGTGAAACTATGTGAGAGTTGAGTAGTGTGGAGCTATTGATATAGTTTTAGTGGTATGGAGTAATTTTGTTTATTGAGTTGCGGTTTTATTTGTTTAATGTAGAGAGCTTCGGCTACTTTTCGATGGTGGATTCCTTTAAATGAATGATTTAAAACTGTTACATTGTCTATTGATATGTTTCCATGATTAGTAGTAGAGATGTGTTGATAAATTTTGGAATTGATGTCATGGCAGTGTTCATGTATCCTGTGTGATAGGCGACGTCCGGTTTCGCCTACATATGTTTGTCAACTCTAATTTATTTTTTATGCAAAAATAATCAGTATAATTTTTGACCTGCGTAATATATAAAATAAGATTATCTCCCTCAAGTTTCAATGATTTACAATAACTGCCACTCTCTATTCTTTGTGTCATGTGTAACGTCTAACATAACATAATAATTTTTGAATTTCATTCATTGCTACTCTGAAGATGGGTACAGTGGTACCCGAAATATCAGTGTAATTACTTTACCTAATAAAGTAATAAATAACAATGTTTCTCGTATACCTATTTATAATCAAATTGCTAGCTCGTAAAGATATATTTAAATATATATATATATATATATATATATATATATATGATATTCAAAAAAGTAAAGGAACCTTTGTACTACCTTCTACACGCACTACACTTTATTTTACAAATTTACTCATGGATATCAGTTAGTCTACTATCTGAATAGAACTGACTAGCTGAACTGTTTGGCATGGACTGCATATTTTAGTAATAATAGCTATAGTAGCCCCTAATAGCTATTTGAAATAGCTTTTCCCAATTCATCAATTGACAGAGGTAGCCCAGGCATTCGCAATCCTATTTAAGATAGCTACTGTAATCTAAACTCCAATTGTTATTTGAATCCAAATTATTTATATAGATATATCCATTTTAATGTTGCAAAAGTACAAAACTGTCTTGAATTAATATTAGTTTCCTTGGTTCTGACTCTATACAATGACATGCAAATTGTTTTACTATTGGAGTTTCACAGCCCCTTTAGAATGTATATATAGCTAATGTTATATGATTACATAGAAAAATATGACCTTTTCTTACAGACCACGTATTGCCATTTCCTGTTTATATCAATTAGGCTGGTCACATTGATACTTTGAGTAGCGTCAAAATTCTAATATAACTCTTACAATTTAATTTTCCAACCAATCCTATAGCCATAATCCTATAGTCATAAAAGAAGAACAAAAGTTTTTACGCATGTTTTTAAAAAACTGAGTCACTTTGAAAATAACGGTGATGGAAGCATCTGTCATAAATTTTATTTCATCAAGTTTTCAAAGATCAATGGTGATTAAAGATATTACCTACACCCATCAAGTTCTTTTTCTAAGTTAATGATTTTGTATTTTAGTGTAATTTGAGATAAAGTTTTCTTAACTGCTGTTTTTCTACTGCTATTTTAGTGATGCTGCAAAAGTACACAATTTATAAAAATTTTACCCCCCCCCACTGGGATTCGAACCCAAGACCTCCAGCTAACCATTAAACCACAGGGACTACTGGGTAATCTAGGCACTACACAATTTTTTCTGCTAATAAAAAAGCTTTCATAATCCAAATGTAATTCGTGTTCAATATTTGTTTAAACTAGCATTTAGCTTCCTGAACTTTCACATGATATCCCACATCTTTGGTTTGTTTAAACAACCTCTGTACTTTGTATTATAAGTCATCATGCATAAGTCGGAATAACCTGATCATTTTTATATTCTTTCTGTAAATAATTACTTGGCCATATAATTATTTACGTGATACTTGCGACAGTGTAATTGGGATTTAAACTCTTGCAAAATCTTAAAGCACTCTGCAGTTTATTTCTAGGTACTGTAAGTACTAATAAGTTCTTTTAGGAAGAGCGACTTGCTTCTGTAGAGTAGTAGATCTGTGTAAATTTAAGTTTACATCATGAAATAACTGTATACAACTTAAACTCATATCTGTGCAAATGACTACATAACGTCAGGATTGTGTGTAATTCCATGGCTAAAACGAACTGGTTAAGATTATTAAAGAACTTATTATATATACATTAGTGTTTATGTTTGTTCAAAAACTTGAGTACTGTAAAATTTCAGTATATGATGGTTTTGTTAGTTTAAAAATTGCCTGTAACATGGACTTTGCTATGGAATTGAAGCAATGTTTTCCATGATGCCCAGATAACCTTGCAGGAATTTAGTTTTCTAGATTCCTGCAAGGTTATCTGGGCAATTTTGTAAAAGTGAGCCATATATGTTAAGTGAATCTACAATCTGATAATTCTCAGGTTTATGACTAGTAATAATGATGAGAACTCAAATGTTTAACTTCTGGTGTGGTGCATGGCTATCATTATGTAGGTTGACATCGGTAGCTGGATATTTTACAAAACCCCCATATTATAAATAAATATAAGATATGATGTAATATGGTGTTATAGCATACACTTCAGTATAATATAATAAAATACACTATAATATGTTGTATTATACTGCAGTGTATTTTATTATTATAGTACGATAGAAAAAGGTGTAGTATATATTTTAGTAAAATATAATAAAATATGCTAAATGCTGTATTATAGTGCAATGTATGTTACTGCATTACTAAAGTCTTTAGTACAAATGACAAAGGTTATTGCAGTGAAGTTACCAATAAAAGAGATCGTCTGTTACAATATCTAAACATGTGGTAACATTTTCCTCAATGATTGAAACGTGTTGATCCTTTTAAAAGAAAAAAAACATTCATATGTTGTTTACTATATTGTGCTGATTTAATTATATCAGGCAGTTACTTTGCTCATGTTGGCAGTTAATTTATTATTATTATACCAAGGTTTAATTTTTTGAAGTCATAATTTTTGATGTTCGTGCTATGTAATAAATTTCATGAATTTAAAAATGATTATTGTATCAGCAAATAATATTATAGACTTCGAGAGTATAGTTACCTCTGAAGGATATTATGTTGATATTCGTTTACTATTTTTTTTCTCTTTGATGTATGCCACTCATTGCCGCTCTCACGACAATATGTAACTCATCTCACTGCTAGCAAGATTGCAATTATTGTTAACATTGTCTGTTCACTATAAACATCTCTCTTACTTTCAAAAAATAAAGATTGCTTTATTCACCAGCAGTGTTAGAGACTCTGAGGTTTGAGTAATGCTTTTCCTGTAAACTTGAAAGTTTTGATGCAAACAACTATTTTAAATGACATCATGAAAATCACACTGGTACAAAATAAACTGCAATAATATTATTAGGTTCGTTGCTTTTTCAACCAATAGCAATCGCTTTTAGAATACAAGCTATGTGCATTTGTAAATTGCGATGGCAAGTTTAATAGTGTAAATGAAATTCGTTTTGACTTATAAGTTTGGCGCATTCGTTATCACACTTTGTAATAGTATGCTATTTTGTGAGGAAAAAACTAATAAGTCCCTTTTGCAATTGCTTTATTAGTTAAGTCAATAAACAATTATTTCAAATAAGATCATCTAAAAGTTGGATAGATTAATGAAGTATGGTAAAATCCGGAATGAGCTTCATAACAAAGACGAATCTAGCCGCAGGGCAAGCGAGACTATGCTTATGATAAAACCACCGGGTGAACTGCATTTGAAATTTAATAAATCTGGATGTAACAATAGAGATAAAAGGCATTTGTGTTGTTTCAGCTGTGACGTTTCTGTGAATTATTAAAGTCTAAAATTTTGAAATGACTACGTGAAAAATGATGCAAGCAGGAAGATGGGTTAGAATATGTAGATAAGGCATTCGTAGTTTCTGCTGATGTGCAATATTTATTGAGGTTGAAGAAGTTAATATTGAAAGCACAAATTGTTAAAACATCTGAATAGTTATAATAAAGTCACATTCTGATTAGAATGCATTATAAAGCAAATTAATAGTCCATTATTGAGTCCATTTCATTACCATTTATCTAGAAAAACTTTAGCAGTGATGGTGAAAACAACTAAAGATATTAATCAGAATCTGAAGATTACTGGCTGCATCTGTCTTGCACAGAAATGCGTACATTTCGAGAGTGACCAGCATAGTAGATCTTCTGGGCAGTTTGCTCATCATCCAAGACAAGCTCCTCAGCTACAAAAGATGGGGGCAGTAGGTAAATGTGTGGATCTCGTATCTGTTTAAATTTATCATTTACCAAGACTAGCATGAACTTTGTTTACTCATGCTTACACTTAATTTAATGTCTTTAAAAAAATATTACAAAACTATTACTACAGAAACTCTATTTGACAAAAACTAGAGCCATTTTAAATAAAAGCAGTTTACTGAGTCAACTAAAGTATATATTTCTAAACATTTTTTTTTGCAATCAATAAAAGCACAAATAAACCTAATTTAATTACTTGCATCACAGGTTATAAGCTACTTCCATACCTTGCCAGAATGGGTAGATGTTCATCCTCTTGGCAACCTTGTCAGACACACATCTGGCAGGGACAGTAATAACTCTTCTGGTATAGTAAGAGCAGGCATCACTGCACACGTAGTAAGGCTCAGCAGTTACACAGCTATAGAGATTACCATCAACTTCACCAATATGGCTGACATACTGAAATGTATATATAAAGTAGATGTATGAAATAATCTATAGCATGATCTGGTGAACAAATACACATGCATCAACTCCATTAGAACATACTATATTCAATATTCAAATTCAATATATTCAAAAAGAGGCTGTAATTAAAATCTCACTCTGTACTTCTGTTCTCTTTGGCAAATACCGTCTTTGGAATATTGGTTTGTAGGTTGTGCGGTCATTGGGCATCCAGATTTGACGGAGTATTGTTGAGCAATTTGCCAGGCCAAGTCATTGGAAGGTTTAGGAGGGAGTTGAGTCTCGGGTGAGCAGATTCCACAGATCTCATCTTTCTGGCTTTCTTGAACCTAAACAGAGTCAATGAAAGCGTGAAAAGTAAATCGAGTGAATATATGAGAAAAAATGAAATAAATGGTTTCAAGTCTTGTTAAGAAAGAGAGAAAAACTAATCAATACCTCAACGGTTAGTATTCCATTGTAAAGCTTAACATAAGCTCCATGTTCGTAGCTGTAAAGCTCAAATCTGGATCCTTGGCACTCAACCAGAGCTACTTGTCTCCTCTGATCCCAGATTGGTACATGTACCAGCTCACTGATTGGTTGGATTGTTCCATTGATCTTCACTTGGAACTTGTTGTTTTGCACAGATTCAACATCAATCCATTGGCTGCCAATGTTTACCTTGAGGATCTACAACAGGTTTCAGACATGAGAGTTAGCTGGAACATAATACAGCTTGTACAAATTTAAAATAAACAGAGGAGTATGTATTTTAGAGTTACTGTTGGCAGGATATTTCATATCTTTGACTACTGACAGCAAGAATAAGATGCAAATAAAACTATTACAAATTTAAGTATATATATAATATATTCTTGTCCTGCATAGATTTATGGAGTTTCATGTTAAATATTGGCACCGTCATATAGGAAACTTTATAAAGGTACCTTGGGAGAAGAAAAGCTTTGAGATGGTTGAACAGTTACAGCAAAGTTGGTTTTTCCACTCTGGCAGTTTCTGGCCAATACAACCTCACAAGATGTTTTAGGAAGACTGAGATGTTTTTGATCAAAAGTCAACACAGATGGGTAAGCATAGTTGCACACATCTAAAACAAGAAAGTATAAACAATACAAGATATATAAGCAAATTGCTAATCGATGATGAATTCAAGTACAAAAAGTTAAAATTTATAAGGCAACCAGAGCTCTACAACTTACGTCTTCTGGCTACATCATAGTATCTCATTCCGTGATCATATGAAGGTAGAGAGTGGATTGAAGATCTAGCTCTAAAGAGAGTCATATTGGGTTGTCTGTTTTCAGTGACATACTGATTGAGTTTAGTGAACACGGGGGCATAAATCCTTGAGTAGTTACCAATGTATTCTGGGTCTCGCAAAATAACATCAACCTAAAATTTAGAATATGAATATTGAAGCCAACAGTTTTAAAACAAGTTGA
The DNA here is from genome assembly GCA_964035545.1 of Bugula neritina. NCBI lineage: Eukaryota > Metazoa > Bryozoa > Gymnolaemata > Cheilostomatida > Bugulidae > Bugula > Bugula neritina. The sequence continues at coordinate 30,453,037 of OZ037767.1, forward strand.
ATGCTTATAAAAACAAGAATATAAAGAACCATTCAGTAAATATGCATACTTGGCTTTCCATTGGTCGAACAACAAAGTCAATATCAATGGTTTTTTCAGTGTTGTATCTTCTTCTGTTCTCGTTGGGATACATGAAAATCGACTGGGCACAGTTCATCAACCACATAGACAAGTTTCGTCCAAAGTTTGGTGGAATTTCGACATTTCTAGTTTCAACATGCATGGAGTTGTTGTACCATATTGGGGTGAAAACTCCATAATCATCTTTACAACCATATACAGAAGAGTTGTGACAGATGTTGTCTTTGGAGGTCGGCCTAAACTTGAGAGTTGCCTAAAACATAAAATAGTCACTGCATGTTTTGCAGAAGAGCAATAGATGAAGTCAACTACATGAATTGGAAATTGCCAAATACTAATAGAGCTTTTTGATTACTTACAGTAAGACCATGTTGTTCTGGCTGTGATTTTGGACCCCAGTTTATCTCATGAGTTTGCATAATGTGTCCATTTCCAGAGTCAAGTGTGCTGGTGATCTTATTAACCAGTTGCATGTACTCAGTTTCTGCAGGTGTGATTGGTGGACGTTCCAAGCACCACAGAGATTTGGATTGTGGCTGATCGGGCTCGTAGTAAGTAGTCCAGTTGGCAGACATGTTGAGAACTCGGTTATCCAGAACAGTGGCAAGACTGCATGAGATGTTGTGTCCCATGGCACCCAGAGATGGCATGTACAGTGTTCTACAAACAGACATAATATGCTATTCAAAACAAATCAAGTTGACTTACCTAAAACATTTCTATTTTATGGCAGAAGACACATCAATATTACAGTAAATATAGTAAAAAAGACTGCAATACCTATCCTCAGACAATGAGTCTTGAGCATTGAAAAGGTAACCAAAGAAACTGTCTTTGTTGCTAGAGTATTTTTGCTCTTGAGTCAAAAATTGTTCTCTGTGTTCAATGTCGGATGAGTTGAAGAAAATGCTGGAATATCTTGAGCAGATCTTTTTAACGGCAGGTTTAGCTGCAAAAAAGAAAGAGAAACATGTTTATTGCGCATGCAAATCATGAAATCAATCTTTTGGTTCAGATTTTGAAATAATGCAGTATAGCAAATTATAGAAATTTTATTTTGAACTTGTAGAGTTAAGTTACCTGGTCTATAACTTAGCTTGAGGTGCTGCTTGTCGGCATTGAAGTAAGCATTTGGAACTTGTAGATCTCCTTCAAGCTGCAACAAAAACAACACTAAATAACTTCATATTGAACATAAAACGTTAAAAATATGCATCATCTAAAATAATTCATCTGCTAGAGTAACGTTCAGTTCAGTTCTGACCTTTCCTTCCATTTCAATGCTCTTATAGATTGGCAAATCAATAGTGAAATTTCTTCTTCCTGATTCATCAACTTTGAGTTCTTTGCAGGTATCTATGAAGTTATCAGCAGTAACAGGTAGTCTCTTTGGTTGCACAAAGGTCACCGAACGTGCGAGCCATTCAATATAATCGTTATACTTCTGCAATTAACCAAGTGGAATTAACAGGAATTGTTGATGAGTTGGTTTCCATAAAAAAGTGTTATAATACACTTTTTTGGCAATTTGGGCAAAATTATTATTGACTATTTTCAAAAATATTTTGTGCATGAAACATGGCACATAGCAAAAGTTTTCAGTTAACTGCAATTTAAGGCAAATATTCACATGCAAGTAAAAATATTCCACTCACATTGTCAGCTGGGTTTGTCCAGTTGCAGGCTAGATAGCTTTGTTGCCAATCCAAGGCACAGACTGTTTCGGGTGACTTGCTGTAGGATCTAGCAGTTACAGAGGATCTGAAACCAGAGTAGCTGAATCCCATGTCCACGTAGCATGACTGGTGAGTTATATAACTGGCTCTGAAAATACATAAAAGTTTTTCCGAGTCATTAAAATGCATGTATGAGTTGCTGGTAGCTGTATATTTAAACTGCTTCTCTGTCCAATGCATTATAGCGATACCTCAATGCACGAAGTCAACGACAACTAACATTTCACTTGATGACTTTTGAAAAAATCATTCAGTGCAAATTAGTAATTTCTGGAATTGGTAGGTTACTCATTTGAGTAAAGGCTATGTGCTAGAGCCCCAGCTGTGGTATTTACCCTAGAAGTTTATGCAAAATGTTGTACCTGACAGGTTTGCTAGACTCAAAAGTGACAGCTGGAAGACGTTTAAGACTTTCAAAGTTAACTTTAAATGTTCCTTCAATGTCCATGACAAACACGGGGGTGTGTTCATTAATCAAATATCCACCACTTGGTAGTAGAGTTCTGATATTTCTTGGTTGCATCCACATAGTACGGAACATCTTAACAGGAATCTCCAAGATACCATTGTTAGACACTGTACCAACAAATATTTGAATTTGATCACTAGAATGAGTTTAGAAAAACATGTAGAAGAGTTGAGAAAACTCAAACCTTTACTTTCTAACACTATTAATGGTACTATAAATGCAATTACATACGAGACTGTCTTAGCCAGGCTTGGCAGGTGGTTGAATCAATATGAATGAATGATACTTCTTGTCCCAAAATCTTCCAGTACAATGTCAAGCTGGGTTTAGAGTTCCTCAGAAGGTTCAATAGAGACTGTTCACTGTGTTGAGAACTTGGGTTGAACAGCTCTTCCATTCCTTCAGCTCGGTATCCAAACTACCAAAATTACAAGAAATAATAGCAAACAAATAAAAAACTCTTGTACTGCTTCTGATTAATAAAATAGATACATACCTCAATAAAGTGGTTGTATTCGCCATTCCATGGAGTGCTATACTGTCTGATGGAAGCATATTCTGGAATACGTCTGCTGGTGCTCTCAACTCTGCTAATCTTAGTCATCTCTCCTTGAGAATTCCATCCGTACAACATCTGCCAGTCTGAGGTTCTGTAGGACATGCGGAAGGCTCGCACAGTTTTCAAAGTCTCTCTGATTCTCATTTGGCTAAAACATAGCATGAAAACTTCATTGAAATAAAGTATTGGCACTGATTAGCAAAACTGATAAGTGAGTTAGTAATAGTAGTTATAAGTATCAATAAAAAATATTAAAAAGAAAGTTACATACTGTCTGAGATCTTGTCCCAGCTGCTTTTCTAGGAAGTTTTTCATGTATTGTACAACAAAGGTTTTGAATTCAACATCTGGTTCTTTATTCAGACATTTCTGCAACTCGGTGAGTGGTGTGCTAGATCGGCATTTCATCAAAACAACAAAAGCAGCAACTCTGACAGAGGACTCCTCCTTTCTGTTCATCATAATTGGCATAAGAGTCTGAGCAACCTAAATTTATAAACAAGTCACTCATAATATTTGTAAATTTCAAAACATTGTAACTTTTAGCCAGAAACTTAAAATAAAATAAGCATCATGTAGGGTTTACCTGAAGTTGGTCTTGGATTCCGAGGTAGATCAAGGAGTTAATAGCCTCAATTCTTACAATCTTAGACTCAGTTTTAGCCATGTAGGGACGAATAACTGTGGCAAGGCTTCCAATGCTGCCCATATTAGCAAAGGTCTTCAAGCATGTGATTTTTTCTTCATCATTTTTGGCAGCTTTAAGACGTCCTTCAACATACTGCAAAATAATGTTATGGTGTGATTAGTCTGTTTTGATTTTTATCAATTATCATTTTAATATTACACTTATTAATGTTATACATAGGTGCAACCTTTATCCAAAGCATGAGCAGTACTGTAAAAAAATTCTAAATATACCTTCTCATGTTTGTGGCACTCTTCAATGTGTCCTTGGTGCAGAGCTTTGTCAGCGGGATACACACATTGGTCAATCAAGATCTCTTCGTTGTGAATAAATCGTCTAACCATGGATCCAAAGCAAAGCATGGCATGTTGATATACAATTTTTCGAGATGGGGCAGTGGTGTAATCTCTAGGCAAGATGGTTTTCTGAAACAGAAGAGTTGCAATTTACTTATATCTTTAAAATATAAAATATTTCATGATGGGTTTAGTTATTGAGAGAGTGATTTGTATAGAACACATCTGCTAACCTTAAATTCTTCTAGCATTGCAAGTGTTGGGACTTTCTCAGCAGCCCACTGAATGAGCACAAAGCTGGCATCCTCAGTAGTAAGTTCTCCATTTCCAATTTTCTCAATAAGCATATTGTCAGCTTCAGTTGTGTTGGCAGTTTTCAAGGCATCGAGGAAGGTTTGCCTAACAGTATAGAAACAAGTGTTTACAACAGTATACTAAGAACTGAGATACACAAAAACTGTACTCTACTGATAAAAAATTTATATCTTACAGTTGTTTACGCATGTCTGGTTTGTTCTGCAGCTTAGAGTAGATGGTATTCAGCTGAGGTCGAGTACAGAGTCGTACGTTAGCCTGAAGTTGAAGGAACAGTGGGACGTGATCTTCAAACCTCTCAGGTACAGAAGCAACGGCCTCAATCTCTTGAAGTTGTTTCTCAGTCTGTGAAATACAGCCAATGTTTAGGCAATGCAAGCAAAAGAAAACCATTGATTGAGGTTGAATAGCTATCGAACTAACGTTTTCCGACAATTAGTTTTTATTTGGCTATTATTAAACTTCAAGTTGCAACATAGTATTAGTTCAACCTCGATAGAAAACAAATACATGATACATAAAAACATCCACTTGAAACATTTACATTTAACACTTTGTACTATTGCTATAAAAACACATAGATTAATTTTATTTCTTATCAGTATAATTTAAAAAACCAATTATGTCTTTCGGATCATTTTAAATCTGATTGGTTACCTGTTGAAGGAGTTCGGCTTCAGTCATCATCAGCTTCTCCTCATCTTTCTTCAGAATCTCCATTCTCCATGGTTCAGACACAGTCTTCATGGTCACTGATCGTGAACGTGAGGAAGGGGCAGGTTTCTGTCCTGTCATTACGAGAGTCTGGTTTGATGTGGTGAAGAGGAACTTATGAGGAGCATTTGGAGCCTCAATCTTGTGTTCAACTGACATAACAGCAGACTTGATGATCAGATCTTTCTCATTTTCTGATGAGAGTTCATAATCAGTTCTGGTGACGGAGAATACCTGTAATTAGAAAATACTTATAGTATTATTATATTTTTATATATATTTATACAAAGAACACTTTAGTTTTCTAGTATTATTTACAAAATTTAAACATATGCATAGTAAACTTACAAATTCGGTAGAGTTTCGAATGCTAGAGATGGGATCACATTGGCAAGCCTCGTTGTTCATGTTTCCACGGCAGTCACAGTTACTCTGACGCTGTTGAAAAGCATTCTTGTCGAGAGCGTTCAGCTTCACACATCTGGCTTGGTCTCTGAATTTGATGACCTTTACAAGAAAAATTGGAAAATAAATGATATCGCATACAGTAACAAATTGTAAACATCAAGATTCAAATAAATGTGGACCGTGAACTATAAAGTTATTTAATTATAGCTTACTCTGTATGTGTTGGCTTCATCCTTCTCATCAACGTAGGTGTGGAAGGTGCTGTAACAAGACCCTTCCAGTCCAGCCTCCAAATCATCGAAAGTGGTGGTGTTTTGGCTGGACAGATCGCTGTATTGGAGCATGTTATCAACGCTGGGAGTGTTTGACTTAAGTTGAACTTGGAACATGGAGAGAACAACTCTCTTGATGTCAATAGACCAGTTAGTTTCTCCATCAGCAACCTTCATGTTCACCACCTTGTTCTCTTTGTATCTAAAACAGCAAAATTCAAACTATATTTTCTATTGTCTTTGAGTAACAGAAAGTCTAGTTAAGATTCTCCGACAGTTGAATTCTCCGACTATGACTTGGAGTCACATCTTACTGTGCTCAATACTCACTCAAACTCAAATGGAAGGAGAAGTTTTCCTTGGATGAGTCTGCTGTGATCTGATGGCAACTCTTCAAACATGCTGAGAGGAAGTTGCATGGTTGGAGGAAGGTTGTAGCTTTCTTTTATCTCATTATTCAATGAGTACACTCTTACATTCTTCATCTACAGTTATTAATTTAGTAATTTATTGATATGATTATCTTCATCCACATAGTGAATTTTCAACAAGTTGATTGGAGCTAAGCTTGTTGCTTGTCACTAGTAAAAATATAAAAACAACATATTGTTTTACAAAATGTTACCTCCATGGTCATCCAATCAGCACTGCCAACAGTGAGAGTTAGGTCACATCTGATCTTGATTCCAGCATATTGTTTGCTGAATGTTGGAAATCCAGTCATTACTTGAGATTCATATTGGTATTCGTAGACAGTTCCAGGTTCGTATTCTGTAGGTGGACAAAGAAGTTTATAGATAGCACAAAAGAGACATTGGTGTTTGATTTAACCTAATCTTGTGGAGATGACACAGTAAAGAAGGTTGAAGTCTTTTACTTACTGGTGTGAGTAGTTTGATATTGGTTGGCAGGTCTGGAGCCACTTGTTCCCCTTGATGGCCAGCAGGCACCTGTGTTCAAACAGTATTTAGTATTTGAGTTGTTACTTTTATACTATAGAAAGCATCATTTGCTATACTAATCTACTAAAGCATATGAGTATTAATACTATACTATAAATCTTTAGATAAACTGCTTGCTGGATTCGTTGATTATTCAGGAATCTTGACTAGTCTTGTAAAAGCAGAATTTAACATTCAATAATAAAAAACAATGAAGAATAGTTGTACACTTACATGTAGCCACAAGGGCAGTGAGTACGAGTAACTTCATGGTGAGACAACTGCTGCTAGCTTTGAGTGTTCAATGCTAATCAGCAAACAGAATGAAGAACCAGCTCTCAGTCGCTGCCTTTTATACTGCTGCTGTTCAGTTTATTGAGGTTGCGCCATTCTTGGCAGAGATTTACATCTTTCACATAGATTAGAGTTACGTAAATATAAGTTATACAGACACCTGTGTCAACTGCCAACAGGTTGTGCAACCAGGTGAAGTTGCTGAGCACTTAAAACTGTGACAGCCAAAATTAGACACCAGTTGGCTGGTGCTCTGTTCAATGGTCATGGTGTGATACCCAGTGTTTAGAAACCAAAGTCCTTATATCAAACACAAATATAATACGTCTTTTAGTATTTAAATATTTGTGTAGGAATTAAAATTAAAAATATATTCATTTTAATGTTTGAGAAATACAAAAATATTTTAAAAATATTAGTTTGCCTAGCTCTGAATCTGTATTATATGGTGTGGTAAACTGCTTTACAGTGAGAATTTCACAGTATTCTCAGAATATATATAGCTATTGTAGCATGGTTATATATAGAAAACTAAAGCCTCTCCTTTCTGCCCATGTGTATTACAATTTCTTGTTTATATCCATCAGGTTGGCTGCATTGATGATCTGAGTAGTGTTAACATTATAACACAACTCCCCCAACCATTCCTGTAGCCATAATCCTATAACACTCTATAGCCATAAATGCAGAAGAATTTGTTTATGCTTGTTGTTCAAAAACTGAGTCACTTTTAAAATAAAGCTGAATGAAGCAGCTGTTAAAAGTTGCACTTTATTTAAATTTAAATGATCAATGGTGATTGGAAATATTGGCTACACCAATCAAGTTTTTTTCTTCACTTAATTATTTTTTTTAAATGATATGGTAATTATTTGAGATAGAGAGTCTTTAACTGCTGTTTTTCTGCTGCTACGTTAGTTATGCTGTGTAAGTGAGATACACGTTTTTTTTGTTAATAAAATTTTTTTTTCAAAATCTAAATGTAAACCACGCGATGTGTTTAACATTTTGCGCTTCTCTAATGAATATCTGGTTTAAACTAAAATTCACTGTTTCTATGCCCCGTCACCCGGATGTTTTAGAGCAGTTGTCTGAACAAAATACTGCCGAAGTTTTAAATAAATAACATTGCGTAATGTAAACATTACGGCATGAGGTGATGTGATCAGCACATTGCTTCCTGAACTTTCACATATTATCTCACATATTTGGTTTGTTTGAACAACCTCTGTACTCTGTATAATAATTCTATCATGTATAAAAGTTGGAATAACCTGATCATTGTTATATTCTTTCTGAAGTATTTACTTGGCCATATAATTATTTACATGATACTTGCGACAGTGTAATTGAGATTTAAACTCTTGCAAAATTTTAAAGCACGATTAGCAGTTAGTTTCTAGGTACTGTAATTACTAATAAGTTTTCTTTTAGGAAGAATGACTTGCTTCTGCAGGGTAGTAGATATGTGCTCCGTGTTGGTATGCATCATGAAATATAACTGTATACTATTCGAATTAATGTTTGTGCAAATAACTGCATTATTTCAGGATTGTGTGTAATTCTATGGCTAAAAAAAACTGGTTAAGATTATTAGAAAGCGTGGTTTATATACGTGAGCATTTACATTTGTTCAAAACTATAGCTACTATGAAGTTTCAGTATATATGATGGTGTTTCTAGTTTAAACATTGCCTGTAACGTGGCTCAAGTACTCTGCTTTATAATTGCAGCAATGCTTTCAATGATGCTCAGATAACGTTGCAGGATTTAGTTCTCTAAACTCATGCCAAGCATTCGAGTGAGCCATATATGTTAAGTTAATTTACAATATTATAATGATTCTCAGGTTTATACCTATAGTGATAATGAAGACTTAAATATTTAACTTCTGATGTGCATCATGGTTATCATTATTTAGGTCAGAGGTGTCCAACCTTTTCAGAGCTAGAGCCACTAAAATGAAATATTTCTTGGAGAAGACCACATTAATGTAAAATTTAGCTGGAGCCGTGGGCCACAGCATCAATATTTTTCAATTACTTTATTTTATATTCCTATATATGAATCATTAAAAGCTAATGTCCCAATAATTACTGCAGACTGCATGTTTTAGCATGTACATAAATAAGACATTTAAAAGATGTTTTTTTCACTCTAATTCATACAGGTGTGCAAAATGTTATGCCTTTAAAAGCTACATAAATGTAGGGTGGGAGCTACATTTGGCCCTGAGGCCACCTGCTCAACAGCCCTAATTTAGGTTGACACTGCGGTAGCTGGGTATTTCATACAACCTAAATATAATTAAATATAATATAATATAATATAATAATATTATGGTGTGGCTTATACTTTAGTATAACATAATAAGATACACTATAATCTGTTGTATTATAGTGGAAAGTATTTTAATACAATATTAAGGAATTAAATGTAGTATATATTTTATTATAATATAATAAAGTATGCTAAGTACTGTATTATAGTGTAACGTATGTTACTGTTTACTAAAGTCTTTAGTACGGATGACATAGGCTATTGCACTGATGTTGCCAAGAAAAGTGATAATCTATTACAAAATCTAAACATGTCATAAGATTTTTTTAAACTGTTGAATTGTGTTGATCCTTTGAAAAGAAAAAAAAACATAATTTATATATGCTGCTTATTATGTTGTGCTAATTTGATTATATCAGGCAGTTACTTCGCTCATGTTGACAGTTAATTTATTATTATTATACTAAGTTTTAAGTTCTCTAGTTCATGATTTATGATGTTTATGCTATTCAATAAATTTCATGAATTGATACATAGTTATTGTACCAGCAAATAAAATAGGTTCACAGTGCATAGTAACATCTGAAAGAGTGTAAAGACCTTATTTATATTGATATCTTTTTGTTTTATTTTTGCTGTGTGCCACTCATTACTGCTCCCAACACTATATAACTCATCTCACTGCTAGCAAGATGGTAATTATTGTTAGAAATTTTCAAAAAACATTGCTTTATTCATCAGCAACTTTAGAGACCGAAGTTTGAGTAATATTTTTGCAGTAAACTTGAAAGTTTCATTATTTTAAATAAATTATACAATTATCTTAAATGATTTTATAAGAACCACACTGGCACTAAATAAAATGCAATAACAGCATTAGGATTGTTGCTTTCCAAGTTAATAGCAATGGCTTTTAGAGTAGATGTAAGCTCTGTGCATTTGTATTGTGGTGGCAAGTGTTAAACGTGTTCTATAAATAAGATTAATTTTGAATTATGAGTTTGATGTATTAGTGATTTTGTGAGGAGAAAACTAATAGATGTGTTTTGCAATTGCTTTAATAATTTAGTCAATAAACAATTATTTCAAACGAAGTCATCTAAAAGTTTGACAGAATAATGAAGTGGTAAAGTCCTGAATGAGTTTCATAACAAAGATGCTTCTATAGCCGCAGGGCAAGTAAGACTATGCCTATTTGATAAACCATCAGGTGAGCTGCAGTAGAAATTTAATAAATATAATAGATGTAACAATAGAAATAGAAAATATCTGTAATGTTTCAGCTGTGATGTTTTTGTGAATTGTTAATATTCAAGTCTGAAATTTTGACATGGCTAAGTGAAAATGATGCAAGCAGGATGATGGGTTGAATTATATAAATAAGACATTCTTAGTTTTTGCTGATGTGTAATATTTATTGAAGTTGAAGAAGTTGATATTGAAAGCACAAATTGAAAGCACATCTGAATAGGTATAATAAAGTCACATTCTGATTAGAATGTGTTGTAAAGCAAATTCATAGTCCATTATTGAGTCCATTTCATTACCATTTATCTAGAAAAACTTTGGCAGTTGTGATGGCAAAAACAACTAAAGATATTAATCAGAATCTGAAGATTACTGGCTGCATCTGTCTTGCACAGAAATGCGTACGTTTCGAGAATGGCCAGCGTAGTAGATCTTCTGGGCAGTTTGCTCATCATCCAAGACAAGCTCTTCAGCTACAAAAAGATGGTGGCAGTAGGTAAATGTGTGGATCTCGTATTTCTGTTTAAATTTATCATTTACTAGGACTAGCATGAACCGGAGCTAATGAAGCTATTAAGTGCTATTAATTGCAACACAGGTTATAATCTACTTCCATACCTTGCCAGAATGGGTAAATGTTCATCCTCTTGGCAACCTTGTCAGACACACATCTGGCAGGGACAGTGATAACTCTTCTGGTATAGTAAGAGCAGGCATCACTGCACACGTAGTAAGGCTCAGCAGTTACACAGCTGTAGAGATTACCATCAACTTCACCAATATGGCTGACATACTGAAATGTATATATAAAGTAGATGTATAAAATAATCCATAGATCTATATGATCTGGTGCAAAATACACATGCATTAACTCCATTAGAACCAATATTCAAGCATTCCAAAAAATGAGGCATTTAGTAGGAAACTCACTCTGTACTTCTGTTCTCTTTGGCAAAAACCGTCTTTAGAATATTGGTTTGTGGGTTGTGCGGTCATTGGACATCCAGATTTGATGGAGTATTGTTGAGCAATCTGCCGAGCCAAATCATTGGAAGGTCTAGAAGGAAGTTGACTCTCAGGTGAGCAGATTCCACAGATCTCATCTTTCTGGTTTTCTTGAACCTAAACAGAGTCCATATGGTCCATATGCTGTGTAACTGTAGCAAAATAGTAAAACCTGCTATAGCTTTTAAGGCTCATTAACCAGTTAACAAAATTATAACTAGTACCTCAACAGTCAGTATTCCATTGTAAAGCTTAACATAAGCTCCATGTTCGTAGCTGTAAAGCTCAAATCTGGATCCTTGGCACTCAACCAGAGCTACTTGTCTCCTCTGATCCCAGATTGGTACATGCACCAGCTCACTGATTGGTCGGATTGTTCCATTGATCTTTACTTGGAACTTGTTGTTTTGTACAGATTCAACTTCAATCCATTGGCTGCCGATATTTACCTTGAGAATCTGTAACAGGTTTCAGACATGAAAGTTAGCCAGAACATAGTACAGTTTTTACCAATTTGAACCAATAATCAGAATGTAGTCACAAGTTTTAGAACTGTATACATTGTAATTTTGGTTACTGGCAGGAAGAATACCAGGCAATCAGCAATATGGCAAAATTGAATATATATAATATTATTGCAATGATTGGAGTGTTGTGTTTGATAATGACATGGTCAACTAGAAAATATAGCCGAAATACCTTGGGAGCAGTAAAGCTTTGAGATGGTTGAACAGTCACAGCGAAATTGGCTTTTCCACTCTGGCAGTTTCTGGCCAATACAACCTCACAAGATGTTTTAGGAAGACTGAGATGTTTTTGATCAAAAGTCAACACAGATGGGTAAGCATAGTTGCACACATCTAAAACAAAAAAGTAGCGTTACAAGATAGATAAGCAAATCTCTAAGCGAAGATGAATTCAAAGACAAAAAGTTAAAATTCACCAGACAACTAGAGCTCAAGAACTTACGTCTTCTGGTTACATCATAGTATTTCATTCCGTGATCATATGAAGGTAGAGAGTGGATTGAAGATCTAGCTCTAAAGAGAGTCATATTGGGTTGTCTGTTTTCAGTGACAAATTGATTAAGTTTAGTGAACACGGGGGCATAAATCCTTGAGTAGTTACCAATGTATTCTGGGTCTCGCAAAATAACATCAACCTAAAATTTAGAATATGAATATTGAAGCCAACAGTTTTAAAACAAGTTGAATGCTTATAAAAACAAAAATAAGAAGAATCATTCAGTAAATATGCATACTTGGCTTTCCATTGGTCGAACAACAAAGTCAATATCAATGGTCTTTTCAGTGTTGTATCTTCTTCTGTTCTCGTTAGGATACACAAAAACGGACTGAGCAAAGTTCATCAACCACATAGACAAGTTTCGTCCAAAGTTTGGTGGGATTTCGACATTTCTAGTTTCAACATGCATGGAGTTGTTGTACCATATTGGGGTGAAAACTCCATAATCATCTTTACAACCGTAAACAGAAGAGTTGTGGCAGATGTTGTCTTTGGAGGTTGGCCTAAACTTGATAGTTGCCTAAAAAAACCACCATTGCATATTTAGAAGAAAAGCGATACATGACTTGGATTGCACCAATTTTAACAACCTATAGCAAACCGTAGAATATGTTTATTACTTACAGTAAGACCATGTTGTTCTGGCTGCGATTTTGAGCCCCAGTTTATTTTATGAGTTTGCATAATGTGTCTATTTCCAGAGTCAAGTGTGCTGGTGATCTTATTAACCAGTTGCATGTACTCGGTTTCTGCAGGTTTGATTGGTGGACGTTCCAAGCACCACAGAGATTTGGATTGTGGCTGATCGGGCTCGTAGTAAGTAGTCCAGTTGGCAGACATGTTGAGAACTCGGTTATCCAGAACAGTGGCAAGACTGCATGAGATGTTGTGTCCCATGGCGCTCAGAGATGGCATGTACAGTGTTCTACAGGTAAACATAATGTTATTCAGAGGTCTTGAAATTGGGATATTTTATTTATATCCAAGTGCGAGTTCTATACCATTATCACAATAGACTTATATGCAAGAATAATAAAAAGTTACTGTACCTATCTTCATCCAACGAATCATAAGCATTGAAAAGGTAACCGAAAAGACTGTTTTTGCTGCTTTGGTATTTGTACTCTTGAGTCAAAAATTGTTCTCTGTGTTCAATGTCTGATGAGTTGAAGAAAATGCTGGAATATCTTGAGCAGATCTTCTTTACGGCAGGTATAGCTGCAATAAAAATATTGTGTAAATTGCAAAATAAGTTCCCTTGTGCTAGTTAAAATTAAAACTGTTTAGAACTTGATTTTAAAATTACAGAAACAAATTACCTGGTCTAAAACTAAGCTTGAGGTGTTGCTTGTAGGCAAAGCATTGACGCTCTGGCTTGTTCAGATCTCCGTCAAGCTACAGCAGAAAGCAACTTTGAACATTTCTGCAGTAACATCATATAGTATCAACACAATAAATTTGATGTTTCCGTCACACCACATTTGGTTTAGATGTATGTCTAGCATAAAGTTTAATTTAGTTCCAACCTTTCCTTCCATTTCAATACTCTTATAGACTGGCAAGTCCATGGTAAATTGTCGTCTTCCTGATTCATCAACTTTGAGTTCTTTGCAGGTATCCATAAAACGGGCAGCAGTAACAGGTAGTCTCTTTGGTTGTACAAAGGTCACGGAGCGAGTGAGCAGTTCAACAAAATCGTTATATTTCTGCAACAAACGCAAATAAAATTAACAAAACCTGTTAAAGATAGTCGCAATAACGAGCTAAAAAGGAACAACTTGTTTAGCAGGGAGCTTTTTCTAAGTTTCTAAGTTGTATAAATTATCTCATGCCTAAAACAAAGTAGATTGCAACAACTAACTGCAGATAATAGCATGTAGTACAAAGATTAGAAAAGTTGAGCATTTGCATTTACATTGTCAGCTGGGTTTGTCCAGTTGCAGGCTAGATAGCTTTGTTGCCAATCCAAGGCACAGATTGTTTCGGGTGACTTGCTGTAGGATCTAGCGGTTACAGAGGATCTGAAGCCAGAGTAGCTGAATCCCATGTCCATGTGGTATGACTGGTGAGTTATATAACTTGCCCTGAAAGCAATTAAATTTTGAAATATATTTTAAACCAAATAGTAGAAACAGATTCGAGTTTTCCATTTGGTGCAATGCACTATGAACAAACCAGGAAAAAGAAAACCATGTACTTCTAACATTCTAGAATCGAGATTTCATATCAATTTGAGTTTGTTAAATTAATCAATTGCTGACTCAGCTGATTCACCATGGCACAAGCAAGCTCATATAAAAATTATTTGCAAAAGCATTTATAATAAATGTCACACCTGATTGGTTTGCTAGACTCAAAAGTAACAGATGGAAGACGTTTGAGACTTTCGAAGTTAACTTTAATTGTTCCTTCAACATCCAAAACAAACAGGGGAGTGTTTTCGTGAATCAAATATCCACCACTTGGTAGCAGAGTTCTGATTCTTCTTGGTTGCATCCACATAGTATTAAACATTTTGACGGGAATCTCCAAGACACCATTGTTAGACACTGTAAAGAGAGGAATTGAAGTTAATCATTGGTATGAGCTTAGAGGGCATAGCTAAAATAGACTTTGCTTTTGATTTAGTGTGCTCTTGTACAGTTACATACTAGACTGTCTTAGCCAGGCTTGGCAGGTGGTTGAATCAATATAAATGAATGATACTTCTTGTCCCAAAATCTTCCAGTACAATGTCAAGCTGGGTTTAGAGTTCCTCAAAAGGTTCAACAGAGACTGCTCGCTGTGTTGAGAACTTGGGTTGAACAGCTCTTCCATTCCTTCAGCTCGGTATCCAAACTGCCAAATGTACAAAAATAAAATTCAAAAATGAAGTCTCAAAAGCAAATTCTTATTTCTACTCATGATTTGAGACTAAAACAAAATGAATGAGTATTTAGTAAAACGCACTTCGATAAAATGGTTGTATTGGCCGTTCCACTGAGTGTATTGTCTGGAAGAAGCATATTCTGGAATACGTCCGCTGGTGCTCTCAACTCTGCTAATCTTAGTCATCTCTCCTTGAGAATTCCATCCGTACAACATCTGCCAGTCCGAGGTTCTGTAGGACATGCGGAAGGCTCTCACGGATTTCAAAGTCTCTCTGATTCTCATTTGGCTAAAACATTACAAGACTCGAATGAAATAAAATCTGAGTTGGTAAAGTTGGTGAGCAGTGGTGTTAATAGCAAGTGTGATTAGAACTAGTAATAAATGAGAAAAGTACATACTGTCTCTGATCTTGTTGCTGTTGCTTCTCTAAACAGTTTTTCAAGTATTGTACAACAAAGGTCTTGAATTCAACATCTGGTTCTTTATTTAGACATTTCTGCAACTCGATGAGTGGTGTGCTAGATCGGCATTTCATCAGAACAACAAAAGCTGCAACTCTGACTGAAGTCTCCTCATTTTTGTTCATCATGATTGGCATAAGAGTTTGCAGAACCTGGAAGTATGGATAGGTCTCATACATGTTTTGTTTGCAATCAGATATAGAAACTTGGAAATTTAAAATATAAGTTTCAGCATTACATTGAGCTTAATCTACCTGAAGTTGGTCTTGAATTCCGAGATAGATCAAGGAGTTAATAGCCTCAATTCTTACAATCTTAGACTCGGTTTTAGCCATGTAGGGACGAATAACTGTGGCAAGGCTTCCAATGCTGCCCATGTTAGCAAAAGTCTTCAAGCATGTGATTTTTTCTTCATCATTCTTGGCAGCTTTAAGACGTCCTTCAACATACTGCAAAATCATGCTAAGCTGTTAATTTATTTTAATAAAGACATTATATGCAAAATAACACACAAATCCATTTTGATAATATATGTCTTAACACTGGACACTTGGACAAGTAAACAATAAACTATTAGAAAACATAAGTATACCTTCTCGTGTTTGTGGCACTCTTCAATGTGTCCTTGATGCAGAGCTTTGTCAGCGGGATACACACACTGGTCAATCAAGATCTCTTCGTTGTGGATATATCGTCTAATCATGGATCCAAAGCAAAGCATGGCATTCTGGTAAACGGTCTTTTTAGGTGGGGCAGTGGTGTAATCGCTAGGCAAGATAGTTTTCTAAAAGAACAAAAATCGCTACAGTCTTCAACCTATAAACCTCAGAAGGAGAACTTTGATAGTGTAGTGATAGATATATTTGCTAACCTTAAATTTTTCTAGCATCTCGAGTGTTGGGACTTTCTCGGCAGTCCAATGAATAAGCACAGCTCTGGCATCTTCAGTAGTGAGTTCGCCATTTCCAATCTTTTCAATAAGCATGTTGTCAGCTTCAGTTGTGTTGGCAGTTTTCAAGACATCGAGGAAGGTTTGCCTAACAGTAGAGAAACAAGTGTTTACAACAGTACTAAAAACTGAGAAACACAGAAATCGTACTCCACTAATGTAAAGTTCAAATCTTACAGTTGTTTACGCATGGCTGGTTTGTTCTGCAGCTTGGAGTAGATGCTATCCAGCTGAGGTCGAGTACAGAGTCGTACGTTAGCCTGAAGTTGAATGAACAGTGGGACGTGATCTTCAAACCTTTCTGGTACAGATGCAACAGCCTCAATCTCTTGGAGTTGTTTCTCAGTCTAGAAAATACATTTAATTTTATGTAAAAATCATTTCTCTTACCAATTACTAAATCTTTTACTGCTTTCAGCAAATGTGTAACATCGATATCGAACACAATATTCTTGTCAATTCAAGAACAGTCATAAATAATACTTTTATCATTTATTTACACTCATAACGTCATTTGATAGTCTAGTTTAATAAAATTGTTTCATGAGTTTTTATAAAGATGAAAACATGACATTTGTTTGCTTTCAACATGCTATACTTTTGCCACACTCCTATACTGTTCTACAATTTGAGACTGACAATGAACAAGCGAGAGCCTTGAACAATTACCTGTTGAAGGAGTTCGGCTTCAGTCATCATCAGCTTCTCCTCATCTTTTTTCAGAATCTCCATTCTCCATGGTTCAGACACAGTCTTCATGGTTACTGATTGTGAACGTGAAGAAGGGGCGGGTTTTTGTCCTGTCATTACGAGAGTCTGGTTTGATGTGGTGAGGAGGAACTTATGAGGAGCATTTGGAGTCTCCATCTTGTGTTCGACTGACATAACAGCAGACTTGATGATCAAATCTTTCTCATTTTCTGATGAGAGTTCATAATCACATCTGGTGACAGAGAATACCTGTAATTAAAAAATATTCAGATTACCAATATGTTTTATGTATATTTACACAAAAAACATTTTGTCTTTTCAGTTTTATTTACAAAATGTAAACATATACAGATAGTAAACTTACAAATTCAGTAGAGTTTCGAATGCTAGAGATGGGAGCACATTGGCAAGCCTCGTTGTTCATGTTTCCACGGCAGTCACAGTTACTCTGACGCTGTTGAAAAGTGTTCTTGTCAAGAGCGTTCAGCTTCACACATCTGGCTTGGTCTCTAAATTTGACCACCTTAACAAAAACAACAAAATTATCTAAATGGCGTTTTTGTTTTTCCAAATAATATTTTATATATAGAGTTGTAAACAATGAGATTCAAATACTCTAAAGTTACTTGATAGCTTACTCTGTATGTGTTGGCCTCATCCTTCTCATCAACGTAGGTGTGGAAGGTGCTGTAACAAGATCCTTCCAGTCCAGCCTCCAAATCATCGAAAGTGGTGGTGTTTTGGCTGGGCAGATCGCTGTATTGGAGCATTCTATCAACGCTGGGAGTCTTTGACTGAAGTCGTACTTGGAACATGGAGAGAACAACTCTCTTGATGTCAATAGACCAGTTGGTTTCCTCGTCAGCAACCTTCATGCTCACCACCTTGTTGTCTTTGTATCTGAAACAAAAATTGATAATATGTTATCACTATTTAGGCTATATGAATGTTTAGTTTTCTAACCAATATTCAAAGAGTCACATCTCACTGAACCGAGTACTCACTCAAACTCAAGTGGAAGGAGAAGTTTTCCTTGGATGAGTCTGCTGTGATCTGATGGCAACTCTTCAAACTTGTCGAGAGGAAGTTGCATGGTTGGAGGAAGATTGTAGCTTTCTTGTATCTCATTATTCAATGAGTACACTCTTACATTCTTCATCTACAGTTATTAATTTAGTAATTTATTGATATGATTATCTTCACCCACAGATGTATACAATTACATGATAAATTCTCACTCGATTCAATAAGAAAATTGAAATTGGGTCGATAGTTTTTTACTAGTATAGAATATAAGAATAATATAAAATCAAAAGATCAATTCTATAAAAATCACCTTCAAGGTCATCCAATTAGCACTGCCAACAGTGAGAGTCAGGTCACATCTGATCTTGATTCCGGCATATTGTTTGCTGAAGGTTGGAAGTCCAGTCATTACTTGAGATTCATATTGGTATTCGTAGACGGTTCCGGGTTCATATTCTGTAGATGGACAAAGAAGTTTATAGACACACTGAATAGACATTGAAGTATGTTTAAGCTAGTAGGCTATTGCTGAAATTGTATGCTTAAAAATGAATCAAATTGTTTACTAACGAGTGATGCTTAACTTACTGGTGTGAGTAGTTTGATATTGGTTGACAGGTCTGGAGCCACTTGATCCCCATGTTGGCCAGCAAGCACCTGTGTTTAAATAACAATATCTAGAGGTGCTGTCTCCAGCATATTTGATAAAATTTTCTATAGTTATCTAGTGAAACAATAGATCAAAATAATAAAATTATACTGTACGTATTCTTTTATAAATTTTGTTAATTCTGTAAATTATTACGTTATTTACTGATTTTTCTCCCACTTTGTAAAAAAACATTCAAAATTATTCAATAGCGAAAAAATAAAGAATAGTTGTACACTTACATGTAGCCACAAGGGCAGTGAGTACGAGTAACTTCATGGTGAGACAACTGCTGCTAGCTTTGAGTGTTCAATGCTAATCAGCAAACAGAATGAAGAACCAGCTCTCAGCCGCTGCCTTTTATACTGCTGCTGTTCAGTTTACTGAGTATTGCGCCATTCTTGGCACAGATTTACAACTTTTACATAGATTAGAGTTACATAAATAAAAGTTATACAGACACCTGTGTCAACTGCCAACAGGTTGTGCAACCAGGTGAAGTTGCTGAGCACTTAAGACTGTGACAGCCAAAATTAGACACCAGTTGGCTGGTGCTCTGTTCAATGGTCATGGTGTGATACCCAGTGTTTAGAAACCAAAGTTTGATCTGATAATGCAGTGGATATATTTGATAGCTTTTCTTATTTATTTATAAATAGCATGGATAGCCGGAGATTGTGTAAACACAAAACAAGCTATACTTTTTAAAACCTAAGTCACAGCTATTCCTTTATTCGCATCCCAACATCATATGCATCGCTTTGTCAATCATCATGCTTTTATTCCATGGCAATGTAGTGTTATGATTCCCTATTACGTAGCCTCTTAGGGCATTGCTGCTTACTAACTTTAAACTTTGAGGTCTGCTGATGTGCCCAGCTATTTTTCAAATGATATTATTTTTATTGCATCACTGATTATTCCATTGACTTTACTCAACTTATTTTAGCTTAAAAGACACCATGATTAACTATGACAACCCAGTAAAGAGAGATTTAAGTTTTGATAGTATTTTACCATCTCAAATTGATTTGTTACAACTGTAAAGTTTAATATTTAATGCACTTGCTGTGTAAAAATAGATTTCATTTAATCATAGAAGCACAAGAAAGGCTTACATCAGAGTGCATCAGAAAAAAATCACAAAATACTTTCATATACTCCTCTGAAAATTTTCGTCTTCTTGAATATTAATAAACCTTTCTTTGTGAAATAAGATTTCTTTCCAACATAATTACCTTTTTTTAGAGATACTTAATTGCAACTTTAAATGTTGAAAATACAAGCATTAGTGGTTGTTGCTGTTGAATTGCCATAGCCAGTGCGTCCTCAGATGTAGCCAATCCTTTGTTTGCTTATCTTGTCATATTAATTATTTTATACTATCTCTTCATGTGTTTTGTGCTCTCAACTTTTTATGCTGTGCAGTATATTATAATAAAATTTGTTTCATAATTTAAATTTTGGTGTTTATTTATAGAAATAATACATATATTGGCAGCATCGATTCCTATTGGTTAAACTAAGACGTATATGTTGCTATGGCTGAATCAGCTCCTATTGAAACTGTTGCTTGGTTTAGAAGGAGTAGAAAAGTAAACATGATAAAGGTAGTTTTTTGTTTGCACATTGTTCAGGGTGCACATGTATTGTATCACACCATATATTAAAATGCTATTTAATTAGCTCAATTCTGCAGCTTGATTGTGCAGTGATAGAAAGATGCAATGCAAACATAAACAATAACATTGCATAATATAAACATCAATACGGTGGTGTGATCTGCACATGCCTCCCTGGACCCTCAAACATGTTGTGTTTGTAAATAATCTCTGAACTTTGAATAATACACCATATCTATGTATGAATTAACCTGGCCATGCTTGATATTACTGAACAGAAATACTTAATAATAGTTTACAGTGTTGCAACACAGACCATAGCAACTTGCAGTATGCGGTTGTGAGTTCACATGTACCTTGCACAGCCATGCTGGTTGCACATCCGATGTAACACTTCAAGAAAAGAAATATTTGAAAAGTGTAAAGTTTCTGTCCTATTGTTGAAATAGCTGAAAGCTTTGGCTTTTTGTATTTATACCTTTATGAAGCATAATAAATATAGTATTTAATATAATTTAATGTGACAAAGCATAATACAGTTTCATGCAACTTAATATAGCGTGATACGATATGCTGTAATGTAACGCTATATAAAATGATGTAATATCTAAGATAATGAAAGCCGGAGCAAAATGTTAATTCAATAGATAAAAAAGTTTATAATATGCTTTTAAAGTCTTGAAAGTCAGAAAAGCTTTAAATAAATTAAAACTGACAATTATTACAATATTACAGGAGATGGGCAATGTTTCAAAATTCCAAGAAGCAATTGTGCAACTTTTTTAAATTAGGAAAACGTAAATGGAAGCCATTTGCTTAAACACTTAGTTTTTAACATTAAATAAAACAAAAAATAAAAATTCTATGAAAAAATCAATACACAAATCTCTGGGAAAAACTATTGAATTACTAATTGATAACTATAAATTAAATTGTAAAAGAAAATATTGAATTTAGGCTGATAAATATAATACATGTATTCCAAGTATAAGTTGTATGATAAAGAACTCAGCTTATGGATAAAAGCTAGGTATATTCCAATTAGTTTGCATGTTGCTAGCCTTATAGTATTTCAGTTTAGGCATATTCTCTAATTACATAATAAATAATAATAAATATTATTTAAACATATACCTAATAAAATTTGAAAAATTCTTATAGAAACCATAATTAATTTCAAAGTAAGAAAAGTACAAAATTTTTCAAAAATGCGCTCCATTTTATTTTTCACCAGGTTTCTTTTGCTATTATGTTATTAAAGCATTTCCATGTTATATAAACTACGGATAGGTTAAGGTATTGAGAATTTATATTATATAATAATTTCCTTATGAATAAGAAAGTCATAATTTTTGTTTCAGTCTAAATATAACTTGTGGCAGTGAGTTTTTTATCACTCGCATGTATTTTGCAAACTGGGTGACCAATATTTGTTTTGTATAATTGAATACCTTTATTCAATGTATAAGTCATAACAAAGTTTTGGTTGGTAGATAGTTTGTTTAAAGTTTCAACAACCAATAAGCACAGCAAAAATGCAACAAGCTTACTTCTTAGAGCATTGCTACTTTTGCTCTTTTTAGGGAGTAGTGCAGCCCAACCCACAATCAATCTGTACGAGGGGGGGGGCTGAAGCTATGAGTTATGAGCGAATGTTTAAATAAGTAGTTTTGCAATATTGTGACACTATATCCTAGCTCCTAAGTAAATATTATGGTTATTCATTGAGATTACACTTGATTTTAAATTACAGTCTACAAGTAAAAATAATAAGTTACAACGTGACTTTTAATATTGAATGCCTTGATATCCTTTGATGATGCAAACAGCAGGTAATCACTGGAGTGTAGAACAAATTAGATTCTGAGACAGTAGCTCACTGAATTTATCTTAAGTCTGAACTAAAAACCTCTGCATTATAAATTATTCTTCAAATCTTTATAGATATCTCAGCATGTTTATTGCTGAAACAAATATGTTTAAACTGTTACTCCTGCTATTTACACCATACACCAACAACTATTAAAAAATGCAATTTTTTTTTAAGATCTTCACTAACTGCCCGCAAAGTTTATATAAAAGGGTAAACGTTACTGCCTTAAATAATAATAATTGATTTAGGAAACTAAAAATGAAAATTGAACAATTATTTTACATAATGTTTGTACTTGTAGCGGAAATGACTCAAAAAATTGCACAACATGAAAAGAATTGAGTGAAACAATGAAAATATAAAATATGTAATATGAGGTTTGCAGTACCTCTTGAAAACTAGTCTTAGCAAACTCAAAAGCAATAAGCAAATGGTATATTGAAGATTGTTATTTCAGAAGTTAAGAAGCATCGCGTTAAAAAAATTTCAACTTAGTTAAAAACCTCAATTGCAAGTAATAAATAGAAAATTTCGTGTTCAATGGTTGGCGCTTTTTTATTTACTACGAACTTAAGAACATTTCTAAACCTGGTTTTCATTTGAACAAGTTAATTGTTCGTATTTGGAGTACATACTTTGGCTAGACAATGAATGCAAACTTCTTAACACCTATAATCTGTAAACATATGCATGCCCTAGTATGAAGCACTAGAAATTTGCAAACAAATATTAATTATTTAAAACTATTTTATTATAGTAGAAATATTTTGCAAAGATAGTTTTTATGCAGCATGTTTATCATTTCAACTCAACTATAAATAGTTTTGTAGCTTCAAACACCAAGAATTGTTGTTTGTCTTTTCTGTTCAAAACTCAAATATTATTATTTTTTCCTAACTAAACTTATGAAATCAAAAAGCTGCCAATTTCATATGCTAAACAATATATTTGAAACCATTAAAAAAACATAGGTAAATACTGGTAAAAATGAATCTAACTAAAAACGTAAGACAATTAAGAAAAAAGTAACACTAAGAGTAGCTTCAAATTTACAAAATAGTAGAAAAAATTCCATAGTCCGTTGAACATTTCCAAAGTCAGCAAACAGAATCTAAATTCAGTTTCAGAAACTTGAGTTCAATATTTGAAAAAAGTTTCATCATTAAGAAATTTAGAAACTTAGAAAGTGTTTAGTTGCAACTGCTGTGAACAACAATGTGAACAGTTTGGGGTTTCCCGATTTGGTGCATCTTTCTCACCACTTGCTCATTGTCAAGGGTCATCTCAGCATCTGAAACAAGAATTGTGGATATAATATATATTGCAACTGAGACCACTATTTGCTACGACTAGTTATAATCCCATTTGTTCAGTTGGCAAAGTTTCTGGTAGGAGAAGCTTGCGTACCTTGCATTAAAGGAATCATGCTGATTTGTTGAGCAACTTTCTCGGAGATGCAGCTCACTTCCAGAACTTTCATTTGCATAGTTTTGTGAGAACACTGGTTAGAACAAACAAGTTGGGGCTCTCTGGTGACGCACCTCATCATTTGGTTGTTGTCTCTGACACTCCTCACAAGCTAAACAAAGTTATAAGCAAAAATTAATAAATTAGTAAGTCAATAAAATAATTTCTGACACATCAATTACATGCATTGCTCTAACAGCCGTACATATCTTACCATGTATGTGTGTTTTGATTGACAAAAGTCATGGCTTCGCTCTTCCATAGTGTCCAGGCCAATGTGACATCCTCTACCAATAACTGAGTGTCTTCTGGTAAGATCCATGACTGTCTCCAAGGAAGGGTGGGAGGGCAGAGAAGTAGATGGAGAGCACATTCCACAGACGGTGCTTGCGCTACTTTCATCCATCTGAGGTAGAAAAACAGACTTTGATTTGAGGTACTAAGTCAAAAGATTTGCCAAGTCTTGTTATATTGTTGCTATACAAGCTTCAAGAGAATAATACTACAAGTTTAATTGCAGAAGACGCTCTTATTATTGCTTTTACTTGAATCAATAGAAATTACGACATTGTACTTGTAGTGTACTCGGTATAAGTTGCTAAAGCTAACAAATAAAACTGAAACTAAAAAGTGAAACTAAGACTAACAAAGTGAAACTACCTCAATAGTGAGTTGTGATTGGTCCAGTACTATCTGGGCTCCATGTTCATTACAGTCAACCTCCAATGTAGCTCCTTGCCATTTAATTAGAGCTACTTGTCTCCCCTGTTCAATGATTGGCTTGTTTCTGAGCTCATCAGCAGTGTAAGTCCTTCCATCAATTGCAACATTCATGATCCTGTTCTGGGTAGTCTGCACTTGGATCATGTGGCTACCAACAATTACCTTCAGCACCTGAATACAAGAAACAAGCTAATTAACCCAACAAAAGAATAAAAAATATAAGGATTGTGACTATACTGTTGCTTGGCAAAAGAATACTCAAACCAAAGCATTAATAGAATCATCATTTTAAATACAGCTTGCAAGTTTACAAATTTCAAAGAAAACTTATACATTACAAGGTGTTCAGTAGCTTAGCAAAAGTGGCAATCATGAAATGAAGAGACATACTTTTGGTAGGGTGGAGTCAGTGGCGGGCTGGACAGTGACAGCAAAGTCAAGACTATGTCCCTGGCAGCTCCCAACCAGTTTGATCTCACAGGAGGTTCTAGGGAGAACCACATGCTTGGAATCGAAGGTCAGCAAAGATGGGTAGTTGTAAGTGCACACAGCTAAAACAAAACATGAAACATATGCGAAATGCTCTATGATAAAAAAGTAGCTTTAAAAGATAAATGTGATGAAATTTTCAATGTGCAAAATTAAGCAAGTTAAATAACTTTTTTAAAAATATTTGAAATTTTAGCACTTTTGCAAATTCAAATTTCATGATTTAATAACTAAACTTTATGTCTTTAATGAATCAAATTTATCTATCAAATTATATATTATAATATATATATATATTACATACACAATGCAATACACATTTTAATGTATATAATGCATGTGATATACAATATATACATATTATTAAGCAAGCATCATTGTGCTAAAAAGTTGTACAAATAAAGGCTTAAGGAATATAAAGCATAGGTCTCTAGCTTGCTAAAAGTACTAAAACATACATCCAGATGCTTGCATGAAGCTCTCTTGGGGTCTACGAGTAGTACGAGTGCCGATAAAAGATCTAGAAAGGCGACTGGTCGAGTTTAGTTGTCTATTCTCAGTGATGTGCTGATGGATCTTAGTGACCGTTGGAGCGTGAATTCTGGAGAACTTGCTGACGTAGTTATCTTTCCTTACAATCACATCAACCTGTATTTGAACAAGTATAGTGAAGAAAGCGAAAGGAGTTGACAAAGTTACTAATATCAAATATAAAAACATATTTTATGATGAAGAAAATAGCTTACGTTGTTTTCCATTGGTCTCACAACTACATCGACATCTAGCGAGTTTTCACCAGATCTTCCTTCTTGGCTGGCGAACACAAACACAGACTCGGCAGCGTTCATGAGAACAGTGGAGATTCTTTCGCTGGTTTCAGGTGAGAATTCAGTGTTCTTTGTTTCAACATGAAGAGAGTTGTTGTACCACATTGGGTAGACAACTCCGTACTCATCTTTACACCCATAGGCTGAAGTTTCGAGACACTGGTTGTTCTTGAAGATGGGTCTAAGTCTGAGAGTAGCCTGCAGTAAAACACAAGCACAACAATAATTTCTGCTTATGGTAAATAAATTAATTGAACAAAGAATAAACATGTTATCGTAATTCATACTTACAGTCATTCCACGTTGTTCAGGTTGAGATTTGGGTCCCCAACTGATTTGGTGAGATTGAGAGATCTCTCCACTCTCCATAGACAACGTACTGGTGATTTGATTAGTGAGTTGAACACTTTCTCTCTCAGACTCAGATGTGATTGGTGGGCGTTCCATGCGCAGAAGTGAATGGATTATGGGCTGGTCATGCTCAATGTGAGTCGTATAGTTGGCGGACATGTTGAGAACTTGGTTGTCGAGAACAGATGCTACGCTGACAGACAAATCAAGGCCAAGAGAGGAAGGTGGTGTCTCGGGACGATTCCTAAAGCAATGGGAAATAATTAGCTGCTGGCTATAAGTAAAATTAATTGAATAAAATAGTTATTTTGTCTAGGTAGAGCTGAGCTTACCATTGACTGGGTGTACGCTCTCGTCGGTAGAACATGTTAAGATATTCCTCGTCAGATAGTTGCTCTTCTGGTCTCATAACACCATCTTTTTGTTGAAGTTCAGATACATTGAGGAAACGGGCAATAAGATGAGTGGCAACCACTCTAATTTCAGGTTTAGCTAAAAAAGAAAAACACTTTATTAACAATAGCCATCTTGGTATAAAACAAAGCTACAACAATATGTAGAACAAATCACAAGAGAAAACATTACCTGGTCGAACTCTTAGCTTGATGTGCTGTTTGTATGTAGAAATATAGGTAGGGAGGAGTTGCAGCCTGTCTCTAACAAAGGAGACAAGTTCTGGCATGTTAACGTCACCTTCAAGCTACAAAACAAAGTAATGTTTGTGTACGGGACATCAGCCAAAAACAGAACATCTCTGAAAGAAATCTTTGAAAATTCTTACCTTTCCTTCCATCTCAACACTTTTGTAGGTTGGTATATCAACATTAAACTGTCTTCTGCCTGACTCATCAACTTTCAGCTCTTTGCAGACATCAGCATAGCGAGTGGAGGTCACAGGAAGTCTCTTTGGTTGTACAAAGGTCACAGAACGGGCCATCAGCTCTACAATGCTGTCCTTCTGCTACAACAAGAATAGCAGATTAATATTTGCTAATTGCTATAAATTCCTTCACTTATTACATATACATGTATATAAATTATTTGTAAAAGACTAAAAAGTTGAATATAAATTTCAATAAATATTTCTCTTTAATATAATAATACGTTCTGCAGCAAGCCTCACATTGTTTCCAGGGTTGGTCCAGTTGAGAGACAAGTAGTTATCTTGCATGTTGTAGTGAATCACATGTCTAGGGGACTCGGTGTAGGTTCGAGCGCGTATTGAGCTTACAAAACCAGTTGCAGCAAATCCAGTATCGAAATGAACACTGTACTGAGTAGATACACTAGCTCTAAAAACATACATCTGCATTGTCAATGCAAGCAATTACAGAAGTAATAAAAAAGCGCAGTCGCTAAGTAAATATAATTATATAGTCTACAAATTTGCTACATTATAAAAGAGTGAATTGTAGGTTTGCTTTAGCTTAATCTTGACATTTTGTGACCGGCTATAGTTGGCGTTCTAAACTTTTTACCTGATTCGTTTGGTGGATTCAAAAGTAACAGTTGGCAATCTATCAACACTTGACAGGTCAATCTTCAATGTTCCTTCAATATCGATGATTGCTACATGAGCATGTACTTCTGTCATGTATCCACCACTTGGCTGCAAGCTTCGTACACGTCTTGGCTGTAGCCACATTGTGGTGAAAACTTTCACTGGAATGTTGATTTCTCCAATACCTGAATAATCTGAAAACAATATAAATTATATGTTGTCTTAATATAGCCTAATGAAGTCAGAAAAATGGCAACAGCATTAAAAAATGGACCAGAGGGAATAGACTGCACCTCTTAAAGTTTATATAATTACTGCACTAATGTAAAAACACATTTTTTTAGAATATAGATTATCACAAAGCTAATTATTTAAAGTATCAATTACTAGTTTGATTAATAAAAGCAGTGCATTTAACCTACACATTGCTTATAGCTCAGTAATCACCTTTGCAGAATATTAATTAAGATTACAGTACCAAAAGTTCCCTTTGGTCATAGCCAATGAGATTGGTTTTAATGTAACTTAAAGTAGTGAGTCGTGACATTGGCCTAGACTGCTTTCCTGATAGTTTAAATACTTACGGAAGTATCTCATCTGCTTTGCCAGAGTGGTAGAGTCAACATGGAAGAAGGATACTTCTTGTCCCAAAATCCTAACAAAGAAGGTGATAGAGGGCTTGGCTTGTGACACTTGGTGCCTTTGCCACCAGTGGGTTTGCATAGAACTTGGTCTCTGGTTTTGACTCAGTCCTTCTGCTCGATATCCCAACTAGAGAATAGAATGACACAGTTAGGAATGATTAAGCTGGACTAGCTGTGATAACAAATTTCTATTTTGCAGAAAATATACAAAGCTTGTAATAATACCTCAACAAGGTGGTTGTATTGGTTCCTCAACTTGGAGTACTGTCGGATAGAGAAATATTCTGGAACTTCCTGTCTGCTGGTATCGACTTCACTCAGTTTGATCAGGTCTCCATCAGGTCCAACTCCATACAGAATCTGCCAATCGGTGGTTCTCTCAGACATGCGGAAGGCGCGAACGCTCTGCAGGGTGTCTCTAACTCTCATTTGACTAAAAATTAAATCTCAGATATTCAAGAATAATTGTGCTTAAGTAAATATTTCATTCTGTCATCTGGTGTCAGATTTTTGCTATAGAAGTAAGTGTCTTCAACACATCAGAAAGTACATACTGCAGCTGATTCCTGACTTCTCCTTTTTCTAGAACATTCTTCATGTGTTTGACAACGAATGTCTTGAACTCAATATCTTGTTCACTGTTCAGAGTCTTCTGTAACTCAACTAATGGTGTGACAGATCGGCATTTCATCAGCATTACGAAGGCAGCAACTCTGACTGAGGTCTCTTCATTTCTGTTCATCATGATTGGCATAAGAGTCTGTAGAACCTGAGAATACAAGAAAAAGTAAGTGAACAGCTGTAGTACTATTGACTTCACAACAACTGAGTGCATTGCTTGATACGTGGACACTCACTTGGAGTTGGTCTTGGAATCCGAGGTTGGTCAGAGAGTTGATGGCCTCAATTCTTACAATATTAGACTCGGTGCTTGCCAAACGGTTTCTAATTACAGAAGCAAGGCTTGTGATGCTCCCCATGTTAGCAAGTGACTTCAGGCATGTGATTTTCTCTTCGTCATCTTTGGCGGCATCCAGACGTCCCTCAAGGTACTATAATAAAGTTAATTAGTCAATGCTATATAAACAATAACCATTTTAGTATAATGTTTGGATGCTGACAAATTGCAGTGTAAAATATATAATAATAAATTTTGATTTTAAAGACAAATTCAATACCTTGAAGTGAGTGTTACAGCTGTCAATAATAGCTTGATGTCTAGCTTTGTCAGCAGGTAAAACGCATTGATCAATCATGATCTCTTCATTGTGAATTAACCTTCTCACCATGGCACCAAAACAAAGCATAGCATGGCGATGAATAGTGGTGTCTATGGGGGCAGCAATATAGGACTGAGGCAGCAGAGATGTCTAAAACATGAATTAATTGTGTTTATATATATGTATATTATATATTGCTTTATATATGTACATACAGCTGATTTCAATACTATATTACTAAAAACTATGAAATTAAGGAAATTTTCAGCCTGCAGTTGCTACTCCTGGACTAACCTTGAGTTCGTTGATAATCTCCAATGTTGCTACTTTCTCAGCAGCCCATTGGATCAGAACTGCAGTGGCGTCATAGGTCTTCAATTCACCGCTCTTAATCTTCTCAATGAGCATCTTGTCTACCACAGTTGTGTTGGCCACTTTCAGTGCATCTACCAGAGTTTGCCTAAAATCAATAAAGTTATACCAACTTTTTTTGACTCGTAGAATTATGTAACCTATTATTTTATGCAGCAGTAAAAGTTTTTGATGTGAATGAAGCCTAAAAATTATTATTATAAGCTTAAAATATAATTACAAAAAACTGGCAGGTATATGCAATAAGTTTATTAAAAGGAGGATTTACAAAACATAAGGAGATTACAATATAGATGTAACTATTGTTTTAGAAATCTAATTTTATGATAATAAAACAGCTACTGGGGAGACAATTACTCACATGCGCTTTCGCATGGCGGCATCAGCTTTCAACTTGTTGAAGACCTTGTCTAGCTGGGGTCGAGTACACAGTCTAACGTTCTCTACCAACTGAGGGAGCAGCACCAGGTGGTCATCCAATCTCTCAGGTTGAGTGCTCACGGTCTCTACCTCTTCCAGCTGTTTCTCTATCTGTAACAGCCATACTGGGTTACCACAGTGTGGCGCATTCACATAACACGATATGCTACAGACTATATGCAGCATAGTATAAGCTATGTGGCATTTGACAGGGCAATTGAATTGTTTATGATTGCTATTTCCTTATTTGTTCTTTGTATTTGTTGAAAAAAGTTTGCTTTATAGAGAAAATTGAAACAGCGTTAGAAATGACAATAAATGATACAGCACAATGTAATCGCATGACTTACTTGTTCAATAAGTTCAGCTTCATTCATCATAAGCTTCTCCTCCTCTCTGGGCAGAACTTCCATTCTCCATGGTTCAGCAACTGGTTTAGAAGCTACTCTAGTTTGGTGGTAGGAAGGCCCGGGGGTCTGGCTAGTCAGAACGAGAGTATGGTTAGAGGTAATGAGAAGGAATTCATGCGGCTTGTGGGGAGCCTCAATCTTGAGCTGAACGGACATGACAGCTCTCTTGATGACCAACTTGTTCTGGTCGGTTGAGGTAACTTCATATTCGGTTCGTGAAGAGGAAAACCCCTGCAACAGCACAACATTATGACTGGAAGCTATATGAATAAGTAGAACTTAAAATATCACACTACTGACTACTTGTGCAACAGTTCTCCTCTTGTTTAGCTTATGTTTCTAAAACCCGTTTTAATCAATTGTTATGAGACAAGTGTGTAACTAGCCAATTTCTTATAGTGTGACTCAATTAGAACCCAGGCTGGTGTTTAGCACCACAAACACCAATACACTGCATGCTTTAAGTTGTGAAATTTGCTTCAAATAGAAAATTTAAGAAAAGCTTACAAGCTGAGTAGAGTTCCAGTAGCTGGAGACGGGAGTACACTGGCAAGCCTTGTTGTCCATGTTTTGGCGACAGTCACAGTTACTCTGTTGCTGTTGGAAAGCGGTTTTGTCCACAACGTTCCTATTGATACACTTGGTTTGGTCTCGCACTTTGATGACCTGCAGATAGTCCATAATATACATTCAGAAATCAAAACACAAGTCAACATATACTCATCATCACGCATTAAAATTTAAGATTTGGCAAATATCCGCAGTGCTACTTTGTACAGAGGTAAACAGAAACAATGACTCACACTTATGCCTATAAGCAAATGAGTTAGCTTACCCCATAGGTGTTTGCTGGAGCGCTCTCGTTGACATAAGTATGGAAGGTGCTGTAGCAAGTGCCTTCAAGTCCAGACTAAAAAGAGGAAGAATCGCAGGCTAGAGAATATAATATTGTGATTTTACTAATATTGCATTCTGTCCTATACTGCTGTGGAGACCGATATTATCTTAGTTTTTGAGTGATTATGATTGTTTTACAGTCAGACCTAGTAATTCAATATTTCTATTTTAAACTTACCTCTACATCGTCAAAAGTGGTGGCGTTCTGGCTGGAGAGATCACTGAACTTCAGCCATCTGTCAACTCGGGGAGTCTTTGACTGAAGTCGCACTTGAAGCATGGAGAGGACAACTCTCTTGATGTCAATAGACCAGTTGGTTTCTCCATCAGCAATCTTCATGCTCACCACCTTGTTATCTTTGTATCTGAAACAGAATGTTAACCAATTGAGAGACTATTAGAATACTACACAACAGCAAACCATGTGCCATCACCATAACATTTCCTCGAACCATTCATGGAACACTTGAACATTACTGATCTTTGTATTACTGATAGTACGGCAGAACTCACTCAAACTCCAGAGGGAGTTGGAGTTTTCCAACAATCAGCTGAGATTCAGCTGAAGGCATCTCCTGGAACTTGCTGACAGGGAGCTGCATAGATGGAGGAAGGAAGAAGACTTCCTGAATCTCATTGTTCATGGTGTAGAGTTTTACACTCTTCATCTACAATGTACCAGTCGCTAATAAAGTACAGAAGGCTGAAATGCTTATACCAATCTTAGTTTAAAACACTGAGAATTTATGGAAGTTTCAGTTTTCTACACTATTTTTAAAAGTTGATTAGAAGATATAATGAAGTTTAGAAATATTACCTCCATGGTCATCCAATCAGCACTGCCAACAGTGAGAGTCAGGTCACATCTGATTTTGATTCCAGCATATTGTTTGCTGAAGGTTGGAAGTCCAGTCATGACTTGAGATTCATATTGGTATTGGTAGACAGTTCCTGGTTCATATCCTGTTGGTGGAAAAACAATTATGTATTTATGGAACTCGGTAACAATATAGAAATAATTGTTAAATTAATTAATAAAAGTTGAGGGTTTGCAAAAGTAATTTCGAGCCATAATAAATTGCATCAAATAAATAACTTGTATTTGCAAATAATATATTTAGTTAACTTGAAGCATCAAAATTTAAAACTTAGACATATACTAAGAACTCACTCGTGTCGGAGGTTTGAAGGGGTTGGAAATTATGGCGCCCATAGAGGTCAGAACTGCGTCTTGTTGACCAACACATGGCTGTGAACAGAAACATAGAAATGTTATAAGTAGGAAGTAAACTTAGTAAGAAAACAAACGGTGAAGTTAAACGTTAACAAGCATTTATTAATATTGCAAAATTTTTATTCCACCAAGAAATTTAAATAATTTTACCGAAACATTCAACACTATTGATTGTATATTTTTGAATAAAATCTATGGAAATCATAAATAGAAAGTCTTTTAAAGTTGTTACAAATGAGTGAAATGCTCATTTAATACATCAATTGAAATAAACTACAGTCTAGTGCAATAATATTGCATTTTCTGCTAGAAAAACTTACATTTATCCAAACACTTTTCAACAATAAAGAATAGTTATACACTTACATGTAGCCACAAGGGCAGTGAGTATGAGTAACTTCATGGTGAGACAACTGCTGCTAGCTTTGAGTGTTCAATGCTAATCAGCAAACAGAATGAAGAACCAGCTCTCAGCCGCTGCCTTTTATACTGCTGCTAATCTGGTTTCTGTCTATGATGTTACATAATTCTGGGGAAAACAGCTTGGGTGTGGCGTGATTGCTGCTGCTTATGTAATAACATCGAGATAAGAGGGCCTTCTGCAAACTTACACAGACCACTTGGACCCTGGAAACAGATGGCAAGTTTTAGCAGCAGACTTGTTTACTTCTTAGTTGTCCATGTCTAGATTTATACAAGATTTTGTATGACTGACATGGTTTATGCTGATGTCATTTTCCTAATGTTTGTGATATGCTTTTCTCCACCATCTTTTGCAGCTTTGTAATATATAGATGTATTAATGCTATGGCATTGTCAGTCTGCCAATACCAATTGCTAGAGCTTTGTTCATCTGCAGATATAAATAGCTACCACATAGTTCATATACTAGCTCATATGATTCTATCAGTCTTTATTAGGTTAACTGTTGAGCAAACTCAGCTCAGCAAAAAAATATAAAAAAAAACAGTTTCAGGAAAGATTATTTTGAAAAGAGCTTATATAACATTATAAAATTTACATAAATTAAACAGCCATAAGTTTTGTTGTTATAATTAACTTTGAATGCAGTTATACTTATGCATTGTGTTTTTTAATTTTAATCAGACTGAAATAATTGCACAGGAATTAATGTTTACAACAAAATCATATTGACAGTTTTTTTTCAAAGATCCTTGGAAGATGTGTAAAAAGGGGGGCGGGGTTTAATGTTTGTACATTTTCAGAGAAAAGCTACTGGAGGATTTCACAAAATAGCAGCACATGAAGTTTTGCCTGCGTAATAAAATTAGATTGAAGAGTAAATTTATAAAATTGTGTAATTTCTAATTTTATAGCTTGAATAAGGTTGATTGAATAATTAATTATTTAAGTTAAGCAAATAATAGGAGAAAATCATGCATGTGATGTGAGCATTACAGTTGCTGCATACTTTTACAAGTTGTAAATCCATAATTTACAAATTCTTTGCTCAGATTTGATTAATTTATCAGAATAATGATGTAATGTAAACTAACCTGACCTCTTGTTCTACTCTCCTTATAATTCCATCCATGTTTTAATATCTCAAAGTGTTGTAACTCGCAATAGCAGAACGCAAGGTCATGTGCATTTTGGCCCTCAGCTTTTTCAAGAAATACAATTCTAGGAATAAGCAGTAAATTTGTCCATTCTAGCATCACTGACCTCTCCACTTCATATAGAATTTAGGGTATATAGAGTTTATTAACTAGTAAGGCTTGTGGCTTATGCTAAATATGTCCTCGCTTTTTATATAAGCACTTTTAGTGTTTGATCATGCAGTAATGATATTCTGTATAATCTAGCTAGGCTTCATGATAGGCTGTTTACATCAATATTTAGCAAAGAATTTAATATAATTAATAATATAACCTAGGAAATTTGTACATGTAATAAGTCTAATAACAATTACCAGTTTTAAAACAATGCCTTTAGCAGCAATTGTTGTATTGCAATGTACAACTCTTTAAAGGGGTGTAGGACCATTATCTATATCTAAGAGAGATGTAGCTAATGGGTGTTATGCACAGTTTATCTCTCAGGAGTCAGAGTACGTGGGTAAATAAATCTTCAAGAAAAAAGCACTACGTTGAATGACTGGTACTGTATTATTTTTAGACCAAGTTTAGATATGACCACCTAGCTGTTGCAAATTTAGTTTACAGCTCAGTTAAAAAGCTAATTGGATTTAAAGATTTCTAATAACAATATGCTATAAAATTTTCGAAGAATTCTGTTTAAACATTTTTTGAATAAATAGTCCAATGACAGAAAAATTTACTGGAGGTATTATTTTGTGGACATTTTGATTAATATTTTAGCAAAAAAATTCTTTAATTATCAGAGTAAATAGAAACATCAGATCATATATCTTGTGACATACAATGTATACAGTTACCTAGAGACAGTAAGCTTTGCATCAGTTGTGGCACCCAGGACAGTCTCATCACAATACCCAGGCACCACGTCTAAAATTAGCATGTATACCAAAATCTCTACTCATTATGTAATAGATATGCGCCGTGACAGTAAATAAGTTCAAAGGTTGCTGCAGCTCAAGTCAGAATGATATCCTTATCTGCCGAATGTCTGCTGATGGGATTATCCAATCACAGTTCGTTATAGTCACGTGATGATCAAGGTCCGCAACCCGTAGACATTAAGTTCTTCGTTACAGCTGCAGCACACGTGAATTCAGTTTTATAAACATATCAGTGTTCTGTAAACAGAACCATATTATTATGCTGTCTCAAGATGGAAAAATAATTACTTGGTATAAATAAATAAAAATGTTGTTGTATGCTAAGAAACCTCTGCCCTTGTGACATTGAGTCCTCTAGCAGGATTCCTATATTCAGTTGAGAGTTCTAAACCCCCCCCCCCCCACTCAGCCTGTCTTTATGAAGTTGTGTAAAGTCACAGTACTTTACATAAATAGTTATACCGACTGAACTGGAAAAGATATTATTTTGAGTTCATTGTTTATACCTACTGCATACGAAGGGATCCTCAACTAACTATAATAATTTATCTAGTAATAATTGTGCTGCACGATAACTCAAATTACTGTCTATTATCAACATGCAGTCTATTTTTCCATATATATAAAACTGCAACATAAAGACATAAATAATGTGGTTAAATTTTATCTTTTAAAAAGCTTTTATATAAATAGAAACAAAAAATAACACAATACTCACAATTATTTTATCAATAAAGCATAAGCTATGTATTCGTCTTCTAACAACAGGAAAACTATGGGAGAAGTGAGTACAGGTAACTTTCCTCCCTCACTTTTTTAGCCCCCCTGGCTCATGTCATAACATTGATAGCTAACAGCCAACAAGTTAATCCCATAAAGCTTTCACAAAAACATCTTTCACCCAAATTTTTTTGCTGCAAGCTTTGAACTAAAAGCTCATGTTACAATAATGTAACATGCATAGCAACTTGGCTTATGATTCCCAAACTATTATACATCTTTTAAGTTCTAAAATGTTAACACTGTGTCATATAATATACTTACCTAAACATCTAGCACAAAAACGATTGGTTAGATGCAAAAATGTAAACTTTTGCTTATCTTGGTTTATAAATCTTTTGCTATTTGGATGGAAAGTCGACTTATTTCAAGGTGAAACAACTTCTAATGCTACTCAGTTTTGCTGGAATTAGCACTGTGTTTAAAACTGTAATTCTTTATCTGCCTCAACAGCTAAGAAACAGTACATAGATGGCTATAAAATAGGTCAAAGTTCAAATTATTTTATTGGAAAAGTTGGTACATTAAAATTGTTCTAAATAATAAATTCATGAAGATATGACAATATCAGCGCATTCCAGGCAGCCAATCAGGAGTTTTCTAACCTCATTGCTTTTTACAGTTTGCATTAATTTCACAGCAAAG
Organism: Bugula neritina; assembly: GCA_964035545.1. NCBI lineage: Eukaryota > Metazoa > Bryozoa > Gymnolaemata > Cheilostomatida > Bugulidae > Bugula > Bugula neritina. The sequence goes on from OZ037767.1 coordinate 30,490,014, forward strand.
TAAGTGAAGTTTTTGACATTTTAACAGTATTATTGTGTGTAAAGTAACTGCTGCAGTAAAATTAAACATATTTTAAAGTTGCTTGTTTGATATTTCAATTGAGAAATGAATAAAAAATATTCTATAAATCTTATGAAATAATCTTTTACTATCAATCAAATTGTATTATGAAAAGGGAGCATAACAATTCAAAATATATTGCTAGAATAGGCCGGGGATAAAATACTTGAACAGGGTATATTCCGTATTATAAACTCACAAAAATATTTTCTTGCAACACTTGTGAGAAAATTTAACTTCAAATTAAAGTTTAATTGACAAATAATAGAAGTTAATGATATTCCTTTCCTCCCCCCCCTCACCTGCACGGTCGCAGCATTTCCTCTCCCCCTCACCTGCACAGTGGCAGCATTTCCTCTCCCCCTCACCTGCACAGTGGCAGCATTTCCTCTCCCCCTCACCTGCACAGTGGCAGCATTTCCTCTCTCCCCCTCACCTGCATAGTGGCAGCATTTCCTCTCTCCCCCCCCATCTGCACAGTGGCAGCATTTCCTCTCTCCCCCTCACCTGCACAGTGGCAGCATTTCCTCTCCCCCTCACCTGCACAGTGGCAGCATTTCCTCCCCCCTTCACCTGCACAGTGGCAGCATTTCCTCTCCCCCTTCACCTGCACAGTCGCAGCATTTTCTCTTGGAATAAGTTTCCATAGTTAGGTTTGTATCATGTCACAGTCTTTGAGAATATCAAGCAAATGTACACAGTAGCATTTGGGAGTTGTCTTTCTAGTGAAGCTTTTTACACTTTGATCCTAACTAAAGGTTAGGTCTTGTAGTTCAAGCTATTAAACCGTGCATATTTCATTCAAAAATTCTTATACAGGACCTGTTTGAAATTTTAAGTTTCATTTGCTGCCAAAAAGTAATCCTGGAGGGTATTGTTTTCAGAAACTCAGCAAAATGAATGTCTAAATACGAAAAATTTGGAGCTCTGGACTATATTTGAATGTGCGTTACAAACACAAGACAGTTTATAAAGTACTTGTGTATATTAGTAATATTTATTTGTAAAATGTACAATGATAAATGCTAAACTGTAAACTTTTGTGGTGTTATTAGTGTGGGTTACTTATTTTTGCATAGAAAGACATCAAAGTTAACGCAAAGGTCAGCTTTACGAAGGGCACCAAACTAGGTTAACTAGGCACGTGAATCGGGAGTTACCCACTCTACAGCCCAAGTGTGACTCTCTTTAATTTCCTTCTGTTTGAAGAAACAGGTAAGACATCTGAACGACAATTTCTTTTAAAACAGTGATGAAATAATTAAAGCTGCAAGCAAGCCGGTCAATTCACCACCAGCTCAAGGCTTTGTACAAGAACTGGAATTCGATGGTTTGTATAAAAGCAACACAAGTGTATAATAAAAAGGAAAATGTATTGAAAAATAACAGAAGTTGAGTATATTGCAACTGTTTCATTAGTTGAACACTGTCACTAAACACTAAGGCCATGCTATGCTGTGCTAGGATTTTGCTATTCTTAGCAGACACACCTTTGATTTGTGTTATTGATACCATCAGGTGAATGTCACAATTATTTGGGTTTGTGGCAGCGTTGCAATTGGCTGCCTTCTTATCACCAGTCAAGTGTGTCAAAGCAGCACTAGATGCAGATGGTTCATGTCAAAACATCCTCCGGCAGCTTTAAATCTCAAAACAAAATCCGAGGATGTGATGCATGAAAGAACAGAATAAGTAAAGGATTATAGGCTGATGTTAAAGTATATATGTATCTATTTAGCATATAAGAAATCTCCATTCAACTATAATAAAAGTGTAAAAGTACGCCTTGTTGATATGCATGTGTTGTTTTATATTTTATTGAGTTGAAAACTGCTGCAGAACATAGAGTGTTAGCCTATCATTTGATATAATACCATTTTAGTTGTCAATTTTAAGTAAATTCAGTTTTACGAAGTATCTTTGCTTCCACAATTTGTTACTATGACAATTTAAAAGGCAAATATGATGCTTAGCACTGGCTTAAACATTCATGAAGTAGACAGTATAAATTGCAGGTAAACAAAGTTAACCTGTATATTTTACAATATGTTGTTCAATGCCTGGGCTACAACAAGATTCACGTTCTCTTGATTACTTTGACTAATACCTTGTTTTTAGCGCACCGAATGATTTAGCCAATGAGAAAAGAGAGCCTATAAAAGGCAGCGGCGGAGAGCTGGTTCTTCATTCTGTTTGCTGATTAGCATTGAACACTCAAAGCTAGCAGCAGTTGTCTCACCATGAAGTTACTCGTACTCACTGCCCTTGTGGCTACATGTAAGTGTACAACTATTATGTATAAGTATGATAGTATGATATAGAGCACTTAGTGTAAAGGTATTGCATAAAGCTGCATGTTACTGTTTGTGAAGAGATTTTTTTTATTTGGCTTTTTCAAACTCTTTATAGGCTAATAATGTGTTATTGAATAAAATTTTTGCTCGGTAAACAGCTGGCCACAAAACTTAGCCTACAATTTGCTGCATAATAGAAACTCAACTATTTAGTGTTTAGTAGAGTGCTTTGCTGCGTGGGAAAATAATATTATTCTGAATGCCTTGCCTTTGTAATTCAGTAGCATTCAATTAAATTATAGGTGAGCTCTGAAAATCAACTGAAGAGAAAATCTCACTGGCAATACAGAGGAACTGATATATTGTTAGAGTGAAGTACAGTACCCAGCCCCACCTCCCAAACAACAAGGAAAAGTCTGCTGTTTCAACAAGAAAATTGACTTTCTGGGGTAACAATGCATATGACTATACAGATGTAAGCCAAATGCGTCGTTGCGCCTGAAAGTTGATTATAAATTGCCACCCCATTAGGAGCGAAGTTTCAATAAGTAATACTAATTAATATTGTTTAGCAGATTTGTCGATGATAACTCCTTCACATGCACTAGCTGTTTTCTTATGTTTGATTATAAATTTCAGTACTGCAATATCTATTTAAGGATGACTCCTTTGCATTTCTATTGTCTTGAAAAGTGAATCAGACTTTCATCAAATACATTGCTCATAGATATTAACTTAGTGTTGTATGTAAGAGATGATGAGAACAGACTGATGGTAGGATTATTTTATCCCCAACAGACTGAATACATCAACCTGGCAATCAGTTGCCAATAATAGTTTTGTATCACAGCTCTTCAAGTAAACTGATTTTTCCAGAGTTTTTTGAGTTGCATGTAAATATAAACTATTTTATTATTTGCTAAAATATTGGTAACAATACTGAACTTGTAAGCCAAAAATATTTCTTGAATTATTTTGCATATTTTGTGGTGTTGTTTTGACAGCAACTATAAAATGGTTATTTCAAATTCCTACGATTTCAGTTCTGTAGATATTATTTTTCTGTAGGTTTAGCATCAGCACAATTTGTTATCGATAAAGTAGCAAATACAACAATAAACTGACAGTAGAAAAACAGTAAACAATATGATGTATTCTGATTACTTGCAGTTTGAACGGCCATTACAGGTAGCTCTGTTTAAGTTTTATTTTTATTTTTGCATTTCATACAAAAATAAAAATACAATAAAACAACATTGTCTGAAGGCTGTATTGTTAAATATAAAATACAGACACCAAGAGTGACTGAATAAATAAATATCAATTTAAAAAGTGCATTAGCAGAGAGCAAAAGCCCGGACTGCTTTCCACCAAAAGTACATGGTCAATACCTAACAGCAGCAACTATATACAAATCATTCAACCTGCGAGAGATGTGGGGCTTTACACTTGACTAAACAAGGGAATAAATTACAGCATACTCTCACACCTGCATGTATTCAAACTAAATAGCACATTGTACATACAAATACTGCCAGCATAAATTCTATCTAGTTTCGTATTTCTAAAAATAACTAGTCAAAAGAGAATCAGTAGAGTTGAGACATACACTAAGAGGTAAATAAAAGGAAATTCACCAATTTTCAAAAAGGTCTAGCTCGTGAGTTGTCTTCCCAAAGATACCGGATTATTTATTAGCACAGAACTTCATTAGTTCTATGAGTTATCCTCTCAACATAGACAGTAGAGTTCAGTGAATCAGACTGATCTCATGAGCCAATCATAAACCTGCTGACCAGATCTCAGACTAGAACAGCTTCTCTCAGTCTATCCAAAGCCCACCAATCACAAAACACGTCGCTTCACCTGTCACCTGCTAACCTTTTTCTTCAGCGACTTGACAAGTTTCTGGTGGTGTGTAAAGGCCTTGGCGGAAACCTCTCTCAACTCGTTGATGTTCATTCTTTTGCTCTGAGGAATTATCTTCTCCAGTGCGTCTGGCAAAGACATTGTACTGGCATAGTTCATTAGTAGGAACATGCGGTGATAGGGCACTGTCCCGCCACCCCGGTATCTGCAAAAGCAGACAAGATATGGAACTCGCGCTACACCATGACACAGCCTTAGCCAATGTGTGAGAGATACCAGTAAACTCTGAAGTTAACACATCTTATCAGCGCACCTGCAAGGCTACACTTAAAGATGTACATGAAACTAATGAACTGAGTCTAGTGGGAGCTGAGTCTAGAATCCTGACTATATGAACAACTTTAACATAAATGAAGCAGTATAGTTGAACAGATTGCGCGAGGTTAACAATGGTGACATAACTCTCAAGGTGGTTGTACTTACACGTGACAACTCTCAAGGTGGTTGTACTTACATATGTTTAGGTGTCGGCAAACGGGCTGACCGAATCCCTTCGCGACGAGACTTGGCCGTCGTCTCACGGATAAACTCACCACCCGTATCTGTCAACCCTGAAACCACACCAACACATTGCCATATGACATGAACAGAAGAATGATAACTCTCCCATTGTCTTACTTCAAGACTACCAAGTCATGGCAGAGCAGTGGTCAGTAGAGGGCTTTACTGATGAAAAACTTGCTTATTTAAAAATATGGGAAATCCTTAGCAGATAGGGAGGAGATATTTAGCAGATATTGAGCAGATAGGGAGGAGATATTGAGCAGATAGGGAGGAGATATTTAACAGATAAAGAACAAATCCCATATAGCGGTTGGCTGAGTAGACTTTTAGACTCCACAATTTGACTCATTTCTAATTTTGTAGAATAATAATGGAATCGCTGTGTCCCAACTTAGCCAGTAGTACTAATAACAAAAACAACTGGACAACTTATTATAGATTACAAATAATAGTGTAAACTACATGGAAAATCAAGCATCTGTTAAAATTTGAAGTTAATATATTCATGAGCAGCACACGAACCGCCGATAATGTAGACTGCCTCAGGATCTATCTCCTTCAGCCAGTTAGGAGATTCGGGGGAAAGATACACCAGCCTCTCTTTATCAAACACTTCTGTGTAGGACTTGGAGGTCATGTTGACAAAGTTGTGAGGGTTGATGTACTCAGGGCCCGTAGTGAGGGTGCGGCGGAGCGGGGAGTCTTCCGCTAGATTGCCTGACAACATTACATTGAGAAATGGTACTGCGAGATTAGTGGAATGCACAGAGTATATGGAGTACACAGAGTATATAAAGTACACAGAGTATATAGTATACACAGAGTATATACAGGGGAATAACACTGCGACAATGGCAGCATGCAGTAGAAGTTGTTTTCCCATGACAAAGCTTGGAGAACACTTCATAGTAAACAGCTTTAAACTACGGACCGTAGAGACTGCCACCAGCTTAGTACATGGGGACATGTGGCAATGCCACCATCAGTGAGATAGACGCCCTTTAGGTGCTATAATAAATGTTCATACTGGAAACCCTATCTAGTTGAAATGTTTGAGCTAACGGTGTAGCATGCATGTAAATATTAATTTTTACACATGCGAAGGCATTAAATTTTGACACTTTCTGAAATGATTCTCCTTCCCATGTATTGCTGTGGTAAACTTGCAATAGCTCTTCGCTCATGACTAGTAAAGCGAGTACAGTTAGCAAAATGAAAAATGTAAGTAGGAAAACATGAGTATACTTCAGGTAAAAATAGGCGAGGAGAAGTTATGAAGGCAGGCTGGGAGAGACGTGTAGGTGGATTGGAAGAGTAGAGGTGGGTGAGGAAGAGATGAGCTAGGGGGAGAGAAACTTACATAGCCAGATTTTGACAGGAGATTCAGCCGCCCGGTTGTTCCGAAAGAGAAGATCAAACTGGTCCATGTATCTCTGGTAGAGTTTCTCTCTTCCGCGCAGCAGATGCTCAAACCCACAGTCGAGGACCACATCCTGACCAAACTGATACGTGTGTCGCAGCTTGTTAGAGTACCACAGATTGTAGGCTGAATTACGAATCTAAAAGTGACAAATAAGCACATATTACACATCAGAGTCAGCACAATATAGTGATAATGAAACTAAAGGATGTAAAGATATTCTCTTACCCATAGGAAGAGGGTGTATGGAGTATATTCACCAGAGTCTTTATATTCACTGAGGATTTCAGCCCTTTCTATCTGCTTCCTAGCTCTCTTTGTTGCACCAGCCATCTCAATAACCTCTAGGTTGTTCAAATTATTCAATAAAATTGCTCTGTAATTATTTCAGGAGAAAATGGGTTAAAGAATCAAGAAAATTAAAATAGTTTTGAAAAGTCTACACACGAACCCACATGCACATAGTAGAGTAAATAATATTTGTGAATTTAGAGACAGCGAACATGTGAACATTGATGGCGTCTTGTAAGAGAGCTCCTAATTTAAAAACTCCCTGAGAAAACTAAATGGTGTTGAGAGGCTTTCTCAATTTATAAACATTTTTACCGAGTAAGTCGGCAGAGAACATATTTGAGATCACCTTTATGGAAAATGAACTGAAACACTTTGGGTCAACTAAGCTAACTGATTCATCTATCAGATTGATTACAAACGCAGGCGATATTATAACTTATTCTACTCACACTACAATTACTGAATTGACAGTTTTTTAAGTTTAATAAAAGCACCCACACTTCTTTGCCTTACAATATGTTTTGCTGACACAGATTTCACATACGATATGATTGGTACAAATCACACTTTCTAAGTAGACTAGTATACATTTAAAAGTAAGCTACAATAACTTAATCCGGAAACAAAAGTCACTCGTGGGACAGGAAACTGAGAAACTTGAAGTTTAATTTCCTAAGACCCACAGAATCTCTAAGTGACAATACTCACTTTTCACTTATTTTTGTTGTATTGTTTAGCTTGTCGACTAAATGAGGTGGAAGCTTCCAAGGACAATGGTAAGGGTACATTGCTCTCATCTCATCAAAACATTTCTGACTTTCTTCATTAAGACCCTCTATATAATAAGGATCTGAGTCTATCTGATTTTCATCTCCATGACTTTCTACGAGCTGGTCAGGCTTATTTCCGATAGGTGAGGATGTGAAAGTACTTTTGAAAAACTGCTGAAAGGTCAGCTTAGGAAACAGCCGAAAACTTCTGCAGCTGCAGGAATATAGTGAAGTCATGAGCCAACCTGAAATGAGTATATCATGCACTTGATCACAATGAAAGTCCAACTAGCCATTCCGTACCATCACATTGCAACATAATTTAGCACAAGGCCATTCCTAACTTCATATTAGCAATATAACATAGCGTGATAACTTTTATAATAGTTATCTTTGCAAACCAGAAATTATTTAAAAAGAAATAAACTGAACATAATTGTTTTTAAAAAAATTAAGATAAAAATGACTCAAATAAGCACTCAAACAAGGAGGCAATGCTAATATAATATTGGGTCATAAATTCATGTTTGCCATGAATACTGAATATATGTTTTGTTGAACTGAAATACACCCAACAGATGTTGAGTTTCTTGCAGCTGCTTGCTCCCAAGCTTAGGGACAGATTTAGTATTTTATGAAAGCATATTGGTAGTGAAGAGTGTAGCATTAGTGAAGAAATGAAAAATATCCAATCATTTTGTATTGTCTTTATTATATTGATCTTATATCCTGCCCATGTACACCTAGAAGAAACGCTTTGGAGCACAGAGGTGAGCTGAAGTACATTGTGTGTTTGTCTAGTTAAGAGAAAGCAGATCACTTGTGAATAAAGAGGTAAAAGCAATAAACTTTTAGTCATTTACTGTGCTAAAGCAGTAAAGCTTACATCTCCACACAGAATATGAAATATTGCAGAAAATATCTGCAATGACTAATTGCAGAAAAATAAATTTCAACCAATACACCAAGAAACACAATTTTTTGTCAATGATCAAATTCATTATATGAATTATATTAAATTCATCACAAATCACAAATTACATTCATTATATGTTAGTACAGGATTTATACAATTTATAACAATTGCATTTTATTCTAAGCTTCTAGTCGACTTCTGGAAGATTTGACCAGGGTAAAATTTTTCTATTATAGTGCGTAAAGGACTGCAATGGCGCCTCACATCAATGCTACCTGAGCTGTATTAAAGAAGGTCATTCAGTGAGATCTCCATGCACATTTCTTTGCTCAAGAATTGCGGATAACTGCCGATCAAGATGCTAAAAGATCAGACAGCCTATAACATCTGTATTGACCAGACATTATATTGAAAAATGCATTCTAACTGGGAACATATGGCATATCATTGTTTTGTAAAGCCTTCATATAATAAGTGACTTGAAAGTATTTGCAATAAAACCTTTCAAATATGCTGGGCAGAAGGAATACCTACAATTTGTGGTAAATGAAAATGCTGTCATTGCAAATTATTTGCAAAAACTAATGGAAAACTAGTTTTTATATTTGATAGTTTTTGTATTGTCTCAGCAAATTCTTCAACATTTTAACAAAATACATGAAACTATATAAACTGAATAATTTACTCGCACATGTACCACATTTAGTCTGAAAAAGTAACAGCCTATAACTTTTCATCTGTAGCAGAAGCAAAATACACTTGTTTGTAGTACAAGTTTAGCATGTCTAGCATTTTGAGTTATTCCTAGAACTAGTACTTTACCCATGGTATGACTCAGCTAGTGCGAAGCTAACCTCAAGAGTTACATGCTTAGTTTAATAGTGTTAGTGCTACAACTTTCTTCTGGCCCTTCATCTTGGGACTTGCAATAGTTTTAGTGCTTGACATAGTAATACAAACAGTCGTATAGAGCATACTGATAGTGATCCTTACACTCATACTGATACTCATAGTGATAGAGCATCATACTGATAGTGATAATCATAATAAAATTTTATCAGATAATGATAATCATTATGATTAGCATAATCGTATTGTGGCATTGATAATCATACTCATACTCATAGTAAATGTAATACATTTGAACTCATAGTAAAAGCCATAAACTAAAGCTGTGACTTTTTAATCTTAGATCAGTGCTACATTTACAGTTTGTGTTACAGTGAGACTGAGTGATTCAATCATTCATTAGCTTATGATTATAGTGCATCATAACCATACCATCATAGTAATAAATCGTCATAATCACTCGAATCATACTGATACTCATAGTCATAGTGATAGTAAGTCATGGTGATAGTGTGATCTTTATCTTAACAGTAACTGTAACTGTAAGCGTAACAGTAACGCCAACTTTACAAATAAAACGAATAACTACATTTACTAAGTCTAATAGTAATAGTAAGATTATCATTATGAGTAAGACCAAGTGAAAGTCAAAGTGCAACACACACAAAATGAAAATGAAAAACACTTTCACAATGACAATCACTATCAGTATGATTATGACTGTGTGAGCGTCACTATTACTATTAGTATTAGTATTACTATTAGTATTACTATTACTATTATAATTATTATCACTAGGATAATATTAATAATAATTCATATTCATATTGATAATCATAATGTTAATCTTAATGAGACATGAGTCTCACAGTGAATGTCAATGTGATGAGTGATGACTGATAGTGATGAGTATCAGTATGACTATCAACTATCATCTAGTGATCTATGAGCACCATGATCAATATGAGTATATCAATATCAGTTTGAGACTGAGTATCACTCTCACTTTAAGTTTGACTTTAACTTTCAGTGCAACGCCTTTAGACTTACAGTTACTGTTAGTAAGGTCAATGTGAATAATATTAGGATCAGGATGGGGAGAAACATCCTCGTCAAGCTCTCAGTTGACAAGCATAGAGAAATAATGCTCTTTGATTGGCTAAATGATTGAGAAGAAAAAAAGGGCCTATACTTTATTGTGCTACAATTGTTATTAGCCTGTGTGCATTCTATTTAGGTTTACTTGTCTACGCACTAGGTTTCTTTATCAATAATTGGAATAATTATAATAAGTTTATTAGCCGATTTCAATCTTCCAAGTCATGTGTCGAATGAAATTCAATGCGGTTGCTACACTCACACTGTCCTGAAGTTCCAATTTGTAGATGACCATGCTGTAGCAACTGTAAGTAGACGTAGTGCATTACTTTACCCTGGCTTCGAATTTTAATCAATTTCAAATTTTATTTATATTATTATAATACCAATTGCTTTAAGTTTATTGTAATCATTATACTAAAATATAATTATTATTCATTTATTGAATAATAATATTATTAATATTACTATTAGACTTATATTTATAACTTAATCTTACTTATAGTTATACTAATAGTTACTAGTAATACTTATAGTTATACTTATTAAGTTATACATTTATGATTTATGATTTAATTTTATAGACATAGTTATACTTATAGTTATACTAATAGTTATAGTAATAGTAATACTGATACTCATATTGATATTGATATAGTAAATAGTAACATTTATAATTATTCAACTTACATGTAATGGTACATGTTGAAGTTTATTCTATTCATTTTCACTCTTTAAAGGCGGTAAGCTTCCAGGTTATTTATTACATTTGAGCAAAAGTTTGCATGCTTTTTAACTGTTTTATCAGCATTTTATTCAATTTCTTATACGAAAACACTACAAAAATGTAAGTAAAAGTGGTCATATTAGGTGTCTTGGACTTGCCCAGACTTGCCCGCGAGCGTGCCCTCCGTGTCCTATTCTGACGTGGGGATGGCAAAATAGCCCTATTGTAGCGTGAGTTTATATCGCGTAAAGTTATTAAGAAGCGGGTTTGTCACAGATTCTCGTTATTCGTAGTTCAAATCACATGAATGTTACTCTTCGGGCGGCTACTAATAACTAACGTTAGCTACGCAACATCAAGAAAGATAACTAATTTGACTGTTTTCAAATGGACTATTCCATTTCGCTAGTTTGTAACTTGCTGTAAATCACAAAATAATTATTTTCCCTATTTTAATTTCAATTATCATGTCGACCACACTACCAGAAAATTACTCTTAAATATGCAGTAAATGATGATTTTCAACCGTTTTGTGATGAATTATAGGTTAGTAGTTGTCTACGTAAAACCAAGTTTTGAAATTTGTAACTGAATCAGTGAAACTGAATCACAGTATCAGTATGACTATGACTATGAGTATCACTAGTCTATGTCTATGACTCTCACTCTAACTCTAAGTCTATGACTATCGCCTATTGGTGAACTATTATTAATAATATTCAATGGTTATATTTATTAATACTATTATCAGTCATAATGATAATCATATGACAGTATCAGTATGTTAATGATTCACTTAATGTTACGGAGCAGAATCAGTTTCGAAACTAATACTTATAATATTAGTTATAACTATAAGTATAAGTTATACCAATAGCTATATTTATATTAATATAAATATTTATATTCATAGTAATACTAATAACAAATGTAAAATTATTATGTTAATAGTTATACTAGTAAGTTATAATATAAAACAAACGACACAAGTATTAATTTGAAGTGCTGGTCTTAAAATAAAAAGTAAAATAAATAATAATAAAATATAAATTATAATAATTTAATTATACTAATACTAATAGCAATACTTATACAGTAATATAATTATAATAAATTTATAAAACTTAAACAACTTTAAATTTAAGGAACAACTTTAAATACAAACAAAGATAATATTAAATAATTATAATCATAATGATCATAACAATAAATATAATTATGATTCCAATAATTATCAATATATTATATAATATTTAAATTATTTTAATTTATAATTATAATCATAAATTTTATAGTTATAGTGAATAAATTCAATTTGACATAACTATAATATTATAAAGCAGTCAGCCTATCTCTAATGCTGATTGAAATTCAGATTGTTATGACTGTATCATTATTCACTAACTCTAAGAGTAAGTGGCTACAATTATTAGTATCAATGTTGTGTTAGAGTACTATACCCATTGGAATTTTGATATATCCATTACATTTACAACTCTGCCTGTTACAGCTATTAATAATTGAACCAAAATACCAACAGTGCCTAATCATCGCCTTATTTATAAAATAATCACAATCATAATGCTCAAGTTAATAGATTGGAAATTATTGAAAATTATGTTGATGCCAATATAAATATGACATTGTATGCATCCAAGTAGTGATGTTGTAATATATCTTGGAAGATAATTACATTATAATAAGAGTTAAATTCCTCTAAGTAACTTTTTTGCAATTATTCCTTAGAATAACTATAACTTATACTCCTAACATTTAATAGCGCATTAGTTTTAGATTGAGCTACTAATTGTATTTATTGCATGTGAAAGTTAGTTATTCTCCGCCAGCTGCATGAATGTGACTGGTAAATTTTGTAACCTTTGGCAGTAATAACTTTGTAGCATAAATTAGACACATTTTTATGAAAATACATAATTTTAATGCTATAGCTGCTAGTAATTCTAATAGGTGTAATAATATTACTTTCACCAGCATTAATTTTTACTTTGTTCATGCTTCATAAAGCATTTTCTAAATTCTTTTTTTAATAAATATACATATAATGTGCTGAATAGATTACATATGTTGGGGTTCTTCCTATACTGCAGCTCAGCCTACACTCCCCGCCACAAATATTTCTAAACTACTAGCTTCATCAGGATACAGATTGATGGAGCTGTATTGATAAAAGCTTCTCTTTTTAGCAGTAGAGGCATCATGAAAAAAAAGGCAAGTATTTTACTCAATAAGAATTTGGTTTTTTACTCTACAAATTTGATAGCCTACACGATTCTATTTAAATGGAAACTGGTCTGACATAATGTGTCTGCAATTTATTAGTTATAATATAGTAAATACTATGCAGGCCTATAGATCAAATGGCTCAAAAAAAATTAAATAAAACATTACACAATGCTGTATTTATTAGCAATGTAATACTTAGCAACTAATTTCACATTATTATTGTTTGCAAAGTTTCATACATCTACATATGTTTGTTCAATTCAGTGTTCTGAAGTAGAAGGTTCCAACAGCAGGGAAAAGCCTTGAACAAGATATTATGTTCTACATCTCCAACTCATTTTAACTTTGCTGGTCAGTTCATTGTGTATCTGGAGCATAGTTTTGTATTTTCAAGTAGTCCATCAGATACCTTTGTAGATAGTAAAGATTAAAATGCTTGTGCAATGATGTCCATAATGTTGAACCGATTTATTGAAACTAAAACTGTTCTTAATTATAACAAAACTTGACAATCTTTACATAAAGAATAATGTCCTATAATCTATCTTCATTGTAAACAAAATTAGAAAGTTCCACACCAGCAAATTGTTTATCATCATCTGTAGGTGGAAGACGCGTGCACTCAGTTATAAAGGCAAGCTGACAGTGGTTTTCTTTGCCTTCTATGAAGATTTGGAAAGAGCCAGAAAATTAATACTCTATAACTGCAAAACCATGTTGTAGTGTCTTGTGTTATTGATTGAATCATCTAAAAGAAAAATTGTTGTATCATTATAATTTTACTGTTAATGAATTAGCAAATCTACTTATCTTGGTAAATATATTCAAGAACAAATACTATAGTGTAACTCAGTTTTGGTTATGTGTATGCTCCTTAAGCAAATTTACAGCAGATATCAAACTATATATTAGAGACTGATATAGGAATTAAATTTAAGCTAACCATGATGCTGTAAATAGCTGTTGTATGTGACTTCGAGAACTCTGCTGGCCATGTCAGTTCAAATACACCAGGGTGATCTGTTACGAATTTCATGTCATTATTGAAATTCAGCTTTTTCAAGTGCCTCTTCACAACTCTGGCAGCATTCTGACTGCTCCTTAGCTTTCTGCACCTGAAATTCCTTCTACTTGCACCATTCTTCTATTGGTGGAATGTTAGCCTATAACAAACAGGTGTACCAAAGCTAAAAAAATATCTAATTCACTGCACTAGGATATTATTCAACTCATTTAAATTTAATATATAGCAGTAAAACAATCACATAATTGTTTTTATTTTATCAGCTTTACTTTACAAAGCTGAACCATATAATTTAGTAACTTGTCACCATAATAAACTTTATACAACATACAAATTGAAAACCTGATGTGATTGTTTTTTTAATAGAATATACATCAAAAACATGTTACTTTGATAAGCGTGTTTATAATAAAAGTATTAAACCAGTTTAAAAAAATTATTTTGTTATATAAGGGATCACAAAACTACATCATTTTAGACCTGTAGCTCAATGTTCCTCAAGCAACGGGCTGCTATGACTAATTAATTTTCTATCATTGCATTTGATTGTTCTACTCATAGTGTATTGGGGAGTTAAAATTATTGGTAATTTAATGTATATTTTAGCTACCTCTGTACAATCAATGTCATAGTAATATCAATTAGGTTTTAAATTTCACTGAGTTTATAGTAAATTACTGCAACCGTTACATAACATTTGGCTAGTTCTCTAGTTCATTAAATAACCATACGAACTTAAATTTACAACATGACAAAACACACAAAGCAAAATTAAAATAAGCATATTAATATTATGAACCAATGTAAATGATAAGCGATAATGCTGTTATATAGCATAAATTATCAAATTGAAATAGTTATTATTACTATTAGTATTACTATCATTATAACAACTATAACTATTATTAGTATTACTATTACTATTAGTATTAGCAAATTAGTAGTAAAAAATGAGTAGAGTTCAACATATACAATCTAGCTTACTATAAAAGTAGAAGTAGAACTTTTAAAACTATCATCTGCATCATTATCAGAACTATGAGTAATACTAGTAGTTGTACTAATAGTAATACTAATTATTAATACTAATAGTATCACTATGAGTATGAGACTTGGGCTGGCAGTGATTATCACTATCAGTATCAGCATCGTCATAGTCAAAAGTTACAAGAATTAGAAGCCATATTCATATTCATAGTAATAGTCAATCACTGATTGAGTTAATGTCATAGTGATACTCATACTCATAATTAATTTATACGATACTCATACTCATAGTGATAGTGATACTTCACCGTGAATTTAATAATAATTTTAATTTAATATTATTATTATCATTGTTGCTAATATTATGTCTTACTCTTAGTCTAACAGCAGCTCTATGAAGAAGTTAAACATAACTGATAACAAAACAAATTTAAAAAATAATACTGCAACAATCAATATAATGTATATCAATATGCTAGCAACCTAATTTTCAGCTCACTTCATTAACTTTCCGTGCAGTATTGTGAATTGTGATGAAATAAATTTATTAATGGTGACCTTGACATCTTCGTCCAAATGCCTTTCACGTCAAGCCCCGAACCAATTTGTAAAAATTTTGGATTTTTTACTTTTGATTATTTTTTACGAAAAGAGCTTCAAAATAAATTTAAAAAAAAGTGAGCTGTTGTCCACATGAAAAGAAATATATGAGCTAATTTTCTAAATTCAGGAAGTTACCAGAGGGTCACAATATTTTTTTAAAAAATCTTTATTTTCACGACAAGCTCTATATATTAATATAGAAAAAAAGAAGACAACTCTTTTTTCAGATTTTTCATGTGCCACGGTCACGTCAATATCAGTGCTATTAACACATATATTTTAATTCATTTTTTCTGGTATATTGAGTTGAGATTTTTTGTATATATTTTGTGAATGCAACTAAAAAAGTATGATCTTTTAATTAACAGTAATTGATTTTATCAAAATAACCTGGATGCTTACGATGTTTAAGAGTTTAGCAATAACATCAAGTTTAACTTATACTGTTATAGTTATACAGTTAATCATAATGAGTTATACTTATAGTTATAGTTTAAGTTAACCCCATAGTTATAGTTATACTCATACTATGGGTCATACTGTTATACTATAACACTAACAGTGTTATAGTAATACTTAGTAATACTAATTACTATTAGTATTAAACTTAGTAAGTAATATTACCATTATAAATAATCATTATTATTATAATCATCATTATCATTATGAGTTATGACCATTGATGCGCATCATGAATTTAAACGTTGCCATTTTTATTTTAAAGTAACTGTTACTTCAAGTTGTACTCCATTTCATAGTAATAGTCATTGCTAATCTCAATGTGAATGTGATAATGAGCAAATGAAGGCAAATTTAAGTGTGACTCATGAGTCATGACTACTACTTTAAGTTTATCAGACTGAATAATGTCCAACTCCATGCTACCATGCTGAACACCGCATACTTATAGTTAATGATATTACTTGGCTTCAAGCTCATGTAGTTCCACCCTCAGTCGATAAAAGTGTATGAATTTCAGTCTGACTTGAACATGATTACCAATACATTTGAAGTAATCGAAATTAGAACTGTGTTGATTACATTACATTAGTATTTTTATTTCATAAAAATATATAGCTTGAATAATAATACTAACATTATGATTATTATAACTATGATAACGAAAATGATTGAGAATATTAATAAAACTAATATTTTGATTTACCCTTTGCCTGTATGTTACTGTCAACACAGCCTTCTAACTATGACTCATCTTGTATGATTAAATCACCCCTAATAAGTACAGTATGCTAATTATATAAAAAACTGCTATAATAATTAAAAGTTGATTTATCCTGCCCTTTTTCTACATAACTTCCACAGTATGACTAAATAATTCATTGGGATATTTAGTGGGTTAGAGTGATGAAGGGCACCTGAGCAGACTATTCACATATGCTATGAGTAATGAGTAGTGTTACGGACCTCACCTGGGACCACTCAGCTGGGGAGAACTTGCAGACCTATGACAATCTAAGTGAAGACAGCATTACATTCCCTACTGGGTATGCAACACATACTTGCTACGTGACTTGGTGGTTCAGCTATTTGAAAATTTGTTGCAAATTAAATTTCAACTGTTTTTTTAAATGAAACTATTGAAAAAATATTATTTTATGGTTATTCATTTCAAAGTCTTTAAATGCTTCAAATTATTTCCATATGTGGAGCTGATTCAGTTAGTAATTTTTTTCAGGCATTTGTAATAAATTAATACTAGATATTATATGACCTGTTTTTCGTGTCAGTTTGTTATACAACTTGTTGTACGTGTCAGTTTGTATGACAATTTAATCTCCTGTTTTGTCAGGCCTCTACTAAATGAATCAGTAGCAGACGACGATGATGTCATAAAGATCTCTCGCCGCCATCTTGCCTTCATCCTGCGCAGTCTGGATGAAGCCACCAACTTGCTAAGAGATCAAAAGAGCGTTCAAGATGCAGCGCGGCATCGTCATGTAATTATCTTGGTGATATTCACTGCTGTAGAATAAACTCGGCATGTTGTTATTCATAAGCCATCTCTTAGTCAACCTCAGTTGGATGTAAACTTGTTTCAATATTTACTTTCATAGTTCCAAATATATTGTGTGTTGATTCACGTTTTTAATCAAATGAGAAACATTTGGCAAGTTTCCCAAAGGATCAAAGTTCACTTATATTCAACTGTTTACAGTTATTGTTGATGATTCCCCTTACTGTCTAATAGACTAGCAGTGCTTATGTATATCTTGCTGTCTAATGGACTGACTTACAGATATCTTGCTGTCTAATAGACTGACTTACAGATATCTTGCTGTCTTGTAGTCTCCCTACTCATCTCAGGACTCGACAGCAAAGCCATGCCAGCAATTGTGTTCCAAATTCATATCCTTTGTCTCTCGATTCAACCTATTTATTTCTATACTCTTGCAGGTACGTTAGCACCATGCTATATTTAGTTCCATGCTATATTTAGCACCATGTTATGTTTAACTACCAGGTTCATAAGAAATTTTTTTTTAAATGATTTAATTTGTTTCTTATGTTTTTTGAAGAGAAAGTTCAGTTGTGTGCTTTAGACTGCACCTAAATGTTATACATGATGAAATGTCAGTATAAAGTATTTTTGTAAAAGTCACAAGTTTGTATTTATTGTATTGTTTTGTCCTTTCTCATCAATCTAATTACACAGTCTTTAAAAACATATTATTTAACAGTATAATTAGCAGTGACCAACTCTGATAGTGACAGTATGTGTGTTGTTAGCCCCACCCAGTGACCAACTCTACATGTGTCTTGTTACAGTATGTGTGTTGTTACAGTATGTGTGTTGTTACAGGCTCTGATGCTCATCTTTGTTACTATTATTGACTCTACAGTGGCGGATACGCATAAGAATGGCACCAGAACTGGTCCCACTAAAGATGTGTGGTCTGTGAGTATCTTTATAATCTACTATATACTGTATAGCTGTGTATTATTGTGATATATATACTCTAATATACTGTATAGTTGCATATTACTGTGATATATACTCTAATATACTGTATAGCTGTGTGTCGTTTTGATATGCATATTAATTCTTATCTTGCTATGGCTTGTGTTGGGGGGACCAACTGTTTTGCAGTTTGTGGGACATTATGTAACGCACAATGCATATCATTGTGGCTGTTGTGATAAGCTATTAGATAATATGATATATCAGACAGTACATAGTATATCAGACAATATATTGTATATCAGACAGTATTGTATATCAGACAGTACATAGTATATCAGACAATATATAGTATATCAGATAATATATAATCTATTAGATAAGATTGTCTGTTTTCTATTTGTTGTCACTCAGAAACTATCACTCCGTATTTGTTAATGTTTAGCAGCAGATTCTGTTTTATTTTATAACAAACAACCCTGAGAACTGTATACCAGCTGCAATTCTTTAGTAATTCATAACATGAATTGTTCTTGTTTGGACTGTATGTCCTGCAGATGTCATGATTTGTATTAGTCCGGGTATTCCCCTCGCAGGTAGGGTTGCCTGCTCACTAGTCACTTCAGAATAGTCTAACTTGTGGACTCTTACTATATACTACTTGTATTCTCTGCCTTTAGCCAGCCATTATAATGGTAACAGCTATATAGACGGCGATTGCATTTGAAAATATTAATCCCCCTTCGATCTTGAAAATAATTAGTACCTCTTGAATTTGTAATAATTCACAACTCAATTGTGATTGTTAGTAAAGATTTATTAAAGTGTTTATTAAGATTTCTATATTTTACATGCTAGGTGAACGCTCACTCATTTATTCATATAAATTATTATCGGGTAAATTTACAATCACGTACAAATGGTTATGGGCGACTACTAATAACTTTCTCACCACTGTAACCAGAAGGGTCCCCTGTGATTACATGATTCTCTTTCTAATCTATTTTCACTTTAATTTAATATCGCATGTTGATTTTATAGTGTCATAGGATGTCTTTAAATCTCTACAGTTTATTTGCTGGGAATTCACCGTCCCGTTTCTCTCCAGCGTGTTTTTAGTTACTTAAGCCAACAGCCAAACTGATCGGTTTTCTTTCTGTCACCATTTTGGTGACGAGTTACACAGAATTTAGGAATTTCTAATTATGTGAACCTTTGGGATTTTCTTTTTGATTTGTGTAACCAGAGTGGAGACGGGGTTGCAGTTGGGGAGGTATAATAGATATATCGTAAGATATTGTTATGTCTTGACTCATCACATTTCAGTGTGCAAGACATTACTTGTTTGCGTTATGCCCCCATACTTGTGAAAATATTTCCCTACACCCCTTTTACTTAAGAAAACTTAAGTTGAAGTTGTTCTGCATACAATGAGTCATCTCTCCTTCTATTTGGGGGTTACTATATCAGGACCCATCTATCTTTCTTTTCTTCGCATTCTGGTTTTTCAATTCGAAACTTAAATCAATTTTACTCAGTTGTGTGAAAAGAACTTCGATGTTAGTATTAAAATATTTATCAACTATTTTATTTTTTAATTTGTATTATATTATTTATTATATCATAAAATTTGTAAATTATGTTGTAGACATATTTTGTGATGCTGTTTCTGACTACACTCAATCTGTTTCTTGTCATCTACATATCAGGTAGGTTATGAAGTGGCTAGTAGAAGTAGTTAGATTCTACTTGACATTATGCATAGTGTTTGTATAGTGTGTCTAAGTGCTGTCTAAGTAAGTGTCTATACAATGGCGTGTAGGTAATATGTGTGTGTAATATATTTACATTGCATATAATTCCCATAGCTCGTGTGTAGGTGTGTATGGATTTAGCCTACTGTGTGTATACATTATGATTTTCCATACTTAGAATTGCAGGATTGTATGTTTTACTACACAAAACACAAGTCATTATTTGTATTTATAGATTTACAGAGATAACCTGCTTATAAGCTACATAGTTTGGTTTATCATGGTTTCTCTATCGTTACTCTTGATATTTTAGCTTTAGTTCTATGTACGGTATTTAAACTCACTCTAAGACATACCATTCATGAGTTTATGTTTGCTATATAAATTGTGTGTAAGCTGTATGTAGTATGCGCGTAAAGAAACATTTGGAGTTATCTACTCATTTGTTGTTGCAGTGCAATTAACTAAAAATATGCTCCAAAGCCAGGCGAGTGCACTAATGCTGGCCCAAGCTTACCTCTCCACTGTCATTATGTTTGCTGGTATCTACGTGATAACCTACAGGATAGATGTAAGTATAATAGTGTACAGGATATATGTAAGTATAACCATGTACATGATAGGTGTAAGTATAACCATGTACAGGATAGATGTAAGTATAATTATGTACATGATAGATGTAAGTATAATTATGTACATGATAGGTGTAAGTATAACCATGTACATGATAGATGTAAGTATAACCATGTACATGATAGGTGTAAGTATAACCATGTACAGGATAGATGTAAGTATAACCATGTACAGGATATATGTAAGTATAACCATGTACATGATAGATGTAAGTATAACCATGTACATGATAGGTGTAAGTATAACCATGTACAGGATAGATGTAAGTATAATTATGTACATGATAGATGTAAGTATAATTATGTACATGATAGGTGTAAGTATAACCATGTACAGGATAGATGTAAGTATAACCATGTACATAATATATATGTAAAACAACATACACGATAAGTTTAAGCAGAATAATATGCGGGATATATTCCAGATTCTCTCTCTAATAGACGTTTTACTGCTCATTCGTTATCTTTTGAAAATTAAGTTTTTAATTTTGTAATCGAAAGACAAAAGCAAATAAGTTTACAGAAAGGGTTTTTAGTAACTGATATTCAACTGGAAATTGAAGGAGCTGTTGTGTTGGTTATACTATGGGGGGTTGAATAGTCAGCACTGTCATCTTCTGCTAACCTGCTGACTCATCAGGTTAAGGTGATCAGACAGGCAGCAGTCTAGACAATGTACCCGGTGCTGCCTGTCTTAGCGCTACCACGCTGCTTTGTCTGTCGTTCTGCTTAGCTCTGCTGTCATAGTAACTGCTGTCTTGCAAGCTGTAACTTGCTTACAGAAAAAAGGCTGGACTTTGCATACTTTCAATGTGGAAAAAGATAGCGAAGCAATAGCCGTGTCTTATCTGTTTCTAAAGATGTTGTATCACTCTATTTCATCTAGCACTCTGTGTGGTAGGTATTGTATACTGTGTGGTAGATACTGTATACTGTGTAGTACTTGGTGTGGTGAGTATTGTATAGTGTGTGGTAGGTGTTGTGCACTGTGCAGTAGGTACTGTGTACTGTGTGGTACATAGTGTGGTGGGTACTGTATACTGTGTGGTAGATACTGTATAGTGTGTGGTACTTAGTGTGGTGGGTATTGTATACTGTGTGGTAGGTGTTGTGTATTTTGTAGTAGGTACTGTATACTGTGTAGTAGGTACTGTATACTGTGTGGTAGGTATTGTGTGCTGTGCGGTAGGTATTGTAATTTATTGTGCAGTAGGTATTGTATGCACTGCAGTTTGTAGCACTTTCTTTAGTAAGTATTGTAATTTATTCTGAATTTATATCAAGTGTTCTTTGCTATCCACAGGCTCGTCCACTATTCACCCAGACGTCTGGTATAACTTCATTCTCGTAGCCACTCAGGTTAGTATTCTTCTACACTCACTCACTCGTGATGTGATGTGATGTCACACAGTAACGTGATGTCACACAGTAACGTGATGTCATACAGTAGCGTGATGTCACACAGTAACGTTATGTCACACAGTAGCGTGATGTCACACAGTAGAAAGTTCTTCCTTTTAAACTGACTTGCAATTACAAATTTCCAACAAGCCAAACATTTCAGTCTAATGTGCTAAAAGATACAGCCTTGTTTGACAATTCTATTCACTTTATGCCTGCCCTCTAACCACTAGAGTGTTAGACTCTAGCTGCTCTCTCTTTAATGTGCTGTAACTGCTTGTCATTATCATCAGACATTATCAGAGGCTGTTGATGTACCTGAGCTATATGTGTTGTGTTACTGTGTTTCAGATGCTCCTAAGTTTTCTATACTTTACATCAATACTCCGGGTGGTCATTAATCCACCCTCAAAAATTGCCAAACCTCTGAAGAACAACAGCAATACTTTGGAACGACATCCGTCAGCGTCTAGTCTTCAAAGTCGATATTCCGAGTCAGAGCAGACGCGTCTGATTAATGGTACTTCCTGTCTAGTCACACTACTACCTGGTCACACTACTACCTAGTCACTTTACTACCTAGTCACACTACTACCTAGTCACACCATTACCTAGTCACACTACTACCTAGTCACACTACTACCTAGTCACACTACTACCTAGGCACACTACTACCTAGTTACATTACTACCTAGTCACACTACTACCTAGGCACACTACTACCTAGTTACATTACTACCTGGCCACACCATTACCTAGTCCCATTGCTTAGTAGTTCAAAGACATTTTATGTAAATTGAGTAATTAATAAACTTTATGAAAATCTTCATTAACTCGAAACTAAAAGTTCAGTTTAATTTGTCCTCTACCTTTTCGAGTGTAATGAGTTTAACCAATTTGTTTATCTTCTCTAGACTGTATTTATCTTATGTACAGGTCAGATGAATGGTACTTCATATAACAGGATGTATGGAGGCTTGTGACTGGCCATCTGGCGGAGAGAAAACCTTCTAGTCATTCTAATTGGACGTGATGCAATCTTGTACTAGTGCTAGTAGTGTCTTTTTGTGAAACTCTCAATTCTACCATCATTGTATCTGCATAGTGGTTAACTCTATGGCCAGTTTAACACAGTGTGCAAGAGTATAAATATGTGTATATCCTATATTTAGTAGTATATGAGGTGTTATTTTTGACAATCAGGGGAACGTCGGGTTATTTGCTCCTACATCAAACTTGGGTTACAAAAGATGTTAGCTTTAATTCTACACTTTATTATGAACACTTTACATAGTCCTAGGGCTGTACTATCAATCCAATGTGTGTTTCTACCATATTTTCATATTATGTTAATGCTAAGGACATGTTTAAAGCCATTGATTTATTTCTCTCAGTCCTGCGTTATAGCCTTAGCCCCCAGTCCCATTTCTACTTCTATTAGTGAGTAAAAATTGTATCACACAATATATGCCATCTGTTCTGTGATGCATTTTAATGAGGTTATTTTTAGTAAACCATTTTTTTTATTTATACAATTACTCCAAAATGATGGGTTTTCTTTCACCCTCTGGTCTTGTTACATCACTAGAGTGTGTGGAACTTATTAACGCTAACCAATATATTACTTTGTAATTTTTTACAATTTAGAAAGACAAAAATATCCCAAATGTATTATTCAACTGTAATGGATCTTCATATCACCAATCTATTTTCCTTATGCACATGTATTAATTTTAATAGGTTTGTAAAAATCAGATAAACAAATTTTAATCTTTGAAATTTGAGATATTCAACTTTTAGTAGACCTGTTTACAATCAGAGTGCCGTGTGATGAGATATAGAAATTCTAAAGTCCTGTAATCTACTGTTTTATTGTAGTTTGAGCAGATTTTTAGGAGGGTTTTTAGAATACGTTTTCTTACTTTGAGACTTTTGTTTAGTTGTGAACCAACTTTTATTTTTATTCTACTGTTTTGCATTATTTTATGTATTTTTTATACTTCAACAATGTTAATTATTATAGTTATGTTATAGTTATAGCATATCTTTAGAGTTTGTATTTTTCATTAATGTGCAGACTTTTTCTAAAATACATTAAATATATACTCTTTATTCAATTTGATAACGCTCGAGTTATTTCAATAATAATTTCGAGACATGTAGTTACATGTGGTGAAGCCCTCCTATAAAAACAGCTTTTAATAGTAGCTTTTTACGAGAATTGTGAATGTGCTTTTATCTTAAGTGCTAACCCTATAAATCAGCAGTTAGAAAAAATATTGGTTCTTCAGTTTTCTATCCTCTCCAAATGTCCAGTAGATCAAAAAATGTGGCAATGTAGGGCTGGATTAGTTGAAATTAAATAGATATGAAGATGAGGGGCTTGCTGGACAAATTAGTCATTTACTCATAACTCTTGGTGATTATATTTGAACATTGTCATCGTATATATGCTGATAAAACTTTTAAAATTAATACAACTAGATAATTATAATAATAACATACAATACAAAGAAATCCTCTTGGCTTTGCTTACATTTACCATCTGCAGCCAGTTGGACAGTGTATAGGCGATTTTCACTATACCTCGGAGTTGTCTCTTCTTTTATACTGCTCAATATTATCATGTGTATTACATATAATAATGTGTTCCATATAATATAGGTTTCTGTCACATAACAGGCTTGTTTTGAGTTGTTACAGCAGATCAACTTGACTCATCTGTTTCATCTCTAGTCAAAATAGATGTCAAAAATAAAGTTCTGAAAGTTAACTCCATTGACCTCTGCATGCTTCTTGACATATTTATAAGCTAGTTTCAAGTTACAAGAACCCCTGCATCATGTTATAAGTTATAAAATATTAAAATCCTCAACAAAGCAAACAGTCCATTTAGCTACAACATGTCAATAAATTGGTCAACAGCTTTAAACACGCTAGATTCTTGATATTTGCCAATTATTACTGTAATGTAGAGTATAGCGTATAGAATAAGAGAATATAGGCATAGTGCACACAACTCCTATTTCAAAAAAGGCAATCACAATAAATCACCTTACTAACGAGTCACTAGTCAGTATTTGTGTGTAATGTATTGCATTCTAGAAATGGAAAGCATAAAGGAAATTGTTGCATAATCTAAATACCAGATCCATAAGATTATTTGCTTATATGGTGATCGTGTTGATTCATTATATTTTCTTAAAAGTATATTATATATTTCCCTAAAAGTATATTATATATTTTCACTTCGAAAAGGCTATAACTATATAACTGCTATTTTTTAGA
This sequence comes from Bugula neritina, assembly GCA_964035545.1. Lineage (NCBI taxonomy): Eukaryota > Metazoa > Bryozoa > Gymnolaemata > Cheilostomatida > Bugulidae > Bugula > Bugula neritina. The sequence goes on from OZ037767.1 coordinate 30,515,731, forward strand.
CATGTTTAAAGTTTAATTGACATTATGTGTTTCATAAACAGACAACTCCGCATTGTAACTGAAGTCAATGCTCTGAGTAGCTAAAATATAAGTTGCAATATTTTGCTAAACCAAGCTCAATTCTGCAGGCAAAACTGGAGAGAGAAATGATATATATAGCTGCCATGTTGCTTCAGTTGCCATTGACAAAATGAAGATAACAAATCGAATGTTTCGTGACACTTAATCTGGTCATAAATGTATATAACATGTGCAATACAGTACACAGCTGGTGGAATGATTATTATGTTATATATTATATGTGTATTATCTCTGTTCTTTGACATTTCATGGTCTGTTGACTCTTCGTATTATTAATGGAATTGCTTGAGTACTTGTGTTATGCTTGCTAGATTATGCTGGTCTACTAGTGTATATAATCACTTCCCTCTCCACTAGCACTTGACTATCGCAGCAGCTATCTGTCGGAGAACTCGCTAACTCGAAACCATTTGTTGAAGAACTCGTAAGAATACATTGAAACCATGACTCACCGAGCTGGAAAATCTGGAATTAATGCCGAAGTACAAGACAAGGTATGCCATTCCACTCAGTCTTTTCGATTTCTTTCAAACTAGAATACAGTAAAATTTCTTTTATAATTCAGCTTATATTCATATAAATAAACAGGATGTCAGTTTGCTAGCTTTCCTAGTTTCTCATTAGGATATGAGTGATGTAGTCTAGATTCTTCTAGGGAACAATGTTCATTGAGTTAATTTTGAATAAGAAGTTGTTTTATAAGTAATTATTATAGCTTCAAAAGCGGCAAGTATTATAATTAAGAAAATTGTGAAATATATAGTAATGTGCATATATTTACTCTAATAACCATATAGAAACAAAGCTACAAATCCATTACATAGTTACTTTCCATATAAAGAAATGAATAGGTACATATATATGTATTTCAAAAAGTATAAATTGTGACAATACATCTCCATAAGAATGTAAATGAAACAGTGAATGTTAATTTTGAAATGTAAAACAAACATCTCTTCATTTCCTTTCCATATTATAAGCCATATCAACACTTTACACATATATTTTATATCTGACTATGTAGTTTCATCACAAACTGTGGGTGTTGGTAGAGTTGTGCTATCCTGAAGTGAATAAATTGATGAACACATCTTCTGTATTTCCACAGGTTATAGTCAGTTGGTTTATTTATTATTTGTTTTCAACGGATGTTGTTCAATGTATGCATGCATATTATTAATCTGTGGTTATTATATAATTAAAGCTTCTAACAGTTTTCAACAGAGGGTATAAAAGATGCAAATTTGACTTTGCTATAACATAGCTTTGAGAACATTTAGTGAAACATGGAATGCTCTGTGATTTATGGGCTAAAGGAGATTGACTAGAGTAATAATGTTATGTATATTTATATTTTATATTTCCTAAAAAGACACTATATTTGATTGGGCAGAATATGGGGCATTTTAAAGATATGTACATTTAATATATCACACTTTTTGCAACTCCCATACATGTGTTGCCCTAAATACCTCTTACAAAATAGTATACAAGAGCTCATATTGTTTCTATTGGATGATTATTTTGCGTATGCGGTGTAGCATATAGCTTGACAAATGCAGACTGCACTTAAAGGGGCTGTCAAAACATTATAAGTAGACATTGTGTTCAAGAACGCTGCTATGCTGATTAGTGATGCATAGCGCGGGAAAGCGGCACATGTAAAGAAAAAATTAATTTGCTATTGTAGCTATTTTCAGTGCGGATTTGAAGTCCTCCCATACTGTTTGCTACTTAACTGTTTAGAAATCAACTAACATTGGTGCTAAAACAAACAATTACTGTCCTAGAATATTGGAATGCACATTTCATTTTGGTTTTAGAAACTGAACTCATACTCATTGTTGTTGTTACGAACGACTCAACTCATCTGCCCTCAATAATACTTGGCATAGTACTATAAATTTATTTTAAAATTCAATACACTATTAAATATTGTAAAAATGGCATCTACTAGAGCTACCAAAAGTGGTGTTAACAAAGACATTCAGGACAAGGTAAGAACTACTACTAGTAGTAGTACTACTACTACTAGTGGCACTGATATCGACTGACTTCTTATAGTTATTGTGCTTGAGTTGGAGTTTGTTAAATTCACAACCGGCTCGTATTTGTAGGTTTGTCAATTTCGTATAGTACGTTGTCATTGTCATTGTGATTAATTATTTTCCCATTCCAACAGCTCCGCCAACATTTAATAATTAATTTAGCTATTACTAGCAGTAACTGAAATTGAATAATAAGTTAAAAATAAATACATCAATATTAGCAATAGACATTGCAATAAGTTTAGGTTATTATGAGTAAATTCATATTGATGTTTATATTATAGTTTCAGTACTTTTGGTTTACATTTCATATTTATATTATATTTCAATTTGTTATAAATACTATAGCATTAGCAAAATAATAGTATAGCAAACAATTATTTTATGTTTTTAAATTTATTATTTCATACTTTGAATAGAATGTTTTCATAAGTGCCATTATTTCATAGCTATTGTTATTGTACTTTTTACTTGCTCTTATAGTTAAAGTTATAGCTTACAGTTACTCTTAGTCTTGTTGCAATGACTATCGTTATTTTACTCATTATGGTTATGATTATGATAAATATCATGATTATGCTTGCTGATTGCGACAGTAGTATATAACCCAGACATTAATTTAATATCATTTATAATCATAACGGTTAACAATCCTGGCATGTCAAACAAATTATTACTAGTAAGCATTACCCAGATTTATTTAACAAGCACAAATGCCTTAAATGGTCAACATTAGATTTAGACTGACATCAAGTAATGATTGTGGAAAATGTGTTGAATTCAAAGTTACAATGAGTTAAATTAAGTTTGACCAGGTACTGAGCTGATGAATCAAATGAGCAAATGGTATAGTGTGTATAGTATGTTGTGGCGTGTATTTAGATTATTATGGTGTCAGTTGCAACAGATGAATGAGTAGGAGAAACTATCACACCAATACTCCTTAGTATATATAGTCACACCAATACTCCTTAGTATATATAGTCACACCAATACTCCTTAGTATATATAGTCACACCAATACTCCTTAGTATATATAGTCACACCAATACTCTTGTGATATCATCACAGTCATAGTAGTTAACCCATGACTGTGATAATATTATCTGCCATTTTGTTGCTCTCTGTAAAAAAAACTTTTGAAACAAGCTGTTTGAAGTTTGCTCTTTTGGAGCATGAAAATTATCTTCCTATTCAGTACTTTATACAAGCATTTGTGTCACGCAGAAAAAAAGTCATTAGTGATCATTCTTATCTAAAGTATTAGCTTTGCACACAACACACCCAACTAGCTGCTGATAACTATAAGACCCAGTCGATCTACAATTAGTTACAAGATGCATGACACTGATAGCTACAACCTCTATGTAACTTGTGGGCGAGGTTTTCACTCTGCTTCACCCTGATCATCCACCAGCATTGCTGGCATTCCAAACTCATAACCATTCACTTTGACTTCATCTTACTGATACAATCTCTTCATATTCTACTCCAGTAGTTTCTTAATGTATTAAACAATCCGGTAGGCATTTGGAGCTGATGTGGAACTTCCTTTTCTTAACTGTACTAAATTGACTTTACTTGATTCAGTTGGACAATTTAAGCATTAAAAATAGTTTCTGAGAAGATTCAGTTTTAGGAAAAAACTTTTATGAAAGAAATGTTTATTCAAAACTTTGGACTACGCTTTGGCCAGTTTTTATGTAACTCCAACTTTCACCACCAACTTAGGGACTGTTAGCTACAAGTAGAATAATTTTCCTGCCTCATCCATCCAGAGTTCGCCGTTGCTACTAATTAGTCTCAAGATGATAAGCTTTGCTTGCAAATTTTCATTTAAACATGTTTGATGAAATTATTTTTATCAATACGGGCATGTAAGCTGGTATGATTAAATCTTTTATCTCGATAATAAAACACCCCTCTCTGCATTCACGCTGAGCACTTGGTGTGTATAATACTCAGTACAGTATATTGCTGCAAGTTCATCACCCTTTAACAATGCACTGCTTTATACCCACTAGTTAGAAGTACTTGGCATACGTGAACTAGTAGTTCACGTATGACAAGCAGCCAGCATAAAACACTGGTCATGTAATCAGGACTCACATTGAGTGGAGAGTACTTGCCAAAAAGTTTTTATTTTTAATTTTTAAAATCAGCATAGATTTTTCAGAATGCAACATAGTCTGGGTTCTAGCCAATAATTGAATGTTCCCGCCCACCCTATTTCATTTCCAACCCAACTTCCTACGTAGTAATAGAAACTTAAGCTAATATATACATCACTGTGTAATGACAATGCCCATAGTTAATGCTCCACCTAATACATACCAATTAGAGCAGTCATCATAATTTATGTTACTTGAGAGGCTACACCTAGCATATTTAAACCTAACCTATTGTCAATGTGAAGTCACATTCACTTGTTAGATTTGAGATAAACTACATAGTGCATTCTTTAGGCAGCATTGTTCAGGCAGCGATAGTATGCTAGTAAAAATGTCAAACTCGTCTCTGCTTTGTGAAACTGGAGTAGGAGTGTCAAAATGTGACTCACTAACTCACATTCCAGTCATATTTGTTAACTGTTCAAGTATCTGCGTTACTCATCAGTAGTTGTGATGTCAATGTGATACTTCGAAATAATAAAACTAGTTATTCACTCAAGGGTTTAGTTGCAATATTAGGTAAGGTGGTTACGTGAATAATATATATAATATTTATGTTATTGATAGCTCTGAAATATTTAACTGTGGTTTCCTGTGTGACTTTCATGCTACAGTATATTGATCTACAATTGATTCATACATTCATTTCATCACCAGTCATTCCACTTATAATGCCTGAACCAACAATAGAATGTTGAAATATTTATTCACTGACACTAAATGTTTGTGTTGCTGGTTGAGAATGTTTACTGAGGCAAAGAGCATGACTTGTGTTGTCCACCTATGCTAAACGTTGACATTTTTTACATAGTTAGATGCTCTGCTCAGTGCTGTGTTCCCATGCAATAGCCATGCAGGTAAGATGATCCGGCAATCAACTTGAGGGTTAGATAACCTTTTGAGTGTTTACACAAGGCTATAAATTGAAGTTTAGCGGAGTGGAAGTCTCCCCACTGCTGTAAATAGCACAGTTCCATAGCAAACAGAAGAAGGCAGTGTTTGTCAACCTCTCCATAGTCCTGGAGTATAACCCAGTTACTTGTATAACTTGTTAGTACTCACATACTATAGTCTAGGATTAAGAACAGATGAAATCATGTCTCAAGTTGAGAAAAGTAGTTTCAGCATGCTGCCTGCTATATGTGGTAGCATTCAAGTTACATTGGCAGCTTTGAGCGGCAGCAATACAGTTTCTGGTAGACCTTCACCTGATTGATCATCTGGCATCAGATGTTTTGATGTAAAGCTGCCAAACTAAAAAACCCAATGTAAAATTTGCTCCTTTAGAATTCAGAGAACGGAGAACTTTGAATAGTCTAAGACTCTAAGTTCTTTCATCTTGATAAATTTTGAATTTGTGTGGGAAAATGTTTCTTCTGCTAGCATCATTGCTGTTTGGTGTGATATAGTGTAATAATATTTTATAGTTATGTATTATAATATCATTAAATTATTATGTTGTCATACATAAAGTGCTACAACATTACACCATGTGTGGTTAGGATATTAGTGCAAGTAAAAGAACTTAGTATTGATTTGTCTGTCTACTGGATGGAGATTAGATGCAGTAGCTTGTAGCAGTTTACAAAGACTATAAATCCATACGGCTGTGTTACATGGCAATACTAAGTCTAATCAGGATTGAAACAGGCGATTGAGTTAGTCTGTTTCAAGTCCCAGTCTGGGACACTGAAATGTACTTGGTGATGAGAGAAATGTTTAAAGGTTGTATTTCTGTACAAGGTGAGATGCTGTAACCACAATCCTTTGTTTTCCAGTTGAACGCCAAGTACGACGCAGAACTTGCTGGGCAATGCATGGTTTGGATCAAGTCTCAGATCCAAGATAGCTCGATGAATACATCAGGGGTGGCTAATAATGTGTATGATGAACTCAGGTCTGGTCAGAAACTAGCCAGGTGAGGTACTAAGGCTAAATAGTAGCAACTGAGCATGCTCACAGCTGCTTCCTGGTGTATTGATTGTATTAATTAATGTGGAAAATATAATTACTGAATTATAATTAGAATAGATGTGATAGTTGCCACTGGAGTCCAATGCAACTGTGTAGTCACTTTGATCTCTCATTTCTCTGTATGCAATAGTCATTTCCTCGGTGACAAAAGCAAATATAAATTAATCCTATATTAATAGGTTGGTAAATGTGATTTCCCCTGGAAAGATATCCCAGAAGGCAATAGACGGTGCAAAGATGACGTTCAAGCAGATGGAGTTGATTAACAAGTTCACAGACGTCTGCAAGAGTCTGGGAGTGCCGGACCACGAGTGCTTCGCCACTGTTGACCTCTACGAGCAGCAGAACATGAACCAAGTCATTACCTGCCTAGCAGCTCTTATGAGGAAGGTATGTTACCATGGCGACCAGTACTATTTCCTACCTTACTGCGCCAAAGAGCAACTTCCTGCCCCATTAGCTCTGGTCACAGGAAATGACTCATGAAGTACTATTGAGCCATAGCTAAGCCGTTAGGAAATGCTAGTAGCAGTTTATTAGGCAAAAAGTTGGCAGTGTTTGTTCAGTGGATTATAAAATTCAACAAGGGGCTTTCATTACAGTTATTGAGTTACTGCAGTGACCTAGTTAATATTGAAGTTGTTCTTTATCAAGTTTATACATGACCTACTTTTTGCAACAGAAGAAGGCTTTTACTGCTAGACAGTGTCTATTCACAGAGCCATGTTCTTGACTTACCCCTTGTTTTATGATATGCTATATAATTGTATGTTTCTCATAAACATTAGCTTAGTGTTACTGTGTGCTGTAGTAGTTACTGTGTGCTGTAGTAGTCACTGTGAACTGTAGTAGTCACTGTGTACTGTAGTAGTCACTGTGTACTGTAGTAGTCACTGTGTACTGTAGTAGTCACTGTGTATTGTAGTAGTTACTGTGTGTTGTAGTAGTTACTGTGTACTGTAGTAGTCACCGTGAACTGTGCAATATTGATTTTTACTGTATTACAAGTTTTTTACTCTAGTTAATTGAAAGGATAACTCCCAGCGATCAAGTTGAATGCAGCTATTATATAATCATGGCTGTTGTAGTTTGGCCTCGGACCAAAAGAAGCTACAAAGAATGAAAGAGAATTTACAGAGGAGCAGATGAAGGCCGGGCAGACCGTCATTGGCCTACAGATGGGCACAAACAGAGGGGCCTCTCAAGCTGGCATGAGTTTCGGAAAAGCCAGACATATCGTAGACTAATTATCTTATCACCCGGTTTTAGATTCTAAACATTTCCGTGACCACATTCTATGATTATATTCCACAAGCATCTATATTTTTAAAATATACAATCAACAAAACTGTCGGTAGCTTCATTTAGAATGGCTAATAAATATTATCCAAAACCAATATTATTTGTATGTCTCGTCTCATATCTTCTATTTTCCTATTTAATAGATTGATAAAAACTGAAAGCCTACATCTTACCAGTTATGTTATTTAATATGTCTCGGAGCACAAATTAAGTGATCCAATTTCTTTCCTCTTTTTTCTTCATCATTTTGATAAATTAATAAAATCATAGTTCAAAGAAATATGCTTGTAGTTTCGACTATACAGTAATATATGAATAAAACATTTCTTTTGTTACCAATAAAAGTCTACGTAGATTCTGGTTGTTTTGTGATTCAAATCAGCATTCAAAATAGCAGTGTAGTAAATACAAAAATAAAATTTATTATAATAGTATTATATAAGATGACAATAAATATTAATGATTTTGAAATCAATAATAGCACCCTGCTTATCACTAAACACTAGCATGATCTAAAACCCTATCTAATGCTAATTTATGATTTACAACTTTTTTTTTACTCTATTAAGCCAATTTGCTGTTTTTTCTGGGCTCTTTTTCATGCTCCTGAAAGGGGCAGCTTCTACAAAACAACATGTTCATTTTAATCAGCAAATACAATACATGCACTGCAGTTGAAGTAATAATATACAACAAATATGAAGGCAGTATATATAACATCAAAATAAGTATATAAATGATTTATATAATTATGATAACTATGGAATAAATCTTATATATGAATGCTGTATAAAATAATCAAAGCAGTTTTTCTCAATCTACTCATAATGAAAACCTAACAGATGATGGAAGGCTACTTACAAACATTATTGGGAGTTATCTACTTATATGAGGAAATGTTTCAAATATTAGCAAAGAAAATTGTAGCCAGCAGAATCTGGGTCAAAGTTAGAGGAGACAGCAGGATGGAAGTCGGGCTGCTATTCACAGAATCTCCAGCAGCTGCTGCCCTGTAACCAAACAGACAGACAGATATGATGTGTTCATTGCATCACAAGTCAGCACAGAATATAGAGTTGATCAGACATTTACATTTACTGGTCAATGCGTGTGAACGTATTGACTTGTCTCCCCCATTTCTAGTGGCTAGCAAATAAGTCTAGCAATAAAATCAAAGCATATATTTGAGTTTTCAATGTCAAGAGATTAAACAAAGTTTATATATCTGTAATATATAGTATATATTACTTGATCTTAGAGTCTTTATTGAATTGATCTATAGTACTGTGTTGTTTTCTGTAACCCATACCAAAAATACTTACAACATAATATTTTACTTCAAGAGCAAGTAAGAAACACTTACAGAGAGTTGCCTTCTCTCTTCCTAAGTAACCAAGATTATACCAATTCATGGCATAGAGTAGACAACTACCATTTCTACTTTATAGCTCAGAGTTATAGTATAACTCTGCAAAAGTCATGGCTTGCACTGGTCGGTATTTTTTGTTAAAACTACACTTTTCAATTTTATAAATTGATTATTGCCAAAAAAAGTCAGCCCCATTCTGTCTGAAGAATTTAGATGAATAATTTCTTTAAATCTATTTTCTTGTTAAAGCAGCACAGTGGCCGGGTGGTTAGAGCGTTGACACTAAGCCATGAGCATCAATCCTGGCCGGGCTAATGGTGATCACATTAGGAAAATGCATTCAGTCATAAATACTCCTGTACCATACACAGCCTTTAGTCCACTTCAGAGCCTTCCTTTCTTGGGGGCGAGAGGAGAATATATTTCATTTAGAGAAATCAAATAAAATAGACAACTACTAAGCATTACGCTGACTCACCTTACACTTCCTCTTCTAAAGAGAGGGGATCTGCAGCAGCCAGCACAGCATTTCTCTCTGCCGTTACATTGGACGTCATCTACACACGACGCATCACAAAAGGTGTCAGGTTTTCTAGGACAGCGACCAGGCTTTAGGATACTAGCAGGAGGGATAACTCTAGTAGTCGGATTCCTAGTTGATGTGACAACTCTAGTGGTTGTGGTAGTGGTTGGAACTATACAGCAGTGATAACATATAACTTATATATACCATAATATAATATAACACAATATAGTATTTTATGACATAATATAATATAATATAATATGATATAACATAATATACGCAATTAACCATATGATTCATGCTAAACTACAACATATCAAAAACCTCATTGACTTTGGACCAAGTTCAAACAGTCGTGAAAGAATCTATCTTTTAAGCCTTATATACCCAAAACTCCTTTGGATCACAGTTAATAGATGATGCTATGTTAAATGTTATAAATTCATTATCTAGTTTGTCTACAAGACGGACTAGTGTCTATAAGGAAGGTCTTTCATGTCACAGACACTTGAGTTTCTCAAGTTATTGCTGATACTTGAGTTTCTCAAATTATTCTTAAGCTTACCTGTAGAAGGGGGGAGTGTTGGCTGCAGGATAGGACAAACATCTTCAACAGTTGTCTATAAATAAACATGAGCCTTGTGTTATTACGACAATCTAGTTTCTAAATATTAATAATCATATGAAGATATATTATATAAATATTAATCTATCAGGTAATTTATGAATGAACTAATGAAGCCACCTATAATGTTTAATACGTAGCTTATAAATAAGGATTTAATTGACTTTTATGGGTTAGAAATTTTAATCCTTAATGTTATACCTGTATAACCACAAGTCTCAAAACATAAATGTTAATCTATATTTATAAAAAAATTAATTGCATCTTTAATTTATTGCAGCTAATCTGTAAGCTGTTTCTCTATATTTTACAATGAAGTTTATAGGAGTGGTATTAATTATCACACATGGGTGGAATGAAATCAGGTTAGAAAGCAGTACGATGTTGAGGGATGTATTGATAGAGTAGAATACTGTCACCTATAAACAATAAGTTTAGCCTGTGCTCAATACATACATAATTTCCTGGCACATTAGCACCACAGTATGGGTTGATAATAGATTGCCATTGTCCTTTCACCGAGTCTATAGTATCTTCTGCGCCACGACACGCATATGTAATGTTGAACCCAAAATAATCATAAAATCCATTTGTTGCTTCTTCTATACAAGCAAATGGGGACTCAAGGATTCTAAAAATAGAAAAATCCAGTATTTTTACAACAAATAAGGCTTTGAGAGTAGAATGAAATCGTGTGACAAGAGCAACCAACTCTGTACATGTTTATTCATTTTCTGCCATAGGAACAGTAAAGTTAGACTTTGTTTATATCATTCACTAGCTCAAGATTTTGCAGCTAAATGGGTTAATTATCAAGATGTTAATAATTTAACAACAAATCTAGTTGTCATGGTAAAATAGCTTACAACATTTTGGTTTTCAAATCAAAATGGCAATTGATGACTCAATATAACTTGCCAACCAATCACTGAAGTTATTTTTAGAAATTCAAACCAAAATGTCCTAGCCATAGTGACATCCTTTTCCAGCTGCCATATGCAACAAACTGACAGGTGTCATGTATAACAGTAGCACTTACTGACAGGTGTCATATGCAACAGTAGCACTGACTGACAAGTGTCATATACAACAGTAGCACTGACTGACAGGTGTCATGCAACAATAGCACTTACTGACTGGTGTCATATACAACAGTAGCACTTACTGACAGGTGTGTGTCAAGTTGTCAGCCATGGCAGGTATGCTGTCCATTCGTTGATAAATTCCATAATTAGCTTCGGTGTCCTAAAATATACATGACATTTGAATTATTATATAGTGGTAAGACACATGTTTTGCATTTGAATGATAATTCAGTATATAATGCTAGACTAGTCTGAGTGAAGAATTGTCTCACCTTTAGCTGTTTGAAGCAAAAGAGCGTGACTATGCCTTTACACTGGTAATTGTATGTCGCACTCAGACTACACTCCGTGTCCCAAATAAACTTCTGGGACTGCAGAAATCTCCTGGCAGGAGTGCAGTGACCAGAGCAGTTCTGTCCACTAGCTGACAGCAAGGTTGTCAAACATTCTGCGTGTCTATAAAAATGTAGTCAATAGGGGATGTAAGACATCCGTTATAAGAGATTAGGCAACATATTGCAGTAATAACTTAATGCCCCACCCTTAAAAAACCATGCCATGACATCATCAGATGGTTCAAACTAAAGCCTGGCATTTTCAAAGCTGCACCACGAATAGGGAAAGAAGGAAAGCAAGACATGAGGTGGTCACTGCGTCACTAGTAAGCCAGTAATCTCTCTCAAACTAAACAGATAGCTGAATCAGTTCTACAGAAGGTGTCACTAGTAAGCCAGTAATCTCTCTCAAACTAAACAAATAGCTGAACCAGTTCTACAGAAGGTATCAGCAGCCAGATGTAATGGAGATAAGCTAAATTATAGCAATAATCTACAGAGATTACATCTGATATAATATTAATCCTTGTTTATTCTATAGGGAGACACCAAGATGGTGCATGTAAGTAAAGCCATCTAGCCTAGTAGTGACACTGGATGGTGACATCTAGCAGTGACGCTGAATGGTGACACTTCAGCGTGTCACAATACGCTGGTACAAAAAGCAGAAGTGATGTAACCAAACAACTGAATCTAAACTCACTCTGTGAGAGAGTCACCACAGTTTGACCTTCGGATTTTATCACATCTATGTGTGTCAGCCAATCTGCAGCCTACAAAAATTTGTTCAACTCTTTAAGAAAACTAACAAAATTTAGTAATAACTTAAAAAATCTTTCAAATTTGAAAAATGAAAGTTTAACACTTAGCATCTACTAATGTAAGCTACAATAAAGATTGAATGCATAAAATGGTAATCTGTATGGATATAGTAGATAACGTGTAAATAGTATGTGTATAATATTGCACCGTATGTCTATATAGCATATGTGAAGATAATATGTGTAGATAAAAAGCACAACATTCTTGTAGATCATACAAGACTCCTAGCAACATATTAATCCAATTGCGAAAACACTTGGTCAACAGAAAGCCAATTTAAAAACTTTTTAAAATTTACAAAGCAGAAATTGACAGCAAAAGCATTTAGCTTTAGAACTATAGATAGAAGTAACTTACTAGTATGACCTGGTGTGTACCTCTCTTCACAGTATAACAGATCAACCCGGCGAGTGCTTTTATAGTCTAAGGAAGTTTCTACCTCTTCAATTTCTGCAGCTGAGATGTTCATAAAACATTGGTTGTAGCAGTTGAGGACCTCTTTATACTCTCTAGAACCAAATATATTGCAAATGAACTGGTTGTTGTAGTGAAATAGCATAGAAATGCTTCATGCCAAGCCCAAAAGTGTCGTATAGAGCTCATAGCTACACAGTACAGAGATCGTGTATCTCACCTGCAAGTCTTAATACCAGCCAATTCATCAGAGTTGGTAATGTTTGGATTTTGATCATAGAAGTTGAGGTAAGTGTACTGCTGGAACCTGTCATAGGCATACCTGGACTTGATAATACATTCTTTGCACAAAGCTGAAACAAATCCACGCCATTGTGTACTGCCAACCACAAAGTAAATAAATTGATAGATACGTACCTAGATTAAAAATATAATTTAAAACTCAACTAAAAACTGTAACCAAAAGCTTATGTATTTTAAAACAACTATTGCAAGAGCTCACAGCAAACAGATGGAAGAGAAAAGAAACCTGAAGTTTTAGACATGTAGAGTAGAGGTTGGGGTTAATATATCAGGATAGTTTAGGTTATGTATTATTTTAATGGTCATTATAGTAATAAATGCAAGCCCACAGTAACATTATTTTAGTGATTTAATACGATTATAGGATTTACTACCTAATCTGCCCGTAAATGAAAATGTAGTAAGTAGAGAACACAGAAACGTGTCTGATATACCATTTGATCTCTCAGCTTTCTACTTTCTAAGCTGTCTTTGTAATGTAAATGAACCATGATTTATTATGTAACATTTAAAAGAATATCTCTCATAGATGCTGACAACTCAGCTTATGCGAATGAATATTTAAAGATAATTGAACCTAGATATAAGAAATCATGTTTAGAAGAGCACCTCCTAGCACATGCAATGTGTGTCAGTATATAACTCACCATCTGCAGCTGGTTGTCTTACACTTCTAGCCCTAAAACCATAGAATAGATAATCCTAGAGACAGAATACAATGGGTAGAATATAATTGCTAGCATATGATTAATATAATATAATTAGTATAATCCCCATAATCTATTGTTATAGGCATTATGACTGTGGTAACAAATAATTTGAGCATTATTGTAGTATTTTCTTTCTGTTGCATAGTCTAGGAGGATAAACAGAAACTACATACATAATATAAATCAGGAATTACTCTAAAAACATAATCTTCTTCAGCTGTCACCTTATGTCCTGGTGTCCCTACCAGATAACACCATTAGGATTTAGTGTGGAGACTTAGCATTAAGATTTAGCCTAGGATTTAGCAGATAGTCATTATAGCCAGGTGCTCTCTCAGCCACCATGCAACGCATATCTGTTGGAACTCCATACCAATTTGTAAAGCCAGAAATGCAGAAGTGTTAGGATGCAGATGGGAGGTTACAGATGTAGTAGTCTACCAGTGTCTACTAGTGACCTAGTTACGTATTTACAGACACACCAGGGGGATACTTTGTCATCCCTTGCTTAAACATATTATCATTCAAACCGAGCTGAGAAGTCTACCAAAGCGTTACTAAGTAACACATTATAGTTGTAGACTCAAGCCCCTAAGACAGCTGCCCTATCCTCCTGCCTTCCAACTATACTGTCTTATTTTCCAATATAAGTCACAATCTATAATCCCACGCCTAGACAATGTGAGCCGTTTAGTTGAGCATCATTGGCTATGGGATCTTTGCTTAGAACTGAGTGAAATAATGTAACCTCTTTTCACACACCATTAGCCTTTAACTCAGCCCTGCAAGTCACCACTCGTGCTGAGTTACACCACGTACTGATTCAACTGCCATTTTAGACTCATAGAGCAGCCGTGGTCTAGGGGTTAAAGAGTACTGGCTTAATAAAACCCAAAGTCATGGGTTCAATCCCCAGTAAAGGCCAATGTTGATGTTAGGAAGAGCATCCAGTCATAATTTCTCCTTATTCACAATATAAAACAAGTCCTTAGCACGCTTTAAAAAACTCTTTCTATAGGGGTTTCTCACGAGGATAGATAATTATAAAAATTTCGTGATTTTTAGACTCAAAATAAATATAAGAGTAATACGCACCCAGCCTTTTTATCTGGGATAAGTCTGTATGCATCTTCTGCCGAAATTTCTAAAAACTGTTCGTTGGTGATGGCTAACACGGAGACCAGTTCTACAGAATAGAGCTTACTGTGATGTACTGCCTATAATATACTTACTATGGTGTACTTACTATAATATACTTACTGTGATGTACTTACTATATGTACTTACTGTGGTGTACTTACTATATGTACTTACTGTGGTGTACTTACTATATGTACCGACTATAATATACTTACTGTGGTGTACTTACTATGACATACTTACTATGACATACTTACTGTGATGTGCTTACTGTGATATACTTACTATAATATACTTACTGTGATGTACTTACTGTGGTGTACTTACTGTGATGTATTTACTGTAGTGTGCTTACTATAATGTACTTAGAGTTATGTAAACATTCGCATCAAACCTATCTGCACCCTGATCATGATTTAAATATTTTCACTTAGAATAACGAGGAAGCATATATTTAGATATCCAGGGATATTGATGTTTTAAAATTATGCACATATTGTAACATGTATGAGTATTTATTGTTTATAAGTTGCAATGTATGATGATAGTAATAGTCATGTTACAATATAATATTTTCTATAAATACTATAATTGAATTTAAATAATATTTTGACACATGATAAGGAATTTATAAAAATGATTAAGAATATTTCAGCTTCTACATATAAAAAGTCAATTGAGCAAAAAGTGTGCCTTTTGCTATAAATTACAGACAGTAAAATTGAGCAGTCATTCACCCCATAACTCAAGAATGTCAACTCACCAGTATAAGTCAGAATGATGCCGGCTAAAGTCAGCAAGTTCATATTAGCAAAGGCAGCCTCCTTATCAGTTCCTTTATGCTCTATGGAACTATACTATGTATATGTTGAATAACCAAATGTTAAGATGTTGTTAAATTGTTAGATCTGTACTAGAGTTACCAGATATCAACAGCTTTTCACCACAGTACTGTATAACCTCAATTGTGAGCATGCTTTAGGACATGTTTTAGATTGGAAGTCTGGCAGAAAGTAAATAAATTATTAAAATGTAAAAATGACAATTAATAGAATTGTTCACCATGCATTTTATACAATCAAAATAAAAATATTCCCTATCTGCGTTGAGAAGAAACCTAGTAAAGAGCATAAAAAACCAGGTGTTACAGTAAAGTGGAGGTAATCCAAAACTAGAGGGTGAAGGCCGGATTAATGAACCGTGCAAAGTGATGGGGCGGAACAAATGGCTTTGTACCATGTGAACTGATGAAAGAGACATAATTAAAAAGATATATAAAATAGACTCAAGTTTTAAAATTTTGTATTTGATGTTTTGGGGTACAGGAGAGAACCATTCGATGAAAGGTGAAATATAACTTTAGAGAGCTAGGTACTGTTACTGGCATCATATATGATGGGATACACTCACTTAACTTCTGATTCTTACATTTCAGTTTATGATTTGTACATTCATAAAGAAGGCTTTCTTCATGGTGGGTTTTCTCTCAATCGCTGCACCCATTTCACCTGAGCTTATTTTTGTGTAATATTCTGAAATGTTGAAATGTAACTAATCCTAAAGTAGAAGCAAGCGTTTCTGTTTCAAGCTACCAGATAACTGGGCAAGGAGAATATGAAGTCTTGTGTACTATAAATGAATCATATAAACTTTACTTAGCAATCATGTGGAGGTTTTCACTCTACATACTCTTAACCTACAACTTATCTAACTAGTACCAGGCCAATCTATTGTGGGAGTAATACTCAACAGCAATTCAGACTCTATTGTGTAATTATACAGGGTTATATAACATATTATTGCAAAGCTATTTACATCAATTGTATTAGTTGATAATTTTTTGATTGTTGGATCAAAGTTCCCAATGCTATGTATATAATTATATATAAATGGAAGGGGAATCGCTCGTAAAGTCAGGACCCAATGTTTGCATTATTGCACTCACTGTTAGTCTGGGTACCAGGTAGATCGGGTGAGAGTAATCGGTCTGGAAATGTTGAGAAAACTGAGGGTCCTGGTGTCCAATGAACAGAGGCTTGTGTGGGCGGAGCTTCTGCAATGGTGCAACCTTCTTTTTATATTCTGTGTAGTAGTAGAAATAGGTGAGTAGAATTAATTAAAATCAGTACTAATACACAGCAATAACAAATAATGAAACTGTCAAACAGCCTATGAAAGCTGAAAATAGCTAAGAACTTTGCTGTGAAAACTGGAAAATTAAGATATTTATTCCAAATTACCACAGCAAGTTAGTCCAATACAATTGCAAAATTATTTTCTTGAAAAAAGTTCACACATTTCCAGAGTGTTTGTTTAGAAAGGCAATTAAACATTAAAAAACCTTGTGCTTGAAGTAGAGAATGTGCCTTTAGTTCACATAAACTGAGAGTTAGTTTAGTGAAGAAGGCATTCTAATGGGTGGTTGAGTACTCCACCCCACTCCAGGGCAAACAAAAGTTTTAACATACAGAAAAACTTCTTTTCTTACTCATACCATAACATCCCAATATGCAGAGAAAAACAGTTTATAAACATATGCTATAATATATAAATGTGTAAATTTACACGAAGTACAGTTTAAACTCATAGAATTGGTTTCAGTAACCTGGTTTGTCACATGTATGTATATAAAGTGTTTACACTTATAATCTATGCTAAGCCAGTTTCAAAGAAAATTAATTATGCTTGCATCCGGCCTGGTTACTACCTGAGACCCAACCAGCCTGTGACAGCTTCAGTTAGCTGAGTCTAATGTGCTGTTTTATTGCTGGACTGTCAGTGATAAACTGATATCGAACCATTAGTATGATTAATGAGAATATAAAGCTCTTCTCACCATTACCTAATTCAATAAATATTATTGCCTACCTGGAATGATGTGGCTTTAATCAAGAAAGAGTAACTCTTAAAGGGTGTTTCAGCTATAATTGATCTGTTTTCGCCAACTTCCAATAATTGCCATCCATGTTCTGAAATGAAGCAGTAGTCTTTAACTATTTCACCATTTGTCAAAATTCTAGAAAATAAATTTAAACTTGCACCATCCAATGTGCTGAACTGATTCTAGCCATGGCAAGTGGATTATGGGTGGTCAGCTCTGGACTAAAGCCATTTTTACGAGGACACAACTCCAATGTGCTGCCAGCTCTGCTGCTGACGTCTGGCGTGCTGACAGTTGGATTGTCAGCAGTGGGATATGTTGGTTCACTGCACATTGCATCACAGTACGCAGATGAGAAATTCTTTGCTATCAAACAGCTGATGTGGTTTGAGCTACTGGGCTTTCTTTTAGGTGAGTTACACACATCAGATTAACTTCATAACAATTTAAAAAAAAGATTTTTCAAAGACAAGGGAATGAAGGTGCAGCATTAATAACTAAACTATTATACTTAATTGTGATTATTTGCTTTTGATGATTATATGTCACAAAAATATATTAAACTAGAAATTCTTTTAACCTTTTCTAAGGCTTGTCATTGAATAATTCATCACAATAACAATAGAATCGCTATAATTTTCATTATAAATATAAATTGCAAAATAGTCATTTGCTAAAACCTATAAAGAAGTTATTACCAGATGCATTTGCTAAATGCACATTTGCAGTTACATCTGTTTGCTAAAAATTCAAAAGACTTTTACTACATCAATAAAACTTAGTTTGGTACAAAAAGTCATAGAATAATTATATAGTAATTTATCCCACTTCTTTTCGATAGCAATATTCAGCTGTGTTCTTGGCATCACCAGCTTTACTATAGTGCATGGAGACATTTTATGGGCGGCTGAGAGGGGTGTTAGAGCTGAACTCTCGCAGTACTCAACGTCTGCTGCGGCCAAACTCAGACTAGATAACTTACAGACAAAGTTCAGATGCTGCGGGGTGAATGGATACAGGGACTGGTTCACCGTCCCTTGGCAAAAATACACCAGCAAGTAGGTCAATAATAATTAAATTAATACATTATTTTCAATTGAAATATAATTATTATTTTTATATGTCTAAGAAATGCTTATTTTATTGCATAGTTTTAAATCTGACAAATCTAAATCACAGAGCCAGCATGTTTTCTAACTAAACTGTGCTATATTTAGAGGTCAAGATAACTTAGAAGACAGTGTACCTTGGAGTTGTTGTTCCCCTAAGTCTTCCAGACCTTGCATTCACTTTCTAGTAACTCAGAACGTTCAACACAAAGCTTATTCTTATCCAAGTGAGTGCTGCATCAAGTTGATAATTAATAGGAATAATTATTTTCAAAGTAATCAATAATAAAACACAAAATAAAACACTAAATAAAAAACTTTATATCATGTAACTAACGCTAGTAGTATTAGTAGATAATAGAAAATGTACGAGGCAATGGGTTGACTAAAGTTTTTGAATTGCAGGAGACATAACTCTATACACACAGGGGTGTGTTGAGTCCATCACCAAATATCTTGGACATCATATGTTTTACATCTGTGGGGGACTAATGGTTTTCATAGGGCTGACTCTGGTAAGCCTTTTCATTGCGTACATAAACTTATATTACCCTTTCTGCATGGTGCTGCAATTAGTCTATTTTAGGATCACTTGAAGCTTGTGCACCATCTTGTAATAGTTAGAGTCTGCACCAGACACACAGACCTATTACCCATCAACCACAAACCATGAGACTGTTACAGAACATGCTATATATTTCCCTCTTAGCTCGCCATATCCATGTGGAGCCGACTCCTAGAGACGTCTGTGACCAACTCCTACACTATCGGTGACCCTGAGTGCACCACGTGGGGATACTTCATCGTCAACTTCGGACCCGATATAGAAGACTTGTATGCACCAATAGAACCAGAGTCAGGTATACAGACTTGATATATAGAAACCTGCTAGCTTAGGTCTTGCAAGATACCAAAATAGTGGCACTTCAGTTAGCTTTATCTAGGTAACTACTAATAGTTACTTTGAAGTAAAAGCTAAATTGTATAGCTTTCTAATTCCTGCCAATATGAATATACAACAATCAAATGTTTTTTGTGGTTAAAAGGAGTGAAGGTGGTGCAGAACTAATTGAATAAAAACAAACTAACCAAAAAGTGATATACCATAACCCATGCTACTCTATTATTAGTGTTTAACATGCAGTGACAATACAATAAACCTGACTAGCTCACATATTTACCTGTTGAGTTTAGTCATCAGTTGCAAAGGAAACGGCAGCAGCAACTAACTAATTCAACCAATCAAATGCTAGACCCTTCTATTTTTTCATTTCTATACAAACTTCACTATCTGTAAAAATGTGGATTCAAAAGCTGCGTTTAAAATAATGATAATTATTATAATACTGCATGCAGTCACTAAAAATAAGCATCTTTGCATGTAAAAGTGTATAAACAAATTAATGAGAGAGAGAGCATATACCTATATATACTAAGTGGTGCTGGCAAAGTTTAACTGAGCTGGTAGAAATTCTCATAAAAATATATAACTTTGCAGAGTACAGCTCCTACGGTTCCTCAAGTTACTACTCGACAGACGAATACTCCGATGAGTCAGAGGAAACGGAGGAGCCGACTCCAAGTGGTAAGTCACATAGTATATGCAAGTGGTAAGTAGTATATCTTCACAACATACAGGCTACGTACAATACAAGAAGCCAAAACTTGAGATAGCTATAAAAAGTTATAGAAGTATTTTTAAAGCTCGAATTTTCGAATGCACGACCATTGTCTCTAAGAAATAAAACAACTCTACTTTATTATATAGTTATGTTTAGACTAAGTATTAAAAGTCCTAAAAAAATATAAAAAGCTACATGTTAAGCAAAATTTTGCACCCTCACCCCTTCCCCCCTTTAATTTAAAGTCAACTAAGCACAGTTTTCAAAATAACCTGAATTTTACAATGACAGCCTGTTACACATTTAGAGTATAAACATGTTTGGCAGTGCAAAACTTTTGCATAATTTGACCTGCACTAGCTTTGGCTTGTTTAAAAAGCTGCAGAAACAACCAATAAAGACGGATTTATGTAATGCAAATGTTTTGTAGCAATGTCATCAGAGACAGAGAGAGTGCTGGATGTCACTGGGCCAGGAACCCCTGCAGGCAAAGAAGATGGCCTTCTCAGTGAAATACTCGAAGCCCAAGGGACATCTACAGCAGGGGCTACTGGCACCATGGAAGCGGCTACAGTGTCAGAAACACCGACATCATCAGAAACACTATCATCTTCTGCTCCAGATAATAACAATAACAGAGTTAAAGAGAGCAGAAGAAGAGTGAGTAATAAAAACAATAACAAAAAGCCCAAGAAACAAACTATCCACTACTCGGTGATCACACCAAAGTCATTGGATTATAGCAAATTCAAGGGACCACAGCCACAGATGCATGAGACACACCACATTCCGCTTCCACCACCTTTGCCAGCAGAAAATGATGTGGTGTCTGGAATGCCTCCTTTGCCTCCACCACCTTTCCAATAAAACTTTATGAATGAGCTTTGCTTCATCAAAAAGCTGTCATTTTTAAGCAACCAACAGCATAAAGCAAAAGCTTTGGCCTTCAATATCTGTTTTGTGTGGTTATGCACGTGCATGATTACACAGTTTTTTTACTATTGCAAAAATAAATTGAAATTATGACAAATCCTAAATTGCTTTCATGCTGATGATTTGATAATTCTATTTGAGCAACATACAGAGATGAATTAAATCTTGGCCTTTGAACACAGCTACAATACAGTTCGGCCATTAATTTTGCTATTAGAATAATAGACTGGCATGAAAAAATGCTAGTTAATGATTTGCTTAAATAACTTGAAAAATTTGGCCATAAAGCTAAAACACCAGCAATGTATGCGAGTTAGCACTACATTGAGACGAATATTGTTAGATGCAGCACTGAGGCGGGAGTGACCATTTCCAGTATTTATAATTATGCACGTCATGCCTTTAACCCTTTGTTCTAGCACTGATACTCATATATACGCATTTAGCGTCCCATGTACATAGCTTTTTAAATAGCCGAAACATTGTTACAGTCCCATTTTTCACATTTGCAAAACTCTCTCGCACTTGTAATCAGTGTGCTCTGTTATTATCATACTTCAACTTTGCTTTAACCCTTTGCTTACAATATGAATATTAATTGAAGAGGTTTTTTTCTTTATTCCAATTGCATTCACTAGGAGTAGGACTATCAGTGACACTTACTATGCATAATAATTATGGTCAAAACGAGATTTATTAATTATTAAATTTAATATTTGGTACTTGGTAGCAACATTTCCTTTTTTATGTTTATTGTTTTATAACAAGATAGTGATGTGAATGTGATATCTTCACTTTGTTTTTTAGTTTATCTGTACCACTTTCACTTTCAGTATTGAAAATCAAATTGAATTATTTTTTGATATCGTCTACGTTCATTGAGACTCACTGTCAGTCTCACTGCTCACACTCACACTCACAGCCGGTGAATAGGCAGTCACGTTGGAACTACTTGTGCTAGTCTACTACTACTAGTACTAGTACTAGACACTTATACTGTCATTAGTCATTAGTGGAAGATTTATTTTCAAAAGAAGACTTTTAGATATCAATATGAATATGAATACGACTACGCTGATGCTCGAATATCACTATCCTTATTCGTTGGTTTTGGCAGCGCCCTTTGTAATTGCAGCAGGAGTACTCTTGTTTATCTTTCTCCGGTGAGTTTAACTTGGAAATTTAAGCTATGAAGTATGGTAATAAAACTTTTTGCCTGAAACCCAGTCCCAAGACCAATAGCCTATTTGTTATTTCGTATTGTACACATTAGTTATAGTTATAGTAATTGTAATAGTAATAGTAACACTGTCACTATGACTATAGCAACTGTTTTTATTTTTACCAACAGACCTTATTTTAACAAAAGTGTCACATGTTGGTTCTGTCATGAAAAGTCGTCTGTGCCATATGGAAACAGGAATTGTTGGGACTGCATGCACTGCGAGCAGTATAATGGGTTCACCACAGAAGGTGGTTATAACAAGGAAATACCTGCCCAACACCAGGTACCATCTTGCTTGCTGCTTCCAATGTCAATAAACAGAATAATTTTGTTAGTGCTTTTTAACCGTCATTTACCAAATCTATTTGTCAAGTAGCCATCTTAAGTTTTATTTAATAAGTACTGCTCGTCTGCTTGTGGTATCACCTGTGCCTTCATATTCTTCTATGCTCTCAGTTAATATACTTCTCCAGGAGAACCTGAATTACTCTACTGGCTGCACTCAGCCCTCCACCTCCCCCTCTAAGTCCCGGCAGATCAGTAAACTCTGTGCACACTGTGACAGAAACCAGGTGCTGAAGGTGAAGCAACTTGCCAACTTCCAGCCAACTGATGAGGTACGCCTGCTGACTAGTTATATCCTTATATATTATATACTGTGGCCCTTCTACTGTAAGAGTCTGTGTGTCTTGAGATATGCCATGCTGGCAAGTGGTTTGTTGTGGCACAAAAGTAGTTATGGTTTAATGTGCTGCTTGAATTCACTAGTAGATCTGCTGAGTCTGTTTCCTGTGCCAGTACCTCTTACCACACTCTCTCTCCCTCCCCCTCTCTCTGTAGTTGCTTCAGTATTACTTTAGAGTTTAGAGGTTAATGCTGTGTCACCAGTCAAATTGTTGTTAAATGTTATTGCAATTAATCATTTCCTTAGCCCAAGTTTATTCTACTGTTGAGTGAACCACTTGTAACGCTCAACCCGTTGATTTTCAGTCTCGTTTTGACGAAGAGGTTGAGATCTACAAGAAGAAGTTGGAGAGAGCATATCAGCTGTGTTTCCGGTGTGAGCACCGCGTTAAAGCTGAGCTGCAGAGACAGAACAATCTCCTCAGACCCAAGTTCATCAAATACAAACAGAATAGGAGACTCCAGAGTTTAGCCCTGGGTCACGGTGGCCGCAGTGGCATGCAGGTACGTGTACTCATATATTCACAGTGTTTCATATTTCATGTATATCGTAAAATGACCTCAGGCTAAACTTATGCATGCAGCCTAACTTCTTGAGGTGAGAAGTTGAATGTCGTTGCCTTTTATTAGTCGTCTTTTATTCGTCATTTTCTAACCAATCATTAGACTTACACTCACATAGCTTAGTCCAATGTTAACTTATCTATTGGTTTGTTATAGTTTGTAGGGAGACTATTTTGAAGCTACAGGTTTTGAATTTGCATAAGTAAAATAATATATTAATAATTGTATATAATATTATTATATTTTCCGAAATGGTGCCATATGTATTGCAGATAACATATACTGTTTTGTTGTGTCTATCTGCAGAATGGCGTTCTCCATCGACTAGCTAGATGTCTAGACGTTGTGTTATCTCTAGCTGTGTTCTGTGATCTGCTAGCCTGTGTCTACTCTCTTTCCGTCCCTTCCTTATTGAACATAAGAAAGATAACTACACTGCACACACTCTATATGTCTTACCGAGCTAAGGCTATTCTAGTCAGTCTGTTTGTCCACTCGTTATCTGTCGGCCTCTCCGTTAAGTTACATAGGTGAGTGGTTTACCTTTACCTCTACCACATGTCAGTTCTGGAGCTAGTTGGTTCTAATCATCAAATCTTATTTAACATATATTTCAAACTAAAGCAACAGTGTTCAATATTTCTTGATCTATTTATTTCTCTATTGATCATATATTGATACAATGTCAATAGATAAGAAAATCTATTTGTGTGCATTAATTACAAATTTTCGTTTTAGAAAACTAAGTTTAGACTTGGTTCTATGTGCGTTGTGGTTGTCGTTATACGGACAGGAAGTGCTCAGGCTACACGTTCTTCTCCCTCGATTCCTTTCCAATTATTATGTAGTTTTGATTTGCTCACTCGCTCTGCTCGTCAGCTATTACCGTAGAAGTACACAGAATGTTGTGATGTCATCACCTACAGGCCGCAGGTTCGTTACGTCATCATTACTCTCTAACACAGTCACTGTGTGGATGTGTTTTAGTACATGTGACTGCACAGGTACAGTGTGGATGTGTTTTAGTACATGTGACTGCACAGGCACAGTGTGGATGTGTTTTAGTACATACAACTGCACAGGCACAGTGCGGATGTGTTTTGCAGACGTGTGAGTCCCGACTGCAGCTACACGGAATGGAACTCGAGTACCAGCGATATTGGCGCTTCACTTCACTCAGAGCCTAGTGACAACGTCTACACCAACCCCTACCCTAACAACAGTAACTATGACTATGAGCCAATGGATTGTGCTACATCAGAGTTATCTTCTCTCAGTCTGGGACAGCGTAAGTGTATCATCTCCTGTTATCTTGCAGCTACTCATAAAATATTATAGAATATCATTCTGTAGCTCTGCTTTTCTTCACTTCTGCATCAGCGATTCAATTCTCGGCCATTTTGTGTTGTAGGATCTCAGCATCAGTTATCTCCCCCGCCATATGAACGTTTACTCCGGGCGTCTCAGTTAGACACGGGATCCGTCTACTCATCTAGGGGGAATGGTGGGGGCAGCGTGAGCTCCTTTCGCACTGCTAGATCACATACATTCATGCCAGAACCTCGGCTAAGAAACTTCACCTACAGCCCTTCCCAGAATGCAATATACAGTCCTTCCCAGAATGCTATGTACAGCCCTTCCCAGAATGCTATATACAGCCCTTCCCAGAATTCGGCCTATGCTCCTTCTCAGCAGCAGCTCTCACACAGGGGTTCTGCGTTTGGCTCAGTTGCGGGTGGGGCGTCACCACCCCTGAGTGTTAGTAACTATAGGAGTCTAGCCCCTGACTCTCCGTCCAGTACAATATACAGTAACGGATCCTACATGTCCATGAGAGGTAAAAACAACCCACAACAATACTAATATTTGTTTTAGAACTGAGGGAGGGAGTTATGAATCCAGTGTCTTGAGAGAAAGTATTATACCCACTAGCTGAGTGGCGTGTATGCTTGTATACTACTTTAGTTCTTAAATTCTGTCTAATTTGGGAATGTTCGAGTTCTATAGCCCACTTTATGTAGCGTAGTTTTAGGTTGTGACTCAATACTACGGATAATTGTGACTGAATTTTCTATTTCCTTTCCAGTTCCTCCAGAGAAAACATCCCTACTTACTCAGACGTTGCTTGGAATCAGTCTTGGGGTCAATATTTCTATAGCTGCGTTCATACTCGGCCGTTATTCTACTAGTGGCGATTTTCTCTCATTTGCTTGAATGGATTTGTCTTCCCTTGGTGCATTCTACAGTCTTCCTTCTTGTCACTTTTTATGTAGTCATGATTATTTTTTAATGTAATTAATTATATATGAATTTTGACTGTAAATTTGGAATATAATAAACTAGTCATTTTTAAATTCAAACTGAATTAGAGAATCAATAAAATAGTCAGACGCACAATTAATGTAGCTAATGTAAACTTCCTACCCTGGTGTCTCTTAGTACTGTATATACCCTATATAACCACATATAATCTGAACTGGCTACCCTGGTGTCTCTTAGTACTGTATATACCCTGTATGACCACATATAATATAAACTTCCTACCCTGGTGTCTCTTAGTACTGTATATACCCTGTATGACCACATATAATATAAACTTCCTACCCTGGTGTCTCTTAGTACTGTATATACCCTGTATGACCCTCTATAAGTTTTTTTTAACTACTTCCAATAAAATTAAGAGATTTAAAATGTGCTGATATTTGTGAGTGCAAAATCTCAAAGGCTGTATAAATATTTTTTCAACACTTTCAAGAAAGTGAGTTGAACATATAGTATACCCATGCAATGCATGTTTCCTATATTTAAGAATTTACATTTGTTGATATATGCTGATGATATACCTAAAATATAAAATATGCATATATAATAAATATGTAAAGCTAGATAAGAGATGACCATTATTCAAAAACACTTTTGGACTGCAAAATGAAACTATAGGAAGAGTACAAAATTGAATAGTCATTTCATTTTTATTATACAAGTAGAAACAGATTGATAGTCACTGGAAATGTTCTATAGTTGGGTGGACCCCTCATCTAGAGTCTAGTATTTATATGGCAGAGTTCTCAGTCTTATTCCTAGGGTATTAATTTGAGAGTTTCTCAAGCTTTTTCTCTCTTTTGCTAGTCGATTAAAATTCATGGCAAGTTTTTCTTGTTGATAGATCTGGTCCATCCTGTCTTGAAGCAACCTGAAAATACGAGGCTTCATTGTTAGCCTCCATTATGAGTAATAAAGTATTGTGAATTTAAGTCTAGTTAAAGTTTCAAGTTATAAAACTTGAGGAAATAACATATATGTGCTTGACTCTCTTGAAAATAGACAACCAAAGTGTTGTCACAACTTGCCCTGGCCTTCAATGAGGCACAGAACTTTGAAAAGCTAAAACACATTGCTTGATCAACCAGCTAGCACAGCTTCTTGCTTAAAATATGAACGCAACATAATAAAGCAGAGGACATTGAAAATGCAATTCTAATTTCTATAAAGCCATATTCCTCTTCAGTCAACCATCGAGAGGCATAGAAGGACCCTTCACCTTGTGGATGTTCAATAAAACAGTTCAATAAAAGACACTCAGCTGCTTATTTGTTATCTGCTGTCTGC
The DNA here is from genome assembly GCA_964035545.1 of Bugula neritina. NCBI lineage: Eukaryota > Metazoa > Bryozoa > Gymnolaemata > Cheilostomatida > Bugulidae > Bugula > Bugula neritina. The sequence goes on from OZ037767.1 coordinate 30,543,263, forward strand.
TGTCTGCTGCCATTGCACTTTGAACTATAATTAGCTAAAAGCAGTAGTGCTGACAGAACTTCAAAAGAAAGGAAGGCAAGTAAACATTTAAATATTATTCAAATAAATTATAGTATTTCGGTCTTTTCTTGCTATAAATGTTGTAGATTATTTCATTTTAAAAATATATCCACTCTTTCTATCTATCTAATTGGTCACAATGTTTTTATAGCTAATGCCTCTCATAACTGTTGGAATACAGTTTAAGCAAACCTAGCCCTGGAAACTAGAATTGTTACTAATTCAGCAATTGCTAAATTGCAGGCTAAATTTTGGCTGCTGTAGTTGTACCTTCTTGCTGAAATCAAGAAATAATTAGAATACCTGTGAATAGGGTGATCCAATATTCTCTGTTGATCCCATTTCCTAGACTCTACTGGCTCCAACGTCTGCTCTCTAAATAGGTCAGGTTCTGTTTGGGAGTTGTCAGCTACTGGGTCAGGTGATGCCAGGTTTTCTCTCTGAGAGTCATCATTATATTCTTGGATGTCTAATGCAAATCTCACTCTGGATGGTTTCTTGGACTTCTTTTGTATGTACTCAGAGAGGTCTTGGCGCCTACTTTGATGCTGTGACTGTTTCCTGTTTAACAATGAGTCATACAGTGACGAGCTCAGTTAAAAATTTTCAAAGTTCAAAATCGAAAGCTGCTCGAAAGTAAAAACTGAGTTGTTGGTTTCACTGCCTCTCTTTTATGCATTCAGGCAGCATTAACAATAATATTGTAAAATATTCTAATATTAAAATCTATTACTAATACACTAAGCTTATACAAATAATGGCTGCGCCTAGCTTAATGGATATAAAGATCATCACTAACATGAACGATGTTTCATTTTATTGAAATAGAGAATAAAAAATCTGCAAAATCTAGTTAGGAAGTATAGAAGTGAATAGGGTTTTGCTGTGGATAAATTTTGACTGTAGTTAGTTAGTTGGCTTTTCTGTGGAACAGTGAAATGGCTTCAAAGTGTTAATATAATTAAACTTATCAAATTTAAAACAAGAAGCTTGGCCTAATAAAAACATCATTACTCTACAGCAATCAATCATCACTATGTATACTCTCTTGTTCAGCTTACTTGCTAGTATCTTGATAGGGAATCTTAGGCAGCCTCTTTTTTGCATCACTGTCGACTGCAACTGATTGTGTCTGTTTCACGGCTCGTCTGAAACTTCTCCTGGGAAACAGACTGTTGGCAGGGGTGGTGTGACTCACAAAGGTCACTGGCTTCGGGCACAGAAACTTTGGCAGCTGAATTCTGCCATCAACCATCTTTGTTGACGATCAAACCTTTCAAGTGAGAATAACTGGTCACTTAACCACTTGTAGCCAATCTTATCATTTACAGGTTTCTCTTTATTCCAAGCTTTTTCTGGGCAGAGTCTACCCATAAAGCTAATTTTTAGCCTCACAATATGGATTACACTAACTCACCTGTATTATTTGTTATTTCTCTTCTAAGACTGAGCAGTCCTGATTTTGTCACAAGCACTTTGATCGACATAAAGTTGACAAGTAGCTGTGTACATGTAATGTGAAATACAAGGCAACAGAAAGCTTTGATATTCAACTCTCAAATTATAAGTAAACATTCAAAGAACTGTTGTGATATATTATTTCTATTTATCAACTTTGATGGTAGTCCGTCAAATAATTCTTTACAATAACAAGACATTATATAAAGTTTTTTAAGAAGTGCTTTCACTGCGAGGCTATTTTCCCTCAATACTGTAAACACAGGCTTTTGTTGGAGCTAATCGATTGGAAAAACATTGACATAGAAATTGAGAAAGTGCTGCATTATGCACATTGTTTAAAACAGTGTGTGAAATTTCATATCAGTTATATAGACATTAGAGCGTAATCAACCTTTATTAACCAATTATCAGGCAAATTTAAATTGATTTTCCATAAATTGGATAATTTGAAATGTATTTACTGGGCTTGTTGTCTATAGTAAGCTTCCATGCCACCTGAAAAGCCATTGGTCACTGCACAGTGAAAGAATTCCTATTAAAAGCCATAATTTTAGTCTGTAGTTATTATAATATATCCTAGAGTGCTTTATATTATTTTAATTATCACATACATTAAAGAGGTTATAAAACTATTAAAGGATTGCTCTATCTTGTCTAATAAATGGCCATTTAGGTCAAACACACATAATATTGTGTTTTTCTAAGCATGCATTGACAAAAAGCATTTGACCAAAGGTAGAAAAAGTTAGTTGAAGTTGAGGGTGTAGATTGGTAACAGCCAAAACGCCGATTTTGAAATGAGCTGGGAACTGTGACGTAACAGCGCCAGCATTCCTGCTGGTCACGTGACTATACAAATGAATAACTATAGAAATATGACTGTGAGATGTGATCTTTCAGCTCGTAATTTGTATATTTATAGAAGTGCAAATGTGAATTCTCTTAATTTATAGTTTTTTGACATTTTAAATAACATGTATGTAATAACATTAGGCTATATTTTGCTTGTAACCATTAGAAAAAAGCATTGCAAAAGCATGCATTCTTTAGGATGAATGCCTGCGATCGATCTAAACTAGGTCAGATTGTGCAATATTACGGGCGCACCAAAGTTGACCTATATAGCGCACTGTAACTGCTTGAGCGTTATTGGTTGATATTGTGCTCAGCAACCTTGAATACTAGCGTTATAGTTAGCACGTGCAGCATAGTTACTGGCGTTCACACGTCACGTATTAGGCTATTCTTTTTCATGGCTGAAAATTTTACCGCCCTCAAAATTGGAATTTTGAAAAGCTGTTTTCTAGGCACATATCCCTTTGCAAAGTCACAATTGTTTGCATACACATTAAATTATAGTTCATAATTATAATGTGATTGTAATAAACTAAGATTGAGCAATCCTTTAATGCCTTGCTTTGATCTACTTTGTGATTATAAAAGGCTTTTATACCTTTAAATAAGAATATTTTTATAACTACAAATAGCACTTTGCAAATTTTAGTTTGTTCAAAACACCAGAATTTAGCAGATGGGCAGTGTTGGAGTTTTATTTTCCAAGGCTTGGAATAATGTTACATAAAGTTATAGCAATATTTATAAAGCTAAATACCATTTCATTATATTAATAAAATTTATTATCTTTACGACATTTTACAGAAAACCTTCAGCCTCGATTCTAGTCTTCTATTAAGATATTCTTGATTTATGTCAGGGCTTTAAAACTCTGCAACTATAATTTAAAACCGAACATAGGTCTGTCACAAAGTCAAAGATGTTATACACAATGCATCTCTTCTCAATACTGTTCATTGTATTAACTTAAATATATTTCATTAAATTCTTTCAGTTCAGAAGGGTAGGTTTCTGCCCTATGTGAGACTTCCATGTTTCTGGCCTCCGTAGTATCCATAGTAACTGCCCTGCTCTATTGGGGCTAGACCTGGGAACTTGGATACGATAGGTCTGTGTTGCTGTTGGGGCTGTTGATTCTGCATCTGTTGCGGTGCTACAATATCATATAAAGTTACAGTCTGCTTTTTGTTCAAATATTGGATGTTACTCTATCTTCTCTACTCAATGCAACTTTGATGTTTTTTGCCAGTTGAGTAGAAAGGTTTTGTTAGATGTGCACAAAATATTTTAAGCTTTTGACAAAAATATGCTGCAGCAGTTTAATTTCTATTCCAAACTTAAATGAGCATGTTTTCAATATAAGCAGTAGAGAAGTTGACTCGATAAAAAACGCAATCTTAAAGACTTGCAGTATTTTTTTAATCTAGCTTGAGATTTTAACCTCACTAGCTGTCAGTTTCTTTGCTTATTTTGATAGATTTATCAGAATTTAAGAAGAGTAATTGTACATTTTAAAGATCCAAGCTAATTTTTTAAATGATGCAAGTTGATTTCCCGACCAGAAGTAAAGGCAGCATTTCTATTTTGCAGAAAATAAAACTGATTCTTTCTGACAAATCAAAATACAAATTAGCTATCATTTTGATGGGCCGATGACAACAAAGAGACGTAATATACTTACGGACATCGTAGTATTTGTAATAATATTCTCCTTGTTGAATTTCTTGTTTAGGTGACCCAGCCTAAAACATGACTCATCATGATAGTTTGATAAGTTGGTTCAGAATAATTACTATTCTTATTTCATTCTACTCTATCCAGTATACTGTGCTACAGTAACTTACCATGCTAGGCATGTTGGACATATCTCCTGGCATTCCTAATGGCATCCCCATTTGCATTGAGTTCAGAGGCATCCCTGGAATCTCACCCATTGTCCCAACAGGCATTCCCCCCATTGGTCCACCTGGCATTCCCCCCATTGGCCCACCTGGCATTCCCCCCATTGGTCCTCCTTGCATTCCACTCATTAGTCCACCTTGCATTCCCCCCATTGGCCCACCTTGCATTCCCCCCATTGGCCCACCTTGCATCCCCCCCATTGGCCCACCTTGCATTCCCCCCATTGGCCCACCTTGCATTCCCCCCATTGGTCCTCCTTGCATTCCCCCCATTGGCCCGCCAGCCATTTCTCCTCCAAAGGAACTTGGCATTCCAGGCATTCCACCAAAATTTGATCTACCTACTCCAATGTTTCCTCTTGATTCTAGTACAAAGAAAAAGAAGAATTAGTTAGCTATCACCAAAATTAAATCAATAACTTGTAAACAAAACAACGTCTTAATATAAATAAGTGCATGGTATGAAAAAGATGCAATCAAGTTTTTTTTAATTATAACACCTTGAAAATATTTATTTCTATTTACTAAAATATGGAGTTGTGATCTTTTTGTAACTGATTTACAAACATAAAATGTTGTAACTAATATAAAAAGTATTATACAGTTGTCATGGAAGTTGTAACTCCTACTGTGCTGTGAATACTGACCGCTCACTCGTGGCATCTCATTATCCATAAAATCTGGAACATCTCTATTAGCTTCGTCTGTCAACTTCTGCACCATTTCTGTCACTTCTCTTTGTCTCTATTTTGTAAGAAATACAAGTTCAAGTTGTGTTCAATTTTAATTGATTATATATTTAAACTTTAAGAAAGAAAAGAGACAATAAAGTCTTTAGCAAAATAAACAAAGTTTCCCAAAACCAGAAAGCAGAGTTTAAGCTACACCACAGCTGGAAATGTAGAGTAGATAAGACCTTAAACAGGTTATAGAAATATAAAAGCTTATAATACAATATTAAAAAAATTTAAAGAGTTAATTTACAATTGCAAATAGTGCAGAATAATTGTTTACCTGTAAAAGGTCTTGCTTCCGCTTTTCCTCGGCACTGGCGTGGCATTTACTGCAGATGAATATTATAAGAAACATGACAGCTAGGAGTACCCCTATGACGGCACATGCTATGACTGCTATTATTGCTGTGTTTAGCTTCGCGGGATTCCCTGAACCAGTGTTGGAGATCAGTGGCGGATCCGTACCCCCATTTGACATCTTCACTTACTGAATAACTTACACTTTAGTTTTTAAAAAGACAAGTTTTGCCGCAAAAATTTAAATCTATATTAACCATTTTATAGCTGTTTGCATTTGAAGAAATATAACTGTATTCAAATATGAATAACATAAAGTAGTTTATATTGTTAAAAATATTTAGCATTTTGATAAAGCACACGGTTGCATTTGTATATGTTTGGCCCATTGTATAGGCAATGATTTGCTTTATTCAGGGAATTTTTAGAATAAGAAAGTATTTAATTTGAATTCCCAGTTTTAAAAATAAGATAAAGATATTATATTATTATGTCTTGACTTTTCTATATGATCAAGATTGCTCAAATAATATCTGGAAACACTGCATACTGTTAGACCCTTGCATCAATAAAGTTCAGTAAAGTTTATAGTCCCAAACACTGATGTCAGTCTATTTTTATCAAACTACTTATTGATTACAGACCTGTCAGCTAGACGCAGCATCTGTGAACTTACTGGACTTCTAATACGCTGTTTCCTAACTAAATAGTAAATATAATACTTTATAGAGTTGCAGCTGTTATTTGCTAGCTATCACGGAGCGCCACATGCTAACATTTTATTGCTATTCTGATAATACAAACCTACTCTTATCAGTGACAGTGTTTACAAATTGAGTTGTTGTGATGCAAACAATCATATATAATCACAGTTGAATGATATGTTATAATCATAATAGTTTCTAAATATACACACAGCATGTGTTAGACACAGCATGTGCTAAACACAGCATGTGCTAAACACAGTGTGCGTATGTACATCAGTGAGTATAAACTAACTGAAGTAGTCTTGAAGGTAAAGTTTGGTAAGAGCTTGATTTACAGATTTTCAAATTTACATTCACAGTTACTAGATCAAAGTTTTCAGGATTTTCTTTCAAACTCATGTTTTTCCTATTCCTCTGAAATATTTAATTTTGCACTTTGTAAATCATTGTAAATACATCTTTAGATTATATTGCGTTGTATGTGTATGAAAGTATTTTAAAATATGATCTTAACTGCAGTATTCTGGCATTGTATCTGTTCTGTATTTTTGCTACCAATGTGCTGCGTGTGTGTGTGTGTGTGTGTGCTGTGTGCTGTGTGCTGTGTGCTGTGTGCTGTGTGCTGTGTGCTGTGTGCTGTGTGCTGTGTGCTGTGTGCTGTGTGCTGTGTGCTGTGTGCTGTGTGCTGTGTGCTGTGTGCTGTGTGCTGTGTGCTGTGTGCTGTGTGCTGTGTGCTGTGTGCTGTGTGCTGTGTGCTGTGTGCTGTGTGCTGTGTGCTGTGTGCTGTGTGCTGTGTGCTGTGTGCTGTGTGCTGTGTGCTGTGTGCTGTGTGCTGTGTGCTGTGTGCTGTGAGCTGTGTGCTGTGAGCTGTGTGCTGTGTGCTGTGTGCTGTGTGCTGTGTGCTGTGTGCTGTGTGCTGTGTGCTGTGTGCTGTGTGCTGTGTGCTGTGTGCTGTGTGCTGTGTGCTGTGTGCTGTGTGCTGTGTGCTGTGTGCTGTGTGCTGTGTGCTGTGTGCTGTGTGCTGTGTGCTGTGTGCTGTGTGCTGATAATAGAAATCTGCCCCATGAAATTCTCAACTTCTGTTTTAGAACATCTTTTAAAAGACATGACAAGCAGCAGCAAGGCTTCAGTAAAAGGTCAAGATGAAAGTGTTTTGTAAGTGGTATATATATATATATATATATATTGGTATTTATTGCAACTTGTAAATTTTCTTTGCTAGATTAACCACAACAGTGCATTTGAATATTTATGAATGGTTGACAATTAATGTTAAGCATTGGTTGCTTTCCTAAAAACAGCAACTGTTTACATTTAAATTGGCTTAATAGCTCAAAACTTGCTATACATAGCAATGATGACCGTTGTAGAGAGGTTTCTTTTTTATGCCTATTGTAGACAAAATAACATATTTTTCAAAGAGTATTAAATTCTTTTGTTGTTATATATCAATGCACTTGCTATCGACCCTCATTACACCTGCTTTGAGCCCTTCTGAAAAATTGACTCACCTGGCAGTGACTTTCAGCACTGTCAGGTGAGTCAATGCTGAATGGTGGGTGAGCTGACCATTTCAGTGCAGTATTTAAGAAATTTCAATAACTTAAGTTTTTTGACAACCTTATGAATTTTAGTTAGAGACCCTGGTTATAACTTTTGTTTTGCTACATTTTTCATTTATATAGTTATTATAGGCTTTTTCTATTTTCTCTAGAATTATTGCTGGGCCTACCCTAAAGCCATGCAAGATTTTAATTATAATTGGTTTACAAAATATTAGCAAGTCACTAGGCAGCTGCAATTTGATTACTTAACACAAGGAATTAATAATTAGTTTTATAAATTGTCAGACTAGATTTGCCTGACAACGTTAAGGTCAAAGTTCAGAAGTTCAAGTCCGAAGGTCAAGTTCACATTCCTCTGGAGATAGAGCTCTCTGATCACCTTCTCCAGAAGTTGCTCCAGCAGTCGGTTGACAAGAAAGAACAGCTCGAGAATATACATCGTACAGTTGTCAAACACAATCTCTTGAGACACATGCAGGTATTTCCCTTATTGGGAGGACAACTCTATGACCACAATGCTAAATACTTGCTTGGTAACTTCACCAATGACATAGGAAGTTGAAATTGCTTCCAGCAAACAACTAATTTTATGACTGATGGAAATATTACAATAAAATAGGCATCATGTAAGTTAGCTATTCATCTTCATTTCTTTCTTATTTTCAGTCATCTTCTGATCATGACAGCTGCCAGCTTTGTTCAGAGAGCATGTTGAAGTTGTCTTCTTTACCTTTTCTTCATAATAGGAAACCAAACTCCAACATGGTAATGACACGATCAAATATTTATACTCCAATAATTAAAACGTTAGCCTATTATGTGAAGAGATGTAAATTCTTCCTTAGGTTGGATGCTAAGCCTGATGATATTTCATTTCTTTATTTAGGAACAAAATTTTATAAAGAGCTAAGACTATAAAAAAATGTTTGAATAGATATATATCTATTCAGAATTCTCTTGATTTCTGAACAGATATATATTTATTCAGAATTCTCTTGATTTCTGCCCACTGTCTTCCAGGTAGTCAAATATATTAATATTTATATATTATATATATTATATATATTTTATATTATAATATATATAATTATATTGTTATGTTATTACATATATAATTGTATTATTATATATAGGCTATATGGGTGCTATAGGGGTCTAGTAATGAGTCAGATTGCCATGCAGTCCGAGTATCATGTGATAATAAACAGTATCTTATTCAGGGTGACATGATGGAACGTGTACAAACCTCACACAACACTGTCTTAGCTGGTAACTCTACAAAGAAGAGAAATATTCACACCCAGCCCGTACCCAAGTAAGGATTTATGTCTATTATTTGTCCTCTCAGGCTAAGCTAACTCTGCATATCATGACAGACTTTAAAACTAATCTCAGGCTATAGCAACTGTTTCTTTATATACATTCATGTGTAGATAACTCTTGCATATTGAATCCGGTGATCCCAAAGAGAGTTGCTATACTTCTGGTTTAACTAAAAAATATTGAATAGGCATATGCTAGACAGCTACAGCATCATAAAACCATGAATTACAAACAAATACTTTATTTGTTAAATTGTAGAGCAATGAAATCCAAGTCTCAGAAAAGGCCAACCACAATGCACCAGCCAGCGTCTAAAAAAGAGAAGGTAAACTTACTTACCCGATATAAATATTATGATGGTGTAAATATTATGACGCCTGTATAAAAGCTGCATTTCTAAGCTTTAATTTAGAAGAAAAATTGAGAATAAACCGCAAAAAGTACACAATTGTATATAATAGAGCTTATATAACGTAGAGCTATATATTATTATTTTAAAAACACCTCATTGGATCAAATGACATTGGTCACTTTTTTAATTCTTTGAATTTATGATGTAATAATTTTGGTCGGATGTTTTTCATCACTTAGAAACTAGTATTCATTCTCATTGTAAATTGCTCATACGTGTAAATCTATTAAATGCAAGTATTTTAGATTTTATCAGCTTACTATTAAAAGCACACACACACACTTACATATATATATATATATATATATATATATATATATATATATATATATATATATATATATATATATATATATATATATATATATATATATATATATATATATATATATATATATATATAAAGTAGAGTTAAAATGTCACAGTTAAATTTGATAAAACATTTTATTACTAATAGTTTCATGCATATATTAATATATACACTCTTCAGACAAAATGTTTGAATTTATATATATAATATAATATTAGATATATACATATATAATACATATATTTATATAAACGTATATACATAATATATAGTATAGGCCTATAATATGCATGTCATATAGTACGGCACGCGAAATGGATCAATACTTTCTTCAATGTATCACATATTGTAATAAAATATGTTTGATTCAGAAAACTATTGATTTTGGCGAATAATTTGCATATATAGTTGATGGCACAAACAATGGCGAGTTCAGTAACCCATGACGACTCGCTATAATATACGCGCCGATATTGGTATTCGAGATCTTCAACTATTAGTGTATAAGTTCAACCAGTACTGCAATTGCCAGAGCAATTATCATAAGTGTGTGCCATTTGGTTAAAGTTAGGATATGTCAGCCTAGCTGTTTGTGTCGGCAGCGGCTGTAGACAGCATGTATTCTTATAAAGCCCGGTACGTCAAGAACAGGGATCAGTTGATACAGGTACTGTGTTTCCACTTTCGTGAATAAGTGGTTATGAATATACTAAACTCTGCAACAGATTAGAGAGTTTTTGCAACTGAAATTATATGTAGATTATTTGATAAGTAATTTAGGAATTGTTTACACTTCATACTATATAGTTGTTAGTAAATTTATGATTATTTAATTATATACAGTATATTATACACTAAGCACAATATACACTCTAATAGTTAATATTATATACAATATACTCTGTATTACTCCATGGTCTTAGCTCGTGCGTTTGGATCTCCGATATTAAGAGTGGTGCACAGAAGTAAACCTTAAATTAATTTAACCAATTAATACTCAATTGCTTGCTAATAAAGTTCTAGATTATATTTTGCAACTAAAAGCTAAGTTTTAGCTACTGCTAACTGCTATCACCCCTGATACAGTCATTATATAAGAGATATTAAATAAATGTGTTATTAGACAGAGTTTTAACAGTACTGCAGCTGAAGTGCCTTGGGAAACTTCCTCTTGATCTCCTCTTGATACAGCTCATGCATTTTTTTTTGCTGAATACATTGTATCAACTAGCAAGTGTTAGTCCTACAGGAAGTCAAACTATAGCAAAGCAAAGCGTAGGTTCATTCAGTCGCTCTGCGTTACAGTTGTAGCAGAAAACTCCAACTAGCTAGGTATCCTCCAAATGAGCCTCTTATACTAATAATTAAGTTATTTAAAGCAATTGAGCAGGGCGAGTGAAAACCCTACTTTTACCTGCTATCAATCGTTTGATGGCTTTTTCAAACCAATCAGTTTATAACATGATAAAGGTGGCTTATCATAAATAATGACACCTTAGTCACCCAAGTGTGAAATGGGAAGCCATTGGGAATTCCAGCCCCCAATCTCACATTTCTGTAGTTACAAGAATGCTTTCCATCATTGCTCTGTTAGAAATCAATTGCTAACTTTTTTAAGTCTTTTGACCCTAATTAACGAATGGGTGCTTTAGTGGTTTGCTGGTATATTTTCTGCCCACTTTATGGTATCAATAGCTCATTATATTTATCTATTTATAATTAGTTATTCCATTTCATTGTGTATTTATTGTATAGTTGGTGTGATTTCCCAATTGTTTGATACATTATGTCTGCCAGCATGATGACTGGCAAAGGTGTTACATGACATCTACAACTATAGTAGTATTGATCAGACCCAACGCAGGACTGTTGTGAAAGATAACAATAGGGCAACACATCAAAGCTCTGAAGAGCAAGAGATAGAATTTGTTTCGTCAATATTTTCTAAAACTAGTTGTCGGTGAGGACCAAAGTGGGACTCAGTCTTGGAAATGTGAAATTATTCTTGTTTTGCAAATGCTTTCTAGGAGAGAAGCTGATCTCCAGAATTACTATAACTCATAATAGACGTAATATTAGAAATGTATAGTAGTAACAACTTAGCAGGTTGATTTTTCAAACGTTCCTTCTCACCTACATGCCCGGTTGCTCCCTGCAAACCTGTCAAGAGTCTGGTCTCATTTGTCTAATTTGAGCTGGTCAAGATGAACTTAATCCAGTCTGGCCTAAAAAAAACTTTGATACTTATGAGTGTGCTGCATTGAAAACTTGCTTTTTAAAATAATTAAGAGCACATCGTTGTAAAATGAATTTAACTTGATACTCAACTGTAGCAGCTGCCAAAATATGAGTAAATCCAGGCTGGCATTATAGAGCTCAATTTAATATGAACTGCTTTACTAACGGACATTTGTTCTCTTCACTATCATTATAGTTGCGTCATGATGACATTCAAGTATCTCTAAATTAAAAAGTTTTATGAACATGATGTCTTCATATCAAACACGCCCATGATTGTTGTTTGTGAAGTCTAAGCAAACACATTTTGGCCAAAAAACTAAATATAATAAAAACAAGGTTTTCAAATAAAAAAGCATTTCTAAAGTTGCAAAACATGGCTGCAATTATATAAAGTGTGTCTGCTATTTGACGTAAACAATGAATAATTTAGAGCGTATCCAAGGTGATGACCAATCTTCAACTTTGTTCAGTGCACGAGTTTCTCTAGGGAGTAAAAAACAGTATTGATCATTCAAGGATAGTTCACTAAATCTAGTTTAAACAAAAATAATACAGTTAATAAATGTGTTTATATGTTTATTGACAACGGGTGTTATGGTGACATTGCAAGACTCTAAGCAGTAATATTTTATGAGGAGCCTACATTAAATTAACACAAAAGTTCACAATCATTAACAAAGTGTATGTCATGGCAAGCAGGCAAGATTCTAATACCTGGTATAAATACTTTATCAGGTCGGATTCTATTTCCGAGGTACCCATTATACTAGTATAATCAATCACATACGATTTGTTTAGTATCATGGAAACCAATAAAGTAATCAATTACCTCATTTGGAAACCATGTTTTTAAAAAAACTTTGAAACGCCATGTGAAAACATAATTTTTATATCTATTAGGTGCTTATTCACTCCATGATATCAAATTTAAACCCAGATACAAAATAAATTATTTGTTTACAAACTTGTTTTATTTAGTTAGTGTTTTATGGGCTGCTTTAGTCCTTTTTGACTGCTCATAAAATTTGATCATTATAAAGTTTTTTACTTGGTTTAATTATAAATCTGTTCGTTTTTTTTATCAAATTGAAAAATTCTTCTCGGAATGATTGTCATACAACTAGGGACACTTCATTCAATAATTTAAAATGTTTCAATTAAATACCAAAGCTGTCTAAGAATTAGTACTTTATAAATAGCTGTTCGAAAAGTTTCATTGTTGCAGTAGCATATTCATTTCAGAATACCTAGACTATATTGCAAATGAGGCCCGATCTATTTCAAACATTACAACCACTTGATCAAGACACAGTTTGCAGTTTTCTTGTACTACCCAAGTTTAATACTCTATATTCATCATCTAAGTATAGATGTACATGTAAAGTAAAAGTTGGACATATATTTTGTTTCACGAATAGAATGGCTCCGTCAAAGAAAACCTCTGGGGTACGGATGATTTGGACGACTTTTACTCTCCCAGACGACCTGCAAATGGCATTGACTTCTCCAGATACGAACCGTCTCCTCAGAATGACTATGATGACTCACTAGACGTGCCATTGCTCAAGAATCCACCTAAGAAAACTAGTAAAAGGTAATTCATATACCGTCAATAGAGTAGTTAGTAATAGGCATGTATTCTAGTAAGGGTAGTAACTAGTCATTGGCAGGCATTATGATAGTAACTAAAAATATAAACTGTATTCCAATGTATATTTTAGCATATAAACGTATTATCCATTGCTTATCTTGGTAATGCCAGTGTATTCATTTATCTACAACACAGTTGCATTGTGCTGGGTAGTTCTGCTTAAGGGTTGGTTATATATTACTATAGTACATATAATAGTGCCCCCCCCCCCCCCCCTACTTGCTTATGACATCCACCATTGTTAATGAAGTCATGCAACTCTTGTCTTATAGATTATTGCAGAAATATATTATAGTAAAGTTCATAGAAAGCTGGTAGAGCTGATGTGTATACCATACTTACAGTGTGGACTCTCTCAACTATATCATGTATACAAATGCATATATTATAATACATCATCACACTGCATTTACTGTGAAGGTTCAAGCAGTTTAATTAGCCATGATGTTAGCCATGCTGTTAGCACTGTTTAGATTAATTTGATAGAAGTACAGAAATGTCTTTATATAAATGTAAACTGTATTTTCCACTTTGGGAGTTCAAGCATAGGTCAACAATCACAGTAATCTCCCCTTGACTTACTAGGTGTAATATACAGACTTTTATATGCTACTGTATTTATGTTTCCTGTAGAAAAATATTGAAAGACAAATATTGTAGCAGCTGTTGAAATATTTTTTTTAACAAGAGTTTAGTATTATTACTATATGGTTACTTAGGAATGGTATAACATCTATTAACACAATGCTTATTAATATGCTATTAGTATAATAATATATGTATATGAGTTGATGTAGTAGGATGTAAAAGTTCTGTATTGTTATAACTTTTATCACGAGTTAAAAATTAAGTTTTCATGTGTCACAATGTATATAGAGTTGCATAAATCAAGTTTCCTTGTGTCACACTGTATTAATAAGTTTATTAAATCAGGTTTCCATGTGTCACACTGTATATAGAGTTACATAAATCAGGTTTCCATGTGTCACACAGGGGTAAGCTGGTGACCTTCTACAAGAGTGGTGACAAGCACTTTAAAGGATTAAGCATTGCGGTGAACCAGAAGCAGTTTGTTAAGTTGGAGGCGTTACTAGACTTCCTCAGTTCTAAGTTGCCCACAATTAATGGTATCAAGTCTATCTTCTCTTGGCCTGGTGGCAAGGTATTGCAACCTTCAGATATATTATTGTAACTGATCCATCATCTTACTTGCAAATATGAGTTCTTATAGTTAAACTAGCTAACACAAAACTTTCTTCATTTCTTTCCTGCTTTAATCCTCAAGGTTTTACTACTTTTTACACTGCTATATATTGACCAAATCTTGCCTGTCATACTTGTACTGCTCACTATATTATCATAAACTACATAACATTATATGGTTTATGATATAAATCACATTATACATCACATAGTTTATGATATAAACCATATTACATCATATGGTTTATATCATATATCATAATCGTATGGTAAACATTCAGGTTCTAAATGGTAAACTTTCTTCCAGCGACTTTAATCAATATCATCAATTAGACAAACAATAGCTTTAAAACAAATTTGCATTCAGCAACCCAATGCAATGTTTGTGTGCCCTTCACTTTATTCATATGTACAGTATATTTTCATCACTCTGAATTTTATATAAGTTTGTAAATAGAGTAAATATGCTATTGATTGTAGCAAGGGTTAAATTAGGGCAGTCATATAAAATAAATCATCTCATTCAACTACTATGAAAACAACAAAACAGATGCATAATAGAGTTATGCTATATGAAATAAACAAGTTAAAGATGGTTTATATTGCTATACATTCTTTTAAACTTTAAAAATCACCCACCCACCTATTTGATTTATATATATATTGAAGCTTATCAAAATTTGTATGGTGATAAACTTTTAGTTTTATTAGTGATTTTAAAGTATGTAGGTTGTACTTAAATTTATATAGAATGTGTATTGTTTTATCGATAGCTGTATTTATATTGAGCATAATATTATATTAACATTCTACCTTTAACTAAATTCTAGAGTAAACTGTTACATACCATATGTATTATGCATAGAGATTTTGCATTCTGTACACACAAAAAATATTTCAAATTAAAATATTAGCCCGAAGCATATGTAATGTACGTACTATACATGTTTTAGCCTGTGTACAATGTGGGGGACTTTCTCATTGGTGAAATCTATGTTTGCTCAGATACTCAAAGACTGGACAGATCTATAGACTATGGGGAGATTAAACCCACTGTAAGTCAGTATACATTCTACATAGAGCATTATAATATGCCGCCGGCTCTTTTCTACAATGACAAGTCTACAGTTACTCACCTATATTCTACAGTTACTGCTTTCTGTTGATCTACAGTCACTCACCTATATTCTACAGTTATCCACCTGCATCCTACAGTTACTCATTTGTATTCTGCAGTCACTCATATCTATCCTACAGTTATTCATCTGTATTTTACAGTTATTCATCTGTATTCTACAGTTACTCTATTTTACAGTTACTCTATTTTACAGTTACTCTCTTCTACACTACAGTTACTATAATCTATTCTAAACTTATATCTCTATATAGTCCGTGACTGCTATTAATCTGCGGTAATGCCAGACGACTAA
The DNA here is from genome assembly GCA_964035545.1 of Bugula neritina. Taxonomy (NCBI): domain Eukaryota; kingdom Metazoa; phylum Bryozoa; class Gymnolaemata; order Cheilostomatida; family Bugulidae; genus Bugula; species Bugula neritina. The sequence continues at coordinate 30,559,413 of OZ037767.1, forward strand.
CAGAGCTGCTGTCTCTTACTCTACAGGTGTGGCACAATAAGCGGATGTCTGCCGTTAAGTTCAGACGAGACGAGAATGAGCTTCTCCAGAACAGACGAGACCCTCAGCCAGTTGTGGCAGCCAATGCTAAACCTCGAGTGCTGACTATCATCTCAAATGTCGACAGGAGCAGCAGAGAGAAGGTAGTCATGTGACTTTATGGCTACTTAGTTACATACTCTGTGTAGTGTTTATCCACATGGTTATACTCTGTGGAGTGTGGATCCACATGGTTATACTCTGTGTAGTGTGAATTCACATGGTTACATATACTCTGTGTAGTGTGGATCCACATGGTTATACTCTGTGTAGTGTGAATTCACATGGTTACATATACTCTGTGTAGTGTGGATCCACATGGTTACATACTCTGTGTAGTGTGGATCCACATGGTTATATACTCTGTGTAGTGTGGATCCACATGGTTACATATACTCTGTGTAGTGTGGATTCACATGGTTATACTTTGTGGAGAGTAAATTCACTTGGTTTATAGTCTCTAGAATCTAGATGCATGATTGGTTTCTGCTGAATTAAATAGACCTGGAAACACTTCGTCGCCAACTGAGCAATAACTGCTTAGAGAGTTGTCTCTTCAAATCTTTATTGAAATGCTTCACATGTCCTCTGCTATTGCTGCACAATGTGCCATTTCTCAGCCTAGTGTTAGTATTTACTGTTTATCACTATTTCCAGGTGATGCTGAACCCCTTAACTAACCAAACTTTTGAAGAGATTCTGCATGATATTGGAAATATGGTTACTATAGAGGAGCCCCCAGTGACTGGACTCTTTACCGAGAAGAGACCTCATAAAAAGGTACCATAAGATAACTTTGACACAATTACTGTTCTATTATATATATCAAGGTATAGACTATAATACCATAGAATAGGTTTGCTGATACATTCTATAGCTGCTGGCTATACTATATTATCATGGGATATATATCTCCATACAGACTATTTCTATAGTAACCTGCAAACACTATAATATGCAAGCTATCTTCTGTATAATATAATAAATAATTTAGAGTACAATATACTGTATTGATAAAGTAGTCTGTATTATTTTTTTCAAGTTGCATGTACACTTCAATATAATACAACATATATGAAGTCGTTGGAGCACTGCATCAACAATTGCTATATTGTGCGTAGAACTTTATTTTAATTATAATATTATCTTTACTTTGTATCTAAAGTTGTTTCCTGGTTATCTCTTATTATTGCTGCGATAGCATACTGTACATAGCTATTTGCTAGAAAGTTGTATACCAGCAAAGTCATATATATATATATCATTTATATTCAGGGTTTATTCATTCATTGATTCATCTTGAAATGAAATGTTCAGGGACACAAACACAACACACACACACGCACTCACAACACACGCACACACGCACAACACACACACACACGCACACACGCACACAACACATGCACACTCACAACACACGCAAACACGCAAACACACACACACACACGCACACTCACAACACACGCACGCACACACACACACACTCACAACACACGCACACTCACAACACACGCACACACGCACACTCGCACGTCAGCTTCCTATCATATATATTAATATATATAATAAATTTGCAGGTTTTCAGTTTCTCACAGCTGTTCAAAGACTTCAAGGACCACGACTGTTTCCTGGCTGTTGGCAGAGAGTTGGTGCCAGTTGACAGCAAGCAGCGTAGAGTACCCAAAAGCACCCAGTCAGATTCTGCTGTCACATTCAAACCTGCTGCCAAAAGAGTGACAGTAAAGAGAGTTGCTGCAAAACGTTTTCAAAAATCTGCTGACGGTATTCATTAAATAAATTTATTATTTTTCCAACAATCTTTCAACAACTCTCTATAAAATGGCTACTATAAGTTAACAGTAGTAAGTTGCTGTAATTGAAAGTGCAGTTAGTTATGTTTTTGAACCAAAGCGGCCATTATTTTATATATCAGTAGAAATTTTAGTAAAATGTGTTCTATATGGTTATATGTGACCTTGACCTAAATTTAACTGCAGTAGTAAGTGTACTGTAGAACTTTTCTCCCGTAAAGCATAAGAATCTTAATTAAATGTTCATAAAAATTACAACTTTTATTATTAGATTATGACAGTGACTACGAAGACATCCCCTCCAGAGCTAATCTCTCCGTTCCAGTCGGGCGGCCATCTCTCTTTAGTCGCATGGGGCAGCCAGCTCCACGACGCTTTGTCAAGCCTCCCCTCAGCCCTAAACATGATAAAGTCATTCGAAAACCTCTCAAAAGCTATCCATCTATCCGTATTGATGTACATAATCAACGTAGAGGTCTGTGCTATTGCCTTATTTTTGTACTGAAGTTATGCTGGCAAATGTGACAAATTAAAACTCTGCTTACATTCTGTTTTATTAGGATAAATCAAACGTGCAGGAGTTTTATAAATTGATATTTCTAATTTTTATTAAGTATTAGAATTTTTGCTCTATTAGATAGGATTGAAACTTCTCTCTCATTGAGCATTGTAATTTCATTCTATTATGTAGTGTAATTTTATTCTATTAGGTATTGTAATTTTATTGACTTCTTTTTATTCACATTTTCTTAGGTTCAGTAGACCAGACCAGAGGTAATTATACAAATTCCAGCTTCAACAAGTTTATGATTTATAAGGAAACATATCAGTGAGGCTTAATCTAATCAAAATAAGATTATTGTTCTAAGTATGCAGCTGATATATGTAAACATCTATGCAAAATTGCATGAGCTCATTAAAAATGTATTATTTTAAAGTTTTTCAATTGTTACTATGTGGAGCTTTATATAGTAGATGATACATCAACTGCTTGTTGGCAATATATAAACTATTGATGAAAAAACAAGTAGCTTTTAATAAAAAATACTAGTTAATAATTAGCTCAATTTTTATTAGGCTTTTTTATACTCAATGAGAGAATAACTAGAAATGATACACATGTATAATAGTAACCATAACCAGTTTTATAGAGCTACTTTCTAATGTGTGTGTGCAATCTAATCACCTTTCACCCAACACAACATAACAGCCGGCATTGCTATCCCAATCACATATTTTTGTTTTGTCTAATCACATTTGAAAGCTAGACGCACAACCAAAGAAAAGTTATTATAAGTTTTGTATGTATCTAGCACCTCCAGTTATTTCCAAGCATGACATTCATATTTGCTTGTATATAAATAATCAAAAATATTTAGAATTGCTCCCCCATCTAACAATTTATGAAATTACCAGTAGGCTATAAATAGAATGTGACATAGTGTTATACAGTGAAAGCGATTTATGTGAGAATTTTTTATGCTCTTAAATATTAAATCAGTGCTTTCTATTATATTATATTGTTCACTGATTGATATTCTAAGACCATACTTTACATACTTTGCACATACGGTTAGAGTTTGCATTTCTCATCCAATCTCTGGTATAAAACTCGCCACCTCATTATATACTCTAACACTATAACAATGTTACAGGCGAGGGGCCTTCATCCTACATATTAACTGACATGTATGAGCAATTTGAAATTGGTAAACTTACATCTGCACTCAATTATTCAGAAATGCTATTTTACAGTTCACCTTTAGATAATTAGTCAATCTAGTTTTTGTAGAAGCTTTTAATTTGCATCTTTTTTATAAATTTTCTAGACTGCTATTGATTGTATTTATAAAATGTTTACTTCCCATTTATTAGAACTCTATTAAACACAGTCTAAATTGACTGTTGCTTTGCAACACAAAACAAATATTTTATTTTACAGAGTTCTACACGCCTTCCAACTATCAGAGACCTGACGGTAAAAAGCCCGACAGGAAGTTACAGTTAGAGTGGGTTTACGGGTATCGTGGGAGAGATGCTAGAAACAACTTGTATGTTTTACCATCTGGAGAAGTCCTGTATTATGTGGCTAGTGTGGCTGTGCTACTAGACAGGGAGAAGGATAGACAGAGGCATTACGTCGGCCATAATGAAGATATTACATGGTAACACATTCTTTATATAACATGTGCCCGATTCTTCTTTTTTTATCCTAACTGGGTTATCATGTTGTAACTTACTTACTGATAGAGCAAAAGTACAACCCTCAGCCATCATCATGTTTTATTCCTTTTGCAAAGTTTGATCAGTTTGAAGCTTTAAGAATTAACTTTATTTTCAACTGGAAAAAAGTGACTGATTTACAATTATGTAAAGATATCAATTCTAAATCAACTCCATGACACCTGTAACTGTATATTATGTGTCAGAGTAGACCTCTTATGTTGTATATTTGCTAGCATGGTGCTACACCCCAACCAATTCTGCGTAGCCTCTGGTCAAGCTAGTGGCACAAGCCGTCAAGAAACTGCTGCACACATCAGAATATGGGATGCTCGATCTCTAGTCACTTATGCTATTCTAGGCTTTGGAATTTTCCACGTGGCTGTTGGTAGCCTGGCCTTTTCTGTAGAGGTCAGTGGGTGCGCTTCTTTATAACAGGGATGTCTACTGCCTGTTCTACTGTTCTAATGCACATGCAACTGTGATACCCATTCTTCTCTAACTTCTAAGTTATCTTTTGAGGAAATAATTTCCTTCAGTGCCTTTACCCAATTCATATGTAAGACTTGAAGACAATTTTTTTGCAGTGGCTCAAGTTTGGTGTCTTGATTTTGCTTTATGCATGTCTTGTAGAAATCAATGTTTATTCATGCAAGTGTAAGCATCAGCTGATGATAGCCTAATAATGTAAACATACCACTCTGAGAAGCTAGTCTGTCAAGCTTTCAGTCAATAATAGCAATTTTTGTAAAGCAATTCTGTTAAAGCTTTACTATAAGAACCTCTCTACGTCGAAGTGTTTACGCAAGGCTTAGAATAATCTAGAATGTAATTTTTAGAGTGATGGTCAATATTTGCTGGCTATTGATGAGAGTGAGAAGCACGTGCTCAGTGTGTGGGCGTGGCAAGAAGAGCAACTTGTTGTGAAGAGCTCGGTAAGACTAAAGATTTATCTTCTCTTTGCTTTTGCTCCATAAAGTATGTTGTCACAGAATTAGCCTAGGGCCACACTGTGCGTATTTTCGCATGCGAAAATTAAAATCACAAGTAGCAAAGGCGTCCACTGTAGCGTCAGTGATGCGTGATAAATAAAGCTTTCATTTTTAAATCGCACTCGCTTTCAATAAAACGCAATTTACTGGAATTTAGAACTAAAATAACGAAATTGGGCTCGCCTAATCACTACCAGCCAATTAGGTGACGACGACAGAGATGATTCGCACTTGCGTTGAAAATGCAGAGCGACAAGTTTTCTCAACGCACACAGTGGACACCTTTGCTACTTGTGGTTTCAATTTTCGCATGCAAAAATACGCACAGTGTGGCCCTAGGCTAAGTGTTCCAAGATAGCCTTTAAAAGACCGTTTTGCATTAATATATTATAATAAGAGATAAAAGCAACAGTAGATGAGAATGGCAGATTGTCTTTACACTACAAGACATTTAACTCTACTTCTTCCATGTGTTATTATACCCTGTATATAATCACAGCTATCCATGGATGCAGATTTCCGAGTATTTGGGGTAAATATCATCAGGTTTTATTACAGAGCCTTGTATGTTGTGTAGTGTTATTCTAGAAGGCAGCTTTACCCATTTCATTACCGATTTGACTTTGCACTAGCATTGATATGAATACACTGCTGTTTTCACTTTCACTGATTGCTTATTTCACTTCAGTTTATGCACATGCCTTTCTTGTTCGTAGTTTACAAAAATATTTTCTCTGAAATACATCTGAAATAAATAAGAAATAACTTGATTAAATCTTGAAAGTTTATTTTAAATTTTTCATAGTAATAAAATGCACAGCTATGAGTTTGCAAGCATTTGATATAGTTCATGTAGGTCAAGTGTTACAGAGTGTAGGCAGGTTGTGTCCTGAAATTGGTGTATTGACCTAATTAGAAGTTTGCATTTTTATTTAAAAGATATTATATTTATGTTCGTTTTATGTTTTAGTAGCGATTAAGAATTATTTTAATGTGTACTTGACCTATTCTGCACAACGCTGTCATGTATAATGAATTTTCACAATAGCACAATGATTTTTAGTTTCATCTAATATAAATAATATCATTTTATACTAAGTGCTTGTGACTTGCTACCCCTTTATACTAACTACTTGTGACTTGCTACCCCTTTATACTAACTGCTTGTGACTTGCTACCCCTCTTTAGACCACAACAGACACAGTGGTGTGGGGCACATTCCATCCACTAGATGACAGAATCATCATTACTCATGGCAAGCAGCACATCTTCTTCTGGAAGATATTCTATGATAGCTCTAGTCCTACTCGTATCCTCCGAGACAAACTTTCCGGAATTTTCCAGGTGATATTTGAATAATACGACACAAATCTTTATACTGCTTTGTATAGTGAGATCATTAAAATAAATCAAAAATGGCGAAAGTTTTAGACTTAGTTTTTAAACAATTCTGTCAGTGAGAGAAGTCATTAAGACCACCCAAATCATATTTAAGATTCTAACTGTGTATGTGTATATTTAGGGAGAAGTACCAAAGTTTGTCACATCGGTATGTTTCACACCAGATGGCGACGTGCTCTCAGGAGACTCCAATGGGAACATAACTCTCTGGTCTCAAGACAACTCCGGTGCCTTCAGTGTCAGCAAACGGCAGTCGTCAAACATGAGGCAGGCTCACAGGAAGTAAGTCATCTTGTTTATATGATACACTGTACTATATGATACACTGTACTATATGCTACACTGTACTATATAATACACTGCACTATATGATACACTGTACTATATGATACACTGTACTATATAATACACTGTACTATATGATACACTGTACTATATGATACACTGTACTATATAATACACTGCACTATATGATACACTGTACTATATGCTACACTGTACTATATGATACACTGTACTATATGATACACTGTACTATATGATACACTGTACTATATGATACACTGTACTATATGATACACTGTACTATATGCTAAGTTTATATTCTGAAAGTAGCGCTAGTCGAAGAACATGTTTGCCTCTGTACCCTTGAGGTTTTGTCTCAAACTCATTAAATATTTGAAAGACTTTTGAGCAACACATTTTACTTCAAAAATCAAATCTTTGGAAGACAGTTGCTAATAAACTGATGTACTACAGTGAGCTCCTAGACAACATTTATTCAATATCCAATGAAGTTGAAGTATTGCAACTTCAATTAAAGAATTTATTTGCGTGAATTCTAAAAATAAATTTTCTTGTACCACATTCAATATTTTGAGATGCAATGGACCGCTGCAATCTAAAATAATATAATATATTACCGCAAACAGAATACAGCTGTTTGTGATTGTACACACATGCAGCTTAGACATTAAGATTAATCTGCAGAACCTGTACTTACATTATGTACGAGTTTTGTTTACACAATTTCATGAATATCATTATATTGCAGATCTGTGTTCTGCCTGCACATGTTCTCAGACGGTACGTTTGTGTCTGGTGGTGGGCATGAGATCAAAAAGTGGGACAGACAGTACAAATGCAAAGAGACAAAGAAACTGCCTGGTAAATCTTTTCTTTCTTTAATTGTGTAATTCACTTTTTAAATTATTCATAAAAGTTGTATTAGAAACTTGTTTATTTTTTTAAATAATTTTTCTTCTAGATCATGTATAGAAATTATTGCCCACGTAGCTTTGCTTTAATAAGTAAATTATTATATAATTCATACATCTAGGTTTGAAATTTGTTACATATTTTTAAAATTAAATTTTCTTTCAATAAAAAATAATTCTTTATATTTTATAACTTTCTTTATATTATATCACAATATTTATAAATTTAGAGCACAGTTTACCAAATTTATTTTCTGTTTTCTCTGAATTGCAGTATATAAAATATTAAGTTCAATGCCTGGCTGCTTTGCTTTTAGAGCAATATGGTTTCGTGAGAACTCTCATTCCAGCTAAAGAAGATTTGGTGAATTCTGGGCTGTATGTTGGCACAACCAAGAACTGTCTGCTTGATGGGAACTGGAACGAGAAGTTCCGTGTTGTTATAGTGGTAAACTTTCATTGCAATACAGATAATACAATAGCCTAATATACCATATGTATATATATTGTGGTATAATAGTATACATATATACATACATACTGTATGATATACCAAGTAAATTTTATAAATTACAATGTCCATACCAAGTACATAGCATGTGTCCAAAACAGTTTTGAGGTCATTTATTCAAGAAGTGTTACTAAATGGTCTAAACAATTGGTCAAGAGTTGACAATAATAATTATTTGTAATAGTAAGGCTGGTTTACACTGTAATACTGCAATAGTATGAAGCGTGATTTTTGACAGGGCCACAGCGAAGAGTTGTGGGCTTTGTCAAGCCACCCTCAAGAGCACACATTCGTGACTGCAGGCTATGATCATTCCGTCTGCAAGTGGTCAGCAGTTAGTCACAAACTCATTTGGAAGATTGTAATCGAGGTAACACTTTGGAGTTATAAATTATGTTTCTGTATTTACAGAATTTCATGACTCAAACAACTGTATTAGTTTTACTGCTTCAAAATAGCTATTGTTCATTCTTTCTTTTGAATAAGGTGCCTTTTCAGTAAATTAGCATAGTTTTTTCACATTGTTGTATATAGACAACCTGTGATATATTTTAGACCACATAGCAAACTTTGCTGTAACAGTAACAGATAATTGTATTTGGTTTACCAGCTTTCTCATTGTAGAATGGTTGATTTAATCGCTGATGATTTTGACTAAGCTGTATATAAGCAGTGATTTAAATGTACTTCAGACTAGACTAAATGTACTACAATATGAAATGAAACTCATCAATTTGAAAATTCCCTGAGTTGATATTTTATTTAAATTTGCTGAATTATAAACTGTTAGTGTAAAAACCTTATACGTTTTATATTCGCAAGAAAATATCCCCAAGCAATATGCAACTCGTGTATGAATGCGTGGTTGCTATAGAAACCGTGTCTGTCTGTGTGTCACAATGACACCGGAGACCTCCTAGTGATTGGCACTACAGAAGGGCAGTTCATGGTTATGGATGCAAATGATGGATCTCATGTTGCTACAATACAAGTTGGGCATGGAGCCGTCGACTCTACAAAGTTCTCACCTGGTAGGTTATACTCTCAGGCTATCTTCTTAGCCTCAACTGGACAACTCCAATCTGTTTTATCTGTGGTGGTCTAGTGCACCTTCAACTATACTCAGTGAGAGGTTGGATTGATCAGAATCTTTCGCTAGAAACAATTTCTGCTATGTCCACTTATCCTTTTATTAGAAAAGCATTATAATATAAAAATCATCCATGAATTATAAATACTTTTATGTTTAATAATAATCAAGAACCAATCAGAAACATCTCTTGACTACATTTGTACATAATTACAATATTTATTCTGCAACAGCACTACTATTATATTGCTACAACATATTTTTGTTGTGAACAGCTAAAAAGAAAGTGGCAAGGCGATTAAACATTGTCTGCGTCACTATGTCACCAGGTACGGTACTGCTGCACCACACGACTGGCCAGCTGGCACTTCCGAATCATTAGTTTGATTGCGTGTCTCTCATGTGTCATAATTTCAACTAACATTTACTTCAACATTTTCAGTTAGTGCTGCTTCGTGTCAAGATTGTTGCTTGTCCTTCAATCCAACTAATTATGCTTTTTGTTGACTAATTCTTGCCGTCTCTTTGAGGCTAGTTCTGATGGGTAACTATTTGACCCACCAGTTCTTAAAGAAGTTATATACATTACTTATATTGATATTCATGCTGTTTGTCATACTACTGATTTTGTAGCTAACTGATTGTCCAACTATAAACTACACTGTAAAGTGTACGTTAATAATATCCGAGAATACTAAATCTTTGGAGGCTGCGTAACAGCTGAACCGAGATCTTCATACAATTGCACTGGTTTCAAACTATTTTGTATGATCACAACCTGATGTCACCGCGCGTTAACTTACATTCCATTTAGTTAGTAATGATACCTCAAGAATTCATCCCCTAGCAAGTATAAAGTAACTCCGAATGTAACTGTGTTACAGATGGTAGACTGCTGGCAATGGGAGCCCAAGATGGCAACATATACATCTACAGCGTCGCAGATGGCGGCCATTTCTTCCGGAAGTATCGAGACGGGTCTCTCAAAGGACACAAGAACTTTGTCATGCAGATTGACTGGTCAGACGACTCTGAATATATACAGAGTGTGTCTGGCAACTATGACCTCATGTTCTGTGAGTATTCCCTACTCAGTTCTCCTTTATGAGGAGACAACTCTTAAAATACAATAAATTTCAGTCTATTTTCATTTCAGTATTTATGTCATTTTAATGTGCAAAACATGCGAGCATATATTTGGTGGAAATTATAAACTATAGGTTTTCCGATATGTGCTTAAGCTGATGCATCATTTTAAATTGATGGTAGCACTTTATGATAGAGATGAAACATATTAACAGGGAATGTATACGAGATGCAACGAGAACAAGACCCGGCAGTGATAAGAGATATTTCTTGGGCTACTCAGTCATGTGTTTTGGGCTATAGTACAGCAGGAGCATGGACCCACCTAGAGGAAGATGGTGAGGACATCAATATTGTGTGCAAGAGTAGTTACGAGGACTACTTAGCTGTGGGAGACAATCAAGGAGCGTTGAGGATTTTCAAATATCCAACTTCAGCTTCAAAGGTGCATAAACTACTGTTGTAATTTAAATTCAGTTACTATGTTACATCATACCTTATACACTGGTTTTAATAAAGTTGCTTACGATTATTTCTTATTTAACGTTTAAACTTTATAAAAATCTAAGTAATTTCAGCAGTGTAATATAATTAGGAATTTAAGACAGCAGCTAATATTTTTCTTTTTCTTCTTCAGCCTGATTTCTACGAGAAAAAGGTCTACTCGTCCCATGTTACTAATGTCAAGTTCATGTTTGATGATAGTTATTTACTCTCTACCGGAGGTATAGATGCCGGGTTGATGCAGTGGGTTTTAGTCGACTCCAAAACACCACGATAAGCCGTTAAGTGTTACTTATCAACATTATTCATGTTAAAATATAGCGCCAACTCTTTTTTAAGTCTATGAAATTTTCTATATCGTAGTATGCTTATCATATCAAGTGCTTTAATAGATAATGTTGATATATAGTTTCTACTTTTGCTTAATTTTATAAAATGTAGTCCTGGCTAATACTCCTAGACCCATACATACTGCCAGAGAATCTTATTCATATAGCAATCACTTGTTGACATTATTTCTCTCACAATATTATAACCATTTTCTATCATTTCTCTCCTAACCACTGGCAATGAGTAACTCATCAACAAAATATTCTATTTTTCTAAAGAATGATTCATATTTGTCTGTTAACCAATAATTGCCTTCTTAAATGTTTGTTTATTTTTCACACTAAGAAAGCTAACATAAGTTTAGTACTTCGCAGTTACATTTTTTACAGCAGAGCTATTTTTATGACACTAAATTAGTATTTAGTAATGTATAAATATTTACAATATCTCATTTCACGACACATTATTTTCTTTCAAGTCAATAAATTGCTTCCATTACTAAAAATGTTGGCAATCGTGAATTCAAACCAATAAAATAACTTCTATATACAGTTTATAGGAGAATATAAGAGTTGCCATGGAGACCGTGTACTAACTAGAGAGCAAAGTCTCGTGATGTGGAGTTGTCTTACTTCATAAGTGAAGTGCTGACAACCCTCCGAACTATAATGCTGTCCCTCGTTCCAGATTCTGTTTAATTTCTGTTGTGTATTTACCATAAAACCTCTCCAATTTCTGGTTGAATTTAGCATTTCTGGTGTTGATATAATCAATATCTGCATCTTCATCATGTGTCCTTCGTCTAGTATATTTCGATCTTTTCTCAATCCTACAACAAATTATTAAACTCGTTTCTCCATACACAGTATTGACTGAACTACATTCCGTTTAAATCATAAAACATGGTGTGTATTTGAAAATCCTTGAACATGATTTTACAAGGCAAGTCTTTATTTCAGTGACTAGTAGTCTTTCTCTTTCAAATCATTACAAAGTTGCAAAACCTGACGACTGGCAGTAACAAAGTTTTATAGAAAGAAAAGGTCAGCCTTTGGTGTTTGAAACAAGTATAGGCAGAGAGAAGGTCTACTCACTGTTTCTCCAAGTCATCCACCATCCTGTCTATACCATCTTCGGTGTCTTTATGCATTTCCTCTAAACCCAAAGTGTTGACGTCTGCATAGAAGCTGTCTCCCCTGTAAGAAGACAACTTCACTGAAAACTCAACAGACGCTCTATAAAACCATAAACTAAGCGAGAGCTGATGACGCTACCTCAATACAGGAAAACAACTTACATCTTCTCTTTCTTCTCGGCGTACTCCTTCATGTCTGGTTTGAAGGCCTTAGTTAGTCTAGTATTCTGTCTGGCAGTCATCTCCTCATATGCTAAAAGTACGTGCTCAGTGTTACACTTGTTCTACTGTTTCCAATATTTGAGTATCTCAAATATTAATATAATGAAGTATATATAATATATAACATACTATATAGTATAACATACAATATATAATACAATAAAATATTATTACATTATAAGATAATATACAATATAATATACCATTAAATTATCAATATCACTGTATGCGTGTGTGTCTATCAACACTTACTTGAGAATCCAGTTATAGGCTTAGCTTTCTTTCTCTTATGAAAGTCTCTTTCTGCCTCATCCGCTTGAACATCCAACACCTTCATTCTGTCATAGTCCTGTCCTGTTACAATCAGTTCAATACACAGTACAGTAATTCAGTCGGACACTTATTACAGCAAATAAGCAAGTATTTCAAAAAAGATCTCTTTATTGTATTCCAATGCATGCAAATTCTGTTTAGTAATAATTAATATGAGAACTCGTTTTAAAGGTTCGATTGTCATGCAAACAAATAGAACCTTTTTAAGTATTACAGAGAGTGTGTGAGATCATCATCTATGTATCTGATTATATTGATAATAATCAGAGTAAGAGTTCATGAATAGCCATTGGGTAGATAACTTCTTATAAGTTACCTAACCGATGAATACAACAGTACTTTATTGAGTAGTAATGCATATGAACACTAAATGTATACATAATCTGTAAAAATTGATTGAAATAACCTTTGGCCTTGCACTCTCTCTTTTTCTCTGCTTCCTGTTCCTCCCACTCCAGCCTCTTCCTTTTAGCCTCGATGTTTACTGGCTCCTTGTTACGTTTATCCTCTTCCACTACCTCGCCATGGTTTAGCTTCCTTGCTTCGTTCTGAGACAATATAAGAAAATTAGGTAACACAACTACTAGTAAGCTGATATATCATATATTTTACGTGCAGTGTGGTAGCAAAGCTTGAAATATTTACACATGCAATGAACAAGCAAATGATAGTGTTGGGATAAACATAAATTCTCACCCTTTTTAAATGTAATTCTCTCAGCCTTTTGAGTCTTTCATCGTGTTTAGAAACAGATGATTCAGCTGAAGTCTAAAAGTCATAGCAAAGAAGTCAATAGAATGAGTTGAAGTGAGAAGCGAACATAACAAGTATGCATAGACAGTACAAAAATTGACAAATGCATAAGAAAAATGTGATTTCAAAAGTTTACTCACCGATGCCATGAAGTAAAATGTTGATTTGGTATTCGTGTAACAGAAATAGACAAGAATTCCTACAAACATTAACCAGAATGAGAATAGCTCAAGTGTGCCGATAAAGTAAAGCATATAAGCCTTGCCAACAGTGTTTAGAAGTACTGATGGTATGCAATCAACAATCTAAAGCTTGTCAGTATGATAGCTTAGTCAGCATGTATAAGACCATTGATTAACTAAAGAATAAGCAGAATTGTCAACATGCCAGTAAATTTACATTTAAACTGAAAAAACTCAGTTTAGAACTAAAAAATATCCCCATGTTCAGCTTCATGTTAGCACAGACTGACAGTTACTAGCTGATTGAAATGAATGCCTTTACTTTTAGATTCTATGTGGCCATCGAGCTCGTGCTCAACAAGTGGTTAAATAACTGACCAAGCACAAAAAAAGATAGTCATAGTAAAAATATTAATAATGCTTACTCTAAATCTAATTCAATATCATACTCGTACTAATATTCATATTGGTATTCATACTCATTCAGTCATTATCATTATGATGGTCTGTTGAAGTATTTACATGGTTAGGTTGAGAATGAAATCCAACTTTAAAAGCAAGACTTAGACTTAGAGTAAACGCATATCACAATCACAAACTATAGTATAAAGTAAAAATTGAGCCAGGTATTGTTTATTTTAGCATTACACTTTTACAGTCACAGTTTGAGTTCATACTACACTTGAAGTGAATAAGTATAACAGCAACGTCTAACACTAACACAGTAACAACTTCATAAAAAAACTTAAATTGAAAATCACACATACAAATTAAAATAACAAACTATAACTCATTAAATTTAATAGTAATTACTAAAAATATAAGTATAGGTATAATTTTCATTATCACTAATACTTTAATAGTAATAGTGTGATAAACTTGTGGGTACTGAATGCAACTAGTGCTTGAAAATGCTCTTTGTAAGAGAGAACAAGGTTTGAAGTAGTGTAGATGATAGCAATCTTTATTGAAGAGTATAAAATCTGCTCCTTTTCAAGCGAGCTCCAGTAGTAGACTGAACTACACTGGAACTCGCTGGCTTTTATATACAGAGAACAAAGAAAGATTCCTTTGTTGCCAATCGGGCAACGTTAGTAAAAGAAAAGCAACATTAGTAAAAGAAATATTACATAACTTCAGAATGCGTATTCCGTGCAATTACATTATGCTGAAAGCTTTAACAACAATCATAAGACTTAGGCATTAGAAAGCTACCTCACTTAGTTATAATTACAGCATTCAAAATGATACGCAATAAGTAATTATAATACTGATGCACACAGTTACTTCAGAACAAATAGAGGATGAAAATCCATTACAATAGCATTATGATTACTATTAGTATTAGTATTACTCATACTGTCAGTGTCTTCTATCAGTATAACTATCAATATGAATATCAGTATCAGACTATGACTAAGACTATCACTATCAGTAAAGAGTATGAGTATCACTATCATCATCATTATCATTATGACTTTGAGTATCAGTATGACTATCACTATGAAGTGACTATCTCTATGACTATCACTATGAGTATGACTATGAGACTGAGTATGAGCATCAGTTTAGCTTCAAGTACATCGGTGGATAATCATTATGATTATGTCCAACTCTATAAATTGTGATTTAATTTGAATAATAATTGTTGATAATAATTACTAATATTATTAATAATTATTATTAATATTATTATTATAATATAAATATCAACAATAAATTTAATCATCGAACCCCAGGCAATAATTATTTTCAAGAAAAACCTGTCTAGAAACAATTTACTGAAGTTGAATTATCTTGACCATTAAAATAAAATAAATATACATTGATAAAATTTCATTTTAATAATCTTGACCATAATGATAATGAGATAGTCACTTTATAGTTTAAAAAATATTGAAACTGAAAGGCTCAATTTGATAAACGAGAACAAAAACGGAAATGGCAAGTAAGCCCTATTTTCTTAAAAAGAATTATTTAGGTTCAATGGTTAGGTTGTGTGTCAGATTTGCTTCAAATCAATTCTTGGAGCTCAATGCTGCTATGTATTATATAACTAACCATACTATAGCCAACGAGGACAATTTTTTCTTTTTTCTTAAATGAATACGTATGCTCAAACTGTCCAAATTCAAAGTCGATCATCATTGACTTAGAATTAGTAGTACCATATCATTCTTATAATATTTATAATTATAGCATTGTCATTATGATTAGTAGCTCTAAATTAAAATGCAATTATTTAATAAGTGACGAATAATAATTTCATTTTATAATAATTATCAACAGTAAACTAAAAGTAAAACAGTTTGAGAATGAGTTAGTGTTACACTTTGACTTAGTCTTACAGTTACACAGTTACAACTACAAGTTACAGCACTATAACTATTGCTTTATTAGTATTACTTATTAGTATTACTGTTAATATTAGAGTATTACTATTTATTATTATTAGTATTCCTATTAATTAATGAGACTGCATTAGACATAGTGATAGTGTAACAATAATAAATTAATATTACTTTTTCAGTTTTTGTAATGTTAACCTACCAGGCTAAGCTCCAGAGACAGAGTGTTTTGTGTTGGCGTTCGTTCGGCTATCATTTGTCAGTAGCTTTAGTACCTGCTACTTGTAGCTTGTCAACATCAGATCATCCTACACTTTTATGATAATCTTTGAATTAGAATGCCTTTGAGGATATCGAACACTCCAAAACACTGGAATCTGGAGGTTATAGAAACCGAAGTGCCTCATAGTCATTGACATTTTGTTTACAGTAACAGTGTGAAATTTTGTTTGAATACAGTTTCAGTTTGAGTATGAGGTTAGCGGATAGGTATTGTAATTGTGTTTAATTTATTTATATGCGTCCTCTGGTTATACTAGTTAATTGGCATTTCGATATGATGATTTACACTTACAGATGTTAGCTCTCTGTGAGCAGCAGACCTAAAGCTAATGGTTATGAACATATTTTGGCGATCCCTTATGATTTCATTGTATGCTATTAAAACCCCAAGTGCTGAGTGTTCCTCCTGCAGGGTTTTCATGAGACAATTTAGTCGATAAATCTTGCACCTCTGTTTGCGAGGCTACAGACAAGTTGAGATCATGCCTCAGTGATACTTCCAGGTTTCTCGTCCCCTTATTCCAGCAATAAATCAAGCAATCCTGTGATGTATTGTTTCTGGCTAATGTTGGACCGATACAGTGTCTGCATTGTTGTTGAATCACTAACAGTTACCTTAAATGTTTCAGTCTTATAGGCTGTAGACTTATTTAATGTAATAATTATTGTTAAGGTCAGCTTTGTACATGGTGATAATCATGATGATGATGAACAGACATCTCATAGGTCTTACTTATTATTACCATGTAGTTATTTTCAGGTGCTTAACTTATGTAAATCAAAATGTTTATAATTGCAGTGTAAATTATTTAACACCTCATTATTATGTTTATAATAATAATTGTCTCTATCATTATGCAACGGTTTACTTAGTGTACAACTGTAAGTGCTGCCCGTGTCATCTAAATATTTCCCAGTGCATACAGTACAATAGAATTGATTACCTGTAATTACTGCAGTTGCTCAACTATTTATCTCAACTTGGAGTGGATGTCACACCTGCCCCTCCTTACAGACAAAGAACCTCTAGCTATTTATATGGCTGTGTATTATGTAGTAGTAAGCATTCTACTGATGTATTTTGTACTGGAAACTATTCTACAATAAAGATCTATCTGGACTGAAGCAAACTATACAGACTACTAGCATTCTTTTCTCAATGAGTGGGTTAAAGTCTCAACAGCAGAACTGCTTATTATTTAGAATTTTGGTTATTAATATTTATTTTTAATTTTAATCATCTTAATCTAGTACTTAACATATGTGGTATAGTAATGAATACATGACCTAAATTTCAATAAAGTAAAAATTCAACTTACGTATCAACTTCTGCATTTATTTGCAATAGTCTGTAACAGTATCATAATTATTTATTCAAGATATCTGTGAAATATCAAATTATTGATTATGGGCAATTTTTTATTTTAAATTTGTTTATTATCAAGAAGGTAAAAGTATTAGTAATTTAGGAATTATATTATCTATAGTCTATACATATGCGGATTAGATGACAGGGCGAGTGTTTTGTTTTCCCTCCACCCTATCACTCAACCCAATCTAATCTCTCATGACATTTCTTGTCATTCACTTTAACATACCCTTTTTCTCTTGGCCTGAGGTTATTGTAGCATCGTTACGTTTTTATACTAAAATATACCCACAAGTTAAACTGTGTGAAAAATATTGTGCACCGATTCATTTTTCTTATGCTGAACAAAAACCTATCAACATTGTATATTCAATAACTCTGACTTCTTCAATTTAAATTTTGTTTGTTTTAAAAACATGTTTTTTAAGGTTTAAAGGGCTGTCATAATTTTGAATAATGTTTGATTATAATTATGGTGATGGGTGGGCTTTTTACTAAGATTTAAGGCTAAAAAAGAAATCTGTTTAAGTCTCTCTACACTATGCTAGGCTGCAGACAGTAAATGTTGGTTATGCAGGAAGATCTTAGCTTAAATATAAAATGAAATATTTTCTAACTTTAATCAACTGGTTTTCTGATTAGGAGACATAAACAAATTATGTAATATTTCTAGATGCTGTGTACTCTGTGAGATAAATATTTGTGCAGATATTAGTGTGTGGTATATTTGGTGAACTCTGTTGATAATATAATATATTACCACTTAGCTTGTGTGGTTGAACACTTGCAAAGTATATCTAACTTAATAAATGTACTTCACTGTTTCATTGGACATTTATAATTAGCTCTACGAATTAAAAGTTAGTTTCTTTTTTATTATCAAGTATGAGCACCCTGCACCAAACCTTCGCAGTGACTTTTTCTCTTATAAAAAACTCACGCAAGTTTATAGTCGCTATCCCTGTGAGAAACCTCTGATGGTAAGGGTTTTTGCTAGAACGGGCTAAGGACTTGTTTAAATGAGGCACAGGAGCAATTATGACTGGATGCTCTTCCTAACATCACCAATGGCCTTTGTCGGGGTTCAAACCCACAACTTCGTGTTCACAAAGCAAACGCTTTAACCCCTAGACCATGGCTGCTCCCTTGACTTTTTCTCTTATACTATATTTAAATTCATTTCAGTTAAAATATTTTTTTCCATCTAAATTATCTTTTTCCCTTCAATTTAATTTTATCTTCAAAGCTCTTATGGTATTATTTAAGATCTTATCATAAACTTAGTCTACAGTTGAAGTTCTATGCTTTCTACAATTCATTTGAGAACTCCCTGAACATATTTACATTCAGAAGCTGATACAACGGTAATATTCATAAATAATAAATAATAAATACCATTATTGTTATATTTGTTGTCTTTTGTTATCTTGCAAATGTATAATATTTTAGTTTTATGGTGCTAAAAATGCCTATACACTGTTCGCTAATATTAGCCTTGGTTGAGTCATACATCTCAAATAAATCTCATTTAGGGTGACACAGCCTGTGTCCCGACCCATCAGCTCTGTGAGTAGTTATCTGATATGTGAATTATTGAGTGTGATTTTCTCTTGTAGATTACCAGATACTAACCGGCCATTCCCTAAAAACCACCATGGTTTTACTACTTAGAAGCGCATTAATACGAAGGTTTCTACTTCTAGTCACTGTCACAGTCTCCATGATTTTGTTTCTATATTTATACAATAAACTACATTTCTCTAGCATCTATATCACTCCTTCCCAGGCTCTCAAATCGTAAGTATTGTCTAGTAGTGTCATATGTTCCCTGTGAATTTCAATCAGTTTACCTACTCGTTACTCATTTTGAGTTCCGTGAGTTAATTCATATTTTTTGAATGCTCAAAACTCCACATGTTGCAATAATTTATTAGAAAGATATGACTGTATCATTTTTATACATTCTGTAGTTTTATTATGTTTGGAAGATTTTTCACTGCAAGTTCCAAGTTTTAGTATCATCAGCCTTGTAAGTAATAAAATGTCTAAATTTGGTGGTCATTTATGATTCAGTCATTTGTGGGAACAGCAATTATTGTGATATTTTTCAGGGCAACTAAGCTCCTAGATTATCAGATACTTTAGTGAAGAGAATCGGTTGTGTTTAAAAACACTGTTGTTTATTTTGTTTACCATCTGTTTAGTGTTTGTAAAATAGAAATGAGAAGAAACAGGTAGCTGTAGTCATGAGTGACTCATGCATGACTCATATGTTTAATTTTAGTTTCAAGGACCAACAGACTGTACCTCCAACAACCAAGAGAAATGAGGTCACGGGCAACCAGGTTGATACAACAACGCATAAAAAGGTACATCCAGGTGTTTATAGACACATGTGTAGAACTGTTACCTTTTCAGTAAGATACTGCATCTAAGTGGAAGAAGATAACTCTAAGCAAAGCTTCTATGCCTCCAAGTTTTTACACTTTATAAAACCCTTTCAATCTTTTGGAACAAATTTTTTTTCTCACCTATCCGCTTTGTCCTGTTCGGGTAGCGAAATCTTTTGGAACAAATATTGTGATGATATGGTATAGTCCATTTATTTTAAATTCCAATTTTGTTGCTTTAAATCATTTTGAGATGATGTATCTAATACACTAGCTAGCTGGTTGCTTTTAAATAGACTCTAAGCAAATTAAAGGCAAACTCTTCCATCTTTAATTCAGCTCTGCTCAAGTGCCTCTGTATTCTCTTTAAAAAGACTTGCACTTTCTTTTTCTTATTTATTCACTATAAGTAATATTTATGAATCTTGCATTTAGGTTCCTTCACAGGCGTGTGTAGCTGGTAGAAATTTTGATAAAGAGAAAGAGTGGGCCACCATTATTGAGGAAAGTGGCAGGAAGACTTCCCAGAAGTCACAGGAAAGGGCGGAGCATGTGAAGCAGGTGAGTCATTCAGTCGGAATTTCATATCAAAGGCTAGAAAATGGGAACATATGTATCCTGTAGAGTAAGCTGTAGGGTGTATCCTGTAGAGTGTATCCTGTAGAGTGTAGGCTGTAGGGTGTATCCTGTAGAGTGTAGGCAATGTTTGAACTAAATTATAAACAAAACACTCCAGCTTTATTAGTGTTATTTAATGGTCTAGTCAGAATATATTTTGCTTGATTCAATTTTGATTTGTGACAGTGGATTGTACAGGCCTTTGATTGAACTTCTTGTATTTGGAAATTAGCAATTATCAAAGTTAAAAAGCACCTGATTGCTTCGGTTCTGTTGATGAAAACTAACCGTCTACTCTATAAGAGTGAAATGACAAAGACATGACAATAGTCTTAGCATCCAGAGCTGAAAGTCTGAACGGTTTTATAAA
The DNA here is from genome assembly GCA_964035545.1 of Bugula neritina. Lineage (NCBI taxonomy): Eukaryota > Metazoa > Bryozoa > Gymnolaemata > Cheilostomatida > Bugulidae > Bugula > Bugula neritina. The sequence goes on from OZ037767.1 coordinate 30,580,661, forward strand.
CTCTTGTCCCTTGATGCTGTCTAGCTGTGTGCCAGTAGATTCATTCTTACTATCAAAGTTACTATAAGCTTGTTGATAGACTCTTGGGAATAAGTTTTAACAACTTTACATAATGTGTAATAAGTTTGCTGTTTGAGACTAAATTAATAAACAGTTCCTTCCTTTTAATAACATTGAATAATTTGTCACAACAGTTAGGCATAATAATATGTTATATTATTTAGTATATTATATAATGTTATATTATATATATTATACTCAGGTTTGATGACTTTATACTTCACACTGTAGATGATGGTGCATGCATGGACAGGGTATAAGAAGCACGCCTGGGGAGCCAATGAACTGGCTCCTATATCTGGCAACCCTCACTCCGGGATATTCAGTGGCACTAGAATTGGCCTGACTATAGTGGACAGTCTCGATACACTGTACACTATGGGGCTGTTTGAGGAGGTGCAACTGGGCAAGATGTGGCTTAAGGAGAACCTCACCTCTCACCTCAATGTCGTATGTACTTACTTCTCTCCTCAATGTCGTATGTACTTACCTCTCACCTCAATGTCGTATGTATTTACCTCTCACCTCAATGTCGTATGTACTTACCTCACCTCAATGTCGTATGTACTTACCTCTCACCTCAATGCCGTATGTATTTACCTCTCATCTCAATGTCGTATGTACTTACCTCTCACCTCAATGTCGTATGTACTTACCTCTCACCTCAATGTCGCATGTACTTACTACTCTTTGTAGTATATACTTACTTCTATATAGTATGTACTTACTACTATATAGTATGTAATTGCTTCTTTCTGTCGTATATACTTACTTCTTTGTTGTATGTACTTACTACTTTGTCATATGTTGTTTAATATCACACCTCCAGCATTTTATCATAATTACTACATTTCACCCAACTCCAGTTTATCTAGACTGTGCTCACGCAAATACCATAGTCAGGTGTTATAAGACTCAACAATGTGAATCTCTCTACTTATTTCTTTTGTTCCTCACACAAGGCTCAGCTTTTTAAATTTCATTCTTGACACCTGCAGAAGTAAATCTCATTGTTGAGTTGTTTCTTTAATTTCCACAATGACCTCACTTTCATATATCTTGTGTATAATTACAGAGCGTGCAGGTCTCGGTGTTTGAGTTCAACATCAGATTTGTGGGCGGGCTGCTGAGCATGTTCGCGTTGACCAATGAGTGTGAGTACAGAGATCTGGCCGTGCTGTGTGCCGACAAGTTACTTCCTGCCTTCGAGACACCTCATGGCATTCCAGTCGCTCATATCGACCTCAAGCAGTGAGTACACTATATTACTATGTCTCATATCGACCTCAAGCAGTGAGTACACTATATTACTATGTCAATATAACATTATATTATTGATATATTATTATGTTATGATATTACTTCTGTTTCAGTGGACTGAATACTCGATTCACAAACTTTGGCAATGCCATTCTCTCAGAGTTCGGTACCCTTCACCTGGAGTTCTTCTACCTGTCTCATATCACAGGTGAGTATATCGTAGTACAGGTGAGTATATCATATCACAGGTGAGTATATCATATTACAGGTGAGTATATCATATCACAGGTGAGTATATCATATTACAGGTGAGTATATCGTATCACAGGTGAGTATATCATCATATCACAAGTGAGTGTATATAATACATAAAGAGAGAAAAGTAGCCAATCACTGCCCTCCCGTTATTTGGCTCATCTTGTATTTTTATTATGCAGGAGAATTCAAATACAGAAAGCTTGTGGAGAACATCAGAGAGAAAGTGACAAAGGCTAACGTTAACGGTCTCTATGGAAACCACTTCAGTATAAACACAGCCAAATACATGTCGTCTAACTGTGAGTGAAGTTATCTTCTCAGAATTATGTTATGGTGTTGTGATTCATTATATACTTAATGACGTGGAGTTGTGTTTCCAGAATTATTGTAATTGCAGATTAATTAACACTCATTGGTTGATCATCATATGGTGTAGTGTTCAAGGCTTGTGATTTTTCTTTTGTATTTTGTTTCTGACTTGTATTCTAATTGTCAGATTCAGCCAAAGACCTTTAGTTTCAGTATCTGCAAGCCACATGTTAGTATCGCTCTCATTTCACCATGAATGCCGTAATATCCATTCTAACTGTGATCTCCATGTTTTAGTGGCTGTCTCACTGGGTGGTGCCGGTGACAGTTTCTATGAGTATCTCTTCAAATCTTATCTCCAGTCTGGGAAAACTGATACACACGCTTTGAAACTCTACTTTGATGCCATGGAAGTAGGTAGACAACAGAGTTATAGTGTACAGTTGACAGAGTTATAGTGTATAGTCGACAGAGTTATAGTGTACAGTTGACAGAGTTATAGTGTACAGTTGACAGAGTTATAGTGTACAGTTGACAGAGTTATAGCGTACAGTTGACAGAGTTATAGCGTACAGTTAACCGAGTTATAGCGTACAGTTGACAGAGTTATAGTCTATAGTCTGTAATTGTGTTTGTAAGACATCTAAAGCACATATAAGTTAATGTCTATTATGTCTTCACATACCCATCTGTATTTCATGAAGATATTTATATTGTTTATATGTTTCAAAAATATATTTTGATTTTTCATCATTTCCATAAAATTATCTAATAATCTAACGTTTTGCACCAGCTCTAGTTACTGCTGAGTAAATACTAACAGTACTGGCCCAGCTCTAGTTAGCCGTAGAGCTGATCAGGTCGCTATTTCTGTAGGCTATAATTAAAGAAGGATTGCTGCAGACGTCTGGAGGTGGGTTGAGATATTTTGGTATGAAGCACACCGGCCTCTCTCAAAGGGCACAGAGGAGAATGGAGCATCTGGCCTGCTTTATCGGTGAGTTGATCTTTTCAGTAAGAGGTAAGTTGTTCTGTTCAGTAAGAGGTAAGTTGTTCTGTTCAGTAAGAGGTAAGTTAATCTGTTCAGTGATATGTAAATGAACGTATTTAGAACGAGGTAAGTGGATATATTTAGAACGAGGTGAAAGTATCTCCTCCAACTTTGTAAAGGTATCAGAAAAAATCTTCTGTCATGATGTTCTCCAAGTTGGTGTGACGCTAAAAGCTGGTTGGATATTTCTAAAGCTAAATATGTTCCATGAAATCTGAATAATCATTCTCTCTAATACTTGACTTGTGTTTATACTTTTGGTATTATAGGGGGCGTTATAGGGCTGTCAGCAGAGTATTCTACGAATCAAACCGCCACACTTCAGCTTGCCGAAGACATTGCCAGCACGTGCCACGAGTCCTATGTTAGAGCAGGTAACTCCAGTGATATCTCTGTGTAGTGTATATATATATAGAGCAGGTAACTCCAGTGATATCTCTGTGTAGTGTATATATATAGAGCAGGTAACTCCAGTGATATCTCTGTGTAGTGTATATATATATAGAGCAGGTAACTCCAGTGTTATCTCTGTGTATAGTGTATATAGAGCAGGTAACTCCAGTGCTATATAGTCTTATAAAATATGCTTTTCTATTTCGAAAATGCAAGAATAACATAGTTTCTTAATTCTGTTGATAATTTTGTAGCACTTTGTTATGGTTGAATAATCAGTGTGAAAATAGTGCTGATGATAACCAAATAACTACAGTAGACCAACTTATTTAGAAATACAAGCTACACTCCATAGGAGTTGTAAATACAGAAGTTCACGAATATCATTGTTATGACAAACGGTGTCACTTAGAACCTGTTGGCGGTTCCTTTCATCTATAGTCGTGTTTCTGTACTCCTCCCCTCTGTCAAGTAGTTTACCTGAACTATATGTGGCCACTAGCCTGTCTTAAGGGTAACTGTCGCTCAGTCACAGCTAAAACATGCCAGTCTAGGTTTTATTGTTTTTTTTTACAAATGGTGATAAATTTTTCATTACTGATGTATATTTGGCAATAGAAATAAATAACCATAATCATTAAATAGGAATTATGCAATGTGGTTTTTGTGCTCTTTTAAGTATAATGATCACTTTTTAGCTTTTAAAAAAAAACATGTTTGTCTTTGATGAGTTCAGGGAAATATGTCAACAATGAGGCATTTAAAACTATGTAATGGTGAATTTATATATAGGATTTGATAAAATATATAGTCCTTTTCTAGATTTTAGACTCAATTTGGCATGTGTGAAAGTTCTTTGATTTATTAAACCAATTTGCTTTGAAGTTTTGCACTCTTTGGTTAGAGTCAAGTGTTTATAATAGAATACCCAGGTCAGCCTTGGTCTATTCACATCAACGGCTCGAGACAATCATTTTGGTTTCTTTTTCCACAAACCATAATTAATCATTAAATGAACTAGAAAATCGTGCCTCTATCTCAAACCAAATATTTTTATTTCCAGCTAAAACCTAAACTTCAAATAAAGTTGTTTTTGATACCATTTAATGGCCTGGGTGTTCATCTTTTTAAACACGTCAGATTATGTGTTTCAAGTTAAGCAGGTTGTTGGCTATATGATTGGAAAACCAGGCCAAGTTTAATATTCCTAAATGAAGCTTAGAGTAAACAAGACCCACACTACACCAGAGTTGTTGAGAAGCTGCTCTAGCTTTGTAGTTCATCTCTGCCTAGTCTGCAGTATCAAGGATGTGAAATTAAAGTTGCTATATCACTGGCCACTCACTGAATACTCACATATCTAACATTTCCCGTGTATGCTTGATAATTTACAGCTAACCAATTCTTTAATTCTGAGTTTATTCTCTTCGATCTTTTTGGAACTTTCAGGACTCAAAGTTGATTATCATTGAACTGAATCTCAATAATAACTGAAGCCATAATAATCACAATAAAAAATAAAGAATGTGATTTTTTGCTTTTGGCAAAATATTTACTAAATTTGAAGTTGGGCGTTGAATTTTGCAACTCTTGGTTCTAGAATAATGTATGCAAAAATAAAACCGAAAACAAGCTGAAATGCTGAAAAATAAAAAACTAATGGTTTGTTAAAATGACATCACAAAGACTAAGAACTGGGCGGTGTTTACAGTCTCATTTTTACTATAACTTTGTGATCTTCACCTATCTCTGCTCCGTCCTGTTCGGGTGGTAGAAATGACATTAATTAGTTTCTCCGTGATCTCACCCTGTCACTTGCTTGTAATTTTTAAAACCGCAGTTATAATTTTTTCCCTTTTCTTGTTACGCATCGGGAATTATTTTCATCACATAGAGAACTATTTTTATTGTTAAAGGTGTGAAAGTAGAAACTGAAACCCAATTTCCTTCACTTTCTCTACAGTATGAGCTGCAGTATAAGTGTTGTTGTAGCCTCTGGAATAGGCCCCGAGTCGTTTGAGTTCGACACGGGTAAAGGAGACGCCGTATCAGCTGGTGGAGACTCTGGCTATCACATGAGACCAGAAGTGGTAGAGACGTGGTTCTTCCTCAGTCGAGTCACTAAAGACAGGAAGTACAGAGAGTGGTGCTGGGATTTTATTAAGGTGTTTGTTTAGTACGAAAATCAGTATGTAGTTGATCTACCCTGCAATGCTTATCTTCTGATCAGAAAGTTGAATAATCTCCTCATGTAACACAGGCTGTACCTGTAAACCTGTATATATACAGTCATGTGTGTTTCATCGGTCATGGGCAATATTAGTAGTTATACAAAATATCGCATTTCTTTCTAAATCAATAAGTACAACTTCAATATAGCCATATGTTTAATATCACTACTACTATCAGCTCAATCAATACCACTAATATTACATCCCTTCATTTTGAAAACTAAAACACTACCATAGTTAGCAACTGATTCAGAGTTTTAATTGAAATGTTATTTTGAGTTTTTTATTTCAAAATTACAAGTTGTGCCTTCCAGCTTGAGGCTGTCAGGCTCTAGCAGGCATTTCCATGGTGATGTTTTAGTGACAGCTTATGGCAGGTGGCTCTGAGCCTTGCTCAATCACCTGGCTGGACTACAGTGGTCTGTCAACTAGTGACAGGTGCTCTGTCCACTGCTGGTCACACTTAGTGCAACGTGTCTGACCTGACGTTACATCAGAAGTTATTAAATATATTCCTACAACTCTTTCAATCTATCATTATTTATTCCTTCTCACAGCAATAGGCAACTCACACACTCGTGACCTGACTCTGTGGTCAACTTCAATTTTTTGTAATATTTCTGCCAGTTAATGCTAAGTCCATTGGCTCATTACACTGGCTTATATTGCCAACATGTCACAATGCTCTTTGATGTTCTCCATGCTATTACAATAATTATGATGGTTGTAAATATCATTTTTTAGATTATATAGTTTTTTTTATTTTTATGCTTGATAAATATTGATAAATTATGTTAAATTTTAAGGTAGACATTTCTTTGTGTTTGATTTCGGAATAGACAGTTTCAGTCAAAGTCTCGCATGGGCCGTTCCCATCAACTAGAAAAAACACTACCTGGAGTTGTGCTGACAATGTATGTATTGTAGGCGCTGGACAAGTACTGTAAAGTAAAGGACGGTTATGTCGGTCTATATGATGTATATTTAAGACGAACAGACAGCAAAGGAGAGCCACTGAAGGAGGATGTCCAGCAGTCTTATTTCATGGCTGAAACTTTGAAGTACATATTTATATAATTATATACAATTGTTGTGTTAGGTTGTCATGGTGATTGTCCCAATGTTTTTATTTATTATTTGGAACAACAAATCCTTGTACCAGGCACTGGAGTTGGAAGATAGTGTTTGTGGTGAGGATAGTGCTTAAGTACTTGGAATGTTTGTGGTGTACTGTGACTAGTACTATACTGTGACTAATATTATACTGTGACTAGTACTACACTGTGACTAGTACTATACTGTGACTAGTATTATACTGTGACTAGTACTATACTGTGACTAGTACTACACTGTGACTAGTACTATACTGTGACTAATATTATACTGTGACTAGTACTGCACTGTGACTAGTACTATACTGTGACTAGTACTGCACTGTGACTAGTACTATACTGTGACTAGTATTATACTGTGACTAATACTATACTGTGACTAGCATTGCTTACTGATGAGGTAAACATCCACTTAACTTGACCAGTTCTTTTATCATAAAAATCCGGAAAGTAATGGCCTATGGTAAGACTTTTAATGTTGGGTGTAATCTGCTAATAGACATTGTGTGGGTGTATTTAGCACCAATTGACTTAGTGATATTACCTTTTTGTTACATCTGACTTCATTGAGTACTGCAGCTATATAATTACCTGCTAGTCACTAATGATGTGGTTGTGCAGTGAGTAATTGTTTGCTTTGAATAGTTACAATATTTACTCATAAGGCAGGCCTCTTCCTTCCTTTCAAAAGACTATACTTTCTACTGGCCCTTTACCATTCTAATCTCACTAAATTTATCTTCTGTTGTTTTATAATTGTTCGTCTAAATTTGATTCATTATGTATCAATATTCTATAGTCTATACCAATCATAGTGATATTGCCTTATTTTTTATGAAAAATAGAAGAAATGAGTTGCTTTGTGTTTAAGTTGTCTCTATAGTAACCTGTTGTTTTGTTTGACCTACTTATAATATTTTAGATGTAGAACATTTGTGAGCTTGTTTTCATTTTAATGACTGTTAAGTCAATGTCGTCATGGATACGTACAAACTTTCCCAAAGATGGTTGCCAATTACAATATTATGATGGGGAATTAATCCATAATGCAGTTCATCAATCTGATGTCTGCTACTAAATTTAAGTTTTCCTTCTTGGTTTAACAACCTTCTAGCTTTGATTTGCCTCAATAATATTATTGTTCCCAACTACAGATGGCATAAATTGAAAATTATACTGAATTCACCTGGTATTTTATACCCATTTTATAGACGTAATATAAATATATACTAAGTGCACGTCTTAAATAGGCTCCATGTTTGTTATTACCTTGTACTACACATCTCTTGACCTTTTCTTTTCTCTCTTCTTCTTCTCTCTCATTATTTTTCTCCCTCCCAACCCCTTCTCTTACACTCCTCCCCAACCCTCCCCCCTCTTACACTCCTCGCCAATCCATTCCTTTTACATACGTCCTTAACTCATTCACAGTTGAACTGTTTGTAGATATTTATATCTGATATACAAAGACGAAAGCTTGCTGTCGCTGGACTCGTGGGTATTCAACACAGAAGCCCACCCACTTCCTGTACTCCACCCGTTCACATAATCTCCCGGCTGGTAGCTGAACAGCCCGCAGTTTGCTCTCTCAATCACGTAGAAACCAGGCTATACAGCTGTTTTGGGTTCTATAAAATTATATTTTGTTGTGTAGGCAATATTTATATTAACATTATACAAAGATTCTATCTGCGAGCAGTTAATAGCCTAAACTGTTTCTACAGTGATGTAAGGACAGAAAGAGAGTAACAATGCATGCTGGGTAATAATATAATATAATACCATTGCAATATAATAGCAGAAAGGCATTATGTTGATTATCTAATCTTTTGACAGTTGGCTCAACATATAAATCCTTTAGGTTTTATGGTGCAACACTGGTTCTGTGTACTTATCCCTGTATAGATTAAAAAATTTAATTCATGAATTCAAAAATTTCTGTCAAGTCTGCAGTTTCTGCCAGTTTATGTGATCAGTATTACCTAATTTTACCTGCATACGCGTAATATGCAAGAATTGTTATGTATTTACTTAGCATGCAAGCGCTTTAGCCCTTTATATGTACAATCTAATTGCATGCCATCTACTTTAGCTGTAACTATTGTTGGTTATACTGCTGCAGTTTCCCCGCTCATGTTAGAATTTATATATTTTTATATAAAATATTTGACTTGGTAATGTAGTTACAGTACTGTATAGGCACACCATGTGTGAACCGCATTATTGTTGGCGCTTAATGTACAAAATTTCAAAATGTTGTATTAATTTTTGCCTCATTTTGTTGAGTTATCATTTTTAAAGTTGACGATTTTAATAAAGTATTTGCTTTTTAGCAGTTCTAATATATGTCTTTATACACTCTGTCATACCAAGTACTACTCTATCATACCAAGTACTACTCTGTCATATACCAAGTACTACTCTGTCATAGTGAGTAGTACTCAATCACAAAGCATATTGACTATAAATATAGCCCAATAAATATGTCAATAACAAAAAGTGCATAATTCAGTTGAAGTCAGGTAAGGGTCATCTGAATTATTACATCTTGTAATTTGCATGTATTTTCCTCTGTAGCAAATCTTCACATATAATATGCTGCTTTGCTTTGCAAATCAACAGCTATCTACTTAGCCTAAAATCTTATAAAACTTCCATATTACTTGCTAGAGACATATAAAAGAGTATTTGTAAATAAAAAGCTAAGGCTAGGATTGACCACCTCAATAAAAGTTCATTGGCTGATGTAACATGCAAATCTTAGTATGTAGATTTTGTTCCTAACTCTGTATAATATTAATAATTCATAAATCTATGCATAGATATGAAGTTGAATATTTTCTGTCTATTAGCATGCTGCTTCCTAGTTCTGGTATGTGTGTGGGTGTTCTAAAGAATCACTATCAAGTCTTTGTCCAAGGAACAAACTTGACTGCCCTAAATTACTATAAGCAACCTACAAAGCATCTACAGCTCAATTCAGCTGATGGGTGGTAGCAGGTATAGTTGGTTAAATGTAAAAACAAATATGAACAATGGTCTCTATATACTTTAACTTGTGTCGTATAATCTTCTCCCCTCAACATGTTATATAATTTACAAATTATCAGCAGTTTCTGTGACTAGATATTTCTTCAAAAAAATTATAATTGAAGCCTATTCTTGCCTGCAAATTTGGCCTATAAGTTTGACAAAAATGCTTTTGCCATTTCACAAAACAAATCTTGAATCTTTTAATTATAGAAGTCCATTTTTGGCAGAACACTTCCATTTCTGACTAGCATAGCACCATATTTCTTATATATGAAGAAAAAAGGACTAATCTAATGCCATAATTTTATATCTTTAATGGCTCAGAAATCACAGCTTTTTGCTCATAGCTGCTTCTGATTTACTCTTGAGTCATAAACTCGCAGCAAATGTAAAATGATAATTGGCAATTATCCACTAGTTTTCTCACTAGGATCTTTTAGGAAAAAATAAGATGCAGTCATGTAAGATTATGCAGTAATGTTTAGAGCTTCAAAGCCATTCCAAGGGGTTATATTTCAATGGCTTAGAATCTCAAAGCTTTTATGGCTTTTGATTTTACACATTTGCCACCAAAACTTGTAGCCTAAATACTTCAAACTTATTTTCATATTAAAGAGCCAGTCATCTATGAAACCAAAAATTTGCCAAGACAAGATTTCAAACTTATATACTATACCTTCAGATTTGTGATTAAAAGCCAGTTCTAAACTCTACTTAGATCAACGCAATTTCTTTTCCAATCTTTTGTGTAGAGTTTTAGTAAGTAATAATGTTAATATTTGCTAGGTGGGTAGTTTGTGGTGTATGTTGTGTAATTGTGAACATAACTTTTATAGGAAAAGTGAGCAAGTAACAGGATCTTCAGAATGCTTATTTTATTATATAGATGAGTCTTAGAAATATGTCATGAGAAAAGTGAGACTCACAGAAATATATATATATCTCTGAGATATTAATTTTAGATGCTTTTAGATAAAATATTTAATGCATGGCTATGTCACTGTATAAGTAACTGTATTATTCTAAAAAGCCTTTGATATTTCCTTAATTTAGGTTAACAGGTTCTTTGGTTATAAATAAGGGCAGAATATTTGAACTTCTTCCAATAGAATAAAAGGTTAAAAGCAAGAATTTAGGCTAACTTGTTATGCATTGTACTAATATAGCAAATTAACATTCCAATGTTTATACATGATGAAATGAAAATCTTTACGTGATATGCCACTTTGCTGCATACAGACTATAATAGCCAATAAATCTTAAGCTGTTAACAATCACATGGGTAGATTGTTTATTAATGTACGTACATCTTGTCATGTTCACCTCTACAAATCCGCTCTAAACATGATATGATGTTATAAAATAATGCAGAATTGTAAAACTTGTAGGTTAATATTGGCTCTTCTAAAGTTAAATAGACGCTGTTGACTTTTTTAAATTTTTGCATAATACATTCCATGTTTGCAAAAAAACAAGCATTATTAGAAAAATAGTTTGAAACATGAAAAATTCAGATTAAAGTAACTTTAGATTAATTATTCTGCAGCTCATAAGAAGTTGTCTTCTTTTATAAAAGTTGAGGCCTGCCATAAGTCATGTATAAATTTATTATTAATTGTCCTTTACAGCAGCTTAATCATTTTTATGATGCATTTAAATCTTAAGTTGGGGCTTTTAGCGGTGTTTTATATACCATGCCAGCTAACACTGAAGGCGATTGGCACAGTTAAACACACCCATCAAAGCTTTAACCATCTGGGGACACCTTGATATATTAGCTGTTATGCTATTAGCTTGGAAGCAGGTGTGTAATCGAAGAATTTCAAAAAGTAGGTATATTTTGACAAAGAAAGCTGCAGTGAAAGAAGTTATGCCTTGAGCACAGTATACATTGCAAACAATTGATTCTAAATGGAGAGAACTTAAGGTCTGCTATCAGTAGAATGCTTGCGACAACTGAACACATGGCCAGTTTCGCAAAGACATAGACAATTGGCTCCAAGTCTGCATATTTAATCATCTGCTTTCTGCCAGGATAGGCTATTCAACTTTGGCACAGCTACTACGGAATATTTTTTATTCTGGTATGCTATTGTAGATGTCAAATTCCTGTAAACACAATATGAAAAGTGATCAATTTTTTACATTTTGTTTACAAAAATTTGACATGCTACAGTGTAAAGTATTTTATAATAGAGCTATGGGTCAACTAACAGCTTGGTTAGAGTTCACTGTGTTACGGAGGATAGAGTGCCAAGAATATGATAGAGCTACATAAGTTATATAAACATGTATCAAACACCATGCACCTCTTTCACTGTTCGGGCAACAGAAAGAGCTGGTTAAAAGGGCAAATCTTTTGCATGTTTTTGGATTCATTTTTTATTTTTCGAATGTTGGCTGTTTCTTTGGTCTTAAACTTTGGTCAGGTTGTTAGTTGGCTAGTTAGTTAGTAGGTCAACTCTAATTTAATATCAGGTATATAACGTAGTGAATTGCAGACGGCAAAGTGAATTGCAGAAGACACAGTGACTTGCAGCCAATCCAGAATAGAAGGTGGGTGTAGACCACCAGTTTTACAGCCTTTCCACATATGAGAGAAGTCATATGTTGGACAAAGTTTACATCTCTGTGTCAAAAAGAAAGACTTTTCTTCTGCTTTAGTTACGGAGTTCTAAACTAGACAGCTTGCCGTGCAACAGCCAATGGTAGCCACAGCTTTTCTTACGTCATCTCTTTCTCCGTGAGTGGAACTGTAGCATGATAATTTTATTACGTTATTGAGGCTGTATTAATTTGACTCCATAGTTACAATGAAGCTATACTTAATACGTGGGTGTGTCTTCGAGTGCATTCTAGCCAATGTTATTCCGCGAGCTCGATCACACACTTTATAAAAGCAGATTTTAATGGCTACACAGCATTTTAAATTCTATAACTGGATTGGTCTATAGACAAGAAATATTGCAAGACAACAGTTTTTAGCAGCACTAGCTCATGGGTCAAAGGATCTTACACATTATTTAGAAACATTTAAAGGTGAGAAGGTATCTGCTACTGGAATGTCGTCAATACATCGTATTAAATTATACACTAGTTCAACAATATTATAATATTACATTATAGTGTAAAATTATCTTATATTGTATTAACGTACAATGACATATTACATTATATTATAGTAAGAGGTATAACATTATAATATTATACTATATAGTATAATTAATAATAATATGCTGCATTGTAGTATATAGCTTTTAATATTATATTGTATAGTCTAATATCTTTCAATGTTGCTTTCCAAGCAGCTGTAAATTGACACAACTTCAAACTTTTACAGTCTGTTTTCAATCAACTTATCTCACATCTTTTTCTCATTTGAAACTCCTGTGATCTTTCACTGAAGGGGTTATATAAATTGTTTAAGTTACTAAAACTTGTGCTACAAATTAAAGGAGCCCCAGCCTAACCAATGATAGATGTTGTATATGTAATAAAATGTAGTGTAGATACACAAGGCTAGATTGGCTTAGTGCTTAGTAGTTAGATTATGTAGCAACTGAGCAGTTGTCTACATACAGTAAGTACTCCTTGCTATTTATAGGGTAGTAAGTAACAAGTAACCTAGGTAAGTAAAAGTAAGTAAAAGTAACCTAGGTAAGTAAAAGTAAGTAAAAGTAACCTAGGTAAGTAAAAGTAAGTAAAAGTAACCTAGGTAAGTAAAAGTAAGTAAAAGCAACCTAGGTAAGTAAAAGCAACCTAGGTAAGTAAAAGTAAGTAAAAGCAACCTAGGTAAGTAAAAGTAAGTAAAAGTAACCTAGGTAAGTAAAAGTAGCCTAGGTGTAAGTAAAACACTATCTGCTCAAATTAATCTGATCCTATGAACTGCCATGCCAGTAGAATTTGATTATGGAGCTCACAATTGGTGCAACTGAATACAGCATTGAATTGCTAATGTCAGTTTTTGACACCTCGTGCTATAACTAATTGTTCTCCCATAATGTAAAATGTCATCAAAACGCAATCTCCACTCAATTTAATGTGGTAATATTTGTTTAAGACTGTTATGCTTGTCTCTTTCTTTTATGTAATCATTAGTTTTGAGTTTGAAGTAATGCCAAACTTGTAAACGTGCCCTATTACAACTTGAACTTTCCTGTAAAGCATTTACTCTGATAGTTATACCTGTAGCACATCTCTCTCTCTAACATAGCCTATACTACCAACTATATAGTAATTGACATATATAATATAGTAACCATGTAGTATTTAATATAGTAGCCATGTAGTATTTAATACGCTATTATAACCATCAACACATTTATACTAATAAATATATTCACATATTACTAGTGCACATGCATAAACATGTTTTTTAAATTTTTATAAAACATGACAAAATGTTGATATGGTGATTTCAATCTTGCATCGTCCACTTCTAAAGCATCAGCTTGGAGAAATAAAACTACATTCAATCTTTTTCAGTGACTCTAACCCCATGCCAATATATTAAATTAGTAGCATGTGACTTTGCCAAGGGTTAATTTGTTGTAAAATGTCTTTCTATTTAGCTTAGGATTAAGTTTCAACTCATTTTGACTTGTATGTTTATAACTGGGGAGCTCCAGGGTGAGTATTTAGTACACAACTGTGTCTAGTTGACTTTTCCCAGATATATTCAACCCATGACAACCTGTTCTAAAAATAATGTGTGCCGTCTTTTAGATTTAACTCAGAACGGTTAAGCTGATAGAAATTAGGCTACTGATGCCTTCTAACTAACTCTGGTGGTATTTTAGCGGCAGAACTAAATGTTTGACTATTATGTGAAGAAGCAGAAACTGAACAACATGGACACCCTTTTTGCTTACAGAGTTATTGGACTGTTCTTGGCGCTCAGTTGGTCAGGTAAGAGCAACTGTATATATATATATATATATCGTGTTGTAAGCAGGTATAGTAAGTATAGTCATAGACAGCACATGAGTGTAATAGAAACATGTGCTGTTGAGTGAGTGCGTGTGTCATCATCCTCCATTATATGCATGGCTAGATGTAATAAACTGGATTGTGTATATGCTTCGGGAGTTACTTACTATCGCCATTATATTTGCCAATGGCTTTACTCCCATTTTAAGAATTATTTACTTTAAAATCTCACTCCCTATTCTCAATTGCAATAAAAGTGTAAAACTAAAACTAAAAAGTGGACTTTCTAAATAATACTTAGCCAGTTAGATCACTACCACAAAAACCTTTTGCTGTATTTGTTCAATATTAGCAACTGGCAACTTGTCAGTATATAGTCAATTTGCAACTGGTCAACTAGCAGCTGGTCAACTGGCACTTTCTAGACATCTTTGCGCAGACATTAAACAATTAATAACTAATTTGTCATCAAAGATAAATGTTTAAATTGTTTAATATTATTATAATACGTTGCTGTGTGAAATGTTAGAAATGAGTTTATAATTAATTAGAAATCATTTCTGCAATTAATTTGATAGCTTTTTTCATAAAACTATGTGGATGAGACTGAACACAACTAATATAGAACATTCCTTTCTTGTCCCTCAGTAACATAATTAAAAAGTGTGAGGGTATTCATTGCTGCATTCTTGAAGCATTTTTAGTCTACCTCCTTCAAGAGCATACAATTTTTGTGTTGCAATCTAATAATTGAAAAATATAATTTGAACGGTGTTTTTAGCCTTAATCCAAACCGATAATTTACTTCTTGGCTGAGTTAGATATGGTATATTTTAATGTAGCATTGGTAATACATTAAAGCATTGTCAGTCCCGCTGCTGTAACTGCTACTACTACTATAATACTACTACTACTACTATACTTCTACTGCTGCTGCTACTGTTACTGCTGCAGCTGCTACTGCTACTACTACTGCTACTACTACTATCATCAGGCACTGAATAGTGGTATTACTGTTAGTAGGCACAGATCAAAGTTACTAAGTGGTGCTATGCTCTTTATCTTAAACGAGTGTTGTTTTTTTCTGGAGCTCCAATTCGATGACATGTGGAACCTATCACACATTGCAGTTGCTGTATCTGTCTAGGCCTTGTCACAATATTTGTATTGAAAGTAAAGAATTGCAACAGCTGGTAACACGGATAAGAGTCATTTGACAATCAGACAGGGTTAATTAATCAAAATTTAGTTTAGACCTTCTGTGTAAACACATACTATACGCAGACATTTAACTAGTAACTTGAAATTCAGGCTTTGATCAAATGGAAAGACACGTTTTATTTTCATAAAATACCTAATGTGAAGATTCAAATAAATTTGAGCATTTTCACTACATTTTGGAAGTCTATGAGAGTTTTCTTTGTACTTTTATTTATTCAAAGTTACACGAATTTCTTGCGAGACCAAAAAGTATGTATGGTTATGACTAGTTGGTTTCTACGATTTTTGTGGAAATTTATATTTAATATATTAAAATTACATAGTATATATGTAAATATACTAGAATATAATATAATTTACATTATATATATTATACATATTTGAAAGTTTATAATAATATGTTCCAGAAAATCAAAAGACAATAAAAGCGTTTGTTCAGTTAGTACCGAGAAAGTGTTTGGCTACCGTATGATAAATTGACACTATTTTAACTAATTAATAATTAAAAGTACAAGGCAAGTTGGCTTCTTTCTGTATACTCAAACTAATTTATGTTATATCTTACAAATGCAAGTCAGGTCCTTTTGAAACAGATATAGAGATAAGTATGTAGGGCATTGTGAGTTAGCATAAACTATAATGACCTTTAAAATCAGTTCTAAAATCTAACTGACTGAAAAGGAAGGCATTGTTCCTTTTCTGTTCATAAAAGATTGAACTAAACTTGACTGTTGCATTTGGCGACACATCTGTCATTTGTTTTAATCAGACCCGAAGCATCTTGAGTGTTTCGAGTCATGCACGGAACTGCTGCGTTGACTGTTACCTTTTATTATGCGAATTACTATGGCATTTATTCAAACAGAGTCATGCAAAGGAAATCATGCTGCTAGGGTCTGTGCCAATATCAATCCTATCAACTAGTTCTCAGTGCCAGCGCTTAGTTTTTTAAAATAAAAGTGAACTTGACGTTCTCAAGACTTCTGACCTGGATATTGCCGTGTTATTTAGATATTATGTAATTGTTGTGAGTGACAGCAACTGTTGTACAAATATAGCCAAAGCCACAATCAGTAAATCGAGTTAACAAAGAACTTTCTGGAATAAGACAAACAAATGGTGGTCAAACAGACAGACAGACTTGTAAAGAGGTAGAAAAGAAAAGTTCAAACTATGCCATATAATATGAGCTAATAAAAAGCAGCTTTTACAAGCAATCGTGGCTTTGTGTGTTTTTATTATTTAGAATTTTCACTCCAAGTCTTCAAAATATAAATTAGAAGAATTAATGCTAAAATAGTTTGCGTATAAACTACTGAAAACTATTAACACTCTGAATGAAGTTGAACGGCAGAGAGTAAAATTGGACGACTGCCAGAAAAATAAAAGTTACATTCTATTTTTGTACTATAAACGGATTTGTACTTCAATACTGAACTTAATTACACTAAATTGATTAGCAATCATAGCTCTTATATATAATATCTACTAGGATAATAGCAAAGGTAATTATTCCAAATATTAGCTAAAATGTGAAATGTTATCAACTGCATGCCTTATGCTATAAAATATTTTTTATAGCCAAGTAAAGGATGGCTGAATTTATTTAGAAATGCCTGGATGTGTTTTAGAAACATTTTATATTTGGATGGAAAGGTTACCCCACCACCCTATAGGTCACAAGTATTTTGATTAAGAAACTTAGGCTAAATATTTTTTATTTATATCTTAAAAGCAGATGCTTCTCTTTGCAAGTTCATTGAAATATAAAGGGGCTAATAAAGCTGAATATCACATATGTATGCCAAACTTGTAACATATTATTAAATAATAATTGTTAATTGTAGAATAAAAATAGAACTCTGAGAGTTTACACAGGTGAATGTATAGACAACATGCTCTGAAAAACTGTTAACCATTGCACTCTGCAGGATAAATATACAACATACATGCTTGTGTGTATTTATAGTATTATAATATTATAATATTACACAATTATTTGCCTCGTGCAGGGCAGATTGGATGTCGTGCAAACAGCAACCATTATTTGTTACACACTTCATTTTTGTAAATATTCAATAGTTACGTAAAATGTACTTAGTCATTCTTTCTGTTATAAAAACTACATGTTTCTATCAAATCTACTTCACACTTAAAAGAGTAATTGAACATGTAGTAATAGAATTAACTTTCGGCCTTTGAGCCGTAGTTATAAATATAGCATGTTCTCTAAGGCCATAAACATTTACCAAGCTGTAAGATAAACACTGAGCTATAAAACTAGCTAGAAGTATGTGGGGGTGTTTACACAGTGGGTTGTTAAGGAATGGAAATTGATACATATACAAGTATTTGAACTATTAGCTTTAGACATATGTTGCACTCTGCAGGGGTTATAAATGGTTTGGTAACTTTAGCCCGGCATCTATGCAAAAAATTTACATGTGAGGGGCTGTGCAAACAGCTCCCCACCCAGTTGGCTGGGTGTCAATGTTTGAACAAATTTGTACACATATTTTATAGGCCCAGGTCCAAGAATTTATTGGAAATAATACTAATTAAAACTTGGCTAGAACTTGTCATCTATTCTTTCTTTGAAGTCAAAATGTAATTCTTTGTATAATAGATGAGGTAATAACAGTCCTTTGTGACTGTCTGTACTAAGGGGACATAAATTCTAATATCTTAGAACTCTATTAAAAGGACTCAACTTGACCACACCTTAACAAAAACCAAAGCCATTAACTAAGTTGATTTTCTGATGACTTCTCTTTTTTCTTCATCCTGTTTCAATGGCTGATGAATTTAGGTGTGAAATTTTTGATAGGTGTGATTGAATATATATCATATATCAATATATATGATATATTATGGTATATGATATATATTATATATATATATAGTTATCATGTATGTATGAGTTATTGCCTGTATAGTTTTTCATACAAAATTTTTACACGTTGTAAAACACTTTTTGAAACTTGGTTGTGGGCCTCACACAGGCATTGTAGAAGTAAAACAATGTAAGTTTTATAGTTTTTTAATGTTTTATTTACAAATTTTCACAAGTTTTGCAAGTTTTCAGATATAATGACTTTATTCAAAAAAATCTATAAAACTTTTGGCCAGTTTTATTTAGCTTTAGATAAACGGTCGTTGGAAAAAAAACTTCATTTGCTCCTCTAACCCGTCTTCTTTCCCTAAAGAATGGCACAACCTTTTGCCAATAGACTAGCGTGAGATATATTGCTTTCAACAGACCTTGTAGAAAGTCGGTTAGATGGTAGACTTAAGAGAGCACATCCTGGTTAGTTTGCGGAAAAAGCGAGTGAATTATTCGGAATGTAATTTTATTTTTCGTGATGTCATACATCCTTTAATTGTAATAAAAAGTCTGGCCATGTTTGTTGCCAGCTGGCTACTAATAAATACTTGAAAAGTTGCTGCAGAATATTTCACAGGTGCCGTATGTAACCTGTAACAGTTGCAGAGACTAAATACCTGGCCCCTGGGTCATACCATGTCTAATTATTAGAATAATCAGTAATAACTGTATTTGATTTCACTGTATAATAATGATTAGAGACTGATAACTCTAATGTGCTACAGGTAGGTCAGTATATGACGCTACTGTAGGGGTAATAAATAGACAACATGTTCAGGTAATTACAACCAATATTGTTACCAGTGGATAGAATACACTTACTCTGGACGTACCTTGAACTAATTATATACAATAATACAAAGCAGAAGTACTCATGCTTCAAACAGTTTTTCACTCACTTGTTTCTGAGGTATAATAGTGTTATAGGGTACACTTAGAAACTGTTTTATGTTTAGCCGCGAGCATTGTATAGAAAACTAGAGTAGTTTTTGAGATTTTGCCGGAAAAGTATTGAACAGATTAATTTGTATCATGATTCACTGGCAGCTTCGGTTGTAACAGTTTAAACTGTTTTATTTAAACCAGCTTCCAAAAACTTTTTCTCAGCAATTTTATTTGATATTAGATTCCAGATTGTCAGGTTTAAGCAATTATAATCAATTCAACTTTTGAAATTAATAACACTTGTACTTGAATACAAAGTTATAATCGCTAACGATTAAAAAAACAAAGACTGTTTTTCAGCAGATATAGCCATCCAGAAAGCCGCACTAATAGCTTTGTACTTCCGATTATAGAGATATGACATGTTATATAATTTTAAATCTGCAGATGGAAAAATATTTTCTATTGTCTTCACTTTTGAATCAATCTCCCACCGTCGCATTAGCTAGGTGCAACACGTAAATGGCAGCCTATTTTACGTTACATAATATTATCTGCTATTGAATTAATCCCCGCCAGCAATCCCCTATTGGATAAAGTGACTATGAGGGCATTTACAGCTGCTAGATTAAAAGTTATGAATATGATAATAATGTATGGTCTGATCCAGTCAGATGTCTTCTATCAAATGGTTCACCATAATCCAATAGAAGCCACACTAATTCCTTTATGGTAAACATTTTCAAGGACAAGTACCAGACAAGCAAATGCATGCATTTTGAAAAAGATTTTTTAATTACTTGAGGTTTTTGCATTTAATGCCCCTTGAATTTTATGGTGTCTCCATGTTATGTTGCTTCAGCTCATATATTTAACATAGAGTTTGTATTGCAGGCAAATTAATAACGGCAGAATCTTGCGAGGGCTTCTCCGCATCACCCGTCACCGTGCCAGTCCACTGCATTGTCAACGCAAGCCGACCATCTACTTGTAGATTTACATTTGCTGATCAAAACTGTGGTAAGTCATTTTATAGTAAGTTAACTTCTGGATGTAAAAACTAACATTAGGTTGATTCATTTAGTAGAAAAGTGTTAGTTTTATGGAAATCTGTCGCTATATGGTACTCTAGTTTGCTGTTAAATGTTATATAAATAGAAAACTTAGGGCTTTAGAAGATTCCTCTGCAAATTTGAAGTGAAATAATGGAGTCCAACATTTTTTCTTGTGTTTTGGTGTTTATATAGTTGGTGTTGGATGTGTTCTAGGGCGAGGAGTGAGGTTAGAGTACTACACCAACTGTCCAACTTTGGCAAGACAGTGCTGTAGGCCGTGTCCTCACAAGGTGATCATAGAACCGGACTGCACAGCAGACTATTGCATTTATGGTGCCTATACTCCCGGACTACTGTACAATGGTATGTGAAACTCACTTTATTCAAAATAAGCAAATATTTTCAAGTTATCTTCCCGTGCAAGAGTCACATTTATTCATGCTTTATAAGAAATTGATAGAAACAGCTAATCAATTGTAATAAATATAATATGACTTCAATATAGTATTATTGTGTTTAAAATATATGTAGCAAAGTTTGACTACAATCTACATACAAGTTTTTCTTTCTTCTGCAAACTAAATATGCACGAAATTGTATCATCCAATACTTTGAGTTACAAACTTTTTAAAAATTCAAAACAGCTTATAGATGCATCAATTTGAAATGAGGAATTAGTTAAAATAGAATTGTAAATTTTCACTTTTAATGATGGTTCGCTGAATTTTTCTGCTAAAAGAAATGTTTGGAAAATATTTCTGGTTTCAAATAATATAATTGAAGTTGTAGCAGGGCAAGCAAGCATTAGATGATTATATTTAAATAGTGTTCAACATGGGTAGGTGGTAGCCTATCGCTAAAAGTTGAGAAGTAGCGTATTTGTTAAAATAAAGTGATGGGGTGTATATTACTAGCAAATAAAAAATTTTTACCTATTCTAAAGCTTTTATCTCAAAATTTGGCACCTGAATGCTTTTATAAAACAGAAAGTTATTTTATTGAACCTATCAGAAAGACTGTATTGTGTCGGTTTCTCAACTCAAACTACGTTTGATAATTTTTGATATAAAAAATATGATCACTTATATAGAAAGTGATAACAGCGTGCAATGAGGTTTTACAGCTCAAATAAGTCAACAAATCAATAAAATTTAATAATCTTCACTTTAACATGACACAAGCAGCAAAATGCACTGAAAGTTAACTGCAAGCTCATGTTGAACTTAACACAATTGCAGTCTGTGTAACTGTTTCTATTAAAGTCGGAAGTAAAGTCTAGAAATAGCTAATAACTTTAACTCTTTCCTGATGTCTTAAGCTGACAAATGATGTTTTCCTCTCGGGAGGAAATGAGAGCTCATGACCGGAGACATGGATATGTCAGACAAATACTCTCTATACTTAATTGAATAGCGAATAGTGAAACACTTAAACTATTTAAAGAGTGATTATACTAAATGATAGGAAAAAGAAAATAAAACTACCTGAAGATAGGGTAAATACTTTGTGGGTAAACTATAAATATATGTAGAATGCAGGCTGTAGGGTTACCTCTGGAATGTGCAAATAATACTAAACATGGTTATTAAATTTATATCATTATGTGATATCTGGTTACACTTTCTGGTTTCCTGATTTTTTCCAATTATACTGAAATATGTAGTAAACACAGCAACACTGCATCATAATTGGAATGTCGACAAGGCTGTTTTACCTCAGAAAATAGTCATTTCTGAGCAGAACTAAATAATGGTTAGCTTATTTTCATGACTAACAGTTTTGTGAGAGGTACCTTCATTTTACAAAACTCTGTTGATCATTAACTTTGAGCTTTTAAACATTTACATCTATTTTGTGAATAATATTATGACTAACTAGTTAATGCAATATATTATCTGTACCTTGTTTGCAGTGAGTGACTGCACGTACATAGCCAACCGCTGGAGTGGGTGTCATTCTGAAGTTCTCTTAAGGCAGAGGGAGGATCCATTGTTGGTGCCGCTAGGGGGCGCACCTGCCCACTGTTCTCCAACAAATACTTTACAGAAGGTCTGCACCAAAGAAGGTTTGAAACTAAACTGCTAGTCTCTCTTTTACATTTTAATTTGAGTAGACCAGCTGCACATTAATTTTTCAAGTCTGCGTCATAGACGCAATGCTTGGCATTATTATAAGACAAAAGTGTCTCGTCAATCTTATAAAGTGATGTGTCTAAATTTTGGCCACCATAACCTGTTATTGTTTTACCAAATGCTTTTCCTACCATACAATTTCTGTAAAAACTTGGATATATGTTCTTGCTTTGCTCATTCAGCTACTTGATTATAAGAACAAGTTTTGTTTCAGAGGTGGACCCAAATGACCCTTCTGATCCAATAGCTATCTTAACTTCAAGAGACCCAAAGCCTGGCCCAGCTTCACCTTCAACACTCAAAAGTGTCATTACTGAAAAGAAGGAGTTTGTCAACTCAACAAACAGTCAGCAAGATTGCTCATACAGCTCAGCCTCTACTTGGTCAAGCTGTCACCATAAAACTCAGACCAGACGGCTTACTAGACAACTCAGCCCGAGCTCAGACCCTGAAAAATGTGAGGCAACTAAAACAGAAACTAGACCTTGCTTTACTAAAGGGGGCAAAGGTAGGCACTAGTTTAAATGTGATTTTACCTTCATCTCGCTTTTGATTGGTGAACTACATAGTGTTAATACTCAACAGCAAAAACCCATTTAAAGATTCATAATTGCTTATTTGGAAAAATTCAACATGAGTTATGTTTTGTTTTTGCTTGTGTTTAATTTGCTTAAAAATGCAAGTCATGGCTTATGTTAATAATAATGTAAACATTGGTGAACATTTCCGTCTGTGTTATGCCACAGCAGGAATGATTACTCAAACACTATCCCTGTCATATTAGCCAGGTTCAAAAAAACCAGATGAAACTTTGTCTCATTAAAATATTTGAACTTTGAAGTAATTTATAAACACAAGGCATGGTTTGAGTCAACTTCCAGCTTTGTTGGTATAAATAGATTTTATGGGAGACGTTAATATTTATACAATTATAACTGAAGTTTAGTTTATTCTTGCTGCAACTGTTGTAGGTAAATTCTAAATTCTTATTGTATAGTACCCTTGGGCTGAGCTTAATGGCTTACAAAGCTTTTGAACTACTGTGAACAGCAGCAGTTAGGATGAGCTATAATTACAAATAAGTAATTTCAAGTAATTAGGAACATAGTTGTGAACAGTTAGTTACAGTTGTGAATAGTTTAGAGCAATCAAAAGTGTTTATAAAGGGTTTGCTGTTATAAACATTAGAAAAAATTGCCAAGCTTAACTTTTTCTTTTGCAATGAAAATACAAGCATAATTTCAGCCCAATAAAGTACAAACATCTCAGAGTTTGTAAAATTTCAACACTTAACTTTAATAACTTCACATTGAATGACACAGCTGTAGTTGGTGTTTTAGAACGATGTTTTTACAAAAAGTGGTCGCGATGGTCTTCTTGTGAAAACTTTATTCAGCAAAGACACAGAGATATCTTGTATGGCAGGAAGTCCGACTGCACCCGAACAATAAAGATACGGGTGTGTCAGCCAGCCGCACTGAAACGACGGCATGAGCCAAAGACTAAAAGACTTCAGTCTATCTAGATTCAACTCCAGCATCAGACTATAGTGCCCTAGGCATAATTTTGTGGCAATGATTAGCAAATTAGCTGATCCAATTAATACTCATGTAAGTTTTCAAGCATTTACCAACGGGTATATACAAAATCCATTAGATGTTCAACCATTTTATACAACGAGCAAAGCTTTAAATCTTTTGGACACACAACTCCTATACATACGTTAGAACACAGCTCAATGTTATATTATATTATATTATGTTATCTTTTACCCTATTACTTTGTACCTTGGACAACAATTTCCAAAATCTGTCAAGTTCAATATTATATGTTTTATATGCAGTGCTTGAAGTAACCTGGTGTTTAACACTTATTAAGTTATGTAATGTCGTAAACTATTTAATACCAGTTTACAGAGTATCAATTACTGTCTTCATTTGCATGCAATGTTTTTCTTTTAATTTTTATTTTAACTTTCATTCACTTGGTGTCAGAAAAATTATTAAAATTACATCATTCAACACCTAATCGCCTAGTCATGATGGAAAAAGAACTTTCGAAATTTGTAAAAAAGTAAGTTTTCCAAGAAAATTATTTTTTAATGTTAGTCAAGCAACAAACCAAGTGAATGAAAAAGCTCCTTGAAATGTGGAGAAACTCCGTCCATTTTTTATTATTTCGATGTATGGTACAGTTTGAAAAATATCTCTTAAAGTGTGAGAAAATGGTACTCCCAATATCCTTTCCATATGTCCCATACTATATATTTTTAGTCCTGCAAGATTTTACTTGATAACATTTGAGAAATCTTCTTATTGATTGTATTTTTGGTTTCAACTTATTTTCTTTTAACAACTGGTGAAATGTGGAAAACAGCTTTTATGTAAAGAAACTTATCTGAAATGCGCAAAATACCCATTAGATGTCTCTCTGTTTAAAACCAATTGACTGTATGTCTAGTATTTCATGCTGTTTTTTTTTAATAATATAAGATTGTGATCTAACATCTAATATATACAGTTATTAATTTTTGTTTGAAGATTAAAGACACCATTACATTTTAATTTGCAAATTTTAATTTCTGAAATGTTAAGTTAAATCGTCTTGGTGTTTGGAACTACTGAAGCAATTCATTTCAAAATGATCTGAAACATTTCAATTTGTAATAAACTTAGATAGTATTGCAGTTATGTGTGAATTGTGTTTGCTGTTTGCTCTTTGAATTGAGCTAATATAATTACAAAACAGGCAACATATTTAACAGCAGCTAAAGAACTACAACTATCTTAAATTATCCACAACTGATTTTTATTTCTTTTCACTGTTTAAGTTCCATATACTATTACAAGTTAAAACTAATAGGGTTTTGAATCTTCACATCTTAAATTCAGCTGACAGTATTAAGCAAGCTACCAGAGAAATCTGAATAGTCAGTTCACTCAGAGTTTCCTTCAGGCTACCTTTTGCTTACGATACAATAATGTAATCAATTCCTAACATTATCAGACTCACTGATCTGTTTTTTAGCACTTATAGTAGGTCATCATATATGTATTTTAAGTGCAAAAATGCAGCTCATCGAGCAAGATTAAAATGCTTTCACACATTAGACATGATTAATAAATAAAGTGTGAAAAATGACTTTGAATACAGGTTTAAAAAACAGTATTGGAAGCCATGAGGTCAACATCCTATATGATAAAGTTCAAAACAATCTACTTTTTGCCAATCAATTATAACTGCACTGTCTTTACCCCAAACTTGAGTATAACTATTATGGATTAGTCAGTTGTCTAGGAAACCATGATTAAAAAAATTGAAGATCAAACAGTATCAGTATCAAAACATCAAATATATTGCACACCCTGTCTTATATGACTCGCTATTGGTTGAATTTTTATTTTTCTATAACCACTAAACTTATACTGCTTTCTTTACAAAAAGTAGCTCACAATTCTAGACACCACATGGGCTTCCTAATCATAATTGATGTGTTTATTTGAGTCAAACTTGCAAAAGTTTGTTGGGTAGTAGCTGTTAGAAATATGGCATGGTATATGGTGTGGTTTGCTAAAGCTACATCAACATGCATGTGTCATGCAGTACCAAGCACTAAGTATATTACAGCTGTAAGTATATTATAGCTGTAGGCATAAGTTAAATTTAATGTATATAAACATAATTATTAGATTATAATAAAAAAAGTTAAAAGCTTAATATTTATACTTTCCTAAAGCACTATAAATTTGGACAAAGAAAATTATATGGTATAAATATTTAGAGAATATACAGATAATATACAAAATAGTTCAAAACTGGTACAAGGCAATAATATATTTTAGCAATTAGAAATATAGTTATTTTAGCAGCATGCCATTTACACTATATTATATTTGCAGCTATAATATAACTATTTTACTAAAGTGCTGTTTAATATACATTTGTGTCTTGATTGCTTTTAAAACTCGACATAATATTGTTTAATAATACACCACCTTCGACTTAAACTAAAATTATTCACCATCGTGAGTATGTGCAGTCTAAATTAAGTTCCTCATTTTGTATACATAAATGGGCAATAAATGACGCGTAATATTCCTCTATTATGGTTTAAATTTATGTGAAATTACAATTATGCTAGAAGCCAGCCATAAAGGTGCCATATGTCTATATACTTCTAGTAGGATTACCGAAAAGTATTTGACTAAATATAGCCTAATTAGAATAAAAATAGAAAGAATATTTATTCATAAGTGTGTTTATAAAAAATGAGTTTATAGATTTCAATGTTGTCAGGTAAATAAAATCATACTCAAATTAGTATTTTGAAAGTTGCTTACTCTTGTTTAATATTTTCCCGCGCTAACTATTTAACTATAATAAATGCCTAAATATACTTGTAACACAGGCTGTTCACATGCCTTCGACAGGGAAACAGAATTGCGTTAATTTTCAGCTAAAAGAATACGGTCAAGGCCATAATTAACACGGCACTAAAAACAAAAGTTATTCAATAAATTATAAATAGTTTAAATAATGATAACATTAGCCTTAATATTATTTTAATTTATTGACTATAATTGTTGCCAAATAACTTGTGTATTTGGTATTGAGTTACAACTAGAGGTTTAACTCTTGTGATTCAGGGACTCTCAAAAAAGATAGTTTTTGTTAATCTACATTTTTATTTTAGTTTTACAATAAGTATAACTATAACTATAAGTATAACAAACTCAAAGTATCAGTATGAGACTATGAGTATAAGTAACTAAGTAAGTTTATAATATAACTATTATTAATTATATAACTATAAGTATAAGCATATCAATATAAAGATGTATTATATTTTTATCAAGTTCAATGATGATTTCTATTTTATTTCGAATTGAAATTTAAATTGAACCATAATTTAATACTTATAGTTATAGTTAATCATAGTTTACATATTAGAAGGATTTAAAAAGTTTAAAATTGGCAATAAGTTGAATACTATCATACTCCATGTTTTAACTTATAGATAACTAATTGTATTAAGTTTCAGTTTGTAAAAACTAGGTTATGAATTAATAAAAAATTGAGTAGTGGAAATATATCTAAATCTTGTTGGCTCGAATACTTGCTCACAGCTACTCAGATATTAAAATTCTTTCATAATTATTTTTTGACTTAAAGTTGAATTGCTTAGATAATCATAATTGACTAGACTTGAATACTTTGCTGCAAGTTTCTAGAGTTTAGGTGAGTTAAAATTTGAATTGTTTAATTTAGCAATTGAATTTATGGCATGATGATAAAGATTTAGATAAATGAATATGTTTTGAAAATTTACACTAAGTTATTTTAGCAGGCAGGTATAATTGACTTGAGTTGTTGTTAGTTATTGATCTTAATTTTACTTTCTGTGTCTGCAATTTAACCTGAACTTTTATAATTTTTATCAACAACCCGATTTATTACGGTGCTGATAATCGTACTTACACTGTCTTATTCGAACTACTCATGTCATAATTTTATTGAGACTAATACTGTTATTAATAATATGTCCATATTTATTATTATGGTATTTAATTAAACTATTTGTTGTAAAAAATTGGAAAAAATCAATTAGTGGGTATATAAAACTATGGATAGGTGTAATAAAGAGGAAGTATAGAAGACCGTCTTTGTAGATGCAAAAGAGCTATGTTCTGACCCACAATTTTAACCTGATTCGTGTGTTATAATTTTTAAAAGCACTTAAAGAACTTAGATAGCTGCTGCACAGTAGTTTAAAAGAGAATTTCATACCGATGTTCAGATTAAAAAAAATTTCAGTGTCTCTTATCTGTAATCTAAAATAGTCCAAGATTGTTTTCTTCATTCATAATGCTTGCAGGTGTTTTTGTCTGCCTGTATTTTTTGCTTTATTGCTTCCTGTTAGGAGTTACATTCTCTTTTTGCTATTTTGTATGAAGTCATGGATAGAATGAAGGAAAGACTATTGACCGAGTGCTCGAAGGATGTGGAGCATATTCTCTCATTTCTTAACCAATACTTACCTTTAGCCAACTTACACTTCACCAACTTCATCATTGAGGATTATTGGAGCCAGTTATGTGCTTAGAATCTTTTACATTAAAGTTTTATATTTTGCAAAATATTGAACTTTTCTTCAAGTAATCACATAAAACACCAAGAAGTTTTTTTAGCATTTTGTTGTAAATCTTTATGTACTGCCATGTCTTTATTTAAACTATTTTGAAATAGTTTAATTAGTGGCACTGTATAAACTGTATAAACTTTTAATATATAACCCGCTGACTTGTATTTTCTGTTGACTTGTAACATTCTCTTGTAGGTCCCGAATAACTTCAAACAGTCTCTCTGTACAAGTGAAGATGATAAACCTGTAAGTTGGTTGCGAGAATTGTTCTCTCATGTTAAAGTAGAAATTGGTATGAAATAGCTAATAAGTATATCGTTATTGTAAACACTAAATCAGCAAGTATAGGTTAATAAATATTGTAGTGCTATTATTTGCTAAGAGATAATAAATTCGTATTGTAATGTCATTAGCAGAAAAATAATAATTCTATTCTGCGATTGTATTGGCAAAGAGAGAATAACCCCATATTGTAATGTAATTAGGAAAGAGATGATGACTCTGTATTACAAAGCACAACTAAGATGCCCATGGAGTTAGTTGACGGTGAATTGCGTCATAATGATCCTAGCATGACCTTGACATGGCATCACTCTCAGTTGGACAGCTTTATGGCTGATGCTGTCTCTTGCAATTTAGAGAACTTAGGCTATACTCGACTATGTGAAGAACTTTACGCTGAGCATTATCCCCCGGAGGTATTCATATTATATTTATTGTATTATATTATATATATTATATTATGTGTATTGTATTATATACAACATATCATAGTAAGATGGAAGTGTGTCTGTGCACGTTGAGGTCATTTACAACGCTCTGTGCTTGCCTCAGTTGTTCACACAACCTACATTTTTGCCTCCTTTTTGATGAAACCAATGCACTCAGACTAATTCTACCAGCATAGTGGGTTTCTTATTTCTCTAACTCTATTTTATTTTGCTCAAAAGTTGAATCTAATAGTGATTTTATCATTGGTTTGAGAGTCATCTTCTTTTGTGCTCAATTGCTATACAATTATATAGCAGAATAATAAAGCTTTAGTGTATATCTTGAATTCTGCTGCTAATATGTTCATATTGGTTGTTGGCATATTGCAGTGTATTTTATTTAGTCACTAACTAAACTTGTAGAAGTTGTTTTTTACTGGACTTTTTGTTGCACTTCCTAAAACAAATTACAATCATTTTAGGAAGCTTAACTCTTTTGTCTGGAACATTCTACATGTCATGTTTCTGAATAAACTCAATTTCTATATAGCTATGGCTGATCGCTTAAAATTTCTCCTTCACTGTAAAATTCATTATTCGTTTTTATTGATGCACTACTTTGATTTGTTAATACAAAAACAGTTTGTTTCAAATCCATCATTGTCTAGGGGGCGACATCCGACGTCCCTTTCATAAGTCATGCTATGAATGAGAAGAAATCCCACGAGATTGGAATTATGGCCTCCGTCTGTTCCACACTAGCTAAGAGGGAGCGGCTCAGACACGTAAGACTTTCTTTATTAACTTCTTTATCAAAGAACTCACCTCTTTGTTCACCACATGCATAGGGAAGACAGTGAATTTATGAGGTAACGCGTTTGCATTTCAGCTATACTTGTATCAAGTCATTGTGTATAAAGATGTGGTAAATTGCAGGGAATATCAACTCCTTTTATTCACAAGGATGCGGCGGCTAGTTTTTCTGTAGGATGTTTTTTGCTGTGAGTTATTGTGTTCAGTGTTTCTGCATACGTCAGGTGGTGGATATAGGCAGTGGGAAGGGGTACCTGGCTACGACACTGTACATGCAGTACCAACTCAGTGTGATTGGGATTGACTCACAGATTGGCAACACTCACGGAGCTCTACGGCGTAAGCAAAGGTTGGTATAGTAT
This sequence comes from Bugula neritina, assembly GCA_964035545.1. Classification (NCBI taxonomy): domain Eukaryota; kingdom Metazoa; phylum Bryozoa; class Gymnolaemata; order Cheilostomatida; family Bugulidae; genus Bugula; species Bugula neritina. The sequence continues at coordinate 30,611,501 of OZ037767.1, forward strand.
GCTTCATAATAAAATTGGTGGTGGTAAATTTGTAGAGGTAAATGTATATTGTAGAGGTAAATCTATAGTGTAGAGGCCTATTTTTGGTTGTCTGTTATTACAGAAGATGACTGTTTTATTGTGTGTTTTGTTTACAGACTGGAAAAACAGTACAAAGGTTTAGTAAAGCGACAACAAGAAAGGACAGATAACTTCAGGAAATGTAAAAACTCTGAACATCTTTCTGAATCACCAGGTTAGTACTGTTGTGTTTACAATGCTCCTCAAATCTCTTGGTTCGGAGTTACTTGCTCTATGTATGTATTTTGGAGTTGCCTTTTCAAATTGCTCCCACAGATTTGTCCAGCGTAGTAATTTCCTTAGTTTATTTTTATTTGTTCAACTTTATGCTGATTGGTCCAGAACATAATGTTATCAAGCACGTGGTTACAGTTTTGTCTTCTCCAGAATATTCCCCCCTGCTCTACTCATCTTTATGCAACCTGAGCATGTTTATCAAACTGAATGATGATTATTTTTGTAGTTTGGTTTTAAAACTAAAATGCAAATTCACACACCTTTTCTAAATTTTCAATATACATTCACTCAGGCATAAGCTCTGTCAGCTGGTCAATTTTATGCATTTTCATTGATATCGTGCTATTGTACTGTACTGTACTCTCTCTCTCATTTATAGTTTTAACATAGTCATAGTAACAAACAAATGCAAAACATTTTCAATTTCAATAAAAATATTCACTGGCAGGCATCAGGTTTATAAACCAAATTAAAGTTTTCTGCTTTACTTTATACTAAATCATATCTCATGGGTGGAAGGGCAGGTTGAATAAACAGATGTCAGGAACCACATTGGAGTCTATTTCTGAAATTATCACTCCAAATGCTGGGGTTATGAGAGCTCAATGCGATTTAGCTAGTTATCCTACCTCGCACACCAGTTGCCTTCTTGGCGGGCCTTTCCCCCCCCTCCCCTTCTAGATACAACCCAATTATTTAGGGTTTCTAAAATCCACTTCTCTCAATTCTGGTTTTATATCTGATGCGGAGACTTTAAATTACTCTGCTCAACTCTCCATATTGAAACTCCTCTCCTGCATTGGCTAAAGTTGGCACTACTGAGATATTATGAAACGTTGAATAACTTGCAACATGTGTTTATCATTTCTCTTTCTCATTAATCATGATCTTTTGTGTTAATTGGAATATGATGAGATTTACTGGACACTGTAGAAACCTCTCTACAGATTGATGTAAGTATTGTAAGTATGTAAGTATTGTAAGTATGCAAGTATAGTAAGTATGTAAGTATTGTAAGTATGTAAGTATTGTAAGTATGTAAGTATGCAAGTATAGTAAGTATAGTAAGTATGTAAGTATTGTAAGTATGTAAGTATTGTAAGCATGTAAGTATTGTAAGTATGTAAGTATTGTAAGTATGTGTGTAAATCACCTCTCCTGGTAACAAAGAGAGTATGCAGGTCATGACCTGCACTAGGTATTCTCATAATATTCGTAAGAACTGAACTTTCAGGACGGTCAATTACCTTATTTTCTAAATGCAGGTAGAAGCCATTTAATTTAATCCCGTTATACTAAAAATCAATATAACAACCAAGACCAGGGTTTCGGTTTGGAAAGGAAAGGGGATGGTTTTGTTTAAACCTAGTTGTACCATTCTTTGCCTGTTGAGTTAAGATCTCGGGCTAGAATTTAAAATCAATAAAAGGTGATTAAAGTTTTGTATGGAAACTTTGCAAACATAATGATAAGTTATGACTACATGCTAACTGCTAGAAGGCTATGACTTGAGTACCCCATGTTATGACTTGAGTACTCCATGCTATGACTTGAGTGCTCCATGTTATGACTTGAGTACTCCATGCTATGACTTGAGTGCTCCATGTTATGACTTGAGTACTCCATGCTATGACTTGAGTACTCCATGTTATGACTTAAGTATCTCCCACCACTGCTCACGCTGCAGGTTTTGTCGAGTGAAAGTAGAAAGTTCTGGTTTTGTAATGTTCAGCAAGAATAAGTCAACGAGATGATTGAGTTGAGAGTAACTTAAATGTTGGTAGAAAATTCTATAAAAGGCTAAAAAAAGGCTGTATATTTTTACTGTAGTTAGAGGAAGTGTGGTGAACAGTGAAGGTCGTGAAGTCATGGTGAACAGTGAAGGTCGTGAAGTCACGGTGAAAAGTGAAGGTCGTGAAGTCACGGTGAAAAGTGAAAGTCACAATGTCACAGAAGATGACAAGCCCGCACACATTGCACTAACAGCCTTCATCGGGCCAAACGACCAGTTAGATAAATATGTGGAGCCCTACTTTCAGAATAACCAGGTTTGTCTTCGATATATGGGTGTGGGTTGTAGTGTCTCGCATTGTGACAGTTTCGTCATGTAGGAGCTATGTCAAGGTTGGCAAGGTTTGGGGTGGGTTGCGATAAGGGCTTGTTTGAATAAGTGTGATTTTAGAGATAAAGAGATAAAATTACTGGAGCTTGCCTAGAAATGCTTGCCTAGAAATACTATCTGATCAAACACTTGATGGCCATCTTTCATTACAACAAGGATGGATGGCTAGGTTGCCCCCTCCCACTCCCTTACCAACGTCTGGGTACTAGGCCTTCTCTGTTCTTCTAGAAATTTCCATTTGTCATGGAGTCACATGATCTAGAACATTCACATCTAAACTGTGTACTTTGTGTGTTGAATGCGTCCAGAACTTATAGTCATGTGACCTGGTAGTTCCATATCTGTATGTTGAAGGTTAGTTTCCTGGTCTACGAACTGGCGCATTCTCTTACGACATATCTATCATAGAGTTGGCAGGGGTAATCTAGGGGAATATATTGCATTTTGAATGTTGGTTCCTCTGTATCACAATTCTAGAGAATGAATGGAATTTTTCTGTTTGGAACAGTTCAACTTGAATTAAATTTCAAACCAAGGAATTAAAAACTTCAGTATTGTGGCCTTCACTACTGCGTTAGGGGTTGAAAAAATATAAAATAGTCATTTCTTATCATATTATTTGAGTTGAATGTTATAACATGAAGAGAACACGTGCCAATGTTAAGTACAGCTGTGCTGGTATCCTTCTGCCATGCTGGGTGACCATAACTATATCTACTATATCATACTGACCAGACTGTACAAGGTTGCCATCACCTGCATGTAGTCTGCCATATCTAATCTAGGCTATTCTTTTACTATGCAAATATTTGGGTCTATTCACAGAAGCTTTCAAGGCCGCCCATTGATTTCAAGCAGTGATGAAAGAGCATTTCGTTATCGCACTCTCTGTGTATAATCAGCCATACCCTTTGTTCGTATTGATTAGATGCATATCATGTGATGGTGACTGATTCTAGAAAATCTCGGTACAACTGCACTCACAAACATCTTATATAACTTCTGCCTTTTGACTGTCCTTCTGTCCAATTTTCAATTCAACATCTGCAATGAAATGGGTTTTTGGTACTTTGCAGTAATGGTTTGATTTTATTAAGAAACGTGTTTTCAGTTCACACCCTGTGAGATAATCAGAAGGGGGAGGGGGTTACATTTTACATTTACATTTACAGTCAAGTGAACTAAAAGACAAGTTTAGTACCCTAAGTTCTCTACTTATGAATTTTGGTTTGGGGTTTAGACTGAAATCTCATGAGAAAATAACCTAAATTCTTACTATGTATAATATCTAGGACACAGACCTTTTTAAATTTCTTCGTTCCGGCACCTACTGGCTACCTCAACCCATAGTTTGCTGGGCGTGTCTGGAAGGCAACAAGTATTTATATAACGCATTTCATTGTATGTCTAAATTGCTATCTTAGCTAAAATCTAGGAGCTGTTTTTGAAGCCTATAGTAAGAGGCATGTGTAGATGTGTTCCATGCAGATTTCTGCTCTTTAAAAGTTCAGCAACAGTAGAAGATAGCTGGACATTTCGCTAGTTGACTGAATAGTCGGTTCACGTAGTCATGTGACCGTCACTCGCACAACACGTGTCTTTCAACTGTTTTAGTTCCTTCAGCTTCAGTCAGGATGTTGTTGACAGGTGATGTCATATTTGCATTCCTAGCACTTCGAACATGCCTTCATATATCTCCTACCTTCATCTCTCTCCCACCTTTATCTCATGTTTTTCGTTTAGTACTTCCGAACCTGCAGTAACGTCAGGGATTGAATGCTGGTTTTCAACACGCCATATGGTTGGTTGGAACTCTTTCAACACTTATTCTGTCACAATTACTTTTTAAAGCCCAGACCTTGCTAAAAGATAGATTGGGTGGGTCCACCTTAATACAATAATATCGCTGGTTTTGCTACGCAATCTGCAATATTATGTTGACATATTATTCTTCTCCACAACCATGTAAAGTTCAACACAGCAACTAGTAGCCGTCATTGTATCCTCTGGCATAGAGGAAGAAAAACTTGTAGACTGTAGTTACAGGGTGTGGCTTAAGCCATAACATAGACATTTGTTTTTCCTAATCAAATAATTTTCCACAATTACGAAAGTATAGAGAACATGAATACTAAACAGGATTAGTATAATTTAAATATTGCTCTTAACTTTTGGCAGAATAAAATATTCATTGAATATTTTCAGTTTCTGTGTGTTTAATGTAGTACCCCTGTTAGATATGCAAATGTAGACATTGCAATAGAACTTATAAGGAAATTATGGTGACATAAAAATGCTAATCATGTTGGATATTTCTTATGGAAAATGCTATTTTTCTAGTGTTTTGGAGCAAGTTTTTAGTTTATTTGGCAGCAGACAATCTGCTATGCCCAGACCTTTAACAATGAAATCACTGTTTTACAGTTCATGCTGACAGGACTGCACACGTGTGGTGACCTGGCCGGCAGCATGTCTAGACAGTTTGTACACAGTCCAGCTTGTAGTCTGATGGTGGGAGTTGGCTGTTGTTACCACCTCATCAGTGAGATGTTCTGTTCGAACCCCTTTCAACCCAGACGTATGTAGTATGTTGAATTAGTCTGCTGTTGAATACTAGTGATTATTGAGGTGCAGTAATAGAGAAATTGAGAAAAGCCTGTGTTCTAGATTAGAAATGTAGCAAAAGAAGTTATGTTCTTGCAAGAGTTTCAATCCCCCTCGCCCCAAACCAAAATTTAATAATACAATTAAAGAACTTAGGCTATCTCAATTTCTCCACTACTCCTCCCAAGTGCGACTATTTCACTGAATCTTAGTTTTGATTTCTCGGTTGTTTAGTGGAGGAAGAAGCTTCAGCCACACCCCAGTTTCCTATGAGCTCCTTCTTGAGGGATAAGCATGTCAGACTTGGTCGGAACTGTCGTATGCTTTCTATGCAGTCCAGAATAGGACAAGACTCGGTAAGTGTGGCCAAGTGCTAATCACTTTAGATCTGTTTCAGAATAATACAGCAGTCGTCTGTAGCCTTAATTCTCTTCTGCTTTTAGTGGATGAATTATTAACCTTCCAACTTGAATGGCATATTAAAAATTATGATACATGTGGTGCTTACTGTGTGCAGACTTTGTATGTCTTCCTTGATATGTTGAACTGGTAGCCTGTCACGTTCTATACCGATCAGGAATCCAGTAGTTGAATAAATTATTTATTGAATATACATGAAACAGGTTTTTGATGTTTCCCTGTTTTGGCGAGCTCTCCTGCAAAAGATACTGTTTGACGTGCACGGATATTGGCGCAAAGATTGGATTCTGGGTAAAATAGCTTCCAGATGCAGTAGCTTTCGGGAGTATGTTCGAAAGGCTTTCCACAAGTTACATATAGAGTCTCAGGTGGGCATTCAGCTCATTATCTTCTCAGACTACGTGTAAGCATGGAGCCAGATTTGGTGATTTGACTTAGTTAGCTCTGTCATGGCTGCGCATGCACAACACATGATTTTAGTAGGCAGGTGCTGGTTATAACACGTAGTATTGATTAATGCATTTCATAACAATACTCGTTCTGGTCACGTGTTCAGTCACGCTAATCAACCAGCCATTTGTTTTACCTCGTCTCTATTTATCCTAGTAGTTGTTTCTAACTACTATTTTAGCAACGGACTGTGACCTTATAATAACAATAACTATTCAACAATTGGCAGTTCACCTTTTCATACTTAATTGTTAAATATTAGAGATTATCATCAAATTATTATTCTTGTAAATTACAGCTTACAGACGCTCAAATAGATGATTACATACACCAGCATGCTCATGTGAAAAACAAGATGGCCATGTTTTTTCAGCTTCGTACAGCATTGAGTCCAGCTATTGAAAGTGTGATATTACTGGACAGATGTCTTTATTTACTGGAACAGGTGACTGAATGCAACACAAGTTATACTGTTTATTCACCGATTTACTAGTATGTAGTTATTCTCCAGGGCTAAGGGCTACACTTGACAATTTGAACCCATAGTGAACTTAATGGTGGTTAGTTATGATCACATTTAATATAGTATGTTAATTGACACTGTTTGCAAATGAGAAATGAAACTTCATGTGTCTAACTCAATGAAAATGGTTATAGCCAACTTTGTGTTCTTGTAGAATGCTACAACAATGGTGATAATCAAGAAGATGTTTCATCCCTCAAAATCACCGAGATGTTATGCAATTATAGCAAAAAAGAAAGAAGCATGATGAAATTTTTACAAATTTATTTTGAAAACCAATAGTCAACTCGGAATAAAAAGATGTGAAATTTGATCAAGAGACATTGTTCAGAGATTGTAACTTATAATGCTGCTAGAGATTAGAAAAGCATTTGAATATGAAAATAAACGTTCACATTGCCAGAGCTAAGTGTGCACATGATATTATGTCATTAGGCAGCCGCTTTAAGAGAGAGTGTTCTTGTTGAATTGGTATTCTCCAAGACCAGGTCCCACTCTCTTCAGATTAGCGACATGCTTGGCAATTTCATTGATGGCCTCCACCTGTAACACATAACAAATGTTAGAATATTTCATCTGTACTAATAACTAGGCATAATTACATGTAACAGTATATATGATCATAGCAGATTGAAACAAGAAAAAATTCTGTCACAAGAAATGAGCGTACATTAGATTAAAACGTAGAGCAACAAAATTACCTGTTCGGTGAGATAGTGGGTCTCAATGAAGTCACACATCTGCGCATCACCATGGCGATCTGCGGTCTTGTGAAGGTCAAGGAGAGCTTGATTAACATGTTTCTCAAGGTCCAGAGCAGAGCGCATTGCCTCCAAACCGCTACCCCAGTCGGATTTCTCGGGAGCCTAAATATTACAACATAATATAAATACTCGACATGGATAAGGACTAAATCAGTAATACAAAAATCAAGACAGTTTTGCTAGCTTACTTTGATGTCCTTCAGCACTACACGGCCACCTCTTTGGTTCTGAAACTTCATGAGTTTCTCAGCATGTTCACGCTCTTCCACAGATGCTTTTCGGAAGTACTCCGCAAAGTTGTCCAGTGCAATGTCATCTCGATCGAAGTGAGTTGCCTGTAAGCACAATAATCGATGGTGAAACAAATTAGTTTAACTAGCCAATTACAGGATTCATAACTACTATGACCTGCCATAAACTTAAAGCACACAAAGTCATCATTACTTAATCATGATGTACAAGTACAAGCAGTCGTGAATATTAATCTAGCTTATAGTCGTATAAAATTAAATATAATTACAATAAATCATAAATGTAGGTACCCATACTCTCACTCTGCTTTAAGTTAATATCATTATCAAATTGAAATCTGCAAAATCATACTCATAGGCTGAAACTGATAGTGATATTACATAATAATCAATATGAATATAATAAATATAAATATATTTCAACTTAATTTAGTAATACTTATAGTTATACTGATAGTGATACTCATAGCCATACTCATAGTCATAGTGATTCAACTTCATCCATATTGAAGTACGTTACTTACTTACTAAGTACATACTGATAGTGATACTCATAGTCATAGTCATACTCATATTGATAATGATATTCATATTGTAAATCAAATGTAAAACTAACCATGGAGTGATAGGTGTAACTAGCATACAACTCAAGGTTGATTTGCTTGTTAACTCCAGCTTCACTTTCCTCGTGGTAATTTTGACGGCAAAGAGACATGTTGATGGTCTGTTAAAATAGACTAAAATAGTTTAGTGTTTGTAAGTTTTGATAATTGCCTGTACGTACACTGACGCAGCAAGACAAAGCAAGGTAATGGTGTATTTTCAGCGGTTTACACATTATATACTGTCAACGTTGAAATTAATGCGCGTCTATTTACGACACCTATGAATCTGCTATATTCAACAAAAATAGCTTATTTATACATATTTATTTTTATTTACAAGCATAAACAAATTTATTTTAATTTCATCAGTACTTGAGCAATATTTTGGATAATATTTTCAATAAGAGAGACAAATAAGCAGCGTCATGCACCCACTGAACTGAAACTATAATGCATGCACCGTTCAAAATAAACATATAATTATAGAGTTGTCTTTCCGATGTTTATACAATTTGCCTGAATATAAAACATGGAGTAAATAACTCCATAAAAATATGTTTAAACCCTTCAAGAAATTCTAAAGGCCAACAGTCACCATTATGTTAATGACATAAAAGCAAGCTACATATTTTCGAGAATTCTAATTCACAACTGCACATTCACCAATAAGTAGACATCAATTGCTTTACCATTAGCCATGCACTTGTATCATCTGCCCCTTGATCACACTGATCACTCACCTCGTCAGTATTAATACTGACAATAAAAAGACAGAATACTGAACATCTCAGTATAGTCAGCTCTGTAACAAACAATAGAAGACAAATACATCAAAATACCAACAACTGTGCTTACAGGCATTAACATGGTAATGTAATAGGTGATTAGAATGAGTAGATAAGCATATACTATAATATACATATTAATACAATGCAGTAGCTCTAATGGTTTGTGGGTTTTGGCTTTGATATTTCATGGAGGGTGTGTCGCAGGCATATAAGATCAAACTATTGTATGAAAGTGAGACTTTTGAATAACAACTTTTTCCAATTGTCTACACTGTTGTTAAACAGGGTGCTGTCAAGTTTAGAGATTTAAAGAAAAAACAACACCTTTAACCGCTGGGGATATGCAAAAATTGTTTCGCAGTTATATATTCATTCAGCCTCATGATTGTATTATATAAGTATTCGTTATGAATCAATATACAGTGCACTAGCTATACTAATATATTATAGTTGATATTACATATATTGTGTATGTTAGTCATCAACATTAAAAAATACTGGACCCACTTGTGTACCAAGTATCTTGAGTCATTTTGCAATGAATTTACAAAATCCAGTAACAAAAACTCAAAGTGCTACAGCAAATCCAGTCGTTAATTTGTATACTGTATTACATGTGATGAATGGTTGAAAAATCAGGTGAAAAGTAAACAAAGGTAGCCAACTATTTATTAAATGAACAATTATGGGAAATAGCTGCTTAAATTTGATAAATATAAAGCTATTGTTACCCAATTTGCTAGTGCTATAGTCAACTGTATGAGGGCTTTAATTATTTGAATGTGATGCACTTTCCTATATGTATAAGTTATATTTCTGTAATGAGATATGTAACGAAATTGAGTCACGTACAAATAATGTAATAATATAATCAAGATATTATTATCATGTTGTTAATGATACTTGGAGCTGGAGTTTGAACACAACTTTACAGCTGGATATCTTTCCAGGTATCGCGAATGTCAAGTGCTCTGTATACGTGATGATAGGCAGCTTAATTTACTTCTCACTTCCAATCAATATTTACTTATTTAAAATATGACCACTTTATAAAGGTTAAAACACTTCAGTAAAATATAAAATGATTACTATTACATAATTATATACTTATTAAATATAAACATTAGCTAGGGATAAGGTAATTTCTGTGCTTAGTCTTAGTGAAGAAATTTTTTCACAATTTGAAATAAACAACTTGCTTTATATTATTATATTTACATTTGCCACTAATAGATTTTGTAGTAATAATATAGAAAAAAATGTTGTATATAAATATACGATATGTAATACAGAAGAAACTATAAACTAATAAATTATGTATATAAATAATATTAGGGTGTAATAAAACTAGAAAATAAATTAACCACTTACATCAGGCTATATAATAATAAACATAAAAGTCATTCAAATTCATGCAGTTTACACTTTTTTCAATTTGTATTATGATTCTTTAAAAATATATAATAATATAGCAAATATAAAAATATATTATAGTATGTTGCATAACTATACACTATGTAAAAGAAATCCATGAAAATATATTTATCTATATTTTATTTATTGTACATGTTATCATTGAAGGAATATATTACAAAATCATTACCCAATATTGGGTTGAGCAGTATAATTTATTATTATTTAATTTATCCAACATATTTTAACTAAGAATTGTACTGCATGCTTACCCATAGTTGAATATGCTGCTAGCTAGCACAGACATTAAGCACTAAATAACTTACATTATAACATTGACATCTAATGTTCACTATATCACATGTTGAGCTCAAGTGTCTAAGCCTATATCTCTATGTATAACCTAGGGTCCACATGTTTAAGGTAGGGGTGTGCATATACTCCCCTTTTAATTGTAAAATGTCTATGTTGACTGACTCACAGTTGTAAAATCTACTTGGAGAGTTGAAAAGCTCAAAGTATACACAGAAAACTTTGAAATTAAATAATCAATAATAGGTATTTTAAATAAATGTATATGTAAAAGCTTCATCTGTATGTACATTAGTACTATACTATACTACATAAATGCAGTTTAATATATTATTACTATTGTATATTTTATTGTTTTTTTACTTCTGTAATCAGATTAATCCTTATAGACTTGCTTATCTCAAGCCAATCTTTATTCTGCATAATTCAAAGCTAGTATTTAATATTCCCATACAATGTTATGTTGTTTTATGTAGCAGAGTTTTATCAGATAAACTCAAAATAGCGCATAGCTAATGGCACATATAGCTGATTCTATGCATTAAACAGGATATGCGGTTACAATAATTATATTAAAAATTATTATTTCGCATTGAAAAGCTTATATTGTAAAATAGTACAATAATTATTTTGTTTGATAATAAAATAACTTTAAATATTTTTAATAATAGAATATTTTATGTTAAAACTTGTTTTGAGTAAGAATAATGACTATAAATAAATAAAAGTCCTAAAATTTGTAGTTATATAATATAATATACTATTTATATTGTAGTTATGTAATATAATATAATATTTACATTGTAGTTTTATATAATGTAATATAATCTATCATGCGTAGCGTATGAAGATTGTATTAATTATACTATATACACGTGTGCATTATACTAGCAGTATATGCATTATTATGTAACATAATATGTCGAAATGATAGTTATTTACCACCATTTGTCTTGTCTATAGCCTTAGATCATCACGTTGATTGTGTCACACAGTCAATTTACTGTGAGTTTTTAAAACTCATCATTTAATTTGACAAATCTAATATAAATGTTCCCTCATCAAACCAGTCAAGCAGATTATTTCTTATTCAAGATATAACATGATTATTAGGAGTTACGATCTCTTTTGATAAAGAATTGCTATCAGCATTGCAATGTTGTAAAACCATTCCTCCTATGCAAACCATTCAATGCTTAGTTAATCTGAGTTTGTTCACAAAAATGAATTATAAATAAAATATATATGAAATAAAATAATGCTTTATTTTATATAATATATTCATTCATTTATTCCTTGTTATTGAGCAAATTATATTCAATGTTATCATGCATAGGTCAGAAAATACTATCACTAATTTAGTTGTTGCATAGAATATCTTGGTAAATGTTAAATCTTTATGCCACTAGTCTATGCACTGGTACAATACAGTGCTATATATATAATATAAAATATGATTATGCATAATTTTATGATAGTAGCATTTATATCCTTATTATAAATGTGCCAATCATATTATTAATGCAATCCAGCAATTAGATAAAAATAGTGACATGCATGATCACTTCGAATATTATAATCAAAGTCTCTAAGTACTGCTTTATAAGATGGGAGAAGAAAAGATAAAATAGAAAAGGATGATGAATGCTGAGTAATACTGCATTTTATTGCGAACATCATGTACAGGTGTGTAGATGGAATGTGTGACACAGGTATGACATACATTGGTGTGCCATGTACTCTTTGGTTCTTATCTCTGGAATTAGAGTAAAGGCATGCAGTGAACACCTTCAACTGAGGTGTCAAATCTCAATGATGTAATCCTTACTTTGCTGGCCTAATGTTTATAAATAGACTTTCTAAATCTCTCGCGGTATACTATTAATATACTTAATTTATAAAAATAAATAAATATAAAACATATATAGAGTAAAAAATTGCATGTTGCAGTATATAATATAATAATTTCAGTTGCTTCCACTACTGGTGCCATTGTTATTTGAGTCTTTATAATGGCTGAGTGTGACCCCAGATTTTCTCTGTCTACGTAATGAAAAGTAGTCCACACTCTTCTTGGGTGCCACCGGAGGTGCCGCTAAGGTGATACGGCGCTGGGGCTGGCGGGTGTCTTCGGGAGAGTCGAATATGATCTCTTCACCGATGAAGTGGTGAGTATCCTCGTCAGGAGAGGACGAGGATAGAGAAGTGGCTTCTGTGATCTTCCTAAACGTCACAGGGGAAAGTTTTGTAGTGTCTAAGTCTAAGGTTATTGTAGTCCTTTTACGGTCTCGATGGCGTGCTGCCTGTATCAATGCTGTTTCGCTGACTTCATATGGGATGGCTATAGGTAGAGTGGAGGACTTAGGTGTATGCTTTATTGAGTGCTTTGGTGATCTCAAATTATAAGCTTTATATAAGCTTTCAAATACAGTTTTTACACTGTCGTAGGATTCCCGGGTAGACAACTCAAAGAAGTGTGTGCACTCGTGAACCTAAAATATAGCAGAAACTTTGAGTATTCAGACAGTAACTCTTCAGAAACAAATTAACAGCCTTTCAAGCAACTGGCTGCAGTAACCAAAAAGTTGTAATAGCCCCAGTGTTTTCAACTTTAGAGTTTTGGTTGCAGTTGTTAGTCACTATTCCACTAGCAGTCAATATTTTTAAAACATTCTTTCAAAGTTACAGCTATATGACCTGTCTGTTGTTTAAAGAAATAATGGATCAGAGCTGAGATATGATTTGCTAATAACTAGAAGTGCACCAGCCTAACATGGTTCAATACCAATTGTAAACTAATACTAACGTTTAAGTTTGTTTATGCATTTCCGGCAACTATAGTGCAACTGTTTGGGATTGTACGGTTCACCACTGCAACTAGAACTGAATTCATTCAGTAATATAAACTAGTTTAATGACAAAGCAAGAAAAAAAAGCAGAATAATTCTGAAATAATTAACTAACCTCTGCAAACACTCTCCCAGTCTCTTCTGTCACCATTCTCTCATGTTTCATGTCATTCTTGTTGCCAACCAGGGCCACCAGGAAACCGTTTGAACCACCACCACTGGTTACAGATTTCTTTCTTTTCTTAGCGTATAAATTTATCAGACATTTGGAGGCTACAACCAAACCAGTTTATCAGATAATTTTAATTTTGTTCTACTGACTGCTACAATGGTTAAATTCTTCACAGTATATAACAGTAGTAACATACCTACTAACGCAGAAAGACTAGCTGCGTCTGTTATAGAATATACAAGTATATATGCATCTGCCCATTTGATCTTTTCTTCCAACTTTTCACTTTCAGCAGTCTGGCAAAAATTCCAAAACTGTTTTAAGAACTCTGTTATGCCACAGAAATAAATTATAACATGCTTTATCTTGTTAAAATATCTAAACCAGGGGTGTCCAACCTTTTCAAACCGAGGGCCACAGAAATGAAATATTTCATGGTGAGGGCCGCATTGTAGGCTTCAGCTTGTGCTGGGGGGCCACAGCATCAGTATTTTTCAAACTACTTTATTCCAAAACTTCATGAATCATTACACAATTAAGTCTCAATAGTTACTGCCAGCTGCATTTTTGTGTTATTTGTATAAATAAGGCATTTAAAAGGTGGCTTTTCACTTTAATTCATGTGAACATTAAAAAATTATTTTAGCTTTATGCCTTCGAGGGCCACATAAATGTAGGCTGGGGGCCACATCCGGCCCTAGGGCCGCCTGTTGGACAGCCCTGATCTAAACCATCATTTTATTTTATACATATTATTTGAATGAGCTATTATATTATATGCTAATAGTATTTTATATTATATTATATATATTGCTATTATACTATTTATCATATATACCATTTTATGGCATCAGTATTATAGTATATATTATTAATCTATAATATAATCATGTATATTATTGTACTACGTAATATGTATATACTATGCTAATATAACAAAAAGCATAAGTTTATATATAATAGGGCAGCTGCTACTTCAGATCAGACTGTTAATGATATCAACACATTAAAAATACAAGTTTTTCATTCTGATCAACATGTACTTGGCTAATCTATACGCAGAGCTTTATTGGGTAACTTAACAGCTGTTATATTATACTCTTTTACTTGCATTTAATATAGCATGCAAAACGATATAGCCTGTGTTACTACCTGCAGTGCGGCTGTGTCCCACACCTCTACATTCACAGATTCTTCATCAATGTTAGAAACAAAGCTAACCCGACTCTCCATATTAGGGGCATAGTCATGTATGAACTTTCTGGTCTTAGCCCTCACTGTCAGAGCTGTAAATATTTATTATACATGAGGCAATATTCACAAAGCATTGTTGCTCCAAAAAAGTTTCATAATTTCTGTTTATATCTGTTGGAGGTTGACAGACGTTAGTCAACAGAAGATGTAATCTATACCATAGGGTGGGGGGGGGGGGGGGTGTCGTTTCAGCTCTTAGAAAACAACATATTTTGGCTAAGCTCATCAGTCTATGTGTCTTGAAGATTCCTTTCTAATGACAGCTTCCTTAAACTCTCTGATAAGATTTCACAAGTTTAACGACACTAATAAAATGGTGATAAGAATCTCTGCAATGCGGTAAACCTTTAGGTATAGACCTAAGACTAAGGCAATGCAACACCTTCTTATCACAGCAGGTTGAACTACTAATATCTAACAATAACAAGCTCCTTACAGCCAAACAAAGTCTAAGTCTAACTTCTAGACTACAGAACTGAGGGCTATGGCAACTGCAGTGATGAACTGAGGGCTATGTCACGGTGTAATGATGCTTATGGTAGGTCAAGGGCTTGCTCTACGTTATCTTACACCATGAATCAATTGCAAGAAAGACTCGAGGGCCAATATATTACACTGAAGGGCTTTTGAAATCAATTGTTTTATCTTTATTAGAGTCAACAGAGCTCTTACTTTACATTTCGAAATACAACTTCACAGACAATTTAACAGAAAATGAGCTGAATGGTAGACAAAAACAATAAGGATGATAATGATTAAATAAAGTATAATTCCATGTTAAAGTGATAGTCATGTAAATGCAATAGCATATATTTTAAATGATCTTAGTCATCTAAAGATAGTTGACATACTAGCTGATATCCCCTAATACTTGTATTGCCACGTTAACTAAATGGGTGTGAACATTAAATATTGTAGTATTATATCATTTGTAAAGTTGAATAAACATAATTATATTGTTATAATATAAAACTTTAATTAATAAGTTTTTATCTCTCAAGCCCCAAGTATTGCTGTTGATTAAATATACAATTCAATTTTATAAGGTTCCATATTTTTTTATGTTCTAGTGCAATGAACTGCAAAATATTGAAATATTGGCTAGTAACCAAATTTTCTCTGTTAAATACTGACTCCATTTAAAATATTTATAGATGCCATTCTGTAAATATTTACTATTAAAGATTGCCAAGTGATAACAAACAATATAAAAATAGCTTATCACAGTACACCAATGAGTTGGTAAGAATATTACAGTAGTAAAGTGGCTGGTTGAAGCTCTCACAAGCTTTATACATGCTCTAACAGCTCAGTGGTGTCAAGATTCAAATCTCATATCATATATTGTGAGTCTTTTTATGAGAATAGCATAAATTCCTTAAAACAAAACATTTTCAGATTGCTGATTTACAGCTCAAATAGATATAAATTGTGAGTTAATAATTTACAATGACCGGAGAAGTTTAGTCGTTTTTTAGTTTTAAACATTTAAATTATTGCCAAATAAAATTTGATCAATTGAAAGTGTTGAAGCTTTGTTTAATCTCTAACACATCTAGCATAGGGTTAAACTTTTAAAACTTGAATATTTATATCTAAATATATATATAATAATAATGTGTATTTTTATATATAATATATTGGTACATAACACCCAATTATGTGTATTCACTCACCACTTTTCCCAACGCCTGCTGCTCCAACTACAACCACCTTAAAGGATTTTTTCTCACTTCGATTAGATACCCTCTTCATTATAGAGTTGGACCTCATCAAGTCCTACAACCAAATGGAGTAAACGTGAAGCACCAATTGATGGCAGCTATCACTTGCAGTAAGTGTTGATAGTCTGTCATGCCACTAGATGTAAATATTGCTGATAAGGGGTCTGATGAATGCTTCCTTTCAACACATCATCCAATCATTGCTCTTTTTAGAACCAGCTGTCCTATCAGCTTTGTGCTTTTATTCAAATGTTTGGTCATTATTCATTAACTATCTATTTGATTATAGTCATGTTTATTTACAAACTTCCCATCAACGTGAATAAATGCCAGGGAAAGAAAGAAATGTTGATTAATTTGCATAAAACAGATATGATGTGTCTTTACATAATGCAGCTAATATAGTATGCAATATAAACAATTAGATATTTCATGTAAACTAAGCTATGATGATATAATAGATTCAGCTGTTTGTTTAAGAAATATCTCTTTCAGTCTACTCATGAGCTCCTCAATTACTTACATAATAGTAATGCTTTCACTAGTGTATAACAATGGTCTATATATTATTGTGATGTGTGAAATATTAGAGCATTCACTATGCTTAATAGTATAAATTATCTAATATCCAGATATATTTTGATTATTTTGCAGTTGGCTGTGTTTATTACATTTATAAATTATTGTTAAATTAATCCCAAAACTAGATGCATGCATCACTCAATCACTAGAGTTCTTAGTTATGCATGGTTCATGTGTCTAGCAAGAATATTTAGTCATGTTTGATCTATCAAATATCTTTTTTGTAAAAATGAAATTGCTTTTAAAGAATGTTCTAGAAAGTAGAAATATACTCACATCATTTTTTCCTAAAAAAGACTTCCTCCGAATAGACATTATAGGCTAAAGCAAGACAAAGGACAGGATCAGGGAAGGCAGGCTATGTCTTCTTCACTTCACACTGAGTGGACTTTAAACCATTCTAACAAAAAGCATGTACAATATTATATTGTTTATAAAATTATTGTTGGCAAAGTGTTTGGGCCTTGAAAACAGTCATATGCAGTAGGAAAAGGTTAACAATATAATATAACTAGTAAGGTAAACACTCTGCTTTGGGATAGATAACAGTTGATTAAAGTCAAGTGCTAAACACAAGTAAATCTAAACTTATATAACATGTCAACATCAAATGATATCCCAAGTTAATTTAGGCATACATCAGTTTAAATGTATATGTATATATAAGATCTAGCTAGAAGTACACTAACATGAAATACCAGCTAGTTGAATAAAGTTGACCTAAGTTTAATTTATACGAAAGCTTTAAGCTCTAGTTATGAAGCTTCCTGCTGGTTTTTTTTACGAAAATTTTCAACAAACTGCACAACAGCTGTACAAAAATTTAATTGAAATAAAGAATTTGACTATATAATTACAAGCGTAATAGCAGCTGTTCACTTTACCTACTTACCAGTATTGGTATAGTTTTACAAGAATAACCAGCCACCTGTGGTGAAGCCTTGATGGACCTTAACTGAACACTCTTATCAATACAGTACAACACAATGATGTGAATGAATGGTGGATATGAGAGACTTTGGGCACTGTCCTGAGTAAAATCCTTTAGTGTAGTGACCACTACCAAATACCACCTGGCTACACAACCTTGAGTGTATCAATTGCATGCTAAAGAGCAATTTTTAAGGCCCCATTGAATACGTATCAATTATATATTTAGTAACAAAGTGACTGAAGTTGGTGGAAACCGCATAAGAGATTGACCTATATAGCAAAAAACTGGGCAACACGTGATTTGACTTCAGAAATTCACTTATAAGTAGTTAACTTTCACGTAGTTTTGGTTTTATCAGATTTAATTGACAATTCTACTTGAACATTACTTTAAAGTTAGAATGCTTTTTTATGTTTTCAGTGATTACCATCAGCATATTATTTTCTAAATTGCTGTATGACATTGGAAAAATCAATGCAGATAACATCTGAAATTAGCCATGAGTTTAGTAGGCTATATATCAATTCTACATTATTGAATTGCTAGTAAACTGTAACTTTATATTCGTTGTGCATCTCACTGGCCTATATAATACATAGCTGTGCCTAAACCCTAATACACGCCATAGAAGCAGGTAATGCTTGAGGAACGCTTTTTTATCACTCATTTTGCTTCATCTAATGTGAAGGCCTCACTGGCTAGCAGGTTAAATTATTTTAGACACAAACCAAGTATTTCTACACACAATGTATTACTACACTAAGTAAGACAAAGTACACAACCAGAATGGATTTCCTACAAGTCATGATCAACTTTGTAGAATTTGATAATTATGGGAAGACAAATACCATACAATGTGCAGTAGTGCCGAGTTCAAATAGATCATTGCGGAACCTGTGTATATTTCTAGGGCATGGAGTTGGAGCCCCCCCTCCCCACTCGTATTGGTACATGAGTAGCATTCTGGTATCATGCTGCACATGTATTAAATACTTCATTACTTGATACTAGTTGATATTTATATTATATTATATTATGTAAGAAGAGCATAAAACATGCAATACAGTGCTTAAAACAATTGAATAATAAAAATAAATTATTACATTTAAATTAGCAAAACATAAGACAAAGCAAAATTACATTGAAATTTAAACTCAGTTTAAAATACCGTTGAACAATCATCTTAGACATAAAATCATGTATATGCAGCAAGAAACAGTGTATGTACATAGTAATTCTAAAAGCTAAGATCAGCGCTGAAAACATCATATAAAAATAGTGACATCTGATTACGGCAGAGAAAAGTCAAAGTAATAACTTGGATTAAATATACAGAAATACACATGAATAGATAACACCCTGAATCAGTATTCACTGTAGACACTAACACTATGCTATAAATACTCATCTTAATGGAGAGGGCACAAGAAGAAGGGAAGAAAACTCCTAAATTAGGAGAGAATGTTTCTTAAATATTTTAAATCAATGAATAATAATTTTAGTTGTTTAAAGTTGAACTATTTGAAGTAACTAAGCAGCCTGGCAGAATATCAAATGGAGAGTGTGAAGTCACTTTGGAGATGATTATATAACCTGAGTACATTAAGATATTAAGACAGCACAAATAAAGAATTAGAATCATTACACAATAACACACAGCACCTACAACTGTCTTACATTTCACTTTCAACAATTGCACAAAATACACTGCAAGAGCTTTTTAAGAATTGGGAAATATTAGCCTATACTGTACAAAGAAACATAGAGTTCGTGTAAGCTCAATGCTGATTGGCTCATTCAACGCCGTGTGCGAATATCATCACTAGACCGGGTTCCATAATCATGTCGTCAGCCACATGCTGGTTCTCACAGGCCATCACTATCACCGCCTGCAAATAAGAGTTGGTAAGATAACTCCAGAGTATGGAATAGTCACACAGCACACTTATATATATTATCAGTAGATTGGTTGAGCATCAGTTTATGTTGGGTTACATAGTTGTACTTAGATAGCAGATATATTTTAACTAAACTGTTGATTCACAAAGCAGGAAGCTCACAAAACATGAAACATAAACAGAAAGAGGTGCACTATTTCTAAACTCAAGTCCAACTAACACCAAGCGAGACTCCCAGACCAAACAATGGCGTCACGTTGAGCTGTTACCTGTTTGCCGGGAATACGTTTAGTCACGTAGTTCTCGTACTGTCTGCGGTGAAGCTGTCGAGTTTCCAGAGTGCAGAGGCCCGGCGGCCATCTTCTCTCGTGGGCGTTCTCCATCAGCTCTTGTATGATGTGGTCGGGACAGCCGGAGTCGATGAGAGCTCGTTTGATGACAGCCTGCAGCACGGCGTCAGGGGTGGATATCATACCACCCCACCTTCAACACAGACACAAAGAACTAGAGCTACAAGCTCAGGGAAGTGAGCTACTGTTAATGCAGCTACATTGGTAGTCATGGTTACCTGGTCACTCGAGCTGGCTGTAGAGTCGACACCCATCTGAGTATCTCATCATTCTCTACGTCTGCGTGAATCTCGCGAATCCGTGGGTTGCTGTTTCTCATTGCCCGCATGAACTCTTTCAGCATTCGAATCTAAAGGTGATAGACAAAATGTACTTACAATATGAGATGAACAAGTATTTACAGTCAGATGAGCAAGACAATGCGATTTGCTAGTGGGAGAGGAGGAGGGTGCAGAGGAAGGGGAGAGAAGGGGATAGAGGAGGGGGAAGGAAGGCGTAGAGGGAGAGAGAGGAGGGGGAGAAAAAAGAGGGAGGGGAGGGGGAGAGGAGGGGATAGAGGGGGGATAGAGGAAGGGGGAGGAGAGGGAGAGAGAGGAGGGTGTAGAAGAGGGAGGGAGGGGGGTAGAGGAGGGAGAGAGGGGAGAGGAGGCGGAGAGGGGACAGGGGGAGGAGGGGGTAGAGGAGGGAGAGGGGGAGAGGAAGGAAGGCATAGAGGGAGAGAGAGGAGGGAGAGAGGGGAGAGGAGGGTAGAGGAGGCGGAGAGGGGACAGGGGAGAAAAGGAGAATACATAATATATACTAACCTCCCTGTCTTGGTCTTTCAGTTGGTTTTTGAGGTCGGTGACCTGTATTTGGACGTTGGTTAGTTTATTATTACTGGCTTGTAATGCAGATCTCAATTCTTTGACACAATTGTGTGTGCTTAATTCATCCTAACGGAAGTACAGCACAGCATATATAATATGCACATATAGCATACATTATACACGGTAGGAAAAAGACAATGTTAACAACCTGAGGGAGAAGTTACACCTTATTTAATCCGAGATCTTTGAACTAAGAATTTGTCATTATTGACATTTTGCAATAAATAATCATGCGCTACACCAGCATACACCTTAAGATTGCATATTATATTTTCATTAATTTTAATAAATTACCATTTAATTTGCACTTCAACAGAGTAGAAGTTACATCATAACACAGGAAATGCCATAAGGCTTAGCGACGGATGATTAGAATAAAATAGTGCATTCAGGAGATACCTTTGGTATTGTAGAGCCACAGCCCAGCTCACAGGAAACAGGCTTCTTAGGATTGAATTCGCACTCATTGAGATGAGATGCTAAACTGTCTAGTTTTATACTCGCTGTGCAGCCCTGAGCGGCATTCTCGCACTTGATAGTTAACCGAGCTAGTAGATTCCTTAATATCCGTGGAACAGGCTGCAAACATGACAACAACATACTGCACTAGGATTATCACTTTCCATGCAATGCTGGGACTAATTGATAAAATCAACATCAAAAGGAATAGTTCAAAATATTTCCTAATCCTATGAATCACCAGAATATTTCCTTAAGGCAGTTTATATAAACAAAATTCTGGAAGTCAAGGAATGCTTGTGGTCACATTCAGACACTACTAGCTCATAAAGTAACAAGACCTGCACTCCAACTAATAAAACAAATTACAAAATACTACGGAGATCATAATTTTAGTTTAGAAATTCAAAATATTTGATAAATCTTGTTTTAAGAAGTTGAGGATTTTCATCCTTTTTAAAATTTTGTAAATTCATAACAAATATCAATATTGACCTAGACTGACCTTGAGATCTGCCGGACTAATGGCAGCCCTATCTACAGGACAGGTGGGCTGCCTAGTCAGCCACTCATTGATACAGGCAGCACAGAAGGCGTGCTCACACTGGGGGGCTTGCAGGGGCTCTTCTAGTACACAACTACATATTGTACACATCAACTCTTCATCTACATCTCCCTCAAATCTGTTCAGATCAAACCCCATGACCACCAAGTATTCTCATATATACAGTGAGTGACCTCCAACTCGTTGGCCTTGACCTGTCTACAAGTGAATCCGGCCTATAAGTTAAACCATGTATACCCCATACCACTCTAATGTATACGTCTCTAATGTATACTGTATACCCCTCTGATATACTATATACCCCTCTGATATACTATATACCCTCTGATATACTATATACCCCTCTGATATACTATATACCCCTCTGATATACTATATACCCTCTGATATACTATATACCCCTCTGATATACTATATACCCCTCTGATATACTATATACCCCTCTGATACACTATATACCCTCTGATATACTATATACCCCTCTGATATACTATATACCCTCTGATATACTATATACCCCTCTGATATACTATATACCCCTCTGATATACTATATACCCTCTGATACACTATATACCCCTCTGATATACTATATACCCCTCTGATATACTATATACCCTCTGATACACTATATACCCTCTGATACACTATATACCCTCTGATACACTATATACCCTCTGATACACTATATACCCTCTGATACACTATATACCCTCTGATACACTATATACCCCTCTGATATACTATATACCCTCTGATACACTATATAACCCTCTGATATACTATATACCCCTCTGATATACTGTATACTCCTCGGGAGCATCATAAAAAATTACCTATAAAGTTGGTATTTATTAGCTTTACACAAAACACAAACATTATATAAAAGAATAGTGAATTGCATTTATTACAACTACAAGTATAAACATAAACCAAAACTATATGTGCATTATCATGAATATTACTTAATTTTAACCAGTAGCAGCAGTTGCAAAATCAAAACAAACTCGGAGTTTCACTTTTAAATTGAACTTCAAGTATCAACATCAAATTCAATGATAATCATAATAAATATAATTATAACACTAATACTAATAGTAATAGCAATATTATTACACTATTACGATTAGTCATTAGTACAACTACAAGTATTATTAATATTATTAGCACAAATAGTACTACAAGTACCTCAGCACTCCGTTTGTCTCACTAGGAGTCCAATTACCATTAGGCATTAGCTTAACTTCAAGTTTAACTAGTATAATTATAACATTAACTATTAGTATTACTATAAGATTAGGTATAACTATAAGTATAAGTATAACTCAAACTATAAGTATAAGTATAACTCAACTGTAATTGTATAACTATAGTCCATAACTATAAGTATAACTATTACATTTACTATGACTGTAACTATAAGACTAAGTATAACTATAACAGTATAAGATTAGGAATAATTTAATAATATTAATACTACTAGTACTAGCCATTAATTAAACTAAAACACTACTAAATTTATTACGTTTCAAAACCCACGTATTAATAATCAGCTGTAAGTGTATCAGTATGTTTAGCTGTGTCTACGACTTTGAAAAATTGACATATCTGTCTGAGTGTTTCTAAAAACTTGGAACATCCAACTCACAGTGATCCAACTTTTGTTGGTGAGAAGTCCGCAGTAACGCACTTGATCTAAATTTTATTTGATCCAAAATGCTATTTGTGAAAATAACGATTTCTTTTAATAACATTTCCTGTACTGGGCTTTGCCGCCGTCACTTTCGCTTTATTTACCTGAATTTACCTGAATCCACTCTTCCTGACATAAAAGAGTGGGCTAAGGGGAGAAAGCCAGTGACTTATTTAACCCCAATAATGTAGCATACAAATGTATGCCTAATAGAGTTTTAAAAGCAAGTACAGAGTTAGAGCATCAATTGCTGCCTGGGGAAGTGCGTTCCAAACATCAATTACTCTTAATTAAGGAGAAAAAAATGTTTTCTCAGACTAATGTTAGTTCTTGTATGCTGTTTACAGATCTTTAGTGAGTGACCTCTAGTATGTGTAACATTTGACAATGTAAAAAATTTTGCAGAATCTACTAAGTCATATCCTTTTATTATTTTCAAAGTTTGTATAAGGTCACATCTAATCCTTCTAAATTGAAATTCTAAGGTATCCAGTTTAAGTCTTCTCCTACGTAGATTATAGGCTTCCTCCTTGTTTGATGACACTAACTTCGTAAATCTTCTCTGAACTCCTTCAATAAGCTTGATGTCCTTTAACAAACTAGGAGACCAGGCAGGGACAGCATATTCTAAGTCGAAGGTCAAACAAGAGATTTATACTTATAGAGTTTTAATAAGACATCTGCTCTTCTCGTGCTGAAAGTCCTTTTTATCATTCCTAATATTTTATTTGCTTTTACTACACATGAACTAATGTGACTTTCACTCTTCAGATTTTGCTTAAAATTACAATGAAAGTGACATTCATTTTCAAATTGGCAAGTTGATATTTTTATTTTCAAGTTTAGCAGTTATTCTGGGGTGTGTTTTATCATGTTTGTTGACCATCACAATAAGTTGTTCATGTTATGATTTAGTATTTTAAAGCTATTAAGTACTTATAATATAATTTGATGTATTTTCCATTACTGTATAAATCTGTATCAGTGTAAGTGAGTATTACATTTTGATTTTCATTTTGATTTACTCAATCTAATAGTCATACTGATACTCATAGTCTCATACTCATAGTCATATTCATCTGTCATAGTCATAGAGAATATCATAGTCATACTGATCCTCACACTGGTAGTGATTCTCATAGTCATTGTCTAAGTCATACTCATAGTTATACTTATAATATTAGTTATAGTAAAAGTACTGTTACTGTTAGTACTAATAGTAATAGTAATTATAATACTAATAGTAACACTAATAGGCAATAGTAATTACTATTAGTAATACTAATATATACTGTGAACGTGATAGTCGGTGAGTGTGACAGTCTGACACTCATACTGATACTCTTATTGATAGTGATGCTGATACACTCTTACACTTACAGTGATAGTCATACTGATAGTGATAGTGAGTCACTGTCAGTGTCACACTCACTGATGCCGAGCCAAAACGTGATGTTCGTACTGGTACTGATAGTCATTGACTAATTGATTTTGACACCAACACTTTGTCATACCCATACTCAGCTACTCATATTGATAATGAATTATTTATAATAATGTACTTGTACCTATATTCTCATATTTAGACTCTTATTTATGAGCATCACTATAATTCAATTCGTATTTATTATTGGTATAAAATTGAAATAGTTATGATTATTACTAGTACTACTTGTTTTAGATTTATAAAATTAGATTAAAAATCTAGTTATTTGATATTTGATGTGCTGTCCGGTATTTCACACATCAAAAGGAAGCCATTTATAAACAAATGGTATAGTGTTTTATGCCCATACAACTTAACCATATGATGATTGTATTGCATCATATTGCAAAGCTGTGTGCTGAATCTCAGTTCTGTTCAATGCTGTTAAATCTAATAACTAATTTGTACTATTTATATCCAAATTATTTGTTTTTCTAACTTATGCTGTCTATGAATAGAAAATATTATAGTTAGCAGAAGCTAGTTTTGTACTACCAGCATTTTATCTCTGCATTCTAATGCCAAGCATTGTTTTAGTTTGACTTACCATTAACTCACTCACTCACTCACTCACTCACTCACTCACTCACTCACTCACTCACTCACTCACTCACTCACTCACTCATCAAAGATGGGAACAAAGGAAGTAGCTAGTAATGTATAACTAGTTATTACTTAATAATTTGTGTTGGGGGGGGGAATTAATCTAGCTTTAACAAGCTCATGTACAGTACATTATGTGTGTGCTAGCTGTGGCTGTGTGTGCTAGCTGTGGCTGTGTGTGCTAACTGTGGCTGTGTGTGCTAACTGTGGCTGTATGTGTACACCAATAGGCAGCTTAAGGCAACAACTCAGCAGAAGTCACTAACTGAGTGGATAATTCTCATTAATATTCTGATGCTACTCTAATTGCTAATCATTGATTCACTCTGTAATTGAATGTATCCGAAGTTAGTTTTGAAATTAGCTTGTAGTTACTTAGATACTGGGTGAGATAATCAAGTGCAATAGGTCAGGATTTCCTCACTGCAGATATGGGGCAGTAAGAGAGAGAGAGTGGGAGATAATAAGAGAGAGAGAGAGAGTGGGAGATAATAAGAGAGAGACAGTGGGAGATAATAAGAGAGAGACAGTGGGAGATAATAAGAGAGGGTACTAAGAAAGAGGGTTACTGGGAGAGAGAGGGTAAGATAGTAGGAGAAAGAGGGTTACTGGGAGAGAGAGGGTAAGATAGTAGGAGAACGAGGGTTACTGGGAGAGAGAGGGTAAGATAGTAGGAGAAAGAGGGTAGTATGAGAGAGAGGGTACTAGGAGAAAGAGGGTAGGTAGTATGAGAGAGATAAGGGAAAGAGGGTAGTATGAGAGAGAGGGTACTAGAAGAAAGAGGGTAGTATGAGAGAGAGGGTAGTAGAAGAAAGAGGGTAGTATGAGAGAGAGGGTACTAGAAGAAAGAGGGTAGTATGAGAGAGAGGGTACTAGAAGAAAGAGGGTAGTATGAGAGAGAGGGTACTAGAAGAAAGAGGGTAGTATGAGAGAGAGGGTAGTAGAAGAAAGAGGGTAGTATGAGAGAGAGGGTACTAGAAGAAAGAGGGTAGTATGAGAGAGAGGGTACTAGAAGAAAGAGGGTAGTATGAGAGAGAGGGTACTAGAAGAAAGAGGGTAGTATGAGAGAGAGGGTAGTAGAAGAAAGAGGGTAGTATGAGAGAGATAAGGGAAAGAGGGGAGGACGAGATACTAAGCACTGTTGATTTGAAAACCAATTCAATTGCTTTCTGTTGTCTGCTAGGTTTAACTGAGGGGACGCGGCTGCAATGCCCGGACTAGTTGTCTTCAACCGCAGATGGTTCATAGGCTCTGATGACCTGCCAGTTCCTGCTATGATTCTGGTTTTCCTCAACTCTGTGTGGTGAGTCACTATTAACTCAATGTGAATAGAGGCTTTTCACAAGCCCTCTGGGGACATTTGTATTTTGAAGTTGTCTCCTCCCAGACGGGCGTGGTGTAGTCTCCATGATATATAGAACAAGCACATAAAATCAGTAGAAATTTAAGGTTTGTGTGAAGACTATTGCTAGTACGAGTTTCATTTTTTCTGAGATTAATATTTTGGCATAAGCACACAGGTTAGCAGTTCCAGAAAAATTTTAAAAATTTTCTTTCTTCAAAAATCTTGAGAAAAATTAACTTCAAAGCATGTTTGTGGTTTTGGTTACTGTATGAGCAAGCTGAATTGGCAACTATGAGATAAGTCCCATTAATCATTTGTTATGCTGGCTGTCATATTCAATTTATAGCTGTTGACCTTTCAACTCTTTGGTCAGAATGTGCTGTTAACACAGTGTTAGAGCACTGCTACTCTGCTAGTGCACTGAATGAGACAGCAGATTAGCTGTGTTAGCATTTTCATTACACTTACACACTTATGCTATGAGAATAGCTAGACTATAACCTCAACATCCATCATTTTCACAAAAAGCATTCTCACAAAACTATAAATATATATTAAATAGACAGATTAAATTTGTAGTATCAAAATGATGTGTGTGCATGTGCACTTAATTACACTTTGAAGAGTTTGTGCTACATTATGTTCAAAGGACCCTAAATGCTTTACATAGTTTCATGTTTTGGCTAAAACTTCTTTAAAAGAAAAATATTACCAAGAAAAGCAAAGCTCAGTTTATGCAAAAATTTATTAAAAACACTTTATATTTAGGCAGGCATCTTTTCATTCAGTATCAATCCATCTTGAAATATTTTGTCTGCCCTATATCTTCATTGCATATTTTACAACAGGTCTAATAGTTTTATTTAAAAGATTTAATTGAAATGTTATACTTGATTTTAACTTACATATCCTCGCTCATGCCTATTTTAAGATAATACCTGTAATATTCTAATTGGTGCTGTCGTGACTTATAGCCAACCTCTAAAATTTTATGTCATTCAAATATGAGTCTCAAATTTAAAAAAGGCTTTATATTTTATAACATTTTGTGACCCATGGGATCAGCCAAGCTAGTTGTATAACTGCAGTTGAGTGTCAATAACACTAGCTCATGATATTTGAAGCATGGGAAGTTGAGGAGCTATAACATTAAACAGTTTAACTGAAAACCCAAGCAAAATGTTAATAACCCAATTTCATCAACATGCTTTCACTGCTTCACTTGTAAGAATCTGCTTAATACTTTTCAGGGCGTTCTACCACTTATATTATATTCAGTTAGTTTGTATCAAATCCTCTCTCTACTTTCCATTAGATTTGCACCTCAATCATCACACAGATCAATACTTATAGGCCACTCGATTGCAACTCTTAGCCTAGGGCCACACGGTGCGTATTTTCGCATGCGACAATTGAAATCACAAGTAGCAAAGGTGTCCACTATATATTATTATATGCTCCAGGGTTATAGCCCTAGTCTCCATGGTAATAGAAGTACACATGACAGACGGGTGGAGAGAGGATTGCTCTGGGGGTTTCCTATGGTACCCAATCGTGACAATAGGTCTACTAGCTCTCCTCACTGTAAATGATGTTTTTATAGCCGTGCAGAGTGCTAAGGGCGGAGTTTTTGATAAAAAGGCTCGACACAATATCCCTGCGCTACTTTATATACGTACAGGTGAGTTTATATATACATACAGGTGAGTTTATATACGTACAGGTGAGTTTATATACGTACAGGTGAGTTTATATACGTACAGGTGAGTTTATATACGTACAGGTGAGTTTATATACGTACAGGTAAAAAGTAAAAATCTGTTTTTAATTTAAATGAAGTTGAGTTTATCTAAATAAGCAGAAAATTTAACAATTTTGCACTTATACCGAGAGTCTACTTGTTGTATCTGTAAATGTAATGAGTAATCGTCTCACTTGTAATGAGGAATTGTGTTCCCCTGTAATTCTCTCGTACTGATTGCAGCTCTGCTAGTCGTGGAAATCGTCTGGGCATGCTCAGGGTGTGTGCTGCTCAATTGGAAGCTGAGAACAAGTCAGTGCGACAGCTCAGACCTTGTCTACACCCTCCTCTGTGGTGAGTATACACTAGTATCTCTACTAACTCACCTGTAGTATATACTAGTACCTCTACTAACTCACCTGTAGTATATACTAGTACCTCTACTAACTCACCTGTAGTATATACTAGTATCTCTACCAACTCAGCTGTAGTATATACTAGTACCTCTACTAACTCAGCTGTAGTATATACTAGTACCTCTACTAACTCACCTGTAGTATATACTAGTATTTCTACTAACTCACCTGTAGTATATACTAGTATCTCTACTAACTCACCTGTAGTATATACTAGTATCTCTACTAACTCACCTGTAGTATATACTAGTACATGTACTAACTCACCTGTAGTATATACTAGTACCTCTACTAACTCACCTGTAGTATATACTAGTATTTCTACTAACTCACCTGTAGTATATACTAGTATCTCTACTAACTCACCTGTAGTATATACTAGTACCTCTACTAACTCAGCTGTAGTATATACTAGTACCTCTACTAACTCACCTGTAGTATATACTAGTATTTCTACTAACTCACCTGTAGTATATACTAGTATCTCTACTAACTCACCTGTAGTATATACTAGTACCTCTACTAACTCAGCTGTAGTATATACTAGTACCTCTACTAACTCACCTGTAGTATATACTAGTACATGTACTAACTCACCTGTAGTATATACTAGTACCTCTACTAACTCACCTGTAGTATATACTAGTACCTCTACTAACTCACCTGTAGTATACACTTGTACCTCTACTAACTCAGCTGTAGTATATACTAGTACCTCTACTAACTCAGCTGTAGTATATACTTGTACCTCTACTAACTCAGCTGTAGTATATACTAGTACCTCTACTAACTCAGCTGTAGTATATACTAGTACCTCTACTAACTCAGCTGTAGTATATACTAGTACCTCTACTAACTCACCTGTAGTATATACTAGTACCTCTACTAACTCACCTGTAGTATATACTAGTACCTCTACTAACTCACCTGTAGTATATACTTGATGCTCACAAGAATAAGAAAAGCTGATGGACATTTAAATCCTCCCAAATTGTCTGCACAAAATTGCCACTTTTTCTTGTCTGTGACGAGTCCGAAGTCCGTCTAATGTGGCGACACGCTAACCGTTTGTGCTAACCATTTGTAGTGGTTGTGGGGAGTAACATGGTGGTGATATTCTTCACTCTACTAACTATCTACATGTGCTTTGACTCAGCTGGAAGAACTTTCACAAAGTTCCAAAATCTTCAGCAGAACTCAGCTGATAATTCTACGAGCAGTGAACCAACCCTGAGGTTCGTCGTCTAACCTTTAACTTCTGTTGTCTAAGTTACCTTTTGTCATCTAAACTTTGTGTGTCTGTCCTTGAACTTCTAATATTGCTAATAATAATAGTAATAAATAAATATAGTTTAGAAAGTCCTATATGATTATATTTTATTCAGACTACAAAATGTTTTATTACATTTAATTCTATATAAAAGGTATCCAGATGTTTGTAAACTAATAGAGGCTTTTCACAAGCCCTCTGGGGACATTTGTATTTTGAAGTTGTCTCCTCCCAGACGGGCGTGGTGTAGTCTCCATGATATATAGAACAAGCACATAAAATCAGTAGAAATTTAAGGTTTGTGTGAAGACTATTGCTAGTACGAGTTTCATTTTTTCTGAGATTAATATTTTGGCATAAGCACACAGGTTAGCAGTTCCAGAAAAATTTTAAAAATTTTCTTTCTTCAAAAATCTTGAAAAAAATTAACTTCAAAGCATGTTTGTGGCTTTGGTTACTGCATGAACAAGCTGAATTGGCAACTATGAGATAAGTCCCATTAATCATTTGTTATGCTGGCTGTCATATTTAATTTATATCTGTTGCCCTTTCAACTCTTTGGTCAGAATATGCTGGTAACACAGTCTTAGAGCACTGCTAGTGAATAAGACAGCAGATTAGCTGTGTTAGAATTTTCAATTAACTATACTTATACACTTATGCTGTGAGAATAGCTAGACTATAACCTCAACACCCATCATTTTCACAAAAAGCATTTTCACGAGGCTATAGATATATATTAAATAGACAGATTAAATTTGTAGTATAGAACGAATATGAAATGTGCTTTGATACATGCCGGTTAATTTTCTAAAACAAGTTAAATGCATCTATTACAATTGTAACAATTGTGCTCAAATAAATATATATCTAGATAATTTAATCAAAAACCCAGATAGCCTTTTAGCAGTTGGCATTCAGGTCCTTGTGTTACAGTTTTGTTATTTCTTAATTATGCCTGTGGCTTGTAGCATTTAGGAGCATGCAGTAGTGAAGAAATTGAGATAGCCTAAGTTCTTTAAGTTTCTTTACAAATGTTGGTGTTGCGTATAACACAACTTTTTTGCTACATTTCTAATCTAGAACAAAGGATTTTCTCAATTTCTCCATTAGTACTGCATCTACCTCGTGTGTGGTAGTCATCTCTGTCAGCTGCGGTAGATTCAAGATTCTAGTTAATGTAGGTGCATGGTAGGTTAAAATATAGTTATATGATAAAATTGGTACAATATAAAATAGGTAAACTAAGCTAATCACTACTGCACCTGAAAGCCCAAGATTCCCAACTCATCAAATTGCAGCATAAACTGAATTATCTGAAAATTACTTTAGAAGGAAATTCTGGTTGAAAAGTATTAAGCAGATTCTTACAAGTGAAGCAGTGAAAGCATGTTGATGAAATTGGGTTATTAACATTTTGCTTGGGTTTTCAGTTAAACTGTTTAATGTTATAGCTTCTCAACTTCCCATGCTTCAAATATCATTAGCTAGTGTTATTGACACTCAACTGCAGTTATACAACTAGCTTGGCTGATCCCATGGGTCACAAAATGTTATAAAATATAAAGCCTTTCTTTAATTTGAGACTCACATTTGAATAACATAAAATTTTAGAGGTTGGCTATAAGTCACGACAGCACCAATTAGAATATTACAGCTATTATCTTAAAATAGGCATGAATGAGGATATGTAAGTTAAAATCAAGTATAACATTTCAATTAAATCTTTTAAATAAAACTATTAGACCTGTTGTAAAATATGCAATGAAGATATAGGGCAGACAAAATATTTCAAGATGGATCGATACTGAATGAAAAGATGCCTGCCTAAAAATAAAGTGTTTTTAATAAATTTTTGCATAAACTGAGCTTTGCTTTTCTTGGTAATATTTTTCTTTTAAAGAAGTTTTAGCCATAACATGAAACTATGTAAAGCATTTACGGTCCCTTGAACATAATGTAGCACAAACTCTTCAAAGTGTAATTAAGTGCACATGCTACCACACATCATTTCGATACTACAAATTTAATCTGTCTATTTAATATATATTTATAGTTTTGTGAGAATGCTTTTTGTGAAAATGATGGATGTTGAGGTTATAGTCTAGCTATTCTCATAGCATAAGGGAAGTGTAATGAAAATGCTAACACAGCTAACCTGCTGTCTCATTCAGTGCACTAGCAGAGTAGCAGTGCTCTAACACTGTGTTAACAGCACATTCTGACCAAAGAGTTGAAAGGTCAACAGCTATAAATTGAATATGACAGCCAGCATAACAAATGATTATTGGGACTTATCTCATAGTTGCCAATTCAGCTTGCTCATACAGTAACCAAAACCACAAACATGCTTTGAAGTTGATTTTTCTCAAAATTTTTGAAGAAAGAAAATTTTTAAAATTTTTCTGGAACTGCTAACCTGTGTGCTTATGCCAAAATATTAATCTCAGAAAAAATGAAACTCGTACTAGCAATAGTCTTCACACAAACCTTAAATTTCTACTGATTTTATGTGCTTGTTCTATATATCATGGAGACTACACCACGCCCGTCTGGGAGGAGACAACTTCAAAATACAAATGTCCCCAGAGGGCTTGTGAAAAGCCTCTATTTATAGAGTTATCCATAGTTTTACAACTGTAGCTATAAGTTGTTATTGAAATGGAGTTATCAACTCTTGTGTGGTCTAATTTTTACTCAAAAGACACAAAGTCTGTCCATACTTAGATGTTTCTGTGGGACATACTGCTGTTGCTATAAAGCCAGTCACAGTGTCTTTCTTTCTGTGATGAAAGCCGATCCGTAATTGGCTCTCTGCCCAAGGCTTTTCAGTTGCCTTGAAAAAGACTACCTGTAATTTAAGTACAGAATATTCTGAACACAACTCCAACCTTCAATACATTTAGATATATTTTGAAAATTACAGTTAATTGTAGGTAACTTTACCCTTATGTTCTCTGTACACTAATATAATTTGTTATGCTATGTTGACCATTACAGTGTTGAGACGCGACAAGAGATGCTGTCTAGGTAAATGCTCCTGAAAATTAGCTCTTTTAATCACTTAGATTCTTCCTGATTTGTTTCACCCTGAGACCTTCTCAATAGAGGTTTTGAATCCACCCCTTTTACATAAAGAAGATATAATGTTACTATATTGAATGCTAGCTTTAACTCTTAGTTATATGCATATCACTTCTACCGTACACTCTCTTCATGTAAACCCAGGTAATACCAGTTCCTATCACTTTTCTAACATTTTGAAGTGGCCACTGCATTCATATTAACACCAAGTCTTGCCCACTATGAAATGTATCACTAACATTTCCATGGTAGCGCCATAGTGACTTGCTGTGCACACAAAATGTTATAAATTTTATGAGTGATTATGTATTTTTGAGTGGGTGTCTCCTTTTTAGTACACTAAATGCATGTGCTCTGTGTGACTGTACACTACTAATACTACTAATACATTGCAATATATTCTCTTCGCTACTAATACAGGACGTATATGGATAATAATGTATCTGTTATCAACATGTGAATCTACATTGCATCCCTATCTCTTAAAATCTGCAAATTATAGTTTTCCTGATTCATTTATTTCATAATCACTTGTGATTTTAATCTGTTTTTTCACAATATGGCAGCTATTAACCTGATGGAAATTTTAATTCAGAATATAACCTGAGATCTAACAGACATACTAGCTAATCTATGGGTTGGGGAGGGGTTGCCCCCTAATTGCTACCTCTACGCTATGCTTACATGTTATACTGTGGAATATCTGGCTATACAACATCTCAGTGCTCTAGAATGTTCCCCCCCCCCCCAGTCCCTGACTGACTGGTTTCCCGTGTTTACAGGAAGTTGAGAGACTTGCATGAGGAAAAGTGGATCAGCAGAGTGACTGCGGGCTTCTGCTGTGCCTCCCTCAGAAAACCCAGCGATGTTAGTAGACATAATAAGTGTGATTTCTCTGACATCATATAAAATGTTCTAGAAGCAAGTTGACGCTTGTCTTCATGAAAAGAGAGAAGACAATTATCAGTTTTCTGCATCTGTAAACGAATAATTAATAGCATACACTTTATATTTTAAACCTCTCAGGTTAAAGAAGTTTTACTTATGCCGAGTTTGGCATGTGGCAACTGTGAACAAGTGTCCTTGTGACATCATCAGTAGGGCCTATTCATGCTTCTCAGACTTTTGTCAAGAATAATAAGCTTCAAACTAGCAAGACCTTAGGTATATTATACTAGCCTTTACTGTTGCAGCTGCTATGTCGTGTTTTGTGTATATAGAAAGCTGTGTTCAACAAGATCGCTATCCTATTGGCCGACTACTTTGATAAGGTGGATGTAGTTTTATCAGACTTCATTGCTGGAATGTTCCTTCTACGAAAGCAACAGAAGTCAGCGCGCGCTGACACTGTGCAGCAGGTATTTGATTATTTGTCTCGCAGTGTTCTATTGGTCAACTGTAGCTGTAACGTAATGCTATTGGTGAACTGTAACTGTAATGTAATGCTATTGGTCAACTGTAGCTGTAACGTAATGCTATTGGTCAACTGTAATGTAATGCTATTGGTCAACTGTTATTGCAGCCGACGAATGACATTTACCAGTATCTATCGGGGGTGGCCATTTCACCTCGCACTAAATTCCTGACTCTACAAGACGAGAACATGCAGAGTGAGTTCACCTGCATGTTACACTTTGCCGAATACGCCCTCGCTGCCTACGGTTTCCAGAGACAGCACTGCTGGCGAATCAATTTTTGTGGGAGGTATGCTGTCAAGTCTACTATGTATTAAAATAGAGGAGAGGTACGAGAAGTAGATATTAGCAGTTCAACTAAGTCTACAATCTTCAACACTTCAGTGGTTTGTGATTCATAATTTCTGCACATTTCCCCTGAAATTTCAAATTTTAAAACTTTGTTTTCTATGTATGTTGAGATCTTTGGCTTATTTAAGCAGTTTATGTTTGGAATTTTGTTCTGATTATTCAAGTTTCTAATGCATCAACAGACTGCAAGTTGTTAATATCACAATTACGTACATTTTTATTGTAAGGTTTGAGAGTTTTGCTCTTTTAAAAAAGTTGCAGTACACAGAGTTGATGGACTGCTACTAATCGCGGTATTATTACTCTGTTGAAAGGTGCAGAGGCTGTCCTAGCAGACAAGGTGAAAGGGTATTGGTTGGTGACAACTGCTGCCAGTGTCAGTACGCTGCCATAACCACCTGCTCACCTCTGTCTTCTGAAGATGACTTTATTTATGGAAATTATGAGAACAAGGTGAGATTATGTAATCTGTAAGCAATAATTAAACTATTTTTGATGCTTTGGTAGCAACTGTGTAAATTTGATAGCAGGCAGTATAGAGCTCTAAGGAATTTATATGATGAGCTAATGCAGATTTCTTTGTTCAAAACTTATTAACTCCGTATCTTACGTGTGACACCCTGTACTGTATATATCTCACGTGTGACACCCTGTACTGTATATATCTTACGTGTGACACCCTGTACTGTATATATCTTACGTGTGACACCCTGTACTGTATATATCTCACGTGTGACACCCTCTACTATATATATCTTACGTGTGACACCCTGTACTGTATATATCTTACGTGTGACACCCTGTACTGTATATATCTTACGTGTGACACCCTGTACTGTATATATCTTACGTGTGACACCCTGTACTGTATATATCTCACGTGTGACACCCTGTACTGTATATATCTTACGTGTGACGCCCTGTACTATATATATCTTACATGTGACACCCTGTACTATATATTTTACAGCCGAATTTCCCGAGTTACTTTGTGTGTTTGGATCACACGTACAAGAAGGTAGTGCTGTGTATTAGGGGGACTCTCTCAATACGAGACGCACTAATAGATCTCCAGGGGGACAGTACAAAGCTAGATGACATCCACCCCTCGTGGAAGGGGCACAGAGTAGGTTTATCACTTCTGAAAGCTTTTTCTTTCTTTAAATGAACAATGAGTCTGTTCTACTCAAGGTTGATACTTAGGATGTTGATGCTGTACGAACTGCAGTATTTAAGGTTGCATTTAGCCTTAGAGTTGTGAGGTTACATGTAGTTATAGAGTTGTGAGGTTACATATAATAGTTGTAGAGTCGTGAGGTTACATATAGCTGTAGAGATGTAAGGTAACATATAGTTATAGAGTTGTGAGGTTACATGTAGTTATAGAGTTGTGAGGTGACATGTAGTTATAGAGTTGGAAGGTTATATATAGTTATAGAGTTGTGAGGTTACATATAGTTGTAGAGTTGTGAGGTTACATATAGTTGTAGAGTTGTGAGGTTACATATAGTTATAGAGTTGGAAGGTTATATATAGTTATAGAGTTGTGAGGTTACATATAGTTATAGAGTTGTGAGGTTACATATAGTTATAGAGTTGTGAGGTTACATATAGTTGTGATGGAGATTGATTTTATTTTTCACTCCTCACTTCAATGTTACGTGACTTGAGTAGATTAATCATTGAGCTCTCCAGTTGATTTGACATTATAGTCTAGATCTCCATGTAGCTAGTAGTTTATCTCTGCTACTCTCTCTTTACAAACTGGTTGCTGCCTCATAGTGGATGTTGCTGTCTATGTTTCAGGGAATGGTTGCTGCCGCTGATAACATATTCGCAGAGCTGACAGAGCACCAGGTGCTGGAGTCAGCATTTGACAGGTGTCCGGTAAGTTGTGCCTAAATAGAAAAAAGTTTATTGCTTTTTTTCTCAAATATAAGGTAACAAAAGGTTTTTGGAGTTTTTGTGAGACTTACACACAAATCTCTTTTATGTTTCTTCAAGAGTTGTTTGCAAGTGTTGGAGTTGTCTGATCTGTGGAGCTGGTTGCTCACTGCAGGTGGAGTTGTGTTCCCTCTCTAGTGTTGTATTCCTTTTATATTCAGACCAGCGGGTACAGTCTTCTAGTCACCGGTCACTCTCTTGGAGCTGGTGTTGCGCCAATTATTTCCTTCCAATTGCGGGAGAAATACCCTCATTTATACTGCTACGCCTTTTCACCACCAGGGGGCCTTCTAAGGTGAGTCTATATTTAGAAAATGCAAATGAAAGGTTTTCTAGCATATTTCAGTAATTCTTTGATTTCTCTTTTACATGCTGTGTGTACATTGATATATTAACTTCATATTAATTTGTATTGTACTGCTACATACCAGCACTACGAGTTTTATCTTGTAGCCTCGATGCAATGAATGAAAGTAGAGAGTTTACCACGTCTATTGTCTTGGGTAAAGATATTATTCCTCGACTGGGGCTATCTCAACTCGAATATTTCCGTTCAGATATACTCTCCCTTTTAGAGAATTCTTCTACGCCTAAGGTATTCCCAATGTATTCCCTAAGGTATTTCCAAGGTATTCCCTTGTGCCATAGTGTCCTCATGCTACACTAGCATTTGTTGCTCTTTTGTACACTATTTCGTAGAAGTTGTCGGTTTCTTTAAAATGAACACATTTTGTACATGTTTGGTTGTTGCTATTTATTCTCTGCACCGTATTTCTTATTGAAAGTTAGTAGGTTAAGCATTGCTTAGCACAGTTCTACTTACTGTCTTGCTATTGTGAACTCACAATAATATAAACTTTAGCTGTCATACTCCGTTAGGTTCTGTCATACTCTGTCAACTTGTGTTGTACTCTGTCATACTATGTCACACCTTGTTATACTTTGTGTTATACTCTGTCAAATCAAACTTGTAGTGGCGTATATTCACAACGACTCTACCCTTGCTGGGTCGCTGCCTGGAATACCAGAACACCGCTGACCTGCCAGTCTCCAGGTCTCAGAACTACAGTTCATTCTTTACTCGGACTTTGAGCTTTACTCATGAACCCATGTTTATGCCTGGCAGAGTGCTGCATATCGTCAAGAATTACCCTAGAGGTAAATGCGTGTGAAAATCTTTGTTTTTGTTTATTACGTCTATGATTGGGTGCAGCCCTTGTCAGTTTAAAGAGCTGCCTCCAATCACATCCCAGTATAATTACTTGACCAATCAGAATGAATGACTTTGCGCAGACCCTTCACTAAACACAAATGATATTTTATTTAAGTCTGTTGCTATAATGTAGTTCACTTGAAATTCTTGCATAAAACTTTGCTGTTCAATCAAGTTAATTAATTCGAGGGAACCATAAATATATTTATTATGTATTATATTATCTTATTATATCTATGTATTATATCTTTCTATTATGAATTATATTATATTATCATATTTATGTAGTATTCAATCTCTTTATTGTCTATTATAATTATGTAGATACTATATATCTAGATATTATCACATACTTATATCTGTAGAGAAGCCGAAAAGCAGTCCATTATACCAGGCAGTGTGGGCTGACAACAGCTCCTTTGACACCATTATTGTCTCCCCTAGCATGTTAGAAGATCATCAACCAAATAATGTCCTCGAAGCTATGCAAAAGGTAGGCTTCACCTGCTTCTGCCTATTAGATTACTATGTTGAGACCCTAAAATTATGTATAAATATAGGAAGGTACGCAAACGTATTTCCCTATTGAGTTATATAATAAGAATGATATACTTGAATGGCGAGTCTCTCTAATGACATGTCAAGGGTTTGTTATATTGCAGCTGTTTTGTCTTACCCTTTTACTTACTTTTATAGAGTACAAAATTCTGTGTTAGGTAGAGTTGCCGGATGTAGGTTTTTTAATGATGTCATAAGTGCTTAATATTAATATACAATCATCTGACATTGCGTCATAGCTTTGTAGTTTATTTTATTTCAAGGTAAGTCAGTTTGGATTATTTTAGGATGGGTATTATATAATAACATGTTATTTTATATTATATCTTATATTCTGTTGCATTATATTAGTTTGATTTTGTCTGCAGGTTGTAGAAAATCACGGACCAAAGAAACCAAAGAAGATGTTATCTGAAGAAGAACGACGAGCTGCTCTACGCTGTGGAGATGGTGAAGTTATCTCCACGGGCACAGGTTTGTCTCACCTTATTCGTACACTCTTCTGCCTTCTTTATTGTGTGCTTTTAAGCCGTTTCAAAAGTTGAATGGTTGTAAATATTGCAGCTGTTTGTGTAATTTTAATGCTTGAACAGAATGTCAAAGAAAAAGCTGGAATATAGTCACAATTATTTTTATGCATACATTTTTTCACCATTAATCCAGCATTTTCAGAAAATATCGTTAATCCTCATTAGCTAAAAGTCCAGCTAGAAGTTAGAGTTGCTGTTTTCAATGTAGAAGAAAATTCTAAAATTAACTTATATGTTTTGATTTCATGGATCACTTGTCTTTCAGTATTGTGGCTTTCTGTATGCTATAGAATTGTATTGTATCTTGCTTCTTTTCTCTATAGATTCCGACAGATTGATTTAAGGGTAATGTTATGGTGGCAGCAAACAACGTCCCCAACTTCCTTTCGTGGGCTTTAACTCACAAGCTATATTTTTTCTACTGGTTTTACCTAACATTTCTAACTCTCACACCTCTATATCAATCTGCTCCTAGCTCATGCTAATATACTATATAATAGATATATGTTATGTAATATGACGCATAATATAAGATGATCTAATACTTTTTGTTTTATACATAACATCCCTTTTAATATAACTTCTGTGGTAGTGCAGTGAATTGAGTGCTATTTCTGTCTTTCTAGCTAGTCAGAAACTTTTCATTTGTTATAAATTGTTTCATGAATTTTAGATTTGTATGTCAAACTCTAAATTTCTTTTTCTCTGATAATTTATTTATTCTCTGATAGTTGTTTCTGTGTGCCAAAGATGGCCAATTTTGAACTTGTAAAACATTTTGTAATTATTTCTGCTACATATTTATGTTTAATATATTCATTGCTTGATGTTTGAAATATACTGTACATTGTGTTGGATAATACAATAATACCAATTGTAGTAGGCCCACAAGCTCATTGCAAAATAAGATTATCTGCTAACTTTTGCGGGAGTCAACAACCCCCCCCCCTCTTGTTTGCCATATTGATGCAGTGGTATAGCTTGTATTCTCACCCAATGACCTCTAATCATATAGCTTGTATTCTCACCCTATGACCTCTAATCATATAACTTTTCACCGGCTTTCCATGTACCGATCTCAGATCGATCTCAGCGAGATCGATCCATGGAAAGACGCCAAAGATCGATCTCCGTCGATCTGAGCTGGTCGATCTGAGCTGGTCGGTCTGTAGAGCTCGAACTCAGATCGATCTCATGTCAATAAGACCATGGAAAGACGCCAGATCGATCTGAGAAGTAGAAAAAGACTGCTCGCTACAATGTTGTCTGCTAATAAAAATGATAACTTATTGATAATTACTAAGCAAAGTATTAAATAATTACGATAGCCACCTTTTCAGATGCCAAAACTTTGACTTTCAGTACAACGGTTAAGAAAACTCAATTATATGCAGTAGAAGGTGAAAAAATGGGAGAATTTAAATTGAATTTAAATGACTATTAAAACTTAGTTTCATTAGCTATTTTCTTTGTAATTTTAAGCCTAACAGTCCTGTAAGTTTATTAATAATCTGCAAGACAGCCATTAATTTTATACAAGCTGTCAAGCTAAAAAATTATCATTAATTATTTTAAATTGGCCAAATTACTATACACTGAAAGCTTTGCTGCGTATAGTTTATAGCTGGGATTAAATTTTAGACTACAACCATCTTGTTTTCAACAGTAGAAGCTTTAATCACTCAAATAGGTGAATAAATTATACTTTTAAAGTATCCTTCACTTAAGAGGGGGCAACTTCGCGAGATCGATCTGACACTCTCATGGAAAAACGATCGATCTGAGCACATCTCAGATCTCAGCGAGATCGGTACATGGAAAGCCCGTGTTTATTCTCACCCAATGA
Organism: Bugula neritina; assembly: GCA_964035545.1. Classification (NCBI taxonomy): domain Eukaryota; kingdom Metazoa; phylum Bryozoa; class Gymnolaemata; order Cheilostomatida; family Bugulidae; genus Bugula; species Bugula neritina. The sequence continues at coordinate 30,653,197 of OZ037767.1, forward strand.
CCTCTAGATCTTAGCTGGGAATACACGTGCCAAACAGAGGCTACAGTTGCTTTCGGCAACTCTATTAAAGATTTCAAGTCCAACTCCTTACAGCTGTCACTAAATCAGTGGTTCCCAACCTTTTTCATACTATTCCCCCTTTTCATAAATGTTGACTACTAATTCCCCCCTTTCAAAGAGCAAAAACATTTTATGACTTAAACTGAATGAGAATATATGATACAATGCAATTTATTTTATTCTGTTATATTTGCATATATTATAATTATCATAATAGTAATATTATAGTAATTTTTATGTTATAAAACACAGAGCAGTGCAATTATTAATGTTATGCGGCTTCATTTGATGATGTTGTGCCAGTTTGCTTGAGCCTGGCTCTGTTTTTGACAACAGGCCCATCTTGAGTCATCCTGCAGGTTAAGGTAATTTCTCTTCTTTTTGAATTGATGAGAATCCTATCTCACACAGATAGATGGTGCTGGACAGTACCAAAACTCTACTTTGTCAGTTATGTGTGGGAACAGCTTGCTTGTTGATACCCACAATTATTTGGCACACTGATGTTACATTTTTCTAAACTCTCCACCCCAAGCCCCCAATTCTTGAACCCCAAACTCCAGAATCTCAAGTACAAACCAAAAATTCTCACCCCAAACCCCTCTTTCAAACTCCAAACCCCCACCCCAATATTAAAAACTTGTGCCATTTTTACCTACTTTTCCATTTGTGCCATGCATTATTACCTTTGCCATTTTTACTGGACACCACTCACAATACACCAACTGGAGAAAATTTCAAATCACCCTTCATTGCTGAATTGTGAACCAACTCAATAAAATCCTCCTGTAACTCCTCTGAAATATTTTCAACAAAGTGTTGCAATGGATCACATTTCAAGTTAAAAATCTAGCTCTTTCTTTTGGGGGGTAGCTCAGAGAAAAACTCTTAAAACTCTATTACAAGTTCAGAGAGATGCCTATATAGAAGTTTTTTTGAAAAATGATCTGGAACCTGCGGTGTCCGGTAAAAATGGCACAGGTGAAAATAGCACAGGTAATAATGGCAAAATTGGAAAATTAAGTAAAATTGGCACATTTTCAATATTAGCATTGTAGATTTGAGTTGGGGGTTAGGTGTTCAATATGAGGGGTTTGGAGGTTTGGGTTTGAGAAAATTTAGCACCAGTGTGCCATTTTTACCAAAAGTTGGAACAGCTTCTTCTCCTATCAAAGTTCATTGAGTGTGGGAAAAAACACCATGCAATGTTTTTGATAGACGCCACCACTTTATTGTAACCTTGAAAATATTGCTGCTGCTATAATGAAAGGCAATGATATGATGATTGCACTCCTGCATTTCTAGGTTCAGATTATTTAGTGTAGCAAATATATTCACTAGGTATTACTATACAATTCATAGCGATTGACTTGCAAGGCTGCTAAAAGTTGGTCTGCTGGTTTTTGCATATTTTTTACTTTCCTTTGAAGTAACACAAAGAACAGTTAGGGTAGAGTAATTAATAAACACATTCATGTAGAAGTCAAATGAGATTGCAGAATATGGTTTGGTAAATAGATGAGCTAAGATGAAGATTTATAGATATGCATATACATGCAACTTGCAAGAGCTCAAAAGACCCCAACAAATGGCGTGAATTTTTCAAAATCCAAATTTCCCCCTAAAATGTCCAAATTCCGCCCTAGGGGGGAATTCCCCCAGGTTGGGAACCATTGTACTAAATGAAGATAAAACCTCCCACACAGTGGCTGTCTGCACCTTTAGCCTCTGAGGAGGATCTGTTATTGGTATAGCAAAGTACATACAGCATATCGTCACAGAAAGGTTGAGAACTCAGTCTAATTGTTGCCTGTAGAGTAGATGACACTTCCTGTAGGGGGGGGGGGGGCATTAATGTGCTTACTCAACTTTGACGTTTCACTTTAAAAAGCTGGAACTTTGCTTAATAGAATTTTTTGTAGTATAAAGATTTTTACATTGTTGTTGGATCTTCATCTTCTTTCAAAATTGGTTTAAATAATTTTAAAACTTCGTAAATTCTCAACAAATATCAATACTGACCTAGACTGACCAATGGCAGCCCTATCTACAGGACAGGTGGGCTGCCTAGTCAGCCACTCATTGATACAGGCAGCACAGAAGGCGTGCTCACACTGGGGGGCTTGCAGGGGCTCTTCTAGTACACAACTACATATTGTACACATCAACTCTTCATCTACATCTCCCTCAAATCTGTTCAGATCAAACCCCATGACCACCAAGTATTCTCATATATACAGTGGGTGACCTTCAACTCGCTGGCCTTGACCTGTCTACAAGTGAATCCGGCCTATAAGTTAAACCATGTATACCCCATACCACTATAATGTATACGTCTCTAATGTATACTGTATACCCTTGTGATATACTGTATACTCCTCTGATATACTATATACCCCTCTGATATACTATATACCTTATGATATACTGTATACCCCTTTATGATATACTGTATACCCCCTGATATACTATATACCCCCTATGATATACTATATACCCCTCTGATATACTATATACCCTCTGATATACTATATACCCCTCTGATATATTATATACCCTCTGATATACTATATACCCCCTATGATATACTGTATACCCTCTATGATATACTGTATACTCCTTGGGAGCATCATAAAAAAATTACCTAAAAAGTTGGTATTTACTAGCTTTATACAAAACACAAACATTATATAAAAGACAGAACGAAAGACTCACTAGCTGCCACTAATGGCAACTAACTTAATGGCCAACGCTGAGGCAGTTGACAACAGATAGTGTCAGTAAGGCAGCAGCATCATGTTTAACTTAATTGACATTGAATATAACAAAGAGACATTACAAGAGTAACCCAGTACACTTTCAACTCTAAGTACATATTATTAGTACTAATATTATAGCAATGGTGAATGGTCTAATACTAATAGTGAATTGCATTTATTACAACTACAAGTATAAATATAAACTAAAACTATATGTGTATTATCATGAATATTATTTAATTTTAACCAGTAGCAGCATTTGCAAAATCAAAACAGATTCGGAGTTTCACTTTTAAGTTGAACTTCAAGTATCATAAACATCAAATTCAATTATAATCTTAATAAATATAATTAATATTATAATACTAATAGTAATAGTACTACACTATTACGATTAGTCATTAGTACAACTACAAGTATTATTAATATTATTAGTACAAATAGTACTACAAGTACCTCACTACTCAGTTTGTTGTACTAGGAGTCCAATTGGGAATTAAATTACTAATATTATGATTATCATTAGCTTAACTTTAACTTTAAGTTTAACTAGTATAACTATAACTAGATTAGGTATAAGTATAACTCAAACTATAAGTATAAGTATAACTCAACTGTTATTGTATAACTATAGTCCATAACTATAACTATTAGTATTATTAAAACTTAAACTATAAGTATAAGACTAACAGTAAGTGTAACTCTAACTTCAAGTATAAGATTTAGATTAGGAATAATTTAATAATATTAATACTACTACTAGCCATTAATTAAACTAAAATACTACTAAATTTATTACGTTTCAAAACCCACGTATTAATAATCAGCTGTAAGTGTATCAGTATGTTTAGCTGTGTCTACGACTTTGAAAAATTGACATATCTGTCTGAGTGTTTCTGAAAACTTGGCACATCCAACTCACAGTGATCCAACTTTGGTTGGTGAGAAGTCCGCAGTAACGCACTTGATCTGAATTTTATTTGATCCAAAATGCTATTTGTGAAAATGACGATTTTTTTTTTAATAACATTTCCTGTACTGGGCTTTGCCGCTTTCACTTTCGCTTTAGAATTACAATGAAAGTGACATTCAAATTGGCAAGTTGAAATATTCAAGTTAAGCAGTTATTCTGGGGTGTGTTATCATATTTATTGACCATCGCAATAAGTTTTGTTATGTTATAATTTAGTATTTTACAGCTATTGAGTAATTCATACTGATACTTATAATATAATTTGATGTATTTTCCATTACACTTGCTGTATAAATCTGTATAATAGTGTAGTAAACTGTGGGTTCTGAATGCAACTAGTGCCTACATGCTCTAGAAAGAATAAGCCAAGTATTTGAGTACAAATGAGGATAACCTTTATTGTATCAGATACAGCTCATGTGGTCCTACTACCAGCGAGCTCCAGTAGTAGTCTGAAGCTACACTGGAAACTCGCCTGCTTTTATACACAAGAATTCACATCTAGAATGTTCCAACAGACAAAAGAAAGTTAAGCTTGACAGTAACAAAAGAAAAATAGACAAAGGAGAATGAATAATTCAATAGGCCAAGAATTTAGCTATAATAACAACCTATTGAAGGCATTCATAAAAGCTACACAAATTTCCAGTATCAGTATTAATGCAAAACGATGAAATAGCAAAAAGGGAAAATAACTCTGGAAATGCGTATTTAATGAAAATTACATTATACTGAAAGCTTAATCACAATAATAAGGCATTAGAAAGCTAGTGCAACTTAGCTATAATTACAGCATTCAAAACGATACGCAACAGTAGTTATAATACTGACTCACGCAGTTAAAAACTAATAGAGGGTGAAAATCCATTACATTCTCCCCCCATCGAAAAGCATCCCCTTTTCGATAGCAAAACAATGATTCCACACACAAAAAATAAAACACAAACGTAGAAAAATATGCGGTTAACAGGAAAGTATTATGATTAATCACACGTAACACGAGAATATTTACAGTTCAGTTGGCTATTGCCAGCGGCCCCTGGTTGTCCGGTTTTATCATTAGAGGTAGTGCACCAGGCTTCCTATCTCTTCTGTACTTGGATCGAGGATACGGGACCAGGCCTCGATTGCGCTATCCAGGATGCACTCTCGGTAAGGAAGTGCCATACTCTGCCCGTGACGGGGCAATTGTGGGTGGGTTGGCTGAGTCTGTTCTTCTATCTGGCTGCCTGGTGCTCCAGATATCCAATACTGGCGGGCGACCAGGGCCCGAGGCATTGCCAGTATTGGAGAGTCCTCTTCGTCTCTGCCTGCGAGGTGGTCGCCGTATAGAGTGCCCTGCTCCTCCCCAGCTGTGAGCTGGAGCTCAACCGGTTCGGGGTCAGGGCCACTAACGCTGGCGGAACACACCTCGGAAGAGGGGGTGTCGTACTGCTGGCTGCGGGGAGCCGAAACAGGAGCTGGTGGGGGAGGGGAGTCGGATCGACTGGCCTCCTCGGTATCCTTACGCTCCTCTGTTTGGGTATCTGGCGAGGTAATTCCCATAGCTGATGCTAGTGTCTGAATAACAGTGTTTAAATTATACTTAGGGGTATCAGGATTAGAATTCAACTTGAGCTGTAACTCACGTGCTAGCTGTGTGAAATCTTCTTCTTGGTGGAATTCTCCGGGGTGATGGAGGGAATTTCCAGCCAAGATGGGGTGGTCGTCCGTACTGGGTGGGTTGTCCTCATGAGGGGGCCACTCCAGGTGCCCTACAGCATAGTCTGCCAGATACCTGGGGGGTCTTCTTGACCGCTGGCTCCTTTCAATTGGAACAGGCACCGGTGGTGTTGGTGGCTCCTGGGCTACCCTAGTAGGGGGGTCCCCGCCTTCACCCAACACGGGGGTGGGGGTGTCCTCCCCCAGGGAGGGTGGTGGTCCTAGGGCTTGCCGCTGTTCCTGTTCCCGCTCCTCTCTCTGCTGTCGCTCCAGCTGCTCTATCAAGGCGGCCTGCTCTTGGTCCGACTCTCTGGGAACCATAATTTCCACCTCTCGGGGCTGGGTGGCTTGTCCTCGACGGTTGGGCTGACGGTGGGGCTCCAGGAGGGGTGGAGCCTGACCCACCGCGTCTGGGCTGGCATGGTAAGGTTTGAGGCGCTGCTCGCTCTGGACGGAGATCTGTCCAGAGCGCTCCACACGGTACGTGTGGTTGGGCAGCACCTCCACTACGCAGTAGGGACCGACGAACTTGGGCTGAAGCTTAGCCGACTGTCCGCGTCGCCTACGGTAGCTCACCATCCAGACCCAGTCTCCCACCTGGTACAACGGGGGCTCCTCTGAGTCCTCTGTGCGGGTCTGCCACTGCTGGGTGCGCAGCGCATCATGAGCTTTGCCCATGATGTCCATCAGACCCTCCACATATTCGTGTACCGGTGACTCGGGGGCAGGAACATGGTATGTCAGGTGTTCCGGGACCCGCGTCTCTCGGCCTAGCATCAGGAAGTTTGGGGTCTCCTGTGTGGCGGAGTGTGGTGTGCTGCGGTAAGCCCGCATGATCTGCGGCAGCACCACGTCCCATTCTTCCTGACCTCGACCAAGGAGCAGGCTCCTGAGCGCGTCACCCAACATCCTGTTGTTCCGCTCGACGACTCCGTTCCCTTGCGGGTGATATGGGGTGGTCCGACTCTGGTTCACCCCCCATATCCGGCAGAGGTCTCCCATGAGCTGGGACTGGAACTGGGCGCCCTGGTCCGTATGTATCTGCTCGGGCAAACCGAGGTAACAGAACACATTTTGGTCCAGGGTCCGGGCCACCGTGGGGGCGGTTGCGTCTGGGATAGCCAGAGCATCCGCCCACCGGGTAAAGTGGTCCGTGAGCACCAGTATCCAGGTGTTCCCTCTGGCGGATAACGGCATAGGCCCGACGAGGTCTACCGCCACTACTTGCCACGGTCGACCAGCGTACAGCCGGCGTCGACCAGTGGTTTCCGTGGGGCGGCCATGCTTGCTAGCTTGGCAGACCTCGCATTGCCGTACCCGCAGTCGTACGTCCCGAGTCATTCCGGGCCAATACCAACGCAGCCGCAGACACCTGATGACCCGACTGACTCCAGAATGAGCCTGCTTATGGGTGTCCCAGATCAGTTCCCGTCGGAGGGCGCGTGGACAGACGACGCGGTCCCTCTCCTGCTGACGGTTGTCTGCTGCTAACGTTATCATCAGGAGGCCATCAGGACTGACCTTGAGGGCATCCCAGCGACGACAGAGGAGTTGGAACTCAACGTCTCCCTGCCGCTGCTGTTCCTCACTAGGTCGTCGGCCCTCCTTCTTGGCCCGGAAAATGTCCGCTACCGCGCCGGGTAGCGTCTCCTGGAGTCGGCACAGCTCCTTGACATTCTGGTACAGAGTGGGGTTGGCGTGAAGCGCCTGGACGTCGTCTGAGTGGGTTTCGGTCCGAAGATGGCCGTGCTCCCACCGATAGACGGCGCCCTCCCCTAACTCTGTTTCCACGTCAAGGCGAGCGGGTCCCCCGTCCCGCTTCTCAATGTGCAGGCATTGCTTACAGTCCTCTACCGGCCGGCGGCTCATGCCGTCGGCGTTCCCATGCTTCCGGCCAGCACGGTGCTCTATCCGGTAAGAGAACTCGGCAAGAATCTCTAGCCAACGAGCCACCTGGCTCGAGGGCTCCGCACGTTTACACAGCCATATCAGTGATGCATGGTCTGTTCGCAAACGGAACGTTCTCCCATACAGATATGGCCGAAAGTGCTTGACCGCCTTGACTACTGCTAGGAGTTCCTTCCTAGTGGTGCAGTAGTTCTTCTCGGCGGCCGCGAGAGTCTTGCTGTAGTAAGCCACGACCACCTCACTTCCACCCTGGACTTGAGACAGGACAGCTCCCACGCTGTGGTCGCTGGCGTCGGTGTCCAGGATGTACTCTTGGGCTGGGTCAGGATACGCCAGAATTGGCGCCTCCATTAGCCGCTGCTTGAGGTGGTCAAATGCCTGCTGCTCCTCCTGTGTCCACTGCCACCGGACCCCCTTTGCGGTCAGCCGATTTAACGGCTGAGCCACTCCTGCGAAGCCAGGTATGTACTGCCGGTAGTACCCTACTAGGCCCAGGAACGCGCGCAACTCAGGGAGGTCACGGGGGACAGTCCACTCCTTCACAGCCTGTACCTTCTCTGGGTCGGTAGCGACCCCATCACGGCCAACCACATGGCCAAGGTACGTGACTTCTGGCTGCAGGAGTGCACACTTGGAGGGCTTCAGCTTCAGTCCAGCTGCCCGGAGACGGTCAAAGACCTCCCGCAGACGACTGACATGAGTCGAGAAGTCTGGGGAAATGACAATGACGTCGTCTAGATAGATGAGGAGGGTCTTCCAGTGTAACCCACTGAGGACCTGCTCCATGAGCCGTTGGAAAGTTGCCGGAGCGGACGTTAGTCCAAATGGCAGTACTTTCCACTTCCAGAGCCCGTCGCGAGTGATGAATGCTGCTTTGTCCTGGGCATCAGGACTGAGGGGTACTTGCCAGTACCCGCTAAGCAGATCCAAAGTACTGAAGTACTTGCTACCCGCGAGGGCATCTAGAGACTCATCTATCCGTGGGAGAGGGTAGGCGTCCTGGATGGTAACGCTGTTGAGTCTGCGGTAGTCCACACAGAATCTCCAGCTACCATCCTTCTTCTTGACCAGGACTACTGGAGAGCTCCACGCACCGTGGGCAGGCTCAATCAGATTCCGGTCGAGAAGATCCTGTACCTGTCGGCTCACCTCCTTCTCCTTCTCCGGGCCTAGACGCCGGGTAGGCTGCCTAATGGGAGTGGTGCCGGCTGCCAGGGGTATCTCGTGGGAGATGACCTTGGTCAGCCCCATGTCTTCATCGCCACGACTGAAGACATCACTGTACTCTGCAAGTAGTTGAGCCAGTACTTGGCGTTCAGTACTACTGGTACAGTTTCGGCACGCTCCATCGTATAGGTCAGCCACATGCTCCGGGACTGCTCCTCGTCTGGTGTGAGGGGGTTTACCCTGGGTGTCGGCCACTGTCTCCAGTGCCGGACCCACATCCGCTTCCTGGATGGAGTGGTACTTCCCCACCAGCGCTCCGGCCGATAATCGGATAGGTTCCGTGAAGGGGTTGATGCACTGCACGAGGAGCTCCTGCCGACAATCTAGCCGATTCAGGCTGTTTGCTAGTCGGATCGCTCCGTGCGTTCCCTCAACCACCCCCAGGCCGGCGATCCCTTTGCAGTTGACTCTGCAGCGAAGAGTCGCCTGGGATCTCCCCGGAACCGTGCAGTCCCGCACTACCTGGACTCCGCCCACCAAGGGCCTTCCGAACTTGTCGACGCAGACAAGCTCCTTCCCAGCCATCACCACCACTGACTTCTGGAAATCCATGTAACACTGGTGTTTCTCCAGAAACGGCATTCCCAGGATGGCGTCCTCCTTCAGCTGGCTGACTATGAACGTCTCGTGAATTGCTTGATCACGGACGCGTCCAGGTAGTGAAATGACGCCGTAGAAAGGAATGCATGATCCGTCCGCCAACGTACCATGCGCACCTTCATACGGCTCGAGGCTCGCCCGCTCTCGTGCACCAAGAGTGTCAAAGAGACGCCTACTCAGCAGGTTGGTAGTGCACCCAGTATCCAGTAGGAATGTGGCAGCTTTACCCGAAATCTTTCCGGGCAGGAAGTAGCTGCTTCCATACGGCTGGGTGCTCCTGGAGCGGTCAGTCTCTGGGGGAGACACAACTTGGGTCCGCACAGCGGGCCTCCTCTTCGTCTTAGAGACAACGGGGGTTTTCTGAGGTCGGGAGGGTAGCTTGGGGTACTCTTGCGAGTAAGCTGAATCCTCCTCCACAACCTCCTCGGGCAACCCCGCGAACCGGTTACGGAGTGGCCAGGCTGGAGGATCGGGTAGACCTTGCGGTCTCCGAGATCTCCGAGGTGCCTGCCATCCTGCTTCTTCTAGCTGCATCCGGGTCTCGAGTGACACGGCCGGAGGATCGGGTAGACCTTGCGGTCTCCGAGGTCTCCGTGGCCTCTGCCACTCGGTATCGGCAGACCCTGTGGAGGTCTCTTCTTCTCCTCTTCGAGTCCTATCCCGGATGGGATTGGCGTGAGGCCCACGGTTGGCGGAAGTTACCGTGAGCCTTGGGTGTTTAAAGGCCCTTGGCCTCTAGGGCAGTGCCTCCTCACGTGCCCATGCGCCCCGCACCCCCAACAGGTTAGCAGAGATGAGCGGACAGGGTTGTCCCGTGAATGGGGAGCCCGCCTATCCGCCTGTTCGTTCTGCAACTTCGTCACCGTAGCCTGCAGGCCTTTCATCATGTCCATTAACATGGTGAGCTGCGTCTGCTCGGGTGATTTAGTTGCAGCTGCTGCTACCTGTGGAGTTGGAAGTGGGGTGGTCTCCTCATGCTCCTCGACCACTTGGCGGGCTGTATAGCTCGGTCGCCTAGGCTCTTCCACCTGGAAGTAAGCCTTCCCCATTTCCAGCGCTTCCTCTATACTGTTGACCTTGGCGGCCAGCCAGTATCGCTGCAGGTCCGGGTGATTCACGCTCCGGAAGAACGCGTTATAAACGAGGCGCTTCCGGTCGTCGCCAGTGGCATGACCGAAAGCAGCCTGAGCCAGGCGCTCTACCTCGTTAGCGTGATCTTCCAGAGGAGTCTTCCGGTCTCTCCTCATTATCTGCAAACGATCAGCTGCTTCTTCGGCTGTTAGGCCGAACCGGGCTCTCAGAGCCCGCATAATGTGCTCTTCATCAGGCCCAAGAGCAAAGCTCTTGGCCCGGCCTGTCAGACAGGCCCGGAGTTGGAGGATCCGCACCCGTACTGGCCATTCAGCGATGGTGGCCACATCCTGGAACTCCCTGATGAATTGCTCTACGTCTTCTCCTCCGAAATTCGGGGGCTGGAGGCGATACCTGTCACCAGGTGATGCCTGTCCTTGACCCCGCAATCCCTGGAGGGCTGCGACCAGCGCCTCAACAGTGAGGGCTGGTGGTGTTGCTGCCTCAGGGGCTGAGTCCCCTGGGGCCATTGCGCGCCGCTCGGCAACTAGTTATTCGAAAATCCCACTGCTGCCACCAATGTAGTAAACTGTGGGTTCTGAATGCAACTAGTGCCTACATGCTCTAGAAAGAATAAGCCAAGTATTTGAGTACAAATGAGGATAACCTTTATTGTATCAGATACAGCTCATGTGGTCCTACTACCAGCGAGCTCCAGTAGTAGTCTGAAGCTACACTGGAAACTCGCCTGCTTTTATACACAAGAATTCACATCTAGAATGTTCCAACAGACAAAAGAAAGTTAAGCTTGACAGTAACAAAAGAAAAATAGACAAAGGAGAATGAATAATTCAATAGGCCAAGAATTTAGCTATAATAACAACCTATTGAAGGCATTCATAAAAGCTACACAAATTTCCAGTATCAGTATTAATGCAAAACGATGAAATAGCAAAAAGGGAAAATAACTCTGGAAATGCGTATTTAATGAAAATTACATTATACTGAAAGCTTAATCACAATAATAAGGCATTAGAAAGCTAGTGCAACTTAGCTATAATTACAGCATTCAAAACGATACGCAACAGTAGTTATAATACTGACTCACGCAGTTAAAAACTAATAGAGGGTGAAAATCCATTACAATAGTAATACTAATACTAATAGTAATACAGTAATACTATTACTGTATTACTATTAGTATTAGTATTACTATTATTACACTATTACACTATTACTAATAGTGTAATAGTGTATTACATTTTGATTTTCATTTTGATTTACTCAATCTGAATCCCATAGTCATAGTCATACTGATACTCATAATCATACTCATACTCATAGTCTCATACTCATAGTCATATTCCTCTGTCATAGTTATAGAGAATCAGAATATCATAGTCATACTGATCCTCATACTGGTAGTGATGCTCATAGTCATAGTCATTGTCTAAGTCATACTCATAGTATTAGTTATAGTATTAGTTATAGTAAAAGTAATGTTACTGCTAGTACTAATAGTAATAGTAATTCTAATACTAATAGGAACATTAACAGGCAATAGTAATTACTATTAGTAATACTAATAGTTATTGTGAACATGGTAGTCAGTGAGTGTGACAGTGTGATACTGATATTGATCGTGAGGCTGATACACTCTTACACTTACAGTGATACTCATACTGATAGTGATAGTGATAGCCACTGTCAGCGTCACACTCACTGATGTCGAGCCAAATGTGATATCCATGCTGATACTGAGAGTCATTGACTAATATTGATTTTGACACCAACACCTTGTCATACTCATACTCAGCTACTCATATTGATAATGATATCTATAATATTTATACTTTATATATGTACTTGTACTTATAGTCTCATATTTAAACTTTTAGATATGAGCATCACTATAATGCAATTCGTATTTATTATTGATATGAAATTGAAATAGTTATGATTATTACTAGTACTACCTGTTTTAGGTTTAGAAAATTGGATTTATTAATCTAGTTATTTGATATTTAATATTCAAGCTTAGAGTTGGGGCTATAGTTATGCTAATTTCTTATTTTTTCTAAACTTTTTACATATAATGAATAACCATTATATTACAACTTTAGGAATGTAACTCACTCTAACTGTCTTTAGGTAATTAGAAGTGTCATGTAAAGTGGTAAAGTAATTGCTATAAGCAGGGCTTAGTCAAAGTCACAGCAAGTAAAACTAAATGCCATATACCCGGTCTTGTAAATATAACCTAAGTTGATGATTAACTTTCATTTATATTCTATAGTATTTATTTATTTGTCTTGGCAGTGACTTGCAATTGGTAACTATTCATCATGATCCCAGTGATAGTTTTAGTCAATATTGTAAAACTGAAATTGAATATCCTACACTTAGTCTTTAGTTCACTTGTACCCTTAGTCTTGGGATTGGTAATTTAAAATATTACTCATGGCTATAATTACTATAACTATGAATACGGTGATGGTGAAGTTTTTGTGATAGTTGTAGTGAGACCAGATATTGAAAATTGAAATTCAATTTGAATGAGTGTAGCTTTGACTGTGAGTAACTAAGGACAAGTGTCAGTATAAGTTGCATCAGTATGAGTATTAGTATTATGAGTATTAGTCTATCTCTTGGTATACACTATAAATATTACTATCATCACAATCAATGCTTCTACCACATACAGTATCGAATATGCAATTATGTTGTTAGTTTTTGATAAGCAGTTTAATTGCATAAATTGACTCACTGATTTAACTGTTTTATCGGTGTAGATATGTTTAAAATATGTGCCCTGTGATGATAGTCATAGTGTGTCTTGATGTAAACAGAGATATCATTATCTCAGACTGTATTATTAGACCTAGAAGGAAGTTTAGTATGACATGGTGTTATGTTGGGGCTAGTAAATTATAACTGGGAACTGTGAAAGTATGTCTAATTCAACTTCACAGTATTATTGATGCCTGCCCTATCTATAGTTGGTAATGTTTAGTTTTGAAAATTAAGCCAACTATTTATATTATTATATTATATAAATTTCTTTTTTTATAATATTGTTGAGCTATGTAGATGAAATTTTTGTCAATGCATGATGATAAGTTTGTGTTCAGTTGTAGTTTGATGATTGAGATTGTTTGGTTGTGACTAATAGCAGGAAAATTTCAAATATCCTGTTTATAAATAATTACACTTTACACTGCATAATAACACTGAAGAGTCCATGATTCACTTGATACACTAACTAAACAATAATTTCAATTGTCTATTTGACTCATTCATATAATACATTATTGATTAAAATCAAAAATAAGAATACTAACCTGCTTTCAACTAGTCAATGTGAAAGCTATTTTCATACGCTATTGATTTTTTTGTATTTCACTTTATTGGTATACAAAAGCTCAATGCTAATTTCATGTTACTACAATGGAGGTGAGATATGAAGTATTTGCTATCAGTTTTGGCTTTGCCAGTGGCTTAGGAGTTAGCTGAAAGTGATAGTAGAAATTTTAGTTCAGTTTCTTCTACTGAACTTTTCATTATACAGGAATCTGTCTTTATAGTATGAATTGTGGCTATACTACCTAGGTCCTAGGAGATATACTAAAAAAATCACACTTGAATTTTCTGTTATCACTGGTAACCATAATTTCAACAGCTAAATTGCACTTCCTTCTTTTACTCTTTATAATTGCCATGTAATATATTATAGTATTCCCATCTTTATCTGTACGTTAAGAGTTGATTATCCATAATGTGCTGTCCGGTATTTCACACGTCAAAAGGAAGCCATTAATAAACAAATAGGTGTAATGTTTCATGCCCATACAACTTGACTATCTGAGGATTGTATTGCATCATATTGCAAAGCTGTGTGCTGAATCTCAGTTCTGTTCAATGCTGTTAAATCTAAAAACCAATTTAGTTAGTTGAAGCTAGTCTTGTACCACCAGCATTTTATCTCAGCATTCTAATGCCAAGCATTGTTTCAGTTTGACTTACCATCAACTCACTCACTCATCAAGGACGTAAACAAAGGAAGTAGCTAATAATGTATAACTAGTTATTACTTGATAGTTTGTGTTGGGGGGGGAAACTAATCTAGCTTTACCAAGCCCATGTATGTGTGTGCTAACTGTGGCTGTGTGTGCTAGCTGTGGATATGTGTGCTAGCTGTGGATGTGTGTGCTAACTGTGGCTGTGTGTGCTAACTGTGGATGTGTGTGCTAACTGTGGCTGTGTGTGCTAACTGTGGATGTGTGTGCTAACTGTGGCTGTGTGTGCTAGCTGTGGATGTGGCTGTGTGTGCTAACTGTGGTTGTATGTGTACACCAATAGGTAGCAACTCAGCAGAAGTCACTAACTGAGTGGATAATTCTTATTAATACTCTGATGCTACTCTAATTGCTAATCATTGATTCACTCTGTAATTAAATGTATCCGAAGTTAGTTTTGAAATTAGCTTGCAGTTACTTAGATACTGGGTGAGATAATCAAGTGCAATAGGTCAAGATTTCTTCACTGCAGATGTGGGGCTGTAAGAGAGAGGGGGGAGATAGTAAGAGAGAGGGGGGAGATAATAGGAGAGAGAGGATGAGACAGTAAGAGAGAGAGAGGGGAAGGTAATAAGAGAGAGGGGGAAGATAGTATGAGAGATGAGAGAGAGGGTAGTAGAAGAAAGAGGGTAGTATGAGAGAGATAAGGGAAAGAGGGGAGGACGAGATACTAAGCACTGTTGATTTGAAAATTAATTCAATTACTTTCTGTAAATAACAACAAGTTGTCTGGTAGGTTTGACTGAGGGGACGCGGCTGCAATGCCTGGACTAGTTGTCTTCAACCGCAGATGGTCCATAGGCTCTGATGACCTGCCAGTTCCTGCTATGATTCTGGTTTTCCTCAACTCTGTGTGGTGAGTCACTCTCAACTCAATGTGAATTATTACTTTGCAGTGCAGTAACTTCCTTGCAGTGTAATAATATATGGGAGTGTAGTAATATATTGCAGTGTAGTAATACATTGCAGTGTAGTAATATATTGCAGTGTAGTAATACATTGCAGTGTAGTAATATATGTAGTAATATCTTGCTTAGCAGGACTAATGTGTACTCACTTATAGAATTATACACAGTAAGTCCCTTGGGCGCTCTACCACTTATATTATATTCAGTTAGTTTGTATCAAATCTTCTCTCTACTTTCCATTAGATTTGCACCTCAATCATCTCACAGATCAATACTTATAGGCCACTCGAGTGCAACTCTTAGAGATGGTTTGCCTCTTCAGACTGTTGTTGTAGCTTTATTAGTGTTTACACAGATGTAATCACCGGCTTTCCATGTACCGATCTCAGCGAGATCGATCCATGGAAAGATGTCAAAGATCGATCTCAGTCGTTCTGAGCTGGTCGGTCTGTAGAGCTCGAACTCAGATCGATCTCAGTGAGATCGATCCATGGAAAGACTCCAGATCGATCTGAGAAGTAGAAAAAGACTGTTCGCTAAAATGTTGTCTGCTGATAAAAATGACAACTTATTGATAATTACTAAGCAAATTACTTAATAATTACGATAGCCACATTTTCAGATGCCAAAACTTTGACTTTCAGTACTATGATTAAAAAAACTCAATTATATAAAATTATAGTCCATAGAAATTACAAAAAATTGGAGCATTTAAATTGAATTTAAATGACTAGTAAAACTTACTTTCATTAGTTATTTGCTGCGTAATTTCAAGCTTAACAATCTTGTAAGTTTATGAATAATCTGCAAGATAGCTATTAATTTTATTTAAGCTGTTGAGCTAAAAAATTAAAAGTGATTATCTTAAATTGGCTATATTACTTTACACTAAAAGCTTTGTTGCGTATTGTTTACAAGCACCATTAATTTTTAGACATCAACAATCTTGTTTTTTAACCTCAGCAGCTTTAATCATCCAGATTTGTGAACAAATTATACTATTAAAGTACTCTTCACTTAAGAGGAGGCAACTCCGTGAGATCGATCTGACACTTCTCATGGAAAAACGATCGATCTGAGAGGTATGCTCAGATCGATCTCAGCGAGATCGATCTGAGATCGGTACATGGAAAGCCGGTGAATATTCACTCTGACTCTTTCTCTGTAATGCCTGAAGGCTCTCTGAGTCTATCACTGGATTTGTAGCTGCCAGTTTTTCAGTTCCAGTCAATATCTAAAATTTGCGTTTTTGGTTTTGAAAATTCAAAAATTTGTCTTTTGTAAATTTTTTTTTATCTCTGAAACTTGTGAAATGAGCTCTACATTTTGAATAGAGCAGGTTAGCTGATGCTGTGTTCAAGGGAGATAACTACAATAACATGTTGTCAACTCTAATTATTGGTTAGATTTAAAATATCTGCATATCAGCCCACATCTCAGCATGGAAGATCTTTTAATAAACAGAACTCATGGGATCAGTTGATACTCATGTGGTGCCAGTCTTGTACATGCTGTTGATTATGCAATACTGGAGCTTATCTGCTGATATCACTAGTTTAAATTTTATACTGGATAGATTTTATGCTCTTTCACTCATTTCACCCTCTAATACTTCTGAGAAATATAAATGCTGTTATTAGCTGCGATGTTATCATTATTGATTCACCTCAAACTGTCCTTCTTAGAGTAAAGAAATCTGTTATGATAATATAGTCTGGCAGAACTAGTAAATACTAATGGCTGTTGAAATTTTTTTATTATTTTTATGGCCTAAATTTTATAGAAAAAAACTTTTTAACATGTAAAGCACTTGAAATTGCTTTGCCGTGCATTATGTTCACAATATATCTTTATATGCTATATGTGTTAGTATATATGATATAATATACATTGTGTTACTATATATTATTATATGCTCCAGGGTTATAGCCTTAGTCTCCATGGTAATAGAAGTACACATGACAGACGGGTGGAGAGGGGATTGCTCCGGGGGTTTCCTATGGTACCCAATCATGACAATAGGTCTACTAGCTCTCCTCACTGTAAATGATGTCTTTATAGCCGTTCAGAGTGCTAAGGGCGGAGTTTTTGATAAAAAGGCCCGACACAATATCCCTGTGCTGCTTTATATACGTACAGGTAAGTTTATATATATACAGGTGAGTTTAGATATGCGTACAGGTGAGTTTATATACGTACAGGTAAAAAGTAAAAATCTGTTTTCAATTTAAATAGTGTTGAGTTTATCTAAATAAGCAGAAAATTTAATAATTTTGCACTTATACCGAGAGTCTACTTGTTGTATCTGTAAATTTAATTAGTAATCGTCTCACTTGTAATGAGAAATTGTATTCCCCTGTAACTCTCTCGTACTGATTGTAGCTTTGCTAGTCGTGGAAACCGTCTGGGCATGCTCAGGGTGTGTGCTGCTTAATTGGAAGCTGAGAACAGGTCAGTGCGACAGCTCGGACCTCGTCTACACCCTCCTCTG
Organism: Bugula neritina; assembly: GCA_964035545.1. Lineage (NCBI taxonomy): Eukaryota > Metazoa > Bryozoa > Gymnolaemata > Cheilostomatida > Bugulidae > Bugula > Bugula neritina. The sequence goes on from OZ037767.1 coordinate 30,670,971, forward strand.
TGGTGAGTATATATTAGTAGCTCTACTAACTCAGCTGTAGTATATACTAGTACCTCTACTAACTCAGCTGTAGTATATACTAGTACCTCTACTAACTCACCTGTAGTATATACTAGTACCTCTACTAACTCAGCTGTAGTATATACTAGTACCTCTACTAACTCACCTGTAGTATACACTAGTACCTGTACTAACTCACCTGTAGTATATACTAGTACCTCTACTAACTCACCTGTAGTATATACTAGTACCTCTACTAACTCAGCTGTAGTATATACTAGTACCTCTACTAACTCACCTGTAGTATATACTAGTACCTCTACTAACTCAGCTGTAGTATATACTAGTACCTCTACTAACTCACCTGTAGTATACACTAGTACCTGTACTGACTCACCTGTAGTATATACTAGTACCTCTACTAACTCACCTGTAGTATATACTAGTACCTCTACTAACTCACCTGTAGTATATACTAGTATCTCTACTTGATGCTCAAAAGAATAGGAAAAGCTGATGAACGTTTAAATCGTCCCAAATTGTCCGCACAAAATTGCCACTTTTTCTTGTCTGTGGCGAGTGCGAAGTCCATCTAATGTGGCGACACGCTAACCATTTGTGCTAACCATTTGCAGTGGTTGTGGGGAGTAACATGGTGGTGATATTCTTCACTCTACTAACTGTCTACATGTGCTTTGACTCAGCTGGAAGAACTTTCACAAAGTTCCAGAATCTTCAGCAGAACTCAGCTGATAATTCTACGAGCAGCGAACCAACCCTGAGGTTCGTAGTCTAACCTTTAACCTCTGTTGTCTAAGTTACCTTTTGTCATCTAAACTTAGTGTGTCTGTCCTTGAACTTCTAATATTGCTAATAATAATAGTAATAAATAAATATAGTTTAGAAAGTCCTATATGATTATATTTTATTCAAACTGCAAAATGTTTTATTACATTTAATTCTATATGAAAGCTATTTAGTTGTTTGTAAACTAATTTATAAAGTTATCCATAGTTTTAAAACTGTAGCTATAAGTTGTTATTGAAATGGAGTTATGAACTCTTGTGTGGTCTAATTTTTACTCAAAAGACACAAAGTCCGTCCACACTTTAATGTTTCTGTGGAACATACTGCTGTTGCTATAAAGCCAGTCACGGCATCTTTCTTTCTGTGATGAAAGCCGATCTGTAATTGGCTCTCTGCCCATGGCTTTTCAGTTGCCTTGAAAGACTGCGTATAATTTAATTACAAAATATTCTTAATACAACTCAAACCTTTAATACATTTAAATATATTTTGAAAATTAAAGTTAATTGTAGGTAGCTTTACCTTTATGTTCTCTGTACACTGATATACCTTGTTACGTTATGTTGGCCATTGCAGTGTTGAGACTCGACAAGAGATACTGTCTAGGTAAATGCATCTGAAAATTAGCTCTTTTCATCTCCTAGATTCTTCCTGATTTGTTTCACCCTGAGACCTTCTCAATAGAGGTTTTGAACCCACCCTTCTCAATAGGACTTCTTGTTCCACCCTTCTCAATAGGGGTTTTGAATCCACCCTTCTCAATAGGGGTTCTGAATCCACTCTTCTTAATAGGGGTTCTAACTCCACCTCTTTTACATAAGGAAGATATAATGTTACTATACTGAATGCTAGCTTTAACTCTTAATTATATGCATATCACTTCTACTGTACACTCTCTTCATGTAAACCCAGGTAATACCAGTTCCTATCACTTTTCTAATATTCTGAAGTGGCCACTGCATTCATATTAACACCAACTCTTGCCCACTATGAAATGTATTATTAACGTTTCCATGGTAGCGCCATAGTGGTTTGCTGTGCACACAAAATGTTATAATTATGAGTGATTATGTGTTTTTGAGTAGTTGTCTTCTTTATAGCACACTAAATGCGTGTACTCTGTGTGACTGTACACTTCTGCACCCGTAGTGAATACTACTAATACAATACAATATATTTGCTCCGCTACTAATACAGGACGTATATGGATAATAGTGTACCTGTTGTCAACATGTGAATCTACATTGCATTCCTATCTCTTCAAATCTGCAAATTTGAGCTTTTCTGATTCATTTATTTCATGATCACTTGTTATTTTAATACGTTTTTCCACAATATGGCAGCTATTAACCTGATAGAAGATTTAGTTCAGAATACAACCTGAGATCTAACAGACATACTAGCTAGTCTATGGGGTGGGGAGGGGTGCCCCCTTATTGCTACCTCTATGCTATGTTTGCACGAACTACTGTGGAATATTTGGTTACGCAACATATCAGTATTCCACCCACTCTCGTGCTAACTGATTTGCCGTGTTTACAGGAAGTTGAGAGACTTGCATGAGGAAAAGTGGACTAGCAGAGTGACTGCGGGCTTCTGCTGCGCCTCCCTCAGAAAACCCAGTGATGTTAGTAGACATAATCAGTGTGATTTCTATGACATCATAGAATGTTCTAGAAGCAAGTTAACGCTTGTCTTCATGAAAAGAAAGAAGACAATTATCAGTTTTTTGTGAACGAATAATTAATAGTGAAAACTTTATATACACTTTATATTTTAAACCTCCCAGGTTAAAGAAACTTTACTTCTGCCAAGTTATTCATGTGGCGGCTGTGAGCAAGTGCCCTTTGACATCATTAGTATGGCCTATTCATGCTTCCCAGACTTTTGTCAAGAATCTCTGGCTATCCCACTTTAAACTATCAAGACCTTGGGTGTATTATTATACTAGCCTCTACTGTTAGAGCTGCTATGTCGTGTTTTGTGTATTTAGAAAGCTGTGTTCAACAAGATCGCTATCCTATTGGCCGACTACTTTGATAACCTGGATGTAGTTTTATCGGACTTCATTGCCGGAATGTTCCTTCTACGAAAGCAACAGAAGTCAGTGCACGCTGACACTGTGCAGCAGGTATTTGATTATTTGTCTCGCAGTGTTCTATTGGTTAACTGTAGCTGTAGCATGATACTATTGGTCAACTGTAGCTGTAATGTAATGCTATTGGTCAACTGTTATTGCAGCCGACGAATGACATTTACCAGTATCTATCGGGGATGGCCATTTCACCTCGCACTAAATTCTTGACTCTAAAAGACGAGAACATGCAGAGTGAGTTCACCTGCATGTTGCACTTTGCCGAATACGCTCTCGCTGCCTACGGTTACCAGGGACAGTACTTTTTCTATCCAGCTAAGGCGTGCTGCCGAATCAATATATGTGGGAGGTATGCTGCCTATTCTACTACGTAGTAAAATGGAGGAGAATATAGATAGGAGAAGCAGATATTAGCAGTTCAACTAAGTTTACATTCTTCAACACTTAGTGATTTGTGATTCATAATTTCTGCACATTTCCCCTGATATTTCAAATTTTAAAACTTTGTTTTCTATGTATGTTGAGATCTTTGGCTCATTTAAGCAGTTTACAATTATGCTTGGAATTTTGTTCTGATTATTCAAGTTTATTCATCTGAATTTTAGTGCAACTTCTAATGCATCAACAGACTGAAAGTTGTTAATATCACAATTACATGTAACATTCTTACTGTAAGGTTTTGGAGTTATGCTCTTTTACGAAAGTTGCAGTATACAGAGTTGAATCGCGGTATTATTACTCTGTTGAAAGGTGCAGGGGCTGTCCTAGCAGACAAGATGAAAGGGTATTAGTTGGTGACAACTGCTGCCAGTGTCAGTATGCTGCCATAACCACCTGCTCACCTCTGTCTTCTGAAGATGACTTTATTTACGGAAATTATGAGAACAAGGTGAGATGATGTAATCTGTAAGCAATAACTAGACGTGGACGTATGTTTTTGAGGTTTTGGTAGCAATTGTTTAAATTCGATAGCAGGCAGTATAAAACTCTAAGAAAGTTATATGATGAGATTTCTTTATCTGAAGCTTATTAACTCTGTAACTTCGGGTTACTCTGTATTATATATCTCACGTGTGACACCCTGTACTATATATATCTTGCGTGTGACACCCTGTACTGTATATATCTTACGTGTGACACCCTGTACTGTATATATCTTACGTGTGACACCCTGTACTGTATATATCTTACGTGTGACACCCTGTATTATATATAACTCACGTGTGACACCCTGTACTATATATATCTTACGTGTGACACCCTGTACTATATATATCTCACGTGTGACACCCTGTACTGTATATATCTTACGTGTGACACCCTGTACTATATATATCTCACGTGTGACACCCTGTACTATATATATCTTACGTGTGACACCCTGTACTGTACATATCTTACGTATGACACCCTGTACTGTATATATCTCACGTGTGACACCCTGTACTATACATATCTCACGTGTGACACCCTGTACTATACATATATCTTACTTGTGACACCCTGTACTGTATATATCTTACGTGTGACACCCTGTACTATACATATCTCACGTGTGACACCCTGTACTGTATATATCTTACGTGTGACACCCTGTACTGTATATATCTTACATGTGACACCCTGTACTATATATATCTTACGTGTGACACCCTGTACTATACATATCTTACGTGTGACACCCTGTACTATAAATATCTTACGTGTGACACCCTGTACTGTATATATCTTACGTGTGACACCCTGTACTATATATAACTTACGTGTGACACCCTCTACTATATATATCTTACATGTGACACCCTGTACTATATATTTTACAGCCGAATTTCCCGAGTTACTTTGTGTGTTTGGATCACACATACAAGAAAGTGGTGCTGTGTATTAGAGGGACTCTTTCAATACGAGACGCACTAATAGATCTCCAGGGGGACAGCACAAAGCTAGATGACATCCACCCCTCGTGGAAGGGGCACAGAGTAAGTTTATCACTTCTGAAAGCTTTTTCTTTCTTTGAATGAAAAATGAATCTTTTCTACTAGAGGCTGATACTTGGGATGGATTTCAAGTGTTGATGCTGTATTTAAGGTTGTGATGGAGATTGATTTCATTCTTCACTCTTCAACTTCAATGTTACGTGACTTAAGTAGATTAATCATTGAGCTCTCCAGTTGATTTGACATTATAGTTTAGATCTCCATGCAGCTAGTAGTTTATATCCCTGCTACTCTCTCTTTACAAACTGGTTGCTGCCTCATAGAGGATGTTGCTGTCTATGTTTCAGGGAATGGTTGCTGCCGCTGATAACATATTCGCAGAGCTGACAGAGCACCAGGTGCTGGAGTCAGCATTTGACAGGTGTCCGGTATGTTGTGCCTAAATAGAAAAAAGTTTATTACTTTTTCTCGAATATAAAGTGACAAAAAGTTTCTGGAGTTATTGTGAGAGTTTCACACAAATCTCTTTGATTTTTCTTCAAGAGTTGTTTGCAAGTCTTGGAGTTGTTTGATCTGTGGAGCTGGTTGCTCACTGCAGGTGAAGTTTTGTTCCCCTCTCTAGTGTTGTATTTCTTTTATATTCAGACCAGCGGCTACAGTCTTCTAGTCACCGGTCACTCTCTCGGAGCTGGCGTCGCGCCCATTATTTCCTTCCGATTGCGGGAGAAATACCCTCATTTATACTGCTATGCCTTTTCTCCACCAGGGGGCCTCCTAAGGTGAGTCTATATTTAAAAAATGCAAATGAAAGGATTTCTAGCATGTCTTAGTAACTCTTTAATTTCTCTTTCACATACTGTATGTACATTGATAAATATTAATTCGTAATAGGAGTTGTATGCTCATTATATAATTTGTATTGTACTGCTACATACCAGCACTACGAGTTTTATCTTGTAGCCTCGATGCAATGAATGAAAGTAGAGAGTTTACCACGTCTATTGTCGTAGGTAAAGATATTATTCCTCGACTGGGGCTGCCTCAACTCGAATATTTCCGTTCAGATATACTCTCCCTTTTAGAGAATTCTTCTACGCCTAAGGTATTCCCAATGTATTCCTTCAGGTATTCCCTAAGGTATTCCCCAATGTATTCCCTATGGTATTCCCCAATGTATTCCCTAAGGTTTTCCCAAGGTATTCCCATGTACCGTAGTGTCCTCATGCTACACTAGCATTTGTTGCTCTTTTGTGCACTATTTCGTAGTAGTTGTTGGTATCTTTAAAATGAACACATTTTGTACAGTATTGCTATTTATTCTCTGCACCGTATTTCTTATTAAAAGTTAGTAGGTTGACTATTGCTTAGCACAGTTCTACTTACTGTCTTGCTATTGTGAACTCACAATAATATAAACTTTAGCTGTCATACTCCGTTAGGCTCTGTCACACTCTCTCACACTCTGCCATACTCTGTCATACTATGTCATACCTTGTTATACTGTGTGTTATACTCTGTCAAATCAAACTTGTAGTGGCGTATATTCACATCGACTCTACCCTTGCTGGGTCGCTGTCTGGAATACCAGAACACCGCTGACCTACCTGTCTCCAGGTCTCAGAACTACAGTTCATTCTTTACTCGGACTTTGAGCTTTACTCATGAACCCATGTTTATGCCTGGCAGAGTGCTGCATATCGTCAAGAATTACCCTAGAGGTAAATGCGTGTGAAAATTTTTAGTGTTTTAAATATTTTAACTGCAACGTAGTCTCATTGTGTCTTTGTTGGTCACGTCTATGATTGGGTGCAGCCCTTGTCAGTTTAAAGAGCTGCATCCAATCATATCCCAGTATAATTACTTGACCAATCAGAATGGATGGCATTACGCAGACCCTTCACTAAACACAAATGATATTTTATTCAAGTTTTTGCTTGTCTGTTGCTATCATGTAGTTCACTTGAAACACTCATTAAAACTTTGCCGTTCAATCAAGTTAAACACATATAAAGAATTCCTTGGAACCATAAATCTATTTATTATGTATTTTATTATCGTATTTATGTAGTAATATATCTATTTATTATATATTATTATATTTATGTAGTATTAACTATTATATCTCTTTATTATATATTATCTAGATATTATCACATACTTATATCTGTAGAGAAGCCGAAAAGCAGTCCATTATACCAGGCAGTGTGGGCTGACAACAGCTCCTTTGACACCATTATTGTCTCCCCTAGCATGTTAGAAGATCATCTACCAAATAATGTCCTCGAAGCTATGCAAAAGGTAGGCTTCACCTGCTTCTGCCTATTAGATTACTATGTTGAGACCCTAAAATTATGTATAAATATAGGAAAGTACGCAAACTATTTATCTATTAAGTTATGTAATAGTAATGATATACTTGAATGGTGAGTCTCTTTAATGACATGTCAAGGGTTTGTTATATTGCAGCTGTTTTGTCTTACCCTTTCACATTAATAGGTTTTTATAGGGTACATAGTTCTGTGTTAGGCAGGCTTGCCTGATGTAGGTTTTCTAATGACGTCAAAAGTGTTTAATATTAATATACAATCATCTGACATTGCGTCATAGCTTTGTAGTCTATTTTATTTTAAGGTAGGTCAGTTTGGATTATTTTATGATGAGTATAATATAATAACATGTTATTTTATATTATGCCATATTATATTATGTTATGTTGTATTATATTAGTTTGATTTTGTCTGCAGGTTGTAGAAAATCACGGACCAAAGAAACCGGAGAAAATGTTATCTGAAGAAGAACGAAGAGCCACTCTACGGTGTGGAGATGGTGAAGTTATCTCCACGGGCACAGGTCTGTTTCATCTTGTTCGTACCCTCTTCTGCTTTTTTTATTGTTTGCTTTTAAGCTGTTTCAAAAGTTGAATAGTTGTAAATATTGCAGCTGTTTGTGTAGTTTTAATGCGTGAACAGAATATCAAAGAGAAAGCTGGAAAATAGCCACAATGTGTGTTATTTTATGCATAATTTTTTTCACCATTAATCCAGCATTTTCAGATAATATTGTGATAATCCTCATTAGCTAAAAGCTAGAGTTTCAGTTTTCAAAGTAGAAGAAAATAACAAAATTCTAAAATTGACTTATATGTTTTGATTTCCTGAATCACTTGTCTTGAAAATTCATTTAAAAAAATAAACACGCTGTTATGCTCATACCTTAGTATTACTAACTAATGGGGAGGAAACCCCCACTCGAGGCTTGACCTCTGAGCCCAAATTTAGTCATTTTACTGTTATTTTTCCCACTTGTAGCAGCTTTCAGTATTGTGGCTTTCTGTATGCTATAGAATTGTATTGTATCTTGCTTCTTTTCCGTATAGAGTCTGACAGGCTGATTTAAGGGTAATGTTGTGGTGGCAGCAAACAACGTCCCCAACTTCCTTTCGTGGGCTTTAGCTCACAAGCTATATTTATGTGCTGGTTTTATCTAACATTTCTAACTCTCATATCTCTATACCAATTTGCTCATTAACTCATGCTAATATACTGCGTAATATATATGTTATGTAATATGACACATAATATAATATGATCCAATACTTTTTGTTTTATACATAACATTCCTTTTAATATAACTTCTGTGGTAGTTCAGTGATGTGAGTGCAATTTTCGTCTTTCTAGCTAGTCAGGAATTTTTTATTTGTTATAAATTGTTTTATGATTTTTAGATGTGCATATTAAACTCTAAATTATTTTTTCTCTAATATTTTGTTAATTATCTGATATTAGTTGTTCCGTGTGCCAAAGATGGCCAATTTTGAACGAAACATTTTGTAATTATTTCTGTTACATATTTATGTTAAACATATTCATTGCTTGATGTTTGAAATATACTGTACATTGTGTTGGATAATACAATAATACCAATTGTAGTACAAGCTCATTGCAAAATAAGATTATCTGCTAAATTTTGCGGGAGTCAACACCCCCCCCCCACCCCCCTCCTGTTTGCCATATTGATGCAGTGGTGTAGCTTGTATTCTCACCCAATGACCTCTAATCGTATAGCTTGTATTCTCATCCAATGACCTCTAGTCATATAGCTTTTATTCTCACATAATAACCTCTAGATCTTAGCTGGGAATACACGTGCCAAACAGAGGCTACAGTTGCTTTCGGCAACTCTATTGAAGAAGATTTCAAGTCCAACTCCCTACAGCTGTTACTAAATGAAGAGGCGAAACCTCCCACACAGTGGCTGTCTGCACCTTTAGCCTCTGAGGAGGATCTGTTATCAGTACAGCACAGTACGTACAGCATATCTTCACAGAAAGGGTGAGAACTCAGTCTTAATTGTTGCTTGTAGAGTAGATAACACTTCCTGTGGGGGTTAATGTGCTCACTCAACTTTGGCGTTTCACTTTAAAGAGCTGAAACTGAAACATTGTTGGTTCTACTTAAATACGACTTGGAATCATTCTCTCTCAGACATTTTATATCTGAGAAAAAAAAGGATTTTTTTTTTTATTGGTAACTCGACTTATGAATTCCTTTGGTACAGTTCAGATTATTTAGCTTGTATGCCTCATTAAAAAGGGATGGGTGGAGATTTCTTTTATGTAGCAATAGTTTCAATTGCACAGGCTATATTTACCACTAAGCTATATGATATATAACATACTATGATAATAACTGTTACTGTTACCTTCTATTTGTTGAAGCTTTTCTGGTATAGAGTGTCGTCTGCACAGGTGAGCATTTCCTGTTTAATCGAGTCTCTTCTGGTCATAGAATGTTCAATCTGGCTATAACACTGTGTGTGTGAATGTTGTTGTAACTTACTGTCCTGTGTACACTTACTTTACAAGTGTGTACTTACTTTACAAGTGTGCTCTTGCTTTACAAGTACGTACTTACTTTACAAGTTGGTACTTACTCTATCTGCTGTTTTACCTTGTTCCTTGTTTAGCCAGTGTTCTCTGTTCACTATGACTATTAACTACTCGCTCTGTGCTAAGATAGCTTAAGTCCTACTAAATAGAACCTTCAAGCTGTAACACCTGGTGTAAGACTGTCTGTCGCATGTTTCAGATTTCAGTGTTGCATGACCGGCAGTAACCTTGTTTGTTGCATGAGTTTTTAGTGGTCTGTCACGCAGTACGGGCCGTTGCATAGAGTCCTTCTTCCAGTAAAACAATCTGATGAATTCTACTAACTTCTAATATCATTTTAAAAAGGTTAAAATTTACATTTGAAGGGTTTAAAAACTGCTTGTCTAACTTTTCAGTCTCTTGGAGTCAAACAACAGAACTCACCCTGCCCTGTCTCGCAGTAAATCAGCCTCAGAATGTGTAAGAACTCGAACTAATCAGGCGTGTAATCACACTCAAGGTGAAGGTCATGTCTGGTCACCACAGCAACCCAATCACAGGTACAGAGGCTAATTCGTTGTATAACACTATACTGTATATTATTCTTCTATATAATAGTGTTTTGTAAAATGACTGTTAATATTTTACAGTTCAGCAAGTGTGATCATTCCTCTAACTACCAGAACATCTGATGAAGCATACCAACTCTCATCATATCAACACAATCAACAGGTAGGTAAATGCTTCCCGTAATACTGGACCAAGTTCTGTGATACTTTAAATTAGTTTCTAGTAATCCGCTGTTGTTGTAGGAGGAGCTTATCAGTGACTCCGCCTACACAGGTCATTCAGCATCTTCCAACTATTCACACTCCAAGACTGATTCTCCCACAGACCCACAGTTACCTGTATCTTCCATTTCCTGCGTCACCTCATGCTAAAACATGTCTTGTGCATTGTATTATTTATATTTGACACTTTATGCGTGCTACCACCTTCTTTGATGGAGCAGGGAACATTTGTTTAAAGGAGTTACCTTAGCACGGTGTCTACTCTATCAGGATATGTTTATAATGACTAAGAATGAAAAGTCCTCAGGCGTGTTTGTTTCTACCATGAAGATTGAACTTTCACACTATTTCACAAAATAGGCCCCTCCCACTTTTTCTGGCGATTGTGGAGGAATCAGTGACAAGATTGGGGATATTTTCAATATACAAGTATGTTGACCTTTGACCTAGCAAACATATTTCCTATACATTTAGTTTTTATTTTTGTACAGAATGTTAGCAATAGGCACTATTCATAAATTATATATTATTACAAAGTTTCTTGCATTTTACCATTCAATTAAAAATTGTTTATATTTTCAACTGTTTTTATCTCTAACCAGAATGTTGCATTAGACACGGTAGCTCATTTAGAACTCTGTTTATGTGATACACATTCATTTTCCTCATTCTACTTTTTAACTTGTACAGACATTTTACTCTATTGCCATGTCTAGGTTTAGCAGCTGGTCTCTAAACCGAATTTCTAAATAAAAGCTCATGTTGAAAAACAAATTGAAGAACTTCATTTGTAAACAGAAACTATAAATAACATGGTTGCAGCAAATAAAACATGACAAACAAAGTATTACAAAAATATAAGCAACATTGCATGCACATCTTCAGACTGAATAAGAAATGAGAAAGTCAATTGTGAAAGTAACTGCGACTTCAATGCATAAGACAAGTACTAGTTAGGTATGATACACCGAGTATTAGATATTAGGCTTCATCTTCAACTCCCTCCAGTTGAGCCAGAAGCTCTGGAGTTGGAACATCACTACACGAAGAGCTCTCACTTCCAGCTGACTTTGTACACTTGGGAGACTTTGGTGTGTCAGACAAGGCAGCAGCTGCAGCTTCAAGTAGGGCACCAGTCGCATCACCTGAGTTCTGTACACAAACAGAACATATAAATATGAAATATGATACACTTGAGTACACGTATTTCTCTGTATGCAATGATACTTTATTTTGGAGATTTCATTCGTCAAAGAGTTGCAGAGTGGTGTGAAAAGATACCAGAATATAGAAAGATTTTAAATAGAAGCAAAACTTGAAATCTCAGGTTGGTTTAATCCAACATAAAAAAACTGCATAAGGTGAGAGTTTTAATTTAGTCCTATACTTATGGTAACCTTATTCTATTAGCACTGCTAGCTTGAGTACTTATGATTGTTGAGTTTACCTCTCAAATTTGTTTCTTAAGATAAAATTGGCACATAGTGAGGCAAAATAATTCCTCAGCGTTGCCTTCATAGACCTTTAATACGAGAGTAAAACTAACCGCAGTTCTGAGCAGTGAAGAGTTGGCGGGCTGGGAGCGAACCGTACCTCCAGGACTCTTGGTAACCCAACTTGAGCGTGAAATCTTCATCTTGTTATTAGTCACTCTTCTTGCGGAAGCGAAGGAAGGAAACTTGAGTTTTGTGACTTCACACAAGAAGGAATTATCCATTCCATCGTCAAAGTCTTCCACGGGGTCATCTACTAGAATAATGTAATAAACAGTGACTCTATGAGCCTATAGACAGTCCAAAGTTCTCAGAGAAAGAGCCACCTGTTCATTAACCGAATAACTCTACCAACACTCACTCCTGGCTAGAGTATAAGCAGCTACAGACGTTACAGATAGATAGTCTTACAGATAGATAGTGTTGCAGATAGATAGTGTTACAGATAACCTTAACAAGCTGTTATCAGCAACCATTTCTTCAATGTTTGGAGTTCTCATCACAAAAACAAAGGAAATGGTGAAAGAAAATCACACAAGACAACACACCTTCACGGAACATCTCTTGTGAACTCTCTTCAAAGTCGGGGTGACTATCTACCGCCCCATCCATTTGCTTCTCAGCTGTCTCCCTGGTTATACTGTCCAGCAGGACATTATTCGCTGTAACGTTGGCAGATTTGGTGGGCGTGTCTTCTAGTAATATTCTGTAATCAACCAATCATAGAAAAGCCATTGACATTATGTAAGACACACCTGTCATAACCCAGTGTATGCATAACACTTATAGCATCTTGCAATCATGTGATGATTTCTTGAGTCTTCAAACACAATAGAATGTAACAGAGTAGAACAAAGCATGTATGCAGAGAAGAGTGTATTATTGTAATACACACAGTACAGTGTAATATACACACAGTACAGTGTAATATACACACAGTACAGTGTAATATACACACAGTACAGTGTAATATACACACAGTACACTGTAATATACACACAGTGTACTGTAATATACACATAATTGTGATATAACTACTTACTTTTCTCGAAGTGCCACTCCACTGTCTAATAGTTTCTCCTTCAGTGAAATATGAATTATCTCCCCTTGCATTCCTTGTATTTTACTGGGAAGTTCTTGGGGCAGCAATACATCACAAGGCAAAACCTCTGCTGCCTGACCCTGTATGTTGAAACCACGAGAGCATAACTCCCTAATATATACACACTGTATAGTATCACATATACACTGTATAGTATCACATACACACTGTATAGTAACATATACACACTGTATAGTAACACATACACACTGTATAGTAACACATACACACTGTATAGTATCACATACACACTGTATAGTAACACATACACACTGTATAGTATCACATACATACTGTATAGTATCACATACACACTGTATAGTATCACATACACACTGTATAGTATCACATATACACTGTATATAGTATCACATACACACTGTATAGTATCACATATACACTGTATAGCATCACATACACACTGTAGATAGTATCACATACCCACTGTATAGTATCACATACCCACTGTAGATAGTATCACATACACGCTGTATAGTATCACACGCTGTATAGTATCACATACACACTGTATAGTATCACATACACACTGTATAGTATCACATACACACTGTATAGTATCACATACACACTGTATAGTATCACACACACACTGTATAGTTTCACATACACACTGTATAGTATCACACACACATTGTATAGTATCACATACACACTGTATAGTATCACATACACATCGTATAGTATCAATGTTACCTTAGGCACAACCTGACAACTCTCACATCCTTCCACAAGCTCTTTCATCAGCTCCTTCGCTGTCATACCCCACATTTTGCTGCCACCAGCTGGCACGATGCCAGAAACACTGGCTACTGAAGACAAGGCTTCACAGTTTAGCTCTTCCGTTGACGGCAGAAGGTGAAGGTCACTGAGAGGCTTGCCGAGGAGACGGCCCGAGTCTATTAGTCTCACCTGAACATCACGAGTGGAAAGGAAGTTATGTAATCACACAACGTCATGATGGATACACAGAATACACTCGGAGGGATAGTAAACTAAATAGCAAAGAGTATATAACCAAGACGATATATTAGAATACAAAGTGCATATGTGCATGCAGTGTTCACATCACATCCTAAAGTAGCACAAGAATTCAAGACAACATGCTGTAACCATATCAGAACAAACACTCACTATTACATAACAAAGTCGTATGTTATAGACACCAACCTTGCACCTCTCATTACTGGATGTGACCTCCTCAATAATGCCTCTCACCCAGTCACTGCCGAGTTTCAACACACACTTGTCACCAACGATCCAATCATGTGACGTTGGACTTGTGTCCCCATTTCCTTTTTCTTCCATCAACTCGTTTAAGTTGGCCGTTAGACTAAAACATTGAATCAACATAATCTCAGCACCAAATTCTGATTATCTCGGTCAGGTATAATCACAATCAAAATTCAACAGGTTCAGAAAATTCCAAACTTTTTACAAAACCTAAAACCTATACGTGAGAAGATGCCAACTACCTGTGCAGAGTTTCAAGTACAGACAACTACATACGATGCAAATTTCAACACTGACCTCTCCAGTTTAGATGCACTAGATAGAGGGAAGATATAGAACTCGTTGGGGGACTCGGCATAGTCACATCTACACGTTATTCCTTCCTCCACAGTCACAGTATCTCTACAGCACATGATGTAGAGGTAAATGGGAAGGGGACAACTCCAAATGCAGCAGATACACCAAGATATACTAAGAGGTATCAGAGAGATACTGACACATACTAGGAGGTGTTAGAGAGATACTGACATATACTAAGAGGTGTCAGAGAGATACTGACACATACTAGGCGTCAGAGAGATACTGACATATACTAAGAGGCATCAGAGAGATACTGACACATACTAGGAGGCGTCAGAGAACTACTGACATATACTAAAAGGTGTCAGGCACATAACTTACACACTTCTGCTAGCCATCCCATTCTGTACCAGAACATCTGCTAAATTTTCGCCACTGTTTTCCACTTTCACTACGACTGTAGCAGCACCATCAGATGCTTCAGGCAGCTCCATGACTTTAGCTCTGCAATGCTGCTCAAAGCACATGCTTTGAAGGCTGTCTGACACCTGTTACCCAGGTAGATATAAACACAGGTTAGGATGTACAACACAGCTGTCTCACCACCAACTCACTGCATAGTACTCTGACCGTCTCACCACCAACTCACTGTACAGTACTCTAACCATCTCACCACCAACTCACTACATAGTACTCTGACCGTCTCACCACCAACTCACTACATAGTACTCTGACCGTCTCACCACCAACTCACTGTACAGTACTCTGACCGTCTCACCACCAACTCACTCTACAGTACTCTGACCGTCTCACCACCAACTCACTGCATAGTACTCTGACCGTCTCACCACCAACTCACTGTATAGTACTCTAACCGTCTCACCACCAACTCACTACATAGTACTCTGACCGTCTCACCACCAACTCACTGTACAGTACTCTGACCGTCTCACCACCAACTCACTGCATAGTACTCTGACCGTCTCACTACCAACTCACTGCATAGTACTCTGACCGTCTCACCACCAACTCACTCCATAGTAACTTACCTGTTGGCTCCAGTCCCCGCCGTCAACAGAAGATATATTGTGTAGAGACAATCTGAATGCTTGTGTGGGCAGCTTGAGCAAATCTCTGCTAATAGTCCTGATCTGATCAGCAGGTAAAACTTCTACATTGCCGTAGTCAACATACTTCACAGTCACATGACCAGGCTGCAGGGCTAAGATCTGAGCCCGGTACCAATTACCACCGTAGTTGGCCACTACAGCATCGCCTGCAGCACGCAACCAGACACTTACATTTACTTACTAGTATGTACGTACTTCTATGCACTTACTTTAGTGTACTTACTTGCTTGTATATACATGATTGTATGAGTTTGTGTGTAAATGCTTGTCAAAATAAATTTCATTAATTTCAAATGGTAGACAATTTGAGGACTGCTGTTTTTTCATGAAAAGCCTGTTTTTGGTGCATTTCTATTTTTTAAACTCGACTAAAACAAAAGCAGGTAAAGTAAAAGAACATAAAAATTAGCCATGGAAATGTTCACCACAAAAAGGACGCAGACCTGGTTTGGGTATAAAGACTTTGTGAACGAGGGCAGAGCTCTGGGCGGAATATTTCTCATTCATAGTCATCATCATGGAGTCTAGCATCTTCAGCTCGGCATTGGTAGGGCTTGGCTATATTATATCATAACATATTATATTATATATTATAATATGCCACAGTATATCATACTATATATTATACTATATACTATATTATATCATACTGAGTAAATGAAGGGGCCGTGAGTATACTGAACTTACCATCTCCATCTGATCTGGATCCAAATCTCTGTTAGTCTGTAAAATAAACCCTCTCTTTAGTTTGTGAAGTTTTAAAACAAACAGTGACATCACAAGCTGCCAGCATTTACAGCACCTAGTCTGTTTACATACTTGGAAGGATAACTCCAGTCTCCGTGTGACACAAGATGGATACTAACTGAACGTACAGTTGGTTTAGAGAATATCGCATAGTGAGTACTGAGCAATGAGTGACCAATACAATACAGTTTGGCAGGAAACAATAGAAGGACAGCAGTGAATATAACTCACAATCTGTGCGTATAGCTCGGTGGGGTTGACCACATGAGTAACAAACATGTAGATCTGCTCCCCACAGTGGAGGGGTGACGGAGTGAGATAGACTGAGCCCAGCGCATTCTGGTCCAGCACGTACGGGGCGACGGGGCTGTCGTAGACGGCCTGTTCAAGGAACACCAGGTAGTCTCTCATGGAGAGTATCGGCCCTCCACTCTGGTCTCTCAGCAGGAGCTCTACGGGGAGTTCTCCGGCCTCTTCTAACAGAGGGCTTTCTCTCTTCTACAGAACCAGAGCTAACATGTTACACTCTATAGTCTGACTGTGCACACTCTGTAGACAGACTGAGCACACTCTGTAGACAGACTGAGCACACTTTGTAGACAGACTGAGCACACTCTGTAGACAGACTGCACACTCTGTAGACAGACTGAGCACACTCTCACCTCTAAGACTACACACTTGCAGTGACTCAGCACTTCTGCCATCAGGTCTGCGACTTTCCTAGTCCAGTCATTACTAAGATCAGCTGGTTGAATCCCCTGCAAGTAGCACTTGACAGCCACCTTTGGCAGCGACAGCAACGAACCTAAAATACACCACCCCGTCAACAGGCCGGCCAGAAACCATCAAACATTGCTCACCACCTTCACCGATGACAATCATATTTGTAAACGTTTTCAACACTTTTTTATTTTCATCACACGAAATAGCTAGTAAGGAACAAATTGGCACCAGATATGGAGACAGACAGACAGAAGAGAGAAGGATTAGAATGCTCTACATGCCTGTAGTTCTGCGTAAACACGACGTCTTCACACACACCGTGTTTCCGTAGTCAACACAGAAGATATCGGCTGATCTATCGTACAGCTTCACCACTTCACCTCGTCTCCATTGGTTATCAACAAACGCAAACAGATACTTCACTGTAAAATAAATACAGCCAGAGTATGAGTTACACGCAGGTATAGTCTGAGTATGAGTTACACGCAGGTATAGTCTGAGTAGGAGTTACACGCAGGTATAGTCTGAGTTTATGCTAATCGCAGGCTAGACTGTGGACTAACCATTGTGCAGGTCTGTAATTGGAGGGGTGGTGTTGCAGTGCTCGTTGTACTTGGGTTGGTGTAACTTGAGTGCCTGGGCACTGTGTAGAGACTGGATGTAGAAGGAGAAGGGAGAGTCGATATGAGAGACATTCACCTGTAAACTCTTCTCTACAAGATAATACTTGAATAGCTAGAAGGAAGTACAGGAAGTGGGAGCGAGATCTGCACTAGTTTCCAGAGTTATCTTCTCTTAAACATATATTTTAGTTGAGGATTCACATGTAAACACATGCAGTGTAACAAAAACTAGCCCATAGTTAAATCACATCAAATTCACACTCATCAGTATTATTGCAGGTGCATAAGTTAACTATAAAATCTTCTTAGACTGAAATCCTAACTACATAAGGGGGAGAGATGATTTCTTCGTAACCAAACAGGTATCCAGAGTGCGAGGAGACAAGTCACAGTCCTAGTCAGCTGACGTACCTTTAATAGGAAGTGCAGGCTTCATGTAGAGCTTCTTCTTAAACTGAGACTCCTGGGAGATAGCGGTGTGCAGGCCGAGAACTGGGGCTGGTGCAGGGGCGCCCCGTCCTCTACCTACAGCCTTCACACGATGTCCTTTCTTACCTCTAACTTGCTGTAAATATGCAGAACACAGAAATAGAAGACAGGAAATACCTTACTAGAGGGGAAGTGATGCAAGCAGCACACCTGATTGGCTAAAAGAGAACCTAACGAAACCTACATTCACTGCACATCATCTGACATACTTTACTAGTTGAAAAGACTTAGCAGAGCTTGTTATTTACTTACCAAAACTTGTTAGAACTACTTAGTATCAAGTGTCAATATATGATAGTTGTGAAAATCTCACGAATATTTAAAAATCACTTTTCGACTTTCATACAATTCGTAATATATTGTCCTAAATTGTTTCTTGAATGGCAAGTAAAGGAATAGAGAAGTAACAGCATGGAGCAAGTGATAGTAAGGCGTGCAAAATTTTTCAGCAACACAATTATTTGCATCTTTAGCCAGCTTTTGGTTTGCAACTAAAGTTGACAAAGTTTTTAACAATTTTATGAAGCGAACACATATAAGCACTCTACTTATGATGTTATAAGATTTGAAAATTTGAAAAAATGAACATAAAATGTTAGTGTAACTCAGGTTGAGTGCCATTTAAGGGGGTCAACTATCTTAAATATTTAAACATTTCTAAGTGATGTCATGAAGACATTGAAATGGCTAAAATAAAGTTATCACGGTAATATTTTCAAAATATTGCAGGTATCATTATAAGCCATGTTTTAGGACTACCACAGAGCACCAGTATCTCCAACCTCTCTATTGTTGTCTGAAACCTGTTGATATAATGATATTATTTCTAGACTCGTCTTCCCCTGGTCTGACCAGCTATTGGAAAACTGCTAACCTGGTTATGGGCTCTGAGATGGGGGTCCGGCACCGCCCCGTCTCTATAAACAGTGAAGTTACCGGAGGTTTGGTAGCGAGGGTCAGTGAGGCGATAATTTCGGTTTTTAAGCTGCGGGACCGGCAGCTGGTGGACAGGAGGCTGAATGGGCGGCTGCTGATACGTCTGGGAATGCTGAGCCCATTTCTGCTGGTGGGCTCGATACTGCCTGGCATTCTACAGTATATTCAAGTACTATACTACATTATATACTATACTATACTATATTGTATACTATATTACATTATATACTATACTATACTACATTATATACTATACTATATATACTACACTATATACTATACTATACTGTATGCTATACTATATACTATACTACACCATATGCTATACTATATTGTATACTATACTATAATATATACTATCCTACATACTATACTACATACTATACTATATACTATACTATACTATATACTATAATTTATTATACTATAATATACTATACTGTGCTATACTAATTTACTCATGTACATTATATTCGAGTTACTATCAGTTTGAGTCAACAGGAAACCCCGGATACCTATGAGATACGAGTCAACTACCCACCTACAGTATACCACTACCTACCTACAGTATACCACTACCTACCTACAGTATACCACTACCCACCTACAGTATACCACTACCTACCTACAGTATACCACTTATATACAGCTTATATACTGATATACAACGGGAAACAGTAACGGCTGTGGGAGCCGTCACTATGGGTGTAACTGTTGCGTAATTGTTGTGTAAAACTAATGAGAGCAATTTCATTTTCTGGACTGCACATACAAACTACCCAATAAACAGTAAGTAACAGGGGAGGAGGGGTCGGCCACCCTTACTTGTTCGTGGTTGTCAAAACTGTGGCCGTATTTGGCTCCAGCATCATGCAATGCAGATGATGGCTGGCCCTGATAAGATCTGGAGGGGTCATAGTTCAACGTATGAGGACTGCTCTGCACCCGACTACAGTTGCTGATGTCATATCCTCTGTAGCCATAAGTGGGGCACGGGTCACCTGACTCGCCACTTTCATACGACTGATCTGCAGTGAGTTGTAACATAGCAACTGGTAAGCAAACAGCAATCTGCAGTATGTTGTAACATAGCAACTGGTAAACAAAACAGCAATCTGCAGTATGTTGTAACATAGCAACTGGTAAACATACAGCAATCTGTAGTATGTTGTCACATAGCAACTGGTAAGCAAACAGCAATCTGCAGTATGTTGTACCATAGCAACTGGTAAACAAACAGCAATCTGCAGCAAGTTGTCACATAGCAACTGGTAAACAAACAGCAATCTGCAGTACACATGTTACTAGGACTGAGAGAAACAGATGCAGAAATCTAGGAAGGTACAAGCCACTACAAGAGAGAGCTGAAAAGTTACCAAATGTGGGATATGAAGAGAAGTCGTCCTCATAGAAAACTTGAGAGGTACGGGAGTTGTTGTGCTGACGCAGTGATGAATAAGGGCTGGGAGACGTGTGAGTAGGGTGCTGCCGTGCGCTCGACTCATATCCGAGATGATGTGATGATTTCTGGGAGAGACTGTTTTGAGAGGCAGCGCTGGGACTAGATGGCTGGGAGGAATGCCCTTCTTGTACCTGCAGCAGTACACAGACTAGACTAGTACCTGCAGCAGTATACAGACTAGACTAGTACCTGCAGCAGTATACAGACTAGACTAGTACCTGCAGCACATAATATACAGACTACATTAGTATCAGGAGATTTATATACAGTCATTGTATACTCTACAGAGTGAGTAGAACACAAATACATACGTGGATACTGTTGATTGATCTACCAACGCTGTCTATACTTTTAGTAGAATGCTGCCTAGAGAGGGAGTGAGTTTGGGGAGTAGAAGATGTTGAGGGGGCAGGGAGATTGGTGATCTCCTCTTCTGTCACGTCATCTAAGGGAACCAACTCAAACCTGCCAACCATACAGTGAGTTAGTGTGGGTGGACAGTGATTAGTCCAGAGGAACGTTAAAGAACCCAGGTTACTACGTTCTGAGTGACCTTTCTGAGGTGAGGAATTAGAGTGTATGAGACTGAATGGCTAAAAACTTATTCTGATTTAATAAATTTTTTGGGGAAAATTGTGTCCAACACATTCATACACGAGCCATTCAAAGGCTTACATTCCTAGTTGGAAACAAACTAAGTATAGATATTGTCTACTCCACAACTACTAACTCATAACTACTAACTAGTAACTACTAGTATCTAGTAACTACTAGTATCTAGTAACTACTAACTAGTAACTACTAACTAATAACTACTAGTATCTAGAAACTACTAACTAGTAACTACTAGTATCCAGTAACTACTAGTATCCAGTAACTACTAGTATCTAGTAACTAGTATCTAGTAACTACTAGTATCTAGTAACTACTAGCATGACTAGTAAGCATTATTAGCAGCAGATGAGTCGGCACCTGCTCTTAGTAGGAGCTTGAGATGAGACTGTAACCAGATTGTCGAGGCTACTGAATATACTTTCATCAACGTTGACCTTGACACTAGTGCTGTCTAGGTCGTTCACCACCAGATGGCATGGCATCCTGAGTATTTCCTGAGCGGTGGTATTCACCAGACTGAAGTCACAAAACTTCTCGTAGACTGGATTCGAAAGTATTTTGTCTAATTCTGAAAGGAATAAAAGTGAAATATTTGCGTTTATATGCTGGTACTGAACCCCAACACCAATAAAACACTAGTTTACTTTGTATACTATTTCTATTGGCTAACCAATTACCAACCAGCCAGTTAAAGCTGGTGTTATAAACTTTGAATGGTACGAGAGGTGATAAGTCTTACCAAACACAAGACTCTCTATTTTCTTGCAGCTGATCAGAACGCTGTCTTCGAGTTCCTTCAGTTGGCGAGTGTTACTACCAGTGGCTATCAGCACCTGAATAGAACCAATCAGCAGTCAGATAACATTCTCTAAGGTCAAGGATGGTAAGTTCAACTGCAGAGATATATGAGTCGTGCTTTGAACAGCATAAGTCATAGGTTTTGTAGAAAAGGCTAAAAGGAAAACTTGCATTATTGCGCTTTAAATTGAATACTGAAGGATGTGTAAATCTAAAATCATAAAAGAATAATATATATTGTAAGAAAAAGCTTTTGAGAGAATACGTTGTATTGGAGATATCATGGGAAGCAGATATTTGGGATTCTAATCAATTCAAGTCAGAATAAAATAGGAGTTGTGCTCTTCTGGTGGGTTAATCTCTCATAGAGTTAAAGACTGATGGAGTAAAGAGAATATCAACACAAGGTGCTGGAAGACAGAAAGCTGGAAATCTCTCACTCACCTGTTCCTCAAGTTCAACCTGCTTCATCTGAAGTAAAGCGTGCAGTTTGAAGAAAACCTCTTCAATTATTTCTATGTTTGGATTTGATGACGTGCCGTTGGCAGAGTTGCCTCCCTGTTCTGCACTGATTCTCTGAAACAGTCAGCAAACAAACTATAAACATTACATTCAGGTTACTTACTTACACTTAGTAAATCAGTCATCAATATTGTACATTGTACAGTCACTTCTAAATCATGATGAGACATGGTAGGAGTGAAGCATGATTACAACAGGGAAGACTGTGACTACGGTGTGAACCATGTTATTCAGATGTTGATGTTGATCCTGCTTAGAATAACACATGCTAATGAGTAGAGATCAAAGTCAAATGAAAATTGAACATTTGCAAGGTTAGTACTCCTACAATATAAACTAAATGACTACCTGTTTAGTGTTCTGTAGAAGTCGCTGGGTGAGGTGTGCTTGTTCACACGTCTCTATCAGCTGCGACTTCACTTCCTGGTTGACGTCCGCCAGGTGTTTCAACGAGTGACCGGAGTGGGAGCCTAGGACGCCGCAATCAGCGCACATGGCACTGGAACAGTCCAGACAGTAGTACTCCATCTTCTTTTCAGCGTGCTGGGGGCACGAGTCAGTTATCTGAAATATTACAGAGTCTGTCTGCTCACGTCCATACAGGGAGGGGAAGTGGGTGGAGCTAATGAGCTGGTCAACTAGTTTACTATCTCGTACTGTTTTGTTAACTTAATTGTTTCACTTTTGATAAACTACAATCAGTAATTTCTGATTCACAACAAAAATTATAGAATAAAAACCTATTGCTAGTAGTAGGTCTGACAATAAAAACAATTCCAGAAAATCACTGCCTAAAACTTGTGCTGAAATAGAGTGACCTACTTGAAGGTCAAGGCCGGACGAGGCAGCACTACTGGCCAGAGACTTCAGTTTATGAGAGGAGAGAATACGTGAGGAGTGAATCTCTGTGGAGCAGGTGTTACACAGGAGAGCTCCATCACACTTCTCACATTTCACCTCAGCATCAACCTGTTGGCAGTTGTCACATTTCTCCACTATACAAGAGAAGCAAAGTCAGCAGACGACATCAAATCAACATATCTAGCAGTCTATATAGTCCAACTCCTGTCTCGAACAAACTAGTTCTCTTTCGAAAGGGAATTGATCAATAAAACATACAAATCACGGTTACAATCAAGCCTTTTATGTTTGAAAGAGCCAAGACTGTTACTACGCATTTTAAACTTTATTCATCCATAATATCAATCAAATAAACACAGGATGGTGTTAAAGCAGTCATTATGAGAAAGCTTATAAAGAGTACCAGTTGGAGCTGAAACTGTGGGCAGTAGCATATCCGATGGTTTCTGCTCTAATAACGTCATCATCGTATAAGCCTGCTCATTCCTCAACATACTCGCTGTGACTGTACAGCCCATCATGTATTTATTCACTGGCAGATCTTTAGCGTCTTGGGTAGGAAGTACAGTCTTTGCCTATTGTATGCAAAGACATGACCAACCAGAGAAAATAATTAAAAAGCAAATAAAATAAACTTGAAAACTTTCACAACAATACTTAAATGAAAATTCTAAAACTGAACAGCGAGCAAACCTGACATGATTGAAGAGGGCAAATGACTACGGCAGCAGACTTATTGGCATCATCATCATGTCTAGATCGGCTGAGGAGACATTGATCACAGAATGTATGTCCACAGGAGAGAATTCTAGGGAGAGCGTATTCTCCATCTCTCTTATTGCCTGCCAGTTCAATAGTAAATAATGCAGCGCCTGGCATCACAACATTTAGCATTATATACGAATTAATTAGCAATAAAAATAGTTAAACCTAAATACTTATTGCTTAAACACTGATTAAATTAAAAAAATGTAAAAAAATATATTAACAAAAATGTTCAGCTCTTAATTTTTTATTCCGTTAAAACTAAATAGGCTGATAATCTAAAATTTTATGTTATATGCGATTTGATTTTGTATTTACTAAACAACTTAATTATTTAGGTGTTGACATATCCTGTAAAGTGATGTCACAGTAACTGTTGGCAGTAGTACTACTCAAAATAATCCTGAGCACTGGGTGTCAAACTGAACTGTGTTTACTACTGCTGTTTATTAGTACACTCTGACTTGACAACATTAACTATCATAGTGCAATTTTTTTAATTGCAGGTGAAATTGCTATTATAATTTTGTTAAAATTTTTTATATATATTTAAATAATATTAAAGTATCATAATTATTAAACTCATTCAGTCACTGTCATCTAACCAATTTGTACCAAAATAAAACTTAAAATTGTAAGACATCATGATAGTAACTTTAAGGAAATTAATTACAATGAACAAGCTAAACTCAATATAAAAAATCACTATTAGAATTTGCTGCTATTTTACTACCATGTGAATCAACACTTGAGGTCACTCCAGAATAAATATTACAATTAGTATTACGCATGGGCATATGTTGTAAAATAATAATATAATTAAATACAAGTATAACAATGCAGTGATTTAGTTCATAACTTCTAGTAGCTATCTAAGTTTTTTTAGTTGAAAATACAGTTGCTGAACTTCAATCCCAATATGCAATAGCAACTAAAAAATCAAATTCATCTAAATTTATTGAACTACTACTGGAAACTTACCTTTATTTTTTCCTTTCCTGGCACTATTACCTGTACCCGTTGAACTTAAACTGTGAGGGTATTTGTAATTGCAAAGCTTACAACTAATACTCTGTTGAAAATCACGAGACATAACTATTTCAAAATGTATTTCTGTTTCACATTTTGAAAGATCAACTTTATTTTTAACTTTAAGTCTAACTCTAAGACGATTACTACTATTATTATTAGTATTACTATTAGTATTGGTAATGTTATTATTATTATATGTAATTCTAATTAGATCAAAAATTTTAATTAAAATTAGCTTCAGATGTCTTTGAGTTTGACTAGTATAAGTACGAGTATTGAATGACGTTTCTATTTCACTTTCAGTTTGAGCTTCACATTCACATTGAGTGAATCATTGACTCAAAGTGATTGACTTTGACTTTGAGTACTCAAGTGGAAGAACTGTCAATTTTTTGACTGAAATTTTTACTTTATTCAAACTATCTTCTACGTGTCACAGCAACAATATTTCTATTAAATTTAATGCGAATATCAGCATCAATAATGTTAAACCGAAAAATCTAATTACAATGGGTAATACTAGCATTAGCAACTGACTTAGAGTTAATCATTCACTATTAAATTTAATGATCGCGTGTTCTCTTTACAATATTTGAAAAAAAACCCAAGTGTACCTAGACTGAGCTCCTCTTTAATTTTGACTTGCCACACCAAATCATAAATCGTATCCAAGAAAAACTACTAGTGTTCATATTTGCTCAGACTAAAGGCACTACAATGAGCTCTTCTTAGAGTTAATGGAAAGTTGTATAAGTGGAGCAAAAGTTGGAAACTTCCGCTATAGCGCCCTCTTGTCCAGAGTTGATTTAACTTCCTCAGAATACTATTAGTATTACTAGTATTGGTATTACTATTAGTATTACTCTTAGAATTAGTATTAGTAATCGAGTTTGCAACATCTTGTGAAATGCAATTAAACAATAAAGTTAAGAATAAATAATTATAATTAATAACCTAATTCATCAATATTACTAAGCAACTAGTGTGCAAAACCTACCGCTGTAATGGATTTTCACCCTCTTTTAGTTTCGAAATAACAGCGTGCAACAGTATATTATAAATACTGTTGCGTATCATTCTTAATTCTGTAATTATAGTTAAGTAAGTTAGCTTGCTAATGCCTAAGTATGGTAATTACTGTTAAAGCTCAACATAATGTAATTTTACTGAAATACGCATTCTGAAGTTATGTAATATTTCTTTTACTAATGTTGCTTCTTTTGTGTGTGTCCTTTGTTGCTGAGATCGGCATTTCGGTCTTCCGAAATGCCGATGTGCCGAAAATCGGCGTTTCGGCATTTCGGAGTCCCGAAATGCCGATATTCGGCATTTCGGAACCCCGATCTCGGCAACAAAGGAATGTCTTTGTCTCGCTTGTATATAAAAGCCAGCGAGTTCCAGTGTAGTTCAGACTACTACTGGAGCTCGCTGGTAGTAGGACCACATAAGCTGTATTTGATGCTAATAAAGTTATCTTCATTCGTATTCAGAATACTTGGCTTATTCTCTCTAGAGCATGTAGGCACTAGTTGCATTCAAAACCCACAAGTTTACTACATTGGTGGCAGCGGTGGGATTTTCGAATAACTAGTTGCCGAGCGGCACGCAATGGCCCCAGGGGACACAGCCCCTGAGGCAGCAACACCACCAGCCCTCACTGTTGAGGCGCTGGTCACAGCCCTCCAGGGATTGCGGGGGCAAGGACAGGCATCACCTGGTGACAGGTATCGCCTCCAGCCCCCGAATTTCGGAGGAGAAGGAGACGTAGAGCAATTCATCAGGGAGTTCCAGGATGTGGCCACCATCGCTGAATGGCCAGTACCGGTGCGCATCCTCCAACTTCGGGCCTGTCTGACCGGCCGGGCTAAGAGCTTCGCTCTTGGGCCTGATGAAGAGCACATCATGCGGGCTCTCAGAGCCCGGTTCGGCCTAACAACCGAAGAAGCAGCTGATCGTTTGCAGATCATGAGGAGGGACCGGAGGACTCCCCTGGAAGACCACGCAAACGAGGTAGAGCGCCTGGCTCAGGCTGCTTTCGGTCACGCCACTGGCAATGACCGGAAGCGCCTCGTTTACAACGCGTTCTTCCGGAGCGTGAATCACCCGGACCTGCAGCGATACTGGCTGGCCGCCAAGGTCAACAGTATAGAGGAAGCGCTGGAAATGGGGAAGGCTTACTTCCAGGTGGAAGAGCCTAGGCGACCGAGCTATACAGCCCGCCAAGTGGTCGAGGAGCATGAGGAGACCACCCCACTTCCAACTCCACAGGTAGCAGCAGCTGCAACTAAATCACCCGAGCAGACGCAGCTCACCATGTTAATGGACATGATGAAAGGCCTGCAGGCTACGGTGACGAAGTTGCAGAGCGAACAGGCGGATAGGCGGGCTCCCCGATCACGGGACAACCCTGTCCGCCCATCTCTGCTAACCTGTTGGGGGTGCGGGGCGCAAGGGCACGTGAGGAGGCACTGCCCTAGAGGCCAAGGGCCTTTAAACACCCAAGGCTCACGGTAACTTCCGCCAACCGTGGGCCTCACGCCAATCCCATCCGGGATAGGACTCAAAGAGGAGAAGAAGAGACCTCCACAGGGTCTGCCGATACCGAGTGGCAGAGGCCACGGAGACCTCGGAGACCGCAAGGTCTACCCGATCCTCCGGCCGTGTCACTCGAGACCCGGATGCAGCTAGAAGAAGCAGGATGGCAGGCACCTCGGAGATCTCGGAGGCCGCAAGGTCTACCCGATCCTCCAGCCTGGCCACTCCGTAACCGGTTCGCGGGGTTGCCCGAGGAGGTTGTGGAGAAGGATTCAGCTTACTCGCAAGAGTACCCCAAGCTACCCTCCCGACCTCAGAAAACCCCCGTTGTCTCTAAGACGAAGAGGAGGCCCGCTGTGCGGACCCAAGTTGTGTCTCCCCCAGAGACTGACCGCTCCAGGAGCACCCAGCCGTATGGAAGCAGCTACTTCCTGCCCGGAAAGATTTCGGGTAAAGCTGCCACATTCCTACTGGATACTGGGTGCACTACCAACCTGCTGAGTAG
This sequence comes from Bugula neritina, assembly GCA_964035545.1. Classification (NCBI taxonomy): domain Eukaryota; kingdom Metazoa; phylum Bryozoa; class Gymnolaemata; order Cheilostomatida; family Bugulidae; genus Bugula; species Bugula neritina. Next base: position 30,699,357 of record OZ037767.1, read on the forward strand.
GCGTCTCTTTGACACTCTTGGTGCACGAGAGCGGGCGAGCCTCGAGCCGTATGAAGGTGCGCATGGTACGTTGGCGGACGGATCATGCATTCCTTTCTACGGCGTCATTTCACTACCTGGACGCGTCCGTGATCAAGCAATTCACGAGACGTTCATAGTCAGCCAGCTGAAGGAGGACGCCATCCTGGGAATGCCGTTTCTGGAGAAACACCAGTGTCACATGGATTTCCAGAAGTCAGTGGTGGTGATGGCTGGGAAGGAGCTTGTCTGCGTCGACAAGTTCGGAAGGCCCTTGGTGGGCGGAGTCCAGGTAGTGCGGGACTGCACGGTTCCGGGGAGATCCCAGGCGACTCTTCGCTGCAGAGTCAACTGCAAGGGGATCGCCGGCCTGGGGGTGGTTGAGGGAACGCACGGAGCGATCCGACTAGCAAACAGCCTGAATCGGCTAGATTGTCGGCAGGAGCTCCTCGTGCAGTGCATCAACCCCTTCACGGAACCTATCCGATTATCGGCCGGAGCGCTGGTGGGGAAGTACCACTCCATCCAGGAAGCGGATGTGGGTCCGGCACTGGAGACAGTGGCCGACACCCAGGGTAAACCCCCTCACACCAGACGAGGAGCAGTCCCGGAGCATGTGGCTGACCTATACGATGGAGCGTGCGGAAACTGTACCAGTAGTACTGAACGCCAAGTACTGGCTCAACTACTTGCAGAGTACAGTGATGTCTTCAGTCGTGGCGATGAAGACATGGGGCTGACCAAGGTCATCTCCCACGAGATACCCCTGGCAGCCGGCACCACTCCCATCAGGCAGCCTACCCGGCGTCTAGGCCCGGAGAAGGAGAAGGAGGTGAGCCGACAGGTACAGGATCTTCTCGACCGGAATCTGATTGAGCCTGCCCACGGTGCGTGGAGCTCTCCAGTAGTCCTGGTCAAGAAGAAGGATGGTAGCTGGAGATTCTGCGTGGACTACCGCAGACTCAACAGCGTTACCATCCAGGACGCCTACCCTCTCCCACGGATAGATGAGTCTCTAGATGCCCTCGCGGGTAGCAAGTACTTCAGTACTTTGGATCTGCTTAGCGGGTACTGGCAAGTACCCCTCAGTCCTGATGCCCAGGACAAAGCAGCATTCATCACTCGCGACGGGCTCTGGAAGTGGAAAGTACTGCCATTTGGACTAACGTCCGCTCCGGCAACTTTCCAACGGCTCATGGAGCAGGTCCTCAGTGGGTTACACTGGAAGACCCTCCTCATCTATCTAGACGACGTCATTGTCATTTCCCCAGACTTCTCGACTCATGTCAGTCGTCTGCGGGAGGTCTTTGACCGTCTCCGGGCAGCTGGACTGAAGCTGAAGCCCTCCAAGTGTGCACTCCTGCAGCCGGAAGTCACGTACCTTGGCCATGTGGTTGGCCGTGATGGGGTCGCTACCGACCCAGAGAAGGTACAGGCTGTGAAGGAGTGGACTGTCCCCCGTGACCTCCCTGAGTTGCGCGCGTTCCTGGGCCTAGTAGGGTACTACCGGCAGTACATACCTGGCTTCGCAGGAGTGGCTCAGCCGTTAAATCGGCTGACCGCAAAGGGGGTCCGGTGGCAGTGGACACAGGAGGAGCAGCAGGCATTTGACCACCTCAAGCAGCGGCTAATGGAGGCGCCAATTCTGGCGTATCCTGACCCAGCCCAAGAGTACATCCTGGACACTGACGCCAGCGACCACAGCGTGGGAGCTGTCCTGTCTCAAGTCCAGGGTGGAAGTGAGGTGGTCGTAGCTTACTACAGCAAGACTCTCGCGGCCGCCGAGAAGAACTACTGCACCACTAGGAAGGAACTCCTAGCAGTAGTCAAGGCGGTCAAGCACTTTCGGCCATATCTGTATGGGAGAACGTTCCGTTTGCGAACAGACCATGCATCACTGATATGGCTGTGTAAACGTGCAGAGCCCTCGAGCCAGGTGGCTCGTTGGCTAGAGATTCTTGCCGAGTTCTCTTACCGGATAGAGCACCGTGCTGGCCGGAAGCACGGGAACGCCGACGGCATGAGCCGCCGGCCGGTAGGAGACTGTAAGCAGTGCCTGCACATTGAGAAGCGGGACGGGGGACCCGCTCGCCTTGACGTGGAAACAGAGTTAGGGGAGGGCGCCGTCTATCGGTGGGAGCACGGCCATCTTCGGACCGAAACCCACTCAGACGACGTCCAGGCGCTTCACGCCAACCCCACTCTATACCAGAATGTCAAGGAGCTGTGCCGACTCCAGGAGACGCTACCCGGTGCGGTAGCGGACATCTTCCGGGCCAAGAAGGAGGGCCGACGACCTAGCGAGGAACAGCAGCGGCAGGGAGACGTTGAGTTCCAACTCCTCTGTCGTCGCTGGGACGCCCTCAAGGTCAGTCCTGATGGCCTCCTGATGATAACGTTAGCAGCAGACAACCGTCAGCAGGAGAGGGACCGCGTCGTCTGTCCACGCGCCCTCCGACGGGAACTGATCTGGGACACCCATAAGCAGGCTCATTCTGAAGTCAGCCGGGTCATCAGGTGTCTGCGGCTGCGTTGGTATTGGCCCGGAATGACTCGGGACGTACGACTGCGGGTACGGCAATGCGAGGTCTGCCAAGCTAGTAAGCATGGCCGCCCCACGGAAACCACTGGTCGACGCCGGCTATACGCTGGTCGACCGTGGCAAGTAGTGGCGGTGGACCTCGTCGGGCCTATGCCGTTATCCGCCAGAGGGAACACCTGGATACTGGTGCTCACGGACCACTTCACCCGGTGGGCAGATGCTCTGGCTATTCCAGACGCAACAGCCCCCACGGTGGCCCGGACCCTGGACCAACATGTGTTCTGTTACCTCGGTTTACCCGAGCAGATACATACGGACCAGGGTGCCCAGTTCCAGTCCCAGCTCATGGGAGACCTCTGCCGGATATGGGGGGTGAACCAGAGTCGGACCACCCCATATCACCCGCAAGGGAACGGAGTCGTCGAGCGGAACAACAGGATGTTGGGTGACGCCCTCAGGAGCCTGCTCCTTGGCCGAGGTCAGGAAGAATGGGACGTGGTGCTGCCGCAAATCATGCGGGCTTACCGCAGCACACCACACTCCGCCACGCAGGAGACCCCAAACTTCCTGATGCTAGGCCGAGAGACGCGGGTTCCGGAACACCTGACATACCATGTTCCTGCTCCCGAGTCACCGGTACACGAATATGTGGAGGGTCTGATAGACATCATGGGCAAAGCTCATGATGCACTGCGTACCCAGCAGTGGCAGACCCGCACAGAGGACTCGGAGGAGCCCCCGTTGTACCAGGTGGGAGACTGGGTCTGGATGGTGAGCTATCGTAGGCGACGCGGACAGTCGGCTAAGCTTCAGCCCAAGTTCGTCGGTCCCTACTGCGTGGTAGAGGTGCTGCCAAACCATACATACCGTGTGGAGCGCTCTGGACAGGTCTCAGTCCAGAGCGAGCAGCGCCTGAAGCCGTACCAGGCCAGCCCAGACGCGGTGGGTCAAGCCCCACCCCTCCTGGAGCCCAGCCGTCGAGGACAGGCCACCCGCCCTCGAGAGGTGGAAATTGTGTTCCCCAGAGAGGCGGACCAGGAGCAAACCGCCCTGTTGGAGCAGCTGGAGCGACAACAGAGAGAGGAGCGGGAACAAGAACGACAGCAAGCCCTAGGACCACCACCCCTCCAGGGGGAGGACACCCCCACCCGTGTTACGGGTGAAGGCGGGGACCCCCCTTCAGCGGTAGCTGAGGAGCCACCGGCACCAGCAGCGCCTATACAGCAGGAACGGAGTCAGAGGGCCAGAAGGCCCCCCAGATATCTGGCGGACTACCACGTGGGACACATGGAGATGTCCCCACAGAGGAGTGGTACACCCAGTACGGGTAAAAACTCCGAGCCTCAGTTGCAGAACAGCCCTGGCAGTACCGGACTTCTCCAAAAGCAATTACTCCCAGACCAGCACAGTCACCTGGACAACAGGTACCCAGCTCTTTCGGGTAATGTTGGTCGAGGTAGGTGGCGATACCCCATACCTATGACTTGGACCCCCCTCCAGAAGAAGAAGATGAGGCCACGACCCTACTACCCGCCCAGCTGATTGGAGATGGCGCTACCGCAGCCACCACCCAGCCTCTACGGGTAGCGCTGGCAAGACTGGGCAAGGAGCCTGGAGCACCAGGCGGCCAGATAGAAGAGAAGACCCAGCCGACCCACTCACAATTGCCCCGTCACGGGCAGAGTATGGCACTTCCTTACCGCGAGTGCGTCTTTGATAGTGCAATCCATGCCTGGTCCAGTATCCTTGACCAATGTACCGAAGAGATAGAAAGCCTGGTGCACCACCTCCAATGACCAAACCGAACAATTAGGCATTAGCCGCCCGAACTGTATATATTATGGGTGCTACTACGATTGTTTATTGTGACACGCCTGATTAATCATAATACTTTTTCTGTTAACCACATATTTTCTACTGTTGTGTTTTATTTTTGACCTGTTTGTACAAACACCTTGTCTCTGTTATCGAAAAGGGGATGCTTTTCGATGGGGGGAGAATGTAATGGATTTTCACCCTCTTTTAGTTTCGAAATAACAGCGTGCAACAGTATATTATAAATACTGTTGCGTATCATTCTTAATTCTGTAATTATAGTTAAGTAAATTAGCTTGCTAATGCCTAAGTATGGTAATTACTGTTAAAGCTCAACATAATGTAATTTTACTGAAATACGCATTCTGAAGTTATGTAATATTTCTTTTACTAATGTTGCTTCTTTTGTGTGTGTCCTTTGTTGCTGAGATCGGCATTTTGGTCTTCCGAAATGCCGATGTGCCGAAAATCGGCGTTTCGGCATTTCGGAGTCCCGAAATGCCGATATTCGGCATTTCGGAACCCCGATCTCGGCAACAAAGGAATGTCTTTGTCTCGCTTGTATATAAAAGCCAGCGAGTTCCAGTGTAGTTCAGACTACTACTGGAGCTCGCTGGTAGTAGGACCACATAAGCTGTATTTGATGCTAATAAAGTTATCTTCATTCGTATTCAGAATACTTGGCTTATTCTCTCTAGAGCATGTAGGCACTAGTTGCATTCAAAACCCACAAGTTTACTACACCGCTAATACTAAGTCTAATAGTAATACTAATAGTAATAGACTGATACTGATAGTGATAGTAAATGTAACAGTAATACTACTAATAGTAATACTAATAGTAATTATTTTTTAGGTATCACTGGTATCAGCGACCTTAAAGTTAAAATAATATTGCTATTACTATTAGTATTATATTACTATAAGTATAAGTATTAATATTAGTATTAGTATTTAGTTGTCAGTCAGTGTCCCTCACACTGTCACCGTTACAGGAAAACTAAGCCAGTGGATGTAATTCATTTTCAGTATTACTATTAGTAATACTATTAGTATTAGTATTTCTATTAATAACAGCAATACAGTAGTATTAATATGAATATTAAATCCAAATGTTAATCAGAGCGTTTTACTGAATGTGATGATTATAGTTTAATATCAATCGTAATTTTTCAAATTTAAGATACACCAAAAGGATAAACTTTAATTCAGGTTCATCCTGCAACAATGCCGTTACTGAAGCGACCCATAGAGCCGTCATCTATAACTAGAACTGTAGATGGAAACATTCCCAGCAGTATCAAAAATGAATTGGAATATGTTGCTAATAGCACTCAGGCGAATTTAATCAGGTAAGTACTGGCATAGTCATAGTGATAGTGGTGATTGTCATGATTAATATTGTTATTCTGATAGCAATCTGTCTATTTTAAACTTAGTGGTGTTAGTGCAATAGTATTTACGTTTAAAATTTAAGTAAAGTCTCAAAGGCAGTAAATCTATCACTAGGGTAAACAATCATTTGGACTAGAACGTAAGTTTGAAATTTTTTATGGTTAAAACTTTTGGATTTGTAAATCGACTCATTAACCAAAGGACTCTTAATCAAGATTTTAAGCCAGTTGTCAATAAATTCATTTTAATCTGCGGTGAGCAGTAGCCAGTATATAACTGCCCATTTGTGATTTTTATGTTTTGCTATTACTTACACTCACGGTCAGTATGTGTTCATAGACAGCGAGTGTTGTTACTGTAGTGTGAGTTATCTAGTGAAAGTTTTAAGTTTCAACCTCTTGATATGACAAAAGTTGCATCCACTTAGGTTAATGAGATATTGCACATTTTGATGAGCTGTAGCTTACTTTTTGGCTCAAAATTTGCTGCCTACAGCTAAATTTCATGTTTTTATTTACAGACAGTTGAGTAGTCTGAGTCACTATGCTGAAGATATGTTCAGGGAGCTCTTTGAGGAGGCCACGTCAATCTATGAGAGAACGTGTAACCTGAATAATAAAGTTGACATGCTGAAGGACTCTGTGCAGCAGTTTGATCCTAACCAAGTTGTAGGTACGTTGAATGCTATTGGCTATTACAGTCAGCCAATCAGTGTCTCAGTGTTCATTATGTTTTCTTTCAGTACAAATAGTTATTGTATGGGAGTAATTTATTGTAATTTTCTCACAACTAATATTTTATGGTACATCATGGCTGCCGCTGCCGTTTCTATGGATTTTATTCTCATTTATTCAGTGAAGTTGACTGACATCACCAAGCGAAAGCCCTACAAGTCTGAGTATCACACTGATCAGCAAATCTGCACCAAGTCAACTATGCCGAGAAGTTTAGCACAAATGTATAGTCAGTGTCCGAAGGTGCCCCAACTGTACAAGTTTGATCAGTTCAGGTTTGTAGGCTATATATATGCTTTTTCTTTCCCAAATAAGATGTTTTTGGTTACATAATAGCATGTTTCTTGCTCTATGAATAAAAACAGGCTAGTACACTAACAAGAAGCCTTGTTTGCCGCTATACTACTTGTTATTTAATTTTTATTGCTATTACACACCTCTCATTTAATATAGAATTGTTTTTATTCTGTGTCCTGTTTGTAATGAACATGTAATCTGCTGTAGCAAACATGTATGAAACTGTGACTGAGCAGGGAAACATCACATTTGTTAGACAACTCCAAATTAATTTATTCAAGTTTTAATAACCGAAAAATTGTTGATCAGTTTTCACAATTTATATTGTATAGAACTGCATATGTTTCAGCAGAAGTCTAGATGTTTAATTTCATTCATTGCTTCTACGGATATAAATATATATATTACATATGATATAGAGTGCTATAGTGGAGTAAAATGGCTGATATTTTAGAGATGACGGGAAGTCTAGCATCACGCTGTACACTAACCCCAACTACTTCGTGCAGCTGTGGGTTGAATCCTTGCAGAAGAATGTCTCCGAGACTTCCAAGAAACATGATGGAAAGAAAGTGAGACGGGTTAGTGTCCCTTTGTTATGTAATATCTGGTAGTAAAGTTATATGCGAGTAGTTACTTGATACAGTAATGTTGATCTAGAATTATCTTCTCCTTGACAAATCTCTGCTGACCTAGTTTTAATGTTATCTTTGACCGGAATGCATACAAGCAAAGCTTCTATCACACTAACAGTTCCTGTATAGTATAAATGCATACTGTAGTATATGTATAGTACTACATATAAGCAAAGTTATCTTATTTTAATGAAAACTGAAAAAATCATTACAATTACAAATTCCTTTGATACAGTTGAAGTTTGAAATATAAATTGTGAACTTACTGGGGCATTCATCCCTCGCTCCCTAATTGATAACTCTTTATCGTAGACCTCAAGGCAGTTTGAATGGAGGTTGTTTTTGCTGTGAAATATTTCTAAAACTGTTTACTTTTTTGTATATAAAAGTGAGCATATTTCAGATTGAATGCCATGATTCATGTTGCAGGACTATATTGGCAGCATGCAGGTATATAGAGTTAACTGTGTTTATTTCAACTTCTTTTATACCATATATTTGTGTTTGGACTCACTTTTTTGTGCTATGAGTAGCCTTCCGTTTGCAGTTCTGCCGCAGCAAGATTGTTTGGAGTAATTCCGCCTTCGTTACTCTTGATATTATTTTAAGTATGGTGAATGCTATTACTTTATGATTTGCATGACCTCAGTTGATGACATCACATACTATTTCTTTGCACACGGATATTGTGTTAGTATTATGCTAGGTTATCTGCTAGCTGTTTGGTTGTGTATTGCTATGAGAGGAAATTCGTCTTTTTTGCTACCACACTAAGAGTTCCTGTATAGTATAAATTTATACTGTAGTATAAGTATAGTATTACATAGTACAGTATGTGTAGTGTAGTGCAGTATAGTATACAGTATAGTGCTCATAGCTGTGTATATGTGTAGTCTAGTATAAAATGTGTAGTATAGTATGGTATTATATAGTTTGTGTAGTATAGTAAACATAGTATACTATAGTGTAGTGTAGTATATAGTGTAGTATATGGTATAGTATAGTGTAGTATATAGTATAGTATATAGTATAGTATATAGTATAGTATATAGTATAGTATATAGTATAGTATATAGTATAGTATATAGTATAGTATATAGTATAGTATATAGTATAATACATGTAGCTATATATAAACATATCATCTTCTTGTCTAGATGTCCCGCCGATACGCCAGCCTCTCACTCGGCCATCAGGTTATATTTCCTTTAGATTTATCCCCCTTTGTGCCACATCTTTGTTAACTCAGACCACAAAGACTTTGTCAGTCCCTCATCTTGTGCTACAGTGTATTACTAACACACACCAGTGTCTTCTCCCATATTGTTATAATCAGACCCTCAGTGTCATCAATATGGAAACATGATAGATACGTCTCAAAATTATTTAATAGTTAAATTAATTTTAAATTATGAGACTACTAAATGTTACTAGCCTGACAATGACTTCCCAACAGCCATTTGGTTTCAAATCAAAGTTATGGGTTTAAAGACAGTTGGAAGAATGGTGTTGGTTTTTAAGAACTCTGTGCTGTGTTGTTGGTTTCTCCAAATACTCACTTGTGTTTAGTGTTTGCTGATGGAGTTCATTGCCATGACTGCTATGGATGAGGTGCCGTGATTCAATTTATTTACAGATTGACTGAATATAACTGGAGTAGCTATTAACTGCTGCAGTCTTAAAACTCGTATAAAATTGAATGCAATTTATTCTTCACCAAAATATTTTGGTTTTGTGCCTCTTCCTTGAACTCGAACAACTCTACATTGTTTATATAGATTTGAATTAAAGTTGGGGGGGTAGCATGTGACACCCTCAAAGGCCAGTGTGACCCGGTATACTAGTACTACTCTGTTTATTAGGATAACATCAAATAGCTGCACATGAAATCACTTGATGTGTGTTACTTACTTCGCAGTCAGATCACTAGAATCTATTCTTGTAATACTAATATATATGCTTCTTAGTTGCTACTCTATTCTAGTCTTCATTCAGTCTTCCTCACATTTTCAGAGTTCCCGTCCAGCTTTAGTGATGTTAGAGATATAAATAGAAGATAGTGTTTAGCTTCCACTTAATTTTATTTCCTTTTCTCAGCGTCCATCTAAAAGGGGAGGTAAGAAAGAGCTGGGCGAGGTCAAGAATCGGTCAGAAAAGTTTGCTGACATGGCAAGAGGTCAAGAGTTCATTCCGGCAAGACCAAAAGAAGCCCCGCCAAAGGCTGTAAGTAGTTAGTATAACACTGTCAGTGTGATAGGGAGTATAGTACTAAGTGTAGTAGTCTAAGTATAGTACTAAGTGTAGTAGTCTAAGTATAGTACTAAGTGTAGTAGTCTAAGTATAGTACTAAGTGTAGTAGTCAGTAGTCAGTGAAGTAGTCTAAGTATGGTAGTCACATTATAGTAGTCCGTGTAGTACTGAATGTAGTAATCAGTATGTAATCAGTGTAGTACCGAATGTAGTAGTCAGTGTAGTAGTAATTAAAGTTAAGTTGTTAATGGTACCCTGTTGATACTTTGTGTAGACTCCAGGGGACCCCAGGTCTTCCCAGGCACACAATGGACATCAATCCCGTCAGTACAGGGAATCAGCCACAGGTGGGTTCAGGTCAATACATACTCTCCCACAGACGTTTGACTTTTTTATTTGTTTGTTATGCATTTTTTTTTACCTTCATGTTCATCTCTATAATCTTTATGAATTGAAGAGTGTCCATGTAAGAGTTCTGTCTATTGGCTGGTGTCTGTCTATTGGCTGGTGTCTGTCTATTGGCTGGTGAATGTTGTAGGTGCAGCTCCTTACCAGCCTCCTCCTCCAGCACCACCAGCACCGGCTCAGCAGGGTGTGTCGGCTCACCGGGAGTACCAGGAGATGATATATGACAGCTACACACCTGATCCCCGTCACTCAGCATCACAGCAGTTGCCTCCCCCTAACATGGTGCCCAGTGTAAGTCAGTGTACTGTAGTATAGTGTTAGAGTTATCTTTCCTAGCATGGTGCCCAGTGTAAGTCAGTGTACTGTAGTATAGTGTTAGAGTTATCTTTCCTAGCATGGTGTACAGTGTAAGTCAGTGTACTGTAGTATAGTGTTAGAGTTATCTTTCCTAGCATGGTGCCCAGTGTAAGTCAGTGTACTGTAGTATAGTGTTAGAGTTATCTTTCCTAGCATGGTGTAATGTGTAAGTCAGGGTACTGTAGTATAGTGTTAGAGTTATCTTTCCTAGCATGGTGCCCAGTGTAAGTCAGTGTACTGTAGTATAGTGTTAGAGTTATCTTTCCTAGCATGGTGTACAGTGTAAGTCAGTGTACTGTAGTATAGTGTTAGAGTTATCTTTCCTAGCATGGTGTACAGTGTAAGTCAGTGTACTGTAGTATAGTGTTAGAGTTATCTTTCCTAGCATGGTGCCCAGTGTAAGTCAGTGTACTGTAGTATAGTGTTAGAGTTATCTTTCCTAGCATGGTGCCCAGTGTAAGTCAGTGTACTGTAGTATAGTGTTAGAGTTATCTTCCCTAGCATGGTGCCCAGTGTAAGTCAGGGTACTGTAGTATGTAGACATGTCTATAGTTGTACTGAGTTATATGGTGCCATAAACTTTGTTTGGTCTCAACTCCTATAATTATTATCATTTTTCGTAAATATTTGAGACAATGAATGTTAAACCATTGTAGTCTGTAGGGTTCAAGGTCGTTGTCTATTAGCATCAGTAGCAATAGATGTTATCATGTCTTGTAGCATTCGAACTCCTCCCAGCTGTCTCGTGCCAGCACTGCTTCCAACTCCTCTCCAGGGATGTCTAGGATGGGGGTGCCTCCCCCACCGCCCCCTCCGCCTCCCGTGGACCACTTCAGCCAAGGGTTACCACCTCCACCTTCACCTCCAGGACAACACGGTTAGCACTCTGTGATGTCATCTGTTTGACTTTCCTCAACATGTTTCAGCTTTTTGTAGAGTTAAACCCAGTTGGCCATGGCATGCTTTCTGTCGTCTAAACTCGTTGCAAGTAATTTGCCTGATTTTCTGCTGCTCAAGCTAAATGAAGATTAAATTAAGTTGAGAAATGAGACGGTGTTTTGTAGATGACTATTTGTATTTCTCTGGTAATATTCCCCTTGTTGTGTTGTGACATTGTTACTTTGTTGTGACAATGTTATGTTGTGACATTGTTGTGACATTGTGAGATGATGTTAGCATGCTGGATTGATTGACAGTGAGTGAGAGTTATGTTCTCGTGTTCCTCTCCATCTCGGTGACAAGAACTCACTGTGTATTGATGTTATAATATGTATAACTATTGTGTGAATGTTGTCTGTTTGACTATTGAGTCACTGTGTTACCTGTTTACCCTTATTCACATGTTCAGCATTACATCACATATATATTTAGTAGTTGTGTTAGCAAATCTATTAGAAAGAGTCACTTAGATTAGAATTAGTTCCTCCTCTGTTCACGGGAACATGCGGGAGGAGAGCTGGACCTAAGGTACCCGCTCTCTCACACTAGCAGTCTTCAGGCTATAGATCGTACAGTTCTACAGTCACTTGTTACCTGTATACTCTCTACCTGAGTGACTTGTTACCTGTATACTCTCTACCTGAGTGACTTGTAGCTGAAGTTCTCAATATTGTTGTAGATATGGGGATTGTTCCTCCACCACCTGACATGTCTCAGAGTATTGACTCTATCAGGCCGGCGTCTCCGCCCCCTCCTATGATGACGAGTCAGACGGTGATTCCTTCAGTAGTACCGCCTCCTCCACCCCCTCCCGGCTCCCAGTTTCCCCCTCAGAAGCAGCCACCCCTGTATGTCTACTCGTCTGACTGTAGTCTGAGTGCTGAACTATAACATTCCTGATGTATCGTTCTCAGTGCATACTAATCTCTACATCGTAGCCACACAGTTGTTGTGTTCCTCTCTTGTAGATCTGCTGGAGGTCCACCCCCTCCCCCTCCACCCCCACCGCCTCCCCCAATGTCGACAGAAGGACTAGGGCTGCCACCGCCGCCGCCCCCACCACCCGCACCGTCTGCAGTTGAATCCACTACTAACAACTCACCCAATGCTCAGGCGTTGCAGCAGGCAGCCAGCTCTCTGAAGAGCACCCAGCACATACCCAAACCTGAGCCGGTGAAGGATGAGCGGAGCGATCTGTTAGCTCAGATTAGACTAGGTACTCCTACTAACAGTTACTAGTACTCTTACTAACAGTCACTAGTACTCTCACTATCAGTTACTAGTACTCTCACTATCAGTCATTAGTACTCTCACTATCAGTTACTAGTACTCTCACTAACAGTTACTAGTACTCTCACTATCAGTCACTAGTACTCTCACTATCAGTCACTAGTACTCTTATCAGTCACTAGTACTCTTATTATCAGTCACTAGTACTCTCACTATCAGTTACTAGTACTCTCACTATCAGTTACAGTCATTAGTACTTACAGTCATTAGTACTCTCACTAACAGTCATTAGTACTCTCACTAACAGTCACTAGTACTCTCACTATCAGTTACTAGCAACATATAATATACTATATACTCTACTCTATACTCTGCAGGTATCCAGTTACGAGGCGCTGAAGAAAGAAAGAACCAGAATACAGCAACTATTGATAGCAAAAAGGTGACCTTTTCGTGTCATTACACTTACACTCTGACCTAGTAACATGCCATTACACTTACACTGCGACCTTTCTGTGTCGTTACACGTACACTGTGACCTAGTAACATGTCATTACACTTACACTGTGACCTTTCTATGTCGTTACACTTACACTGTGACCTAGTAACATGTCGTTACACTTACACTGTGACCTAGTAACATGTCGTTACACTTACACTGTGACCTAGTAGATACTATATTATATTATATATAATATGTTATGTTAGTGTAAGTTGCTATATTATGTTACACTATCATGTATATTCCACACTCTATCATGTATATTCTACACTCTATATCATATATTCTATCGTGCAGCTGCTAGGTGGTACGTTTGACGTGCAGTCTATTATGGACAAAGTGCAGGAGATGAGAAGACACATGGAGAACAGTGACTCGGAGTCGGACTATGAAGATGATTGGGATGAAGATGATTACTATTCCTGAGCCCCTCCCCCCCCCCCCCCCCATTACACTCCCCAACTCACCCCCTAACTCAACTACACTCACATTGCTACATTCACAACATATTAATAGTTGGATAAGATTTGTCCCCTCTACAATAGTTTGTAACTTGGAGCTGAAAGAGTAATGTATGCAGCTCAACGTGCCGTATGCTAAGGGCCAATACAAGGCGCCAGTGGAGTTCTACAATGTTATAAATTCAGAAGGCCCATTGGCCCAGCTATTTATGTTCACTTAACAATGATGGCTGATGTGCCATTTTAGTTACTACTGATTACAAATACTTTTATAACTGTTGGTTAAATACATGTTTTGGTCTAATGCCTATTTTCTATTATTTTACTCATAATGTAGCAGTTTCATCTGCTGTTGACAGTGTTTTGTTATACGCTACAGTTGTTAAATTTCTAAGAGCTTCCTCGGTTTTTAGTTTCAGAATGAAATATTGTCATTTACTAGAAAATTTATAACCTTATTTAATTGTTATAATTCATATATGTCTTGATATACTTTACTAGTGAATTAGTGTATGTTATAATAGAGTTATATAATATACTTCAGAAATTTTACTTTATTTAATAAAAATTAATATTAATAGTTACACAGCTCAATGATGCAATGCAGTGGGTCAACTGGCAAGCAGTAAGCCTGAGTGCCATAAATATATTCAGTGTGACCCAGGGGAGGGGGGCTATCAGCACCCACACTGTTGTGTGTATTCGCATGCATTAAAAAAATAAAATTGTTCTTGATGCTTTTTCATACTTTTAATCTTACAGTTAGCTACAATAATAGATTATTGAATTCCATGATACTCTGAATGTGTAGTTAGTGTGAAGCAGGTAGAAAAGCCTATCAACTAAACAATACTTTCGTCTGGCAGCAGAAGGACCGTCTGGCTACTGGTCTGTTGCCATGGAAACTACATATCAGTAGTTGGTGATGGGGAGGTCCAAATTACTCCACCTGTTGTATAATATTCTCCAAACCCTAAAAAAACAATTCAATTTATTCAGCAGACATTACAAAATTTCTGTGAATATTTATTAGAAATAGAGTTTCTATATATATTATAAATGCTCAAAGTGATAGATAATAGATCAATAAGATATCAATAAAATATCTATTTCAACACGCTCTTTGATTTATATATGCTATATGGAGATTCAAGATTTTCATCAATTATAATTTATAGTCTCCTATTCATTGACCCATTTATTTCATATCCTGTTCAGAAATCACATATATGCTAATGTGACTATCAGCTAAAATAACAAATATTTTAAACAAAATTCACATTCATTCAATTTTAATATCTATTTTTAGAGTAAGTCACAGTCTTTGGAAACAAAGGCTAATTTATCATTAAGATCTGTTGGACCACAGGCTTCTACTGTGGCAGCCATTTAAATTATCCATCAGTTAACATATAATATGACATATAACTTATTAAACAACAACATAAAAGGACTTAGGCTGATGCATAAGAATATTATATAATTTAATACATTACAATAATATATACCATATAATATCATAACACAACCTAAGACATTGCAGGCTGGTGTGGGTATTACATACCGATAGCCCGTGGTCATATTGGTGATCTCTTTCATACTCTATCATAGATGCTGGTCTAAAGTTTACTATTAAAGCCCTTCTACAGCTGTTTGACTTGTTTCCTCTAGTGTAGTGCAATGTCCTTCCATGATGCCCAGTACAGCCACCAGCTGGCAGAGGTTCAGGCCTTCCTTCATCCTACCAACAGGTCCACCTTATAGCCCAATATCGGGAGTGCTTTTTGTTATATTATATTACATTATTTGTATTTTATTTGAGCTGTATGTTGCTGTGAGGTATGCATGTTGAAAGAAGGGGGGGGAACTCCAATTGACCTTGAGCTATGTATATATTGTTACAAATGTATAACAATTCATTAATATTTGCTTTAAAATGTTCATCTATAAAGCTGTGTTAATAGTACTTTGTACAAACAACTTTGAGTTGGGTTGCCAATATTACAATGCAACATCTCCAATATTACAACGCAACATCTCCAATATTACAACATTCTATCACCAATGTACAGTAAATTCACCTCTGAGCATTCACACTGGTTGATATGATGGCCATCTTTAACTTTCCAATGCCTCCTTAACGGCTGCAGATGAGAGCCGGGCACAAACCACATGCACCCGTTGTCAACATTAACATCCTGCAGGGCCACCCAGAAGGATACAGCTCTCTTATCTGACATGTCCAGCCAATAGGATTCATCTTGGTGCCATGGTGTCTCTACATCACTTCCTGGGGGCTGGAAACATACGACTGGTAATATACAGTCTTGGCTAAACATACAATGTTATAGATGAAATATGTAGGAGGGCAGTTGTGTTCTACTGGTTAGAGCAATGGCCTATGAAATGGGTTGGAGCCATTGCTGATGTCAGGAAATGGGTTGGAACCCCAGCAGAGCCATTGGTGATGTCAGGAAGAGTATCAGTGCTTCATGTCACGAGAATGGTGGAAGGAAAAGTCCTTATCCATCGAGAAACCTCTCACTATCAGGGTTTTCCTAGACTCCAAACAAGCATGAGCTTTATATATAATATGTAAGTTATGCAGGAGTAATAAGAAGTAATAAGTGCAATATATTGCCATGAGCAGTATTGAAGAGGTAGATCTTTCATAGATTATATAAATTAATTCAATTTATAATTTGATGTTGAAACTAAATTCTACAAGAAAACAGAGTTCACTTTCCTTTAATCTGAAGAGATACCTATAAAACTCAATAAATTATTTTTGAGAGCTAAAGGAGACAGTCTGTAATTAGTCCTGTAATAAGAGCATCTAGCACACGACCTTCACCTTTGAAATCATCATATCAAAGTCAAAATTCATGTCTTCACCGAGAACACTTTGGGCTAATAGCTCCAGTTTTCTATAAAGCGTGCTCTGTCTGAGTTCAGGGGCGTAGTGACTGGGCCACATTATTTGAGTTATGTTTTCCTTCCCTTCTGTAACTCCCACTAAACATGATAAATTAATAATAATTTATTTCTGTCATCTTTTCCTCAATCACCTGAAGTAGAAATTAATTTTCAGTGATAGTGGCTATAAAACAATTTTGCAATCCTGCAATTTACTGCTTTCCCAGGGTAGCCAGTGAAGAATGTTTATGTCATAACAAAACAAATGCATCAACCTTTAGCCTCTTAAACTGTACGAATGGAATTTTACATAGCAACTACATGTAGTTGCCTAGTTAGCTTTTTACTAGTAATCATGCAAGATTTACATAAGCATCCCAAAATAGTTTGCCAAAAATATATACAGGTTGTGCATTGAGTTAGTTAAAACTTGAACTTTGAGCCATATACAATGGTAGACTATAAAATAATAATATTATACTATTCCTACTATCCTATTAGACTTTAAAGCTTGAAACATACATGTAGTAACTTACACTTTTAGGGCAATAAAATCATTAGAGTTGAGAAAATGATACTAATATTAATTATATAGTTACCATGAGAACCAAGGTCATGTCTGTGGACTGAGGTATCAATTTCTCCAGAGAGAAGTTTGTCATACAGACTCGCGTATCTCTTTACACATTGTTCACTGATTATCTCCTCCATCTTCTGCAACACAGAGCAAACTGCAGCATGCAGACAAAATCGGAAAATAAAATTTTGTAAAATAAATACATTTCAAACTTGTAAGTTTCAAAGTAAAAGCTCACAACACAAATTAAGTAAGCATCTGCAGCCAAACTAGCAGCATCACTTGATATCTAATGATATAATTATTACATGTGATCATGTGGCCATTTGGTCATGTGACTATTTCATCATGTGACTCTGTGACCATCTGACCAGGTGACTGCAGGTATTCTGCCACTATACAAACACTTGGCAGTTTTGTAATTTGGTTTGCTTACAGTATATATAATGTGATTTTCAATTTACAAATTCATTTTTAAACTGAAATAAAGAGAATAATATATATATATATATATATATATATATATATATATATATATATATATATATATATATATATATATATATAATCTTGCTTAATTCTTAATTCAACTTTTTAGACTAACCAAATATCCCTGCTTGTTGAAAATTTCCTTTGCTGCTGCAATGTCCAGAGAGTTGAGCCACTCATCTAAAACATCTTTTTCTATAGCCAAGCTCTTGTCAGCCATTTTTATCTTTTAGTAATCTGAAAAACTGCCCATATTACAAGGAAAGCCCACATTGACAATTCATGCACAGAGAATCAAAAATAGCTGCGAGTAAAGGTGCTATATTAGTATGAGTAAATCTGCAAGGGTTAATATGAATTATATATTTTTCTGAATTGGATGTTGTATAATATGCAATTTCAAGCATTTAATGAGAAATGAAATTCTAATGGAGTTAAATAAATAATTTAATTACAATATTGTTTTGCACAATGAGCAGATTGTTATATATTCCAGTTTGTAATAGCCCGTATTAAAAAACAGCATATAACAGCTATTTCGAAAGATACTTCTAAATTTAGCTTCCGAAAACTTATTTTGAAGCCTACCTGTTGCTAAGTGTGCAATGGTATATAGACTTGGTTGATGATTCACTTCTGACATAAATTGTGCAAAGCATACAATACGTATTAGCTACCAGCTTTGAGGCTTGAGCATAGTATTGTAAATTATTATACATGCAATACGTTGCATCTGTTGCGAGATTTATCAACCCCTTGCGATATTATATAAAATTCATCGTGCCCACAAGCACGTGCTTCTGTTTACAAACGTGAATATCCGGTAAATTCTTGTACGGGCGGTTGTAGGCAAATATACCGCAATGGTTGTAGGTAAACGCGAAAAATATCTTATGACCCATATTCTTTGCGCAAGCGCAAATATATCTTGCGTTATTGGTAGATGTTTACATTATTTGCTAAGCTTCAGACTTAATGACTAATCCATGTACTGTGGACGCGCTGCATAAGTTGAACTGATATTTATATTAATTCTAGCAACGCATACTAATATGTAGACGTTTTTCAGCATATCATATACGCGCTAACACGTCAACATTGAATAGCAATAAGTTTATCGTAGAAGCAGAAGATTATATTACTGTTGCCGTTGGTGAGTTACACAAGTCACAACTTCAGCTTGAATCAAAACTACAACAAGTACTACTACTAGTACTAGCTGGGCGCTACGGGAACTTCTACTTCTAGTACTAGACGCAGTAACTACAGCTACTTATCTTCATACTCATGCTGATGCTGCCACTGGCAACTGGAATAATAATTATAATAGCTGTCTCCACCTGATAATTATCCAACACAATACTGAGTACAGATACTCATACTGATACTGATAGTGATAGTCATACTCATACTGTTAGTGTTACACTTACTGTTAGTGTTAGACTTGTCACTTGGGGGTACTGACACTGACTACTTCTAGTTCTACTAGTACTACTACTACTCAACTACTAGTAGTAAACTGAAAATACTACTAGAGTTAGACTCAGTACTAGTAGTACCTTGATAAGCCATAAGGATCATCATTGGGCTTTTAACAATCGAATTTATATTGAATATCAGCTAAATAACTTAGCCATCAACTGCGAAATTAAAAGTTGACTTTGAATAAATTTTAAACTTAACGCTAGGTTTCTAATAGAAAATAGAAATACACAATTGGATCCGCTTAGTCTTACAGTTACAGCCCCCAACTTGTACTTAAAGTTAATACGAGAATTCAGCAGGTAATGACATTAACATATACTTATAATATTGGTATAAGTATAATTTATACCTTATGGTAGTACTAGTAATACTATAGACATAGTAATGTTAATACATGCAGGTACTCTTATCTCTTAGTAACTCGTCTTATTTTTAGTAATGTAAATATTTTTGTACTCAACCATAGTGATAGTGCATATTTATCATTTGATGGTAATGCTGCCTAATCTTATTTTAAGTCCTAAGAGTAAGAGTATCAGTAGGTAAGTCTAGGTTACAACATTTGATTTAATAAAATTTTAGTTTATAATTATACAATTGCAATTACAACAACCGTAACAAGTAAACAACTATGATTATTGTCACTCGGTTTCTCATTGCTACATTTAATGTTGATGTTATGGTTGGTTTAGTTATTAGCTTTTTATTGTTTAACTAAGTCTAGACCTTAGTGCAATACTAATAGTAATAGTAATACTAGTTCTTAACCTAAACTTAAAGTAATGCTAATAATAATATAGATAGTATTCTTTATTACTTTTATAATACTTTCTCTTAGGAATAAGTTTAATTTAGAATTTTGAAATGTTATAAAAATAAAATACTTATACTGGTGTAGTTTTAGCAAATGTAATAGTTTTAGTCATAATTATTATTCATAGAGGTAACAAATTTGAGAAGTTCGTCTTTTTTATGCTCGCAGCTATTCCACTTTTCAACTAGTTTAAAAGATGGTGTTTTTGAACCAGTACTCAAAGTAGCTCTAAAGGCATTCAAATTATTTTTATTTTTCCTGAAGGACAGTATTATACCTATAGTATTACAGTATGAAGTAATACAGTATTGTACTTTGAAGTTATACAGTATAAAGTAATACAGCTTCACATTATAAAGTATTACAGTATAAATTAATGCATTATTGGAAGTTTATTTTGCTGCCTAATGCACAATCCTATAGCATATTGATTTTTTTATGTTTTACACAATATTAATCGACATGTTGTTAGTTTTGCCAAAGGAAAATGGTAGTTTAGTTCACATTTTATGTTTATTATTCCGGTAGTTTCTGTAGAAATTGTGAGTACTTATTTATACCCACCACCTGCTCATTCATCACATGCATCTACTGAATTATTCTCTGCGTAGGTAGCACCACTTTCTTTGCCTAATCGTGAAATGAATGGTCAGGAACACGTAACATCAACGCAAATGGATATTAAACCAGACCCAATGCAGCTGCAACAAGCCCACGACAACATGATGAATGTGATGCAGGCACAACAGCAGCTGCCCCCAGGCTATCACTTTGGCTACGGTGGCATGTCCCCCATCATGCAGAGTCCTCACTCAAGCCTAGGTTCTCCTCAAGCTAGCCTCGGTTCTCCAGGTGCGTTTCAATTCTGGCTGGTTGTTTTAGGTTGCAGCTGTTCATTTTAAGATGTATAAATGCTATTTTAAGTGGCAAATTGTCTCCTTCTGGTAGGAATCAAACCTGACAGAAATATTGAAATGGAGAGTTTGTTTGGGTGACTTTCCTAAAATATGTCGGAGGTCAAAGGTCATTCTCATTGCTAGAGGCAAGAAAGTAGTGGAAAATTTTCAAATCAAATTTGTTGTTTTTGAAAAATAGTGTAGAAATAGAATGTCTCGGACTTGACATTTTTGTTTTGAGTTTCACGAAAATCATTTACTATTCAAGTGTTTTTGATATTGGTGGAATTGTGTTCTCAGTCCTTGTGCTGTAACAAAAGTCGCAGAATATAGCAGCACTAAATACCACTAGGTATTCTACTAGCCCTGTACAAGTGTACTGTGGGTACAGGGTAAGACGTGGAAACATCACGTACCTTATAGTACTGTTTTGTACAGGTACTAATCCTCCTGTATACCTGTTTATACGTTATTATTTTCTCCTCACCATATATCTGTTCCTTCTTAGAAACAATAAGACCTACGAAACTGCTACGCAGCTTAGCAAGCTGACGCTAATCAAATCTCTCTTGTAGGCATGTATCATAACATGGACAGTCCTTTGTCCTCTCCGCACAGCACAACGAGCTCTACAGGCAGCATACCAAGCAAACATGTGTGTCAGATCTGTGGAGATCGAGCAAGTGGCAAACATTACGGAGTGTATAGGTAGGTCCTCCCCCATGTGACTTGGAGTAAGATTTTACCTCCATATATGGCTAATGGTGCTCTGTGCAGTAGCTTAGGGCAGCTCACAAGACTCTCCAGTACACTTGCCATGCTGTATATATTTCCAGTATACTTGTTGGTATTAAGTGACAGCCCTAGCTGTGGAGCTAGCAGCAGGGTGTTGCTCTCAATGTATTAATAGCGTGTAAACTTGTGTGTGTAGCTGCGAGGGATGTAAAGGATTCTTCAAAAGAACTGTTCGTAAAGACCTGACGTATGCGTGTCGAGATGAGAAATGTTGTGTGATAGACAAACGACAGCGTAACCGATGTCAGTACTGCCGGTATATGAAGTGTCTGGCCCAGGGCATGAACCGAGATGGTATGTATTGCGTTACGAGACCAGTTTCTGCGCCTAGTGTGTTGTGTAAGCAGCAGTATTCTGCTGTTGGTAGTTAGTCTATGTACCAGCAACTAACTGCTCTCTATAGTTCAAGATAAACAGCTAGCCGGTTGCTGAATGATGATTCATTGACTCACAGGCTATACCCTTCCCAAGGAAGGGGGCTGTGGTGGATTACTCTGGAGATTATGTCATTAACAATACGGTTTTCATTAATATTTTTCTCAAATTTACATAATTTGCTGGTTATTCTACTACTTTCAATCAAATGGCTCCACTTTCTGTCTCTATTTGTTCCATTCACCTGCTCTACTTACCTGTTCTACTTACCTGTTCTACTTACTGCTCTACTTACTACTCTACTTACCTTCTCTACTTACCTACTCTACTTACCTACTCTACTTACCTGCTCTACTTACCTACTCTACTTACCTACTCTACTTACCTGTTCCATTTACCTGCTTCACTTATCTATATACACTAACACAGTAAAAACTAATCTGTTTCAATTTCAACTTTTTGCTACTTGAAGTTGTCATATTAAACATCAGTTTCCTATTAAATTAGTAATTCATACATGAGCTAAACACCCATCAATTCCTAATCAATTATCCCAAATTTCTTTTCCTTTGAGTTATCTAACCAGGAAGTAACTTGTATATCTTCCACACCTTTGAACACCAGCAATCCTTCTATCTAGAGTGAGAGAAAGAGTCTGAAATATAGTGTTCTTCCATAACGTGTTATAAATATTGGATTTCTTTTGTGCTCCAGTTGTGGATGAATGGAAATAGAATGTTTTGCATTTCCAGAGTTTGTTTACCCTCGTAGTATATGGAGTACTTCAGTATAACTCCCAGTTCACATGCCTCTACTTATGAATCACGTATCATGTATACTTACATACACGTATGAACAGCCTGGGGCAGATAACAATATAAATTAGGGATTGATGTTGACATTGTAGTTTGTTATGTGTTGACAAGGTTGTTTTTTAAAGTTAGATAAGTGACTTGTTTATACCATGAATTAAGGAGGCATGAACTGAACTATACTGCTACTCCTAGTGTTGTGTACAGGCTGAGCAGTGGGATACATGACTTAGCATAGTAACTGCTGGCATTCACCATCATTTGTTACTAAGGGGTGTGCTTGTAGTGAGTTCACTGTCCACCAGGTGGACTGATTGTCATATTGTCTATTTGATGTATGCATATGTATATATATTATATATATACATATTATGTTTTATATAATATATATAATATGATGTGTGTATAATAACATTATATATATCATCAGCGGTGCTGATAATATATATATATAATATTATTATACACACATCATATAAATATATAAATATGATATATATATTTTATTTTATATTGTATCATTATTAAATTACCAGCGGTACTGAGCAGCACTGACAGACGGAACACAGCTGACACGAAGAACAATGAACCAGAGTCAACATACAATGAAGACATGCCGGTAGATAAGCTGCTAGAGGCGGAGATGGCGGTGGAGCCCAGCAACTCTCAGTACGTCGACAGCAGCGTAAGTCAGCGTCTGTGTCAGTCAGCCTCTTGTGTCATCTGGTGATGTCATACAGCTGCTGTAAACAGTGTGCTGCCGAGTGACGCCTGACATTGTGTTGTAGAAAGACGCTGTCGCCAACATCTGTCAGGCTGCCGACAAGCAACTCTTCACTCTTGTCGAGTGGGCCAAGCGGATTCCTCACTTTCAGGAGCTGCCGATAGAGGACCAGGTTATACTTCTCCGCTCAGGTAAGTCTGTAGAGCTGCCGATAGAGGACCAGGTTATACTTCTCCGCTCAGGTAAGTCTGTAGAGCTGCCAATAGAGGACCAGGTTATACTTCTCCGCTCAGGTAAGTCTGTAGAGCTGCCGATAGAGGACCAGGTTATACTTCTCCGCTCAGGTAATTCTGTAGAGCTGCCGATAGAGGACCAGGTTATACTTCTCCGCTCAGGTACATCTAGTCGACACGCTGCTGCCGCTGTTTGTGTGGTTGACTCACCACTCTGTGACCGTGTAACCGCTTGTCACTTGTTTTTCTGCATGCACTAAGAGCATCTCTGGGGCATATCCAGATTTGTTGACCAGGTTGTTTTGTTCCATTCCACCAGCTCAGTGAGTAACAATAGTTGTTGTGTTGTTGTCTTCCATCTAATAGGGCATAACATAAACACTTTCCTATTCAGTCAGATCTACTATATGTTATATGAAGTTTATATAACTATGAATTCATAGCTCCTTGTGGATGAGATGCACTACTTGCTTTCTCTTGTAAATACTCTCCGCTCTGGGTTAAACCAGGACAGTTATTTAGGTCAGGGTCGTTGGATAATTACACGAATTTTTAACACAACATTTTTCGACTATTACACACAGCCTTGTTATTCGTGTTAAATGGTATCGAAATACCATCATACAGTTTACATGGCCATCCAGTCATTGCTGGTTGCTATTTTCACTTTCTAATATTAGAGATGGTACAAGTCATCAATATTGTATTTATTATATCACCATTAATATACACATTCCTGTATTATATCACATTCCTGTATTATACATAAGCCTGTACCATCTTGTAGGCAAGTAGTGTTACCTCATGAGTACACATGTTCTATAAATTCACATCAGACCAGCAGTAAGTGCTGTTTCCTAGATGGTTCTCTGTTAATTGTTCTATGTAGACTGGCAGCACCAACTGTAGACTGGCAGCACCAACTGCAGACTGACAGCACTAACTGTAGACTAGTGTAATGAGTAGAGTTGCTGCCTTCAGCAAACTAATTAGCTTACCCTGAGGCTGTCGACACCAGCTGCCTGAACATCTCCACTCCCTTCACCAGAATCTCTTACAATACACCTCCAAAGCCTTCACTCAAGTCTCATTCTACTTGCAAATAAAATAGTGCTGCTTTCTGGTTATGTTAATCTTATTCTCAATCTGTACTGTGCTGAAGAGGGTCTCAATTCACTCCAATCACCTGGCGTGGAGTTGGAATATCATATTTATTCATTAGAACCTGTTGAGGGTACAAACTAGCTATACCCTGAGCTTATCACTGGCTACTGTTTTTTTATGATTGATTGAAATATTATTTTAATTGGATTTAAATGCAAATAGTTGGGAGATATTGCAATTCAAGGAGATATTAGTTATTGTGTTGGTATTATAAATCCATTATTATTTTATTCTTGATTTGTGAGTTATGGATATTAATTCATGTCAGGTGGGTTCGTATGCAAATGGCTACATTAAAAATCATTACGGGTTGCAATTAATTATTGTTTATGAGTTATGCAACTTTACAGGGTGTTCTCTCAGCCTTCCCAGCTTGTCTACCAGAAAATTGTCCCATGATTTAGGGTGTAGGTTGTCAGTTGTAGCTTTACGGAGGCTAGTGTGTACTGACTTGGCTGTACAACATAATAATAAACAACAATAACTTGAAGTAGAGATGATGTTGTCTCTTTAATATTGAAACATTTTACTCTCGAGATCGAGGAATTTTTTCATTGTGACTGTTGAATTACAGGCAAAATGCGTCAACCAAACTGCGTCATCTAACCTCTCCACACACTAATTGTCAACACACATGACTTGTGGAGTCACTCACCTTAGTGGATGTCACATACCTTTCCTGTCACGCTTGACACACTCTCATATTGATACACTGCTTGGTGTTTTTTGCTTGCATATTTTGGTGTTTTTATGTTTTCTTGTTTTTATGATGTTTTCTTGTTTCTAGGGTGGAATGAATTATTGATAGCCAGTTTCTCTCACAGATCCATGGCTGTTCAAGATGGTATACTCCTGGCCACAGGGCTGCATGTCCACAGGTAAGGTCTAATGACATCACACACTCACAGGTAAGGTCTTATGACATCACTCACTCACAGATAAGGTCTTATGACATCACACAGGTATACAACATACAACATGCTGGTAAGGACGACAGTGTACGCCTCAAACATTACGTAGGGCTACTATATTCTGTTCCTATTTTATTTGTATGATCTAGTAATAGTAATGAAGTTTAGTTGCTACCATAGCGATGATGTTGTCACATGACACATGCTGACTTCCTGTAGGAGTTCGGCTCACCAGGCAGGCGTAGGGACAATCTTCGACAGAGTGCTCACCGAGCTCGTCTCTAAGATGAGAGAGATGAAGATGGACAAAACAGAACTGGGAGCTCTCAAAGCCATCGTCTTGTTCAACCCAGGTGAGACTCCCTCCCTCCCTCCCTCCCTCCCTCCCTCCCTCCCTCCCTCCCTCCCTCCCTCCCTCCCCTTCTCCCTCCCTCCCCTTCTCTCTCTCTCCCTCTCTCTCTCTCCCTCCTCTCTCTCTCTCCCTCTCTCTCTCTCCCTCTCTCCCTCTCCCCCCTCTCCCTCTCCCTCTCCCTCTCCCTCTCTCTCTCTCCCTCTCTCTCTCTCCCTCTCTCTCTCTCCCTCTCTCTCTCTCTCTCTCTCTCTCTCTCTCTCTCTCTCTCTCTCTCTCTCTCTCTCTCTCTCTCTCTCTCTCTCTCTCTCTCTCTCTCTCTCTCTCTCTCTCTCTCTCTCTCTCTCTCTCTCTCTCTCTCTCTCTCTCTCTCTCTCTCTCTCTCTCTCTCTCTCTCTCTCTCTCTCTCTCTCTCTCTCTCTCTCTCTCTCTCTCTCTCTCTCTCTCTCTCTCAACCACCGAGTGTTGCATAAGTCACAGTTAGATAGGGTGTCTGACATACAGTTCATTTGGCAATGTGAGATACAATAAGAGTCCAGGGTATGCAGTAGCATCACCAGCTGGTCATCTGATTACCAGCATTTAACAACTGATGTGAAATGTGAGCCACATGGTTTCTCTTCCTTCTAATGAGGGTGGCTTTGCTTTACAGCTTAAAACGCATGTAATTATGGTTTTAGTCGGGTGGAACTTGTAGAAATGATTGTGTAAACTCTGATATAACACACTCCCAGGTTGACCAACATTCTAGACTGTAGATTTGCATATTGGAATATCATTTATTGCTAACTGTTGGATATCTTTTGGGCAACAATTTCCCTGTTATTTTGAGCGACGTGTAAGCGAGATCTGTGATAGGAAGAGACTTGTTAGTGGGGAATAACATGTTACATATCATCTGCTAAATCTTTACTATTGAGTTCTAGCTTTACCACTCTTCTCTCTGCGTATTACACTCCACCCAACATTGGATATGTTTGATAACCTTAGCACCTCATTACCAATATGTGTTGTTTTCAGTCTCACCACCATAACTGCCCCCCCCCTCTCAGTGGCCATAGTGGTGCTCACCTCTACTATACATTCTGATAACACTGCTACAGGAAATTAACTGAGTTAAACTTTCATGTCAAACTGTGGTTTTTTACAAAAAAAGACATTTTCACTTTCCTCAGCTTGTAGCTAATGTTAAAGTAAATCATTTATTGTTTTATATCAGCTTTCATTGCTTCACTGCAATTGATGAAGAAATTCTTTCAGCACCAGCGCCCTGAGAGTGTGTGTGTGCCTGTATGCCTGTATGCTGCGTGTGTGGGGGGATATCGAATTTCTTACACCCATTAACCAACAATTCTTCTTTTATTACCTCTCAATAGCCCATTCATTAGCCTTTATGTTTGTATTTGTGTGGAGCAGGTAAAGTGACCTTGAGAATATATTTTAGTCCACCAGTTCAGCTTCAGTGAGCTGCTGCTAACCTTTGACCTACATTGCGTTATCCAATGAGGTTATTGTGGATCACGTGTTGCAGCTGCCTTACAAGTTGACTGGAACATAACAACTTATTATGACACTATATTATATTGTTATTGTGTTCAAACCTGATGAATTATTATTGTATTATTGTTTTATGTTATCATCAGCAATGAGATATTGTATTGAGTCTTGTTTACTATAGTTTGTTGAAATTTGATAAATGTCACCTCAGATTGTGTTAGATTAATTTAAGTATTACTGTGTAATATTTGTGTGTCATACTGTATAGCCACATGGTGTCATACTGTATATGCTGTCATACTGTATAGCCACATGGTGTCATACTGTATAACCACATGCTGTGATACTGTGTGTGCTGTCATACTGTATAACCACGTGCTGTCATATATATATATATATATATATATATATATATATATATATATATATATATATATATATATATATATATATATATATATATATATATATATATATATATATATATATATGGTGTCATGCTACTCCTACAGATGCTAAGAACGTGTCGTGTTCTGCTGAGATAGAGCAGTTGAGAGAGAAAGTCTACGGAACGCTGGAGGAATATTCTAGAACCAAATATCCTGATGAGCCAGGGCGGTTTGCCAAACTCTTGCTCAGACTGCCTGCACTGAGGAGTATCGGTTAGTTACTTACCTTGTGTTGTATATATATATACTTACGTTGTGTTGTATATATATGCTTACGTTGTGTTATATATATATACTTACCTTGTGTTACATTCACTCACCTTGTCACAGGTAGTCACAGGTAGTCACATGTTCACACCAATTCTGTTGGATGTCACACTAAATAGAGAGTGACAGTTGAATAAAACTGTATTGTGGGCAGGGCTGACTTGAGTACTGATTTCTAGTATGAGAAGATAAAACCAGATTTATCTGTGTTTCAAGTAAACCCTTTCCAGTTCTTCATTGGAGCCCAGTCTAATAATATTGGGTTTCCTTCCTGCTGGTGCAGTTGTTTACACTTGCCCAGTAGGAAGGCTTTGTTGATTAGAAGTCAGTGTTTTGTATTAAGGAATGGCTGGTAACTCCACTCAGTGCAGTTGCTAACCTAGCAGTCAGTAAACACACTCAGATTCATTTGTTAGACTCTCCTGTTTATAATTATGTTGATATGATAAGATGATGGTGTGAGGAAGATACAATAAGTCAGTATGTAGACTGTATTATGGACTGTTTCTGCTTCTATTCAACAACTGCTCTCTTGGGACTTGGTATTTCTTCTCTATTGATTTCACTGTAGAAAGTGGCCAGGGCTCAGCTATTTGTAGATTGTATATTCAGTGGACACATTTGCTACTGTCTTGGTGTTGTGTTACTGTTTGTACTGTAGTGCTATAGTGTGTTGTGCAGAATAGATCTTCTCTGCAACAAAAACCCACGTTTGCTACCAGTCCTGTGGGTGGGACAGACTTATTTAACCTTTTCTACTATTCAACTGACTCATTAAATATCGTGAATAAAATTACCAATTCATATATTATACTGGGCAGTTTTTAGATTAAGAATCCTCACCTTTTGACCTA
This sequence comes from Bugula neritina, assembly GCA_964035545.1. Taxonomy (NCBI): domain Eukaryota; kingdom Metazoa; phylum Bryozoa; class Gymnolaemata; order Cheilostomatida; family Bugulidae; genus Bugula; species Bugula neritina. Next base: position 30,728,547 of record OZ037767.1, read on the forward strand.
TAGTTATACTTCTGCTCAGAGTTTGTACAGTGAAAGCATAACTCCAAACATGTTGTAATGATTGTAGGATTGAAGACTTTGGAGCACCTGTTTTTCTTCAAGCTGGTTGGCAATGCACCAATTGATACGTTTCTTTTGGAGATGTTGGAAGCCCCTCTGCAATAACCCAGCTGATTGGTTCACGGTGTGAATGCACTCCAATAGAATGTCTTTTTACAGATGTTAGTAACTGATGTGTTAATGACCAAACCTGTTAGTAAAGTCATTGAACACTATCTGCTTGGACTCATGGGTATTTTACACAGATATGTAGTAGTGTCATAGGGTTGTTGTTGCAACCATATTGTTAGTTTGTGCCATATTAATTCTGTAAAATCTTAATTCAGGTGTTAGATTGTGTCTCAAGGAAATTTTTTTGCCATAATTCTAATATTTTTGTGATTGTACAGATTTTGAGGGGCGCTGTATCAGACTATATTTAATGAAATTCAGGTATTTGTATTATACTCTGCACTCTACTTATATTATATGTACCTGTAGCTTCGTATTTCCTGTTCTATAAGATGAAGAGTTGTGACAGAATAATTTGCAGTACATGATTTGGTGATTTACAGTATTGTGATAAGTGCTTTTTGTTATTCTCTAGAGTCTAGACTTTATCTTTACTTCTATCACGCTGCTTCAGTGTGATATATTTTTGGCTTGTATATGGCTTTTATAAAAACTTTTCTCCTCTGTTCTATAATCATGGCTATAATTTACAGTTTTTGCTTGACATCAAAATTTTCATTGAACTAAATGAGTGCTTTCTTGTTGAACTATTTGCGTAGTACTTACATCATATGATATATTTATGGCAATATTGTTTTTGCATATAATTTGTTAAACATCGTAGGCATCCAGGTTATTTTGATAAAATCAATTACTGTTAATTAAAAGATCATACTTTTTTAGTTGCATTCACAAAATATATACAAAAAATCTCAACTCAATATACCAGAAAAAATGAATTAAAATATATGTGTTAATAGCACTGAGATTGACGTGACCGTGGCGCATGAAAAATCTGAAAGAAGAGTTGTCTTCTATTTTTCTATATTAATATATAGAGCTTGTCGTGAAAATGAAGATTTTTTAAAAAAAATATTGTGATCCTCTGGTAACTTCCTGAATTTAGAAAATTAACTCATATATTTCTTTTCATGTGGACAACAGCTCACTTTTTTTTAAATTTATTTTGAAGCTCTTTTCGTAAAAAATAATCAAAAGTAAAAAATCCAAAATTTTTACAAATTGGTTCGGGGCTTGACGTGAAAGGCATTTGGACGAAGATGTCAAGGTCACCATTAATAAATTTATTTTATCACAATTCACAATACTGCACAGAAAGTTAATGAAGTGGGCTGAAAATTAGGTTGCTAGCATATTCATATTGATATGCATTATATTGATTGTTACAGTATTATTTTTTAAATGTGTTTTGTTATCAGTTATGTTTAACTTCTTTATAGAGCTGCTGTTAGACTAAGACTAAGAGTAAGACATAATATTAGCAACAATGAATGATTCAATGATAATATTAATAATTAATATCACTTTAATATTAAATTAAAATTATTATTAAATTGAAATTCACGGTGACGTATCACTATCACTATGAGTATGAGTATCGTACAAATTAATTATGAGTATGAGTATTACTATGACATTAACTCAATCAGTGATTGACTATTAGTATTACTATGAATATGACTGTGCATAACTCAATCACAATGAGAATATCAATATGAATATGGCTTCTAATTCTTGTAACTTTTGAGTATCACTATGATGATGCTGATAGTGATAATCACTGCCAGCCCAAGTCTCATACTCATAGTGATACTATTACTATTGTCTATTAGTATTAATAACTAGTATTACTATTAGTACAACTACTAGTACTGTACTAGTATTACTCATAGTTCTGATAATGATGGAGATAATAGTTTTAAAAGTTCTACTTCTACTTTTATAGTAACTGTGAGCTAGATTGTATATGTTGAACTCTACTCATTTTTTACTACTAATGCTAATACTAATAGTAATAGTAATACTAATAATAATTATAGTTGTTATAATGATAGTAATACTAATAGTAATAATAACTATTTCAATTTGATAATTTATGTTTTACAACAGCATTATCGCTTATCAATTACATTGGTTCATAATATGATTATTTTAATTTTGCTTTGTGTGTTTTTTCATGTTGTAAATTTAAGTTCGTATGGTTATTTAATGAACTAGAGAACTAGCCAAATGTTATGTACCGATTGCAATAATTTACTATAAACTCAGTGAAATTTAAAACCTAATTGATATTACTATGACATTGATTGTACAGAGGTAGCTAAAATATACATTAAATTACCAATAATTTTAACTCGCCAATACACTATGAGTAGAACAGTCAAATGCAATGATAGAAAATTAATTAGTCATAGCAGCCCGTTGCTTGAGGAACATTGAGCTACAGGTCTAAAATGATTTAGTTTTGTGATCCCTTATATAACAAAATAATTTTTTTTAAACTGGTTTAATACTTTTATTATAAACACGCTTATCAAAGTAACATGTTTTTGATGTATATTCTATTAAAAAAGCAATCACATCAGGTTTTCAATTTGTATGTTGTACAAAGTTTATTATGGTGACAAGTTACTAAATTATATGGTTCAGCTTTGTAAAGTAAAGCTGATAAAATAAATACAATTATGTGATTGTTTTACTGCTATATATTAAATTTAAATGAGTTGAATAATATCCTAGTGCATTGAATTAGATATTTTTTTTAGCTTTGGTACACCTGTTTGTTATAGGCTAACATTCCACCAATAGAAGAATGGTGCAAGTAGAAGAAATTTCAGGTGCAGAAAGCTAAGGAGCAGTCAGAATGCTGCCAGAGTTGTGAAGAGGCACTTGAAAAAGCTGAATTTCAATAATGACATGAAATTCGTAACAGATCACCCTGGTGTAATTGAACTGACATGGCCAGCAGAGTTCTCGAAGTCACATACAACAGCTATTTACATCATCATGGTTAGCTTAAATGTAATTCCTATATCAGTCTCTAATATATAGTTTGATATCTGCTGTAAATTCGCTTAAGGAGCATACACATAACCAAAACTGAGTTACACTATAGTATTTGTTCTTGAATATATTTACCAAGATAAGTAGATTTGCTAATTCATTAACAGTAAAATTATAATGATACAACAATTTTTCTTTTAGATGATTCAATCAATAACACAAGACACTACAACATGGTTTTGCAGTTATAGAGTATTAATTTTCTGGCTCTTTCCAAATCTTCATAGAAGGCAAAGAAAACCACCGTCAGCTTGCCTTTATAACTGAGTGCACGCGTCTTCCACCTACAGATGATGGTTAACAATTTGCTGGTGTGGAACTTTCTAATTTTGTTTACAATGAAGATAGATTATAGGACATTATTCTTTATGTAAAGATTGTCAAGTTTTGTTATAATTAAGAACAGTTTTAGTTTCAATAAATCAGTTCAACATTATGGACATCATTGCACAAACATTTTAATCTTTACTATCTACAAAGGTATCTGATGGACTACTTAAAAATACAAAACTATGCTCCAGATACACAATGCACTGACCAGCAAAGTTAAAATGAGTTGGAGATGTAAAACATAATATCTTGTTCAAGGCTTTTCCCTGCTGTTGGAACCTTCTACTTCAGAACACTGAATTGAACAAACATATGTAGATATATGAAACTTTGCAAAAAATAATAATGTGAAATTAGTTGCTAAGTATCACATTGCTAATAAATACAGCATTGTGTAATGTTTTATTTAATTTTTTTTTGAGCCATTGGATCTATAGGCCCGCATAGTATTTACTATATTATAACTAATAAATTGCAGACACATTATGTCAGACCAGTTTCCATTTAAATAGAATAGTGTAGGCTATCAAATTTGTAGAAGTAAAAAACCGCATTCATATTTAGTAAAATACTTGCCTTTTTTTTCATGATGCCTCTACTGCTAAAAAGAGAAGTTTTTATCAATACAGCTCCATCAATCTGTATCCTGATGAAGCTAGTAGTTTAGGAACATTTGTGGGGGGGGGGGAGTGTAGGCTGAGCTGCAGTATAGGAAAAACCCCAACATATGTAATCTATTCAGCACATTATATGTATATTTATTCAAAAAAGGATTTAGAAAATGCTTTATGAAGAGATGAACAAAGTAAAAATTAATGCTGGTGAAAGTAATATTATTACACCCATTAGAATTACTAGCAGCTATAGCATTAACATTATGTATTTTCATAAAAATGTGTCTAATTTATGCTACAAAGTTATTACTGCCAAAGGTTACAAAATTTACCAGTCACATTCATGCAGCTGGCGGAGAATAACTAACTTTCACTTGCAATAAATATTATATAATATATTGATAATTATTGGAATCATAATTATATTTATTGTTATGATCATTATGATTATAATTATTTAATATTATCTTTATGTTTGTATTTAAAGTTGTTCCTTAAATTAAAAGTTGTTTAAGTTTTATAAATTTATTATAATTATATTTCTGTATAAGTATTAGTATAATTAAATTATTATAATTTATATTTTATTATTTATATTTATTTCACTTTTTATTTCAAGACCAGCAGTTCAAATTGAAATTAATACTTGTGTCGTTTGCTTTATATTATAACTTACAAGTATAACTATTAACATAATAATATTACATTTGCTATTAGTATTACTATGAATATAAATATTTATATTAATATAGCTATCGGTATAACTTATAGTTATAGTTATACTTATAGTTATAACTAATATAACTATAAGTATAAGTATTAGTTTCGAAACTGATCCTGCTCCGTAACATTAACATACTGATACTGTCATATGATTATCATTATGACTAATAATAGTATTAATAAATATAACCATTGAATATTATTAATAATAGTTCACCAATAGGCGATAGTCATAGACTTAGAGTGAGAGTCAATGTCATAGAAATAGAGTTAGACTAGTGACACTCATACTGATACTGATACTCATACTGTGATTCACTTTCAGTTACAAATTTCAAAACTTGGTTTTACGTAGACAACTACTAACCTATAATTCATCACAAAACGGTTGAAAATCATCATTTACTGCATATTTAAGAGTAATTTTCTGGTAGTGTGGTCGACATGATATTGAAATTAAAATAGGGAAAATAATTATTTTGTGATTTACAGCAAGTTACAAACTAGCGAAATGAAATAGTCCATTTGAAAACAGTTAAATTAGTTACCTTTCTTGATGTTGCGTAGCTAACGTTAGTTATTAGTAGCCGCCCGAAGAGTAACATTCATGTGATTTGAGCTACGAATAACGAGAATCTGCGACAAACCCGCTTCTTAATAACTTTACGCGATATAAACTCACGCTACAATTGGGCTATTTTGCCATCCCCACGTCACGGAGGGCACGCTCGCGGGCAAGTCTGGGCAAGTCTAAGACACCTAATATGACCACTTTTACTTACATTTTTGTAGTGTTTTCGTATAAGAAATTGGGTAAAATGCTGATAAAACAGTTGAAAAGCATGCAAACTTTTGCTCAAATGTAATAAATAACCTGGAAGCTTACCGCCTTTAACTGCAGCATTTAATTATTATTTTTAATAAATTTGATGGACTCTGTTTTTTCAAGGCTGTTTGTTCTATAAATAAAATGTAAATACTCATACAGTAGAAAGTCTTACTTTTATTCTCACGGAAGCAAATGTGTCACGTGTCTTTTCAATAAATTTAGATAAATCAACTGCAATTAATTTCTTTTTCAGTTCTTGACTTCTATAAATTTTTTGAAAAATTCTGAAAATATTTCATTCATTTTTTTAAACGATTGGACATATTGATCACCTCTCGTAACCATGAATAAGATAGATAGTATTGGGACATTTATCAGCCATACTGTTGCAACACAAGTGTTGGTTGCTTATTTAGAACCTATTAACATCATTCTGATACCCTCCAAGTTGCAACTTGCATGTGGTTTAGGGAGGACGGCTTTATAAAACGCTTCTGTTAGCCTTTGGAGTTATCTTCTCTCAAATGTTTTGTCTAAAAATGTCGCGAACACTTTGGGTGGGTCTATAAACGGTCACATGTCATCGACTATAGTATTCTTTTAGATTTTTGGCTAAGGCGCCAGTGTCACACTTTTATCCATTTTCATTCATTTCTGGTACATGCATCAAGATAAAAATAAATCTGAATCTTATAGTTTTTAGAATTGAATTGGCTATAGATAATCGTAATGATTACAGATATATGCCTTAGTTTTTTTAACAAATTTAAAAAAGTACTAGAGTTTCTCTTGGGGTGAAACCTTGACTTAGACTAAACGTTGAACTAAAATTTTAATTTTACTGTGAGCACTTATTCTTAATTAAAATAGTAATAGCCTAGTAATAGTAATACCAATAAGGCGGGCAATACTAATACTAATAGTATTAGTAATACTCATAGTCAGACTGATATTGATAGTAATATCGTGATATAGTGACTGTGATAGTGATGCTGATAGTGATACTCATACTGATAGTGATAGACCATAGTCACTATAGTGATACTGATGTTAATGTGATTAATATTGTAATTGTGATTATTATTATAAGATAAAGATTAACTTCAAGTGTATTTTTATTTTAATTTATTGTAGTCATGGTGAAACGTCGTATTTAATAATTTATAATCATTAGTATTGTGATTATAACTATGCTTATAGTTATACTTATAGTAATTTGCTAATTATTGTTAGTGCTATTGTTATTTTAAAATTAAGAAAAACAAACTGAAATCAAAAATATATAATTAATCAATTTAAATTATATTATAATATAAAATAATAGTTATACTCATAGCTAAGCTTAATGAGTAATGACAATGTTAAGAAAACTTAACTAAAATGTACCTGAGGTCAGTTTCAATTTAAAATGGTTTTTCAGGTTAATTGCCATTGGCATATTTTATCTATGACTAACAAATATTAGTATTACAATTTAATGAATGGAAAATTACATCTTAATAATTGCAATAGTCATCAAATTTCTTTTATTGTAAATAAGCAATAATATAAGCACTACTATTACATTATTAGTTAATTATTAAATTTCACTCACATGAATATTTAGATTTCTTAGCTTTGAAGCAGCTGCTTGAGTTCTTGCTAGAAATTCAAATTATATAAATGGGGTGGTGATTAGTTGCTAGAAAACTAATATTTTTAATACTGAGTTGGAATTTAATTTGCTTCTCATACCATCAATGTGCTAAAATCGCTAAAATAAATCATTTTATAATCAAAGCAAAAGCTTTACAATAAGTGCTTTAAATATTGCAAATAATAGAAAATGTTTTGAAAAGTATTTAAAACTTTTATTTTAGTTTTGCCAATCGCACAAATAAAGGATGTCTTCTTTCAAAAATGCCATGAAGTCTGTTCAGAAATCTCATAAAGAAAGAAGTCAGGTGAGAAATGTTTATTGCAATATTTTTTGCTCCTAGCTGTTGTTGAATATTGAGTTGTGTTCTCCTGTCATGACCTTGAGTGACTCAGTGATCCAACTATGGAATATCTATTTTTAGATTTTAAATTTAAAATGCTTTAACTCAAGAGTAGCTTTTGCATTTTAGTAATGTAGTGACTTGCCATGGCTTTTCTATCTTTGTAGCCTTCTTTCAGAAGTGATTTAGGGCATTTGGAGAAAAAGCGAGATTACAAAGTGCGAGCTAAGTGAGTTTTATTATTCCTTTGTTTTTGAATAAAAACTTGGTTGATGAAGCATTTATATTATATATATCTACTTGTTTTGAGTATTAACTTTTAAGTAAGTTATCAGTAAGTACATTTTTTGTTGAGCTTCTTGTTAACAAGAGGTAAGTTTCAGATGTTGAACATATCGGACTGTATATTTTTTCAGTGATCGTGCTAAAAAAGAGAAAGCTTTGAAAAAGTTGAGACTGAAAGCTGCAGAAAGAAACCCGAATGAATTTACCAGAAAGATGATCGTCACAAAGTTGAAGGTAAGTTTAGATCCGTATTTAAGATTCCACTTGCTGTTGATTCTTGAAAACTTGCATTCTAGACTCTAGTCTAGATTCTAGAATATAATTTGTAAAGAGTTAAAGTAGTTATCTGTCTAGGCTCAAGACCTTGCTGTTGGTTTTGCACAGTAATGTTGGACTTGTGATGTGATATATTCAGATAACAAATTACATTTTGGAGTTGTAATCTCTTCAATTAAACAGCTGCTCAATTTTTGTTCCCTAAAAGTTCAATGAAACACAACACGGCCTGAATTTTTAGTAATTTATCTTTTTAAACTTTCAAGGTTAATAATATGTTAGCAATCTCCATTCTTATTTGCAAAATACTTCTGTTTAAAAAGAAGCAATATTTCCGTATTAATAGATAAAAGTCCTTTCTATTGCCAAATGCTCTTTTTTTGCTGCCTTTTGTTTATTTTTTCCTAAACTGTTCTGTAGTGATATTAACTTGCTATTTTATACCTGGTAGTTCAATAGTATCTAATAGTTTAGTATAAATAGTATCTAATAGTTTAGTATAAATAGTATCTAATAGTTTAGTATAACTGTTTACAACTACTATACTGTATGGTAGCACCTGCTAGCAACCTGCCCTGTCATGTCACTGTAGGATGGGGTCCACCAGTGCAGGGAGTTGAAGGGTGTCACTGACCCGGACCAGATCAAGCTGATACAGTCCCAGGATAAGCGCTATGTTGAGTACCGGCGGGTGCTGGAGGCAAAGAAAGCTCAGAGACTTAAGGACAACCTCCATCTTATACAAGACGGGCAAAGGGCCACCCACACATTCTTTGTTGATTCTAAGAAAGAGGGTTAGTTGGCTGTTGATCATATTAGCTGTTGGCACAGGATAGTATATGCTAATGTATAGTCTGTACTTATAGGGACTTGTTGTGGTGATGGTGCAGTTGGTAGAAGACTGCTTCACAGGTTATGGGTTCAATCCTTATAACTTTCTCACTAATTTTCTCTCATTTGTGTAGTTAAGGTTTTAAGCGTACAGAATGTTATCTTTTCACAGCGTGTTGGTGACACAACTCCCTGTGTTCAGCCTCTGATGTAAGCTCTTAAACTGAGAGTTCAATAATCAGTTGCGGCTGCATGCTACTGCCCTCACCGGAGTTTGAAACACATGTTTGGTTTTTGTAGCCCGTGAGTTTAATTTGGCAGAAAGGCTGAATACGCACCCGGCCCTACTCGATAGAGCTTACAATAGACTTACAAATGAGCAGCTCAGCGAAATGGACTTGGCTTCTACGATGCCTGACCCAAGGCTGTTGGCGGTACGCTGTAACTTTTACCTGCTAGCATATAGTATGCTGTAACTTTTACCTGCTAGCATATAGTATGCTGTAACTTTTACCTGCTAGCATATAGTATGCTGTAACTTTTACCTGCTAGCATATAGTATGCTGTTACTTTTACCTGCTAGCATATAGTATGCTGTAACTTTTACCTGCTAGCATATAGTATGCTGTAACTTTTACCTGCTAGCATATCGTATGTTGTTACTTTTACCTGCTAGCATGTAGTTTGTATTAGTATATACTATATAGTATGTGTTAGAATACAGTATGTATAGTACATACTATATACTCTATAGTATGTAAAGTAGCAGTAGTACTAATAGTGGTATTGAATTGTAACAGTATTTATACTTCATCAACAATAATATTAATTATAATATATAGTGAAATTTAGTTGATAGCAACACTAGTATTATTTATATGCAAGAATAGCATTGGTTTTGTAATAGTAGCAACAATAATTATGATATTTATGGGGGGGGGGTTCAATACAGTAGACAGAAATGAAAAGTCAGAAGCTATAAATAGCAACAATCATTGTAGGACACAAAAGCTGGGGTATTGCTTTTAGCCTCAGTTTCTCCATGTTACCAGAGGTTAGACAATTCTGCAATTGATACTTGATCTTTTAACCTGACTCTTAGCTCCACGGTCTAGAGGTCCAGGTCAACAGAGTTTTGTTGAGTTCACCATTTTCTGATGTTTGTTTTACTATGCATACCATTGTGTATAGTGAGTCCAGTTTTACTATGCATACCATTGTGTATAGTGAGTCCAGTTTTACTATGCATACCATTGTGTATAGTGAGTCCAGTTTTACTATCCATACCATTGTGTATAGTGAGTCCAGTTTTACTATGCATACCATTGTGTATAGTGAGTCCAGTTTTACTATCCATACCATTGTGTATAGTGAGTGAGTTTTGTGGTTGGGAAACCTTCAAACATGTCTTTGATTGCTCCTTCACAGTCAGCTGTACTGACTTTAGAAGCTGACTTTAGACCTTTAGTTCCTTCTGGTTTGAGTACGTCATCTGGAGCTATAAAAAGCTCAATGCTCTATATATTAACCATGTATTCCATTTAATAAAACAAGACAGTTCATTGTTTCTACTGAATTGCTGTTCATTTTTCAATAAAAATAAGGCTGGTATAATTGTCACCTAATCGGATTTCGTTGATGAGCTGTTAATCACGGCTGCCTTTGTATTTAACTAGGACTTCATGTGTAGTTTACAGGTACCTGACGACAATGCTCTGTAAAAACAACCCTCTGCATTCCATATTAATTCTGGCTTCCAAGATTAAATAATGATGACTTTCCAATGTAATGTAATGATCATCAAGTGATATTGTTTCCTACTTCTTCACTATATCGTCACATTGTCTCATCAACTTCAAACATTAGCTTTTACTATCATTTGAAATCAGTTGAATCTTGGCTCTGCAGGAATCTATATTCTAGTTTAGGGTTTCAATAAGTTGCTCATATACAGAGCCTCTTGTATATCTGATGATGTTGAATTTAGTCCTCTCACAATTGCTCTCTGCTCATCCCTGGCCTGCTAGAAACTGCAGCAAATATTTGATACATAATTCCTCTCCCCCCCCCCATCCACTCCCACTATTTTAATATTAGACAATTTCACCATTCCCCTGGAGCACATATTTTTTGTGATACTAGTTTTGAAAGGGTTTTAACAATAGTTGATCTCATTTCAACTTGTTAACTGCTTTACCTTCACCAGGCTCCACACCAAACATTTTTTGTCTGGAGATTTTGTTTTCTCTGTCAGCCATTTTGTTCTCAACCAACAAATACCAAGTCCAAGTCAGTATATGCTGACTTGGACCTATTTTGAGATTTCTGATAATTGCTAATGGTTCCGGAAGCAGTGTAGCTCAGCAACTTATCGTGTCACTCAGGTTAAACGAGTATTACGCACCAGTATTAGAACTGTCTGCTAGGCTAAAACTCATGAGATCCAATGGATTGCGCTGTAGGCCAATAGTTTGCTGGGAATATTTGGTATGCTATTAATTGCCTGGAATTCCTTTTACCAGACTCTTTGCAATTGTCATTTGTGTTGTTGTCAAACTGTATTAGGATGATTACGTGCTAATGTCTAACCAGTATTAGGTCTAACCAGTATTATTTCACTATGTTTGATATTTGTATTTCTAAATAAGCATAACAAAGCTAATCAGTACAATTCTACTTGTCATATTTTATATGTCAACTTTGTGAGTGCAGTTATGCAGTTTTGTGAAAAAAGCCCAATTTCTCTAAAAGGAAACTTGGCTAACAAGTGATGAATTCTACTAAGAGAACCCGTAGGGACCTCTAGAACTGAGGCCGAGAGAGTTGACAGCATTACATCTACCAGCACAAAATTTCCAACAGCCAATGAAACATCTCTAAAGTTTACGTCATTCTAGTCTGCCAGATGTAGATGTGTTTTGTTCTGCTGGGTTTTACAGAGTTCTGTTAGGATATTCCATTAGGTTATATGGTGTTATGTTAAGTTATGCTGGTAGGGATGGAGGTTACAGAATTAATACTGTAATGCATCCTGTCTTATATCTGGTCAAAAGAGACAAGTGGAGTTGAGTATTTGGTACAGAAGTGGTAAATGACCTTCCACTTTGCATTATACTTGTAACCATCATATCTTTATTGTTATAAATATATTTTATATTTATGTTGTGAGTACATTTTATTATATGCTGTATCTATATTATGAGTATGTTATAAACTGTGAGAAACCCCTGATAGAAAGGGTTATTTTTGTTAAATCAGGCTAAGGATTTATTCACATGGGGCACAGGAGCGATTGTGACTGGATGCTCTTCCTAATATCACCAATGGCCTTTGTTGGGCACGAGCCCATGACTTTGTGCTTACGAAGCAAACGCTCTAACCCCTAGACCATGGCTGCTCCCTGTTATGAGTATGTTATATTATATCTATATTATGATTACATTATATCATATTGAATATATGGTGTGCTGCAGGAGGCGATGGTAGCTAAGGAAGAGGCTTATAAAGAGCTGGGAAGGCGGGAGAGACGGGAGAAACAACTTCAAGTTGCCCGGGAAAAGTTAGAAGTTAAAAACCACCTCATGGTAAGATATGATGTGATGTAGGACTGTCCACTTCTATATAGCTATATTATATTTAGTAACGCTGAAAGAGGCATTATGCTTCTCTGTACAACTTCTTTACCTTCTGTTCTGTCAGCCATTTGTCCACCTGCCGTGTCCTTCATGTTGATTTATTTTTTTAGGAGAAAAATGCGAAGAAAGTTTTAGTGAAAAAGGAAACCAAGAATCGTGCGGCCGTGTACAAATGGGAGTCGAGAAGGAAGAGATGATATTGTTACTGGATGTCTACGGCTTCTCCAATAAGTACGTTACTGAGTCTGACATTGGACTGTGAATCTACTAAGGCTGGATTAGGGAGCTAGAACTTGTTTTGGTCAACTCTGTCTGTCTGTCTGTCTGTTTATAGACCTTTTTATATTATTGTCTGGACAATATTTACTTTCAGTTCTTGTCTATAGAGAATCATAACAACTTTTTGCTCGTTTCTTTCTTAATAAAGTGACTGTGCATATTCACTTATACAGCATGACTAACTAGTTGTATGTCTAACATCTCAGTACACTCAATAATAACTTCTGTGTTACTAGTCTGTTTCTTAGCAATTATCTCCCCTTTTGTTTTCCAGCATTCCTTTATCCATCTTCATGGAGAAATGGAATTGAAAATTCCTTTTTTCTGTATTATGGAAAGTGCATAGCTTTCCATGCAACAATCGTGTGTTTATGAAAATAGAGTAGCATCAGGAGTGCTAGTAGGCAGCACGTCCTCTAGAATTTAGTCAGCATTGCCAAGTTACCAGAACAACTGCTGCTACTTGTCAAAGCTGTTCTGTCTCGAAATGCCTTTAAAAGCAATTCGTATCACATTAATGAGTTATAGATTTTTTTAATTGAAATATGAATTTTTTTTCATATTTGTGATAAAATCACATTTGAAGTTAGAATTACCAAGGGAATAGCTATAATACTACGTCTGTCATCTACAATGTAGAGTTGATTAGGTTAACACAAACATGATATTACCTGTTCACAATACTCAATAGTTACCGAGACACATGATTAGGTATAAGCAAATTGGTAGAGTGGCTCTACAACAGGAAATAAAAGAATTTATGTATGAATCTAGATTTGTTCAATATAGATCAATACAAGTGAATGACATAATTGCTATATTTATATTTTATTCTCTCAGTTTCCACATTGGCCGGTGCTTTTAGTGCCAATTTTTGTTCCAAAAATTTCTTTCTAGCATTGATATATGAGTTCCAATTTCTGTTGAGACTTGAGGGTATATTACACTGACTTGAGAATATAGCATGTTAAATGACTCATTCCTTTAAAAATGCACATTTCTCAATCCTTGTTGACTTGACAGCCAAGTCCAACTACGCAGTTGATAACTATACACTAGAGCCGGTTATTTCACTTGTAAGTTTGAAACTCACTTTAACATTGATATAATTTTTTATTATGTCTTATGCAGCACACAATTTTCTAAACTAACATAATGGCTGTAATTCTATAGGTTTGGATAATGTGAGGAAAATTAAAAATTAATTTTAAGCTAATTAATTGCAGATTACAAATGCAAAGTGTTTAACTTGTAAATTTGTTCAATTTATTCGCTATTGATGTACAGTTTGATGTTTCCCGTTAGAAGAGTAACTTTTGTGGTTTCCATGCGCCTGGGGGATTACGTAGCTGATTAATTAATAATGTTATTGTGTTTCTCTATTGATTACCTGAAGTGTGCATGGATTAGGAATATTAAATGAACTGACTACTTCATTGATAGGCTTCATCATACACCACATCTTGTATACCGCATTGTATTTCACAATAAAACTCTCTCCTTTTTCATCCATCATGAAACCCATACTGTTTACTCTGTTATAGATTTTGGCCTTTCTCAATATTATAAGTATGTCTCCTTATTTCAATATTTGAACCTATAATAGCTTACCATTTGTATAATTTTTCAACTTCATTCATCTAAGATATCTTAAGGATTGCATCATCATATTATTATCTAAGATTGTCTCTTGAAAAATCAATATCCCTGTATACATGATGGCTATTACATACCAAATGCACATCTCCATACAAATCTGTTTTATGTTTTCCAAGTAATATATACTGACTAATGAACTACAACTTCAGGTGGCTCATTCTACATAACTGCTGGTAGGTTATATGCGTTCAAAAAGGTAATCATAAGCCCATATATTATGAAGAGGTTACACAGACTGTAACGCACTGCTAGAATACTAAAAATATCCCAAACATTAGAACCATCTATATTATATAAAAACAAATGGCGGCCATCTATCTTGCATGAAATACTTTTGTATGGATTCGTTCAGGTGCCATAGATATAATCAAGCACACAGCCTTCAAGAACAGCTAGCTTGAAGTTTTGCTGTCGAAGTGACATACATATAACATGGCAGCAGTCTAAACATGGCATCACAACTATACAATAACTTTACAAGTGACACAAATGAGTTTCAGTATTTGAATTACTCAAAAATGCTTATAATAACAACTTCATTACTTCAGAGCAAATCTTTTAAATGCAAAGCTTAGAGTAAACATAATCAGTATACAAAGAATTTATACGCTTGTGTATTTGTTATATAACAAACCAATCACTTGAAAAATCTTCAAGTATATTGAATAACTGCCATTATTGTCCGCTTATTTACATTCACAAGTACTTTGAACTTAGCAGGTGACGCCTCAATTTCAACTGGCGCTTTTTGTACATTTTCAGAGTTTCAACGATTGAAATTGAAAGAGTGGGTACAGGTTTATTGTCTGTTTCACTGAAATGAGTGGCACACTGAAACGTTGAACCCAAAGTACAGTAAAGTAAATACTCCATTTCAATTCAGTGTCAATAAACATTCAAGATATTTCTCACATTATATCAAATTTCAATTACATTTACATATTCTAAGTATTGTAAGGGTTGCACGGTTAAAAGTATCAAACTTCAATGGGTAGTGCTGTGAGCAATTAATTTTAACCAATTAATTTATTAAACTAAACTTTATTCTTGATATTGACAGAATGTCCTGCTTAATTGTATAAATTGGAGGCTATCATGGAAAATACACAGAAAAAAAATGTTCATGATTTTGTAGATTACATAATGTTACACAATATATTCCAACTGTTCATTTCCATAGCTAACCTACAAGAGCAAAAATTATTGCACTAGTGTTAATAATATATAATAATATTAATATATATTGTTCTTTTATTTAACAAAATTATAATGGTATTGCACTTGCATACATAATTGCTATCCACGTCATTATTAATTGTATTTTTTTTACTTTATGTTCTTGTTTTAACCCCAAAAACCCCAAACCCCATAATCTAAACTTTATTTTACAAAATACACCTAAGTAGGTATTTTTTTACTGATCTGCAAGTATACATAATACATAATTTCTTTGCTTTAGTTTGACAGCCAGTAAGAAACTGTCGATGTAATAAAAGCTAGGACATTATTTTTATCATTTGGTATTTTATTGTAAACATCATAATAAGAATAGGAACTGCTCATTTTACAGGATTAGAGTTTTTTTTAATCTGAAATGGTTTAGACTTTTATAAGCTGTCCCGTTCTAAAAATATATTAAAAGTATTTATTGGATAAACTGTCATAAAGTACTATTCATGCAGTGGAATCATTTTATATGTTATTTAGTATAACTGTGTATTACTATAGTAAACCTATGTGTTTTTATATGTATTTTTATATCCTGGAGTTGTATTACTATATTATTATATCTGTATCATATAATGGAGCTGTGTAAAGCAAGTACTAATTAGTGTAAGAGTGTTGCGCTGCTTTGTCACCGGCAGCAGTTATTGCTGCCAAGTAACTTGAAGCCTCTAGGTTTTACATCTTGCTGCTATTGATTGCACGCAGGCAAAGTAAACAGCGGAATTTATTTAATCTTGAATTATTCATTATGTAGCATATTTGAGCAGTATTAACTGCTTCAACTTATATAACTGTAAGCCATTGATATTTCATTACTAGCCTCCACAAATGAACAGGCGTTTACAGTTTCTCCTCCAAAATTTAAAAAAAAGCAACTTAATTCTACTTTTCTATTACATTTTTTGCTGCTGCTGCCCAAATATTTTTCTTTGTTGAGTTTTCAACCAACCAATGTTATTAGCCAATCACATGTCTCATAGCTAGCATCTCATCCAATCAGATTCAATCAAGCACTTCGTTTATATTATTCGCACAATAGAGTCATTCACTGTTAGCTCTCCAAAGCCGAGTTCATCAAACAACTGTACACTGGTGGTTGTTATACATTGTTGCTTACACACTGTTGATTATACAGAGCTCGAAGGTTTATAAAATAGACTGTTAGGAAATATAGAACGCACAGCATCGACATTGCATTGTGATAATTCTATAAATGCATCATTATGGAAGGTTTTCAAAGTCTACTTTACTTGTTTGTCATATACTCAGGTAATGTTATTATTTTATTGTTCTAGACATATCGATATTTAATAATGTAGCTACGAATAGTTATTTTATTTTGGTTTACTATCTATATTATAATTGTCACTTACAACTAATTTATATTATAATCATAATGATAATGCAGTTTGGTGAATTCAGAAGAATTTTAGGATAAAATATCCACTTAACTATTCTTATATAATACTTTATCAATACTTTTAAATACTAATAGCTACACAGCCTACACTTGCAGTAGTCAGTAGTGTACTGGTAACACTTGCACATAGCTACTAGTTTATTAGTAAATGTTCTGTAATAGCGTTGTAAGTAGTAGTGTCTATTTTATTTCCAAAACAATTTATAATATAACGAATAATTGAGTATTAATTTTACAGTACATCTTTGGAAACTCTGTAAACATGCTAGTTCTATGAGAAATTAATATAACCTTTTAACCTGGTAGAATACAAACATCCTAGACTGTACCGTAGGTAGAACTAGGCACGGCCTAAGACTTTCAACCAAGTAGCCTCCAGTCCTTCGTGTCAGGAGAAGGTTGGGGGGATGGGAGGCGCCACTGTGACTGCTCTCTCTAAAAATATTTTGCAAAATCTGCTGGTACCAACAAGTGAACAGATATATAATATAATATTTACTATACAGTCATACTTATGTGTGGAAATCTTTATAAGTTAACTGTTAAGTGCATTGACTGAAAACATAGCCTTTTGAATTACTCAGCCATTTTAATTTCTCTGCTTAGGCAGTAGATTGGCTACAGAAACAGTTAGAAAAACAAAAAGCTATGAATTCTACTTATTTTTATTCCAAAATTTGCAATTAACAGTGTTGTACACATATACTGTATGCATTTTATCATATAAGCAGCAATAATGATTTGCAGTTATCACGTTGTATCATAAAAAGTTGTTGCTATAAAAAGTGTAATCCCTGCTGTTCACTGGGAGTTAATTGATTGGAGCTGCCGGTTTTAACCTTTTTAAGTTAGCAAATGTTGAACTGTAACAGCCAGTGTTGCTTGATCTAGTCTGAAACCTTGTGGTTTAGTGTTAACCATTTGTTACGAGTTAATTGCTTGCATGCAGGTGATGTATATATATAGACACTTATAATATATAGAATAATTTGCAAGTGCAGCCAAGCAACATTTATCAAGTTTTAATCACACCAATTCCCATGCGTATATTCCTGTTAATTCATTTCCTAGAAGTCTATTCTCTCCAATGTAACTCAACTAGTCAAAAGAGCTAGAAAATCATATCTGAGCTAAGAGCTTTTCACAAATTATTTCTCTACGGGCTTGAGTTGGTATTGAGTTTTGATGTCTTTCATACGCTGCTTCAGAATTTTGCAACAATACCTGCTGAAAGATGATATCAAAACAAAGATAAACAATCCTTGTTTACTTGGCAGCCAAGTTGTTTGCTGGACCCCCACACCTTGCTGACTGTTTTGTATGAAAAGTGTTTTTAACCACAATCCATCATATCTATTTCTGCAGCTCTGTTTGTAAACACATGCCTGGGCTTTGTGTTGCAAGACTAAAAAGGTGAGGGAGGGACAGAGCTCTCCCAAAAGACATGTAGGTAGTTCTCGGGAGTCTTGTCTATGCAGTGAATTCTACTTTCACAGTAACTAACAACCTGAAGGCAAAACAGAATAATTGATTATTAAATACACAATCCATAGAAGTCGCATGTTTATATTGAAAATACAGGCTATAATAAAGAATTCAGTGTCTTGCTCTCTCTTAGGTAATGTTAGAACACTGCCTCTTTCATCTTTTGTTAATGTTTAACATTTTCCTTTGTTTCTGCTCAATGAAAATCTTCTATATTAGCTGTTGGAGCTTTATTAAAATGATTGAAGTGTACTCCTGTGTTATAATCTATCCTTCAGCCCACAATTCTTCATAATCAGTCTTCTAGTACCAAACTATTTCAAATATTCCTATAAATTAGGTAAATACAATAATAGACAATAGTCAAGAAATTTTCCCATTCAGTAAAATTGCTTATAGTTGTTCGTATACTCAATATCACCTGACTGGAAAACATTACATCCTTCTGCAGAGTTCAAGGATGTTTATAGGTTACTGAGTGAGTGTTCTTATCACGACAAT
Organism: Bugula neritina; assembly: GCA_964035545.1. Taxonomy (NCBI): domain Eukaryota; kingdom Metazoa; phylum Bryozoa; class Gymnolaemata; order Cheilostomatida; family Bugulidae; genus Bugula; species Bugula neritina. Next base: position 30,747,755 of record OZ037767.1, read on the forward strand.
AACATCTGGCAGCTTGTTCTTCACTCTTTAGATGTTTTCTGGAAAGTTCCGCAGTTTAGCAGTTTTATATTGCTTCTACACAATACACCACAACTCTCAGTCTGTATGAACAATATCATACTGCTTGGTCAAGGGGCATTTGCAAAAAATGCTTTTACTCTTTGCTCTTCAAATCCACGTTGAGATCTGATCAGGTGTTGATAGCTGTGCTGATGTTAAGTGTCATTAGAGGGAAGGCATGCAGTGTTATAGCAGAGTTACAGATGGATTGTTGTGACATGAGTTAATATAGAATAGTGTCTCCTAGCACTGGAGTATGATAAAGGTTGGCGCATCCAACTACCCCCAAACTTCCTGTCACTGACTGACGACATTGTCAAACAACTAAGTTCAGCTGCTATATTTTGAGGTGATGCCTTTGGCGAACAAAAAAGGGGGTTAGTCATGAAAGCTGGATATTGCAATCATTTGTTTTGGTTTGTGCAAGCTATTATCAACCACTTTGGGCTTCTCAAGTTTTGTGGTTAATTAAAGAACTGCATGTTTTGATGTTTTGCAATAGTTGTTGTTCTTGAGCATTTTTAAACAAAGTTCTAATTTTATTTTTGCTCTCAGCAACTTGTTGGGACGAGACAAAGCTGTGCTCTGGCTGATTGAACATTTGTCAGCACGAAAAGCTGCCTGTATAATGCTGAGAATTAATTTGTGTTACATGTGTAGAGTATCATTAAGCAGGGTTGATTACTGGTATTACATGCCACATAATCAATATCACAACTCTAACTTCAGCGGCGCACACAGTCACTAGTCTTACATACATTTGTATAACGCGTAACACTAACATAACACATAATGTTTACCCACTTTGCAAACCCCAGCCTATCGTTTGGCTGCCCTTTTTTTGCATATTTTCTCTGATAATAAAGCCATATAGCATAACTTTTAAATTAGTTTCATTTTGCTGTAAATGCTGTTAATAGCCACGGCATCAGTAGTGGTAACAGCATTAGCAGCTATTTACAGAATGTTACCTGTGATAATGCTGACCCTTTCGCAGGTAATATTTTCCAGTTCCTGCTACAGCGCACACACTGTTCTGTAACAATAACATCATTATATGCCTCGATTTGGCTCCAACTTACCCCTACCTTATCTAATTATCACGGCATTAAACTGACATTTTGCTGCTTGCATTACATAATGATTTGAGCTATTCAAGGTTGCCTTTCTACTCTCCCATCCGGAGAGCAAATGGTATCCAAGTATCATTCTTTTCTGCATTCTTGTTTATTTGAGAAAAACATTCCCAGGTGTCAGTCTTACAAGAAGAGGTCTGGGGTTTTGCAGGAAAATGTTTATTCATCAATGCACTCATATAAAAGACTGTTTAATTTGTCATTGTGCAGTGTGTTCAAAGAGAAAAATTTGCTGCAGTAAAATTGGCCTTCTTGACAATTTTGATATATTTTAGTGGTTAGTGGAAGGTGCCCTGATAGCTCCAGGGGACAGACAAAGAAGTACGGTGGTACGTGTCTAGAATTTATTAAAGACGAGGTTAGCCAACCAGAAGCTGTATCCTATTGTACACAACATGGAGGACATCTGGTGACTGTGGAGAACCGAGAGAAACAGGTTTGATGTTCCCCATTACATGTCTTTCTTATGCCTACTTAGCTGTGGGGGCTTCTACCCCCCCCCCATTGCGAACCTTTCTTGTGAGAAGGATTCTCTCTCCTTACCTCTTACCAACTAGGCTATAGAAAATACCAGCATATTATTCGGTGAAGTGTAAATGACTGAAGAAAGAAAGATGGATGGTGTATATTTAGCTAATAGATTGTTATAGTTGGCTAGGTCAGCTTTAAGGAATCTTATCACGGCATGTGTCATAGATAGTATCTACCACCAGTTACCTAGTGTTTTTCTTACTAGCTAAAGTAGATTATCTCAGTACCTGTTTGGTAGTCATCCTTGGTGTTACCAGGCATGGCTAGAAACTATGCTGAAAGAGGAGTTGATGTGGGTGGATTCCGACAGCGGTGTCAACGCATGGCTGGGCGTGGTTAGAGATGATGAGTCATATCCCAGCTGGTATTCAGAAGATGGAGGCGACCATTCTACTGGAGGTGAGATATTCACTTTTGCTTTTACAAGTGACTTTGCATTACAATTACAGTGAATGTTCATTCAAGTGGGATTCAACAAGTCAAATTTTAAGCTATAATGCGAGTGAGAGATAGAATGACCATTCCAGTGTCTAGAGATTTCTATGGCTTTAATGTGATTCATAGAAAGGAATTCCAGGAGGCATATTTCAGGGTACTAATTTAACCTCTATGCACATGACTATAATACAACTGATGAGAAAAAACAATAGAATTCTATATTATATTATATTATATTATACTATATTATATTATATTATACTATATTATATTATATTATATTATTGATAAGTGCTCCTAGCTATTCCAACAGCATCCTAACATCATTTGGTTAGAAAGAAAAAGTTGCAATATAATTCAAGTTCATCAGGAACAGGAAAGATGCACCCTAGAGGTTGAGGAAAACAATGTTTGTGCTGATGGATGTCTATTTGACATTTTCGTGCTATTTTAAGATACACGTATTGCTTCAGCAAACAAATACCTCTCCCTGAGAGAAAAAAGTGGCATAAAGAATAATATGACAGTTGCGAGTTCGCAATGGTGATCATAACTTATGATCAATGCTTCTACTGTATTTGATGAGGGTAGCCTAGGGACATGGCTCATTCCAATATTTGTAGGTTGAGATAGAATTAGGCTATGAAAAAACCTGTGGTTATTTTTCTTGCTTATAGTTGGATAGAAATGTATGATTTCTAACTACCAGAATATAGAAAGCCCTTAGAGCTAACATACTATGCTGTTAATAATGCCTTCGAGTGTTGGGTGTTTTCAATTATTTCCAAGCCCATATGCAATAGTTGTTTATGCTGTAGCTTCAGAATCCTATGGAAGCATGCTAAAGGCAGGCAGTGTCTAGTAGTTAGATATTTTGTAGTTGATTCTTCTTGTGTCTATTTAATTAGATATGATATTGATTAAGATTATCATAGTGCAAGCCATCTTGGCATCATGTTATGCTCTCCTTATTTCATTACGTACTATTGCAGGGTAATAATTTTACTCTACAGTCTGATAATTATTTGCTGACCAATACTTTTTAATTTGCATGTGTTTGTGTGCCGAAGCAGCAATTATCTTCGATATTAATGTCAACCACCTCACAGATACTCAAGTCTCCGAAAATGCATTTAATTATATTTTAATTGAATTTCTTTAGACTAACTGGGCATAATTTATTACTGCAATGTGCTTGAGTTAACTCAGCAACACATTCAACACAACTTTGAGATTGTATTTTCAACACTGCTTAATCAAATAATAGAACTAATTTAAATTCTTGTTTCTACTATTTATTTGTCCAATCAGGACATTAGCTGTATTGAATTAATTGTTAGCTAATTTCGCAATACATTCTAGCCAATGTTGTTTCCGTTTGTTACAATTATACTAAAAGAGGGTATTTTTCATTTTTTATAAACTACATGTAACATCTTCTGGTTTAGAAAAGAAAGAACTGAAATATACAAACTGGGACGACAACGAGCCAGAACCAAACAAGGACAGGAAGTGTGCAGTGTTTGGGTTCAGTTCGGAATTTAAATGGCGAGCCTCAATTTGTAACCAGTTCCCTTACGAGTATCACATCATCTGTCAATATGGTGAGTGTGGAGTTATTTCCTCAATTCAGTTCATTTCACTCCCCCCCCCCCCCCCCCATAACTTTAACTTACTGCTTACTATTTTACTCATTAGTATTTCAGTTGTTACATTCAGCTCTACTTTGCTAAATGTGGAGATATCCTCATTTATTTTCAAATGGAGTTACAATTTTATCTTTTTTCTAATCATGAAAAAATAATTTTCTGATACTAAAGTGGAGTATCACATCATCTGTCAATATGGTGAGTGTGGAGTTATTTCCTCAATTCAGTTCATTTCACTCCCCCCCCCCATAACTTTAACTTACTGCTTACTATTTTACTCATTAGTATTTCAGTTGTTACATTCAGCTCTACTTTGCTAAATGTGGAGATATCCTCATTTATTTTCAAATGGAGTTACAATTTTATCTTTTTTCTAATCATGAAAAAATAATTTTCTGATACTAAAGTGGAGTATAAAACAGTGCAGCATAAATCAGTAAAAACACTGAAACTAGTAAAACAAATTTTATTTATTTTATTTACGGTGTTGAAACCATCAAGTAAACACTAATTACATGCCAAATTTAGCTCAGGTCAAATTGCCATGCACTGTAAAACTATTGCCCAACAGCTACCTACTGACTACCACTCACACTATGTGTCCAGAAATGTGTGACTTATGTGAAGAATGGAATGTTTAGTAGATATAAGTCAAGAAATATTTGTTTTGCGAAACCATTTCTCTCTAGTTCATATGAGCGTTGAATTTACATTTTCATTAAGGAATTTCATTTTTTATAAAATGTATAAATTTATGACTTGGTCAATTATTTTCATCAAAATAACATCATAGCTGTAACATTTAAAAAAAAGAAAATCCTGTCTAATCATTTGACTCTAAACTGGTATAATTGTATGCAAAATATCAGCAAAAGACCTGGTGTGGTAGCAAATTTATTTTTTCCTCGTACAAAATCTCATATTAGTTAAAAACTAATGATGATTGTTGGATAAAAGAAGGGGCAGTTATGAACTAGCAACAGACAATAGATTGCCAGGAAGAAAAGTTTATTAAAAAAATTCTTAGTACTGAACTTAGTCCCAGTTGAGATGTTGAAATTAAATAAATGCAGAAAAATTTTGTTTAATTTAAAAATTAGTCTTTGGTTTTGTGGGTTAGATATGTTATACTGTATGCTTTAGCTACTGTATCCACTTATAGTAATGTTACACTAAAGTTGTGTCACATATACTCAGCGTATTTGTGCCCAATTATGACTTAATTAGATCTTAGTGGACTGCATGATTAGAGTTTATCATTATAAAAATGTTTGTTATTAGCTCAAAAGGAACATCATGCTGTATGCTGTGTTTTGTCTATTCTATCTAAACCTTTCTATTTGTATTCTGAAATTGTCTAACAATGAAACAATAGATTAGTCATTTCGTACTTACTCTAAGCACCTGTATTGTATGTTTATAATATACTAATTTAATAATGTCAGGTCAACTTCTCTACAATTATGAATCAGATATTGCTTTCTACAAGTGATTCTTCATGAATAACTTTACTATTTCCGATCATCTTTAATTTCCTATTTCCATGACGTAATGTGTGACTCTATTTTGTCTATTTGTTTCAGATGGACCTGATGGATTCCTTGGCAAACCAGAAGGTAAGTTACAAGATTTACTTACCTCTTGTTTTTCAGCATCTCTCTTCGCTAGTTCCTTGAGTATTATCCTTGTTTTCTATCAGCTATGCACCACAGCACTTTATCTTATCTGGTTCCAGAATTACTTTTGGCATTTGAACGAGTAAAGAATTTACAGGCTACATCAAAACATAATATTTGTGTGTCATAATTTGGCAAAAACCTAGACCATATCATCTGTGCATGTACCAGCAAATACGCAACCAACATTGTACATTATAAATATTAATAACACAGCAATTTAGGTGCAGTACATACTCTACTGTACATCTAGTGTGAACATACACATTAGTACTTGGTGCAGTGGAATACCATTAGCAGCGTTTACTGACCCATACTATGGGAAGCAGCATTTCTCAGTATGTATCCAGTCATTTAGTCAGCTGCTAGAGTCAGCTGGGGTCAAGTGACCTGGGAGAAGACTTTCTACAAAAACTAGAGCTAATTACTGCTAATAATGACGACATATTCTATAATCCCATATTCTACTAGACTAATAGCGTCTGACAGGCTGCTTTGTCAAGTGTTTCTCTGTCAGGTGCAATTAGTCACCATATTCCATGCTTAGCCATGGAATTTCCCACTAATTATGCCATAAAATATTCTTTGAGTAAAAAATATGAGAACTATTTCTTAATAACTTATAATAACAAATTTGCTGAAGTATTTAACTTTTTGGTTTTAATATAGATATAAAAACAATACAGTGTTAATGTTATGTTATAGCATATGGTCACAATTACGTTTTTATTTGGTACTAAATATGCTGTAGTTGATAGTTATGTAACTCATAAAAGTGTAAATTATGTCACAGAATGTGTGTTAATTTATATGTTTTGTTTTTTCTTGCAGCATACATTACAGTCATAGTGCTAAGCCTGATTCTGTTGATAGCCGGTGTAATTGTCTTCCCCTGCTATTGCCATCGCCGCAGGTAAGTGCAATTATCAAACTACTTTCAGACTACCATCAGGCAGATACAAAAGTCTACCTGCTAAAATAATAAAAATATCCTGCTTGAAGTTGATCAAGTTATTTGCATTTTTGTAAATATCAGCTTTATTTGGTTATTTTTTTAGGAGAGCCTTGAAAACTCAGCTACGTAAATCTAGGGAGGAAGATCTGTATGAAGATCATATTATAAACACTGACAGGAATATGAGTGCAGATTACGCAAGAGGGGACAACCCTCAGGCTCACTATGCACCCGTCACCAATATTCCCACAAATAACAACTCATACCACAACTTCAATATACTCTCTGACCCCCTCTATCAGCATGACAAGCCACTGCATAAAGATCTCAGTCTACAGAGTGGTGCCTTGCTTATAGCCTCAGATTCTACTCCACCGCATATCGAGTATGGTCGGAGTGTTTCATCACCTCCAAATTTAGTTAAACCCAGTGCCCCGCCCTGCGAAGATCTAATGTCTAGTGTTGACGAAGAAGCTAGTAATGTTGATGATATGCAGCTTTTACATAAACAGCGACCCAGCAGTTGTGGCTCAAACAACCTGTCTGTGTGAATCTATAGTCAGCATGACTCCATGCTGCCCCTCGGGACTGTTTGTGATGTCATTTCCTTATTAACTTGCAGGTTCCCGTATTCCTTTATTTTTTCTATAAACCCCAGGAGCTTTATAATCTAATAAAAACTGTTGATCATTATGAAAGGAAATTATACATTCGGAGTGAATTTTTATAGATATAAGCATCGTGTACCAGCTGACTGTAGCTATGAATTCTGTTTCTATTTGAACTTTGACCATTTTTATTTTGATTAAGTGACGTCTAAATTTCTGTATATATTCTACTTATGGAAAGATATGTTTAGTACTGGTATAGTGTACAATAGTTAGTTGTGTTGGGCAATTTCCCTATGTAATTAGTCATATATGAATCTAGATTATTTTATCATGTTTATTTCCTTTTTATGCTCCAAGCAATGGCATTACTTATTGCAATCACTTCTCTGTATAATCCTGTGCAGTTTTATGTTTTTATCAATATTATTGTTTATAAAATTAATATACTTATTTACTATTAGTTACTGCTCATTGATAGCCATTATTTATAAGTTATCTCGACATTGAATACAAAGCCATGAACGCAATAAATAACCCGTTCTCTTGTACTTCCCTTTCACCTTGATTAGATGTAATAAACCACATGTCTAGCTGCTAGGGATTATAATACGATATGTTACTACATGTGTGTGCCTAAACCTTACAATAGCTGTAGAAACAATGAATTAATTATTACCGGAACAAACGTGCTAATGATTATACATTTGATCAGATTAACCTGATGATTAACATGCTGATAATTATATTTACTGTGGTTTTGCTCACTTAGATGCGACAAAACCTTTAAACTAATTTCATGAAAAATAAAAATGATAGTACAAAGCCACTTTTATATGTTGAGGGATTTATATAAACCAGCAAAATGTGTTTACTCCAATGAACTGAAACTACTAAAAGTTACAGTTCAAAGGTTTAATCCTTCAAAAATGAATATAAGAAAGAAATAGTTATTACAATAACTATTATTATAATAATAGCCTACATATTATTTTAAACCATCGTTAAAAAATGCTTACACCAGGACAATATTATATAAGAAGTCATCAGAAACGATAGCGGTAAGAGAAAACAAGTATAGACAACTCCAGGCATTACTAAATAATAATTTGTGTTTCAATTTTCAAGGTATAACAACTTTTAATGTTCTCAGAAAATATTTCAAAACCTTTTGCGCATGCTTTGTTGCTTAGTTATCATTTAATGCCATACATTATTGACGTGCAGCAGAGTGATATCTGTACGTTTTGACGTGCAGTAGTTGAGAAGATTCCCGAAAAAATTAAAATAAAACGTTTTGCTGTGACTTCTGCCTTTAAAAAGTTTAATTGAAGAATATCATCATTTGAATTTTGCCTAATCTCAAAAAGTGTAAATATTTCAATATGTTCCCTTCTAGTTTTGCGAATGATCCATTTTTCAAGTGAGTGTTTAACTTTTGCATAACTTCAACTCGAACTTGAACGCAAAGTGAAAGTGGAAGTCAAACTTTAGATTTTAGTTAACTTTTGTCTTTTAGTGTTACTTCAAGTTTCAGTCTGAGTTTGTAAAAGCTAAATTACTAACATGATCACGGATACAATAAGTTTTGATCTTTTTATTGAAAGATTAATCACGCACAAAGCCAAAACATCGATGATAATCAACATCATAATGATTAAAGTTTAAATGGTAGTCATACTCAAAGTGATACTGATACTCGTAGTCTTACTCATAATCATTCTCTTAGACGTCACAGTCACACTGATTTAAGTGATCATGATTAAAATTGTCAATTAATACTATGATTTTTTGCAATTAGTATTTGATGGGATTCATTTTCATTTTGTAATTTGTAATTTGATTTAATAAATATATTTAAAATTATATAGCTATATCAGCTGGCTATCGAACTGGATAATAAATCGACAGTTACAGTTAAAATTTGTATAAACTTTAAAAATTTTATGAAACTTTGAGATGAAAGGTAATAGAACTTTAACGTTGGTTCTCAAAGTAGTGATTGTTGGGAAAGTTATAGGTTTCTAGCAGTAATTGAAGCTTTAGCTCAATATCAGTTTGGTTATGGTTTAGGATAGGTTTAAAAGGATTTTTTTTCAATATAAGGGTAATCATTTTAATAAAAGATTACCAAATTGTTTTCTATGATCATGCTCACATAGTAGTGTTACTTTCAAATAAACTCTGAAGAGTAAATGCTATGTTAAGGTTACTAGTTACTAGTATACTAATGGTGTACTCTACTACACAGTGTGTTTCTCTTACTATGGAAATTAAGGGTCATTTTGTGCAAAACCTAGTCAGTATTGAATCTTTAACTTTTTATATTGTAACTAAGCATGTGTTCTTTGCATTAAAAGACTAATTGGCATTCCATGTAAAAAATTATTTCTGCATTTAATGCAGAATAACTGAGACCTTATAATTGTCGTGAAATTATATTTATATAATCACTAAACTACAACTTGTGAATTTTAAACTTTTTATGTTTGGCCCATAGGATAATTGGTTATAAGTTAAATTGTGATAGTTATCATTACTTTGGTAGTGAATACTTTATCTTGAATATAAATTTTATTAAATGCTCTTCTAGATGGTAAATACTAAAACTGGTGTAGATTTTTATAGCCTGTAAAGGCTCTTATATTTTTACTTGGTTTCAGAGATCATGGCTTTCCAGATTCCGGCAGTCTGGTTTCACGAACACGTCAAGAGGAAGTTGGTCAGCTCTTTCCTTTTCCCAACTTTAACGAAACGCTCGCCAATATGGAAAGAAGTTTTGGTGAAATGCGACGATTCATGGAAGACAACATGACTCATGGGATGCAAATGGTATGACTAATACAATTACTCATACCATTCATATTTGTAATGTAGTATATCATGTATATAATATAGTATATCATGCATATAATGTACTATATCATTTATATAATATACTATATCTTGTATATAATATACTGTACCATGTGTAGAGTACATCTGATGGAAACGGACAATCATTCTACCAGTCCTCCTCTGTCTACAGCTACAGGAAAGATAAAGATGGCCGACCCGAGGTCTACGAGGCTCACCAGTCTAACAGACACGCTCCAGGAGGGGTGCGTTCTTCAACTAAGCTCTCTGCTCCTGTTGAACAAATTCTCTGTCAAAGTTTACACCTTCTTTATAAATTAAAAGTTCCTGTGTGGAGCTCATAAACTCAACTTGTAGTTGTTTTTATTTCACTCTCTGGACATAGATTTGCACTGCATGTTTATGCAAAGCTACTGAGGTTGAACTAACACAAAATATTTATATTTATAGCTTAAGATCTACACAGCTTCCTCTCTTATTTTGTCACTCTACTAAATTCTGCTCAGGTACGTGAAGAGCGTAAAGCTCTGCGTGATTCTAGGAAAAAGGTGGAGAAAATGGCGGTTGGCCGACATATTGGAGAGCGTGGTCATGTGATCGAGAAGTCTCGGGACATGGACACTCAGCATGTGACTCAGCATCAGAATCTGATTGGACTGCGAGAAGGTTAGCATACGACAGCTCATCTGCTGCAGATATCAGCTCATCTGCTGCAGATATCAGCTGTTCTCCTATCAATTTTTTTATCTTGTTACTCAACTCATCTATGCAACCCTAGGTTTTTAGTCTAAAGGGAGAGTTTTGTCTTGTCTGTTGTGAAAAAAAAAAAACTTTGTTCTAGTTTTCAAATTAAAACTTTTTATAAAAAAAATGTGTGCATCATTATGATAAACTAACAAGTTATAGCATTTGCTATCTGCTAAGGCATGTAAATAGTACATAAAATATGCCTGAACAGTTTCTTGTATCTGTGTATGTAGACTTGTAAATATATAACACTTTTATGCTGATTGGATGAAGTTAAGGAACTGTAGTATTAGTAGAGCAGTGGTGCGAGAGCTGTAAATGTATGCTCCTTGTTGCAGACGATGTAGACGCCTACCACCGCGAGTGGCAAGAAAAGACCCAGGACTGGCACAGACCGGGAAGAGGTCTTGCAGGAAATGATGGCCGTTCCGACCAGAGGGCTCTGGGTTATAAACCTGAAAAACATGTTTCAAGAAGAAGCAAGTTCTAAATTCACTCTGAGTTTGATATGTTGTCATAGCTACTAGTTACTAGTGGACATATAGTGTGTATTACCAAATATATTATTTGCTATTACAATAATAAGTTTCAGTGAATTGTTTTTGTGCAAGAATTATGATGACTAGTTATTTCCCATTCCAGTATTAGCAATTCCTTATCATGGCTTCTATTGTTACAAATTATGGTATCGGAATAGTATGATGTAGTAGAATCAATAAAGGGCGAATTAAAGCAAATACTTATTTTATTGTGTTATATAGACATATAACCCAACGAATAAAATCTACTAAATTTCACATACTAGAAGCTTAAAAATTTGCTGCCCATCTCGGCTTAGTCTGATATCAAAGAGGGTGTATTGGGAGCCATCATGGGCGTAGTTGTCATGACGCACTTGTTTTTATTGATAAGAAAATTTAGAAATAACAAAGTAGAAGATAAGAATGGATCCATTATATTCCTACAAATACTATTCATCATGTCTCTTGTATTACTAATAAATGCATTAGGAGTCTGCTAATGAAATAATTACATAGAAAAAACTTGACAAAATATGAATACGAATTCAGTATGCAAACATTGGAGAACAGTTGAAGATAATGCAAACTGCTTCACAACTTAGAAAGCTGGGCTATAGAGAAGCTGGGCATACATAAGCTTTTATTCCAACAGAAGCATGAATATAGCATACTAGAGAGTCAAAATGTCCTCATCAAATTCGAAAAAGTTAAACATGTCCAACTCTGTAGCTGGAATGGAACTTAAAAAGAAACTGCATGCTCTTTCGTCTGAGCACCATCGGCAGCTAGTTTCACTTCATAGGGACAAGTTGGAGTTACGCTACTTTATTAGAAATCTAAGAAAGTGTGATTCTGACCAGCACCCAAATGCGCTGAGGTAGGTAAACTAAACTTAGGTCTGGACACACAAGTAATAGAAGGCTGTAAGTTAATTACTGAAAATTTATGTGAAAAGCCCTCCCGGAAATGTTGTGCAATAAATGATGCAGACTCTATTTGGTGATCTTCTAATCACAATTTATGGCTTGTTGGAGCCTGAAGGGTTTACAGCAATTGCAAATGAAACTCTCCAAATTTTACACCATGGTTAGCATTCTGCAATATAATTATTGATGCTACATCTACATTCCTTTGCAATAAACTCCTCAACAAGTATTTTAACATTTAAGAGAATGCGCTAAAGATTTCACAGAGAGTTATCATATCAAAGACACCAATTTGACTTTTATGAATTCTTTCGTTATAATTTTATTAGGTGCGAAGTCTAAATTTTATAACTACTCTTGCTAAGTTATACTTGGAAATATTTTACAGAAATATACGCACAACCTGAGCCTAGTCTTATAGGCCAATAGACTGTGATTCAAACTGCACACCATATTTTACTTTACGATGGTTTCTCCCAATATTATTTTATCAAAGAAATTGCAAAAATGTTGCAATAACTTTCCAACAAATAAATTCTAGTTTGCTAGAAGGTTGATGCAAAAGCTGCTTCAAATTACTTTGCCTAAAAAAAAAAATTATTTTTTATCAGCAAAAAAGTGGTGTGTGTCTATACCCCCCTCACCCATCCCTACTCGCCCAAACGAGTGCCACTCAAATGCCGCTTCCTAATTTTAAGCAAAAACTGAACTCCAATTGCTACTAATTAAACCCTTATACAAGTTTTTCCTAGGCACAAAAGATTTCCCAGGAAACCAACAGGGTGAGTGATAACTCCCATTTGTTGTTGGCTTCAATTGCTCAATGTCAAATGCTAAATATTTATGTTTATTTAGAAATTATGTTTCCAGATATCTGCAAGTGAAGAAATCCAGTATTAGTCCCAGAATTGATATGTTGCCGGCAATACAAGGTGCAAACTCTAATCCATATTTCTCAAACTCCAAACAGAGGTCCATTAGAAACAAGGTAAGTGGGAGGAGGATATTCATTGCTAGCTATTATGTAACAGTTGAAATTAACTTTCTAAATGTGTTTTGTGTTTTTGAAAAGTTAAGGCTAATAAACAATATTTTGTACACTCTTACTGAGAATGTAACGATGAAATGAAGGTGTCAACTATCAGGTACTGCTGCTTATTTTTATATTTATGCTTCAGATATTATGTTGTATAAAAACATCTCGCATAATTATCTCCATATCCAGCTGTGAGTGATTAATACAAGAGAGATGCTTAAAGCTTCTTATTTTAGAGTTGTCCTTTCCTTATTGCAATACTGTATGAAGGTAGACACCAAAAGCCTTTAGCTTGATGTAGTGCATATGATCTCAACTTAGTGGCATGCGTCCTATGCAATTTAATGCATTAATGTGTTGAATCATAGCCCAAGAATGTGGCCTGTTGATGAAAACTTATTCATTCAACGCACTATTCTGTCAACTTGTGAGATGACAACACCTTAGCTCCCCCTAGACACACTTTGCCGCACCGTATGCTGTAACGTAAAATGTCGGCAATTTTTAATGTCCCCGGGCTGAATTTTTTGAAGTGCGCTATTCGGTGCGATCTACAACACCTCATTGGACATGCATATCCAATGAATTGACGCAAACATCTTTCTGTCCAATAGGAGCCTGCCGCAACTTTTTGAATCAAGCACTGCTTGATCCTGATGTATCGCAATGCCGTACAGGAAGCTCGGACATTTATAAAAATGGCTGATATTTTACGTTGCGGCAAGGTGTGTCTAGGGGGTAAAACTGCAACGCGTTGTAGATTACCAGGGATCTTAAAGTGTCACTGGGTGTCCCTAGAACACTTCCTACTATTAGAAGAGAGAGAAGTCTGGTGACCTTCAGTGCATCAAGTCCTGTCTTTACTAGAAAAAAAGAACCCAAGAGATTTGTTTTTGAAGAAAGAGTAGTTAGTTCTTTGGAAGAAGAGGCAAGAAACCATTTGCGTTGGGTTGAGATGAATAGAACCGATGATGGTTCACCTCAAAGATTGACAAAATCTGATGTGTTTTAAACAAAAAAAGATTATAACATTTGAGGTCTTATTATTTCATTACGTTTAAATGTAACAAGTAGAATAAATAAAATAATATAATAAAATACATATAATATATATATATACTGACTGCAATCAATGTCTACGTTGAGATACATGTATAAAATCCAATATATTAAATTATTTCACATGCACTGAACTAGTAAAATAAATTGTCGAGATAATCTTTGCACAGAAATGAAAATGTAAAAACTTTGTCTGGCACCAAAAAAGGACATCTATATTTAAATTTCATGACAAAAAGACTTCAACAGAAATGCAGAGGACTGCCTATAGATTATGCATAACATTTCGGACATTTAGTGAAGGTAGATAACTCCTAGTTGCTAGCATTACATACATGTAACTATTTAGCTTCAAAACTTTTAAAGCTTTAAAACTCAATTAGGTAGCAAGGTTTTAGGCAGAATTGAGCACAACTGTCAAAATACTGACACCGTTAACAGGTGCTAGTTGTTGAAGCAATGTGACTCAACATTCCTGCAAACTGGGAAACACATCCGGTTGCAATAAAGAAGATAATTCTGATAAAATTGCACATTTTGATTTCCAAATGATAAGGTAAAAAGTTAACATGAAAACAGAAGAGAAGTTTAATGCGATGCGATAGAGTCACATATACACAAACATAGCAGGTGAAATCACATCTCAACTGAAAGGTGGACACAACTTCTGACGGTAGGAGAATATTGGTCAACCACCGACACCAACGTTGCTGTTTTATATAGCTGCTGCACCTGGTTAAACTACATCACCAGACCGCCTCAACTTCAGTCCACTAGAATTCAAACAGCATGACTACACCATAGCAACAGCACATGTGACTAGACCATAGTAACAGTCCGTGCCACTTCGGTCTTTTCATTGGTGTCAATGTCGGTGGTGATGGTTGCTATGGAAACCGTCTGACCGAGATCTCCGGTGCCGCAGAACTCTTTTAGACTGAGGACCTGTGCCCCTAGAAGAAGATATAAACAGAGGATGTTACCTCATGCAATGTGCACTGTAGAATGGAGTAAATGCAAATAGGTGGCCTTGTTAGTTTCACTACAAGATGTAGGAATACATACATTAGTTATATGTTTAGGAAAATATTTTATGTGTCGACATTTTCTGAATTTTAAATACAGTCAAAAATCTTGAGAGAAAAAAATCATCAACACTCAGCTACATGTTTTCTACAAACACCCAACACTCACCTATGTTCTGTAGAGCTCACCAACACTCACCTATGTTCTGTATAGCTCACCTAACACTCACCTATGTTCTGTATAGCTCACCTAACACTCACCTATGTTCTGTAGAGCCCACCTAACACTCACCTATGTTCTGTAGAGCCCACCTAACACTCACCTACGTTCTCCATAGCAGACCGGACACCCATGTGTAATTTGTGAGAGTAGCTCCGCCCAGTTTCTTTGATTGACTGCAGTGATTGGCTCGTAGATTCTTTTATAGTCTGCATCTTCTTATTCATTCTCATTTTCCTTCTCTCCATGTTCTCCTTCATCTACAATGCATTTTGGGTAACAGTGTATTTTGAGGGACACTGTGCAGGGAGGGATAGCATACAATTTGAAAGATGATATCATTTAATTTAATGTATTGGTAGAGAAACAAGTCTACAATGTACATTATATACTTCAAGGATTTTAAAAACTAACAACTAACTAACAAAGCTAGCCAGCACAGTGCATGAATTGTAATAGCTTAGGGCCCTTTGATTGACCTGGCCGTTGCTTACATAAGCTTAGTAGTGAGATTCCCTGGCTAGGCTATTTATAGCTATTTTAGAGCTGTATAGACATATCAAGACAACAAGTTTAGTCGGTCGGTTACAGTAGTTCATCTAAAAACTTGAAGATTAGTTCAATTCTCAAGTATGAAAAAATATTAATTGTTAAACTGTATATAGCTACACCATTAAGGAGGTAAAAGGTAATAATATTATGTTTATTATTTACAGCCAAGTATTTATTAGTAGAATCAGGAATGAAACCCTTTGCTCTCATGGTAGCAGAGAACATAAGGTAAGTGCTTGTCAGCAATATAATATATATACTAGCAACTTGGCTGGCACTTTTAACATAAAAGAAGTGAACTTGTAATTAAAACATTTGAGAAAGAACAAAGCTGATTATGACTTTGTGGTGCTAGACAGAAATCACACTGAGTTATGTAATCAGGTGCCAGACAAGCAGATATTAGACAGCTTTTCATTCACACATGAATAGCTTCACACTTTATAGACTGTCACTGGTTTCATATAGTTTCATGTAGACAGTATATACTGTACACTATATAGTATATACCATAACATACTTACTTCTTGTATATACTTACATGCTTGTATACTTACATCATTGCATACTTACATGCTTGTATATACTTACTTCTTGTATATACTTACATGCTTGTATACTTACATCATTGCATACTTACATGCTTGTATATACTTACTTCTTGTATATACTTACATACCCTTCTCACATACACAGCTCAAGAAATCCAACTTAACTCTACCCCCTAACGTTAGATTCGCACAGAGAAATGTGACTAAACCAATCACAAGGCTTACTATATGTGGACTATATGGCGTAGGAATATCCTTAATATACTACATGGCGTAGGAATATCCTTAATATACTACATGGCGTAGGAATATCTTTAATATACTACATGGCGAAGGAATATCCTTGATATACTACATGGCGTAGGAATATCCTTAATATACTACATGGCGTAGGAATATCTTTAATATACTACATGGCGAAGGAATATCCTTAATATACTACATGGCGTAGGAATATCCTTAATATACTACATGGCGTAGAAACATCAGGAAACTCACCCTGGCACTTCTCTTCTCCATGTGAATACGCAGCCTCTCTTTCATAACATCAATTTGTTCAACTCTCAGCTTTAGCCTCACTCTCACACCCTCCAGTGTCTCTAGAGTTTTACCTGTGAACAGAAGAACTTAACAAGGTAGAGCACAACTCCAAGTAGCCTGCTGTTCACAACAACCCTTACAGTCCTTGAGGTTGCAGTTTAGACTGAGTACTCACTGTGTGAGCGGTGAGTAGGAGACCCCCTAGGGCTACCCTGTGAGGAGCCCAACTTCTTAGGACTCGTATCAAAGCTCTCTACTACAAAGTCATCAGGGAACTGGCGGAAGTAGTCGTCCCACTCCTCAGCAGTGAGTACCGTGTTCTCATTGATCTCTCCGTGGTACGGGTGAGAAGACAAGGAGGGCTCACTTGAGCTTCCCGCCAACAGCTCGTCAGCCTACGAGTTAGTTTATTATATTATACAATACATATAGTTGTCTGCATGTTACAAGGTGTGTACGTCTGCATGTTACAAGGTGTGTACGTCTGCATGTTACAAGGTGTGTACGTCTGCATGTTACAAGGTGTGTACGTCTGCATGTTACAAGGTGTGTACGTCTGTATGTTACAAGGTGTGTACGTCTGTATGTTACAAGGTGTGTACGTCTGCATGTTACAAGGTGTGTACGTCTGTATGTTACAAGGTGTGTACGTCTGTACGTTACAAGGTGTGTACGTCTGCACGTTACAAGGTGTGTACGTCTGCATGTTACAAGGTGTGTACGTCTGTACGTTACAAGGTATGTACGTCTGTACGTTACAAGGTGTGTACGTCTGCATGTTACAAGGTGTGTACGTCTGTATGTTACAAGGTGTGTACGTCTGTACGTTACAAGGTGTGTACGTCTGTACGTTACAAGGTGTGTACGTCTGCATGTTGTACTTGATACTTACTTCATGAGGCTCAGCGTTGCTATGGTTAGCATTTCTCTCTATACAGGCATTGGCAGCAGCATCGGTAGCAGCAGCAACACCGAGGTGGCACCTCATCCATGCCCCATCATAGTACTTGAGAGTCATGGAGGAGCAGCACGAGCATCTTTCTATACAAGCAGTGACACTGCATCCAATGATACCTTCAACACGTACATAATATGGAAGTTATGTGAGGTAATATAGAAGTCTAAAGAGGTAATATAGGAGTTATATGTGGTGATATAAGAGTTATATGAGGTAATAGATACGTTATATGTGCACTAAGCTAATCTATTTCCCACTACTGATAAAAAAGCTCACTCATTGTACAGTAATAGGTATTGAGTTAAGAAGTGCAGCAGAAATACACTTTAGGTATGGGGGGGGAGTTAAACTAGAACACAGAAGCCTATTTTACGCAAAGACTAAAGTTGAAGATTGGTAAACAAATGAACTATTATCATGTGACCTGTGTAATCAATAAATATACTCCACTTGATAAAGTAACTCGTGTCCAGTGTACAACTTATGCAGGGGTAGCAGTTAGTCTGATGATAACATAAATGGTCTTTGAAAGATGTAGAAAGTTAAATGTATTTAGTTAGCAAATTTTCTAGCTGTATATAGTCTTTTTCTACCCACTACACTACCCCTACTGTATTACTGTAGCAGCAATTTGAGTTAGCCAAATTCGTACCTGAGTACAACTCACACTTACAAAATGCTTTACAAACAAACATTAGCGATGCCTCACCTATTAGTGTAGCTACTGAAACGGTTGCTATGGCAATGAGAAAGGAAGTGTAGTAGTATTCATCCACAAATGACACCAAAGAGACATCAAAAGAAGCAACTGCTTCCCCACCAGGGTTCATTGCAATGCACTTGTAGATGCCAGAAGAGATGAGGTGGAGTGAGTTGATCTGTAGTTCTGAATATTCCGGAAGGGTCCTGAATCATAATACACTTTAAAACTAACTTTTCTCTGCTTAGGTTTCAGATATGAGTTTGTAATTTCATCAGTCACACAGAATAATGGTTCTTGGAGACAGAAATCTGTGAGCAATTGAGAACAAATTGGCAATACTGAACCTACATTGACATTCTTCAGTTGGCATTTTCAAACAAGAAACAAAAGGTTCGAGTTTGTATGGATAAAGCATTTTTATTGGTGGGAGACTTACGTCACAGAAAACTCAACAATATCACCAGTAGCTGTAACTCTGTATGATTTCTTTGGAGAGGTCTTGTTGATGGAGCCGTCAAGCCATTGGTTCTGATATGGATCACTGAGGTGGTCTTTGAGGGGCGTCTCCCACACGATGGATGGTTGAGGAGAGCCAGTTGTGTTACATTTCAATACCACCTGAACACAAAATGTTAACGTCTTAAATTTTAACCTTCTTGAGACATACACTTCAAATGAGTCAAACTCTACACACACTATAAGTATAGGCAGACTTTTGATTTCCTAAAAATGAGACAATATTTTTATTTAAATTAATTGCATTTTGAATACTTAGACAGCACAATATTAGGCAAAACACTGATTATTAAATGAAGTATAAAATGTTATGTATTGCAATAGCAACAAGACCAACCTGGTTGGCATGCAAATGGTCTTTACTAGCATCAGCTATGCTCACAGTTGGACTGGTGCAGTTTAATTGCCCTAAGGGTACATCCAGCAGCTTTTGTTGGTGATAACCATCAGGATAATGACATCTGATAGAATTTGAATCTTGTATTTTTATGTGTTCTAGCTCATCCAATATTGCAGTTTTCAACCACAATGCACCGCAATTGCAGTTCAATGGATTGTTAGCCAGCGATAGGTTTGTTAAAACAGTCTTATTATTGGAATCAAATAAATCTTCATGAATGGTTACCATAAGATTACTTTGCAAGTTTATAAACCTTACATGAGAGATGTAGTTGAATGCACTGGGCAAAATGTGAGAGATCTCATTGTTAGACAGGTCCAAGTATTTAAGTTTATATAATTTCTTGAATATACCAGAAGGCAGCAGCTGCAATCGGTTATGACTTAAAACGAGAGTCTCCACGTCAGTCGTGTTCCAGAAAATGGTTTCTGGCAGCTGATTGATTAAATTGTGTCCCAAGTTTAATGTAGTTAAGTGTGTAAGGTTGCTAAAAAGATGTGAAGGTATTTCCTCTAAATCATTGTGATGTATATTTAAAACCTCTAGATACGGTAGTATATTAAAAGAATTTTCAGCAATTATTGCTATTCGGCAGTCAGTTAGCATTAATGTAGTCAGATTTGAAAACTTCTTGAAATGTGACTCTGTTAATTTTCTTACAATAAAGTTATTTATTGAAATATTCACTACAGTGCCTGGCACTGTTTGTAGTGAAGAGCTATTTAACCTGTAGCCATTAGAACAATCTAATGCTTCATTTGTGCACGTACAGTAGGATGGGCATAGAAAAGCACTCCTTGTTGAGGCAAAAGTTGAAAAAATTGACAGAAAGAGAAAAACCAGTTTGACAGTTGTAACAGGCATTCTGAAAGAAGATGTGTTGATTTTACGGCTCTTGCATCACAGAGGTACGATTGGCACAGTTTTAAAGCATACCTTGCCACATATCCTACAAAAAAACACTGACATTAAGCTTAAAAAATAATTTTATAGCCTGCATGAATTTTTGTGAGTTCAATTTACAAAATTTTTAAATGCAGATTTTGTAGCGTTTGTCAGAATGAGTTTGCAACAGTCATAATTTAATTTTACAAACGATAACATGCAAATACCACAATTATTCTACATAAACCAGCTTTTTTTCTCAACAGTTGCTTATCTTCACTATTTTCTTTTTTTATTTCAGAATAGCACAGCTTAACTATGCGATTCTGCTTGAATATACACCAGTGAACAACTGAGCGTGACAACTTTTTCATTATGTTATAGTACCATAGTCATCATATTTTTAGTGATTCTTGAACAAGCGCCATAATCATACTTGAAATCGTTATATTGAATGAATATACATATGGCAATAGTATTTAATAAATAAGCAGCACCATAATATGGGAATTTGAAACTAAAAGTTAACAATAAACTTGTAGTTCTAATTATTTTGATTTCAGCCAGTAAACCAACCAACCAATTAATCAATCAACCAATAAATCAATCAACCAACCAACCAATAAATCAATCAATCAACTTATAAATCAATCAATCAACCAATCATTTTTAAGGTGAGCCAGACAAACGCCTTTTTAACCACCCAACTGCCTTCTAGCATTTATCTCTAGTATCTTCGTTGATATATGTCTATTGAACATCCAAAAATATTGCAGAGTGGCCACTTCATTCGGCTACACAGTTATAACTGACTACTTTGCTCTGAAAGTTATAGAAAATAAACCACACCTGTCCAGCCAATCACAGAGGGTGAGCAAATCGTTGTAAGAATTATGCCCACAACAGACTACAGTTGACACTCAACTGTGAATGCGTTTTTGGAGGCTAAACTTTGAACTCAGTGACATGAAGCTAGTAATTTTGAATAAGTGAAACTAGTAAATTACTATAAAAATAAATAGTAAATCTGATTGAATTATGCTAGTAAATCTCAATAAATTGCGCTAAATTTGATTTTTGGTTGCTGTGGATCCAGCAGAAACTAAGCTACAGGATTCCTATTGGTTAAAAGTTTACTACAGGGCTAGAGACAGTTAGCTTTCAGCATTTGTAGTGAACTGTAGTGTGACCAGCAAAAAGTAGGAAGGTATGCTCCAGCAGCTCGAAAAACGAGTTCACAGTTCAGTTTCGACTGTAGTCTTTAGACCCCCATTACCCTAACTAACTCGAAGTGTTGTCACACTGAGCTGCCCCAAAGAGAAGAAACCATATGACCAAATGTTCATATCTTGGACTTTTGCAAAACTCTTTAGAAGGAGATTAATACATCTGGTTTTCCTCCTCAGTTCATGAAGCTGTAGGCAGAGGCTCTGCAGAGGCTTTTAATTAATTAATGATGTAAGTACCAACTCCTGAGTTACTCTTGAGCCTACTTAGCCTTATGCTTAGCGAATTAAAATAAGCTTATTTTATATAAAATTTCATATTTGCTAAGAGTAAGAGTAAGCACAGTATTATATTATTATTATTATTAATCATAATACTATTATGAAATTGAATATAATAATAAATATAATAATTTATTATCCTTTTTATTATACTAATATTTAGTTTTACGAATACAAATTAAAATATAATATGATTATGATATTTCCTATTAATATAATTGCAATTTAAGTTATAATTCTCATGACAAGATGAAGGTGAGTTAGACAATAAAAACCATTATGATCATGACATTGACTTATGAGTGCGGGATGCCGATAGTCTAAGTCATACTCATAGGATAGTCCTCATTACAAAAACAGTCCAATGACAACAAGCAATGTAAATATTAAATCTTATTTTTTATGATTATCATTATGATAACATTAATTTTAAGTGATTAACCGTTAACGGAGTCACTATCACGATGAGTATGACTATCAGTATGAGTATCACTATGGTTATGCCAACGGTGACGGGTGACCCAGACTGTGATTACTGGTCCATCAATCAGAATGTTAAACTCAATGTGAAGTATAAAACTAAAAGCTAAAACTAAAATACTAAGACTAAGAGTAAGAGTAAGAGACAGTCATAGTGATAGAGTTAGACTCATAGAGTGAGAGTCAGAGTGATTATAATTTCTTGCAATCAGCAATGTGAATGTAACTTATAGAACATAAAATCGCAGGGTGCTGTAATCAGCAATGCAGGCAAAGATTTTTTTAAAAGTATTGTTACATTATTGCCACATACTTAGAGTTAACAGACAATATACATCGTCGCTGTGATTGTCATTGTCATTGTGATATTCATATTGAACGTAAGTACTGCAACATCGATAATACTATACAGCTGGTGTTTTAATCTTTCTGCTAGTTTCCGGTCGAACGCTTATTTACACAGAAGAACTCGTTATATTTCCGTTTCCACTCTGCTGTTTTTTTAGAAATACCCTATAATTGTAATGCTGGTACGATTGCAATTATAATTCAGCATTATTTATTAAAAAATACTTATTTTTTAAGCATAAAAATTTATTAACAAATAATTTTTTATGCTTAAAATTTGTTAACATATACAATCAGAAAGAATTCTATTAAGAAGTTGCATATGCAAGTACAAATGATTAAATGGCCAATAGGCTCACCGGACTAGCTTATTTCGAGAGAGACAACTCCTCATAAACAAGGTTCAAGTGCTCAATTTCAGAAAAAGTCTCAGTCAGTGATGACCTACGCGAATTAGTATATTAATTAATTATTAGATTAGCTCCAAGTTTTTGTTACGCACGCTTATAAGAAACGATTTGCCAGTGAGATTGTCACTTATTTGTTTTAGTTAAACTGTACTGAAGCAGTTAAATAACATGGGCCGGGCAAAGTCTTCGCTCTGGATTGTAGTTGCTCTTGTATCAACATTGAGTTTTGTTCTATCAGAATCTGGTAAGTTATGCTTAAAGTTAATCCTAATCTTATACTATAGTAATAGTTATACAGCAAGTATAACTATAAGAATAACAATCAATATTATTATAAGTTTTAATAATATGTATTTTTTATTAAATTTAATATATATCTTATATCGTATTAATATTATTATTAATTATCTATTTTAATTTTTATTTTATGTTTAAAACAATTAATAAATAATAATTTATAACCAATTCAGATTCTCAACTGTTTGTAATTTGTAAAGAGTTACTTTCAACTTAAATCATAATATTAAATAATTTTTTTTTAAAAATATTAATTTTTAATTATCATTAAGTTTAACTTTAAGATATCACAATGATAGTAACAATGATTATGATTCTCATTGTGACATACCAGTTTTCATATACTTATCGATCAAATTTAAAATCAAAATAAATCAAATGATGATTAATATAGCTTTGATGAACTTGATTTATTTTCACTCTTAAACTTATTAAAGCTTAATAAACTTGTGCCCATTTCTAAAATAAAAAGCTCAAACTAAGTCAATGTAAAACACGTACTCAGTTAGTATTACGTAGTGATAGTGGTGACATTGAGTCTGAGAGCAAAGCTCTCATCAACAATAGACATAGTAATTAGTACCAATAGTTATACAGTAATACTAATAATACTTTAGTGATTCGTTCATTTTAATTAACATTAACATAGTTTTATGCTGATTAAATTTCTTCTCTAATAAATTTGATATTGCACTAATATTTCTAATTAGTTTCTCATACGATTCGTAGTAGTTCATACTACTAGTACTAGTACTTAGTATAACCAATGCTGCAAATACTAGTGTTGTTATAAATCGTTGTAACTAATCCGATAGTTAAACTGTCATACTTGTATCTTAAGCATAACTTGCCCTTAAACTAAGCTCTGTATTTTAAGATATTTTTTAAATGTATTTTAGATAATTATAAAGCCACTAAGATAATTCTTTAGGTTATGAAATAAAGTAAAACTTGCTGATTTTCTTACACTTTAGACTGCTTTTTTGGTTAACCTTTATCTGTTTTATTACCTCACAAACTGTTTTCTGGGTTGAATTTGTGCTCCTTTATGAAGTGACAACTCATTTGGATCTGAGTTACGCTTGCTTTTCTTGTAGAACCAAACCGATATGCCCCCGAGTTGGATATGAAGGATACAGATGGGAACACAGTGGATGCTTATCGAGGATTTATATTAACAAATGAAAAAACTGTGTCTCTCGTGCCAGCGTTGGCCGCTCATGACAACGATTCCATCGGCGGAGCAAGTGAGTAACTTCCTCTAAAGATAATGTTTCGTAAATCGTGTAGACATAGGTTTCTAATAACCTCGTGTGACATTACAGAGTGTGTGGTGACAGTTTCTAGAACATTGGATTATGGGGTCTAATTGTTCAGTGATGACCAGACTTCACTAGACTCCTTGCTCTTACTTCAGTAAAAAAATAAAAAAGTCATAACCCAACTGATTCAAGCATGTCTATTTTCCCGAGTTCAGTTCAATCATATTCAGTAAATCAATTATGACATAGTGGCAATATAGTAGCTGTGCCTACACAGTATTTCTTCAGCTCAGTGTGAAAAGTATTCGGAACATCCTAAGTTCAGTAAAATGTTGACACTGATCCGGTTCAACCAATCTGCCGACTTTCTCTTTCAGGGTTCATCTGTGGCTACAAGATCTACAGCGACACTGTCCCATTCGAGGCTGTCGTCTCCAACCACGATGGCGGCGCAGCCACTCTGCAAGTCAAAGCCAACGTCGATCTCTCCAAGTTGCTGAAAAAGAAGTACAAGTTTGAGATCGCGGCATATGACTGTGGCGCGCCCACCCTGCACGGCCCCAGGTAAGGTTACGCCATACTCTCTTACCTTCTGATATCATACTCTCAATTCATTCCAGACTTAGTAACCTAGCTGGCAGTTACATGGTGCTAACTCAGTGATCAGCTCCTTCAACTTTATGTCTGAGTAATTCTAATATTGTTGTCAGTTAACTTGTGTTTTGTTAGGCCTGTTCTGATCTAGTAGAAATATGCATGATTTGTTTACCAGCTGCTGTACGTGTTACCAAGAATGTGGGCCCCAAATTGTACGTTGATTAGGCTGTATGTGTGATAAGCTGTGAAGTACTGTACTTCATGTTGTTTTTATTTGGTGGCATTTATTAATCTTTCATCAGGGCTGATGATTAGTGGATGATTAATGATTTCCACGTCATTGTCTACATAGCTGAGTATCAGATAGTTCAAGTATTACTATTGTATCAGTACACTGTAGGTAAACTACAAACAATATTACCTGCTTTTATATCTCATAATCCACTGTCCTCGTGTGAAACTGTAATCATCACCCTGTTGAATGTGTTGGTAGAGCCAATGTGGTGGTACAGGTCATAAGGAGCCCCAGTCACGGCACACCTCCCCTCCCCACGGCTGCTGTTACCCCTCCGCTGCCTCAGGACGTCAAGGCTCTGGTTGACAAGCAAATCCAGCTCTCCCAAAACAGCAAAACCCTTAAAAAACTGGTAATTCTCGCTCTGCTCTTATTTCTTGTCTGCCAGTGGTGAATATACTTACCTGCCAGTGGTGGATATACTTACCTGCCAGTGGTGGATATGTTTACCTGCCAGTGGTGAATACTGAATATACTTACCTGCCAGTGGTGGATATGTTTACCTGTCAGTGGTGGATATGTTTATCTACGAGGGGTGTATGAATTAACTTGTAGGGTATATTACTTATGTTAGAAGTCGGCCTGTTTTGTTATATGTCTGGCCAAAGGCAAGCAAAGTCACTCACTAAGATGTTTACTAAAGCAATCCATGACTAGCTGTTGCCTGGTTCAATGCACTCAATTAAGTGCCATTCACTGGATTCATTGTGTGGAGCAGTTGCCGCAACAACAACAGTTACCTCAAGTGTTGTGAAAACATTTTCTCTTGCATAGTGGCTGCTAGTTTGTTGTGTTGAGGCACCCCCCTCCCCCCCTCCCTTCCCCTCCCCCTCCCCTCCCCCTGAGCTGCTGGTCAGGTCTTTCTCGTGCCTGTCCTTGACAATCTGTTGCCAGATTTTCAGTAAAATATCTGAGAATATTGAAGTTCCTTCTGGTATTGCTGCAGGTGAAGCAGACCCCACCTGTGCCCGAGTCGTCTACCACCCTGTACCCTAAGCTGCCGCTGCCTGATGTCGGGGGAGAACAGTTCTTTGAGAGGCTCTCCTACATTGTGATGATGAAGGAAGGCACTCTGTACGACAGCGTGCTCAAACTCAAACCCGCTGCCGGCAAGTCCACCAAGAACATCTGCGGCTACGAGATTGTCACCCCTGGAGTTCCCTTCAGTGTGAACGACCTCGGTGAGTCAGCACTAGCCGGCAGCGCGAGACACTGTGCAGGAAACTGCAGTCAGCTGAGCTAACCTCCGTATTCTAACACTTTCTGCCTTCAAATATTACACTCTCTACTCTATATACACTGTCTACTCTCTACTCTATATACACTGTCTACTCTCTACTCTATATACACTGTCTACTCTCTACTCTATATACACTGTCTACTCTCTACTCTATATACACTGTCTACTCTCTACTCTATATACACTGTCTACTCTCTATTCTATATACACTGTCTACTCTCTACTCTATATACACTGTCTACTCTCTATTCTATATACACTGTCTACTCTCTCAACAGCTTCTACACTATCTATACTGCTTAAGCCCTACAGTGTTGTGAAATATACCATGCCTCAGCACACTGACAGGGCTACTGTGACTGTGTATACTGTATAGTGTATACTGTAACTGTGTGTACTGTGACTGTGTATACTGTAACTGTGTATACTGTGACTGTGTATACTGTAAGACTCGGAGGTAATACTCAGCTACTCCGAGATGAATAGTCAAGTGGTTGTTTCGTTTCTCTTATCTTCTGTTTGTACGCAATGATCTGTCAAGTAACTGCACTTGTACAGCTGAACTCTCACATCCTCCTCTCTCAATTGATCCATTTGTCCTTCCGTTTTGCATTAATTTGAATTATTTCATGGCTGAGTTGATGTGTCAAGCATCTCTCTCCCTGTCCCCCCCCCTCTCTCTCTCCCCCCCTCTCTCTCTCTCTCCCCCCTCTCTTCTCTCTCTCTCTCTCTCTTTCCTCTCTCTCTCCCCTCTCTCTCCCCTCTCTCTCCCCTCTCTCTCCCCTCTCTCTCCCCTCTCTCCTCTCTCTCTCTCTCTCTCTCTCTCTCTCTCTCTCTCTCTCTCTCTCTCTCTCTCTCTCTCTCTCTCTCTCTCTCTCTCTCTCTCTCTCTCTCTCTCTCTCTCTCTCTCTCTCTCTCTCTCTCTCTCTCTCTCTCTCTCTCTCTCTCTCTCTCTCTCTCTCTCTCTCTCCTTTTTGTTCTCTGATTGAGTGACCATTAAGCAACTGCTGAATGTTTTTTACCAATACAGTTATGCCTGCCTACACAATACATTTTATAACTTCTCACTGGGTAACTTCTCAAGAAAATCAATTGGCCTGCCTTTAGCTTATCACTATATCATTCAAGTACTAGTACTGTATGTCACTCCAATAGGAATTCTAGTCAACTGTATGGGTAACTAGTTAACTGTATGAACAGTCGGTCTACTGTATGAGCAGCTGTAAGGTTATAGTCCCCAAAGTACTGACAGTATATCTACAGCACAATCAATACTGGATATTCTAAACCTCAAGTGCCACTTAGCTCTCATGGGGATAATACCCCTCATCTAGCACCTGCCAACCACTTGCTCTAGCATTCACTGCCTGTCCAATAGATTATTGAGAGTTCATCATTGTGCTATTATTACATATTAAAGTGATTGTTGTCTCTTTGACAGGAACTCTGAGGAACACCAAAGCTCTGTCTGTCTCTGTACAGAAGTCCTACATTCTCTCCATTGTTGCTAAGCACTGTGACGGATTAGTCTCTAAGCCTGTCATGGTCAATGTACAAGTCAACGCCATGTGTGCCAACGGCTGGAAAGGTTCGTCTCATCTGATACAACTGTGAAAGTGTTATATCATAGCACTTTGTCATAGTCGCTGGGAAACGTATGACCTTTATGAGATTTTTCATCCCCCCTTCTAAACACATGTGTGGTCAGTCCATGAGATGTGTATGTTGGAAGTACCTCTGAATATTTAATTTTTTGTTGAAACAAAGAGTTTTTCTGTGGAACTATGCACAGTAACTGCCAACTATCAACTAGTAACTGACAACTAGTAACTGACAACTATCAACTAGTAACTGGCAACTAGTAACTGGCAATGCAATCTGTAGCCCCAATGATGTAACTCATATTGCAACAAGCTGATGTCATGTTACTGAACAATTTTCCACTGCTAACACTTCCACCACCAAGAAAGGAAATTTAATTCCAATAAACTTGACTTTCAATTTGGGAATAAATATTTTGGGGGAAAAAGAAATTCTACCTCTAAAAAGACCAAGTGCTTTGATGAATGATGATGGTTGGATAATTTAAAGTTTTTTTAGTCAATATATTCCAGATACTTCCTGAGTTGACTTTGACTTACTGGGACTTTTGTCCTTATCTCGGGTCCAATGTACACCAATCAGACCTGCCTTGACTTGTCCTTTTATTACACAGAGCTGCCAACTGACCAGGAATACACTCCTGGCAACAAGCCAATCTTCCCATTTGCTGACACCTGGTTTGACACATGCAGTGCAAGCTGCGAGAAGGAAGAGACGATGGCGGTGACCGTGTCTGTGGAAAGTGACGGAGCTATGGACACGTGTGACCACGACGCCAGCTCTATTCAGAGTCAGAGAGACATGTGTGGTGAGTAACAAACTGTTAGAACTCGAGCTAAGTTGTTAGAACCAGGGCTAAATACAGGTCTAATTTCGTGATCAGTGAATAGTATTCTTTGGGAAAAACAAGTTGTATTAAATGTCAACTCGTCTCTAAGGGAGTCTGGATTGCCTGCTATTATTTTATATGTAGCGCTGTAACCGCTGTCTCAGTATATGCTATAGGCAGCGTGTTTGTGCAATATTGTATCTCTCTGATGATTCACTGGGGACGTGTTTCACTGATAATCAATGTTAGCATTTGTATCCTATCTTCCCTCTTATATAACATAAACTACTAACACTACAGCTACTACTCTTTCTACAGCTACTACTCTACATGCTATACTCTATACTTGATACTCTACATTCTATACTTTATATGCTACACTTTATACTTTACATTCTATGCTCTACATTCTATACTACATTCTATGCTTCATACTTGATACTCTACATTCTATACTCTGTACTTTATGCTAATGTAAACCAATCCATGATTCATTTAGTAATTACCATATTTTACTGATACATAAATCAGTGAATGCAGCTTGTTCCCTTCACAATGCCACTTTGTTTAGTAGTGTATGTGAACTCAAATGACTTTTCCAAAGCTAATTTGTTACTGTTTGTATACTAAGCAGTTGATGGTGGTTTGTTTAGTAGAGTGAGAGTTGTGTAAACAGTGATATCACTGTCAGAGTAGTACACCGACCCACAACCTAGCTATTACTAGGCCAGTTTCTAGGCCAACTTCGGAATTGATATTTAATCTTCCTTGTGCTGACATTTACCTGCTGCTGGAATGTTCTAGGTGCCTCCCCAAGTACCGTCGACCTGCTGCCCATGGGCAAGTCATGGACTAAGGACCTCAAACCAGTGAAAGGTCACGAGGCAGCGTATGATTTTGATGGCAAGACAGCGGTTAAGGTGAGCAGAATGGCTCTACTTACTAAGACATGGGAGACGATTTCCTCCTCTGTAACTTGAAGATAATAGAGTGTATCTTAAGGTGAAGGTCACAATGTATCTGCTCTAGACTAAGAGCCATTGTTCTCAGGATGACATTGTGCGGTTGGTTTTGTCAGGTGCCCAGTGAGAACTCTAACCACACTCTAGGGAAGTTCTTCACCATCGCCACGTGGATGCAGCACGGACTGGAGAAGAAAGATGGCCACAAGGAGCACATTCTCTGTAACTCTGACGGAGATGGTGAGTGAGATGAATATATTGACTGTATACTGTATAGTGTATACTGTATAGTGTATACTGTATAGTGTATACTGTATAGTGTATACTGTATAGTGTATACTGTATAGTGTATAGTGTATACTGTATAGTGTGTACTGTATAGTGTGTACTGTATAGTGTGTACTGTATAGTGTATACTGTATAGTGTATACTGTATAGTGTATACTGTATAGTGTATACTGTATAGTGTATACTGTATAGTGTGTACTGTATAGTGTATATTGTATAGTGTGTACTGTATAGTGTATACTGTATAGTGTATACTGTATAGTGTATACTGTATACTGTATACTGTATAGTGTATATACTGTATAGTGTATATACTGTATAGTGTATGTAGTGTGTACTGTATAGTGTATACTGTATAGTGTATTCTGTTTACCTGTGTTATATTATAGTATGTGTTGTGTAGTGTAGTGTATAGTATGTGTTGTGTGTGTTCTTGGTAATTGTTTTGTGTATTTAGATATTCTTTTGAACAGTACTTCCTGTATCTCTTCTATGAATTGTATGATATATTATGATTCAACTAAGTAAATATTGAGTTACACAATACACTCGGTGTTTGCTGATGCAGTGTGGGTTGGGATGAATGACTCATTCAATAGCTAATAGTTAGCTGTTAGCTGATGTGACAACTCCCTCCCTCTCTGCTCTTATAACCTATGAGTGGCGCTGCTTGCAGGTATGAACAGGCATCACTACGCTCTCTTCGTACACAACTGCCGGCTCGTCTTCCTACTCAGGAAAGAAGCCAATCAGGTGAAGTCTCTGGAGAGCTTCCAGCCAGCCGAGTGGAGGTGGTCCATCCCTCACGTCTGCGACGCCAAGTGGCATCACTACGCCATCTCCGTGTCCTACCCTCAGGTACTGTATCCTACCCTCAGGTACTGTATCCTACCCTCAGGTACTGTATCCTACCCTCAGGTACTGTATCCTACCCTCAGGTACTCTCTCCTACCCTCCTGTACCCTCATTACTCTGTCCTACCCTCAGCTACTCTGCCCTACCCTCAGTACTTCAGTGACTTGCACTTTTAGTTGCTGTTATCTAATCAAACTTCCTAATTATTCCTCAGTAGCAGCTCTTTTCTAGTGGCTGACGTTAAATACTGACATCAATTACTAAATGCTATCACTAAATGTTCTGTTATATTTTTAAAACTCCAATTACATTACATAGGTTAGTGACAGAGAAAAGCTGCAGTTTGACACGTTATTAGCTGCATATAACATGCTCTGTGTATGAATATATAGCACACACTTCATCTATCATGATAATATTACATCGACTGCCTATAACTACTACAGAATCTCCATTGTCTTTACTCTAAGTAATCATTATTACTCCTTGAGAAATCAATAAAATGGATATCCAATTTGTGTCTCTACAATCCACTCTAGCAGGCAATAGCTGTCAATACGGTCCAATCCCTCAACTCTTGCTGCCTATTTGATGGGGAATTGATTTTCACTGAGGACGGCTGTCATGTGAAGGGGTTAGGCCGGGCTGGGTGCAGCAGAGAGTAATGTAACCCAATTATATATTTGTGCTGGAGTATTGGGGTTGTGCAACTCTACAGTGTCATGGGTACTTGTGGCTAGCTGTATCACGTTTCCTACTTGTTATTGATTTTGCCATTTGCTATTGTCATCTGCGCTCATTCAACTACTCCAGCTATTTCACCACCAACTTGACTAACATAGGCTCAGTAGGCTGTAGCTGGTGTCAGTGGAATGAATAACATGTTTCGGATATTTTATTGTTCAGATGTTCCGCTTCACTGAATCCCTGGAGGCAGATTTTCAGAAAATTAATCATTTGTTGTTATCAGCTGAAAAATTTTCAGCAATGTTTTCTAACTGGGGCCAGTAAATCTGCTACGCAGTGTTGAAGAAGTGTACCATGAATACTCGGTACTCTGTCTAATGTGCTGATGATATAACCTTGTTGTTACCAGGTAACGCTCTATGTGGATGGACAGGCCATGCAGACAGACAAAGACGTGGTGTCGGTTGTGGATGACTGGGCAATGCATTCAAGCAGCAAAGTAACATTCGAGCAGCTTACAGTTGGTGGTTGCTGGAAAGGTATTACTTGTGCACTGCTCAGTGGGATTAACAGTATTAATGCGTTTTTAACATCAGCTGCTTCTAATCTGATGGAGCTGCATATTTTAGATAATAAGTAGTCCCTATCTTAACATTCAGTTACTTGTGACTCATTAGGTACATTGTCTGTTATCTCCCCTGTTAGTGACAGCACAGCTGCTGTCCTGTAGCCACTGCTGACTATATACAAGCTGTGGAGGGTCAAGTTAGAACAAGTGGCCCTCAAGTGTTGACATATCATTATATTCTTGAGATCAACAGCCATCCTCTAAGTGTTTGCACAGCATTTCATCTCAACTGTCACTACGCTGACTGCATTAGGCTGCTGCTGAATGCATTAGACTGCCAGTTCAAGCTGTCAGTGTTACCCAGCAGCTGGTTGAACACAAACCTCAAAACTTTATTCACTTAGCTGTTTGCATGGCCCAAGTTTGTAAGAGTTGACTTCCCTGTTATGTGTTTTCATGAGCTATACATACAAGTAGTTAGCTTTACCTGATGTAATGATTTGTCTATGCAGGTGAGAGCAAGTCGTTTGGCTACTTCTTTGACGGGCAGCTGGCTGGGCTTACCTTGCTCACCGGCACCACTGAGACCGAGAGAACCATTAAATGTATGAACAGCTGTGGAGAGAAGCTCCAGTTCAACGCCATGGACAAGCTCACCGTCGGAATGGTAGGCCCCCCTCTCCCTTTCTCTCTCCTTATCTCTCTGTAGGGTCTAGTGGGTTACTTGTTATACTATGGGTTTCATGGCCCCACAGCTATGCACTGTATACTCTATTAGCTCAACTAGTCATGACCACATTACCCAAGACTAAATATTTATTCTCCTTTTATAACATCTACTTCATAGCATTTATAATACATAGTTTATAACATCTCCATAGTCTGCTGCATTGTATATGTCTGTGTGTCCAGGTGCCACCATTGTTGCTAGTTATGAAGATTATTTTGATAATGGGATAAGTTTACAAAAGGCTGGGTTCAGATGGCCAGATGCAATGCATTGTTCAGTGATACTAGGATGAGCAGTGCTATGTGAGCTCATGTAATATATACACTCTGTATACAGTATACAGTATACAGTATACACAGTGTGTGCCCTGCTCTATCCTCTACTCATCCTATTCTATTACTTAATAGGGTCAGTTAGTGTTGCAGCTGATAGATACTTTGTATGTGTGTATCAGTACAACTAGTGCAACTAGTGCTCTCTGTTTAGTCCATATCTTTCAACACCGGCCTCACCGAGCTCACCATCAGGGGAAACGATGTCGATGACGTGAAGATGCTACTGCGTGAAGTGGGATACGCCAACACCAACGGCCACCCCAAACCTGGTTACCGCACTGTGCGAGTCAAGACTAACGCCACGTGAGTATCTCTCGAGTCTGTTTACTATCAGCAGTGTGGTTATGTGCTATCAGCTTGTAACTGTAACCTCATACCATGGCCATACAGCATCCTGTGTGTTCTGTGTGTACTGTGTGTACTGTGTGTACTGTGTGTGTGAACACAGAGCTAACTGCTATCTCTACTTAGATACTATCTCTACGCTCTAGCAGTAGACTTTACCTGTAATAAGATCAGCAACCATGAATGCTAAATATACGGCATGGCAGACGTGACTAACGTTTGTAAGCAAGTGGTTCGGGTGGTGGCTGTACCCCCCTCTCTTCTCATTAGCTCGCTGTCAACTCTGTCTATGCATTTATTCCGTGAATATTAATATGACTGGGTTTGCCGCTATTTCCATCACAGCTATGCTAATCAGACTCTATGCTAATTAGACTCGTGACAGTTTAGTAGAGATAGGCTAAGTCACCTGATAGCCACTTGGAGTGTGTATAGGCTGTGTGTTATACACCTAGTATATTGTCAAATATATATATTATTGTGAGTAAATCAGTGGGAGTTAGAGAGTGAAGTGATGAATTGGTTAGTGAGTGTTTTATCAAGTGATTGATTGATCGAGTTAGTTAGTGAGAGAGTGATGTGTTAGTGAGAGAGTGTGTGAGTTGGTTAGTTAGTTAGTTAGTTGGTTAGTTAGTGAGTTAGTTAGTTAGTTAGTTAATGGGCTAAACATGAGTTGGAACAGAAAAGATGAGTTGTTGAAACTTTGCAATGTGACTTGTTTATAGTTGATGACCTGCTAGTCTAATGCAGTGTGTTGAGTCAGCTGTGTACTGCTGCCAGTGCAGAGCTGTATGCTGCCAACATACCACCAGTGTTATTCCTGGTATGCAGGTGTCACATCTCTAGACAGCTAGTCTTGTGATGACATTTTGGATTCTGCAGGTAGAATATTGTGAACACTGCAGGTAGAATATTGTGAATACTGCAGGTAGAATATTGTGAACACTGCAGGTAGAATATTGTGAATACTGCAGGTAGAATATTGTGAATACTGCAGGTAGAATATTGTGAATACTGCAGGTAGAATATTGTAGATACCGCAGGTAAAATGTTTATTTACCTTTCCAGGTGTGACGGCAAACCTTTGCCAGTCCAGGAGCAGACAATTCCCATCCTGGCCAATGCGGTGGTAGACCCAAAGATCACCATCTCTGGCGTCGGACTGAAACAGAGAACTGCGGCTGAGTTTGCTTTGGTAATACTTTGGCATCATTTACAATATAGCATATCAGTGTATATTATGTAGTATTATGTGATATATATGTAATGTATTACATGGTACTAAGTTATATGATATAACATTATGTGATATATTACATGGTACTAAGTTATATGATATAACATGCTGTGATATATGTGATATATTACATGGTACTAAGATATATGATATAACATTATGTGATATATATGTAATATATTACATAGTACTAAGATATATGATATAACATGCTGTAATATATTACATGATACTAAGCTATATGATATAACATGCTGTGATATATTACATAGTACTAAGCTATATGATATAACATTATGTGATATATATGTGATATATTACATAGTACTAAGATATATGATATAACATGCTGTAATATATTACATGATACTAAGCTATATGATATAACATGCTGTGATATATTACATAGTACTAAGCTATATGATATAACATTATGTGATATATATGTGATATATTACATAGTACTAAAATATATGATATAATGCAGGGAGTTGACGTGTTCACGGAGGTGATGATTCTCAGTGACCCAGGAAAGGAACTGGACAACCAGGAGAACCGAATCAACAAACTGGACATAGAAGGTGATTCCTTCACTCTTTACTCCTCTACTCTCTCATTTACTCCCTCTCTTTTACTCCCTCTTTCACTCTTAACTCTCCTCTTTCACTTCCTCCTCTTTCACTCTCTCCTTTACTTCCTTGACTTGTAGCCCTGTGGATTAGTTCTTTATTTACTCCATAATATATTGCCTTGTCTAACTTCCTGATATACTTGCTAGACTTAGTACTCCCTGGGCACACCGGTTTGTTGCCGTGTAGATTTTCCTACTAAATAAGAAGAGAAAGAACCTGTAAATATATAACATAAGAACCTGTAAATACACAAGAGAAAGAAGTTGGTGTTGAATATTGCATAGCCTGTGTTCTCTGTAGACGTGAGCACGCTGCAAGCAGACCTGAAGAAGAAACTCACTCTAGACAAATGTGAGGTGAGAATCAGTGAGAAGATGGATCCGGGACACGAGATTCTACGTCTACCAACTTTCCTGCTAGTTAAGTACCTCCTTGACAGCAAAGAGTTTGATGGTGGCTTTGATATCCTCGGTGAGTTATGTATAATATAATATACCATATAATATAATAATATAGTATCATATAATATAGTATCATATAGTTTACAGTATTGTTTATAATGTAATATATTATAACATATGTTATATATTTATAATACTGAGTTGATGAGACCAGCAGCAGCAATATATTATATAACGTAGCTCTGTGGTACTGTGACAGCAGTAAGCTAGTGTTTGTGCCGCACGTCTGAATCTACTCTCCCCTTATTCTAGGCGCTGATTCGTTTGCTAACTACGAGGCAGTGCTGAGAGAGACGTACTACATCAACACAAAGGCCGGCTCCAACTTTACTTCTTGCACTTTCTCTGTCAAATGCACGTCTATGAACGGGAAGTTTGTCAGCAACACTTTCGACATCAAGGTACGGGCCAGGTCTTTGCTGTTCAAGTAGCCTCAGTGAGCCGCAGCTATTTTAGTCTCTGCCGGGACTGCTTACATGTCTGTATTTGTACTCCAGGTTGACTTGATGAACAGCCAGGCCCAGTCAGCTGTGCTCTATGCTGACCCTCAGTACGCTCACATCCAGGAACAGAGTCTGCTAGTCGCTGGTAATGCTGCCGCAGGTGTCCAGTCTGCTGTCGGCACAGGTACGTCTGTCCACTTCAACTCTCACGTATTGAATCTTCACGTCGGTGCCCAATGCCGTTAAAGGAAGTATGTCTAATGAGTTCTGATAATACCGATACTACTACACCCTGTGTTTATCTCGTAGGTACTGGATCTGGCACTGTGGCCGCCGTAGTCGTTGTTTGTCTGCTGGCCGTTCTGGTGGTGATTGTCGTGGCTGTCGTCCGTATCAGGAAGGTACAGAGAAGGACTAAACACACTCTGGTGGAGGAGGGAGAGGAGATGGAGTGGGACAACAGTACTCTTAACATCACCGTCAACCCTCTGGAAAATGTGAGTAATGTGTGGAACCTGGGCTAAAGTTATGTAAATCATGTCTCATGTTGAGAAATAGTTGCAGGTTTTAGTTATTTGATCAGCCAGTGAATACCAACAATCCTTTACCATTGTCCATGTTCATATATATACATTGCATATATGGGTGTTCGTGTGTTCATGTTCATATATATAAGTCTGTGCCTGTAGGCCACTTTGGTAAAGGAAGTGAAAGACGGGGAGATGTGTGATGATTCGGAAGACGAACTCATGACCTCAGATGACGAGGACGATGAAACTCCACGTGACGGGGGACTGGAGTGGGACAACTCCTCGTACTAAACTCTAATCCACACGCAACGCCATCACAGCATGCTGGCAGTTGTCTGCCCTTTGCGCTGCTTTTTCCTGGAAACTCTGTATCTACTTTAAAACTGGGTTTAATTTTGTAAAAGCTGTTATTATATGGAGTGGAGAGTTTGCTGTTTTATGATTCTGTTTATAAATTTCTTATAGTCTGGTATGACCTACAAATTTAACCAAATGATGAATTATACAGACAGGTTGTAGGTAAAGTCTGTGAAATACACTTTACCTGCGACCTTTGACATTAAACCCTGCTAATGCTTTATTGATATTACAGCAGCTGTACCAGTATTTGAAGTGATTAGCTTTGTTCTCTGTCAACTGGTCTAAATAAAGTAGTCCCCCTTTCTATTTAATACTAGTTTCATTATCTTTTTTCGATATATCCTGGTTTCATTATTGTATAAACTATATAATCAGTGTTGGCCTGAAATGCCGATAATTACGCCACTCCTATGTATAGCATTTATTTTTATATGTTGTGCATGGTTTGATTTTACTGGAGAGCAGACTTATCGTTTTGATAGACAATGGGATATTTTGTTAACATCTTCGTGTTTTTTCTAAGTGCCAGTTGTTTTGGGATATAGTGCCATGCTAATAGTCTCTGTAAATGAATTATCTCATTGTTTATGATCTTAGGCTAAGAAACTGGTTGATTAGGCGTGATGACTTTGATAGCTGCTTGTAGCATGTGGGATATATATACTTGTATAAATATAATTTCTTTCCCAACAGTTTACTGTGGCCATAAATTGCTACACATTCCTGCACTATTATATGTATGTCTGTTAAATACATTATATTGTGGTAAACAAAGTATTGCTATTTTAATATATATTATGTCATTGCTATGCTAATAAGCGGTTTTATTATATCTTTTGTGTAATCTTTATCACTACTGCTGTTCATAAAAAATATAAATTCAGTTTTTAATAAAGTTTATTAAATAACACATTCTTCATAATGTTATTGTTATAAAACCTCAAGTAAAAATTGAATATTGCAAAGACAATTTAGTCACCCGTGACATTTAATCAATGAGGTTATGAGAGCTGCATGCCATCTATCGCGTTGGAATGGTTCTATAAGCAGCATCGAGTCGGTAAAGGACGGTTTTAGTGGGATCTGATGTTGGTGTTTTGTCCCCAACTACTGCACTCATTCACCAACAGCTCAGAGCTGCTTATAGAATCATTCATCGCGCGGAATCAAAGCCGAATGTATTGGTTTGGAGTTCAGTGAACGATCTGTATACAAAATATACTGTGTATAGTTACCCCTCACATCAGTGCTGCTTCTAGCATACTAGAACTAGAAGTTTCATTTTAAATTTGATTTATACTTGTAGTATATTATTAAGTTTACTGTTACCGTTAGTATTAGTATTACTATTACTACTACTATTACAGTAATACTATTAGTATGATTATACAACAATTAGTGAATTACAATATTAATATGAATCAGAATATCAATATCATTAATATTATTTATTAATATCATTATGATTATCAATATGAATATCAATATGAATATCAATCAATGAATCATTCAAATAATTTCAATGTCATAATAATTAATATCAAATAATCAATATCACTATGATAATGATAATCACAATATGTATCACTATTAATCATGACGATTAATTATTTATTGATAATCATAATCATAATGATGAGGATCAACTCATAATTTAAATTAATAGGAATAATTATTATTTATTTATTATAATAACAAATATAATGCTCATCATAATATTAATGATAATGATAATCTAAATACATTTTAATTAATAAGTAAACAACATTAGGTGTTAGTTTACCAATACCAGTAGCCAAGACTATCAATATTAAGACTATTAGTATTACTATGACTATGAGTATTACTATTAGTACTAGTAATACTAAGCCTAATACTAATACTAATAGTAATAGTCACTAGTGTGACTGTAATTCCCTTAAAATCAGCATAATCTTATGACTTATCAGTATGAGTATCACATTTGACTTTGCACTCTGGTGTCACATTTTTACTCCAAGTGCTTAACCCTTACCCAATGCGGGACAACTGTCTTTAAGCAATTAACATTGGACTTGATTGTTACTAATACCTGTCATAAACTTAGAGCAATAGTCATAGACCATAGCCATAGGCCTGCTCATACTTACAGACACACTCACAGCGATATTCAACGCAATTCAGTGTGAATGTTATATTAACTTCAACTATAATATTGAGAGTATAAATTTATATGATCATCGAAAAACTTATTACACTTACAATAAAAAAGGAAAAAATAATTAAATAGTACCAATACCTGTCTACAGTTATTGGTGGAATTAATCTCTGCTGATTTTATCATTATTTGCTGTTTTCTCCCAGTTTTAGTTTATTGCAATGCTCAAATTTACTAAATAATAGCTTGCTACTCTAAAATTGAATTTAAATGACAAAAAAACTTTCTTTATTGGTTGTTTTACTGCTGCTGGGTGGAATTTGCTGTTGAGGGGAGGTTGGTTATTGATGATACTGACTAACGGGCAAGATTGACTTATGAGTGATATTTGAGTTAGGGACAAGGTTAATTAAAGAATAATGATATGCTGGTAGCTTATTAGATTAGTAGGTGCTCTAAGGGTTTAGGCCCACCACTGTCATGTGTTTTTTTATGTTTGATTTTTTTGCAGCATGGCTGAAGCAGATCATCCTGTAGAAGCAGAGTGTGGATTTTGTTTACAGAGAGGCGACCTTGAGAATCCAAAGTCTCTACCATGTGGTCACATTCACTGTTTACTTTGTCTTACTAGGAATGTTATGGTCAATCACATGATCAGGTGTCCCTTTTGCAGGTATGTTTTTTAACATCAGCATCTTTGCAACTTTTCACTTTTGTAATGGATGAAACTGAATGTAACAAACTTATATCTCTATTAGGGCATATTTAGAAAGTGTGTAAAATGAAGTAAACCTAGGATGTTTGTGTGTGTATTATATTTCATTATGTTGTACGATTACATGTGTTACAGAGCAGTGTTTGATGGTAGTATAGAGACTCTGCCTTCTGCTGATGTAGAGGACAACTCCACATCATGCTTTGTCTGTACTAAGAAGGGGATAAAGAATATCCCAGCTGTGATATACTGTACTGTGTGCAGTAAACTCTTTTGTGGGAAACATAGAGAGGTACTGATTTAATCATATTTTTGAAATCTATTAAGAATTTAGAATATATAGTTCATATTATGCAAGTCTTCATTTACTAATAGTAATTATATATGATAATTTAATGTTGGTGTTAAATTTCTTTTTTCTGTGATTGCTTTTATACAAGCCACTCAATTTTGATATGATATTTAATGCTGTGTATATTTGCTTTGCTTTGAGACTCTAACTTTCAAACCAGTTCTCTATTCTGATGTGTATAATGTGCTCTCCAGTCACATGATGACGTGA
Source organism: Bugula neritina (assembly GCA_964035545.1). NCBI lineage: Eukaryota > Metazoa > Bryozoa > Gymnolaemata > Cheilostomatida > Bugulidae > Bugula > Bugula neritina. The sequence continues at coordinate 30,789,018 of OZ037767.1, forward strand.
GTGATGACCACCAGCAGTTGACCATCTCAGAATACAGAATACAAGCTAAGAGACTGGAAAGAAGAGTTTGTTCTAAACATACAGATTCTCCTTACTCTATAGGATGTAGAGTCTGCCTTCAGCTGTTTTGTGTGCAGTGTTTGTCCCGGGCCAACTCTTGTGTTGGAGGTAGGATATTCGCTTTACTCATACTTTACCATAATTGCTTAGTAGTGCACTAACATCTGCTATGTATTTGGTGTATGTTTTGAAACGAAGGCTCACAGCACGAGATGGTTAGTCTGGATAACTTAGTGGAGGAGCTGATTAATCTGGAGGGACTGGTTGCTGCAGAAGACAAGATGTCTGTTTTGATGAAACAGATCGCTAAAACTATATCTGACTTTGATACAGAGACTGATGACTTGCTGCATTTACTCTACAGGCAACGGGATGAGCAGGTACTTCAGTATTCAGTAGTCTTTCTACTTCTGTTTCCTGTTCTATTCTGATACTGAAACAGAAGAGTTACTAGACATTCTCCATACACAGCGTGATGAACAGGTGTGATTGATATCACATTTTCTAGAATGTGTTTGTTTCCTGTCACACCATGTAAAGGTTTTAATGGTTTACTCGTATGTTTTAGTTGGCTGAGGTGAGACTAAAGTATGAGAAACTTGAAGAGGAGTTCTTAGCTAGTAGAAAGAAAACTAAAGATGTACTGGATGCATACATGGAGAGAGAAGTTGGAACTGTTTTGTCTGAACTTAGCAACTACAAAATGAAATTAGAAGCTCAACTCAGACAAAACAATCAGGTGTGTAGACACTGAGAAGTTTGTGTTTTGGCAATAAAGAAACTATGTTGGTGTATTATAACATTATTAAAATTTTTACCAAATTTACTCAGCAGTGATCAGTAATGGGAGTTGTAATGTTAGATTTTGGAGACGGAGAAATAATGAGCTTATCTGACAACATTAGAGTTGGTTGTAGAAGCGAATATTGTATATCACCACATTGCGCTGTACTTACAATCTAGAGACTGGGTGTGCAGATTATCTAAACACTGAGGGTTTTAATGGCACTATGCGCCCCTTACTTTCTGGAATATAGTTTTTATTTCATAATTTTGTAGTTTTACCATTGATATTACATAAACTGATTATCAAACTTCTTCATTTTTATTTGTAATAGGAAGTTATTTAGTTTATTTATGTTTGCTTTAATACCATGTTTTATTACTATTATTTTCATCAATCATGTCATTCACTGTCAAGTTTGCTTTTCACTAGTTTATCCTTCAGTGTCAGAGTTTGTGTAGAAGTTGAATTGCTTTTACTCTGCTACCTGAACCTGCATCATTCTCATTCTATTCACAGGTGGATCTAGTTGAAGGTTATGCAGAGATTAAGGATAGAATACAGAGACTTGTATCTGTTGAGATACCTGAACTAGAACTGTGTGATGTCATGACTCTAGAGGTCAAAGGTTTGCATTATTAGAGTGTTTTTGAAATAATAATTTACTGTAACACTCGTTGCTGTACTTGCTGTAACACTCATGTAATACTTATAGCGGAAAAGAGAGGCATAGAGGTAGATATAGTTCCTACTGCAGACGTATCTATTAGTTTGGATCAAGGAGTGACAAATTCTACCCCTCCAGTTCCCAAGATTCTCAAACTCTTACAGACTGTTGAGGCTTCTAACAACTGCTACTCTGTGAGTAGATATGAGGACTTCACTTATGTGGGGGTGTACGGCGGGAAGGTGGACAGGATAGACGCCAACGGGAACATCACGAAATCACTAATAGCTAGTACGGGATACGTGTTTGGTCTTACAGTGTACAAGCATCTGCTGTACACCTTAGTGAATTATAACCAAAATAATTGGAAGGTAAATGTGTACGACCTTACAGGGAATCAGGTGACCAGCTGGCCTCACAGTGATAAAAATGGATTCACTAACAAACTAACTATCGTTGATGATCAGGTTGTGGTCCCTGACAGGCATAGTAAAAGGCTAACTCTTTACTCTCTTACTGGAGAGGTAATTAAACATGTCTCCTCTTCTCTAATCAGTAATAACACTGTAGCTATATGTGCAGCAGACAGACATTGTGTAGTAGTATCTGATAAAGCCTCTTCCAAAGTATTTAAGTTAGACCTGACAACAGAGAAAGTCATCTGGACATGTAGGGATGTGTCTAATCCACAAGGTGTGACGTGCTATAGAAGTAAATATATTCTCTTAACTGATTCTAGCAGTAAGACTGCTGTTTGGATTCTGGATTTGAAGACAGGTTAGTTGGGAAATATTATATTATTTAATTGATGCCACTTTTAATTGTAATCTCGTCTCTAGTTATTCTCCTTTCATTACTGATTACTAAAGTTAATCACTAATTAATTCTGTTTTATGCACTGTAAACGATTATTATAACACATAGAAAGACAAAATGCACTAGAAATTGTATTTAATATTTTGCACAATATCATAATTCACTTTCACCCTGAGCTGTACTATACGATTTATATGTATTTATGCTGAGTAAGTTTAGTATGTCGCAACCTTTTTATGCAAAATGAAGAGAAAAAAAATCAATAATATTTATTGAGTACAGTATATACTGTGTATTGTAGTACATTGTATTATTTCATTTCCAGGTGCTAAACTCTCCACGATAGAAAATCCAGCTGATGGTCTCACCAATGTGTTTGATTTCCATGCACACCGGAAGACTTTAGTTGTGCCCAGATGGGGGGAGAAGAAGGTTCAGTTCTATCAGCTGACGTGAGTAGGTAACTCTTTAGCCTGTGTTCTTGCATACCTTGTCTAGTCATAAGGGTTGTATCAGTTGGTTTGTGATGGAGAACAAAGGCAAAGCCTAGTATTTCAGGTCAGGAAATTGTTAGTAAATGGATAATTTGGATGAAATAGGTAATGATAGGTTTGGTTTGCTGATTGGTTTACTAATACATCGAATTTTATTGCAGATGAAGTTTTATTTAAAATGTTTATTGAAAAAGAAATAGTCGTGTTTCAAAACCTACTGCTTTCTTCCGCTTAGTTTGGGGAGGGTGACTGAAAAATTATACAGTATCTATTGAGTATAATCATGTTCCCATTTATTTTTAATTTTGAGCTTAAATATATATATGCTAACGAGTCCTTGATTCTGGATTAGTGAAAGGTGGTTGTTAGTATTCATTAGCGTCATATAATAGTATTATAATAAGAACTGTTCTTTGTAGATGAAGGAAGGAACGCATTGGTGCCACAATCTCCAACGGCGATTTAACTACTGGCAATGGAATGCTGGAATCTAAATATTTTGGTAGAGGTTATTTCATCAGTGTTTACCATCATAGATTTGTCTTCCCAAGTAGACTAGCTTTCAGAGGAATTCCCCAGCTATTAGCAATATTTTATCTGCAGACTTCAATTTTAATGTTTAGAAGTTGTTGGAATGTATATTCATGGATTGATGTGATTGGTTATTAGTTCATAGCTGTTTATGGGTTGATATGATTGGTTGTTAATGCTTCATAGCTATGTATGGGTTGGTATGATTGGCTACTGACGTTTATAGCTCTTTACATAATCAATAACGTAATTAGAAGAGAGATGACAATCAGTACTATACTGAAGTGTTGATCTTTGGTTTAGTTTTAATATGAGTGTAAAATGTTTATATCCTGTCCTGGAAAATGCTATAAATGTCGGAGAAGCCTATGGGTGATAATTTTGTATACTCTTCTTTATGATAAGTACATGGTGGCTTTTTCTCATAATCTTCTTGTATATGCTCTAGATCTCAGTGATTTACTAATAAATATTTTCAAGCATATTTCAACTGAAGTTGCTATTGCTTGATATGTATCGCAAAATAAAAATTTGTAGCATTAATTTGAGTTTTGATATAATTTATCATTTAGCAGTTTGGGTTACTACATATTAGATAAAACCAGTTATTAGTTATAATGCCAACGCACCTGTATTACTTGATGCACTAATGTTGTCAAATAATTGCCCAAATTCCCTCCCCCCCCTCCGGCAAGGATGATGTTATATTTCTCAACTTTTAGTTCAGACACTTACATTGGTGTAATATATATGAATGAGCAAGTTTAGTTTAAACTATTTCATAACAGTTTGATCTTAATAGTATAATTGGCTGAGAAATAAACTTCCAATTTATTTTAATCCGGCAGTCATTGGTTATGTATATTGCCCTCTCTGAGTCTGCATGATTGATGACAATGGTGAAGGAAAGAGTAAAGAAACCGTTCATTTTTGTACTACTGCGGTAACAAACAAATATCATTGATTTTTATTAAAAATACTCAGACGCTTTAGATACAAGGTATACTTTACACGCACATCGTATATGCATGCGAAATTATTGCATTATGCATTGCTAAGCGAGTTAGAACACGGGAGTCGTCTTTTCTACATGTCTATTGCTAATATTTTCGCAGTTGCAAGCTGCGAAAACCCGCATTAATACTTCCCTTGGAAATCCCCAAATAATTATAAGGCTTCAGTTAGAGTTCGGTAAAAGTAGGTAAGTTGAACATTAGCAAATCTAGAAATTATTATATCAATTAATGGTTGTGCTTTTGATATTCATAAATTAAAATTGCACTATTTTTGTAACTGAAATAAGAGTTTTTGCCAGTACCACTTTACTCACCCCATATGAGCCAACCATCTGCAGTGTACTTCTATGAGTATGACTATAGATAATACTAATAGTAATACTAATAGTAACAGACATAGTCAGTATCATAGTGATAGTATTACTTTTACTATTAATATTACATTTTAATTTACTATTACTATTAGTATTAGTGTTACTCTTAGCATTCGCATAATTTAAATTATAACTACAGCTCTATAAGTATTACTATTAGTATTACTCTTACAGATAATAACTATTAGTATTACTATTACTATTAGTCTATAATGCATTTAGCTTTACTATTACTATTACTATTAGTATTACTATTAGCAAATGATATTAACTAACTATAAGTATTAATATAGGTGAACACAACTGTAATTGTGACTAGTAGTTATTCTATAGTCTAGTAGTAGTAATACTTAAAATTTATCGTTCCGTATCTATAAATATTAATATCCAACTCATTTAATGTATATTAAATTACTATTTTTTCAGGTAATCTGAAAACTATTTTGAAACAAGATGGCTGAAGCAGAGCCCAGGGAGATAGAGTGTGGGTTTTGTTTGTTAAAGGAAGGTCTTGAGAACCCAAAGTCTCTACCATGTGGTCACATACATTGTTTAGTTTGTCTAACTAGAAATTATGACGCTAATGACCTGATCAGATGTCCCTGGTGCAGGTAAGTTTTATTATAAACTATGTTATTCTCAGACTACAAGTGTATCTATTTAACTTCATAGTGTGACCCTGATGCATGTTGAGTGTACTTTCTATTATATTCGGCATTATATGTGTTACAGAGAAGTGTTTGATGTGAGTATAGAGACTCTGCCTTCTGCTGATGTAGAGGACAACTCCACATCATGCTTTGTCTGTACTAAGAAGGGGATAAAGAATATCCCAGCTGTGATATACTGTACTGTGTGCAGTAAACTCTTTTGTGAGAAACATAGAGAGGTACTTTAGTGTTGACTCTCTTGTTTGAATAGTTGAATCTGCATAAAAAATGAAACCAGACAAAAACACCTGCCTTCCTGACATTCAATATCTTCTTTAGGTCCATGACATTGTTAGTGATGATCATCAGCAGATGACCATATCTGAATACAGAATACAAGCTAAGCGACTGGAAAGAAGAGTTTGTTCTAAACATACAGATTACCAAATATCTCTGGGATGTAAACTCTGTGCTCAACTGTTTTGTGTGCAGTGTTTATCTCAGGCCGACTCTTGTGTTGGAGGTGAAATTTTTATCTTGCTCCTGATACTATTTATTCACATTTAATGTGCATGATAATTGGAAAAAAAAAAATTTTACTATACTCTATAATGACTACAACATTCTAGTCTGTTGGCTTGAATTAGTTACTAGAGTTGCCTCACACCTAGTAAATGAGATTTTATATATACAAATTATAGCAAATTGATAGCAATATTTGGGATCATCTAACTGAAAGTCGTCTATCTGGAATGACACCCAAATCATTGTGGATTCTGTGACTGTTTTATCCTGTAACATTAACTGTAGTTTAGTAATACATTTCCAGGTTCACTGCATGACATGGCTGGGTTAGATGACCTCATCAAGAAACTGGTGAATGTAGAAGAACTGATTACTACAGAAGACAAAGTATCTTCTCTCTTCAAACAACTTTCTAAAACTATATCTGACTTTGATACTGAAACAGGAGAGTTACTAGACATTCTCCATACACAGCGTGATGAACAGGTGTGATTGGTGTCACATTTTCTAGAATGTGTTTGTTTCCTGTCACACCATGTAAAGGTTTTAATGGTTTACTCGTTTGTTTTAGTTGACTGAGGTGAGACTAAAGTATGAGAAACTTGAAAAGGAGTTCTTAGCTAGTAGAAAGAAAACTAAAGATGCACTGGATGCATACATGGAGAGAGAAGTTGGAACTGTTTTGTCTGAACTGAGTAAAAGTAGAATGAAGATAGACGCTCAACTGAGACAAAACAATCAGGTGTGTAGAGTTGACATACAAGTAACTTGTGTTGAATAATTGAGTCTAAAGAACACAGTATTGTGTAAGTTGTACAACATTACTCATATTGTTAGAGTTTTTCTTTTTTACCAGTCTCTAGGTTTTCTTGTTGTTTGAACTGGTCTTAAACTTATATGATAATTGTATCGCATGATTATCTACTGTACTTGAAAACAGTTTTGTTTGAGTGAATAAATGTAAATTGTTGAATTGATAGGATAGTTTGAAGAAAAGTGGGAAGTATTTTCAAAATTTTGAGAAAATCCTTGAGTGAACTAATGTTCCACTAGTGACTAAAGTACAAGTATATTTCATAGCTAGATGTTAAAGGGATAACTTCTGAACTCCTGTTTGGTTTTATATTCCAAAATGCAGTTTCAAAAGAGAAGCTTAAAAAGGTTTATGTTGATATTCATTCTCTCTATTAAATATTTTCTGATTATTGGAGAAGTTTTATTAAAACTTTCCAATCCAATTTAGAAGCTGGTTTAGCTGTGTGGCCTTTTTGATTTGCTAAAGCACTTAGCATGTTTTTATCAACTATCAGTGAGTCAGTGATATTCATTGAGTAGATTTTTTAAAGTTTTTATTCTGCATTAAACAAGAAAGAATCAGTTTTAATTTCACATTATTGTTGCTATTCTTCATGTAATTATAGTTGATCTCTATTCACAGGTGGATCTAGTTGAAGGATATGCAGAGATTAAGGATAGAATACAGAGACTTGTATCTGTTGAGATACCTGAACTAGAACTGTGTGATGTCATGACTCTAGAGGTCAAAGGTTAGGTAATATAAGCTGACTATTGTATATTCATGTAGTACTGTGTTACTGAATATGTTGTATTTATTTTTACTCTCTACATCGTAGTCAATCTATACTCTCTTATATTAATTACTAGATTTAATTGTATAGGAAAGATAGAACATTACAACTCTTGTGTAGAATACAATAACCATACACACCAGTTTATCAACATTACTTCTACTTGTCATATGATACGGTGTAGAGATCTTTGTATATACTCCGTATAGTTTTATACAAGTTTGTGTATTCTTTGAAACCCAGCATTGAACTGTCATTATAATATTTTCTGCTACTATATAATATATTCACTGCTATTATATAATATATTCACTGCTATTATATAATATATTCACTGCTATTATATAATATATTCACTACTATTATATAATATATTCACTGCTATTATATAATATATTCACTGCTATTATATAATATATTCACTACTATTATATAATATATTCACTGCTATTATATAATATATTCACTACTATTATATAATAGATTTCCTATAAACTCACCCTATTTCTATATTCTTTATCACTCCATGTTGAACTATAATGTTATCTTTCCTATTGTATAACATTATCTTCACTACTGTTACATTACATTATATTCTCTACTGTTTTATGATATATTATTTCCATCACTAACATATAGTACTATCTTCACTATTATTATATAATGTTATATTTTCTGCTATTATATAATGTTATATTCCCTACAAATAGTATAGTATAATAATTGTGTTTAAGTAGTAGATTCAGTACTATTTTATAATATATGTGATTTATGCTATTATTTAATTTAGTTCATTTATATATACTTTACAGGAGAGAAGGGAGACATAGAAGTAGATATAGTTTCTACAGCAGACTTATCTATTAGTTTGGATCAAGGAGTGACAACTTCTACTCTTCCTAATTCCCTCAAACTCTTTCAGTCTGTTGATGTTTATAATTATTGTGACTCAGTCTGTAGATATGAGGGTAACACTTATGTAGGGGTCAATGGTGGTGTAGATAGAGTAGATGAGAACTATAATGTTACTCAGTCATTTGTTACAGTCAGTGATTATGTGTTTGGTCTTACAGCATATAAAGATCAGCTGTACACTTTAGTGCGAGGTGGCCTTAATAATTGCAAGGTAGAAGTGTATGACTTTAGTGGGAATCAGGTGACCAGCTGGTCTCACAGTGATTGTGGTGATGTGTATATCAATAAACTTGTTATAGTTGATGATCAGGTTGTAGTCCCTGATAGACAAAGTAAAAGACTCACAATCTACTCTCTTACTGGGGAGGTAATTAAACAAGTGCCCTGCTCTTTACTTAATAACAGTTTGGTAGCTATATGTGCAGCAGACAGACATTGTGTAGTAGTTTCTGATTTGAATTCCTCTCAAGTATTTAAGTTAGACCTGACAACAAAGAAAGTCATCTGGACATGTAAGGATGTGACTAGACCACAAGGTGTGACCTGCTATAGAAGTAAATATATTCTTGTGACTAACCTCAGCAGTAAAACTACTATCTGGATACTGGATGTGAAGACAGGTTAGTTGGTGTTTATTCTACCATATGGGAAGCTCTTGTACACAAACTATAGTTGGTTTGCATGTATGCTCTCAGTCTAACCTTTAGATGGAAGCTATTACATGCTATATCATCATATATTATTATTAACAAAGTATATGGTAGCTACTAAATATAGAAAACCTTTATCATATATAATGCAGTATAACCCTGTATAGTCATTACCTATAATATTATCATATATAATATAGTTTCTTATTAACAGAGTATACAGTAGCTAGAGAGTATAGAAATCCTTTGTCTTATATAATGTAGTATAACCAGGTTCTTTATTGGTATATAATATAATATAATTTGATATTTGAGAACATAATATACTAAGCATAGGATATTGCATCATATCCCGTTACAGGCACACAGCTGGCTAAGATAGAAGATCCAACTATTAGAGAGAACAGTAATGTATTTGATCTCCATGTGTATAGAGACACTCTGATTGTACCCAGATATAATGAGAAGAAAGTTCTGTTCTACCAGCTCAACTAAACAGGTATTATATAATATTGTGTTTTATAGTCAAAGGGGATCTCTTATATTATTTAATATATATTGATAAATATATTTCATGCTTAGACTTTAAACCTGTAAATTACTGAATTTACTCCTTGTTTTCATTTGCTCATATAATATTATCCTCTAATGTTTTCACTGCTGTCAATCTTTATCTCAGTAAATGAAGGTTTATAATCTTTGACAATATTATTCTATATGATAGTGTAATGTACTTCCTGTTATGTTGATACTCACATCTGATTGGTGTATGTTGTAGGTCATGTGGAGATAACCCTTACACTGTGTCAAAATGCTTGCTAGTTCTTGGGTACACCTGAGAATATCTTAGTAGTTGTCTTCTTACTCTTAGAATGTCTCAGTCAGTACCAACTGTTTATATTAAATATTGTTTAGTAAATTGCAGCAATTTCCTAATATTTGTCTTTTACTTATCTCTTTGTTCTTTGATATTGAAAACAATCTTTTACAATAATAATATTTTTTACTGATGGTGAAATGATAATTGCACTTTGTTCTGGTAGAAACATGTAGGTTTGCATGCAGTGACTGACTTTATTATTTGATATTATATCGTTTGTATTTTGCTAAACAAAAACTTTTAATATTATTCTTTTTTTTTCATATTTCACTTTATTATTTTTTACTTTCAAAACTACTTTTAGCTATTATTGTGGTGATTATGGTTGCTTGTAACGAATTTTAGTTGCAACATTTAATGTTTTATGGAAAGTTTATGATTGAGATTTCTTCAAATGCAATATAACTATAATTATTTTGTTCCTGTTTCCCTCCTTCTTGATGTGCACTAGTTCCACCCTAAATCTAATTGTAGGCAAAACTATTGAGTTGGTTATAATTATATTGAACAATATGATTCTTCAGCAGTTTAAAAATTGATGTTTTCAATTCAGTTTTATCAGTAAGATTTCGAAGCACAAATCACTTGAATGCTGCAACTAATGAGAACTCATGAATTCACTGACAATTCTCATGTAACTCACATATCCATATTCATGTATAATCCACATTGTAACAGGTATATGCAGTGTACAGCTGGTGTGCACAATTTATCATAGGTGCATTTTAGTAGATGTACATACTGTAGCAAACGTACAGTTTGTATCTTACAAATTTTGTGGTTGTGAAAAACTTTAACCACGAGTTTTCCTTTCAACTGGTAATTACAACATTCCTACATATATTTTAATATACAAACACAGTTTATAAAGAAGACAGGTCTAAAAGAGTGATAGCTAGACTATCAATAAGTTAGTTGAAATTGGTGATTAGCATGAAATAGTAAATGTGAACTTGTTTGGTGCACTACTGCTGTAGGAAGTAAATGCTATTGACTTTTACTCAACAAACTCTTTTGATCGATACTTTGTTTTCCCAATGTACTTATATATTCTGCAAATAAATTATTTATATTATAGTATATACGCACACGCATCAAACTTATAATCAAAATTAGATATTATTGCTTTGCGCGAGGCAAAAAACAAGAGAGTTGTCCTGCCTTAGTGAACATAAAATAATTTTCGCGATTTCAAGCTGCGAAAACGGCATTGATACTTCCGGTGGGGAATCCCCAAATGAAATTCTCAGTTAGAGTTTGGTGGAAAAGTAGGTAAGTTGAATATTCAATATTGGCAAATACTGAAAGTTGTTAAATATCAATTTATGCTTGTACTTTTGGCCTTAAAATATTGTAATATTTTTGAACCCGAATTGAAGGTTTTTTGTGATTAAATATATATCAATAGATGTGAACTCGACATTGGCCTTGGGACTGAGGTTCGCTGCACAATTTCAGCAACAACTTCAAGTTGAAGTTGTACTACAGTTTTAAGTCTAAGAGTGAGACCAAAGTTCAGTTTCATTTTGATTGTAAAATGATCAGTATTAATAATAAATATAATATGATTATTGCTAATTTGTTGTCTTATTACTAACGTCGTTTGATTTTTACTTTGATAGTGATTGTCTACACGCCTTAGATTCCTATACTGTAGTTATACTTATATCTTTCAACAATTCAGCAAATTGACCTAATCTTAAAATTGATAGATGCTATTATTCAAATATACAAGTGATTTTAATTAGACAAGCATTAGCTTAAGAATTAGCATGAAAGCTAGTTTTGTTCTGAGTTTAATATTGACAATTGTAATGGATAGTATTTGCGCTTCCATATTTTTACAGTTTCTTTCCATAAAAAGTACCTAATCTTGTGAAATGAAGTGCTCTTCAGTTAATAAAGTTTTTAGCCAGCATGTTGGCAACTCTTTTTTTTAGTCAGATGAATGAGACATGTATGAATTTTACAAAGTGTAACTTCTTACTTTCTAACTGACAGTTAAGCATCACAAGCCTAATCTATCTTTGCACATCAAATATTTACAAAAACATATAATAAGTAGAAGATTCTATTTCCCTGAAATGATTTGGAACAGCAAATAGTGTCTCATACTTTAATGTCTTAAAAAGTATGGTTTTTGTGCCATTCAGCTAGAGTTTGAAGAAATAATCTCAATATATCAAATAATTAGTTTATTTAGTCTTTTTTGCATTCTAAATACTAAATTCACTTCACATGAACTAACCATGTATTTTCGTGATAACTAAGTGAACTAGTTAATCTAATATGTACACATAGTCTTGTAAACACTCTTCAGTTTCTTTTCTATAAAAATTATCTAATGTATATTTATTTTAGGTATTTTGACACATTTATTGAAACAAGATGGCTGAAGCAGAACCCAGGGAGATAGAATGTGGGTTTTGTTTGTTAAAGGAAGGTCTTGAGAACCCAAAGTCTCTACCCTGTGGTCACATACATTGTTTACTTTGTCTAACTAGGAATGTTGATGTGAATGATCTGATCAGATGTCCCTGGTGCAGGTAAATTATATTATAAACTATGTTATTCTCAGACTACAAGTGTATCTATTTAACTTCATAGTGTGACTCTGATGCATGTTGAGTGTACTTTCTATCATATTCTGCATTATATATGCTACAGAGAAGTGTTTGATGTGAGTATAGAGACTCTGCCTTCTGCTGATGTAGAGGACAACTCCACATCATGCACTGTCTGCACTAAGAAGGGGATAAAGAATATCCCAGTAGTGATATACTGTACTGTGTGCAGTAAACTCTTTTGTGGGAAACATAGAGAGGTACTTTAATGTTGATTATGTTGTTTGAACCATTGGAACTGTGTAGAAAATGAAACCAGACAAAAACACCTGCCTTCCTGAAAATCAATATATTTTGTAGTCACATGATGACTTAAATGATGATCACCAGCAAATGACCATCTCAGAATACAGAATACAAACTAAGAGATTGGAAAGAAGAGTTTGTTCTAAACATACAGACTACCAAATATCTCTGGGATGTAAACTCTGTGCTCAACTGTTTTGTATGCAGTGTTTATCTCAGGCCAACTCTTGTGTTGGAGGTGAAATTATTATATTGCTCCTGATATAATTTATTCACATTTAGTGTGCATGATAATTTGAAAAAAAAATTTGCTATACTCTATAATGACTACAACATTCTTGTCTGTTGGCTTGAATCAGTTACTACCCTGTAAAATCAATTGTAGTTTAGTAATATCTTTCTAGGTTCACTACATGACATGGCTGGGTTAGATGACCTCATCAAGGAACTGGTGAATGTAGAAGAACTGATTACTACAGAAGACAAAGTATCTGCTCTCTTCAAACAACTTTCTAAAACTATATCTGACTTTGATACTGAAACAGGAGAGTTACTAGACATTCTCCATACACAGCGTGATGAACAGGTGTGATTGATATCACATTTTCTAGAATGTGTTTGTCTCGTGTCACACCATGTAAAGGTTTTAATGGTTTACTCGTATGTTTTAGTTGACTGAGGTGAGACTAAAGTATGAGAAAGTTGAAGAGGAGTTCTTAGCTAGTAGAAAGAAAACTAAAGATGCACTGGATGCATACATGGAGAGAGAAGTTGGAACTGTTTTGTCTGAACTGAGTAAAAGTAGAATGAAGATAGAAGCTCAACTCAGACAAAACAATCAGGTGTGTAGAGTTGACATACAAATAACTTGTGCTGAATAATTGAGTCTAAAGAACACAGTATTGTACAAGTTGCGCAACATTACCCAAGTTGTTAGAGTTTTATTTTATATTTTCAAACAGTCTCTAGGTTTGCTTGTAAAACATTGTTTGAACTGGTTTTAAAATTATATGATAATTGTATCAAATGATTATATGCTGTACTTGAAAACAATTTTGTTTAGGTGAATAAATGTAGTTTCTTGAATTGATAAGATAGTTTGAAAAACGTGAGAAATATTTTTTAAGATTTTGAGAAACCCTTAAGTGAACTAATGTCTCACTAGTGCAGTGGTTCCCAACCTTTTTCCTACTATTCCCTCCTTTCATAATTATTTACTATTAATTTCCCCCCTTTAAAAGAGCGAAAATATTTTATGACTTACTGAATGAGAATATATGAAACAATGCAATATATTTTGTTCTATTATATTTGCATATCCTATAATTAGGATAACATTATTATCGTTATGAAACACAGAGCAGTTCAGTTATTAATGTTATGGCTGCAGCTGATAATATTGTGCCAGCTTGCTTACGTCTGGCTCTGTGTTTGATCAGGCCCATCTTAGGTCACCTTGCAGGTTGAGGCAGTTTCTCTTCTCTTTGAATTGATGAGAGTCCTACCTCAGACAGATAGGTGGTGCTGGATGGCACCAAAAATCTGCTTTGTCAGTTATGTGTGGGAAGAGTTTGCTTGTTGAAACTCACGATTATTTTAGGTAAAACTGGTGCATGTAAAAATGGCACAGGTAATAATGGCACAAATGGAAAATTAAGTAGAAACGGCACACCGATGTTATATTATTACAAACTCAAACCCCAAACTCTCCTCTCTAAGCCCCCAACCCTTGAACATCTACCCTACACTTCAGAACTCCAAGTACAAACCCTAAATCCTCACCTCAAAACCTTCTTTCAAACTCCAAACCCCCACCCCAAAATTGAAAACATATGCCATTTTTTCCTACTTTACCATTTGTGCTATTATTACCTGTACCATTTCTACTGGACGCTAACCCACAATACATCAACTTGAGAAATTTTCCTGTCACCCTTCATTGCTGAATTGTGAACCAACTCAATAAAATCCTCCTGTAACACCTCTGAAAACTTGTCAACAAACCGTTGCAATGGGTCACATGTCAAGTTGAGAATCTAGCTCTTTCTTTGTCAGAGGTAGTGCAGAGAAATGCCGTTAAAAGTCGATTAAAATTTCAGAGAAATGCCTAGAAAGATTTTTAGAAAACGATCTGGAACAGTTGGTGTCCGGGGGGAAAAAATGGCAGATAGTAATGGCACAAATGAAAAATTAAGTAAAAATGGCACATTTTCAATATTAGCATTGTAGATTTGAGTTGGGGGGTCAGGCATTCAGGATGGCGGGTTTGGGTTTGGCAAATTCTAACACCATTGTGCATTTTTACCTGTGCCATTTTTTACCTAAAATCGTAACAGGTTCTTCTTCTGTAAAATTTCATTGAGTGGGGAAAAACACCATGTTTTTAATAAACGCCACCACTTTAGTGTAACTTTAAAAACATTGATGCTGCTATGAAAAGCAATGATATGAAGATGCACTCTTGCATTTTTAGGTTTAGACTATTCAGTGTAGCAAATATATTCACTAGGTATGTAGTATACAGTTTATAGAGATTGACTTGCATGGCTGCTAAAAGTTGACCTGTTGGTTTTTGCATCTTTTTGACCTTCATTCGAAGTAGCACAGGGAAGAGTTATGGTAGAGTAATTATTAAACACATTCATGTAGAAGTAAACCAAGATTGCAGAATATATGGTTTGGTTAAATAAATGAACTAAAATGAAGGTTTATAGATATACATATACATGTAACTTGCAAGAGTTCAAAAACCGTCAACAAAGGGCGTAAATTTTTCAAAGTCCAAATTCCCCCCTAAAATATCCAAATTCTCCCCTAAGGGAGAATCAGCCCAGGTTGGGAACCACTGCACTAGTGACTAAAGTACAAGTATATTTCATAGCTAGATGCTAAAGGGATGACTTCTGAACTCTTGTTTGTTTTTATATTCCAAAATGCGGTTCTAAAAAAGAAGCTTAAAAAGGTTTATGTTGATATTCATTCTCTTTATTAAAAATTCGACGATTGGAGAAGTTTTATTAAGATTTTTTAATCGAATTTAGAAGCTGGTTTGTAAAAGCGCTTTGCATGTTTTTATTAGATAACAGTGAGTCAGTGACATTTATTGAGTATTTATTAAGTTTTTATTCTGCATCAAACAAGAAGGAATCAGCTTTAATTTCACATTATTGTTGCTAATCTTCCTTTAATTATAGTTGATCTCTATTCACAGGTGGATCTAGTTGAAGGATATGCAGAGATTAAGGATAGAATACAGAGACTTGTATCTGTTGAGATACCTGAACTAGAACTGTGTGATGTCATGACTCTAGAGGTCAAAGGTTAGTTGGTACAAGCTGACTATTGTATATTCATGTGGTACTGTGTTATTGAATATGTTGTATTTATGTTTACTATCTACATCATAGTTTAGCTATACTCTCTTATATTAATTACTAGATTTAATTGTATAGGAAAGATAGAACATTACAACTCATGTGTAGAATACAATAACCATACACACCAGTTTATCAACATTACTTCTACTTGTCATATAATACAGTGTAGAGATCTTTGTATAAACTCACTATACTTTTATACTCTTTGAAACCCCATGTTGATCTATCATTATACTTGCTACTATTATATAATATATTCACTACTATTATATAATGTTATGTTAACTGCTATTATATAATAGATTTTCTACAAACTCACCCTATTTCTATATTCTTTATCACTCCATGTTGAACTATAATGTTATCTTTCCTATTATATACCATTATCTTCACTACTGTTACATTATATTATATTCTCTACTGTTTTATAATATATTATTTCCATCACTAACATATAGTATTATTTTCACCATTATTATATAATGTTATATTCTCTGCTATTATATAATGTTATATTCCCTACAAATAGTATAGTATAATATATTTAAATAGTATATCAAGTACTATTTTATAATATGTTTACTTTATGCTATTATTTGCTTTACTATATTTATATATACTTTACAGGAGAGAAGAGAGACATAGAAGTAGATTTAGTTTCTGCAGCAGGCGTATCTACTAGTTTGGATCAAGGAGTGACAACTTCTACTACTCCTAATTCTCTCAAACTCTTTCAGTCTGTTGATGTTTCTAATTCTTGTTGGTCGGTCTGTAGCTATGAGGGTAACACTTATGTAGGACTACATAGTGGTAGAGTAGACAGAGTAGACGAGAACTATAATGTTACTCAGTCATTTGTTACAGTCAGTGGTTCCGTGTTTGGTCTTACAGCATATAAAGATCAGCTGTATAGTTTAGTGCTTGATGGCAGTAATAATTGCAAGGTAGAAGTGTATGACTTTAGTGGGAATCAGGTGACCAGTTGGACCCATAGTGATATTAGTAGTGGGTATAGCAATGCACTTGTTATAGTTGATGATCAGGTCGTAGTCCCCGATAGACCAAGTAGAAGACTCACAATCTACTCTCTTACTGGGGAGGTAATTAAACATGTGCCCTGCTCTCTACTTAGTAACAGTAATGTAGCTATATGTGCAGCAGACAGACACTGTGTAGTAGTTACTGATTACTATTCCTCTCAAGTATTTAAGTTGGACCTGACAACAGAGAAAGTCATCTGGACATGTAAGGATGTGACTAACCCACAAGGTGTGACCTGCTATGGAAGTAAATATATTCTTGTGACTAACTGCAGCAGTAAAACTACTATCTGGATACTGGATGTGAAGACAGGTTAGTTGGTGTTTCTTCTACCATATGGGAAGCTCTTGTACACACACTATAGTTGGTTTGCGTGTATGCTCTCAGTCTAACCTTTAGATGAAAGCTATTACATGTTATATCATCATATATTATTACTACCAATGTATATGGTACCTAGAAAGTATAGGAAACCTTTGCCATATATAATGCAGTATAACCCTGTATAGTCATTACCTATAATATTCTCATATAATATAATATAGTTTCTTATTAACAGAGTATACAGTAGCTAGAGAGTATAGAAATCCTTTGTCTTATATAATGTAGTATAACCAGGTTCTTTATTGGTATATAATATAAAATAATTTGATATTTGAGAACATAATATACTAAGCATAGGATATTGCATCATATCCTGTTGCAGGCACACAGCTGGCTAAGATAGAAGATCCAACTATTAGAGAGAATAGTATTGTATTTGATCTCCATGTGTATAGAGACACTCTGATTGTACCCAGATATAATGAGAAGAAAGTTCTGTTCTACCAGCTCAAATGAACAGGTATTATATAATACTGTATTTTATAGTCAAAGGGGATCTCTTGTATTATTTAATATAATATATTGATAAATATATTTCATGCTGAGGCTTTAAACCTGTAAATTACTGAATTTACTCCTTGTTTTCATTTGCTCATATAATATTATCCTCTAATGTTTTCACTGCTGTCAATCTTTATCTCAGTAAATGAAGGTTTATAATCTTTGACAATATTATTCTATATGATAGTGTAATGTACTTCCTGTTATGTTGATACTCACATCTGATTGGTGTATGTTGTAGGTCATGTGGAGATAACCCTTACACTGTGTCAAAATGCTTGCTAGTTCTTGGGTACACCTGAGAATATCTTAGTAGTTGTCTTCTTACTCTTAGAATGTCTCAGTCAGTACCAACTGTTTATATTAAATATTGTTTAGTAAATTGCAGCAACTCCTAATATTTGTCTTTTACTTATCTCTTTGTTCTTTGATATTGAAAACAATCTTTTACAATAATAATATTGTTTACTGATGGTGAAATGATAATTGCACTTTGTTCTGGTAAATACATGTAGGTTTGCATGCAGTGGCTGGGTTTATTATACAATATTATATTGTTTGTATTTTGCTAAACAAAAACTTTTAATATTATTCTTTTTTTTCATATTTCACTTTATTATTTTTTACTTTCAAAACTACTTTTAGCTATTATTGTGGTGATTATGGTTGCTTGTAACGAATTTTAGTTGCAACATTTAATGTTTTATGTAAAGTTTATGATTGAGATTTCTTCAAATGCAATATAACTATAATTATTTTGTTCCTGTTTCCCTCCTTCTTGATGTGCACTAGTTCCACCCTAAATCTAATTGTAGGCAAAATTATTGAGTTGGTTATATATTGAACAATATGATTCTTCAGCAGTTTAAAAACTGATGTTTTTAATTCCTTTTTATTAGTAAGATTTCGAAGCACAAATCACTTGAATGCTGCAACTAATGAGAACTCATGAATTCACTGACAATTCTCATGTAACTCACATATCCATATTCATGTATGATTCACATTGTAGCAGGTATATGCAGTGTACAGCAGGTGTGCACAATTTATCAGAAGTTCACTCTAGTAGATGTACATACTGTAGCAAACATACAGTTTATATCTTATAAATTTTGTGGTTGTAAAAAACTTTAACCACTGGTTTTTCTTTCAACTGTTACAACATTCCTACATATTTTTTAATATACAAATACAGCTTATAACGAAGACAAGTCTAAAAGGTTGATAGCTAGACTATCAATAAGTTAGTTGAAATTGGCGATTAGCATCAGTTGTCAATATGAGATAGTAAATGTGAACTTGTTTTGTGCACTACTGCTGTAGCAAGTAAATGCTATTGACTTTTACTATTGTGATATTTTCCGAATGTACTTATATATGCGGCAAAGATATTATTTATATTATAGTATATACACACACGCATCAAACTTATAACCATTCAGACTTTAAAGAATTAAATATTATTGCATTGTGCAAGGCAAAAAGCAAGAGAGTTGTCCTGCCTTCGTGAGCATAAAACAATTTTCGAGACTTCAAGCTGCGAAAACGGCATTGCTATTTCTGGTGGGGAATACCCAAATGAAATTCTCAGTTAGTACAGTGTGGTATATTAAGAGTGTTGACTTTAAACCATGAAAAATCATTATATCGCTAATGGTACCGCAAGTTTATATAAGTTATAAAGGAAAAATTTTGCCACTTTTGTGATTTTATTTTTTTTTATATTATGTGTTCATTTTTTTAGTTTTGTTTATTGGTAAAGTTTTTAAACATATTTTCAATACATATAAAATTTAAAAAAAAATTAAAACTTAATCGTGCACGTAAATACAAAGCTATAAAGTTTAAGCTTCGCTGTGATTACAATGTGAATATGAATTGAATAATGCTTGCAATAACCATTTTACACAAAATACGTTACAGTTGCTATAAATGTAAGACTAGTAAATTGGATGCAAATAGGCACGGTAATACTATTTAACTTATGCTATTTTTGAAATTTGTAGTAAATATTCGGCATGTATTATATATATATATATATATATATATATATATATATACATATATATATATATTATAATAATATATTATATATTTTTATATTATATATTGTCATATTATATATATATTATATAAGTATAATAATATTATATATAATATATATATATTATAATAATATATTATATAATATAATAATATAATATATTATTATATTATATATTATATTATATATATATTATATATATATATAATATATAAAATATATTATTATATTATATTATTTACAAAATATATATATATATATTATAATAATATATTATATATTATTATATATTATATATTATATTATTATATATATATTATACAAGTATAATAATATTATATATAATATATATATATTTTAATAATATATTATATATTATTATATTATATATTATATTATATATATATATATTATATATATAATATCATATAAAATATATTATTATATTATATTATTTACAAAATATATATATATATATTATAATAATATATCATATATTATATATTATATTATTATATATATATTATACAAGTATAATAATATTATATAATATATATATATATATTATAATAATATATATATATTATAATAATATATTATATATTATTATATTATATATTATATTATATATATATTATATATATAATATCATATAAAATATATTATTATATTATATTATTTATAATATATATATATATTATAATAATATATTATATATTATTATATATTATATTATATTATATATATATATTATACAAGTATAATAATATTGTATATAATATATATATTTCTTATAATAATATATATATATATTTTAATAATATATTATATATTATTATATTATATATTATATTATATATATATTGTATATATATAATATCATATATAATATATTATTATATTATATATTATATTATATATGATATATATATATATATATTATAATAATGTATTATACATTAATATATTATATATTATATATATATAATAATATCATATATAATATATATATATATATATTATAATATTATATTATATACTATGTTATATATATATATATTATATATATAATAATATCATATATAATATATTATTATATTATATATTATATTGTATATATAATAATATCACATATAATATATTATTATATTATATATTAAATTATATACATTATATATAATGATATTATATATAATATATATATATATATATATACATATAATAATATTATATATTATATATATAATAATAATATTATATATATATATATATATATATATATATATATATATATATATATATATATATATATATATATATATATATATATATATATATATATATATATATATATACATGCCAAATATTTACTACAAAATTCAAAAATAGCATAAATTAAGTAGTATTACCGTGCCTATTTGCATCCAATTAACTAGTCTTACATTTATAGCAACTGTAACGTATTTTGTGTATAATGGTTATTGCAAGCATTATTCAATTCATATTCACATTAAAATCACAGCGAAGCTTTAACTTTATAGCTTTGTATTTATGTGCATGATTGAGTTTTAATTTTTCTTTTAATTTTATGTGCATTAAAAATGTGTTTAAAAACTTTACCAATAAAAAAAATTAAAAAAAATGTACACATAAAATAGAAAAAAAATAAAATAACAAAAGTGGCAAAATTTTTCCTTTATAACTTATATAAACTCGCGGTACCAATCTCGGCATAATGGCGCCCATATGATTCCGTAAGATTTGCTAATGGCAACACTCTTAAATATACCACACTGAGTTAGTATTTGGTGGAAAAGTAGGTAAGTTGAATATTGGCAAATACTGAAAGTTGTTATATCAATTTATGCTTGTACCTTTGGCCTCAAAATATGGTAATATTTTTGAACCCGCATTGAAGTTTTTTTGTGATTAAATTTATATCAATAGATGTGAACTCGACATTGGGCTTGGCCTTGGGACTGAGGTTCGCTGCACAATTTCAGCAACAACTTCAAGTTGAAGTTGTACTACAGTTTTAAGTCTAAGATCAAAGTTCAGTTTCATTTTGATTGTAAAATGATCAGTATAAATAATAAATATAATATGATTATTGCTAATTCGTTGTCCTAATACTAACGTCGTTTGATTTTTACTTTGATAGTGATTGTCTACAGGCCTCAGATTCCTATACTATAGTTATAATTTTATCTTTCAACAATTCAGTAAATTGACCTAAACTTAAAATTGATAGATGTTTATTACTCAAATATACAAGTGATTTTAATTTGACAAGCATTAGATTAAGAATTAGCATGAAAGCTAGTTTTGTTCTGAGTTTAATATTGACAATTGTAATGGATAGTATTTGCGCTTCCATATTTTTACAGTTTCTTTGCATGAAAAGTACCATATTTTGTGAAAAGAAGTGCTCTTCAGTTAATAGAGTTTTCAGTCAGCATGTTGGCAAAGAACGTTGCCTGCTGCATTGTGCAACTCTTTTTTTAGTCAGATAAATGATACATGTATGAATTTTACTTAAACAAAGTATAACTTCTTACTTTCCAACTGATGGTTAAGCATCATCTATCATTATTACTGCATTTCTATCTTTGCACCTTAAATATTTACATAAATATGTAATAAGTAGAAGATTCTATTTCCCTGAAATGATTTGGAACAGCAGATAGTGTCTCATGTCTTAAAAAGTATGGTTTTTGTGCCATTCAGCTAGAGTTTGAAGCACTAAATTCGTTCCTGTTTTGTGATACTATCTACTCTACATCTTTTGGAAATAATTTGGCAAGCTTTATATTAGGTTGATTTTATACCCTAAGTCCACAGGTACTCAACATAGAAATAATCTCAATATATCTTATAATTAGTTTATTTAGTCTTTTTTGCTTTCTAAATACCCACTTCACATGAACTAACCATGTATTTCCGTGATAACTAAGTAAACACACCTATAGTTGTGACTACTAGTTAATCTAATATATACACATAGTCTTGTAAACATTCTTCAGTTTCTTTTCTATAAAAATTACCTATTGTATATTTATTTTAGGTATTCTGACGCATTTATTGAAACAAGATGGCTGAAGCAGAACCCAGGGAGATAGAGTGTGGGTTTTGTTTGTTAAAGGAAGGTCTTGAGAACCCAAAGTCTCTACCCTGTGGTCATATACATTGTTTAGTTTGTCTAACTAGAAATGTTGATGTGAATGACCTGATCAGATGTCCCTGGTGCAGGTAAATTATATTACATACTATGTTATTCTCAGACTACAAGTGTATCTATTTAACTTCATAGTGTGACCCTGATGCATGTTGAGTGTACTTTCTATTATATTCTGCATTATATGTGTTACAGAGAAGTGTTTGATGTGAGTATAGAGACTCTGCCTTCTGCTGATGTAGAGGACAACTTCACATCATGCACTGTCTGTACTAAGAAGGGGATAAAGAATATCCCAGCTGTGATATACTGTACTGTGTGCAGTAAACTCTTTTGTGGAAAACATAGAGAGGTACTTTAATGTTGATTATCTTGTTTGAACAATTGAAACTGTGTAGAGAATGAAACCAGACAAAAACACCTGCCTTCCTGACATTCAATATCTTCTTTAGGCCCATGACATTGTTAATGATGATCACCAGCAGTTGACCATATCAGAATACAGAATACAAGCTAAGAGACTGGAAAGAAGAGTTTGTTCTAAACACACAGACTACCAAATATCTCAGGGATGTAAACTCTGTGCTCAACTGTTTTGTGTGCAGTGTTTATCCCAGGCCGACTCTTGTGTTGGAGGTGAAATTTTTATATTGCTCCTAATACTATTTATTCACATTTAGTGTGCATGATAATTGGGAAAAAATATTTACTATACTCTATAATGACTACAACATTCTTGTCTGTTGGCTGGAATTAGTTACTAGAGTTGCCTCACACCTAGTAAATGGGATTTTATATATACAAATTATAGTAAATTGATAGCAATATTTGTGGTCGTCTAACTGAAATGACACCCAAATCATTGTGGATTCTGTTAATGCTTTATCCTGTAAAATTAACTGTAGCTTAGTAATACATTTCCAGGTTCAGATCATAAAATGCTCAGTCTGGATGACCTCATCAAGGAACTGGTGAATGTAGAAGAACTGATTACTACAGAAGACAAAGTATCTTCTCTATTCAAACGACTTTCTAAAACTATATCTGACTTTGATACTGAAACAGGAGAGTTACTAGACATTCTCCATACACAGCGTGATGAACAGGTGTGATTGTTATCACTTTTTCTAGAATGTGTTTGTTTCCTGTCACACCATGTAAAGGTTTTAATGGTTTACTCGTATGTTTTAGTTGGCTGAGGTGAGACTAAAGTATGAAAAACTTGAAGAGGAGTTCTTAGCTAGTAGAAAGAAAACTAAAGATGCACTGGATTCATACATGGAGAGAGAAGTTGGAACTGTTTTGTCTGAACTGAGTAAAAGTAGAATGAAGATAGAAGCTCAACTGAGACAAAACAATCAGGTGTGTAGAGTTGAGATACAAATAACTTGTGTTGAATAATTGATTCCAAAAAACACAGTGTTGTTGTGAATTTATGCTTCACTGCAATCAACGGGTTTATTTATTGAAAGCCACTTCACCAGGTTTGTAATGAATAAGAGTTTATTTATGGCTAATTATACACGAATATAATATACAACAACTAACACAACTGTTACATAATAGAGAGCTATTAACACACGACTTTACATTAGTACAATTCAGTCCTCTCTGCCGGCTAATTTATCAGGCAAGCTTCCACTATACATACGCAGCTCCGCTTACTACTAATTATTGTCTACATCCCATTGGTTGTCACGGTGGTGCCATCGTACTGAAGAATGACATGATGTCTACTGCATTATGTTTCAGGTGGAAGAGTTATCCTTTCGATATAATACCAAATATTTACAGTATTGTACAAGTTGTGCAAAATTACTCAAGTTGTTAAGAGTTTCATTTTATTTTTCAACAGTTTCTGGGTTTGCTTGTAAAGCATTGTTTGAACTGGTCTTAGACATACAGGATAATTGCATCGCATGATTATCTGTTGTACATGAAAATAATTTTGCCTTTGTGAATAAATGTGAATTGTTGAATTGATAGGATAGTTTTTTAAAGAGGGAGATATTTTCAAGATTTTGAGAAACCTCTTGAGTGAACTCATGTCCCACTAAATTTCATAGTTAGATGCCAAAGGCATGATTTTTAAACTCATGTTTGTTTTTGTATTCCAAAATGTGGTTTTAAAAAGAAGCTTAAAAAGGTTGATGTTGATATTTATTCTCTCTATTCAAAATGTTCTGATTATTGGAGAAGTTTTATTAAAATTTTCTAATCAAATTTAGAAGCTGGTTTGTAAAGGCACATATTGCATGTTTTTATTAAATAGCAGTGAGTCAGTGACATTTATTGAGTAGATTTATTAAGTTTTTATTCTGCATCAACCAAGAAAGAATCAGCTTTAATTTCACATTATTGTTGCTAATCTTCCTGTAATTATAGTTGATCTCTATTCACAGGTGGATCTAGTTGAAGGATATGCAGAGATTAAGGATAGAATACAGAGACTTGTATCTGTTGAGATACCTGAACTAGAACTGTGTGATGTCATGACTCTAGAGGTCAAAGGTTAGTTGGTATAAGCTGACTATTGTATATTCATGTGGTACTGTGTGGTATACATTGTATTCATGTCATATGATACAGTGTAGAGATCTTTGTACATACTCACTTTACTTCTATACTCTTTATTAATATATGTTGAACTATCATTATATTCACTACTATTATATAATATATTCACTATTATTATATAATATATTCACTATTATTATATAATAATATATTCACTACTATTATATAATATATTCACTACTATTATATAATATATTCACTACTATTATATACTATATTAACTACTATTATATAATATAGTCACTGCTACTATATGAATATTCAACAAAAAATCCAATATTGTTTCTACCATTTAATAATTTGATTTTACATACACATAATAATATAAATTTATGTATTCTTTACAGAAGAGAAGAGAGACATGGAAGTAGATTTAGTTTCTACAGCAGACGTATCTATTAGTTTGGATCAAGGAGTGACAACTTCTACTCTTCCTAATTCTCTCAAACTCTTGCAGTCTGTTGATGTTTCTAATGCTTGTTGGTCAGTCTGTAGATATGAGGGTAACACTTATGTAGGGCGGTATGGTGGAGTAGCCAGAGTAGATGAGAACTATAATGTTACTCAGTCATTTGTTACAGACAGTGGTTTTGTGTTTGGTCTTACAGCATATAAAGATCAGCTGTACACTTTAGCTTGTGAGGGCAGTAATTGGAAGGTAGAAGTGTATGACTTTAGTGGGAATCAGGTGACCAGCTGGTCTCACAGTGATACTAGTATGGGGTGTATCAATAAACTTGTTATAGTTGATGATCAGGTTGTAGTCCCTGATAGACCAAGTAAAAGAGTCACAATTTACTCTCTTACTGGGGAGGTAATTAAACAGGTGCCCTGCTCTCTACTTAGTGACAGCTGTGTAGCTATATGTGCAGCAGACAGACATTGTGTAGTAGTTTCTGATTACAATTCCTCTCAAGTATTTAAGTTGGACCTGACAACAGAGAAAGTCATCTGGACATGTAAGGATGTGACTAACCCACAAGGTGTGACCTGCTATAGAAGTAAATATATTCTTGTGACTATTTACAGCAGTAAAACTACTATCTGGATACTGGATGTGAAGACAGGTGAGTTGGTGTTTATTCTACCATATGGGAAGCTCCTGTACACACACACTATTGTTGGTTTGCATGTATGCTCTCAGTCTAACCTTTAGATGAAAACTATTACATGCTATATCATCATATATTATTATTAACAATGTATGTGGTAGCTAAAAAGTATACACAACATTTGCCATATATAATGCAGTATAATAATTAATATTACAGTCATTACATATAATATTATATATAATATAGTTTCTTATTAACAGAGTATACAGTAGCTAGAAAATATAGAAAACCTTTGTCTTATATAATGTAGTATAACCCTGTAATCAAGTTCTTTATTGATATATAATACTCGTATAATAAAATTTGATATTTGAGAACAGAATGTGTTAAACAGAGGTTGTTACATCATTTCCTGTTACAGGCACACAGCTGGCTAAGATAGGAGATCCAACTGTTAGAGAGAATAGTCATGTACTTGATCTCCATGTGTATAGAGATACTCTGGTTGTACCCAGACATGATGAGAAGAAAGTTCTGTTCTACCAGCTCAAATAAACAGGTATTATATAATACTGTATTTTATAGTCAAAGGGGATCTCTTATTATATTTAATATAATATATTGATAAATATATTTCATGCTGAGGCTTTAAACCTGTAAATTACTGAATTTACTCCTTGTTTTCACTTGCTCATATAATATTATCCTCTAATCTTTTCACTGCTGTCAATCTTTATCTCAGTAAATGAAGGTTTATAATCTTTGACAATATAATTCTATATGATAGTGTGATGTACTTCCTGTTATGTTGATACTCACATCTGATTGGTGTATGTTGTAGGTCATGTGGAGATAACCCTTACACTGTGTCAAAATGCTTGCTAGTTCTTGAGTACACCTGAGAATATCTGAGAAGTTGTCTTCTTACTCTTAGAATATCTCAGTCAGTGCCAACTGTTTATATTAAATATTGTTTAGTACATTGTAGCAATTTCCTAATATTTGTCTTTTATTTATCTCTTTGTTCTTTGATATTGAAAACAATCTTTTACAATAATAATATCGTTTACTGATGGTGAAATGATAATTGCATTTTGTTCTGGTACATGTAGGTTTGCATGCAGTGGCTGGTTTTATTATTTAATATTATATCGTTTGTATTTTGCTAAACAAAAACTTTTAATATTATTCTTTTTTTTCATATTTCACTTTATTATTTTTTACTTTCAAAACTACTTTTATGTATTATTGTGGTGATTATGGTTGCTTGTAACGAATTTTAGTTGCAACATTTAATGTTTTATGGAAAGTTTATGATTGAGATTTCTTCAAATGCAATATATATGATTATAATAATTTTTTTCCTGTTTCCCTCCTTTTTGATGTGCACTAGTTACACCATAAATCAAATTGTAAGCAAAATTATTGAATTGATTATATGTTGAACAATATGATCCGTCAGCAGTTTAAAATTTGATGTTTTAAATTCCTTTTTATTAGTAATATTTTGGGGCAGAAATCATCTGAATGCTGCAACTAATGAGAACTCATGAATTCACTGACAGTTCTCATGTAACTCACATATCCATATTCATGCATAATTCACATTGTAGCAGGTATATGCAGTGTACAGCAAATTTGCACAATTAATCAGAAATGCACTCTAGTAGATGTGCATATTGTAGCAAGTTTATATCTTACAAATGATGTTTTTTGGCTGTGAAAAACATCAACCACGATATTTCCTTTCAACTGTTACAACATTCCTTCAGCTGTAGGAAGTAAATGCTATTGACTTTTAATCAACAAACTCTTTTGGTACTTTATTTACCGAGTGCACATATATATTCGGCAAAAATATATATAGTTATATACCGTTACCCGAACTTTGATAGGTGAGAATATATTATATTTATAATAATATTATAGTATAATTATATACGCACAAACGCATCAAACTTATAACCATTTAGATTTTAGACCGTAGAGAATTATATAATAATATTGAATTGTGCGGAGCGAAAAGCAAGAGAGTTGTCTTTTCACGGTGACCATAAGCTGATTTTCGGGGCTGCAAGCTGCGAAAACATCTTTGATACTTCCGGTGGGGAATCCCCAAATGAAATTCTCAGTTGGAGTTTGGTGGAGATGTAGGTAAGTTGAATATTGGCAAATACTGAAAGTTGTTATACCAATTTATGCTTGTACTTTTGGCCTTAAAATCTCGTAATATTTTTGTACCCGAATTGAAGTTTTTTTGGGATTAAATTTATATCACTAGATGTGAACTCGACATGGGCCTTGGGACTGAGGTTTGCTGCACAATTTCAACTTCAAGTTGTACTACAGTTATAAGTCTAAGACCAAAGTTCAGTTTCATTTTGATTGTAAAATGATTAATATTAATATTGAATATAATATTAATAATGCTAATTCGTTGTCCTAATACTAACCTTGTTTGTGTTTTACTCTGATGGTGATTGTCTTCAGGCCTTAGATTCTTATAGATATACTAATACTTATAGTTATAGTCATACTTATAGTTATACTCTTATAGTATAACTGTTATAGTTATATTTTTCAAAAATTCAGTAAATTGACTTAAACTTAAAATTTATAGATGTTTTTACTCAAATATACAGGTCATTTTTATTTAGATGAGCATTAATGTAATGATTAGCATGAACGCTAGTTTTGTTTTGAGTTTAATATTGACAATTGTAATATATAGTATTTGTGCTTCCATATTTTTACAGTTTCTTGGCATAAAAAGTACCTAATCTTGTGAAAAAAAGTGCTCTTCAGTTAATAAAGTTTTCAGTCAGCATGTTGGCAAAGAACGTTGCCTGCTGCATTGTGCAACTCTTTTTTTAGTCAGATGAATGAGAAACGTATGAATTTTACCTCAACAAAGTATAACTTCTTACTTTCTAGCTGATGGTTAATCATCTATCATTAATAATGCATTTCTATCTTTGCACCTCAAATATTTACATAAACATGTAGCCTAATAAGTAGATGATTCTATTTTCCTGAAATGAGTTGGAACAGCAGATAGTGTCTTAAAACGTATGGTTTTTGTTCCATTCAGCTAGAGTTTGAAGCACTATTTTTTGTTCCTCTTATGTGATAGCCTACTATCTACTCTACTCCTTTTGGAAATAATTTGACAAGCTTTATATTAAGTTGATTTTATACCCGTAAGTCCACAGGTACTCAACATAAAATATTCTCAATATATCAAATAATTAGTTCTTTTAGTCTTTTGTTTTCTAAATACTCACTTCACATGAACTAACCATGTAGCTCCATGATAATTACGTGAACACAGCTATAGTTATGACTGCTAGTTAATCTAATATATACACATAGTCTTGTAAACATTGTTCAGTTTCTTTTCTATAAAAATTATCTAATGTATATTTATTTTAGGTATTTTGACACATTTATTGAAACAAGATGGCTGAAGCAGAACCCAGGGAGATAGAGTGTGGGTTTTGTTTGTTAAAGGAAGGTCTTGAGAACCCAAAGTCTCTACCCTGTGGTCACATACATTGTTTACTTTGTCTAACTAGGAATGTTGATGTGAATGATCTGATCAGATGTCCTTGGTGCAGGTAAATTATATTACAAACTATACTATTCTCAGACTACAAATATATCTATTTAACTTCATAGTGTGACTCTGATGCATGTTGAGTGTACTTTCTATTATATTCTGCATTATATATGTTACAGAGAAGTGTTTGATGTGAGTATAGAGACTCTGCCTTCTGCTGATGTAGAGGACAACTTCACATCATGCACTGTCTGCACTAAGAAGGGGATAAAGAATATCCCAGCTGTTATATACTGTACTGTGTGCAGTAAACTCTTCTGTGGGAAACATAGAGAGGTACTTTAATGTTGATTATTCTTTCTGCGGAATTTAGCTGTGTAAAAATGAATAAAGAAAAAAATAACATAGTGATTTCTGACATGCAATATATTCCATAGTCACATGATGATACCAATGATGATCACCAGCAGATGACCATCTCTGAATACAGAGTACAAGCTAAGAGACTGGAAAGAAGAGTTTGTTCTAAACATACAGACTACCAAATATCTCTGGGATGTAAACTCTGTGCTCAACTGTTTTGTGTGCAGTGTTTATCTCGGACTGACTCTTGTGTTTGAGGTGAAATTTTTATATTGCTCCTAATATAATTTATTCACATTTAGTGTACATGATAATTTGAAAGAAAAAAGTTTACTATACTCTTTAATGACTACACCATTGGCTTGAATTAGTTACTAGGGTTGCCTCACACCTAGTAAATGGGATTTTATATATATAAATTATAGCAAATTGATAGCAATATCTGTGGCCATCTAACTGAAATGACACCCAAATCATTGTGGATTCTGTGACTGTTTTATCCTGTAAAATTAACTGTAGTTTAGTAATACATTTTCAGGTTCACTACATGACATGGCTGGGTTGGATGACCTCATCAAGGAACTGGTGAATGTAGAAGAATTGATTACTACAGAAGACAAAGTATCTTCTCTATTCAAACTACTTTCTAAAACTATATCTGACTTTGATACTGAAACAGGAGAGTTACTAGACATTCTCCATACACAGCGTGATGAACAGGTGTGATTGATATCACATTTTCTAGAATGTGTTTGTTTCCTGTCACACCGTGTAAAGGTTTTAATGGTTTACTCGTACGTTTTAGTTGACTGAGGTGCGACTAAAGTATGAGAAACTTGAAGAGGAGTTCTTAGCTAGTAGAAAGAAAACTAAAGATGCACTGGATGCATACATGGAGAGAGAAGTTGGAACTGTTTTGTCTGAACTGAGTAAAAGTAGAATGAAGATAGAAGCTCAACTTAGACAAAACAATCAGGTGTGTAGAGTTGAATACAAATAACTTGTGCTGAATAATTGAGTCTAAAGAACACAGTATTGTGCAAATGGCGCAACATTACTCAAGTTGTTAGAGTTTTATATTATATTTTCAAAACAGTCTCTAGGTTTGCTTGTAAAACATTGTTTGAACTGGTTTTAAAATTATATGATAATTGTATCAAATGCTTATATGCTGTACTTGAAAACAATTTTGTTTAGGTGAATAAATGTAATTTCTTGAATTGATAGGATAGTTTGAAAAACGTGGGAAATATTTTCAAGATTTTGAGAAACCCTTATGTGAACTAATGTCCCACTAGTGCAGTGGTTCCCAACTTTTTTCCTACTATTCCCCCTTTCATAATTATTTACTATTATTTTCCCGCCTTTAAAAAAGCGAAAATATTTTATGACTTACTATATATATATATATATATATATATATATATATATATATATATATATATATATATATATAATGCAATATATTTTGTTATATTATATTTGCATATCCTATGATTAAGATAACATTATTATTATCGTTATGAAACACAGAGCAGTTCAGTTATTAATGTTATGGCTGCAGCTGATAATATTGTGCCAGCTTGCTTACGTCTGGCTCTGTGTTTGATCAGGCCCATCTTAGGTCACCTTGCAGGTTGAGGCAGTTTCTCTTCTCTTTGAATTGATGAGAATCCTACCTCAGACAGATAGGTGGTGCTGGATGGCACCAAAAATCTGCTTTGTCAGTTATGTGTGGGAAGAGTTTGCTTGTTGAAACTCACGATTATTTTAGGTAAAACTGGTGCATGTAAAAGTGGCACAGGTCATAATGGCACAAATAAAAAATTAAGTAGAAACGGCACACCGATGTTATATTATTACAAACTCAAACCCCAAACCCTCCTCTCTAAGCCCCCAACCCTTGAACATCTACCCTACACTTCAGAACTCCAAGTACAAACCCTAAATCCTCACCTCAAAACCTTCTTTCAAACTCCAAACCCCCACCCCAAAATTGAAAACATATGCCATTTTTTCCTACTTTTCCATTTGTGCTATTATTACCTGTACCATTTCTACTGGACGCTAACCCACAATACATCAACTTGAGAAAATTTCCTGTCACCCTTCATTGCTGAATTGTGAACCAACTCAATAAAATCCTCCTGTAACACCTCTGAAAACTTGTCAACAAACCGTTGCAATGGGTCACATGTCAAGTTGAGAATCTAGCTCTTTCTTTGTCAGAGGTAACGCAGAGAAATGCCGTTAAAAGTCGATTAAAATTTCAGAGAAATGCCTAGAAAGATTTTTAGAAAACGATCTGGAACAGTTGGTGTCCGGGGAGAAAAAATGGCAGATAGTAATGGCACAAATGAAAAATTAAGTAAAAATGGCACATTTTCAATATTAGCATTGTAGATTTGAGTTGGGGGGTCAGGCATTCAGGATGGCGGGTTTGGGTTTGGCAAATTCTAACACCATTGTGCATTTTTACCTGTGCCATTTTTTATCTAAAATCGTAACAGGTTCTTCTCCTGTAAAATTTCATCGAGTGTGGGGAAAAACACCATGTTTTTAATAGACGCCACCACTTTAGTGTAACTTTAAAAACATTGATGCTGCTATGAAAAGCAATGATATGAAGATGCACTCCTGCATTTTTAGGCTTAGACTATTCAGTGTAGCAAATATATTCATTAGGTATGTAGTATACAGTTTATAGAGATTGACTTGCATGGCTGCTAAAAGTTGACCTGTTGGTTTTTGCATCTTTTTGGCCTTCATTCGAAGTAGCACAGAGAAGAGTTATGGTAGAGTAATTATTAAACACATTTATGTAGAAGTAAACCAAAATTGCAAAATATATGGTTTGGTTAAATAAATGAACTAAAATGAAGGTTTATAGATATACATATACATGTAACTTGCAAGAGTTCAAAAACCGTCAACAAAGTGCGTAAATTTTTCAAAGTCCAAATTCCCCCCCTAAAATATCCAAATTCTTCCCTAGGGGAGAATTACCCCAGGTTGGGAACCACTGCACTAGTGACTAAAGTACAAGCAAATTTCATAGTTAGATGCTAAAGGGATGATTTCTGAACTCCTGTTTGTTTTTATATTCCAAAATGCGGTTCTAAAAAAGAAGCTTAAAAAGGTTTATGTTGATATTCATTCTCTTTATTAAAAATTCGACGATTGGAGAAGTTTTATTAAGATTTTTTTAATCGAATTTAGAAGCTGGCTTGTAAAGGCACTTAGCATGTTTTTATTAGATAACAGTGAGTCAGTGACATTTATTGAGTATTTATTAAGTTTTTATTCTGCATCAACCAAGAAAGAATCAGCTTTAATTTCACATTATTGTTGCTAATCTTCCTGTAATTGTAGTTGATCTCTATTCACAGGTGGATCTAGTTGAAGGATATGCAGAGATTAAGGATAGAATACAGAGACTTGTATCTGTTGAGATACCTGAACTAGAACTGTGTGATGTCAGGACTCTAGAGGTCAAAGGTTAGTTGGTATAAGCTGACTATTGTATATTCATGTAGTACTGTGTTACTGAATATGTTGTATTTATGTTTCCTATCTACATCACAGTATAGCTCTACTCTCTTATATTAATTACTAGATTTAATTGTATAGGAAAGATAGAACATTACAACTCATGTATAGAATACAATAACCATACATACCAGTTTATCAACATTACTTCTACTTGTCATATGATACAGTGTAGGATCTTTGTATATACTCACTATACTTTTATACTCTTTGAAACCCCATTTTGATCTATCGTTATACTTGCTACTATTATATCATATATTCACTACTATTTTATAATATATTCACTACTATTATATAATATATTCACTACTATTATTTAATATATTCACTACTATTATATAATATATTTACTACTATTATATAATATATTCACTGCTATTATATAATATATTCACTATTATTATATAATATATTCACTGCTATTATATAATATATTCACTATTATTATATAATATACTCACTGCTATTATATAATATATTCACTACTATTATATAATATATTCACTGCTATTATATAATATATTCACTGCTATTATATAATATATTCACTGCTATTATATAATATATTCACTGCTATTATATAATATATTCACTACTATTATATAATATATTCACTACTATTATATAATATATTTACTACTATTATATAATATATTCACTACTATTATATCATATATTCACTACTATTTTATAATGTTATGTTAACAGCTATTATATAATATATTTCCTACAAACTCAGTATATTTCTATATTCTTTATCACTCCATGTTGAACTATAATGTTATCTTCACTATTATATAACATTATCTTCACTACTGTTACATTATATTATATTCTCTACTGATTTATGATATATTATTTCCATCACTAACATATAGTACTATCTTCACTATTATTATATAATGTTATATTCTCTGCTATTATATAATGTTATATTCCCTACAAATAGTATAATATAATAATTGTGTTTAAGTAGTAGATTCAGTACTATTTTATAATATATTTACTTTATGCTATTATTTACTTTACTACATGTATATATACTTTACAGGAGAGAAGAGAGACATAGAAGTAGATTTAGTTTTTACAGCAGACGCATCTATTAGTTTGGATCAAGGAGTGACAACTTCTACTCTTCCTAATTCTCTCCAACTCTTGCAGTCTGTTGATGTTTCTAATGCTTGTTGGCCAGTTTGTAGATATGAGGGTAACACTTATGTAGGATTAACTGGTAGAGTAGACAGAGTAGATGAGAACTATAATGTTACTCAGTCATTTGTTAGAGTCAGGGGTGTTGTGTTTGGTCTTACAGCATATAAAGATCAGCTGTACACTTTAGTGCGTGATGAAAGTAATAGTTGGAAGGTAGAAGTGTATGACTTTAGTGGGAATCAGGTGACCAGCTGGACCCATAGTGATAATGTTGCGTGGACCAATAAACTTGTTATAGTTGATGATCAGGTTGTAGTCCCTGATAGGCAAAGTAGTAGACTCACAATCTACTCTTTTACTGGGGAGGTAATTAAACAAGTGCCCTGCTCTCTACTTAGTAACAATTGGGTAGCTATATGTGCAGCAGACAGACATTGTGTAGTAGTTTCTGATTGCAATTCCTCTCAAGCATTTAAGTTAGACCTGACAACAGAGAAAGTCATCTGGACATGCAAGGATGTGACTAAACCACAAAGTGTGACCTGCTATAGAAGTAAATATATTCTTGTGACTAACCTCAGCAGTAAAACCACTATCTGGATACTGGATGTGAAGACAGGTTAGTTGGTGTTTATTCTACCATATGGGAAGCTCTTGTACACAAACACACATTATAGTTGGTTGGCATGTATGCTCTCAGTCTAACCTTTAGATGGAAGCTATTACACGCTATATCATCATATATTATTATTAACAAAGTATATGGTAGCTAAAAAGTATACAAAACATTTGCCATATACAATGCAGCATAAATTTATACTCATTACAGATAATATTATCATATACAATATAGTTTCTTATTAACAGAGTATACAGTAGCTAGCAAGTATAAAAATCCTCTGTCTTATATAATGTAGTATGACCCTGTAGTGGGGTTTTTGTTGA
This sequence comes from Bugula neritina, assembly GCA_964035545.1. NCBI lineage: Eukaryota > Metazoa > Bryozoa > Gymnolaemata > Cheilostomatida > Bugulidae > Bugula > Bugula neritina. The sequence continues at coordinate 30,825,564 of OZ037767.1, forward strand.
CATAACAATAGAGAAAGTAATATGTTAAATAAAGAATATTACATCATATCCTGTTACAGGCACACAGCTGGCTAAGATAGAAGATCCAACTGTTAGAGAGAATAGCCATGTACTTGATCTCCATGTGTATAGAGACACTCTGATTGTCCCCAGACATAATGAAAAGAAAGTTCTGTTCTACCAGCTCAAATGAACAGGTATTATGTAATATTGTGTTTTATATTCAAAGGGGATCTCTTGTTTTTTTTAATCTATATTGATAAATATATTTCATGCTGAGACTTTAAACCTGTAAATTACTGAATTCACGATTTGTTTTCATTTGCTCATGTATTATCCTCTAATCTTTTCACTGCTGTCAATCTTTATCTCAGTAAATGAAGTTTTATAATCTTTGACAATATTATTCTATATGATAGTGTAATGTACTTCCTGTTATGTTGATACTCACATCTGATTGGTGTATATTTTAGGTCATGTGGAGATAACCCTTACACTGTGTCAAAATGCTTGCTAGTTCTTGAGTACACCTGAAAATATCTGAGGAGTTGCCTTCTTATTCTTAGAATGTCCCAGTCAGTGCCAACTGTTTATATTGAATATTGTTTAGTAAATTGTAGCAACTTCTTAGTATTTGTCTTTTACTTACCACTTGGTTCTTTGATAATGAAAACAATCTTTTACAATAATAGCCATTATATACTGATAGTGAAATGATAATTGCATTTTGTTCGGGTAAATACATGTAGGTTTGCATGCAGTTACTGGCTTTATTATACATTATAATATCATTTGTGATTTGCTGAACAAAAACTTATAATATAATTGTTTTTTTTCCATATTTAACTTTATTGTTTTTTACTTCCAAAAATTCTTTTGACAACTGTTCTAGTGATTGTGGTTGCTTGTAACAAATTTTGGTTGCAGCACCTAACGTTTTATGGAAAGCTTGTGATTGAGATTTTTTCAAATGCAATATAAATAATTATTATGTTCCTGTTTTCCTCCTTCTTGATGTGCACTAGTTCCACCCTAAATCAAACTGTAGGCAAAATTATTGAGTTGATTATATGTTGAACAATATGATTCTTCAGCAGTTTGAAAATTGTTGTTTTAAATTCATTTTTATTAGTAAGATTTCGAAGCACAAATCACTTGAATGCTGCAACTAATGAGAACTCATGAATTCACTGACAATTCTCATGTAACTCACATATCCATATTCATGTATAATTTACATTGTAGCAGGTATATGCAGTGTACAGCAGGTGTGCACAATTTATCAGAAGTTCACTCTGGTAGATGTACATACTGTAGCAAACATACAGTTTATATCTTACAAATTTTGTGGTTGTAAAAAACTTTAACCACTGGTTTTTCTTTCAACTGTTACAACATTCCTACATATTTTTTAATATACAAATACAGCTTATAACGAAGACAAGTCTAAAAGGTTGATAGCTAGACTATCAATAAGTTAGTTGAAATTGGCGATTAGCATCAGTTGTGAATATGAAATAGTAAATGTGAACTTGTTTTGTGCACTACTGCTGTAGCAAGTAAATGCTATTGACTTTTACTATTGTGATATTTTCCGAATGTACTTATATATGCGGCAAAGATATTATTTATATTATAGTATATACACACACGCATCAAACTTATAACCATTCAGACTTTAAAGAGTTAGATATTATTGCATTGTGCAAGGCAAAAAAGCAAGAGAGTTGTCCTGCCTTCGTGAGCATAAAATAATTTTCGAGACTTCAAGCTGCGAAAACGGCATTGCTATTTCCGGTGGGGAGTACCCAAATGAAATTCTCAGTTAGTATTTGGTGGAAAAGTAGGTAAGTTGAATATTGGCAAATACTGAAAGTTGTTATGTCAATTTATGCTTGTACCTTTGGCCTCAAAATATGGTAATATTTTTGAACCCGCATTGAAGTTTTTTTGTGATTAAATTTATATCAATAGATGTGAACTCGACATTGGGCTTGGCCTTGGGACTGAGGTTCGCTGCACAATTTCAGCAACAACTTCAAGTTGAAGTTGTACTACAGTTTTAAGTCTAAGATCAAAGTTCAGTTTCATTTTGATTGTAAAATGATCAGTATAAATAATAAATATAATATGATTATTGCTAATTCGTTCTCCTAATACTAACGTCGTTTGATTTTTACTTTGATAGTTATTGTCTACAGGCCTCAGATTCCTATACTATAGTTATAATTTTATCTTTCAACAATTCAGTAAATTGACCTAAACTTAAAATTGATAGATGTTTATTACTCAAATATACAAGTGATTTTAATTTGACAAGCATTAGATTAAGAATTAGCATGAAAGCTAGTTTTGTTCTGAGTTTAATATTGACAATTGTAATGGATAGTATTTGCGCTTCCATATTTTTACAGTTTCTTTGCATGAAAAGTACCATATTTTGTGAAAAGAAGTGCTTTTCAGTTAATAGAGTTTTCAGCCAGCGTGTTGGCAGTAAATGTTGCCTGCTGCATTGTGCAAGTCTTTTTTTAGTCAGATGAATAAGACATGTATGAATGTTACTTAAACAAAGTATAACTTCTTACTTTCTAACTGATAGTTAAGCATCATCTATCATTAATACTGCATTTCTATCTTTGCACCTCAAATATTTACATAAATATGTAATAAGTAGAGGAATCTATTTCCCTGAAATGAATTGGAACAGCAGAGAGTGTCTCATACTTAAGTGTCCTAAATAGTATGATTTTAGTACCATTCTGCTAAAATGGTACTAAAAGCACTAAATTTGTTCCTGTTATGTGATACTATCTACTCTACACCTTTTGGAAATAATTTGGCAAGTTTTATATTAGGTTGATTTTTTACCCCTAAGTCCACAGGTACTCAACATAGAAATAATCTCAATATATCTTATAATTAGTTTATTTAGTCTTTTTTGCTTTCTAAATACTCACTTCACATGAACTAACCATGTATTTTCGTGATAACTAAGTGAACACAGCTATAATTATGACTACTAGTTAATATAATATATACACATAGTCTTGTAAACACTCTTCAGTTTCTTTTCCTTAAAGATTAACTAATGCATATTTATTTTAGGTATTTTGACACATTTATTGAAACAAGATGGCTGAAGCAAAACCCAGGGAGATAGAATGTGGGTTTTGTTTGTTAAAGGAAGGTCTTGAGACCCCAAAGTCTCTACCCTGTGGTCACATACATTGTTTACTTTGTCTAACTAAAAATGTTGATGTGAATGACCTGATCAGATGTCCTTGGTGCAGGTAAATTATATTACATACTATATGCTATTCTCAGACTACAAGTGTATCTATTTAACTTCATAGTGTGACTCTGATGCATGTTGAGTGTACTTTCTATTATATTCGGCATTATATGTGTTACAGAGAAGTGTTTGATGTGAGTATAGAGACTCTGCCTTCTGCTGATGTAGAGGACAACTCCACATCATGCTTTGTCTGTACTAAGAAGGGGATAAAGAATATCCCAGCTGTGATATACTGTACTGTGTGCAGTAAACTCTTCTGTGGGAAACATAGAGAGGTACTTTAATGTTGATTATTCTTTCTGCGGAATTTAGCTGTGTAAAAATTAATAAAGAAAAAAACAACATAGTGATTTCTGACATGAAATATATTTTATAGTCACATGATGATACCAATGATGATCACCAGCAGTTGATCATATCAGAATACAGAGTACAAGCTAAGAGACTGGAGAGAAAAGTTTGTTCTAAACACACAGACTACCAAATATCTCTGGGATGTAAACTCTGTGCTCAACTGTTTTGTGTGCAGTGTTTATCTCGGACTGACTCTTGTGTTGGAGGTGAAATTTTTATATTGCTCCTATTACTATTTATTCACATTTAATGTACATGATAATTGTGAAAAAATATTTACTATATTCTATAATGACTACAACATTCTTGTCTGTTGGCTTGAATTAGTTACTCACACCTAGTAAATGGGATTTTATATATACAAATTATAGCAACCTGGTAGCAGTATTTGTGGTCGTCTAACTGAAAGTCGTCTAACTGAAAGTCTTACACCCAAATCATTGTGGATTCTGTTAATGTTTTATCCTGTAAAATTAACTGTAGTTTAGTAATACATTTCCAGGTTCAGCCCATCCCATGCTCAGTCTGGATGACCTCATCAAGGAACTGGTAAATGTAGAAGAACTGACTACTACAGAAGACAAAGTATCTTCTCTATTCAAACAACTTTCTAAAACTATATCTGACTTTGATACTGAAACAGGAGAGTTACTAGACATTCTCCATACACAGCGTGATGAACAGGTGTGATTGATGTCACATTTTCTAGAATGTGTTTGTTTCCTGTCACACCATGTAAAGGTTTTAATGGTTTACTCGTATGTTTTAGTTGGCTGAGGTGAGACTTAAGTATGAGAAACTTGAAGAGGAGTTCTTAGCTAGTAGAAAGAAAACTAAAGATGCACTGGATGCATACATGGAGAGAGAAGTTGGAGCTGTTTTGTCTGAACTGAGTAAAAGTAGAATGAAGATAGATGCTCAACTCAGACAAAACAATCAGGTGTGTAGAGTTGAGATACAAGTAACTTGTGTTGAATTATTGAGTCTGGTTTAAAATTATATGCTAATTGTATCGCATGATTTTCTGTTGTACATGAAAACAGTTTTGTTTTGGTGAATAAATGTAAATTGTTGAATCGATAGGATAGTGTGAAGAATCTGGGAAGTATTTTCAAGATTTTGAGAAACCCTTGAGTGAAGTAATGTTCCACTAGTGACTAAAGTACAAGTATATTTCATAGTTAGATGTTAAAGGGATATTTTCTGAACTCTTGTTTGTTTTTATATTCAAAAAAGTGGTTTTTAAATGTAGCTTAAAAAGATCTAAGTTAATATTTATTCTCTCTATTCAAAATGTTCTGGTTATTGGAGAAGTTGTATTAAAATTTTCAAATCAAATTTAGAAGCTGGTTTAGCTATGTGGCCTTTTTGATTTGCTAAAGCACTTTTTATTAACTATCAGTGGGTCAGTGATAATCATCGAGTATTTATGAAATTTTTATATTGCACAAACAAGAAAGAATCAGCTTTAATTTCACATTATTTTTGCTAATCTTCCTTTAATTACAGTTGACCTCTATTCACAGGTGGATCTAGTTGAAGGATATGCAGAGATTAAGGATAGAATACAGAGACTTGTATCTGTTGAGATATCTGAACTAGAACTGTGTGATGTCATGACTCTAGAGGTCAAAGGTTAGTTGGTATAAGCTGACTATTGTATATTCATGTAATACTGTGTTACTGAATATGTTGTATTTATGTTTACTATCTACATCATAGTCATTCTATACTCTCTTATATTAATTACTAGATTTAATTGTATAGGAAAGATAGAACAATACAACTCATGTATAAAATACAATACCATGCATACCAGTTTACAAACATTACTTCTACTTGTCATATGATACGGTGTAGAGATCTTTGTATATACTCACTATACTTTTATACTCTTCATTAATCCATGTTGAACTAGCATTATATTTACTATTCTATAATATATTCACTACTTTTATATAATATATTCACTACTATTATATAATATATTTACTACTATTATATAATATATTCACTACTATTATATAATATATTCACTACTATTATATAATATACTCACTACTATTATATAATATATTCACTACTATCATATAATATATTTACTATTCTATAATATATTCACTACTTTTATATAATATATTCACTACTATTATATAATATATTTACTACTATTATATAATATACTCACTGCTATTATATAATATATTCACTACTATTATATAATATATTCACTACTATTATATAATATATTCACTGATATTATATAATATATTCACTACTATTATATAATATACTCACTGCTATTATATAATGTATTCACTACTATTATATAATATATTCACTACTATTATATAATATATTCACTACTATTATATATTATATTCACTGCTATTATATAATATATTCACTACTATTATATAATATATTCACTACTATTATATAATATATTCACTACTATTCTATAATATATTCACTACTTTTATATAATATATTCACTGCTATTATATAATATATTCACTACTATTATATAATATATTCACTACTATTATATAATATATTCACTACTATTATATAATATATTCACTACTATTCTATAATATATTCACTGCTATTATATAATATATTCACTGCTATTATATAATATATTCACTGCTATTATTTAATAGACTTCCTACAAACTCACTTCATTTGTTGTATTCACTATTATATACCATTATCTTCACTACTGTTACATTACATTATATTCTCTGTTGTTTTATGATATATTATTTCCATCACTAACATGTAGTACTATTTTTACTATTAATATATAATGTTATATTCACTGCTATTATATAATGTTATATTCCCTACAAATAGTATAGTATAATATATTTAAGTAGTATATTAAGTACTATTTTATAATATGTTTACTTTATGCTATTATTTACTTTACTACATTTATATATACTTTACAGGAGAGAAGAGAGACATAGAAGTAGATTTAGTTTCTGCAGCAGACGTTTCTATTAGTTTGGATCAAGGAGTGACAACTTCTACTCTTCCTAATTCCCTCGAACTCTTTCAGTCTGTTGATGTTTCTGATTATTGTTACTCAGTCTGTAGATATGAGGGTAACACTTATGTAGGACTGCCTGGTAGAGTAGACAGAGTAGATGAGAACTATAATGTTACTCAGTCATTTGTTACAGTCAGTGGTTCTGTGTTTGGTCTTACAGCATATAAAGATCAGCTGTATAGTTTAGTGCGAGGTGGCCTTAATAATTGGAAAGTAAATGTGTATGACTTTAGTGGTCATCAGGTGACCAGCTGGTCTCACAGCGACAATGTTGGGTATAGCAATACTTTTGTTATAGTGGATGATCAGGTTGTAGTCCCTGATAGACAAAGTAAAAGACTCACAATCTACTCTCTTACTGGGGAGGTAATTAAACAAGTGCCCTGCTCTCTACTTAGTAGCAGTTATACGGCTATATGTGCAGCAGACAGACATTGTGTAGTAGTTTCTAATTACATTTCCTCTCAAGTATTTAAGTTGGACCTGACAACAGAGAAAGTCATCTGGACATGTAAGGATGTGACTGACCCACAAGGTATGACCAGCTATAGAAGTAAATATATCCTTGTGACTAACCAAAGCAGTAAAACCACTATCTGGATACTGGATGTGAAGACAGGTTAGTTGGTGTTTATTCTACCATATGGGAAGCTCTTGTACACAAACACACATTATAGTTGGTTGGCATGTATGCTCTCAGTCTAACCTTTAGATGAAAGCTATTACATGCTATATCATCATATATTATTATTAACAATGTATATGGTAGCTATAAAGTATAGAAAACCTTTGCCATATATAATGCAGTATAATATTATAGTCATTACATATAATATTATCATATATAATATAGTTTCTTATTAACAGAGTATACTGTAGCTAGAGAGTATAAAAATCCTTTGTCTTATATAATGTAGTATGACCCTGTAGTGGGGTCTTTGTTGACATAACAATAGAGAAAGTAATATGTTAAATAAAGAATATTACATCATTTCCTGTTACAGGCACACAGCTGGCTAAGATAGAAGATCCAACTGTTAGAGAGAATAGTAATGTATTTGATCTCCATGTGTATAGAGACACTCTGATTGTACCCAGATGTGATGAGAAGAAAGTTCTGTTCTACCAGCTCAAATGAACAGGTATTATTGTAATATTGTGTTTTATAGTCAAAGGGGATCTCTTATATTTTTTAATATAATATATTGATAAATATATTTCATGCTGAGGCTTTAAACCTGTAAATTACTGAATTTACTCCTTGTTTTCATTTGCTCATATAATATCCTCTAATCTTTTCGCTGCTGTCTTTATCTGAACAAATGAAGTTTTATAATCTTTGGCAATATTATTCCATATGATAGTGTGATGTACTTCCTGTTATGTTGATACTCACATCTGATTGGTGTATGTTTTAGGTCATGTGGAGATAACCCTTACACTGTGTCAAAATGCTTGCTAGTTCTTGAGTACACTTGAGAATATCTTAGTAGTTGTCTTCTTACTCTTACAATGTCCCAGTCAGTGCCAACTGTTTATATTGAGTATTGTTTAGTAAGTTGTAGCAATTTCCTAATATTTGTCTTTTACTTATCTCTTGGTTCTTTGATATTGAAAACAATCTTTCACGAAAAAGATATTATTTACTGATGGTGAAATGATAATTGCATTTTGTTCTAGTAAATACGTGTAGGTTTGCATGCAGTGGCTGGTTTTATTATACAATTTGTATTTTGCTGAACAAAATCTTTTAATATTATTCTTTCTTTTCCATATTTCACTTTGTTGTTTTTTACTTTAAAGATTCTTTTGAGTTTTGACAATTATTGTGGTGATTATGGTTGCTTGTAACGAATTTTAGTTGCAACATTTAATGTTTTATGGAAAGCTTATGATTGAGATTTCTTCAAATGCAATATATATGATTATAATTATTATGTTCCTGTTTCCCTCCTTTTTGACGTGCACTAGTTACACCCTAAATCCAAATGTAGGCAAAATTATTGAATTGATTATATGTTGAACAATATTATGATTCTTGAGTAGTTTGAAAATTGTTGTTTTCAATTCAGTTTTATTAGTAAGATTTCGAAGCACAAATCACTTGAATGCTGCAACTAATGAGAACTCATGAATTCACTGACAATTCTCATGTAACTCACATATCCATATTCATATATAATCCACATTGTAGCAGACATATGCAATGTACAGCAGGTGTGCGCAATTTATCAGAAGTTCACTCTAGTAGATGTACATACTGTAGCAAACGTACAGTTTATATCTTACAAATTTTGTGGTTGTGAAAAACTTTAACCACAAGTTTTCCTTTCAACTGTTACAACATCTTACATATTTTTTAATATACAAATACAGTTTATAAAGAAGACAAGTCTAAAAGGGTGATAGCTAGACTATCAATTAGTTAGTTGAAATTGGTGATTAGCATCAGTTGTGAACATGAATTAGTTAATGTGAACTTGTTTTGTGTACTACTGCTGTAGCAAGTAAATGCTATTGACTTTTACTCAACAGACTCTTTTGATCGATACTTTATATGCAGAATGTACTTATATTCTGCAAATATATAATTTATATTATAGTATATACGCACACGCATCAAACTTATAACCATTTAGAGTTTAGAAAATTAGATATTATTGCAGTGTGTAGGACAAAAAAACCCAGAGAGTTGTCATTCTCTAGTGACCATAAATCAATTTTCGCGACTTCAAGATGCGAAAACGGCATTGATATTTCCGGTGGGAAATCCCCAAATAAAATTCTCAGTTAGAGTTTGGTGGAAAACTGGGTAAGTTGAATATTGGCAAATACTAAAAGTTGTTATATCAATCTCGTAATATTTTTGTACCCGAATTAAAAGTTTTTTTGTGAATAAATTTATATCAATAGATGTGAACTCGACATTGGCCTTGGGACTGAGGTTCGCTGCACAATTTCAACAACAACTTCAAGTTGAAGTTGTACTACAGTTATAGGTCTAAGACCAAAGTTCAGTTTCATTTTGATTGTAAAATGATCAGTATTAATATTAAATATAATATGATTATTGCTAATTCGTTGTCTTAATACAAACCTCGTTTGTGTTTTACTGAGAAAGTGATTGTCTTCAGGCTGTTATAACTATTTTAAGTAATTTTTGTTATACCTAAAATAATTATCTACTCGCTTGGCTCTGCCTTTATGATAATAAATGTAAAGCATCAATAGATTACCTTATTTTTGTGTAAGTTTCTGCAGGAGCAGGTATTTTGGGGTTGTGTAGTTTGGAAGTCTGCGTCTCACTTTTCAGCTGCTCTCTTCTACGGCTATCTCTGTGATTATTCATTTATTGCTAATTCGTTTTCTTAATACTAACATCGTTTGATTTTTACTTTGATAGTGATTGTCTACAGGCCTTGGATTCCTATACTATAGTTATACTTATATCTTTCAACAATTCAGTAAATTGACCTAATTTTAAAATTGATAGATGTTGATTTTCAAATATACAGGCAATTTTAATTCCACAAGCATTAGCTTAAGAATCAGTATGAAAGCTAGTTTTGTTCTGAGTTTAATATTGACAATTGTAATGGATAGTATTTGCGCTTCCAAGTTTTTACAGTTTCTTTGCATGAAAAGTACCTAATTATGTGAAATGAAGTGCTCTTCAGTTAATAAAGTTTTCAGCCAGCATGTTGGCGATGAATTTTGCCTGCTGCATTGTGCAATTCTTTTTTTAGTCCGATGAATGAGATATGTATGAATTTTACTTAAACAAAGTATAACTTCTTACTTTCTAACTGATGGTTAAGCATCACAAGCCTAATCCATCTTTGCACATCAAATATTTACATAAACATGTAATAAGTAGACAATTCTATTTCCCTGAAATGAATTGGAACAGCAGATAGTGTCTCATACTTTAGTGTCTTAAAAAGTATGGTTTTTGTGCCATTCAGCTAGAGTTTGAAGCACAAAATTCGTTCCTGTCATGTGATACTATCTACTCTACTCCTTTTGGAAATAATTTGGCAAGTTTTATATTAGGTTGATTTTATACCCCTTAATCCACAGCTACTCAACATAGAAATAATCTCAATATATCTTATAATTAGTTCTTTTAGTCTTTTGTTTTCTAAATACTCACTTCACATGAACTAACCAGATATTTTCGTGATAACTAAGTGAACTAGTTAGTCTGATATATACACATAGTCTTGTAAACACTCTTCAGTTTCTGTTCTGTAAAGATTAACTAATGCATATTTATTTTAGGTATTTTGACACAGTTATTGAAACAAGATGGCTGAAGCAGAACCCAGAGAGATAGAGTGTGGGTTTTGTTTGTTAAAGGAAGGTCTTGAGAACCCAAAGTCTCTACCCTGTGGTCACATACATTGTTTACTTTGTCTAACTAGAAATGTTGATGTGAATGACCTGATCAGATGTCCCTGGTGCAGGTAAATTATATTACAAACTATGCTATTCTCAGACTACAAGTGTATCTATTTAACTTCATAGTGTGACTCTGATGCATGTTGAGTGTACTTTCTATTATATTCTGCATTATATGTGTTACAGAGAAGTGTTTGATGTGAGTATAGAGACTCTGCCTTCTGCTGATGTAGAGGACAACTCCACATCATGCTTTGTCTGTACTAAGAAGGGGATGAAGAATATCCCAGCTGTGATATACTGTACTGTGTGCAGTAAACTCTTTTGTGAGAAACATCGAGAGGTACTTTAATGTTGATTATTCTTTCTGCGGAATTTAGATGTGTAAAAATTAATAAAGAAAAAAACAACATAGTGATTTCTGACATGAAATATATTTCATAGTCACATGATGATACCAATGATGACCACCAGCAGTTGACCATATCAGAATACAGAGTACAAGCTAAGAGACTGGAAAAAAGAGTTTGTTCTAAACATACAGACTACCAAATATCTCAGGGATGTAAACTCTGTGCTCAACTGTTTTGTGTGCAGTGTTTATCTCAGGCCGACTCTTGTGCTGGAGGTGAAATTTTTATCTTGCTCCTAATATAATTTATTCACATTTAGTGTGCATGATAATTGGGAAAAAATATTTACTATACTCTATAATGACTACAACATTCTTGTCTGTTGGCTTGAATTAGTTACTAGCTTGTACTCACACCTAGTAAATGGGATTTATATATACAAATTATAGTAAATTGATAACAATATTTGTGGTCGTCTAACTGAAATGACACCCAAATCATTGTGGATTCTGTTTATGCTTTATTCTGTAAAATTAACTGTAGTTTAGTAATACATTTCCAGGTTCACTGCATGACATGGCTGGGTTAGATGACCTCATCAAGAAACTGGGGAATGTAGAAGAACTGATTACTACAGAAGACAAAGTATCTTCTCTCTTCAAACAACTTTCTAAAACTATATCTGACTTTGATACTGAAACAGGAGAGTTACTAGACATTCTCCATACACAGCGTGATGAACAGGTGTGATTGATATCACATTTTCTAGAATGTGTTTGTTTCCTGTCACACCTTGTAAAGGTTTTAATGGTTTACTCGTATGTTTTAGTTGGCTGAGGTGGGACTAAAGTATGAGAAACTTGAAGAGGAGTTCTTAGCTAGTAGAAAGAAAACTAAAGATGCACTGGATGCATACATGGAGAGAGAAGTTGGAACTGTTTTGTCTGAACTGAGTAAAAGTAGAATGAAGATAGAAGCTCAACTCAGACAAAACAATCAGGTGTGTAGAGTTGAGATACAAATAACTTGTGCTGAATAATTGAGTCTGAAGAACACATTATTGTGTAAGTTGTGCAACATTACTTAAGTTGTTAGAATTTTATTTTATATCTTTCAAAAGTCTCTAGGTTTGCTTCCAAAATATTGTTTGAACTGGTCTTAAACATACAGGATAATTGCATCGCATGATTATCTGCTGTACTTGAAAATAATTTTGCCTTTGTGAATAAATGTAAATTGTTGAATTGATAGGATAGTTTTTTAAAGAGGGAAATATTTTCAAGATTTTGAGAAACCCCTGAGTGAACTCATGGTCCACTAGTGACTAAAGTACAAGTATATTTCATAGTCAGATGTTAAAGGGATAATTTCTGAACTCTTGTTTGTTTTTATATTCAAAAACTTTCAAATCAAATTTAGACGCGGGTTTAGCTGTATGGCCTTTTAGGTTTGTAAAAACACATATTGCATGTTTTTATTAAATAGCAGTGAGTGAGTGACATTTATTGAGTGGTATTAATCAAGTAAGAAATAGCATGAATTTCATATTATTGTTACTATTGGTATGTTAATCTTCCTTTAATTATAGTTGATCTCTATTCACAGGTGGATCTAGTTGAAGGATATGCAGAGATTAAGGATAGAATACAGAGACTTGTATCTGTTGAGATACCTGAACTAGAACTGTATGATGTCATGACTCTAGAGGTCAAAGGTTAGTTGGTATAAGCTGACTATTATATATTCATGTAGTACTGTGTTACTGAATATGTTGTATTTATGTTTACTATCTACATCATAGTCAATCTATACTCTATTATATTAATTACTAGATTTAGTTGTATAAGAAAGATAGAACATTACAACTCATGTATAGAATACAATAACCATACATACCAGTTTACAAACATTACTTCTATTTGTCATATAATACAGTGTAGAGATCATTGTATAAACTCACTTTACTTTTATACTCTTTTAAACCCCATGTTGATCTATCATTATACTTGCTACCATTATATAATATATTTACTACTATTATATATTATATTCACTGCTATTATACAATATATTTACTGCTATTATATAATATATTCACTACTATTATATAATATATTTACTACTATGATATAATATATTCACTACTATGATATAATATATTCACTACTATTATATAATATATTCACTACTATTATATAATATATTCACTACTATTATATAATGTATTCACTACTATTATATAATATATTCACTACTATTATATAATATATTTACCATTATCATATAATATATTCACTACTATTATATAATATATTCACTACTATTATATAATATATTTACTACTATTATATAATATATTCACTACTATTATATAATATAGTCCCACTAATATACAAATGTTCAACTATAAACAGATATTGTTTCTACCATTTAATAATTTGATTTTACATAACATAATAATATAAATATATATATATATATATATATATATATATATATATATATATATACTTTACAGGAGAGAAGAGAGACATAGAAGTAGATTTAGTTTTTACAGCAGACGTATCTATTAGTTTGGATCAAGGAGTGACAACTTCTACTCTTCCTAATTCTCTCAAACTCTTGCAGTCTGTTGATGTTTCTAGAGGTTGTTACTCAGTTTGTAGCTATGAGGGTAACACTTATGTAGGACTGTATGGTGATGGAGTAGATAGAGTAGATGAGAACTATAATGTTACTCAGTCATTTGTTACTGTCAGTGGTTCCGTGTGTGGTCTTACAGCATATAAAGATCAGCTGTACACTTTAGTGCGAGGTGGCAGTAATAATTGGAAGGTAAAAGTGTATGACTTTAGTGGGAATCAGGTGACCAGCTGGACCCATAGTGATAATACTTGGTCTACCAATACACTTGCTATAGTTAATGATCACGTTGTAGTCCCTGATAGACTAAATAGAAGACTCACAATCTACTCTCTTACTGGAGAGGTAATTAAACACATACCCTGCCCTGTGCTTAGTAACCATCGTGTAGCTATATGTGCAGCAGACAGACATTGTGTAGTAGTTTCTGATTACAATTCTTCTCGAGTATTTAAGTTGGACCTGACAACCGAGAAAGTCATCTGGACATGCAAGGATGTGACTAACCCACAAGGTGACCTGCTATAGAAGTAAATATATTCTTGTGACTAACTACAGCAGTAAAACCACTATCTGGATACTGGATGTGGAGACAGGTTAGTTGGTGTTTATTCTACCATATGGGAAGCTCTTGTACACAAACACACATTATAGTTGGTTGGCATGTATGCTCTCAGTCTAACCTTTAGATGGAAGCTATTACACGCTATATCATCATATATTATTACTAACAAGGTATGTGGTAGCTGCAAAGTATAGAAAACCTTTGCTATATAAAATGCAGTATAGATTTGTAGTCATTACATATTATATTATCATATGCAATATAGTTTTTTATTAACAGAGTATACAGTAGCTAGAGAGTATAAAAATCTTTTGTCTTATATAATGTAGTATGACCCTGTAGTGGGGTCTTTGTTGACATAACAATAGAGAAAGTAATATGTTAAATAAAGAATATTACATTATATCCTGTTACAGGCACACAGCTGGCTAAGATAGAAGATCCAACTGTTAGAGAGAATAGTAGTGTATTTGATTTTCATGTGTATAGAGACACTCTGATTGTACCCAGACGTGATGACAAGAAAGTTCTGTTTACCAGCTGAAATGAACAGGTATTATATAATGCTGTGTTTTTTTAGTCAAAAGGGATCTCCCATTTTATTTAATATATATTGACAAATATATTTCATGTAGATACTTTAAACCTGTAAATTACAGAATTTACTCCTTGTTTTCATTTGCTCATATATTATCCTCTAATCTTTTCACTGCTGTCAATCTTTCTCTCAGCAAATTATGAAGTTTCATAATCTTTGACAATATAATTCCATATGATAGTGTGATGTACTTCCTGTTATGTTGATACTCACATCTGATTGGTGTATGTTGTAGTTCATGTGGAGATAACCCTTACACTGTGTCAAAATGCTTGCTAGTTCTTGAGTACACCTGAGAATGTCTTAGTAGTTGCCTTCTTACTCTTAGAATGTCTCAGTCAGTGCCAACTGTTTATATTAAATATTGTTTAGTAAATTGTAGCAATTTCCTAATATTTGTCCTTTACTTATCTCTTTGTTCTTTGATATTGAAAACAATATTTCACAATATTAATATTATTTACTGATAGTGAAATGATAATTGCACTTTGTTCTGGTAAATACGTGTAGGTTTGCATGCAGTTGCTGATTTTATTATACAATCTTATATCGTTTGTATTTTGCTGAAAAAACCTTTTAATGTCATTGTTTCTTTTCCATATTTCACTTTATTGTTTTTTTACTTTCAAAGCTAATTTTGAGTTTTGACAATTATTGTGGTGATTATGGTTGCTTGTAACGAGTTTAGTTGCAACATTTAATGTTTTATGGAAAGTTTATGATTGAGATTTCTTCAAATACAATATATATAATTATAATTATTTTGTTCCTGTTTCCCTCCTTTTTGACAGGCACTAGTTACACCCTAAATCAAAATGTAGGCAAAATTATTGAATTGATTATATGTTGAACAATATGATTCTTGAATAGTTTGAAAATTGTTGTTTTAAATTCAAATTTATTAGTAAGATTTCGAAGCACAAATCATCTGAATGCTGCAACTAACGAGAACTCAAGAACTCACTGACAGTTATCATGTAACTCACATATCTATATTCATGCATAATCCACATTGTAGCAGGTATATGCAGTGTACAGCTGGTGTGCACAATTTATCATAAGTGCATTTTAGTAGATGTACATACTGTAGCAAACGTACAGTTTATATCTTACAAATTTTGTGGTTGTGAAAAACTTTAACCACTGGTTTTTCTTTCAACTGTTACAACATTCCTACATATTTTTTTAATATACAAATACATCTTATAAAGAAGACAAGTCTAAAAGAGTGATAGCTAGAGTATCAATAAGTTAGTTGAAATTGGTGATTAGTATCAGTTGTCAATATGAAATAGTAAATGTAAACTTGTTGGGTGCACTACTGCTGTAGGAAGTAAATGCTATTGACTTTTACTCAACAAACTCTTTTGATCGATACTATGTTTTCCGAATGTTCTTATATATGCGGCAAAGATATTATTTATATTATAGTATATACGCACACGCATCAAACTTATAACCATATTTTAGACTTTAAAGAATTAGATATTATTGCATTGTGCAAGGCAAAAAACAATAGAGTTGTCCTGCCTTCGTGAGCATAAAATAATTTTTGAGACTTCAAGCCGCGAAAACGGCATTGCTATTTCCGGTGGGGAATCCCCAAATAAAATTCTCAGTTAGAGTTTGGTAGAAAAGTAGGTAAGTTGAATATTGGCATATACTGAAAGTTGTTATATCAATTTATGCTTGTACCTTTGGCCTCAAAATATGGTAATATTTTTGAACCCGCATTGAAGGTTTTTTTGTGATTAAATTTATATCAATAGATGTGAACTCGACATTGGCCTTGGGACTGAGGTTCGCTGCACAATTTCAGCAACAACTTCAAGTTGAAGTTGTACTACAGTTATAAGTCTAAGACCAAAGTTCAGTTTCATTTTGATTGTAAAATGATCAGTATAAATAATAAATATAATATGATTATTGCTAATTCGTTGTCCTAATACTAACGTCGTTTGATTTTTACTTTGATAGTGATTGTCTACAGGCCTCAGATTCCTATACTATAGTTATAATTTTATCTTTCAACAATTCAGTAAATTGACCTAAACTTAAAATTGATAGATGTTATTACTCAAATATACAAGTGATTTTTACTTGACAAGCATTAGATTAAAATTAGCATGAAAGCTTGTTTTGTTCTGAGTTTAATATTGACAATTGTAATGGATGGTATTTGCGCTTCCATATTTTTACAGTTTCTTTGCATAAAAAGTACCATATTTTGTGAAAAGAAGTGCTCTTCAGTTAATAGAGTTTTCAGCCAGCGTGTTGGCAGTGAATGTTGCCTGCTGCATTGTGCAAGTCTTTTTTTAGTCAGATGAATGAGACATGTATAAATGTTACTTAAACAAAGTATAACTTCTTACTTTCTAACTGATAGTTAAGCATCATCTATCATTAATACTGCATTTCTGTCTTTGCACCTCAAATATTTACATAAACATATAATAAGTAGAAGAATCTATTTCCCTGAAATGAATTGGAACAGCAGAGAGTGTCTCAAACTTTAGCGTCTTAAAGAGTATGATTTTAGTACCATTCTGCTAAAATGGTACTAAAAGCACTAAATTTGTTCCTGTTTTGTGATGCTATCTACTCTACACCTTTTGGAAATAATTTGACAAGCTTTATATTAGGTTGAATTTATACCCTAAGTCCACAGGTATTCAACATAGAAATAATCTCAATATATCTTATAATTAGTTCTTTTAGTCTTTTTTGCATTCTAAATACTAAATACTCACTTCACATGAACTAACCTTGTATTTTTGTGATAACTAAGTGAACACAGCTATAGTTATGACTACTAGTTAATCTAATATATACACATAGTCTTGTAAACACTCTTCAGTTTCTTTTCTGTAAAGATTAAGTAATGCATATTTATTTTAGGTATTTTGACACATTTATTGAAACAAGATGGCTGAAGCAGAACCCAGGGAGATAGAGTGTGGGTTTTGTTTGTTAAAGGAAGGTCTTGAGAACCCAAAGTCTCTACCCTGTGGTCACATACATTGTTTACTTTGTCTAACTAAAAATGTTGATGTGAATGATCTGATCAGATGTCCTTGGTGCAGGTAAATTATATTACATACTATGCTATTCTTAGACTACAAATATATCTATTTAACTTCATAGTGTGACTCTGATGCATGTTGAGTGCACTTTACATTATATATAGCAATTCCACATGAGCTAGCTTTGCCGATCAATATTTTACTCAACTGTTGTACTGTTCTTATCCACTGAGTTTGTATCTTTATATGTTACAGAGAAGTGTTTGATGTGAGTATAGAGACTCTGCCTTCTGCTGATGTAGAGGACAACTCCACATCATGCACTGTCTGTACTAAGAAGGAGATGAAGAATATCCCAGCTGTGATATACTGTACTGTGTGCAGTAAACTCTTTTGTGGGAAACATAGAGAGGTACTTTAGTGTTGACTCTCTTGTTTGAATAGTTGAAACTGCGTAGAGAATGAAACCAGACAAAAACACCTGTCTTTCTGACAATCAATATCTCCTGTAGGCCCATGACATCGTTAATGATGACCACCAGCAGTTGACCATATCTGAATACAGAATACAAGCTAAGAGACTGGAAAGAAGAGTTTGTTCTAAACATACAGACTACCAAATATCTCTGGGATGTAAACTCTGTGCTCAACTGTTTTGTGTGCCGTGTTTATCACAGGCCGACTCTTGTGTTGGAGGTAAAATTTTTATATTGTTCCTAATATTATTTATTCACATTTAGTGTGCATGATAATTCGGAAAAGTTTACTATACTCTATAATGACTACAACATTCTTGTCTGTTGGCTTGAATTAGTTACTAACGTGTACTCACACCTAGTAAATGGGATTTTATACATACAAATTATAGCAAATTGATAGCAATATTTGTGGTCGTCTAACTGAAAGTCGTCTAACTGAAAGTCTGACACCCAAATCATTGTGGATTCTGTTAGTGTTTTATCCTGTAAAATTAACTGTAGTTTAGTAATACATTTCCAGGTTCAGATCATAAAATGCTCAGTCTGGATGACCTCATCAAGAAACTGGTGAATGTAGAAGAACTGCTTACTACAGAAGACAAAGTATCTTCTCTTTTCAAACAACTTTCTAAAACTATATCTGACTTTGATACTGAAACAGGAGAGTTACTAGACATTCTCCATACACAGCGTGATGAACAGGTGTGATTGATATCACATTTTCTAGAATGTGTTTGTTTCCTGTCACACCATGTAAAGGTTTTAATGGTTTACTCGTATGTTTTAGTTGGCTGAGGTGCGACTAAAGTATGAGAAAGTTGAAGAGGAGTTCTTAGCTAGTAGAAAGACAACTAAAGATGCACTGGATGCATACATGGAGAGAGAAGTTGGAACTGTTTTGTCTGAACTGAGTAAAAGTAGAATGAAAATAGAAGCTCAACTCAGACAAAACAATCAGGTGTGTAGAGTTGAATTACAAGTAACTTGTGTTGAATAATTGAGTCTAAAGAACACAGTATTGTGTAAGTTGTACAACATTACTCAAATTGTTAGAGTTTTTCTTTTTTGCCAGTCTCTAGGTTTTCTTGTTGTTTGAACTGGTCTTTAAATTATATGATAATTGTATCGCATGATTATCTGAACAGGACAGAGCGGAAATAGGTGAGGCTCGGTGAGGATTACATGATTATCTGCTGTACATGAAATCAATTTTGTTTTGGTGAATAAATGTAAATTGTTGAATTGATAGGATAGTGTGAAGAACGTGGGAAGTATTTTCAAGATTTTGAGAAACCTCTTGAGTGAACTCATGTTCCACTAGTGACTAAAGTACAAGTATATTTCATAGTCAGATGCTAAAGGGATAATTTCTGGACTTTTGTTTGTTTTTATATTACTAAAAAATGTGGTTTTAAAAAAGAAGCTTAAACAGGTTTATGTTGATATTCATTCTCTCTATTCAAACTGTTCTGATTATTAAAACTTTTAAATCAAATTTAGAAGCTGGTTTAGCTGTGTGGCCTTTTTGACTTGCTAAAGTTCTTGGCATGGTTTTATTAACTATCCGTGAGTCAGTGATATTCATTGAGTATTTATTAAGTTTTTATTCTGCATCAACCTAAAAAGAATCTGCTTTAATTTCACATTATTTTTGCTAATCTTCATGTAATTATAGTTGATCTCTATTCACAGGTGGATCTAGTTGAAGGATATGCAGAGATTAAGGATAGAATACAGAGACTTGTATCTGTTGAGATATCTGAACTAGAACTGTGTGATGTCAGGACTCTAGAGGTCAAAGGTTAGTTAATATAAGCTGACTATTGTATATTCATGTAGTACTGTGTTACTGAATATGTTGTATTTATGTTTACTATTTACATCATAGTATAGCTCTACTCTCTTATATTAATTACTAGATTTAATTGTATAGGAAAGATAAAACATTACAACTCTTCTGTAGAATCCAATAACCATACATACCAGTTTATCAACATTACTTCTACTTGTCATATGATACAGTGTAGGGATCTTTGTATAAACTCACTCTACTTTTATACTCTTTGAAACCCCATGTTGATCTATCATTATACTTGCTACTATTATATAATATATTCACTACTATTATATAATATTTTCTGCTACTATATAATATATTCACTACTATTATATAATATATTCACTGCTATTATATAATATACTCACTGCTATTATATAATGTACTTCCTACAAACTCACTATATTTCTATATTCTTTATCACTCCATGTTGAACTATAATGTTATCTTTCCTATTATATAACATTATCTTCACTACTGTTACATTACATTATATTCTCTGTTGTTTTATAATATATTATTTCCATCACTAACATATAGTACTATCTTCACTATTATTATATAATGTTATATTTTCTGCTATTGTATAGTGTTATATTTCCTACAAATAGTATAATATAATAATTATGTTTAAGTAGTAGATTCAGTACTATTTTATAATATATTTGATTTATACTGTTATTTACTTTAGTACATTTATATATACTTTACAGGAGAGAAGAGAGACATAGAAGTAGATATAGTTTCTACAGCAGACGTATCTATTAGTCTGGATCAAGGAGTGACAACTTCTACTCTTCCTAATTCTCTCAAACTCTTGCAGTCTGTTGATGTTTCTAATGCTTGTTGGTCAGTGTGTAGATATGAGGGTAACACTTATGTAGGGCTGAGTGGTGGTAGAGTAGACAGAGTAGATGAGAACTATAATGTAACTCAGTCATTTGTTACAGTCAGTGGTTATGTGTTAGGTCTTACAGCATATAAAGATCAGCTGTACACTTTAGTGCGTGATGAAAGTAATAGTTGGAAGGTAGAAGTGTACGACTTTAGTGGGAATCAGGTGACCAGCTGGACCCATAGTGGTATTAGTGGGTATAGCAATGCACTTGTTATAGTTGATGATCAGGTTGTAGTCCCTGATAGACAAAGTAAAAGACTCACAATCTACTCTCTTACTGGGAAGGTAATTAAACACGTGCCCTGCTCTCTACTTAGTAACAGTAATGTAGCTATATGTGCAGCAGACAGACATTGTGTAGTAGTTTCTGATTGCAATTCCTCTCAAGTATTTAAGTTAGACCTGACAATAGAGAAAGTCATCTGGACATGTAAGGATGTGACTAAGCCACAAGGTGTGACGTGTTATAGAAGTAAATATATTCTTGTGACTAACCACAGCAGTAAAACTACTATCTGGATACTGGATGTGAAGACAGGTTAGTTGGTGTTTCTTCTACAGCATGGGAAGCTCTTGTACACACACTATAGTTGGTTTGCATGTATGCTCTCAGTCTAACCTTTAGATGGAAGCTATTACATGCTATATCATCATATATTGTTATTACCAATGTATATGGTACCTAGAAAGTATAGAAAACCTTTGCCATATATAATGCAGTATAATATTATAGTCATTACATATAATATTATCATATATAATATAGTTTCTTATTAACAGAGTATACAGTAGCTAGAGAGTATAGAATTTCTCTGTCTTATATAATGTAGTATAATCCTGTAGTGGGGTCTTTATTGATATGTAATATAATATAATTTGATATTTGAGCAAGTAACATGTTAAGCATAGGATATTGCATCATTTCCTGTTACAGGCACACAGCTGGCTAAGATAGAAGATCCAACTGTTAGAGAGAATAGTCATGTATTTGATCTCCATGTGTATAGAGACACTCTGATTGTACCCAGATGTAATGAGAAGAAAGTTCTGTTCTACCAGCTCAAATGAACAGGTATTATATAATACTGTTTTTTTATAGTCAAAGGGGATCTCTTATTATATTTAATATAATATATTGATAAATATATTTCATGCTGAGGCTTTAAACCTGTAAATTACTGAATTTACTCCTTGTTTTCATTTGCTCATATAATATTATCCTCTAATCTTTTCACTGCTGTCAATCTTTATCTGAGCAAATGAAGGTTTATAATCTTTGACAATATAATTCTATATGATAGTGTGATGTACTTCCTGTTATGTTGATACTCACATCTGATTGGTGTATGTTGTAGGTCATGTGGAGATAACCCTTACACTGTGTCAAAATGCTTGCTAGTTCTTGAGTACACCTGAGAATATCTTAGGAGTTGTCTTCTTACTCTTAGAATGTCTCAGTCAGTACCAACTGTTTATATTGAGTATTGTTTAGTAAGTTGTAGCAATTTCCTAATATTTGTCTTTTACTTATCTCTTTGTTCTTTGATATTGAAAACAATATTTTACAATAATAGCCATTATATACTGGTAGTGAAATGATAATTGCATTTTGTTCGGGTAAATACATGTAGGTTTGCATGCAGTTACTGGCTTTATTATACATTATTATATCATTTGTAATTTTCTGAACAAAAAATATAATATAATTGTTTTTTTTCCATATTTAACTTTATTGTTTTTTACTTTCAAAAATTCTTTTGACAACTGTTCTAGTGATTGAGGTTGCTTGTAAAAAATTTTGGTTGCAGCACCTAACGTTTTATGGAAAGCTTGTGATTGAGATTTCTTCAAATGCAATATAAATAATTATTATGTTCCTGTTTGCTTACTTCTTGACGTGCACTAGTTCCACCCTAAATCTAGTTGTAGGCAAAATTATTGAGTTGATTATATGTTGAACAATATGATTCTTCAGCAGTTTAAAATTTGATGTTTTCAATTCCTTTTTATTAGTAAGATTTCGAAGCACATATCACTTGAATGCTGCAACTAATGAGAACTCATGAATTCACTGACAATTCTCATGTAATTCACGTATCCATATTCATGTGTAATTCACATTGTAGCAGGTATATGCAGTGTACAGCAGGTGTGCACAATTAATCAGAAGTGCACTCTAGTAGATGTACATACTGTAGCAAACGTACAGTTTATATCTTACAAATTTTGTGGTTGTGAAAAACTTTAACCACGAGTTTTCTTTTCACCTGTTACAACATTCCTAAATATTTTTTTAATATACAAATACAGTTTATAAAGAAGACAGGTCTAAAAGGGTGATAGCTAGACTATCAATAAGTTAGTTGAAATTGGTGATTCGCATCAGTTGTGACTTGTGAACATGAATTAGTAAATGTGAACTTGTTTTGTGTACTACTGCTGTAGCAAGTAAATGCTATTGACTTTTACTCAACAAACTCTTTTGATCGATACTTTATTTGCAGAATGTACTTATATTCTGCAAATCTATAATTTATATTATAGTATATACGCACACGCATCAAACTTATAACCATTTAGAGTTTAGAGAATTCGATATTATTGCAGTGTGTAGGACAAAAACCCAGAGAGTTGTCATTCTTTAGAGACCATAAATCAATTTTCGCGACTGCAAGATGCGAAAACGGCATTGATATTTCCGGTGGGAAATCCCCTAATAAAATTCTCAGTTAGAGTTTGGTGGAAAAGTGGGTAAGTTGAATATTGGCAAATACTAAAAGTTGTTATATCAATCTCGTAATATTTTTGTACCCGAATTAAAAGTTTTTTTTGTGAATAAATTTATATCAATAGATGTGAACTCGACATTGGCCTTGGGACTGAGGTTCGCTGCACAATTTCAACAACAACTTCAAGTTGAAGTTGTACTACAGTTATACTTATAGTTATAGGTCTAAGACCAAAGTTCAGTTTCATTTTGATTGTAAAATGATCAGTATTAATATTAAATATAATATGATTATTGCTAATTCGTTGTCTTAATACAAACCTCGTTTGTGTTTTACTGAGATAGTGATTGTCTTCAGGCTGTTATAACTATTTTAAGTAATTTTTGTTATACCTAAAATAATTATCTACTCGCTTGGCTTTGCCTTTATGATAATAAATGTAAAGCATCAATATATTACCTTATTTTTGTGTAAGTTTCTGCAGGAGCAGGTATTTTGGGGTTGTGTAGTTTTGAAGTCTGCGTCTCACTTTTCAGCTGCTCTCTTCTACGGCTATCTCTGTGATTATTCATTGATTGCTAATTCGTTTTCTTAATACTAACGTCGTTTGATTTTTACTTTGATAGTGATTGTCTACAGGCCTTGGATTCCTATACTATAGTTATACTTATATCTTTCAACAATTCAGTAAATTGACCTAATTTTAAAATTGATAGATGTTGATTTTCAAATATACAAGTGATTTTAATTCGACAAGCATTAGCTTAAAAATCAGCATGAAAGCTTGTTTTGTTCTGAGTTTAATATTGACAATTGTAATGGATAGTATTTGCGCTTCCATGTTTTTGCAGTTTCTTTGCATGAAAAGTACCTAATTATGTGAAATGAAGTGCTCTTCAGTTAATAAAGTTTTCAGCCAGCATGTTGGCGATGAATTTTGCCTGCTGCATTGTGCAATTCTTTTTTTAGCCCGATGAATGAGACACGTATGAATTTTACTTAAACAAAGTATAACTTCTTACTTTCTAACTGATGGTTAAGCATCACAAGCCTAATCCATCTTTGCACATCAAATATTTACATAAACATGTAATAAGTAGACAATTCTATTTCCCTGAAATGAATTGGAACAGCAGATAGTGTCTCATACTTTAGTGTCTTAAAAAAGTATGGTTTTTGTGCTATTCAGCTAGAGTTTGAAGCACTAAATATGTTCCTGTTATGTGATACTATCCACTCTACTCCTTTTGGAAACAATTTGGCAAGTTTTATATTAGGTTGATTTTATACCCCTTAATCCACAGGTACTCAACATAGAAATAATCTTAATATATCTTATTAAGTTCTTTTAGTCTTTTGTTTTCTAAATACTCACTTCACATGAACTAACCATATATTTTCGTGATAACTAAGTGAACTAGTTAATCTAATATATACACATAGTCTTGTAAACATCCTTCAGTTTCTTTTCTGTAAAGATTAATTAGTGCATATTTATTTTAGTTATTCTGACACAGTTATTGAAACAAGATGGCTGAAGCAGAACCCAGGGAGATAGAATGTGGGTTTTGTTTGTTAAAGGAAGGTCTTGAGAACCCAAAGTCTCTACCATGTGGTCACATACATTGTTTACTTTGTCTAACTGGAAATTATGACGCTAATGACCTGATCAGATGTCCCTGGTGCAGGTAAGTTTTATTATAAACTATGTTATTCTCAGACTACAAGTGTATCTATTTAACTTCATAGTGTGACTCTAATTCATGTTGAGTGCACTTTCTATTATATTCGGCATTATATATGTTACAGAGAAGTGTTTGATGTGAGTATAGAGACTCTGCCTTCTGCTGATGTAGAGGACAACTCCACATCATGCACTGTCTGCACTAAGAAGGAGATGAAGAATATCCCAGCAGTGATATACTGTACTGTGTGCAGTAAACTCTTTTGCAGAAAACATAGAGAGGTAACACGATCTAGATTATGTTGTTGTATATACTAAACTTGTATAAAAACGAAACATTTTCTTATCATCAATACTTTTGTAGTCACATGATAACTTGAGTTGTGACCACCAGCAGATGACTATCTCCCAATATCGGATACAAGCTAAGAGACTGGAGAGAAGAGTTTGTTCTAAACATACAGATTACCAAATATCTATGGGATGTAAACTCTGTGCTCAACTGTTTTGTGTCCAGTGTTTGTCCCCGACTGATTCTTGTGCTGGAGGTAAATTTGTTGTAAATGTCATGTTTTAAAAATTTTAAAATTATTTGTTCAAAATCACTATCAACATGTATGATAATCTAGCAGGAGAATACTTACTATACTATAAAATAACTAGAATATTCTCGTCTGCTGACTTAAATTTGTTGTTGTTGGTTGGTGATTCATGCCTGGTTAAAGGGATTTATCTCATTTATTATTGTTTAGATTATTATTCAAAGTATTTTTTCCAGGTTCAGCCCATCTCATGCTCAGTCTGGATGACCTCATCAAGGAGCTGGTGAATGTAGAAGAACTGATTACTACAGAAGACAAAGTATATTCTCTCTTCAAACAACTTTCTAAAACTATATCTGACTTTGATACTGAAACAGGAGAGTTACTAGACATTCTCCATACACAGCGTGATGAACAGGTGTGATTGATATCAAATTTTCTAGAATGTGTTTGTTTCCTGTCACACCGTGTAAAGGTTTTAATGGTTTACTCGTATGTTTTAGTTGGCTGAGGTGAGACTTAAGTATGAGAAACTTAAAGAGGAGTTCTTAGCTAGTAGAAAGAAAACTAAAGATGCACTGGATGCATACATGGAGAGAGAAGTTGGAACTGCTTTGTCTGAACTGAGTAAAAGTAGAATGAAGATAGAAGCTCAACTTAGACAAAACAATCAGGTATGTTGAGTTGAGTGTTTCTGGAGAGAATATTTGTTGGTCTAATTGTTGTGTAGTTGATACTGTTTAGAAGCTACTTTGTTATTCTGATAATAATTGACACGTTACACAGGTGGATCTAGTTGAAGGTTATGCAGAGATTAAGGATAGAATACAGAGACTTGTATCTGTTGAGATACCTGAACTAGAACTGTGTGATGTCATGACTCTAAAGGTCAAAGGTTAGTTTGTCTAGTAAACTATGACTATTTTGTATAGCGGGATTATACATAGACTAGATTGTCCTACAGTTTCTCAATCATAACTTCTACACTGTATTATTACACACAATATCATTATTAACTTCACTCTATAACTTATCTTTACAGGAGAGAAGAGAGACATAGAAGTAGACTTAGTTTCTGCAGCAGACGTATTTATCAGTTTGGATCAAGGAGTGACAACTTCTACTCTTCCTAATTCTCTCAAACTCCTGCAGTCTGTTGATGTTTCTAATCCTTGTTGGCCAGTTTGTAGATATGAGGGTAACACTTATGTAGGATTAACTGGTAGAGTAGACAGAGTAGATGAGAACTATAATGTTACTCAGTCATTTGTTACAGTCAATGATTACGTGTGTGGTCTTGCAGCATATAAAGATCAGCTGTATAGTTTAGTGCGAGTTGGCAATACTAGTTGGAAGGTAAATGTGTATGACTTTAGTGGGAATCAGGTGACCAGCTGGACCCATAGTGATAATACTTGGTGTACCAATACTCTTGCTTTAGTTAATGATCAGGTTGTAGTCCCTGATAGGCAAAGTAAAAGACTCACAATCTACTCTCTTACTGGGGAGGTAATTAAACAAATGCCCTGCTCTCTACTTAGTAACAGTCATGCAGCTATATGTGCAGCAGACAGACACTGTGTAGTAGTTTCTGATTACAATTCCTCTCAAGTATTTAAGTTAGACCTGACAACAGAGAAAGTCATCTGGACATGTAAGGATTTGACTAAACCAGAGGGCGTGACGTGCTATAGAAGTAAATATATTCTTGCGACTGAACCCAGCCGTAGAACTATTATCTGGATACTGGATTTGAAGACAGGTTAGTTGGTGTTTATTCTAGTATATTCTACTACTTTCTGTAAAAAGTTTGTTCAATACATGAGTTCACATATATTATAGTTGAGTTGCATAATTTCTCTCCCAGTCAAAATGACAAATGGAAAGTATTTTTATAATGGTATAACATATAATAGAGTTAGATGCAGTAGCTAGAAAGTATAAAAGCTCTGTCATATATGATCTAGTGTAAAACTGAAGGTTCTTTGTTGGTAATAATTTAACAGTTTCTGATATTTCGAAACGGTAATATGTTAAAAAAGTCATTACATCATTTTCTGTTACAGGCGCACAGTTGACTAAAATAGAAGATCCAACTGTTAGAGTGAATAGTCATGTATTTGATCTCTATGTGTATAGAGACACTCTGATTGTACCCAGAAGTGGTGACAGGAAAGTTCTGTTCTACCAGCTGAAATAAACAGGTATTACATAATATTGTATTTTATAGTAAGACGGGATCTCTTATTTTATTTAATATACCGTATATTGATAAATATATTTCATGTAAATATTTTAAACCTGTAAATTACAGAATTTACTCCTTGTTTTCATTTGCTCATATAATATTATCCTCTAATCTTTTCACTGCTGTCAATCTTTATCTCAGCAAATGAAGTTTTATAATCTTTGGCAATATTATTCCATATGATAGTGTAATGAACTTCCTGTTATGTTGATACTCACATCTGATTGGTGTATGTTGTAGGTCATGTGGAGATAACCCTTACACTGTGTCAAAATGCTTGCTAGTTCTTGAGTACACCTGAGAATATCTTAGGAGTTGTCTTCTTACTCTTAGAATGTCTCAGTCAGTGCCAACTGTTTATATTAAATATTGTTTAGTAAATTGTAGCAATTTCCTAATATTTATCTTTTACTTATCTCTTTGTTCTTTGATATTGAAAACAATCTTTTACAATAATAATATTATTTACTGATGGTGAAATGATAATTGCATTTTGTTCAGGTAAATAAATGTAGGTTTGCATGCAGTGGCTGGGTTTATTATATAATATTATATCGTGTGTATTTTGCTAAACAAAAACTTTTAATATTATTCTTTCTTTTCCATATTTCACTTTATTGTTTTTTACTTTAAAGATTCTTTTGAGTTTTGACAATTATTGTAGTTATTATGGTTGCTTGTAACGAATTTTATTTGCAGCATTTAACGTTTTATGGAAAGTTTATGATTGAGATTTCTTCAAATGCAATATATATGATTATAATTATTTTGTTCCTGCTTCCCTCCTTCTTGATGTGCACTAGTTACACCCTAAATCAAATTGTAAGCAAAATTATTGAATTGATTATATGTTGAGCAATATGATTCTTTAGTAGTTTGAAAATTGTTGTTTTAAATTCAAATTTATTAGTAATATTTTGAGGCAGAAATCATCTGAATGCTGCAACTAACGAGAACTCGTGAATTTACTGACAGTTCATATAATATAACTTGAAGAGGAAGCTACAGCTGTTAACAACATATTGTCTATACCTCACATCGAGTCAAAATAAAGAAATCGAGGAGGTAACTCCCAAATAGGAAGATATGTGAAATCAAGATCGATATGTAAATGTAGGAGTTGTACTACTATGTGCCATTAAAAGAAAACTTGCCTTCTCATGATAAAAAGTCAAGAAAAATAAGAACCGCTGCTCGAACAAGTCAGTTGTTGGAGTGGTTTTGAGACTGACAGATATAATTGTTGTTTTTGGCGCTATCGCCATCTTTCGGATTTCTAAGATTATTATATTTTGCAATTAGCCCTCAGCCGTTATAATATTATACTTACTAAAGGAAAATTCTACATTTTTTTATTACTGTTAGTTTTATCGTTCTGTCTTTTTGTCTGAATCAACTGCGCAGTTAATTTTTGGTGTTACAATAATATATTAATATAGTGAATATTATTCAATTTGTTCATATTCTATTGTATATTATTATTAACTTCTCTCTTTGTTTGTGATTGCACCAATCGGTGTACAAAACGTAATCAATTCTAGTATTTCAATTGTTAGTAGAAAGTAAGTCGTATATTTGTCTCAAAGTTATTAAAAAGTAATTCCTGTGTTGATACCCATCTGATCTTAAAATAGTAATAGTTTTAGATAACATAAAAATCTGACATTTACATTCGCATAACCACAGCTGAGCAGTAGTAGACCATAATATTTTTAGTCTCACTGAACACTTTCCTTTATCATACTCCGACATAATAGTTATAGTAGATATTAATATAGAGATTCGAACTATACTACTCAGTTCCACTACCCGATCCAACATCGCGGCTACAAACAAACATCTTAACCTTGGCTTTGCTTTGCGCTACTCTACATCAGCACGTCATACATTACATCTAAAAGAACATTACAATAATTGAGTGGGCCTAAGTGACAACTATAACAATAATTGACTCTTCAAACTCACATATCCATATTCATGTATAATCCACATTGTAGCAGTCATATGCAATGTACAGCAAATGTGCACAATTTATCAGAAGTTCACTCTAGTAGATGTGCATGTTGTAGCAAGCATACAGTTTATATCTTACAAATAACATTTTTTGGCTGTGAAAAACATCAACCACGATTTTTCCTTTCAACTGTTACAACATTCCTACAGCTGTAGGAAGTAAATGCTATTGACTTTTAATCAACAAACTCTTTTGATACTTTATTTACCGAATGTACTTACATATTAGGCAAATATATATACTTATATACCGCTACCCGAACTTTGATAGTTGAGAATATATTATATTTATAGTATAGTATATATACGCACAAACGCATCAAACTTATAACCATTTAGATTTTAGACTAGAGAATTATATATTATTGAATTGTGCGGAACAAAAAGCAAGAGAGTTGTCTTTTGGTGACCATAAGCTGATTTTCTGGGCTGCAAGCTGCGAAAACGTCTTTGATACTTCCGGTCGGGAATCCCCAAATAAAATTCTCAGTTGGAGTTTGGTGGAAAAGTAGGTAAGTGGGCAAATACTGAAAGATGTTATATCAATTTGAATTTATGCGTGTACTTTTGATCTTAAAATCTCGTAATAGTTTTGTACCCGAATTGAAGGTTTTTTTGGTGATTAAATTTATATCACTAGATGTGAGCTCGACATGGGCCTTGGGACCGAGGTTTGCTGCACAATTTCAACTTCAAGTTGTACTACACTCTACAGTTATAAGTCTAAGACCAAAGTTCAGTTTCATTTTGATTGTAAAATGATCAATATTAATATTAAATATAATATTAATAATGCTAATTCGTTGTCCTAATACCAACCTTGTTTGTGTTTTACTCTGATAGTGATTGTCTTCAGGCCTTAGATTCTTATAGATATACTTATAGTTATAGTTATACTTATACTCTTACAGTTATAGTATAACTGTTATAGTTATATTTTTCAAAAATTCAGTAAATTGACTTAAACTTAAAATTTATAGATGTTTTTACTCAAATATACAAGTGTTTTTTATTTAGATGAGCATTAACGTAATGATTAGCATGAAAGCTAGTTTTGTTTTGAGTTTAATATTGACAATTGTAATATATAGTATTTGTGCTTCCATATTTTTACAGTTTCTTGGCATAAAACGTACCTAATCTTGTGGAAAAAAATGCTCTTCAGTTAATAAAGTTTTCGGTCAGCATGTTGGCAAAGAACGTTGCCTGCTGCATTGTGCAACTCTTTTTTTAGTCAGATGAATGAGAAACGTATGAATTTTACCTTAACAAAGTATAACTTCTTACTTTCTAACTGATGGTTAATCATCTATCATTAATAATGCATTTCTATCTTTGCACCTCAAATATTTACATAAACATGTCATAAGTTGAAGATTCTATTCTCCTGAAATGAGTTGGAACAGCAGATAGTGTCTCATACTTTAGTGTCTTAAAGAGTATGGTTTTTGTTCCATTCAGCTAGAGTTTGAAGCACTAAATTCGTTCCTGTTATGTGATACTATCTACTCTACTCCTTTTGGAATAAATTTGGCAAGTTTTATATTAGGTTGATTTAAACCCCTAAGCCCACAGGTACTCAACATAGAAATAATCTCATATATCTTATAATTAGTTCATTTAGTCTTTTTTGTTTTCTAAATACTCACTTCACATGAACTAACCATGTATTTTCGTGATAACTAAGTGAACACAGCTATAGTTATGACTACTAGTTAATCTAATATATACACATAGTCTTGTAAATATTGTTCAGTTTTTTTTCTATAAAAATTATCTAATGTATATTTATTTTAGGTATTTTGACACATTTATTGAAACAAGATGGCTGAAGCAGAACCCAGGGAGATAGAATGTGGGTTTTGTTTGTTAAAGGAAGGTCTTGAGAACCCAAAGTCTCTACCCTGTGGTCACATACATTGTTTAGTTTGTCTAACTAGAAATGTTGATGTGAATGATCTGATCAGATGTCCTTGGTGCAGGTAAATTATATTTCATACTATGCTATTCTCAGACTACAAGTGTATCTATTTAACTTCATAGTGTGACTCTGATTCATGTTGAGTGTACTTTCTATTATATTCGGCATTATAATAGTTTGTATCTTTATGTGTTACAGAGAAGTGTTTGATGTGAGTATAGAGACTCTGCCTTCTGCTGATGTAGAGGACAACTCCACATCATGCACTGTCTGTACTAAGAAGGGGATAAAGAATATCCCAGCTGTGATATACTGTACTGTGTGCAGTAAACTCTTTTGTGAGAAACATAGAGAGGTACTTTAATGTTGATTATCTTGTTTGAACAATTGAAACTGTGTAGAGAATGAAACCAGACAAAAACACCTGCCTTCCTGACATTCGATATATGTGACCTGGCACCACAAAACAAGGGATGTATATAAAATGTTGAAAACCTAGTTATTACTATGGAGTGATAGAGCAGACTTTTTCAAACATTTTGCACTTTATTTGAAGTCTCTAGCATAAATAGAACTCGAGATATTAATATTTAAAAACCTTAACGTTTTTAGAATTTCTAAATTACTGTTTCGAGAAAATCGCATTTAAAGTTGGCAACTCTAGAATAAGTTGAGAATTATTTGTTTACAATTTACAAGCCTTAGCAACGGGTCTTTGTATAATAGGAATGGTGACAAATTTGGTACCAAAATAATTGTGAAAATTTGGGCTTTCTGTTAAACTAAATTTTATGCTGCCTCAATTTAAAATTAGGTCAAATATGGCCGCCAAACTTTTTGTCTAATTCATTTGTCAATTTGCTTTTTATTTTGTTTATTTAATGAAAGGTTTAACAATTCCAGCAAAGAAGAGGATGTTTCAGCAAGTTTGTGTGTTGAGATATTTAAATTAGGCATCCAAGTCAGCAGGAAGTCATATAAAACAAAATGGCAGCTGCTTCCTGTTATACATTGAATATCTTCCTCTCCTCTAATATATTGTGTAATATATCAAACTGCAGCTATTGAGCTGTGCTGTTTCATAGTTATTGCTTAATGAGTAGAACACTTATGAGAAAATTATTTGACTATTATGAGATCATTCGAGATTCATTCATAAATATCTTTATAATCTCTAACGGCAACTAAATTTAGCAATTGATGTTGAAAATATAAACATAAAATCAGCTATTAGAACGTTTGAGTTTTATTAGGCATTAATATTCACATTTAAAACATCAAACACATTATTTTAAAAAATTAATTAAATGCAGTAAAAAATCCAGCCTGGATACAACCATTGTGCTTGAATTAACTCTAATCAAGAGAAGAAAATTAGGTAGCTTCTACGGTTTTTGCAAAAAAGGCACTTTTCATCTTTCTACTTCCTTGGTCTTCATAATATGAGTTTACGGAGTATGAACACATAACATCATGTGTGTGGCAAAAGCTTCATCACTATCATCAGCTGATTTTCTAACAATTATAGATGCTGCTACTTGACATCCATCCTGCCAATCTACCCATCTATTGTCTATTCCAGAGCTGCAAGTACAATGTTGACTTTTTTAAATAACAAAAGAAAACGGTAGCTTGATGAGAAACTATACGCAGTTATATTATAAAAATTTAGTTGGTTAAACACTCTTGTGGTACTACTATAGCAGCAGTTAATTGTCATCCTGCATTTTATCAACATTTAAATTTATTGAATTAAACAGAACAATTTAAATTAAAAAAATTGTTGAAAATTTTCAAGCACATCATTAAAAGACTGCAAACCTTTTTATGAATGAAATAAGCAGAAGCCATAACCTTGCAAGCCAAAATTCAGAGTGTCTACATTAGAAGTATTAGATTGATAGGTAGTAGAGTTGTGTAGGTTTAAGTCTTCACTCTAATGCTCTCATAAGTCCACTTTCTAAAATGTACAGAATATCGGATTATTCTATATTAACATAGTATTATCAGTAAAATTACACATTATGCACTTGAATATCTAGCATATCTGCAATTGGCAATTTTGAAGCAATGTCTATTAACCACTCAAGCATTTAATTGAGTAAAAAAGCTAGCTAAGTGCAACTGAATCTATTACAGACATTTACTATAAAATCAATTTGAATTCAATAAATTACTTTAAAATATGAATAAATTTTTGCTCATCCTTTATAATAAAATTAAAAAGTTTAGACTATTTATGCATTCAGTTAGTGTTACTACTCACTAAATAAGACTAAAAGTAACTTACTGAAGAACTAAGTCAGTCAACTATAGAATTACCATGAACTCGCATTAATATTTCATCATTATACTCATTTACATTTAATCACATTTACCATTTCAATTTGGTTAGAGGTGATGCTTTTATCAATATAAATAGGGTTATCAATTGAGCTTTGACAGTAACTGTAAGCCTGCATAATGTGATAAATATTTTATCATTATGTTTTAAATAAAACTTTAAGCTAATTTAAAAATCACAAAAGGAACCGTTAATCGTAACAGTAATCAGTAACTGTATTGACAAAATCTAAGACAGAGGCTAAAAGTTACTAAGAGTAATTCTAATGTAAATTTAAATATCAACTATAAAATAAATCAATAAATATAATACTATCAGTATGAGTATCAAGTGCTTACGCTAATCTAGTGGTCTAACGTGATTGCATCTTCAAGTAAATCAAGTAAGTAAGGCGAAACTCAGAGTCAGACTCAAATAGTGAATTTAATTATTAATCATTACTTAAGTTATGCTATTAATATTAATGAGCTACATTTGGTTTTACTGCCAAATACCAGTATCAGCAAATCATGAATGATATTCATTATGATTATCATTATGAGTAACCGTACCTCAAACTGTGAGTCATAGTGAGTCATTTAAATAGTTACTAATATAGAATAGACATACTCCTAGTGATATTCATATTATCAGTATGAATATTAATAAGAAAATAACTACAAATAATCCTAGCAACAATTCTAAGTTAGTAGCGTAAATGATGGTTTTGAGTATAATTACCTGCATTGTTGTGATTTTCAAGCTTGAACGCTAAAGATAAAGATTAAGTTTAGCATTTATCACCAAAGGGCAAAACAGCTCAGTAACTTAAAAGCTAACTTCGGATGGAGCACGATGAAAAACTAAAACTAGCCTTCGATTTTAAATACGATGCTTCTGACAATGCGAAGAAAGAGGTGTAAGCTAAATTCATTTGATAAAAAATAAATTTGCAAGATCTCATGCTATGAAAATGACTAAAATTGTCTTCTTTCTTTACTTGATAACTTCGCAATTTTTTCATCATTTAAAAAATTGAATGCCTTAGTTACCAACTTTAAATGCAATTTTAGAGCTGAAGGAATCATCAAATGCTTACGAAAGTATGATTTTTGAAATCCTTGGATTTTTTTGTATTAGAAAAGTTCAAAACCTAAAAACTGGAAATTAATTTCAAATTTAAGTATTTCCAAATTAAACCTTCATTTACTACACTTTATAAACGCCGCCACATCCCCGGTTTTGTCGCGACTGGTCACATATTTTCTAGGCCCATGATGACTTAAATGATGATCACCAGCAGTTGACCATATCAGAATACAGAATACAAGCTAAGAGACTGGAAAGAAAAGTTTGTTCTAAACATACAGATTACCAAATATCTCAGGGATGTAAACTCTGTGCTCAACTGTTTTGTGTGCAGTGTTTATCTCAGGCCGACTCTTGTGTTGGAGGTGAAATTTTTATATTGCTCCTAATACTATTTATTCACATTTAGTGTGCATTATAATTTGAAAAAAAAATTAAATGTACTCTATTATGACTACAACATTCTTGTCTGTTGGCTGGAATTAGTTACTCACACCTAGTAAATGAGATTTTATATATACAAATTATAGCAAATTGGTAGCAAAATTTTGGGTCGTCTCACTGGAAGTCGTCTAACTGAAATGACACCCAAATCATTGTGGATTCTGTGACTGTTTTATCCTGTAACATTAACTGTAGTTTAGTAATACATTTCCAGGTTCACTACATGACATGGCTGGGTTAGATGACCTCATCAAGGAACTGGTGAATGTAGAAGAACTGATTACTACAGAAGACAAAGTATCTTCTCTATTCAAACAACTTTCTAAAACTATATCTGACTTTGATACTGAAACAGGAGAGTTACTAGACATTCTCCATACACAGCGTGATGAACAGGTGTGATTGATATCACATTTTCTAGAATGTGTTTGTTTCCTGTCACACCGTGTAAAGGTTTTAATGGTTTACTCGTATGTTTTAGTTGGCTGAGGTGAGACTAAAGTATGAGAAACTTGAAGAGGAGTTCTTAGCTAGTAGAAAGAAAACTAAAGATGCACTGGATGCACACATGGAGAGAGAAGTTGGAACTGTTTTGTCTGAACTGAGTAAAAGTAGAATGAAGATAGAAGCTCACCTCAGACAAAACAATCAGGTGTGTAGAGTTGAATTACAAGTAACTTGTGTTGAATCATTGAGTCTGGGTTAAAATTATGTGATGATTGTATCGCATGATTATCTGCTGTACATGAAAACAATTTTGTTTTGGTGAATAAATGTAAATTGTTGAATTGATAGGATAGTGTGAAGAATCTGGAAATATTTTCAAGATTTTGAGAAAACCCCTGAGTGAACTGATGTTCCACTAATGACTAAAGTACAAGTATATTTCATAGTTAGATGTTAAAGGGATGATTTCTGAACTCCTGTTTGGTTTTATATTCCAAAAAGCAGTTTCAAAAAAGAAGCTTAAAAATGTTTATGTTGATATTTATTCTCTCTATTGAATATTTTCTGATTGCTGGAGAAGTTTTATTAAAATTTTCCAATCAAATTTAGAAGCTGGTTTAGCTGTGTGGCTATTTTAGGTCTGTAAAGGCACATATTGCATGTTTTTATTAACTATCAGTGAGTCAGTGATATTCACTGAGTAGATTTTTTAAAGTTTTTATTCTGCATTAAACAAGAAAGAATCAGTTTTAATTTCACATTATTGTTGCTAATCTTCATGTAATTATAGTTGATCTCTACTCACAGGTGGATCTAGTTGAAGGATATGCAGAGATTAAGGATAGAATACAGAGACTTGTATCTGTTGAAATACCTGAACTAGAACTGTGTGATGTCATGACTCTAGAAGTCAAAGGTTAGTTGGTACAAGCTGACTATTATATGTTCATGTGGTACTGTGTTACTGAATCACCGGCTTTCCATGTACCGATCTCAGATCGATCTTAGCGAGATCGATCCATGGAAAGACGCCAAAGATCCATCTCCGTTGATCTGAGCTGGTCGGTCTGTGGAGCTCGAACTCAGATCGATCTCATGTCAATAAGACCATGGAAAGACGCCAGATCGATCTGAGAAGTAGAAAAAGACTGCGCGCTACAATGTTGTCTGCTAATAAAAATGACAACTTATTGATAATTACTAAGCAAAGTATTAAATAATTATGATAGCCACCTTTTCAGATGCCAAAACTTTGACTTTCAGTATAATGATTAAGAAAACTCAATTATATGCAGTAAAAGGTAAAAAAATGCGAGAATTTAAATTGAATTTAAATGACTATTAAAACTTAGTTTCATTATAGCTATTTTCTTTGCAATTTTAAGCCTAACAGTCCTGTAAGTTTATTAATAATCTGCAAGACAGCCATTAATTTTATATAAGCTGTCAAGCTAAAAACTTAAAATTAATTATTTTAAATTGGCCAAATTACCATACACTGAAAGCTTTGCTGCGTATAGTTTATAGCTGGGATTAAATTTTAGCTTACTACCATCTTGTTTTCAACAGTAGTAGCTTTAATCACTCAAATAGGTGGACAAATTATACTTTTAAAGTATCCTTCACTTAAGAGGAGGCAACTTCGCGAGTTCGATCTGACACTCTCATGGAAAAACGATCGATCTGAGATCGGTACATGGAAAGCCCGTGAATATGTTGTATTTATGTTTACTATCTACATCATAGTCAATCTATACTCTCTTATATTAATTACTAGATTTAATTGTATAGGAAAGATAGAACGTTACAACTCTTGTGTAGAATACAATAACCATACATACCAGTTTACTAACATTACTTCTACTTGTCATATGATACAGTGTAGAGATCTTTGTATATACTTCCTATAATTTTATACAAGTTTGTGTATTCTTTGAAACCCCAGCGTTGAACTGTCATAATATTTTCTGCTACTATATAATATATTCACTGCTATTATATAATATATTTACTACTATTATATAATATATTCACTACTATTATATAATATATTCACTACTATTATATAATATATTCACTACTATTTTATAATGTTATGTTAACTGCTATTATATAATAGATTTCCTACAAACGCATCCTATTTCTATATTCTTTATCACTCCATGTTGAACTATAATGTTATCTTTCTTATTATATAACATTATCTTCACTACTGTTACATTACATTATATTCTCTGTTCTTTTATGATATATTATTTCCATCACTAACATATAGTACTATCTTCACTATTATTATATAATGTTATATTTTCTGCTATTATATAATGTTATATTCCCTACAAATAGTATAGTATAATAATTGTGTTTAAGTAGTAGATTCAGTACTATTTTATAATATATTTGATTTATGCTATTATTTAATTTAGTACATTTATATATACTTTACAGAGGAGAAGAGAGACATAGAAGTAGATATAGTTTCTACAGCAGACGTATCTATTAGTTTGGGTCAAGGAGTGCCAACTTCAACTCTTCCTAATTCTCTCAAACTCCTACAGTCTGTTGATGTTTCTACAAATTGTTGGCCAGTTTGTAGATATGAGGGTAACACTTATGTAGGACTGCCTGATAGACTAGACAGAATAGATGAGAACTATAATGTTACTCAGTCATTTGTTACAGTCAGGGGTGTTGTGTTTGGTCTTACAGCATATAAAGATCAGCTGTATAGTTTAGTACGAGTTGGCAATACTAGTTGGAAGGTAAATGTGTATGACTTTAGTGGGAATCAGGTGACCAGCTGGTCTCATAGTGATAATATTGGGATTAGCAATAAACTTGTTATAGTTGATGATCAGGTTGTAGTCCCTGATAGACCAAGTAAAAGACTCACAATCTACTCTCTTACTGGGGAGGTAATTAAACAAGTGCCCTGCTCTCTACTTGGTAACAATTGGGTAGCTATATGTGCAGCAGACAGACATTGTGTAGTAGTTACTGATAACAATTCCTCTCAAGTATTTAAGTTAGACCTGACAACAGAGAAAGTCATCTGGACATGTAAAGATGTGACTAGACCACAAGGTGTGACCTGCTATAGAAGTAAATATATTCTTGTGACTAACTACAGCAGGAGAACCACTATCTGGATACTGGATGTGAAGACAGGTTAGTTGGTGTTTATTCTACCACATGGGAAGCTCTTGTACACATACTATAGTTGGTTGGCATGTATGCTCTCAGTTTAACCTTTAGATGGAAGCTATTACATGCTATATTATCACATTATATTATTACTAACAATGTATATGGTAGCTATGAAGTATAAAAAACCTTTGTTAAATATAATGCAGTATAACTTTATACTCATTACATATAATATTATCATATATAATATAGTATCTTATTAACAGAGTATACAGTAGCTAGAGAGTATTGAAATCCTCTGTCTCATATAATATAGTATAATCCTGTAGTGGGGTCTTTGTTGACATAACAATAGAGAAAGTAATATGTTAAATAAAGAATATTACATCATTTCCTGTTACAGGCACACAGTTGACTAACATAGAAGACGCAACTGTTAGAGAGAATAGTTATGTACTTGATCTCCATGTATATAGAGACACTCTGATTGTACCCAGATGTAATGAGAAGAAAATTCTGTTTTACCAGCTGAAATAAACAGGTATTATATAACACTGTATTTTTATAGTCAAAGGGGATCTCTTATTATATTCAATATAATATATTGATAAATATATTTCATGCTGAGGCTTTAAACCTGTAAATTACAGAATTTACTCCTTGTTTTCATTTGCTCATATAATGTTATCCTCTAATCTTTTCACTGCTGTCAATCTTTATCTCAGCAAATGAAGTTTTATAATCTACGACAATATTATTCCATATGATAGTGTAATGTACTTCCTGTTATGTTGATACTCACATCTGATTGGTGTATGTTGTAGGTCATGTGGAGATAACCCTTACACTGTGTCAAAATGCTTGCTAGTTCTCGAGTACACTTGAGAATATCTTAGGAGTTGTCTTCTTACTCTTAGAATGTCTCAGTCAGTGCCAACTGTTTATATTAAATATTGTTTAGTAAATTGTAGCAATTTCCTAATATTTGTCTTTTACTTACCACTTGGTTCTTTGATATTGAAAACAATATTTTACAATACTAGCCATTATATACTGATAGTGAAATGATAATTGCATTTTGTTCGGGTAAATACATGTAGGTTTGCATGCAGTTACTGGCTTTATTATACATTATTATATCATTTGTAATTTGCTGAACAAAAATTTATAATATAATTGTTTCTTTTCCATTTTTAACTTTATTGTTTTTTACTTTCAAAAATTCTTTTGACAACTGTTCTAGTGATTGAGGTTGCTTGTAACAAATTTTGGTTGCAGCACCTAACGTTTTATGGAAAGCTTGTGATTGAGATTTCTTCAAATGCAATATAAATAATTATTATGTTCCTGTTTGCTTACTTCTTGACGTGCACTAGTTCCACCCTAAATCTAATTGTAGGCAAAATTATTGAGTTGGTTGTATATTGAACAATATGATTCTTCAGCAGTTTAAAAATTGATGTTTTCAATTCCTTTTTATTAGTAAGATTTCGAAGCACAAATCACTTGAATGCTGCAACTAATGAGAACTCATGAACTCACTGACAATTATCATGTAACTCACACATCCATATTCATGTATGATTCACATTGTAGCAGGTATATGCAGTGTACAGCAGGTGTGCACAATTTATCAGAAGTGCACTCTAGTAGATGTACATACTGTAGCAAACGTACAGTTTATATCTTACAAATTTTGTGGTTGTGAAAAACTTTAACCACGAGTTTTCCTTTCAACTGTTACAACATTCCTACATATTTTTTAATATACAAATACAGCTTATAAAGAAGACAAGTCTAAAAGAGTGATAGCTAGACTATCAATAAGTTAGTTGAAATTGGTGATTAGCATCAGTTGTGAACATGAAATAGTAAATATGAACTTGTTTTGTGCACTACTGCTGTAGCAAGTAAATGCTATCGACTTTTACTCAACAAACTCTTTTGATCAATACTATATTTGCAGAATGTACTTACATGTTTAGCAAATATATATTTATACGATAGTACACGCACACGCACACACACACAAACACACATCAAACTTATAACCATCAGACTTTAGAGAATTAGATATTGCATTGTGCTGGGCAAAAAAGACTAGAGTTGTCATCCCTTAGTGACCATAAATTAATTTTCGCGACTGCAAGCTGCGAAAACACCGTTGTTACTTCCGGTGGGGAATCCCCAAATAAAATTCTCAGTTGAAGTTTGATGGAGAAATAGGGAAGTTGAATATTGGCAAATACTGTAAGTTGTTATATCAATTTATGCTTGTACCTTTGGCCTTAAAATCTCGTAATATTTTTATACCCGAATTGAAGGTTTTTTGTGACTAAATTATTATCAATAGATGTGAACTCGACATTGGCCTTGGGACTGAGGTTCGCTGCACAATTTCAACTTCAAGTTGTACTACAGTTATGAGTTAATGTTATAAGTCTAAGACCGAAGTTTAGTTTTATTTTGATTGTAAAGTGATCAGTATTAATAATAAATATAATATGATTATTGCTAATTCGTTGTCTTAATACAGACCTCGTTCGTGTTTTACTCTCATAGTGATTGTCTTCAGGCCTTAGATTCTTTCAGATATACTAATACTAATACTTATAAGTTATATCTTTCAACAATTCAGTAAATTGACCTATACTTAAAGTTTATAGATGTTACTACTCAAATATACAAGTTATTTTAATTAGACGAGCATTAGCTTAAGAATTAGCGTGAAAGCTATTTTTGTTCTGAGTTTAATATTCATATTGACAATTGTAATAGATAGTATATTATGGGCTTCCACATTTTTACAGTTTCTTTGCATAAAAAGTAGCTACCTAATTTTGTGAAAAAAAGTGCTCCTCAGTTAATAAAGTTTTCAGCCAGCATGTTAACAAAGAGCGTTGCCTGCTGCATTGTGCAACTCTCTTTTTTAGTCAGATGAATGAGAAACGTATGAATGTTACTTAAACAAAGTATAACTTCTTACTTTCTAACTGATGGTTAAGCATCTATCATTAATATCGCATTTCTATCTTTGTACCACAAATATTTACATAAACATGTAATAAGTAGACAATTCTATTCCCCTAAAATGAGTTGGAACAGCAGATAGTGTTTCATACTTTAGTGTCTTAAAGAGTATGGTTTTTGTGTCATTCTGCTAGAGTTTGAAGCACTAAATTTGTTCCTGTTATGTGATATTATCTACTCTATTCTTTTTAGAAATAATTTGACAAGCTTTATATTAGGTTGATTTTATACTCCTAAGTCCACAGGTACTCAACATAGAAGTAATCTTAATATATCAGATAATTAGTTCTTTTAGTCTTTTTTGCTTTCTAAATACTCACTTCACATGAACTAACCATGTATTTCCGTGATAACTGAGTGAATACAGCTATAGCTGTGACTACTAGTTAATCTAATATATACACATAATCTTGTAAACTCTTCAGTTTTTTTTTATAAAAATTAACTAATGTATATTTATTTTAGTTATTCGGACACATTTATTGAAACAAGATGGCTGAAGCAGAGCCCAGGGAGATAGAGTGTGGGTTTTGTTTGTTAAAGGAAGGTCTTGAGAACCCAAAGTCTCTACCCTGTGGTCACATACATTGTTTAGTTTGTCTAACTAGAAATGTTGATGTGAATGACCTGATCAGATGTCCTTGGTGCAGGTGAATTATATTACATACTATGCTATTCTCAGACTACAAGTGTATCTATTTAACTTCATAGTGTGACTCTAATTCATGTTGAGTGTACTTTCTATTATATTCGGCATTATATGTTACAGAGAAGTGTTTGATGTGAGTATAGAGACACTGCCTTCTGCTGATGTAGAGGACAACTCCACATCATGCACTGTCTGTACTAAGAAGGGGATAAAGAATATCCCAGCTGTGATATACTGTACTGTGTGCAGTAAACTCTTTTGTGAGAAACATAGAGAGGTACTTTAATGTTGATCATCTTGTTTGAACAATTGAAACTGTGTAGAGAAGGAAACCAGACAAAAACACCTGCCTTCCTGACATTCAATATCTTCTTTAGGCCCATGACATTGTTAGTGATGACCACCAGCAGTTGACCATCTCAGAATACAGAATACAAGCTAAGAGACTGGAAAGAAGAGTTTGTTCTAAACATACAGATTACCAAATGTCTCAGGGGTGTAAACTCTGTGCTCAACTGTTTTGTGTGCAGTGTTTATCTCAGGCCGACTCTTGTGTTGGAGGTGAAATTTTTATATTGCTCCTGATATTATTTATTCACATTTAGTGTGCATGATAATTGGGAAAAAATATTTACTATACTCTATAATGACTACAACATTCTTGTCTGTTGGCTGGAATTAGTTACTAGAGTTGCCTCACACCTAGTAAATGGGATTTTATATATACAAATTATAGTAAATTGATAGCAATATTTGTGGTCGTGTAACTGAAATGACACCCAAATCATTGTGGATTCTGTTAATGCTTTATCCTGTAAAATTAACTGTAGCTTAGTAATACATTTCCAGGTTCAGATCATAAAATGCTCAGTCTGGATGACCTCATCAGGGAACTGGTGAATGTAGAAGAACTGATTACTACAGAAGACAAAGTATCTTCTCTCTTCAAACAACTTTCTAAAACTATATCTGACTTTGATACTGAAACAGGAGAGTTACTAGACATTCTCCATACACAGCGTGA
This sequence comes from Bugula neritina, assembly GCA_964035545.1. Taxonomy (NCBI): domain Eukaryota; kingdom Metazoa; phylum Bryozoa; class Gymnolaemata; order Cheilostomatida; family Bugulidae; genus Bugula; species Bugula neritina. The sequence continues at coordinate 30,870,358 of OZ037767.1, forward strand.
TGAACAGGTGTGATTGATATCACATTTTCTAGAATGTGTTTGTTTCCTGTCACACCATGTAAAGGTTTTAATGGTTTACTCGTGTGTTTTAGTTGGCTGAGGTGAGACTAAAGTATGAGAAACTTGAAGAGGAGTTCTTAGCTAGTAGAAAGAAAACTAAAGATGCACTGGATGCATACATGGAGAGAGAAGTTGGAACTTTTTTGTCTGAACTGAGTAAAAGTAGAATGAAGATAGAAGCTCAACTCAGACAAAACAATCAGGTGTGTAGAGTTGAATACAAATAACTTGTGCTAAATAGTTGAGTCTAAAGAACACAGTATTGTGCAAATGGCGCAACATTACTCAAGTTGTTAGAGTTTTATTTTATATTTTCAAACAGTCTCTAGGTTTGCTTGTAAAACATTGTTTGAACTGGTTTTAAAATTATATGATAATTGTATCAAATGATTATATGCTGTACTTGAAAACAGTTTGTTTTGGTGAATAAATGTAATTTCTTGAATTGATAGGATAGTTTGAAAAATGTGGGAAATATTTTCAAGATTTTGAGAAACCCTTAAGTGAACTAATGTCCCACTAGTGCAGTGGTTCCCAACCTTTTTCATACTATTCCCTCCTTTCATAATTATTTACTATTAATTTCCCCCCTTTAAAAGAGCGAAAATATTTTATGACTTACTGAATGAGAATATATATGAAACAATGCAATATATTTTGTTCTATTATATTTGCATATCCTATGATTAAGATAACATTATTATTATCGTTATGAAACACAGAGCAGTTCAGTTATTAATGTTATGGCTGCAGCTGATAATATTGTGCCAGCTTGCTTACGTCTGGCTCTGTGTTTGATCAGGCCCATCTTAGGTCACCTTGCAGGTTGAGGCAGTTTCTCTTCTCTTTGAATTGATGAGAGTCCTACCTCAGACAGATAGGTGGTGCTGGATGGCACCAAAAATCTGCTTTGTCAGTTATGTGTGGGAAGAGTTTGCTTGTTGAAACTCACGATTATTTTAGGTAAAACTGGTGCATGTAAAAATGGCACAGGTAATAATGGCACAAATGGAAAATTAAGTAGAAACGACACACCGATGTTATATTATTACAAACTCAAACCCCAAACTCTCCTCTCTAAGCCCCCAACCCTTGAACATCTACCCTACACTTCAGAACTCCAAGTACAAACCCTAAATCCTCACCTCAAAACCTTCTTTCAAACTCCAAACCCCCACCCCAAAATTGAAAACATATGCCATTTTTTCCTACTTTTCCATTTGTGCTATTATTACCTGTACCATTTCTACTGGACGCTAACCCACAATACATCAACTTGAGAAAATTTCCTGTCACCCTTCATTGCTGAATTGTGAACCAACTCAATATAATCCTCCTGTAACACCTCTGAAAACTTGTCAACAAACCGTTGCAATGGGTCACATGTCAAGTTGAGAATCTAGCTCTTTCTTTGTCGGAGGTAGCGCAGAGAAATGCCTTTAAAAGTCGATTAAAATTTCAGAGAAATGCCTAGAAAGATTTTTAGAAAACGATCTGGAACAGTTGGTGTCCAGGGAAAAAATGGCAGATAATAATGGCACAAATGGAAAATTAAGTAAAAATGGCACATTTTCAATATTAGCATTGTAGATTTGAGTTGGGGGGTCAGGCATTCAGGATGGCGGGTTTGGGTTTGGCAAATTCTAACACCAGTATGCATTTTTACCTGTGCCATTTTTACCTACAATCGTAACAGGTTCTTCTCCTGTAAAATTTCATTGAGTGTGGGGAAAAACACCATGTTTTTAATAGACGCCACCACTTTAGTGTAACTTTAAAAACATTGATGCTGCTATGAAAAGCAATGATATGAAGATGCACTCCTGCATTTTTAGGTTTAGACTATTCAGTGTAGCAAATATATTCACTAGGTATGTAGTATACAGTTTATAGAGATTGACTTGCATGGCTGCTAAAAGTTGACCTGTTGGTTTTTGCATCTTTTTGACCTCCATTCGAAGTAGCACAGGGAAGAGTTATGGTAGAGTAATTATTAAACACATTCATGTAGAAGTAAACCAAGATTGCAGAATATATGGTTTGGTTAAATAAATGAACTAAAATGAAGGTTTATAGATATACATATACATGTAACTTGCAAGAGTTCAAAAACCGTCAACAAAATGCGTAAATTTTTCAAAGTCCAAATTCCCCCACTAAAATATCCAAATTCTCCCCTAGGGGAGAATTACCCCAGGTTGAGAACCACTGCACTAGTGACTAAAGTACAAGTAAATTTCATAGCTAGATGCTAAAGGGATAACTTCTGAACTTTTGTTTATTTTTATATTCCAAAATGTGGTTCTAAAAAAGAAACTTAAAAAGGTTTATGTTGATATTCATTCTCTTTATTAAAAATTCGACGATTGGAGAAGTTTTTTATTAAGATTTTTTAATCGAATTTAGAAGCTGGTTTGTAAAGGCGCTTTGCATGTTTTTATTAGATAACAGTGAGTCAGTGATATTTATTGAGTATTTATTAAGTTTTTATTCTGCATCAACCAAGAAAGAATCAGCTTTAATTTCACATTATTGTTGCTAATCTTCCTGTAATTATAGTTGATCTCTATTCACAGGTGGATCTAGTTGAAGGATATGCAGAGATTAAGGATAGAATACAGAGACTTGTATCTGTTGAGATACCTGAACTAGAACTGTGTGATGTCATGACTCTAGAGGTCAAAGGTTAGTTGGTATAAGCTGACTATTATATATTCATGTAGTACTGTGTTACTGAATATGTTGTATTTATGTTTACTATCTACATCATAGTATAGCTGTACTCTATTATATTAATTACTAGATTTAATTGTATAGGAAAGATAGAATATTACAACTCTTGTATAGAATACAATACCATACATACCAGTTTATCAACATTACTTCTATTTGTCACATGATACGGTGTAGAGATCTTTGTATAAACTCACTCTACTTTTATACTCTTCATTAATCCATGTTGAACTATCATTATCTTTAATATTATTATATAATATATTTACTACTATTATATAATATATTCACTACTATTATATAATATACTCACTGCTATTATATAATATATTCACTACTATTATATAATATATTCACTACTATTATAAAATATGTTCACTACTATTATATAATATATCCACTGCTATTCTATAATATCTCCACTACTATTATATAATATATTTACTACTATTATATAATATATTCACTACTATGATATAATATATTCACTACTATTATATAATATATTCACTACTATTATATAATATATTCACTACTATTATATAATGTATTCACTACTATTATATAATATATTCACTACTATTATATAATATATTTACCACTATCATATAATATATTCACTACTATTATATAATATATTCACTACTATTATATAATATATTTACTACTATTATATAATATATTCACTACTATTATATAATATAGTCCCACTAATATACAAATGTTCAACTATAAACAGATATTGTTTCTACCATTTAATAATTTGATTTTACATAACATAATAATATAAAAAAATATATATATATATATATATATATATATATATATATATATATATATATATATATATATATATATATACTTTACAGGAGAGAAGAGAGACATAGAAGTAGATTTAGTTTCTACAGCAGACGTATCTATTAGTTTGGATCAAGGAGTGACAACTTCTACTCTTCCTAATTCTCTCAAACTCTTGCAGTCTGTTGATGTTTCTAGAGGTTGTTACTCAGTCTGTAGCTATGAGGGTAACACTTATGTAGGACTGACTGGTGGGGGAGTAGACAGAGTAGATGAGAACTATAATGTTACTCAGTCATTTGATACAGTCAGTGGTTCTGTGTTTGGTCTTACAGCATATAAAGATCAGCTGTACACTTCAGTGCGTGATGGCAGTAATAATTGGAAGGTAGAAGTGTATGACTTTAGTGGTCATCAGGTGACCAGCTGGTCTCACAGTGATACTAGTAGTGGGTATAGCAATGAACTTGTTATAGTTGATGATCAGGTTGTAGTCCCTGATAGACAAAGTAAAAGACTCACAATCTACTCTCTTACTGGGAAGGTAATTAAACAAGTGCCCTGCTCTCTACTCAGTAACAGTTATACAGCTATATGTGCAGCAGACAGACATTGTGTAGTAGTATCTGATTACGTTTCCTATCAAGTATTTAAGTTGGACCTGACAACAGAGAAAGTCATCTGGACATGTAGAGATGTGACTGGACCACAAGGTGTGACCTGCTATAAAAGTAAATATATTCTTGTGACTGACTACAGCAGTAAAACTACTATCTGGATACTGGATGTGAAGACAGGTTAGTTGGTGTTTATTCTACCATATGGGAAGCTCTTGTACACACACACTATAGTTGGTTTGCATGTATGCTCTCAGTTTAACCTTTAGATGGAAGCTATTACATGCTATATTATCATATATTATTATTAACAATGTATATGGTAGCTATAAAGTATACAAAACATTTGCCATATATAATGCAGTATAATATTATAGTCATTACATATAATATTATATATAATATAGTTTCTTATTAACAGAGTATACAGTAGCTAGAAAATATAGAAAACCTTTGTCTTATATAATGTAGTCTAACCTTGTAATCAAGATCTTTATTGATATATAATATTCGTATAATATAATTTGATATTTGAGAACAGAATGTGTTAAACAGAGGTTGTTACATCATTTCCTGTTACAGGCACACAGCTGGCTAAGATAGAAGATCCAACTGTTAGAGAGAATAGTAATGTATTCGATCTTCATGTGTATAGAGACACTCTGATTGTACCCAGAAATAATGAGAAGAAAGTTCTGTTCTACCAGCTCAACTAAACAGGTATTATATAACACTGTGTTTTTAGAGTCAAAGGGGAGCTCTTATATTATTTAATATATATTGATAAATATATTTCATGCTGAGGCTTTAAACCTGTAAATTACTAAATTTGCTCTTTGTTTTCATTTGCTCATATATTATCCTCTAATCTTTTCACTGCTGTCAATCTTTCTCTCAGCAAATGAAGTTTTATAATCTTTGGCAACATTATTTTATATGATAGTGTAATGTACTGCCTGTTTTGGTAATACTCACATCTGATTGGTGTATGTTGTAGGTCATGTGGAGATAACCCTTACACTGTGTCAAAATGCTTGCTAGTTCTTGAGTACACCTGAGAATATCTTAGGAGTTGTCTTCTTACTCTTAGATTACCTAACGGTGATAATATTACCTTTTTTAGTAAATTCTACCATTTCTTAATATTTGTTATTTTTTTCATCGGTTGGTTCTTGGAAAGTCAAAACAATATATTATAAAAATAGTATTATATACTGGTCGTGTATATTAAAATAGTGGTGTTGTATAATATACATATAATAGTATTGTTTAATTTTGTTAGGGTGAATGTGTGTAGGTTTGCATGCATGTTTTTATTATAATGTATACTTTATTTTGTTTTGCTGAATAAGCCCCAGATAATTGTTTCTTTTTCAAATTATCATGCTTTTATGTTATATTATTTCATAAACTATCTTAATAACAATTACCGTAACTATACTTGCTTCTAGTGAATTTTATTTTAATTTTTGTTTAAAATGCAATGTTTATATAATTATATTATAGCTTTTGAGGCACAAATCTTCTAAATGCTGCTTAACTTATGAATTTACTAACAATTCTCATATAATGAACATATAATTTGAAAATAAACAATGCTAAGAAGTGTTTAACTAAACATCAACCTTGTTGGCAAGGCCGTATCTGTTTTCTACTTGGCTTATTAATATTTGTTTGAAACATGTTAGTGGTCAAATGAATAATGATCAGATAATATTGAACACGTGTTCATTGATTGGCCTGTTGGTTAGCACTGCCATTGTTATTGGAATAATTGTATAACAGTAAACTGTAACTTGCATTGTTGGTGAAGATCAAATATTGAGCTTAATACTCTTGATACCGGATGGCACTCGCATAGCAGACGACATTATATTATTGCAGACGACACTTGTGAGCAGTCGACCGGAACAGAACATTGTTCATAGTAGACTCGCTATAGCGCATTAGTTTATCTAACTCACGAAACTGGTGAGCTGTCGGATTAGAGTTTGTAGGAACTGACAAACCAAAAGGTAAGATTGGTTTAAAAATTGTACTTATTTCAAGCTTAATCAGGACTTTTAGTAGCGCAAAGCTACTTGATTCTAAGGTTAATATAGAAGTAACTATCATTGTGGGATATACGGGGAAATTTAGTGAAATGCAAACTGTTATAGCTTATAGCGTATAATTGCGGTATAAAGCACACACATCAGGGTTTATAATATAAAATTATTGGTTACCTAAAGTTGATTTCACCATGTTTAGCAAATTCTTAGTTATCTTCAAAAAAAGTTCTTAACTCTGAAATTGCATGCTTAATTTGATAAATTTTTTTGTCTGATTTCCTTATATCAAGGACGTGACACAGCCTCAACTCAGTTATGGACATATCATTAGCTACACAAAGGCTTGCCTTCTACATAGGCAACTTTACCATTAACAACATGGTAAACAACGTAGAGAATTCTAGAACTTGTAACTTTCTATCAAAATGGTATTTTAAGCATTGATTATAAGTGATATGAATGCTGACTGTAGATTTGGACTAACAACTGTTGGTCATGTACTAAAGTTGTACAGCACGGAGACAGCTTATCAGACTGTTTCAACACCAAGTGCAAACAAAATCTCCCAAATCAAATATTCTATGTACATAAATAGCATCAGCAGCGTAGCATTCAGTGTTAGCTGCTGACTACAACATCAAATAAAACAAACTTAGCTTAGCAGCTGTTTTATAACCATCTGTTGACATATAGAGACCTGGTAATTGATGGGTAAAAACAAATCACAAACTTTTAATTAAAACTTGAGATATGAATGTGGAATAAATTCAGACAACGTAGTGGTATTGGCATATTGGCATATTCAGCTTATAATATTATAAGATTGTTTAGACTTAATTACATAACCATTGGAGTGAGAAATAAGGCAGGAAATAATATCTTGGTCATTTAGGTTTCTAGATGAGGTATATTAATATAAGGCGTTGTATATAAACTAAACACTCAACTTTATTTGAAGAACAACCATTACAAAGGATGGAATAGATGATGAATGAAAAACTAAAAATTAGACCGAAGTCTTCCGCTCCAACATTAGCAAAGTCAGGACAACTCAACTACATATCAATGCGGGGCCCAGACTGTTGGAGAACTGAGGCTAACGGCGGAGTATGGGCATCAGAAACCAGTCTACTAGGTTAGATTTTCTCTGCTTTAGTCTTGTAATAAATAGGATGTTGAAATGAAATAATGTACCAATATACCTATACCTACACCAGTAACTGTACCTACACCAGTACCTATACCTACACTAGTACCTACACCAGTACCTGTACCTACACTAATCCCTGTACCTATACTATTACCTGTACCTACACTAATACCTACTACAAGGGCACCCATTTATTACTCATCATGATTACTTCACTTATACCTATATCTGCAGCAACAACCTCTATTTGTATGCCCACATCATCCTGCAAATTAATGATATAACCCTACCTGGTATACCTGCATATTTGATTATACCTGCATAATTTATTATACCTGCATAATATATTATACCTGCATAATATATTATATCTGTATATGTTATACTTGTACCCATAGGCTTTGATTAAGTTGGGTTATTCTAGTCATGTGACTTGAAACACAAATGAAATAATAACATAGTTAATAACATGTAATAAATATGACCGAACAAATTTTTAAATGCTTGCTTTGGAGCATTGATTACAAAAACAACACATTGTAAGCACAGTTTACTACAAGTGTGCTGAATATCATATTTTATGTCTTTTGAGTTTTGATTACTCAAAATATTCACAAACTACTACAATATGATAACCCATAATAAATACACTATATGAGTAGTAGTATGAGCAATGGTAGAGTTAGTACTCTATCCTAATTCCTAACTTGAATTTACTTTTCTAGCTGCTCAATGAACTTGAATTTGTAAAGCAGCTGAAAATTTGCTTTAGTTCTAACAGCTATTTTAGCTTGATAACGTTTTGAAATAAAGCAATCACCTTTCAAACTAAAATAAAGAAACTGAAGCTAGAAGTAACATTTCTGCAACTGCTAGTAACCGTGTATAGACTATATGCATCATATTCTATATCTACTGTATGCCATTAGCATGCAGGTGACAGTGAGTGCTTCAGCTGACAGCAATTCTCAAGTACTTGTACTATGACAAATGTCAGCTTTGAATATGGCTAATTAAACTGAAGATAAGAAAAGCTTAAAACTCTGAGCACTGATGGGAAATACTTAATTCACTCACTAATCATGACTATGTTCCCATTACTTTGAAGTAGGCTAGATAGGGTAGACTAAGATAACCTCTGCGTACAAACTATTTCCACTGAGTGTTTCATTCAGATATTGGACCAAAAAAAGCTTCAATGTAGAGTTTTAGCTTTTTTCTGGCTAAAGCCAACAATGACTAACTTGCTTTACTATTTGTATCCAAGGAATTAATTTGCAGAGTAAAACAAAACTTAATTATGATCATGCAGCTGCGTGGCAAGAGGGTTGCTCCAAACATAAATGTTTAAAATATTTCTAGTTTTGTAAACAATTTTTGGATGCATACAGCTTTAGAAAAAGTTGCATTATGCTCCAGTGTATTAAATAGAAAATATAATTGAAAATGTTATATCACTGGTGACACTTTTCATTTATCATCTGAAGATGTAAGTCATTTGAATAGATGAGTTCATATAACAGCTGGACAGCAATATTAATCAATAAAATATGATTGTTCATTAAAAAGCCTTATAATGAGGTAGCAATACTGAAGTTATAAGAAAACCAATGAATTTATAAAGGTGACACCTTTGTCAAACCACAAGAATTTGCATTTTATATCATGTGACCAGCTACTGAGCAGTTTAGCTACTTTGACTCTGTAACTTTAACATAGATCATAGAGAATTTTAAACTCTCACTTAAACACTTTATTAATTTTTAATGAATTGAAGGTTCAACTCAGTAGTTTAATTTCTCTTTAATACTCTTGAAGCAGATGCACACACTGTAGCAGACGTGCATAATGTAGGAGATATACACACTGTACAGTAGGTTGACATAACCACACATAATATGCCCAGTCATGCTGAGATTTAATTTTATAGTGTTTTTAAGCAATAAACTGTATTTAACATTCACTACAAATTTTTGTTCATATTCACTGCTTAAAATTTTGCTGAGTGGCTTACATAAAATGTTATTAACATTCATCATGATTATCACTGAGAACAGAGCCAGGCAGCACTAGGCAGCACCAGGCAGCACCGATGGCAGCACCGCTGACTCTGTATGTAGCTCTACGCAGTGTGATGTTACCCAGGAAGATATTAATCAATACTGCTTTGTTTTCAAATTGTGAGAAATGTCCTTTTCCATTCTCTGCTTCACTCGTCAAGAATAATTATATCTAGATAATTCTAAAGTTAATTGATTTGCAATAATAATGATGATGGTTAATAGGCAGATCCTTTCTCCTGGAATTGATTTAATAAACTCATTGACCACGGATGACATCAATGCATACTGCACGCTCAGTTTAACTCCTCTTCTCTTTCTAGTTCCAGTGAAATCATAACTTATGCCACACTTAGCCATATAAAGGGTTCATCAACTGCAAGTAACAAGCAACATGAATTATTGTTACAAAACCTAACATGTTCAATAGTCAATAATCAGTATTATATAATATTATATTATCACCTACAGAATACCTAACAGTCCGTTATGCAATCATATTAGTAACATAACTTGTTTAATTAGATTATATTCAGTCTATATAATAACATGCTATATAAAAAGTGGAGATCACAACCTACATCTATGCTATAGAGTATAGAATGCAAAGAGTAGTAATGCAGGTGTTACAGTCTCAAAACAAATATTTCTAACATTAAAACAGAATATAAGATAATCTACAAATATAATGCAATATATGTAATGTAATGCCATAGTTATACACAATGTATGTAGCAATATGATATAATATAATATCTATGAGAGAACCGAGCTGTTCCAACTAATCTCATTGTTTGATATTTCCTTTCTCTAAATGCAAAAACACTTTTAAACATATTTGGTTGCTATGGTATTTGTTTACAGGTATCCAAGGATCTAAATATACTCCCCACCCTTGGCAAATTGGTCTCGGGCCCCAGTCAGGGGGTTTCTTACCAGTACTGAAGGCTAAAACACGGCCTTCAACCGGCTTAAGAAAAATTAGCAAAAGATCGAAACTAGCCTCTTCTATTCCATCGGATCCGTCTGGTGGAAAGATTATAACTGCCAACACGGCGTCTGTGTTAGACTTGAGCACCATAGTGCCCGGTGGAAATAAAAAGGAAGTCGTGAAGTTATACAGAGAAAACAGCCTACCGGCAAACTTTCAAGTATTAACACCTCCTGCGTTTAGATATTCGCAGGAGAGTAATGTGGACCTTGTCCTCTCAAAACTAGACTTACTAGATAGAGAATCAAACTCGGGAAATATTAGTTTGACAAAAACAAATGTCGGTGCAACTCACAGCCAAGTGAGTGTAGAGACTGAAGATATTAAACAGACTAGTTCCAGTTTGACACCCGCACCTCCACCTTCTCCGAGGAAGCAGACACCAGTCCGAGTAGACAAAACCTCAAGTAGTAAACATGAACAATTGACAGACAGTAAATGGAAGTTGAATGTTCTCATTCCAGACAACAAATCTGAAGAGGACGAGAGTAACACTTCGGCTGATGAAATAGACACAATCAAAAACTCTAATAACCCAAAACCCGCTCTGAGCTTTGCCTCAGATAAGCTATTTGAGCCTCATAACACAAAGAAACTGGGAAACACAACATCTGTGTTATCAGCTGGTGCTAGGCAAGGTGGTTTGGTAAACACGGCTACCAAGAAAAGGATATTAAGAAGCAAGTCGGTTGACAAATCAGCTCAACTAGAAAGTTCCGTAGATGATGCTTCAGAGAGTGATCAGCTGTCTGGAGACAATGAGCTGGACTCTACAAACACTGACTCCTCCAGCACTAAGCTGGCTGATGAACCAAAGTGCGTGAGATTCTCGGAGCACCCGGCCAACGTGAAGGAGTATTATCCATGGGAGCCCCCGCAACACAGCATAGTGCATGTGACGCCCAAACCACCGCCCCCTAAACCAGCCAAATTTACTCCAGTGTTCCGGCCTTAGTTCGGGCTACTTTTGCTCATAGATAAATCAAGAGTAGTATTTTTATAAGATATTTCCTAAGATTTAGTTTAAATGCACTTGGGTTATTACCCAAGTGCTACATGTATGTTTATGTTAATAGATTACAAATTATATGCACATACATAATAGCTATGCTAATTTGCAACTTTTATTTATTTATTTTGAGTGCATTGTACAGACAATCAAATTATGGTATTTTTTATCAAGGCCACAAATGCAAAAATATATAATGTAATAATATAATGCAATAATATATATATTTTTTAAAGTTCTATCTTCTGGTACTATTGTATGATAAAGTAGTCTGTTTAACTTGCTTCTTACCTGTTATATTCTGACTAGACGTGATCACCATTAGGAGGAAACGGGTCAGCAGTGTTGGGAGGTGGTAAAGGGAGTAGCGGAGTTTTATTGCGACGTTTCATCTCATTTCTAACATCATTTGAACCGGGTTTTTCTTTGCTCTTAAATCTGACTGCTTTATTTCTCAAACCTGACTTCTTTTCACCTTTCAGTTTAAGAGACGTCTGCAGATTAAACACAAAAAACATACATTTGCTGAAAAATGTCAAAATAATATTCTAAGAACAGTAACAAAATTCATTGTATAAAAAGCAATACATGAGAAACATTTGTATGTGTGAATGATGCAGCTGTAGCCTGTATGTATATTTGGATAGTGCTTATTTATACCAATAAAATAGTTAAATTGTATACACAATAGGTAAGGCAAATGAGTTTAGTGCAGCTTATCATTAATCACAACAGCTGAATGACAAAGTACTGACTAGTAATGGATTAGCCAATTTGTAGCAGCTACGATGAATCAAAGTAGGGGTTGTCTGCTTTTTGCCCCTGCAAGCTTTTCCCTTGGCCTTCATGGCTAGAATATTTAGTAATACTTTATAGCTTGGAGCGTCTTCAGGACCAGAATCACTGTTCTTTACCGCCTGACACACAGCTGATTTTCCTGTCACAGTGTTTGGCTTGTCTGGCAGTGGAGGCAGCACTTTTCCCTGCTGCCAACGTTGTAGAAGAAACTCATAAAAAGCAAACAGTGGATCTGGTTTCCTATCGAGTACTTTATTTGTTACGTCTCTCTCGGCTAATCCAGTATATGAAGACAAGTATCTAGTGATGGCATAATTCACCACCAGATTCTGGAAAATATAAACAATGCACACAAAAATCATTTCACGTTACAATGTGCTTAAAACTCACCAGTTAAAGAGGAAGAATATAGTACATTATAATACAGGTTACCAGGAGATTAGTCGTGATGCAGTAAGCGCTATGTTATGGGTTCGCACCCCGGCAGAACTATTGGTGATATCAGGAAGCGTATTCAGTCATAAGTACTTCTAAGCTACAAGCTGAAGCTCTAAAACCAAATGTTCCAGCATTATGGTGGGTAAAGCCTTTAGCTCAACTGTTAAGCCCTCAGGGGTTCTCACAAAATCCCAAGTTTGATAATACAGTGCTCCCTCCACATCTCACTACGCTAAGAGTCCCGAAACCTCAATTTGTGACATAGTAGAATACCAGATCCAACTCACGAATCCTTTAAATTCAGCTATTTTATCCTTGTATACATAAATACCGGTAAGTCCCAAAATAGGGTCCAAGCCCTTCTCGTGGCCCGTGGAATGTTGTGGGAAATGGAGGGAGCACCGTATGTTCTAGCAATGATAGGATATTAAAGGGAACACAGTAGCTCACTTGTGCATTACAAGATTGAATGTAGATATGGAGTGGTTTGTTCAGTGACTTGCTAAGCCAAGGATGGTATATGAGTTCGGGCAGGGTGAGATACGCCCCGTATTTTTGCTTAATCAGACGCAGCATCAAATCTTGGCATTCTACAATCACAACTAATATATATCTTGAGGGTGGCGGCAAAACAGCCCCATTCTTTCTTACAAAATATTCAGTGTCTCAGATTTTTAAAGAAATATATAGCAAGAAACAAGAAACGAACGGTACTGAAATATAATTGCTTCAATTGCAAGGCGAGAAACAGCTGAATGGATGATATAAAGAAAAGTAAGCCCAACCTTTTGGAAATCTTTTTATAATTTCTTCTCTAACACTAGCCTGAGGTCTTAGAACAGTGTCTGTGTGGTTATAGACACTCTCCAAGAGTGAGTACATCACCCAACCTCTACAAACATTGTTTAACTACTAAACATCAATTTATAAAGGATAGGGCAACTTCTATCAACTGTAAACACAGTTTCAAAGGAGTTACTAATTATATAACATAATTATTTGCTCAAAGGTGAAAAAAGAATGTAAAAAGAATTTTTCAATTGATAAAATGTAATTGGTAATGAAATCAATCTATAAAATAGTTTGAACAATGAGCTGTTGAAATTAATGGAGAGCCATGATTGTAAAACTGTAGACAGGTTATAGTGACTTGTACAGCAGTAATTCCAGTATTATAATACTACAAGTTCTGTTTTACTGGATGCTGCCTAACTTTACTCACAAGTCTCGGATGTCTTTTCTCTTCTTAGGGTTGGTGATGCCACCAGACACTCTACGGCAGCATTCGATACCTGCAGGTACAGGTAAATGTGTATCGTACTCACAGCAACTACACACGAGCACACACATAAATATTCTATATAATGCAGAGTATATAATGTAGATTGTAGAATATAGAATGTAGAATATAGAGTGTAAAATATATAATGTAGAATGTAGAATATAGAATGTAAAATATAGAATGTAAAAAATCTTACCTGATAGTCTAATGTGGTCTACAGAATTGTCAGCAAATATTTTCTTGAGATTGATATTACTACAATATATATTACCACAGTATATATTACTACAAGATATATTACTACAGTATATATTACTATAACATATTATATTACCAGTTACTACAATATATATTACTACAGTATATATTACTACAGTATATATTACTAGTACAGTATATATTACTATAACATATTATATTACCAGTTACTACAATATATATTACTACCATATATATTATTAGAAAATATATTAACCTAAAATAATTTATAGCTAGACAAAAAAACCAACTGTAAATATTTGACCAAAATGATAATTCTAATGATGTCTAATATAGATGCAAAACAACATTTTTATAAAATAAGAAACAATAAACATTAATTAATAAATACATTAATTACTATACTATAAATAATTACGCTATAAACATATATAAAGAGAAAACAACTACCAACACATACCAGTGAGCATAGCCCTGTCTATGGAGATACTCTACAGCAGTAACCAGTTGCCTCATTATACCTTTACACTGCATGTGAGTGAACCTAGCAAGTATACAGTATATTATACCTTTACACTGCATGTGAGTGAGCCTAGCAAGTATACAGTATATTATACCTTTACACTGCATGTGAGTGAATCTAGCAAGTATACAGTATATTATACCTTTACACTGCATGTGAGTGAGCCTAGCAAGTATACAGTATATTATACCTTTACACTGCATGTGAGTGAGCCTAGCAAGTATACAGTATATTATACCTTTACACTGCATGTGAGTGAACCTAGTAAGTATACAGTATATTATACCTTTACACTGCATGTGAGTGAACCTAGCAAGTATACAGTATGTTATACCTTTACACTGCATGTGAGTGAGTCTAGTAAGTATACAGTATATTATACCTTTACACTGCATGTGAGTGAACCTACCAAGTATACAGTATATTATACCTTTACACTGCATGTGAGTGAGCCTACCAAGTATACAGTATATTATACCTTTACACTGCATGTGAGTGAACCTAGCAAGTACACAGTATATTATACCTTTACACTGCATGTGAGTGAGTCTAGTAAGTATACAGTATATTATACCTTTACACTGCATGTGAGTGAACCTACCAAGTATACAGTATATTATACCTTTACACTGCATGTGAGTGAGCCTATCAAGTATACAGTATATTATACCTTTACACTGCATGTGAGTGAACCTAGCAAGTACACAGTATATTATACCTTTACACTGCATGTGAGTGAGTCTAGTAAGTATACAGTATATTATACCTTTACACTGCATGTGAGTGAACCTACCAAGTATACAGTATATTATACCTTTACACTGCATGTGAGTGAGCCTACCAAGTATACAGTATATTATACCTTTACACTGCATGTGAGTGAACCTAGCAAGTACACAGTATATTATACCTTTACACTGCATGTGAGTGAACCTAGTAAGTACACAGTATATTATACCTTTACACTGCATGTGAGTGAATCTAGTAAGTATACAGTATATTATACCTTTACACTGCATGTGAGTGAACCTAGTAAGTATACAGTATATTATACCTTTACACTGCATGTGAGTGAGCCTACCAAGTATACAGTATATTATACCTTTACACTGCATGTGAGTGAACCTAGCAAGTACACAGTATATTATACCTTTACACTGCATGTGAGTGAATCTAGTAAGTATACAGTATATTATACCTTTACACTGCATGTGAGTGAACCTAGCAAGTATACAGTATATTATACCTTTACACTGCATGTGAGTGAACCTAGTAAGTATACAGTATATTATACCTTTACACTGCATGTGAGTGAACCTAGTAAGTATACAGTATATTATACCTTTACACTGCATGTGAGTGAACCTAGTAAGTATACAGTATATTATACCTTTACACTGCACGTGAGTGAACCTAGTAAGTACACAGTATATTATACCTTTACACTGCATGTGAGTGAGCCTAGTAAGTACACAGTATATTATACCTTTACACTGCATGTGAGTGAACCTACCAAGTACACAGTATATTATACCTTTACACTGCATGTGAGTGAACCTAGCAAGTACACAGTAAATTTGGTGCAAATGAAAAAAAAAGATTGAATAAAAAGCATAATAAAATTACACGGACTTGGCAAGGCTTGCTGAGAATTCACTTTAATGAATCAAAAGGTGAGAATATTAGTTTCATTTTGATCAAGAATATCTCAGTGGTAGTGAGAAGTATCATAATGTAAACAGGTTGAGTTCAGGATATCTCATATGTCTCAGTGTCTACCAACAGAGTCTGGTTACAATCTTGTCTTAATTGAATTGTGTTCAGTAACTCTTCCATAGAATGGATACTTGACTATAGATAAAGTACCTGACTATAGACAAAGTCAATGACGGAATAAAATAGTCAGACTAAACAGTGAACATGAAGAAAACACTAATAGCTAATTATATGTATTGTATATAGCATTGATTTCTCTAATAGAACATAATATAAAGCTCAACTGGAGGACAGTGTAGGCTGAATAGAGGTAGTTGAACCAACATGAGGTCATTGACCAGTGAGACTATAAATTAGTCAGGGGAATAGTTTCACACAGCATGCTGAAGTAGGGGCCTCCGGCAAGAGCTCCCAAGGTCAAATATAATTATATAGAACTTAGCTCCTAGGCATTTTGTACATCCAAACTAAACAGTGGGTTCAAAAGTGTGTAAAACAAAGAATAAAAAACTACTTGTAGCGCAATTGCTGAAAATCATAGCCTAAACTTTTTAATTCAGCCTTCTCTCTGTTAGTGGTAGTGTTGGTATTAAGACTGATCTACGCCAAACCCCAAACCACCACATTGCTGTAGGTTGCATATACTGTATACACTTACTTGTACCCACCACATTGCTGTAGGTTAAACTTACTTGTACCCACCACATTGCTGTAGGTTACACTTACTTGTACCCACCACATTGCTGTAGGTTACACTCACTTGTACCCACCACATTGCTGTAGGTTACACTCACTTGTACCCACCACATTGCTGTAGGTTACACTCACTTGTACCCACCACATTGCTGTAGGTTACACTCACTTGTACCCACCACATTGCTGTAGGTTACACTCACTTGTACCCACCACATTGCTGTAGGCTACACTTACTTGTATCCACCACATTGCTGTAGGTTACACTCACTTGTATCCACGTTTGATGTAGTCAAATATTGACCCTGAGGTGAGGTCATACACAAGCAGTGTATAGTCTTGGTAATAGACAATGTCGTATAGTCTGAGAACATGGCTATGATGAATCTTTGCGTGCATATAGCACAACCTGTTTATATCTACATCATTCTCATACACAGCCATTGTTACCTGCAAGATAACACTCTACACTAACTGGTACACCCATGCAATCTGGTAAATTGGAAAACTAACCATATATGAACCGAAAATTAGGTATCGGCTTTCCCAAAATACACATTATTTTATTAGCTCATGGAAATTACATCTCTATACCCAAGTAATTTGTAACAAATTTGTGGTAAATCCATGATACAATCATAGCTTGAAACATGATCCACATGTAAAAGTTCATAACAACACAACTAAGCTATGTACAACCATTTTTTTAAAGAAAATATTTTTCAAACAGATTTTACCAAACTTCATGCTATTCCAATGCAATTGATTATAGTAAAATGTTGAAAACTTAGTAACAACTCAAACATTAATTTAACAAGTAGCTAGGAAATGTAGATTAGAGCTGTTCATATAGACTAAAACCATGGTCATGTCAAGATAGCTACAGCAAAGGCGTTACCTTCTTCCTCGTAGGTATATGTTTGGCGTGCAACACTATATTCCCCAGACTACAAAATATGCCTCGGCATACTTCATAGTTTTGTATCTGCATTCTTTCAGCTGTGCCTAGATGCTCTTGTGATTCAGAGATAAAATTCACATTTCTGAAAATATCCCGGTACTTCGCCTTACTAATGTATATCTTGATTTTTAGTTAATGAAAGACATGAAACATTTGAGATTACAGAGCAACTTACTTGAGGAAATCTTCCCACATTTTCTTACATTAAAATAAAGAACCTGAAAAAGATTACCAAATATAGAAACAGGTATTGAAGAAATCACAAAAACTTTAATTCCTTGCAGTGTATGAAAAGCACCATTTAAAGGAGATAGGAATCCAAGCTATTTATTGCATTGAATAAGTTAAAAACACATATTTCAACTAATCTCTCAGCTTTTTATACAATTTATTATTCAAGAACACTAAAAAAATACTTCTGAATGTTGGCATTTTAGCAACTTTAGACATGCCCGGACTTGCCCGCTAGCGCAGCTCGGTGACGTGCGGCGGCTGAGAAAGCTCTTTTGTAGCGTGAGTTTATAGCGCATAAAGTTGTTGAGTAGCGGGTTTGTCGCAGATTCGTGTTATTCGTAGCTCAAATCATATAAATGTTGCTCTTCGGGTGCTACTAATAACCAACGTTAATTATTGAACACTGCAAATGATAATCAACTTAGCTAATTTCAAATGAACTATTCCATTTCGCTGGTTTCTACCTTCTGCAAATTGCCAGTAGATATCGATCCTCTGCAAAAATAATTAGTCTTCAATATTTTAATTTATAATACATTACCATGTCGACCACACTACAGGTTATTGGTTGTAACGGTGAATCCTAGTTTTAAAATTTAGAACCCTATCACCAATGACTGAAGCCGCAGGTGAAACTGAATTAAATTTATTACCACTAAATCTAATCATTATAAATCATTATGATTATGATTAATAATAATATTAATATTATTATTATGACATTGACTAGTCCCTATCACTATGGCTATAAGCTATAACTATAAGTATATCAGCATGACTATGAGTGAATATGAGTATTACTATTACTATTAGTATTACTATTAGTACTAGTACAAGTACTAGTAAACGTAGATTCAGATTGTTGAACTAATACTGATACTATTACTAGTAGTAGTAAAAAACTCTAGTAACTGACTATAGTATAAGTATTATTATTAATTATGAGTAATAGTAATAATAATACAGATACTACTAATATTAATAATTGTAATTCAAATTGTAACTATTACTATTAGTATAAGTATTATTTATAGTATGAACTTGTATTAGTATTACTATTATAATTAGTATTAATCCTAGTTTCTACGAACTATATATTCGATACTAATATTTATACTAATAGTAATAGTAATAGCTAATATCAATAGTATTACTTAGACTAGCAGTACTACGTCTACTAGTGATATTTATTATTTTGTTTTCGTAGTGTTTCAAATTTAAGTTGATATGGTCATTAAATTAACTAAAAAACTAGCCAAATATTTTGTATCAGTTGCAATAATTTGCTATAAAGCCAGTTAATTGTATAGCCATGCTGATGCTCAGACTATATCTAATTGATACCATGATGATATTTATAATTTACTGTACAAAAGTAGCTAAAATTAACAAAGATTTTAACTTACCAACACACTGTGAGCAGAACATGTAAATGCAATAATAGTACATTAATTGGTGATGGCAGCGCATTCATAGCTTGATAAACTTTGAACTAAACAACCAAAATACTGTAGTTTTGTGCTGGATTACATAACAAAAATATTATTTCTAATACTTGTTTATTAGTTTCATTGTGAACTGACTTATTAAAGTATCAAGTTGATGTATATTCTATTCATAAAATTAAGCAATCAAATAAAGTTTTTAATTTATAGGTTATACAATTATCATTACAACAACACGTTACTAAACATGTGGTTCAACTTTGTAAAGTAAAGCTGAAAAAAATAAATACAATTATGTGATTTATGTAATGGTATGTTAATTTCTAATGAGTTGAATAATATTCTAGTGCAGTGAAATAGATCTTTCTTTGGCTTACTGGTTAAGGTTATGTATTTTAGGCTAGCATTCCACCAGTAGAATGGTGTGAGGAGCTAAGGAGCAGTCCGGTTGCTGCTAGAGCTGTGAAGAGGTACTTACAAAGCTTGATTCTAATAACTTATCACCCTGTGTATTTGAACTGACGCCACATTCAACAGTTGTATATGCTACCAAGGTTAGCTTACATTTAATTCTTACACTTATTCGTATATCAACCTTCAATATATAGTTTGATTTCTGCTGTAAGTTTGCATAAAGAGCATAAACATAGCCAAACATGAGTTACGATATAGTATTTTTGAGTATATTTACCAAGATGAGTAATTTTGCTAATACATTCAATGTAAAATAAATTAATAATTGTTTTTGTTACAGATGATTCATTCGATAACACAAGGCAATACAAGAAGGTTTTGCAGTTATAGAGCATTAGTTTTCTGGCTGTTCTCAACTCTTCATAGAGGACAAAGAAAACAACTGCCAGCTTGCCTGTATAACGGGGTGCAAGCTTCTTCCACCTACAGATGATCATGAACAATTAGCTGATTGGAAATTTTTTAAGTTTGTTTACAATGAAGATCGATTATAGGACATTATTTTTTATGAAAAGATTGTCAAGTTTTTTTGTAATTTTAAAAATAGTTTTAGTTTCAATAAATCAGTTTAGCATTATAGACAATCATTGCACAAGCATTTTAATCTTAACTATGTACAAAATTATCTAATTGACTGAAAACAAAATAAAACTATGTTTCAGATAGCAATAAACTGACCATCAATACTAAAATGAGTTGGAGATGTAGAACATATAGTGTTGAGATAGTTTTTCTCTGCTGTTTGAACCTTCTACTTCTAAACACTAAATTGAACAAACATATTAAGTAAATATGTGACAGCTAGCAAACAATAATAATGTGAAATTAGTTGATATAAGGCAATATTAACCTGCTTTGTGTGATTGATGTTTTATCTAATTATTTTTGTGGCCTTTTAACCTATAGGTCTGTATAATAATTACTATATTAACTAACTAATTGCTAAGACATTTCAGACCAGTCCTTTATTTAAATAAAACAATAGAGTAGGCTATAGAATATTTTATAAAATTGAAAAAAAACATACTTTTATTGAGTAAAACACTTGCCATTTTTTCATGATACCGCTACTGCTAACAAAAGAAACTTATATAAATACAGCTCCATCATTCTGTGGTCCTGCTGGTGTAAGAACATTTGTGGCAGGGAGTGTAAGCTGAGCTGCAACATAGAAGGTACAGCAACATGATATGTTGTAGTTGTAATCTATTCAGCACATGATATGCAGCATAAAAATTCCTTTGGAAAATAATTAAAAAGATGCTTCACAAGCAATGATAAAAGCAATATTATCACACCTTTTAGAATGATTAGTATTGTTAGTAATTATGTATTCTTATCAAAATGTGTTTAATTTATGCTACAATGTTATTACTGCCAAAGGTTACGAAGTCCACCAGCCATATTTATGAAAAACTTTTAGTTTTACATGCAAAAATTAAACTTATTAAACATCATTCAAAACTAATAATCATAATGAGCTGCTAAATTTTAGCAGTACAAGTTAGTTATTCTGAGGAATGACTAAAATAAGGGTCACTTAGATGAATTTAACTCTAACTTAGTTAGTAACTATAATTACCTTTTAATATATACTATGAGTATGATAGCACTATATCTCAAGTTAAAAATTTGTTATAAATATAATGGTTAGTATAAATTATAATTATAATGAAATAATTTTATAATTATTCATATTTAATTTCAATTTTTAAGGCCAGCAGTCAAGTTTAAAATTATTACATCTGATTGAATTTCATACTATAAGTATAACTATGAGTATAACTATAAGTATAACTGTATAAGCATAACTTAACTGTAAGTATAACTAACATAAACATATGATTATCAAATATCATTATCATTATGATTATAAATATAATAAATGCTTAACTTAGAACTCTAAGTCTACAAAGTATTACTATTAGCATCACCAACAGTATGACTCTATGTCTAAGAGTAATAGTATAATATAGCTATGTTAATCATAAAGAATAAAGATATTCATATTGATAATCATAATCTAAATCATAATGTAAAACTAAATGTTATACTGATACTTAACTTATACCTACTTATACTTATAGTTATTGTTTTAGTTCAACTGTTTAAGTAATACTTATTGTAACTAATTAGATATTAGTTCAACTGAAAGCGATATAAATTTAAACAAAATTCAACTCAATAACTTACGATCAATATGCTTGCAACATTTTCTTTTATTGCAATTTTGATTGCTTCGGGTCACTTCAGTTACTTTTAGTACTAGAACATTATTATACGAAGTATTGTGATAAAATAAATAATACTGACCTTGACATTTTCATCCAAGTGTATTTAGCGTCAAGCCCCGAACCAATTAGGAAATATTTTGGATTTTTTACTTTTGATTATTTTTTAAGAAAAGAGCTTCAAAATAAATTAAAAAAAAATTGAGTTGTTGTTCACATTGAAGAAAATATGTGATCTAATTTTCTAAGCCCAGAAAGTTACTAGAGAGCCACAATATTATTTTAAAAAAATCTTTATCTTCTCGCAGATCTCTATATATTGGTATAGAGAAATGAGGGGTAACTCCGACTTAAATTTTTCTTCTCTCAGCCGCCGCACGTCATTATCGGTACTATTAACATATATACTTCAATTAACTTTTTTGGTGTATTAGGCTTAGAATTTTTTTTACAAATCTTTCAGATGCAACTAACAAAACATGTTCTTTTACTTAAAAGTGATTGATTATTTCAAAATAACATGGATTCCTAGAATGTTTAATAGTGAGATGAGGAATAGAAAACTTACCACATAGACTATCTAAGATGCAGAACTGAGAAAAACAGTAAAGAAACAGAAGCAAAGTCCCAAACATTCAACTGCATGCAAGACTACGTAATAAATACTTTATCCTATAAGTAATCAATATCATGCCATAACATCTACTCCCACCTTCAACTCTCTTATACATCATGCTAAGTTCCAGGTTTAAAATACAAGTAATTACCAGGTACAGAGGCTATGTATTGTCGGAGGGCAGAGGGTTAAGTTATGACTTTCTTTGTAGCATTTGATGTGATACGACGTGTTTCCCACCGTATGGTCATGTGACCTTGAAGCCAACTAATGTAATCAGTGTATGCGATTAGCCAGGAAGTAGCTTGTTAGGAGTTTATGAAATATAAATTAGCCAGACTCCGAATATATACTTGTATGACAGTCCACTGCCCAGCTATATAAAGTGTAGTTAATAGAAAATATATAACCCCTTATAGGGTAATGTGTGTGTGTGTGTGTGTGTGTGTGTGTGTGTGTGTGTGTGTGTGTGTGTGTGTGTGTGTGTGTGTGTGTGTGTGTGTGTGTGTGTGTGTGTGTGTGTGTGTGTGTGTGTGTGTGTGTGTGTGTGTGTGTGTGTGTGTGTGTGTGTGTGTGTGTGTGTGTGTGTGTGTGTGTGTGTGTGTGTGTGTGTGTGTGTGTGTGTGTGCGCACGTGTATTAAAAAGAATTATTATGGTAGCACCTAAAAAGACGTCAATGAGTCAATGAATCCGTATTAAATTTATTATTTTGGTTAAAGTGAAAACATGTTAACTGTTAAAATGCAATAATTTAATTTAAATTCCATCTACAAATATAAACAATTGAGTTAATAATAAACTACACCATATTGCGTATCAAATTGATGAAAGGAATGAATACTACTACCCCAAGCAGCCAATAAACAGACAGTAAACAAGAGCTTGACCAATTGCCTAACTGTACACAATTGTGACTTGCCAGTTTGTTATAAACTATTGCACTTGACATTCATTTCGGCATAGGGGGCATGCTAATGGATTTTTAGCTAGTAAGTTAATTAGTGCTTTCTGCAGATCACCCCCTGTCTGCGCTAGTTCTTGCTCCGCCTGTTGTCGACTAAACCCGTTGGATATTAACGTCTGCACAAGGTGTTCTGGGTAAATGGGAGTTGGTCCTCGGGAGGAAGTAGATTGTGCAGCAGACGTTGAGGGTGCTGAGGTTGCCGGAGGTTGAGATTGACTAGAAGGTTTTCCTAAAAGAAATCCGTAAACTCAGTTAGACAGAAAGTAACTTGAAAAGACTTTGTTGAAATAACATAATAGTCGGCTATTCAAGTAAACAACCGTCTCTTCAAATTACAATTCATAAATTCAAAATAAACTCATCATACAGTCTAAACAACATAAAGATATTGGATGTAGAAACTCCTATTAGTAAATGATAACCCGGACTGTAACCAAGCAATGGCCTTGAAATGACCTTGATGCAGCAGACAGAGTGCAGACGTACCTGCAGAAGCCTCGGCCGACTTGAGCATTGCCTCTGCCATGTCCCGGTCCTGCTCCGTGGCACTGATGGACCTGTTGAGGCGGGCATTCTCGGGTAGCTCCGCCTCTGGCAGGAAGGGAGTCTCCGTGCCGGTTGTGCCGATTACTAACAGGTTTTTCCGCAAGTCTATGCAGCACTGTACAACATATTATGGATATATTACTCGTAACCAAGTTGCATCATACTTTGCTAACTTGAAACGTATTGTATGCAATAAACATTTACTAAAATTGATTATTTTTATTTATCGCAATTCATAGAAAAAAGGACAATAATGGATGTATCAAAACATTATTTAGTTTCTAAATTACAAGCAGCTTAAACACTGCACATTTTGAGTTTAATTTGAAGTTACAAGAATGAACAACTCTTTAGCTCAACTCATATTAACTAAATGTCTCATAAAAGTGTCACATATAAATTTACTACAGAAACCTGAGAAAACAACAATCATAACAGTTTGCAACAAAACAGCATAACAACTGCATATAACATTTGATGTAACAATATTTTCTATCTTTAGGATAACATCAGGAATTAGCCTGATTGCACACAATGGTTTCACCCCCCCCCTCCTTGACTTGCTTTAGTGAGGATTAGCCATTCAAATAACCTGACTACACACAATAGAAACTAGAATGGATGCACATAATGACCTTGAAAGGCTACCACACTCATTCACTCACACTTACACTGTACCACAAACCATGGCACACAAACACAGGTATGACTGAGAGCACCTGCTAGTCACTGTCATGTCACACAGAGTGACAGGAATTACCTGGTGCCTTTTCAACATGTCTAGACCTAACAGCATGTCCATTTGCTGATCTTCCAGTATGGAGAAAGAGCACTGAAGGTGATCATTGTTGATGGATATTTGACCTGAAAATTCAACAAAACATTGGCACATTTATACACAATTCAACAAACCATTGGCACATTTATACACCACAATTTAAATATATTCAACAGATGTAAAGATAATGACTCACACATATGGATTCTTCCCAGAATCCTCTGTACTCCGACTCCTTTAGCTATGCCTGCCCACCGTGTGTCCATGAGGTAACTGATGTGACACCTGTCAGCACATGCCTTGCTCATAATAGTCATCTGGGCACCTGCACAGTGAGTCAATGTTGGTGACACACTTAGTGTGACTGTGATGGAGTAGTGTGAATAGAGAGTTCATATTTCCATATAAAGGATTTTCATAATAAACCTGACCCTACTACACACTTAGTACATTCATCTGACATTTCATAGGTTAGAACCAAATAAAACTTGAGAGAAATACTGAACACCTGGTTCACCTGAGTGTGAGAATTAGCTACCTGAGTCTACGAATGCCTTGACATGGTGCCCGTTGACTTTACAATTGATATACAACATGTGAACCTGGCCAAAACTCTCCGGGGAGAACTCCATAGCTGCCTCCATGTTGGCGTTGACATTCGCTTGCTGAATGGAGGCAGCTATCCGCCTTTGTACCTGCAGCAAACAAATAACTGATAGCAAACAAATAACTGACCTTGAGGAAGGACTGAAACTTGACTGGCATATACTATATAATATTTGACAGCCTAACTTTTCACAAAGCTGTATTATTAAATCTCCAAAACATAAATTAATTTTACCTCCGGGTCAAAAGGGTCTCCGGTGAGAAGAGCTCTCTCTTCTGCTTCTCTTCTATTTTTTTCTTCTGCTTGTTTTCGAAACTCAACAGCAAATTTTTCTAAACATAAAAAAACAAAATGATGTATTGTTACTGTAAATACTATTGCTACTACTACCACTAACAATACATACTAATATTACTACTAATACCACTTATATTACTAATATTACTACTACTAACTGTTACTAACAACAATTTTAGGTAACTCGAAAGGAATAAGCTAAAGTTGTGAGACCCAAGCAAATCCTCTTTTCTAAAGACAACACAATAGTAAAGTAGTTATTCCTCAAACATGTTCACTACCAACTAACAGTCACTAACAGTCACTACTAACTACCAGTCACTACTAACTACCAGTCACTACTAACTACCAGTCACTACTAACTAACAGTCACTACCGACTGTGGCTACTCAAATAAGATGTGACCAACATACCAGGGTCACCACTCAGCAAAGCTTCAGCCATAGGTGGGTTATTCTGCTTGAGTAAGGCTATTTCATGAGGACTAGTGAGCAGGAGTTCTCGAAGTGCGTACGGGTCGGTGGGGTTTCTTGAGGGCCTCTGCTGTGGGGCTCCAGTTGGGGGTGCTATACCACTGAAGTCTATCGTAGGAGCGGCTGAGAGACCCGGTGCTGAGCAATACACAATAATTTTATTTTGCAGCAAGTTTTTGACAACTAAAAACACTGAATACTACATCATGCTTACTTAATGTTACACTAAACCTCTGCTTGATTGAATTAGCAGTAGCAAATACATTATACTATATCTATAAACAACTTACAACTTTAAAATTGTATTTTGAATTACTAGTAAAATATTAGCCGTGACAGGTTACAATGCAGTGAAAGTAGCCATCAGCCAGTGGCCAATTTAAATTCAAATCTAATTAGCAGCCAATAAATATCAGTTATAATTTACTTGAAGTAAAAACTCAAAAAGAAAATGAGTTAAAAAAGTTTGATAAAAATAGTCATTATATTGAAAAGATATTAGACCAATAATTGAATCACTGATACTTATAAATTTTATAATGATACTAATTTTGAGTATCCGATACTGAAATTTGCTTGTTCTTCATGTGTGTTAGTGTGACGTGAGCTCACCAAACAGTTAATATTGATAACGTTTTAGCTTTCCAAGTGTTTATATGACACAGGTCGATCACTAACAAACTGCGGTTAAACTTATAGTTATACTTATACTAATAGTAATACAATACGTATTAATTTGAATATTGCCATTGGCATTAGACTTAATCATTACAGCTATTGCCAATACTAATACTAATAGTAATACCAACAGTGGCATAAGTTATTCATTTATAAAACTATTTATTTAACATCAACTATCTTTATGTCAAGTAATAACAATAAAGTAAACTAAAAAATAACGATAAAAATTGAGTTCAAACTTAGGCCGAAGGTGAAGGTAAAACTAAAAGTTAATCAAAATGAGAATTAAAATGTCTTGCACTCACCAGCGCGAGGATCATTTCGGTTATGGAGAGGCTGCAAGAACAACATTTCGCCATCACTTATCCCATACTGACCAACAGTCTTCTTATTATCTGTTAACGGAGTACCATTCCAGACCAACGTTATATTAGCTGAAGGAATGCCACTTTCCATTTCACAATACACCTTCAGATTTTCTATTTCTATATCATCCGATACTTCCAACGTGAACAAATCATCTTTAAACGTAGTTACTGAAAGCTTCATCAGTATAACTTCAAAAACAATGACTAGAAAACGATGGCAAAAACTTTCCAGTGAATATTAATCAGATTTGGAGGTTTGTCCACTAATCAAAATTGAAATGTGAAAGCAGATACGACGCTTACAACTGAAACTTTTGTTCTTTGAAATCGGAATTCCCAAACATTCAACTTCCTGTTAAACTAGTAAAACTTGTAACTAGTAGCATATTTTGTCGTGTTTCTTTTTTATTTTTTTTTTAAATATAAATTTGTCTAAAAACTTGTTTATCTGTTGTTTTCTTTCAAATTTTGAACATAAGCGGACGTCAGCAATCTAGTTCATGAGACGACAAATCCTGTATTATTCAGCAGTGTTGTAAACTTACTGTATAATTATAGTTGTATATAGCTAGTACTATGTGGTCTGTAGTTCGAACTGCTGAAATATGTATTATATTTAAATGCTTTGAATTATAACATTATGTATTATTTTGTTTTTGTTTTATTATATCATTTCGTAGTTATATGATGCAATTTATAGTATTGCATTATAGTGTAATAGTTTGCTAAGTGTACATCAGGGTTGGGGTAATTGTAATTTGTAATTGTAATTGGTTGTAATTAATTACATTTTTTCAAGTAATTGAATGTAATTTGTAATTGATGTATAAAAATGTAATTGTAATTGTAATTGTAATTAATTACATTGCTAATGTAATTGAATTTTACAATTACTTTATAATTACATGTCAATTACTTCAAACTTTCAAATCTTGAAAAAATCATTCTTTTCCTACCATATCTACTGTTAAATAACAAGTTCAGATTAAGTCAATAAAGTATAGGGTCATTCCATGCTAACTCACCACATGGCCGGTGCCTTTGTGTCTCAGAGTTTGTTCATATTTACACCAAATATGCCTACATATGTCCTGAGCACTTTTCTTAAACATTTTTGGCCTGACAGAAAACTTTTTGAGAAATGACTAAGGTTGGGAAAAACTTTAAGGAAAATTGGTGATTTCTACTTTTAGAGCAATTTATAAATGTCTATATCCCAACCATTTTTCTAGACTAAGTCTTAAAATTTGCTGTGCGATTTGATAGTACCTATCAACTTGCACTAGTAGCAACACATACTACAGAACAATTTGTGTGCATATATGCTAAACCATCGAATATGGGTAAATTTTGAAAAAAGTTTAAATATCCCCCACATCAATTTTTGAGGCTCAGTCTAAAAAAATGGTTGAGATATAGACATAATTTATAAGTTGGTCTAAAAGTAGAAATCACAAATTTTCCTCAAAAGTTTTCCCAACCTTTGTCCACAAATGTAGTAATTTCTCAAAAGGTTTTTGTGTCATATCAGAAATATTCACGAATAGTACACCGGAAATGTGTAAATATAAGCAAAATCTGAGAAGCAAAGGCGTGGGACCCCTTAAAATTTGGTTGATTTGGCATGGATTGACCCTATAGTGTCACTATTGGGAACAAAGGAGGTTCACCACTGTCAACATTGCCCTTGGTAGTTGCACCCCAGAAGTGACATTGTATAACTTTTAGTTATCCCTTGTGAGAACAAAAGTAATTGTAATTGTAATTAATTACATTACCATGTAATTGTAATTGTAATTAATTACATTACCTTTTAACTGTAATTATAATTGTAATTGTAATTGACAAATCTTCATGTAATTGTAATTGTAATTAATTACATTTACATGTAATTGACCCCAACCCTGGTGTACATACCTAAAATAGCTGTAAATGCATGCTCAATCATTGCTTTTTATGAAAATAGAATATATACTTTTGTCTATAATTATTTATTCATTATTGTATTTATTTCATATGTGTAAAAACTGAATGCTGCAAAATTATTATATTATAGCAAATTCTGATGCCAAGACAAGTGAAATTTGAAAAGTTGTAAGCTGCAAAATAACAATTTTGGTTAATATAATAGCTATATGTGGTAACCGTGGTAAAAGTGGCAACTATGAGAAATATGACAACAGAGAACAGCTAAGAAATTTACAGACTCTATTTTTTGGTAAACTCCTTGAGAACCATGGTGATAGGCTAACTAGTCACCATGGTAATAGGCTAACTGGGCACCATGGCGATAGGCTAACTGGTCGCCATGGTAATATTGCCACCAATCAATTGTCAGAGCAGTCCTGAACTGTATCTAAGAAGTCTTTAGTATTAATTCCGTTCTTTGTGAACACATCTAGATACATCTTCATGTCTTCATCACTCACATCTCTCTCTCGAGTCAGTATCCACGCGTACTGCGAGTTTAATATTCCAGGTATTGTCTGAAACATCAACATCTATTTTGTATGACTATATTATAACATGTGTAACACTCTCATTGGACAGGGTGCTAAGGTATGATGTACTATATACTCTATATAACATGTGTAACACTCTCATTGGACAGTTACTTACCTCTCGGCAGCTGTACACGAGGCCATATTTATTTGGGTCAGCAGCCAGTAGGTTGTAGTTCCCAAAAGGAGTCCCTGTATAAAATAATACAAGGCATGGGTAATTTGGAGTTATATAAACTTTCTTCTGGGTAACACCTTACATTCTTAGCATGTACAATTATGTTGTTTTGCTGACTGTATGAATTCTAATTTCATTCTATGAAATTAGCCCCTCATGTAATAGTTTGAATACAATGACTAGATTAGCACTGCTGTTGCTATATAAACGCTATATGTTGGGTACTAATGGTTAATATAATTCTACCACCATTATAATATATTTAGCTACGTGAACTGTTATGTAAATATAATAAAAATACTGTAATATGGCAGCAACTCGATAATGAACTATGATGGATGTAGAACCAGTCTACTTTAACCTTGACCTCACCTGGGTAGAATCTGACGTAACAGGCTGACGTTAGGTTCTTATCACAGTAGGCTTCTCCTACCTGGGCATATCTCTCTCCCTGCCTGCATGTAGAATAACCTAGCTTTAGCTTTAAATAGTTGTGACAGGGTGGAGTTTAGGTCGTAGGATATTATTTGTTAAATATATATAAAATAAAACTGTATAATATAAGCTGTTAAAATAGCTTGCAAGCTTACATTATTCAATATATTGAATTCCTTCTACAATTTACATAAAGTATATTTGGTTTGCAGCATAGAATTCATACTAATTAGCTATCATATATTGTAGATTTGTATACTATTAGGTATTTATCGCCACTTAAGCTCATTGTAAATAGCTATATATGGACTGTTATATAAATATACTAATTCAGGTAAATAGTCTTGACTCACTTTAAAGAAAAGCCGGAGTTCTCAACTTTGACCATACCATTTCCTTTGGGGGTGTATTCAGCGTTGACGCACTTTGATCCAATCTCAAATATAGTCCAGAACCTCTTTTGCTCGTAGAATCTGCCAGAGAAATACTGCAAAAAATTTTAAAATAAATATCTATTTATTGTAAAATGCAAAATACAAATGCGCTGCACTGAGAAGTTGCCTTTTCAGAGAGAACAGATGGCATCAAGACTCTAGTACTCAAAGTTGGAGTACTAAGGGAGTTTTATGCCAGAGCTTTAAACACCGAGCAGCATTCATATGATGTTTTACTCTGTGAGGTTTAAATTGAATTATTTCTGACTAATTTGTTACTAAATGTTTTCAATAACATTATTTACTACAGAAATTATAAAACTTACAATTTACAAGCACAGGCATACCTTAGAGGGATCGAAGTTCTTTTGTAACTCTACTCTTGGACATCTGCCAAGCTTTGTTATTTGACTTTCAGCTACACTAAATAAGTAGACAGCTACAACAGCAACACCTACGATGTTCTTCATGTTTTCTCACTGCAGCTTGGCTCTTC
Organism: Bugula neritina; assembly: GCA_964035545.1. NCBI lineage: Eukaryota > Metazoa > Bryozoa > Gymnolaemata > Cheilostomatida > Bugulidae > Bugula > Bugula neritina. The sequence continues at coordinate 30,902,216 of OZ037767.1, forward strand.
GTATGTTAATTGACTGCTGCAGATTATTTCCAACCTCTTATGTCCTACTTACACTTATGTAACAACAAAAGTAGAGGTTAGACAATTATTCAATTCTTCTTATTAACTGTATAGGCAAATCACTCAATATCTTAAACCACTAATCGGAGTTGTGCAGCTCTAACTTGTAGGTTAAGAATGAAATATGTGAGAATTGAAACATGTGTTACAAAGATAACCACCTTTGTTGACAAAAGGAAATATTTATACTTTAGAGAGACTTTAAAACTTGGAGTTGTGTTCTCCTTAGCAAAATATCTCGCTTATAATACAATTATTTATTATTTAGTTTGATAATTTTTATTTCAACTAATTGAACTGCATGAACCTTTTCCTTTTGTTTCATTACTTATTGTTTCATTACTTTATTGACCGTGCATGGAGGTGAAGGTGATGCAGAAGGCAATATTATAACATGCTCATAGCAGGGTTGGGGCCAATTACATATGAGTGTAATTAGTTACAATTAATTTTAAATGAGAATTTGTCAATTACAATTATAATTACAATTACAGCTAAAAAGTAATGTAATTATAATTACAATTACATGATAATGTAGTTAATTGCAATTACAATTACAATTGTTCTCACAAGGGATAAATAAAAGTTATATAGGTACAATGTCACTTCTAGCGCCTAAGTTTTCTAAAGGTAAAAGATGCTCTTACAGCCGCTGTCGGTGTTTTCACTGACTATCACCCTTTAGTGTGAGCACAAGGGTTGGGCAAATATTTTTATTGACACCATGACCAATTTCACTCTGATTTGAAATTTTTATTGCTATAGTTAGTACTTCATACTGTATTTGCTTCATGTATATATTATGTAATGTACTTCTGGTCTATAATATTTACATATATAGCATATAACTTCAGTATAACTGGTCATAAAACAATATATTTCAGTGTTAGTATTTGTAACTCAGTTTGGTTTAGAAAGTTGTTATGTAACTGCAAACAAAATATAAAATATTATTATGCAAACATCTTACATACAAGATTATACCACTATTAAAATTAATATAAAATTATTATCCAAAAGAAATAGATCGTCAAAGCAACTTAAGTTGGATGATTAGGAAAGCTACAGTATATTCTACAGCTTTTAAAAGAATGATTGTGAGAAATAAGAAGTGAGGTGCTGTTCACTATTTAAGATTTTTTTTCTTTATACTAGTATATATAAGCATTATAATTCTGATATTATAAAATATAATAGACCACATACATATAGGCCTACAGGTATCTATATGGGCATGGTAATAATGATGGTGCAGTTTGATGTTTCAAATAGTCTAATATTAAATAGTGTAGATGATTTCATACTTTTTATAATTCTGTTACGGGTTTAATGTAGCTCATGCAAAACATCCTTGTTACAGTCTATACACAGGAGTTTGAGGATTGCATCAAGTAATGTATAGCAATTGATATTAAAACAATGTAAATATAACTGAAGTTTTTCAATTTTATTGTATGATGATAAATATTAAATATACAATAAACTATATAAAATTTGGCACATTATAACATTAAAACATGTTATTTTAAAGCTCTGGTCCTGTCAATGTTTAACAAGTGATTGCTAGTAGCTGGAAACAGCTACTCTAGCACTTGCCATCAAGTGTCAACTGACTCAGTTGTCGGAACAGTCTTGGAGAATGTCATCAAAGGAATCAATATCAACTCCATTCTTCTTAAAAACATCCAAATATTTTTTCATGTCCTCAGAGCTAACTGTCTTCTCTCTCGTCAATATCCAAGCGTATTGCATGTTCACCAATCCCGCTAGCTGAAAAGAGATTAAAACTTTTTAATTAACTAAACTGTAAAGCACAGTATTTATTTAATAGATTTTATAGCAATGTAAAATTCACCAAACACAAAGGATATCATAGCAGAAGAAACTTCAAAGCTAATGCTATACTCTAAGTAAATATTTGCCTGGTGTGTTAAGTTGTTTGAAGAATGGTTGTAAATAATTCAGTGTAAAATTAAAAAAAAAACTTGCCTCGCTACAGCTGTAGACCAGCCCATATTTGTTAGGATCAGCGGCTAGCAAATTGTACTTTCCATATGGTGTACCTGAATAAAATGGAAAGAATATTATAGAGTGAAGTATATCTTATAAGGTGTATTCATCAATTTAAAATATTTCAATTAACATGTACAGCAAGGTGAATATCAGTTACAATGAATGTAGAACATCATTTTGATAAGTTCTATTCTATCTAAATCATCTCACCGGGATAGAATTGGACAAAACAGGCTGAGGTTGTGTTTGTGTCGCAATAAGCTTCTCCAACCTGGGAAAACCGGCTTCCATCTCTAAAACAAATGACATTGAGATTGTGAATTAGCAGTAAAAAGCAAAATTTCAAATTAAAAGCAAAGTATTGTCATAAATTGAATATTTAAATATGTATTCAACTTTATGTAAAATATAAAGCTTATATAAAACTGTTGATACAAGTTTATTATTTTTAGGTTGTCAAATGCTCATATATGCAGCATAATATTATATGCAGTGGCTGATAACAATTATATATAACTAGCAGTTAACAATATAATAGCACACAGAAAGAAAAGCAATACTAAGCTGTGTAAAGGGTTACATTCAACTTACTTTTCAGACAGGCCAGAGTTTTCTACTCTTACTTTGCCATCTTTCCTCACGGAATACTCAGCATGAACACATTTTGTTCCAGTTTCAAAGGCATTCCAGAATCTTTTTTGTTCATAATATTTTCCACTGAAGTACTGAAAATGCATGAAATAAAAACTGTGTAATACAATATCAGTTAGCTTTAATTGACAATAAACTAAAATAAAATTGATAATTTGAGTTTGGAATATTTATATGTTTTAACCATTAAGTTTCATACTCACCTTTGCAGGGTCGAAATTTTGCTGCAAAGTAATGTCGGGACAACCCCCGAATCCTAATTTCTGGCAGTTGGCTAAAGATAGAAGCCCTAGACTCAGTATAATTATTAAACTATTCATTGTAGTGTCTATGTTACAGAGTAATGTGTCTTGGTTGCACCTGGAGTGATAAAGAATGATTAGCTGTTCCACTTTCCTCACTTTTATACTAATATTTTGGAGAGCGTCTAGTGTGTGTACCAATTTACTTCCTTACATAACTTTTACCTTGGTTCACAAATTCTAAAACTTATGTAAGATGTGTAGACTGAGAAACAGAAAATTTGATTCTTAATCTGTAGGCTATCTAAATGTTTCTGCATAGTGACATAATGCAAGAGAGTTTACCAACGTGAATGCAGTACATAAAACCTTAGGCTAAGTCAAATGACTTGTAATTAAAGACTTTGTTCCTTGGAAATCTACAAAAAAAACATGTTTGGGACATACTTTGTATCAAAATTATCACATGAGAACCAACAGAAGCTAAGTTACAATTTATTGATGCTTATGCAACAAGCGAACTTTTTTAATACTCTGAAGTGTAAACCTTAATTCTTTTAGAATTCAAGATTTAGTAAATGATGTAAAAAAATTATCTCAATAATGCATTATTTTTTAAATAGACTGCAAGGATTTTAAGCAGAACCTAAAAACCCATTACAATAAAAATCTGAATTTCTGCACTTTAATGGATGACTGGTTAAATGTATGTTTGAACATAAGACTAATGCAAAAGAGAAAAGTTCAAGGCAAATTTTGTATATCCTATTAAAGCATCCTCACTCTGGGAGAGTGTTCTTCATATTCACTTGAGTTAAGGAATATAATTAAGAAATATTTGTGATTAAATTATATCATTTACGAAGAGAATTGCAGGTTGTTGTTTCTGTGACAGAGTAGACATCAGAAGGTTATGGATTCGTAGCCCTTTGTCATGTCTAAACCCCATTAGCATGCAGTGTGCGCATAGAACGTGAAAATTCTGGTTACACAACGCAATGTTTCGTAACCGCAGGCACACTGATAAAAACAGCTGGTAAATTTCTCACCAACTTAATGCTTATGTAACTTCAAATTTATAGCTAGTCTGAAAATACTGCTACAACTTAAATTTTCAGTAGATACTTTTTTTATGAAAGTTAGATCATGACAGTTTTTTCATTTAAATAGTCTGTAAGCTTAACAAGATAAAATAAATTATTAAACATTCATTAATTTACCTTAAAGGTTATTTTGCATTTAGTTATATATCATCCCTTTACATTTAATATCACAAATTTAGCTATCTTAGTCTACCCAGCTCAACTAAATTATAAAAATCCTCATTTTGCAGTCCGCCAGCCAGCTAGTAAGCCGGTTGTTGAACTAATATACTAGTAAGCTATATACATTGGCTGGGAATTACCTATAAATTATACCTACATGACCAAAAAATAGAAAATATATCTAGTAAGCTTATAACATGTCTATACAACTATACTCTTGTGCATTTAAAAAATGTTTATTGAAAGTTAGAGTTATGCTAATATAATAACTAGCTCCATAGTTTTTACAAAACCAATTGATTTACAACATGTAAGTACAAACTACATCCTTTCAAATAAATGATTGCTGTCTAATTAGCCACAGTATTCTATGTCGTCTGAAAGAGTGAAGCTTTGTGAAATTCACGACGCTAACTTTAAAACCATACCGGAATATTTCAAGTGTATAGCTCAGGAAAACTAGAGCAGACAATCTTTTTGACATTACCAGTCATTCTGATGTGACATTATTTTTTGCTAGTGGATATTTCTACTAAGCCATGTGCTTATGCTTTTGGTATTTGTTATATTATATGTACAATATATAAGAACTCACATATAATATAGCTGTTACTTGCCAGGTATGAAAAGCTTATACGTTTATGACAAATACCCTTCATTATCATTGATAGCCTTCAAAACAATATTTTCTCAGCCACGGAGTGCTTATTGTTTCAATTATAGTATGAAGACAGATGCCCCACTCTAAATAGGTCTTGAAAAGTTAAAACTTCTAAACAGAAGTCAGCTTATAGTGTAGCTATCTAATGATCACTTTGCAATTGTGTCAACTGTATTTCTTGAGCGTAGACCTACAGGCTATACATCACAATTTGTATTTATGAGCATTTTATCTTGCAAAGACTGCATGTTCTAATTGTTCTAACTAGTGCAATGTTATACTGCAGTATTAAAATAACACATTATTAATAATTATGATTACTATTATATACAAATAATGGTATATCATTATATACCTATACTAATATATTATTATATAATTATAATAGTATATTATTATATAACTATAATAATATATTAATATATAACTATAACAGTATATTATTATATATAGTTATGATATTATATAGGTATAAATAGACTAGACTATACACACATGTATCGACATGCCACATGGTGCTGTTAGATATTTCATATGGTTTAGTATAAAAATTCATAGAGGCAGAAGGTTGAGTAGTATTGGCACTCTTGTATATCCTTATTATATTTCTATTGTCAGTAGTTATTGTACCTCACACACAAGAGATATTTTTTTAACTTATGAATATGAGTGCAAGATCTAAATTTATAGCCGTTAATATTAAATTAACTATAAACAATATAGGTCAATGATCAATAAAAGCAATATTATCTGTAACATGAGCTTTTTTATTTACCAACTATTTTATTTTTTAACAAAACATATAAAAAAAGTTTTATAGAAAAAGATATAAAATGGGCATAAATTTGTAATAACACAGTAAATTTTCAGAGTTCAGCTAAGTCAATGTTTTACAGAAAGTTGTTAGCAGTTGCTATAAGAAGTAAAATTGTTAGCAGTTGCTATAGAAAGTTAAGTTGTTCAATTATCCAAGCAGTCTTGGGGCGTGTCAATAAAAGAATCAATATCAAATCCATTCTCCTTGAACATATTCAGATATTTCTTCATGTCCTCAGAGCTAACAGTCTTTTCCCTTGTGAGTATCCAGGCATATTGAATGTTCACCAAACCAGGTAGCTGTAAGCAAAATAAATAAATATTGACTAACATAACAATACAAATTATACTAATTGACAATAGGCTGAAAAAAACACAAGTATGTTATTGTTATATAACTTTTTTATCAATTCAAGTTAAAATGAATAAAAAACGCATCACAAAAAACTGTGTTAAAATAATCAGTAAAATATTCTGCAGGTTTTCTTTTATCTTTTATAAGTAATGACTGGTAACAGTTTTAATAATTCAGCTAATGGGTGTAATTTAGTGAAAAATAAAAAACTTGCCTCGCTACAGCTGTAGACCAGCCCATATTTGCTAGGATCTGAGGCTAACACATTGTACTTTCCAAGTGGTGTACCTGAAAATAAACCAGATCCAAATATAATAATAATTTTCATCAGAGGTATTTATAGTGAATTCGCTCTTTTTAAAACATACACTGCCCTGAACATTTCAAGATGGCTACTAGGTAGACCACTACTTCCATCAACATGTATTCATCTAATTATATCCTCACCTGGGTTGAACTGCACCAGGCAGGCTGTAGGTATATCTTTATCACAAAATGCTTCTCCCACTCTGGAGAATCGACTTTCATTTCTAAAACCCAAAACAAAGTTGTAGGTTTGTACAAGAATAGATATCTGGTCTATATATAGCATAGACAGAACTATTGACTGGTTGCCGTGGCGACCATCCTAACTCAAATGGTGAGGAATTCTAATTAGACTCAAGAATTCTGAACGTAGTTTAATAATTTTGATGTGACACCGAAACTATAACTATTTAAAAGCAAATACTAATCAATAAACAGCATTTCCCATGTTAGACTAGCCATTACTATAGACTGTGTAATGTGATGATGTTGGACTAGTGTATCATATTATACTAGAGAAATACTAGAGAGTAGATAACTTCTTTTTTACCAAAGATGACTCTGATAAATTTATGAATTGTCACACTACTATACTGTTTATGCAGAATAATCTGTATGATCATGAAATATATGTTATGAAAAGTAAGATATTTGCTTTACAGAATAAAAGTGCAATTATTGACAAGAACAACATAAAATGTGTGACTAGACTCAACTTACTTTACAGAGAACGCGGAGTTTTCTACTCTTACTTTACCATTCTCCTTTACGGAATACTTGGCATCAACACATTTTGACCCAGATTGGAATTTATGTGGAAATCTTTTTTGTTCATAGAATTTTCCGCTAAAATACTACAATTACAAAACAAAGTGAATTAAAAAGATTTCTTATAATTTAAAATTGGTATAAACACTATTCTCAGTTGCCTGGCATTAAAACATATTGATACTGGTAATTTGAGTAATACTTAGGAGTTGTAATCTTCTCCTTTACTCACTTTTACAGGGTCAAAGTCCTGCTGCAATGTAACGTCGGGACAACTCCCAAATCCTAAAATCTGACAGTTGGCTAAAGATAGAAGCCCTAGACTCAGTATAATTATTAAACTATTCATTGTAGTGTCTATGTTACAGAGCAATGTGTCTTGGTTACACTCAGAGTGATAAAGACTGATTAGCTATTCCACTTTCCTCACTTTTATACTAATATTTTGGACAGTGTGTTAAAGTGTGTGTACCAGTCTACTTCCTTACATAACTTTCAGTTCACCACATTCCAACTTATATAACTTTTAAACCAGATATTCTAACATATAATTCTTGGAGCTAAAGCTATCTAAATAGTAGCATGTGTGACCTTATAAAATGACTTATATCCTACAATATCTGCTGCACTGCTGCAATAAAATATAGTTGTTGGACAACTGGCTAAGTAAAATGGCATGTAAATACTTGGAAATAAAGACTTAGCTCTTTAGAAATCTGCAAAGAGCGTTTTTTATGTTACAATTTGTACAATCTAACTTATCACATGAGAAATAACATAAGTTAAGTTAACGTTAATTATTGGTGCTTGTGCAACAAGCAATTTTTCAAACTAATTTTCTCTAGAGAGCTAAATGTGGAACCCGAAAAATAGAAGCGCAATTTAATTTAAACCAAATCAGTTCTCAATAGGATGAATAAATAAATAAAAAAAAGAGCTCAAAAAGCATTGAAAGTTTACAAGAGTTTTTGGAATATAATATCAGCAATTAAAATTTGATTAAAATTCTGTATTTTTATTTCAATTTAGGATGAGATAGCCCACCGATTTTTAAAGTTCAAGTCCTAAAGCAAAGGTATTTTTAAAAATAAACTGCTATCATGTAGGTAAAATCGTATGCAAGCGCTTTGGCTTAAATCGATTGTATCTGTCGTTACTGCTTACAGAAAATTAGTTGGAGTCTGATTTCAAATCGTTGAAGATCTGTGTTGGCAAAAGCTGAAGATTTTGAGGAACTTTTTCATTGCTAAGTAAAAATTTGCTGTTTTATAACTACCGGACTTTTGCACATGATCAAGTCATGCAAATAACGAGGTCATAGAATGAACGAAATAACGTAATATTTTGTAATCTGGACTACTGATAAAAGCCAGTTGGTGAACTTCCCATACCAGCTAAACTGCTTACGTAACTTTAAACATTAGCTAACCTGAAATAATTCTTTACTCATTCAAATTAGGACCCCAGATTGTGAGTGGTGCCCTTTCTACAGCAAAACTCAAGATTATTAATGATAAACATGAATAAAATTACAAATATTTGGTCTCATCTTCAAATCCATAGCCAATAATCTATAACTTATTATTGAACTGGCTCTTCTTTAGCACAAAACAAACATGCAATCAGAGTGAGAGCTATTCATCTACATAATGTAAACATCAAATACAATAATAGAATATATCTTACAAGTCAAACAGTCAAAACAAAAGACAAATCAATCACACCCCCATTATCTAGATTCTAGCACAAGGGAGCAAAGTGTACATCTTCTATATTTCACAAACCCTTTTATTTGAATTAGTAAATAGTTGCAAAAGAGTGGTTATAAGTTGTTGTTTTCCTGAGTTTGACATTTTCTAAAAGCATGTCGTGATTTTGTGGATTAAAACAGTGGAGTCAATATTGATGAAGCGTGTGCTGGTATGAAGCGTAATATAAGACTGCCATGAGATCTCAGATAAAATATTGATTTAATCTAGTGTATTCTTAGCTGCAGTCCAATATTAACAGTGGCTACGTGCACTCGAAGCAATTAGTTGGGTTTGTTATTGCTATAGCTGCCGCGTACTGACAACAATATACAGGCTCTTTGTACTCTCAACAAGATTAGAAGACAAGCTGACAGCTTCTAGTATTAATAGCTTGTTTATGTGATAGTCTGGTATATATTGATCTCTTAAGTGTCATTACACTATGTTAGTATAGACCTAAGCTGTAACATTCAGCTGGTTAAAGGGATAATGTGAAGAGGGGCAAGTCTCCATATCAATTGGTAAGAGTATAGATGTTGGTCGTAAGCTTTCAGCTAGTAAAGATTTTTGTTAATCTTAGCATAGATGGGGCTTTCAAGTTAAGATTTTATTTTGTTCTATAAATTCTTGAATTTCACTGGTCAAATAACTCTCGTGACTCATGGTTTGTTATGTAACTGAATGCTTCTAAATAATTTTGAGAATAGCAATCATTTGAAAAACTTTTGCAATCAAAAAATAACTCGTATAATATTAATACTTGTTTACTCAAAGGGTACGCCCGGTACTATGCTAGATGCTAGTATATTATGCTATACATGTGAAGTTGCTCATGCCGTTGCTATGTTTTGCATCTATCAGTTGTGTCGTGTATTATTATAGTTGGTAAACATCCAAACTAAAAAAAAGGAAAATTTCTTCTATACAGATACACAGCATAGGAGTAGTAAAATAACGACTTATTCAATAGCTATAAGACCCTATTAAGTTTAATAGATTCTTTATTATAAAACCTATTGATTGTTTTCATGGAAATCCTAATGTTCTGAAGCATTTTATATCTTGAAAGCTTTAAACTTCACAACTAATTTGTCAACAAGTACCTACAAATTATTACCGTGCTTATCCCACTTCATTGTTCGAGGGTCAATTGTAGATTTTATTATAAAAAAAATTGTTGCAAAGACCCTGAGTTGAAGACCGGCCGTTACTATAGAAACGCAAAACAAAAAGCCCTCTTGAGATTTTGTCTTACAAAAATGACTTTATGTATTCGTGGATTCATGCCTACTGCAGCATACTTTATTATATCTAGATAATCAATACATTTATACACTTTGTGTTTATTAATTAGGATCTTGAACACTTTTAAAATTTCTTACAGGAAATTAACAGCTAAAACTGAGCCGTAGTTCTTATTCCAGTGTCTATATAATATTGTTGTTAGCCATAACTTTGAATTCATAAAAAATGCAATTATATTAAACGTCCATGACTTATAATGTCATAACAATTCCTAGAATAATCATTTTATGATATGCAAGTAATTGGTTGTTAGTAATGTTTTTATTTTTTCACTGAGTTAGGAAATGTGATATAATGACGGTTTGAAGTTATGTGCAATTTTACAGTTAGATTTCCATATATTTTCTCATTGTATGTTGTCTCCTGTGCAGCTATAAATTCTTTTTTGTATATTCGATTCCACTGCGTCACACACATTTAAAAGTAACTGTAGATGAATTGATATTTTCTAAAATATCATTATATTATGCCTGTCAAGCTATAATCACAAAGCTACGTTGTCTAAACATGTATCATCTATTTATGTTTTTACAGAGTTATGGCAAAGAAGCACAGAAATCGCACTGTCACCACATGCAGCACAGGAAGGTCATCAACAACACTGACCCATACAGCTAGCAACTCATTCAGCAGCAATACAGTGCTGCCAAAGATCCTTAGACCTATTCCACCAACCTGTACGGGACATGAGACCAACCCGTTGACTCGTTTGTCTAAACAGTTGAACAGAACTTCTACTACCATGTGCTCTACTTATGAACCATTTAAAACACTTAACACCAGATCAATGCTTGCACCGTTATCAAGCAAGCCTGTGCTCAACTACCCATACAGTAGGGAGCCCAACAGACACCACCCCTCTTCAGGGTTAAATGTATGTAGAACTCTGCCAATGCCCTCAGAATATGAAACTCATATTTCTAGAATGAAGAAGGTCATGCTCAACTCCCGGCCATGTCATTTCTCAGATCAGCTGTACTCCACGCAGGATTGGCTACACAAGGATAGAGGTGGACCAATCAGCAGAAGGTACTCTGAAGATCCGCACTCACTGCTGGACCGCTATAAGATTCGGCAGAAAACCTCTTTAGCAGAGGAGTACACTTTGAGTAGAGTGGAGAAAACTCTTGAATATCAACAACAATGTAAAGCAGTTCTTAAAGATATTCTTTAATCAAGAAAATAAGTTAGAGGCAATTGGAGTTATCATCCCAGAGTGAAATGCTCAAAATTTAGTATAGTATAAACTTCAGGCACCCAATGGTCAGATATTCATAGTAAAAACCCTTTATATGCTTTATAAAACATTAATTAATATTGAGAGAATTTAAAACATTACCTTAGAAATTATAACATTGTGCATAACAAAATATTTTATCATCTTTTGAAGTTTAAATCGTGGCATATAATTATGCTTATAGCAGATAGCTGTACAGTTTATTTTGTCAGGTGCATATTATTTTGATTGCGACTTTTTTTCATCTTTAGTCATCTTTTCAATGAATGCATGAAAATATAGCTACTAAGTTTTAATAAGGTCTACCTTGTCTAGTTATTCATTGATAATTAGCATAGCATAGAAATGCTAAAGAAGAAAAAATCTGGAATCAAAATGAAATAAAATAGCAACCAACTTGAATAAAGATTTTTTTCTAGCTAAATAAATAGTTTTGATAATGTGGCACTACATACTATTGTCAGTCTATTACGGGAGAACAACTTCTTAGTGCCAGTATTTTGAAAGCTATACAGTCTGAGCTGAGAATAAACTCGCACTACCAGATCAGCATATATATTCTATAAAATATCTTATATTATATAACAGCTACGTATAGATTTTAGTAAATATTAGTAAATACATAAAAACACATTTTCTTATTTTGAACTTAATGCCGTCATGTATTAAAATATAAAAGCAGCACAATTGAAGCTGAAAATAAATTGTCGTGAATTGATAATTAAATCAAATTTAGTATGCTACATTCCTACACATCTACTAACACAAGTCGCAATCATTAACATACATTACTATGCCTTTATACACATATATTTGCATAGTATTAGGCTATTAGCCCGATAATACACGCTTATCATCCTAATACTTGCTTATCATCTGCTACGCATGTGCGGGTATAACCAAGGAGCATAACCAGGCCTGTTCCACATATCACGTGCAATGTGCTATACGTCTGCAACACACCACATTAATTCTTTATGATGAATGTAATTGGCTGATGCATCTTGTTACATACCAGCATAGAATCCAACAGCCATGCTTTAGCTCAGCATTCATTACCTACTATCATGTCTTTGCGACCATTTCATACTTAGTCAGCCACCTAACTGATGAACTGTGCAAACTTCTACCAGCTTCTAATCTACAGTCAGCAGCAGCATTTAGTTTACGAAGGCAGCACCCAATGAGATTAAGAATCTTCAGGCAAGCATCTGATTAACTTTTGAAATACAGAAATATTTCTAAGCATCATTGTTCATCCGATGAGCAGTGAAACTGGAATATTATTCAATAGACTAAGGACTAATAGAATAGAAATGACGAGAAGGCCTCGCTCGCGCTCCCTCACAACTATGCCTAATCTGAGAGAAATTGCTGTGGACAGCAGCTTAGTCATGTTAGCTTTTCTCAACACAAATAATGCCCAGCACAATCGGTAAGTGAGTTACGGCAATTGTGTCTACTGCAGGTGTACTTACTCTATGATGTACACACTGTATGATGCACACACTGTGTGATGTACTCACTGTACGATGTACACACTGTAAGACGTACACACTGTAAGACGTACACACTGTACGATGCACACACTGTATGATGCACTCACTGCATGATGTACTCACTGTATGATGTACACACTGTATGATGTACTCACTGTATGATGTACACACTGTATGATGTACTCACTGTGTGATGTACACACTGTATGACGTACACACTGTATGATGTACACACTGTATGATGTACTCACTGTATATGATGTACACACTGTATGATGTCCTCACTGTATCTTTCACTACTTGACATGTACTTGCTGGACGTATGCCCATCGTAGATATTTTGATTTTCAAATAGTAAATAATTGAAAGCTAGCAGTTGGTTGCAAAAAGCTGTCCCATATCCTGCATTTAATCATTTCTTTAGGGAATAAAATGTTTTTGGGAAAACTCTTAATAGCCATCATATAAAAACACCTGATAGATTATAGGTTACATTAAAGAAAGTACACATTTTAGTATTAAAGCTTTGAAACAAATATAATAAATAAACAGGCAAAAGAATGATTTGACTAAAACTTTTTTGCATGTACAAGCTACTTCAGAAAGCCGTGTTCTAAAAATTTTAAAGAATCCCAAATGTTTTAGCTGACTTTAAACTCTATTATGGAAAAACATCGCTTTAACTTTCAAACAGGAAGAATTTCTAATTAAGCTCAAATTGCAAATTATATAATTCAAATAATTTGTTGCAAACGCGTTGTGTTACTTTCACTTACTAGCTATTACATCATTAAATTGATGTTCAATAATTTCAAAAATGTTTCAAAGTTATCTCCACAAACAATACACTGCCAAACTTCTGCACAACGGCAGCACACAACATTCTTATCTTGTAGGCAGCATTACAATAAAATACAGCTACTGCTAGATGCCTAGAGGCAGCATTCCTCAGCTGAATAATAGATACACATGTATAAAAATTAATAGCTTGATACTTAGCTGGCAGCCATAAATCATTTATTGGAATTCCTTACTCCAACATATAATTAAGAACAAATAATTTGCATTTTCCAAACTACCATTACTACTTCAACAATTAGCTACACATTGGCTTGTTCCCCCTTAGCAAGCTTATATAGGAAGTGCTTTAAGAACGAGTAATGCAAATAAGCCAAGAAGAAAGCATCTACACAAGTGAAAACAAATCTCCAGTAGCTGGAGGGAGTAATGACTCATACATAGTGTAGCTGTCTGGTAGATTTGTTATTAGCTACTTTGGTATTGGTGAAGCACTTATCTAGTACCATTATGTATGCCAGCTTGTCTATTTCAAATCTGCATACTATTAGTAGTTATGAGGACGCATATTTGATGGCAATAGTGATGTAAGCAATAGTAACCATTATAGCAGTAGTAGCAGTGATAGTAATATTGATAGTGTTGGTGACAGTAATAGTGGAGGTAATGAAGTGGTGGAGAATGAATGAGAAACTTAACATACAGCTTTGATGCCAACAGAAACTTAAGAGGTCAAGTAATAGACTGAGAGCACAGCAAAATATTCTAACATTGTGTTTCAGAGATTCTAATAAAACTAAACAGCCCAGCTATATAAACTGGCGCATAATATAGTTGTGAGAATGCTGATTCCGGTAAGATAGTAGATACAATAACATTCCCTTGTCAGACACCCGCAGCTGTAGATTTTCATCCGAAACTCTGAAGTTATGCCAAGTAGAGATCCTAATATGAAGTATAAAGTTTTACCCTTTGAAACATACATGTAAAATCATGCAAACAACTAGCCCTTATATTTCACACACCTTCATCTGAAGGAGCCTGTAATCATGTTGAAAGTTACTCAATGAAATAGTCATCACCAATGTTTATATTATAGCTTAACAAGTTGGTTGCAATAGCATGTGCTAAGCATACATTCCACATTGTGGGCAAACATAATGTAAGGAAAATAAATGGTAGGCTATAGTGAGTAGAGAAGTTAGGTCTTGTTATTATATTATACTATATAGTATACTGTTTATAATACTATTTCATAATATATAGTATATTATAGTATACTGATTATAATATTATTGCATATAATATAATGGTTGTAATATATAGTAAACTGATTATAATATATAGTAAACTGGTTTGTGTTGTAGAATTCAGTTTGGAGAGCCACTGAGCTCAACCTTTAAAGACGACAGAATTCCCCAGCCCCTGTTGGTATGTGATTCTAGGTGTATCATTTAGCTAGGTAATTACCTGCTAGTTATACACATTGATATCTCATCATTATCCACGTAAATACCCAGAATGATGAGAGATCAATGAGAAACAGCTCCACTGACGGCAGCCCAATGACGCACCATAATCAGCTATAAACGTAAATAAGATTTCAATCAGAGTAACTGATCATTCAGAGTGATAGCTGGTTAGTCATGTGACCCACATCATGTGACCTCCTTCAAGTAATTCGTAAAGCACATGTCATGTCACATGGTCTGGTTCATTGTTCAGTGCTTATTTAACAAAGCATACTTTACAAAAATTTATTTATATTTTATTATCCTCTATTGATGTATAGCATGCTATTAGTTTGGCAGCAAGAGTCCTGGGGGGGGGGGGGTGTACTCGATCACTCAAATGGCACATCAGGGCTCCAGACTGGAGAGCTGAAGGAATTTGCAGCTTGCACTCAGTCTGTAGAGCAATATTACTTCTAATTAATTTGATAAACAGCTGAATGATTAACACAGGCGTAGTCTTTGTAGTCCGTCCAGACAGCCTGTGGAATACAAACAGTGAACAACAGCATCAACTTAGCTAAAGTTCCTAAATGTCAAGCAGATATTTTGTTAGCATATCTCTAACAAAGCTTTGAACACCACCAGTTGGGCTAAGAAATTTGGGCTATCACTATAAATACCACTGACTGGACGTAAATGGTTTTAGCACTAAAGTATTTTGTGTTTTATAATGCAGAGTGGGCTGAATATAGTATCGAAATAACACCCGCTGATATTTGGTGTGATGTTTTGTTTACAAAGATGTGGCAGGTTGAGTTGTGCAAGGATGCACCTCTATCTCTTAATATAACACAATTGTTATGGATACATGTGTTGGTTTTCCATCACAGATTTTTGTTTTGCCTCAATTTTAGTTCTGAATAAACTGGAATCTTTTTATAAACGCAGCATTCTAACTACAAGGTCATAGCTTAATGTAATTAATTTACCCACCAAACCAAGCAATGCTGCAAGCCAGCACTAAAAAGCATTTGAAAAGAAGTACTTAAAAGGTTATACCAATTCACCACCCCAAGTAAATAAATTAGGTGCAAAGAGAAATTAATGTCAGCAGACTAGCTTTTTATTTTATAAGAACTTTGGTTTGGGGGCGTGCATAAACCTTCCTAGAACATAACTGCTTTAGCTACATTTTTCATTTAAACCGCAGGCTTTTCCTATCTTCTCCATTGCTGCACTTGACTTAGAAATTTAATCGTTTTGTTATTTTGCAGTCAATAGATCAATAGATAATAATGACTAGCGCTTAACCTTATATAGGACACTTCAGCCTGTTTTCGAGTTGGTGCTTGTAACACCCAAAAGATTGCAGGAATGAGCCCCTACAGGCTAGCATCTTGCAGAAACTAGTGACCTACATGATAAGAAAACAATATCTATACACTGTTATGCATGTACGCCATTCGTCAGATACTTAAGATATACAAATGTGTATTTGATGAGCCAATGCAGCATGCAATGTAGTGTAATATATACAATAACATAGCATACATGCATACAAAGTACAAGAATGATGCATGCAATGCATGTAATATATATTAAAACTGCAACAAAAAACAAAAAAACAGCCAATATTATGCGCATCACAAATCTACCATAACATGTACTTGATGCTAGAATAATGACTCAGCAGGCAAAATAGAAACTCAAACAAGGGAAAAGGGCATAAGTTTATTTTACCAGTTTTAATCTCTTAAATGAGCTGTAGCTATAATATGATATCAAAAACTTACTATTTAATAGAAATAGTGTTGCAGCGTCACAAGTGTACACTTTCAGAATCTGCTGTGCTACATGAACGAGGAAGGAGTAGACATCCCTGATGTTTTTCGACGGCCAGGTAACGCAGCCGAGCAGAAAAAACTGATAAAGAAGCTAACAGAAGGAAAGCCTGTGAAGTTTGAAGAATATAACTTCTACACTTTAGCCTCTGTTATTAAGGTTTGTAGGCTCTAAGATGTTGGAGTTATACTAGAAGATTTTTTTTGAAATAGTTTAATCAGCTGTAGGCAGTTGGACTTTAATTTTTAAGATGAGCTCCAAAAACTACTTGCTGTGTATTATTAGCTTAAACTTCCAACTAAAATGTCTTTATGCTGCCTAAAAGTCACAATTATAAGAAGTAAGAGATGGTAAAGAAGTTACATAAATGTAAAAATAATTTACACCAAGTAAAAAGTTATATTTTGGCCTTGCATATAATATATTCTGCCACTTTGCAGCGATTTCTCTTATGCATTCCTGGGGGCATCCTTGGTCAGGAACTGGAAGCCCAAGCCTTGACGGTTCTCTACTTAGAAAATCTAACACAGCAGCTCAAAACATTAAATCAGTAAGTTTTTATATTATATACATTTACACAAAATATATTTCCAAAAGAATTATAATATGTTTGTGTCTTTACTTAAAGTCTGTAATTATTATAGACTGGGTTTTTAAGCTTCAACTGAAGCTCCCCTTTGTAAACAAATTGTTACAGAAAATGGTGTTTCTTCACCTTACTCTGCTCCATTCTCACTTTATTATGCTCCTTATTGTGACCCCATTCACCACTGACACCCAATTTTACTGCAAGTGTATTCTTGTAAGAAATTAATGTTTTAGCTATAAATTTTGTTTCAGTCTCCAATAATGTAGATGAGAATATCTGAAAAACTGAAAAGTTTAGTTTTTGGAAATATGTTGCTTTCAACAGCTTTTTGCTGAGAAGTACTGCATACTGACAAAAATAGAGAGTAATTGCAGTAAAAGCCATGTTACTAGCAAAACTGTAGCACATAGCATACCTAATTATGTGCATTAGCAGAAAATATTTTATACAGAGGTAGTTTCTTTTTCATTTTCATTTGAGTTATATTTTTAATAAGAACAGAAATTGTTTTCTAATTTATGATATGAGAATGAAAACTTGAACAAAGTTTTAAATTGTTTGAATAAATTATCAGTTTTCAAAACCACTTCCTCTGTGTTTTAGTATTGTGACCCGCCTCTCGCAGTCTGTACAACATCTACTAGCTCTCCTATTTGGCTTGTGGTACAGAATAGCACAGAGAGAGCATATCCACCAGATGTCAGCAGAAGCCATGGCTAAGAGTGTCACCGGCAGCATATTTGTGTAAGTGTTTCTGGCAGCATCATACAGCACTACCTTACTTACTCTCACCTAAGTTACTTACACTTAACGTACTTACAGTCAGTAACTCAAGGCCTAAACAATACGAACGTAAACAGGTTTAGCTGAAATACCAGCAAATTATGTAATTAAGATAGGGACTTTTCAAAGTTGGGAGTAAAAAGATTAGAAGACGTATTAATATTAGCATTTGATGCAATGCAGATGCTGCTTAGCAAAACTCAATTTTTTGTTTATATTTTCTTTTAAAGGTGTAATAAATAGCAATTTTAAAGCTTAAGAGTTCATAGTTTACGTTTCAATTAGCATTAGGATATTAGCATTCAACCAGCGGCCCTATATTAGCAGATTAGACATTTTCTTCATATGCCAATTATGTATCTATCATACCTTTTAAGTGAAGAGAAATGGGGGCAGTTCGTGGCTAATGAGCTCTATTTCGGGCCTTCATTACCCAGTTTGAGTCATGCATAAGCATATTATATATGTATTCATTCTTCTAGCCACATCCTATGAATTCATTATACTCTCATAGAATATTATTCACTGTTTAATTAGCGGAGAAACTCATGAAAACATGTTTATATCTTCATTACTATCTGCCAAATAAAGATGACTACATAAGATATGAATCAGGGCCTATGACATGCATACATAAATTCCAATTATATAACAAAAGAAATCATTACCCTTCTGCAATAAAATACAGATAAATGAAATAAATACTGATATTTGAGGAAATAGAAGCCAGTCTAGTAACATTTACAAAACCATCTGATAGAACCTTTCAAATATTAACTGCAGATTTATGCAGTTACACTTTTATTGTAGTTAGATGGTGTATTTCATAATATATTATTTCTTAAACTAATACATTGCATTATCAAATATTTAATGTTTTCAAAAATGCAGAGTTTAGAAGGTTTCATTTATTAATTTATTTTACAATAATCTCCACTTCTCCTTTAAGCTGTATTGAAATTCATTATACATCAGTGATCAGGACCCAAATGCACATCGTTGTTGTTGTATATAACACTATTACATGACATCACATCAGAATATGATGACCTCATCAGCTACTGTCTTGCTTTATACAGAAACACAACAAGTGACCCCAGGTTGGTGAAAAATGCCGCTAAAGTCATGGAGTTGATAATAGAAAACTTTACATCTCCCCTGCTCTTTGGGGAGGAAAACCTCCAATACTTCTGTAAGATAACTTCACTATCTGATCTCTATGATGATGTGTGCTATAGCAAAGCTAACGTCAATCACTCCTCTATCCAGGGTATGTTTATAACAAGTTTATTACACACGTGTGTATTTAGTGTCTACTAAGTATATACACAGCGCAGCTTGGGTGTTAGTAATACATCATACAGTCAAATCTTATATATCTTAGACATCTTATGTATATTATATATATGTATGTTTTATATGATATTTATATAATATATAATATATGTATTTGGTTCGTATAATCACTCAACCAGCAATATCAGCTAGTCATACCTGATAAAAGCAACAATTTAAAAATTGTCTGCATAATGCAATTAGTTAAAATATGGTTGTTGCTGCAAGCAAATTAACTTATTCTTACAAAATGACATGTAATCTTATTGTTAGTTAAATTAAATCCAGACTCTCAATATGGCAACTTTTTAATGACTCACATTTATTGGCTTTTGAGTTTGTTGGTTAGCCTCAGAATAAAATTTACGTATAGCCTGTGATTTTAAGATTTACTTCACACAATCTGTGATTTTAGGGTCAACATCTCTGCCTTCCTCAAACGCTATTAGTTTACAGAAATCTGCCGAAAGAATGATAAGTTTGGCTACTTTTGATGACATAAGAATGAGGCAGCTAGACAGGTTGAAGCAGGTGGGTGTTACATGGCATTGTAGTACGACCTTGACCTAAGGCCATGTGAGTTGAGTGTCGGATAAGCAGTTTAGCTTTAAACGTTGCAACAAGCTTATAGCAAAAAGCGTATAGCTTGCAACATTGTTTGCTTTTTAGGTTTTAGCAGTTTAAAATTTCTGTTTTATGACGTAAATTGAATTAAAATATTCAATGAATGTACTTTCAGTTTGAGGAAGTAATATTTTTATAATTAATTTGCATAAGAATTTTACTACAGTTTAACTTCACATTAGGCTATACGTGATCATACACAGTGATGATATATCTAAAGCAGTGCAACATAAGGTAGTGGTGGATCATTTTTCATGCTTTCCTACCAGAGGGTAAGGGGCGAGGAAGGAAAAGGGGTTTAGACGGATGTTTTTAATAAATATCCTGTTGCAATTAAGTTTGTTCTTGATAAACTTGAGTATAAGTAAACCACATTACACAGCCATACTAGAAAGATAATGTTGGTCACTAAAAATTCTGCTTTTAAAATTTTATTCTATTTATTATTTAGAGCCCATATAACAACTTTTGTTTAAATTTTTGTCTAGACATGCACCAATGATGCCGCTGCTGCTTCTGGTTTACACATAAAAAAAACAAATTTTGTGTCTGCTGGTAAAATTTCATCAAGCAACAGATAAATGTTGATTTTATGACTCATTATTGACTCTGGCTTTGTAGCCTGTGCACTTTACTGAAATAAGTTGTCTCTAATGTTCATCGCTACTACCAGGGCCTGGGTGTAAACAATGGCTGCACTTGTTTTCAACTTTTTATTATTTATGTATTTGTTTATTTATTTATTTATTACGTGTATGCCTAAATATATATAATTGTAGTTAGCAAGTTGGTAATATAGCATCTAGCTATGCGTTGAATACAAACTGGAAATACCATTCAAGATCTTATAAATGATAGCATAGCAACACATTTCCAGTTACCACAACTTGATATTAGGCCTTGATTATTTTTTCGGCTTGTTATTGAGAAGAAGCTTTGCCAGAGTTTTAGAGAGTCAAGGCTGAATAAAAGATAATAATATTTATGAGTCATCCAAGGCTATAAATAACTACCACATGCAGTATAAGGAACAGGTGAAAAAATCGTTGTATTATTGTAATTAGGCCTAGGAAAGTTTTATGTTGTAGTGCTGTTTAACTCTAACATTACTGATGGAAATGTTTGCATCTGAAACATTGCTGCGAGTAGCAAAAGGGTAATGCGACGGTTTCGCAACATCAATAAATAAATAGGCTGAGAGTGGAGTAATGAGGAGATAAATTTCCTGACTTTTAGAGTTGAAAGTGCTAGAACAATAAAACAACAATTACCATGATGTTAACACAATGACCAGCTGTAGAACTGTATTCTATGAGAAGCGTGTAATTAGAAGACTTGTGAAGCACATAGTTGAGGGGGAGGTGGTGCTTAGTAGTACATCATTAATATAGTAATTAATAACTAATGGGATAATTACAATGTAGCTATAGCTAGTTGCAGGTGATAAGGAGAATAAATATCTTAATCCTGATTGGTTGACGGAGCTTGCATATAATTATTTACCAATGATGTCTAGTAATTATAAAGTGAAAAAAAATTTGCTTGTAATAATGATTTTCAATTCGAATGTAAATGTAATGTGAATCTGATTTGTGAAAACCCAGACTGTACATTACACTGTACTTTACACTGTATGTTATACACTACACGTTATGCCGTACATAATGCTGATGTTTTATCTTTTAGAGGTCTGAATGGTTCCTCTCGAGTCACAGGTCTGCAGGCAGCTCTCCCAGAGGTGTCAAACATCGGAATCTGACGAGAGGATATATTTCTAGGAAGACGATAGAGGTGATACCTTGTCACCAGTTGAGTAATGAAACCGACAGCAGTGAAACAAGTAGCAGCAGCAGCAGTGATATAGGGGAAGACAACACTTGAAGTCATGTTACATATCACCATGACTTTGTAAAATACTAGTTTGCAAGTATAATAATGCAACTTGACAGTATTTCAGTTTTATTCATTGCAATGCACCTTGTGAATTATTACTCATTAATTAGTGTATTTATATTGGAATTCCAATCATTCATGCTGATTAATTCAGCCAGTAATCTTGCTGAACTATTAATAGAAATATCAACTATAGAATCATGAAATAATTATTTATATTATCAATAAGTGTGTGGCAGTACTCAAATTAGCACATATAAACACTTGAATAGTATAAATTTAGATGTTGTATATAATACAGTACTCACTATTTATTTTATATATAATTATATCAGTAATACCCTTGTTTAACACTCTACATTATTGACTGCATTATGTTATTATATTCATACTCTCGCTGTATTCTAAAGTTATCATGGTTTTAAAAGCATATTTTATTTATCACAGTGTGTATATGTATACTATAATTATCTTTGAATAAACTTTATAAAATAAATAGGCTGGGTTTTGCTTGCATGGCTGAGCTGAAATGGTAAGTGATGCTATCGTGAGTGCAGGGTTACCTTGTTACCTCACAAGTCATTATAGTGATTTACGTGCCTAGGAACTAGTGTATCAGTATAGCACTATAACTGTTCGGGGTACCGTATGTATTACTAGTTACTAGGGACGCAATACATTGAAATTCAATGAAATTACTTCCAACAAAAGGATTGTACAAAATAAAATAAAAAAGGAGTCAATGGCTGAACACAAACTGAGGAATAAGAAAGCACTTTACAAAATGTTTGAAAATCATGTTGAAATAAAATAAAAATATTATACATTTTTAACATGAGATTAATGCATTGCACATAAATTTCATAACTTATGATTTGGTTAAAACAAATCATAAATATATTCATTTTCTTGTAGGCAGAACATTGAGCTAGTTTATTGATAAGGACTGTAAGAGATAAGAGTGCACCATGCAGTAAGATTCTAGTGTAAAATCAAAGTGATAAAACCATAGCCTTAGGTTATAGAAGTTTGTACAAGTTGGGCTCTAGTTTCTGTCTTAAGATGCCAGTTAGTAAGAATTCTTTACTAACAACTTGGAACCCAGTCTTGACAAGTCTTTTGTAGACTTTAGTGTCTTCCTCACATGATATAATGTAGAGGTCAGATGAAGAGCTCTTTGGTGCTGAAGCACAGAATCTCCCCCCAGCTGCAGTCACAATATCTACAAGATAAAAGAGATGTAGAGATCAAATGAAATGTAACACATTCCATTTGAGAAAAGTTTAGACAAGTTGGTAGGTAGTGCTCTAGTCAAGCATTTATCAGAGGCTTTAAACTTCCAATGAAAAGCTAAAACCAACCACTGAGAAGGAAGAAGTCACCAAACAGCTTCAATACCCAGAGGTCTTTGAGTCTTTGTAGTTTGGTTTGGGAATTTCTCCCACAGATACAAAACTCTAGCAGCCAGTAACACATGAGTACACAGCAAGGCAACGAGACGTACCTTTGATTTCAGACGGAGGAGGCTTTGTCTGTCTGGTGGCATGGATACGAAGTCCAGAAAACAGTCCGCCATTTTCTTGAGCAGATTTTAAGGAATTCCTTAAATTATATTTGTATAATTTTTCCGATTTCTCATCACGCAGCAAAAACTGTTCTATATCTAAAAAAGATATATGGGCAACATGTCTTTAGGGCTAGAATAAATATGGGCAACATGTCTTTAGGGCTAGAATAAATATGGGCAACATGTCTACAGGGTTAGAATAAATATGGGCAACAGTCCATAGGGCCAGAATAAATGTGGGCAACATGTCCTTAGGGCCAGAATAAATATGGGCAAAATTAGCCGATAATGACCAATTAAGAAATGCACAATTGCAGTGAACTTGCGAACTTTTTCAATTAGGCAAAAAATCTTAATAAAGTACTTATTCTATAGAAACCACGTAGGCCAGCATTGAAAGGTGAAGCAACTCCCTAAAAGTTTAAATATTCAGAGTCAGAATTTTAAGGAGACGTTAGTATTAGCACCTTCAACCCTCGACAATAGATCTCAAAGTGATAGAACAACTCCAAAATGTGCAGGTGGTGCATGACAAACTAATAAATCATAAATGTTGTATTATATTCCCAGTAGCTGTATCCATATGTTAGATGCGACACTTCTGACACAAGAAGAAACATTCCGGAACCCACCGAGAGACTTGCCGGCTTTCTGAGACTGCAAGAGCCACCGGCTGGTGACTATGTGAACGCCCTTGCTGAGGGCACACAGGAACTTGATGGTGCGTTTAGCTTCGTCGGCGATCAGATGCGTGCACTTAGAGATGTCCTTGACATGACTGTAGCCCAAGTATTTCGCAGCCTGCAACACAGCAACACTTTACAGTGATAGTCACATGTATCTAGTCACATGTATATAGTTGCATATTTTACTGAACACATAAGTTCTACAATAAAACAGTAGTTACATAAAACATGAACAAATTGTAAGCCTGAACTAAGAAATAAGGTTGAAACACATATCGGAATTATCTCCCCTTCTCTAGCTGGGCTACAAACAAGCTCACCTTCTCCAACTGGGCCGTATCAGAGATTCCTGTGAACATAACCCTTATCAAGGTAGGTGCCTTCTGTGCAGATCTCAGTCTAAGTTGTGAGGTTACGCCTTCATTAACAGACGACTCTACAACCAGGCAAAGATTTCTATAGTTTACAGAAGGTGAGAGAGCACAACTACTAAAAGTAAAAGCTTCACTTTCACATATACAGATAATGAGTAATAGGGGAGTAGTCTCCACTTGCTAGAAGATGTCTGACATAGCAGCAGAGAGCTTGAGATCTACTTTAGTCAGTACAACATGATGTGTGTCAGTGTATACATTCCTAGATGCAGGAGAGGAAGAGTAAAATGATATTAAGAGGGTAAAGTTATGGACAATGCTTTGTCTTTATATTCTAACAGAGTACAATACACTGTGCTGGTTAGAACACAATACACTGTGCTGGTTAGAACACAATACACTGTGCTGGTTAGAACACAATACACTGTGCTGGTTAGAACACAATACACTGTGCTGGTTAGAACACATGTTTGGTGACCTCCAGACAATAGCAGACACAATGTGTATAAACACTACTCTGTTAGGAGACATAAATCAGACTAAATAATCTCTACCTGTGGACTGGCGAAATGATTGAGAATTCTGGTTTTCTGATTGGCCGGTTCTAGCTGGGGTGCTGACGGCTGAACTCTCTGCACTGGTGGAAGGAAGTGAGGCGTCGACAGCGTGATTTAATGCTGTTGACATATCAGTTTGCTTCTTTCTACGAGTTCTATTAGTTGAGCCGCTGCCAGTGGACGGAGTTGTGGATCCACTGCTGATCTGCCTTGTCCCTGCTGCTGACTTTCCACGACCCTTCTTAGTGTGAGCAAGAAAAGGGCTGTTCCTGTCATCAGAAGTGTTAGAATTATCTGCTCCTGGCTCTTTGATTGCACCAGCAACTTGACCTCTACTCTCAGTCTGTTTAGAGCTGCTGGTCTTCTGTTTAATGTTGCTCTGATGTGATTTGACAGCATTACGGCCTTTTCTTGCAGACGTCGAGTTTGATTTCTGCTCAGGATCGGCAGGCGTCTGTTCTGCTGCCGATGCTGTTGCTGGACTAGAGGTGCTGGATAGCAGCTGGTTTGTTGACCTTGTCCTTAAACTCCGCTCTTGGACTGCCATTACAGCCGAAGGAGCGGCAGCAGCAGCTTTGTTATTCTGTCTCCGGGTTACCCGAGGATTCCCAGAAGGTGTCTCTGTAACAGCCCCAGAGTTGTCTGCCCCACAGGACCTGTCAGCGGAAGTCTTATCTGCAGAGGATGTGGAAGTTGTATGACTCTGTGAGACAGACTCCTGTAAGCACCCGGATGTGACAGTTTCACCATTTGTTTCCTGCTGGGAGTTGCCAACAGGCACCTCAGGTTCTCTCTTGTGAGACTTCCCTCTTGCTGACTTTCTCGTCTGTAAGGGATGGCTGCCCACACCACTCTTTGTTTTAGTTCTAGAAGACCTACCCGCACCACTGGCTAGCTGTTCGTCTGTCGTCATGGAGCAGACAGCAGATGGTTGTGCTGCTGATTGCTCATTGGTTACAACTCCAGCAGCACTCAACAGTGCATTATGGGAAGTTCCGGAATGATTAGCAGACAACTCCAGAACTGATGAAACGTCACTGTTTGTTCTTTCTGCTAACTGAGCTCCACGATGACTTGAGTTGAGTGTCTCTTCAGGTGACTCTACACTTTCAGTCATCTGTCGGCTGTGGTCAGAAGATCCTCTACTCCTAGTCAAACTGTCACTCTTACCTCTTTCCTGATTCTTTTCTTTCTTCTCTTCACCTTTCTCACGAAAGCGCACTGGCTGTTGTTTGTGTCTAGCAGGACGACTGGAAGATGGTGGGTCTTTCTTTAACCTTGAACTTCTGCTGTTATTTAAACTTTTCGAGTCAGTTTCAGCCAATGAAGATTGGTCAGGAGTTTTACTGTCTTGTCTCGGAGCAGACATACTGCTAGAAATGTCTGCAGTGCAGAAGTTGTCTCCTTCCTCTTTCTCAGAGTTCTCTGACTCACCAACAGATGCAGACGTGACATCTGTAGGTGTGAACTTAGCACCGAGACTCTTCTGTGGAGGAGTGGAAACTTTACTTCCCTTCAAAGCAGGAGACTCGCGACTTTTCTCTGACTGTGACAACTCATTCTGGCTACGAGACGAGAGAACAGGGTGCTTAGTTTCAGGAGCTGTGACGCTGTGCACCGACAACCCAGCTGTGCCAGGAGTTGGCGGAGTAATACCAGAATTGACAATAGACAGTCCCAAGTGTTGGGTGTTTGAGAGAACCTCTTTCTGAGGTGATACTTCCTCTCTAGTCAGCTTATCAATACACTGGTTGATGTTTTCCTTAAGAGAGTCGTTCAGTATGCTAGATTCAACAGAAGTATTCATAACGGGCTGAGTCTCCGCCTCCAACAGCTCATTTCCTGTGAGTAATTACAAGAATTCAGTAATAAGACAACTCTACTTACAATAAGCAGTATAATATAATAACCAACCCCAACATATCAAAGCATTACCAATTATACTTACAGAAAAACAGAATGCCAAACAGCAAAATTGTATTTCAAAAGTTTATTTATAATGAAAAACTGTTTGCTAAGCAAAAAGATGCTTTCAAATCCATATTTATATGGAAATATATTACTACTAGCAGCAATTTGAATTCTGATTAGAAAAACCCGAAGAGCACAAATTGCCGACATAAAATAAAATCTGATATCCACCAACCTGGGTTGACCTGAGAGCTCGTGTAGCAGACGGCTTGCGTCTGCATACAGAACATCTCGTCTGATTGGCTAACATCTGCCATGTCGCCTGCAAAAAATGTGAAGTTATAATTAAGTAAATCCCAATTTCAACTTTAAATCAAATTAAATATTAAATGAAATACTGCAATGGGGTTTGGGGTTAGAAAAAAGGGAACAGATAAAAAGTTGCATAGTTCTATTGTATATATGCTTTCAGTTTTGACGCACGCAAACACATATATATCAAACTAAATTAACCAGCAAGTTGACAGATAAAATCACCACAACATCAGTTTCTATACAATACTGTACAAACCTGCCACATCACTGGTGTGATGGAAGACAGAAACAACTTGTGTTTCTTTAGAGAACATGTCTATAGATGAGTCTATCACCTTCGTCACATCTGGTAGGCAAAAGGTAAGTAAATAAATAATACATTATAAACAATGATATAATCTAAACAATAAAATAATCTAAACTCTAAAGAGTAAATTATTAATATAATATAGATAATGATATATTATAAACAATAATATACTATAATTGAAAACACTATAAAGAATAATACAATATATAAATAACAATATATTATAGGAAATTATAATATAATTTCCTATAATATATTGTTATAATAAATTATTCTATCTTTAATTAAAATTAATCATAATAGTATGGCTAGCATTACATCAATGAATGAAATACCAATCATGTATCAAGATGTGAATTAAGAGTAACGCCAACATGTCAACATATTCTTTGTAAGAAGAGTACTATAAATATCCTCAGCTAGAGTCAGCTAGAGGTAGCAGTTACTCACCGTGTTCTTCATCAGACTCCGGCACTGTGACCACAGCCTGCGTCTGCATCATGTCTATCTCTGGTGACCCAATAAACTCTGCACCAATAGAACACACTATCTCAAAATATACACCAATAAAAACACTGTCTCAAAATATACACCAATAAAAACACTGTCTCAAAATATGCACCAATAGCAAGCAATGTCACACAACTACACAGCCAGTCAGTTTCTCAGTAACACATAATTTTCAGATTCTCAAAAGAAAAAGGAGTCAGACAGGAGAGTAATTCTCAGATAGAAATTGTATCAAACTGAAAAGTCAATAAACAGAATCACAACTCACAAGATTATATACCAAACACAGAATAAAAAGTAACACAACATACCGGGACTATCAGCTTCGTCTAGACTATCATCTACAATGGTCTGCTGAGACAGCTGGTTATGGGGGGCGTGGCCAAGCTGGTTCTGGGAGGTGTGGCCATTGCAAGCTATGAATAACATAATAATAAATAATTACAACAAATAAAAATACATTAAATAATATAAAATATAGATGCACTATGTAATTTCTGATGTTTAAGTGATATAATAGAAAAACATGCCAACATTTGTTTGAAAATACTTTACCTTCAATTTGATTGGTCGCTATTGTATCTTGGCAGAGTTACCAACTAAATATAAGTTGAAGATACAGTCTATGCAAAACTTGCTTTCTAGGGTAACAAAAGTTGGTGAAATAATACAGTAAATGTATTTAATAAATAGCAAGTTGATCCAGGAAGAAATATTATTGGCCTGCAGTTACTAAAAATACTATTAACCTACAGGTGCTATGACAGGAGAATGACACTAACCTACAGGTGTTACGACAGGGGAATGACACTTACCTACAGGTGCTATGACAGGGGAATGACACTTATCTACAGGTGCTATGACAGGGGAGTGACACTTACCTACAGGTGCTACGACAGGAGAATGTAGAAGAGGAGATGCTCGATGCAACAGAAGTGTTGGTCTGCTTTTCTTCTTTGGTGGAGTTTTCTCCTCACTTTTATCCAACACTTGAGTTTCACCTCCATCTGAAAGGTCAAGGGTAAATAATTACTATTTTGAGAAACTGAAATAGTAATGTAATGAAATTTTAACTGAAACTAGTGAGGCACATTGTTATAATCAAGAGAGACAACTCTATGCCCCAACCAATCACAAAACAACTTCACTTGCCATCAGCACTACAATTTGTCTCCACGGAGCTTCTCTTTCGGCCAGTTGTTGGCATACAAAACACATCTTCCAATGACAACTCACTATCTGCAAAGGGAGGCAACTTTAAATGACATACTTTGGTATTAAACGGCAAAGAAACTTATCCTCTTAATTAAGGAAAGGAAACTCCAAATACAGTATTTATTTATTGGATAGAAAACTTCATACTATATAGGAGTGTTTAAGCTGGGAGAAGATAACTCTGCAAATACTTTGCATGCTAAATCAAGTGAGCAAACTAAAAGGTAATCACCATGAAGAGTGGGAAAGGAAGGGCAACTTTATATAATAGATAATTATACAACTTACCTGCAGTCACCTTAAAATAATCTAAAACAATGTGTAGCTAGTAGTTAGATGACACTGTAAGCAACTCCAAAACCACAGCATCTCTGGCATATTAAAAGTAATAGTTTAAACATTTAGAGACGGAAGAAACGTGTTGTTTGTAGGTCTGCAGAGCATATTGAATGTTATGCAGATGTGAGAAGTTGACAGTATCTTTCTGATCTCATACATAAGAGAGTATAGAGATTATTCTACATACCATTTGAGTCTGCATTGCTGTTCACTTCCTCCTTGTCACCCTCACCTAGAAAATAAAACACCCAACATGTCATTGTCTTACTGAAAGCGTTTGCTGTCGAGCAGTCATGTGTTCATAGAACCATCTCAATTTTGATCTGCTAAATACAGTCAGACTAACTAGTCTTGGTTCATCAACTAACTGCAGGAATGCAGAGAAATGGAGACCACCACAGTCCTCTTGATATACACTATCAGATATACAGTCTATGATGTGCAATATTAGCAGCTTTGATACTAGATTCATGAGTGGTGCGCGCAACACTGCCACAAGTATACACAACTCCAAACGATGTACACACGCATACAGAGAGAGTATTACAATAGTCACCTGATTGGTTGAACTCGGCAGCCTGGGTTTCAAAGTCAAATAAATCTTCACCATCATTTTCATCTGAATCAGAATATCAAATATACATGATAGCATCTCATCTCAATGTGAGAACTTACTCTACCCTGTGACCAGTTCTATACCACTTGGTACTACGAGCTAACTCTACTCTGCTAGCAGAGAAAATTGATCACCCCTTGTAACAAAAAGCTCATAACTATACTTCACTGTGACTACACTAACTATAACTATACTGACAACTACACTGACGGTGACTCTACTACATAGTGACTACACTGGGCAGTAACTATAAATAAACTGTAAGGATAAATACAAGAACTGAGGGAGAGTATTGTCTACTGACTAGAACTTCTCTCAGCTGAGCTCTTCTCAACTCGAGAGGGAGAACTGAGTTTCGGGTTGGGAACTGCTTGAGTCTGCAACTCAAACAGCATGTCGTCTTCACTCCCGCTGTCTGCTGCTACAGCAGACGTACACGGATCTGTAAGATAACGGAGGAGAGGATGAAAGCTGTACTCAGTCAGTAGTTAGTTAGTATCCAGTCAGTAGTTAGTTAGTACTGTGTTGGTACCCAGTTAGCACTCATTCAATACTCAGTCAGTACTACGACATTACCCAGTTAGTGATGAGTGGCTGGTATAATTCAAGTTAGACTGGAGAAAAGTGAACATTGCATGTGATCCTTAGATGTCAACTTCAACAAACCTTCATAACTCATAGCCTGAGTATCTGCAGCAAACAGATCTTGCGAGTCCAACACTTCACTTTCTAATAAACAAATAATTATATCTAAGAGAAGTGAACAGATTCTAAGATAAAACTGCATTGTGAGATCACTAAGATTGAACTTTACACATCAGAAATATAATTGAGGTATCAGCTTCATGCTTGCTTCAAATAATTTTTAATAGGAACGGCATTTATTATTACTACTTTATTATAAAACTATGTGCTTTCAAACAATAATAATATTTTTAGTGGCTAAATATAGATATATAAATGATTTAATAGTCAAGACCTCTAAGCGTTGAACTACTTCAACTACAGTAGGTGGTGAAGTTGCTTGTATGAATTTTACCATTTATTTTGGCAGTTGCTTCTCCCTGATTAGACAAGAGATTAGAATTGAAGCACAAAGCTTCGTCATCAGAGTCAGATTCCATGTAAACAGTTACAGCAGAAGCCTCTCCTTTCCACTAGAGAAACTAACATACATTATTCGTATTATTACAAACTATGCCTAATAGTTAATATTATACATTATGTAAATTACACATGTGTTTATTTTAATAGCTTCAAAATAATATGTATATTATTTTGAAGCTATTAAAATAAACAACATCTACAAATTAAAATTATCAAAAACACAATGAAACTTCAAAATAAAATATTTTTTAGCCAAATTTCAAGCAATTAACCTCTTTACAATCAAATTATTTTCAACATGCTTAGCAGTTGATAGAATGTAAATAACAATGATCTAAAAAGAATTACAAATAAAAGTAAGAAAATAATAGCTGCATGCCAAGTATTTACCGAACTAGTATTACTGAGGTTCAAACTGACACTAGCCGTAAAAGACAACAACTTACAGTTACTGCAAGTCCAACAAAAACACTGACAGTGGTCAGTGACACACTAAATCTGTTATATTTTGGCTCCGCCCATTTATTCAATATTGTGTATCCGGTTTTTGTTAGTTGTAACACTGCGCATACCAGCGTGGTTATTATTCAATTGGAAATATACCTCAGTAAATATAACAAGCTGGCGACGATTGATGGTCTTTATTTTTATTATTTTGAACTCAATATTTTTCTCTAACTATGCCCGTGGGCAACATAAGTGAATTCAAGCACGACACAGAAGATTGGTCTACTTATAAGACCAGATTTACGTCATGGCTAATAGTGAATGATATTAATGAAAATGAAAAGCGAAAAGCAGCTTTTATTGCTATGCTTGGGAGTGAAGCTGTGAGCCTATTAGTGAGCTTATCAGCCCCTACATCAATCAACGAAATGGATTATACTGGCTTGCTGGAGCTGTTTGACAATCATTTTGGAGCTAAGAATGAGGTAGCAGAAGCGTATGTATTTGATACCAGAACGCAATCACCTACTGAGTCAGTGTCTGACTTTATTCTGGCTCTCAAAGCACTGTCTACACACTGCAATTTTGGACCCACTGAACAGTTAAAACAAAAGCTACGGAACAGGCTTGTGGCTGGTGTCAGGTCTGACACAATCAGACAAGCATTGATAAGAGAAGGCACAACTCTGACATGGGATAATGCTGTGACTTTAGCGAAGCAAATGGACGATTACCAGTCAAGTGCTATGGCTAAACAAGCACTGCCATCAGAACCTGTGAATGCAGTCTATTCGGAAAGACAACCCACCAACAGAGGTCCTCATGCTTCAAGGTCCCAGGCCTCCAACAGTCACACAGCCCCACGCCTGGGACCGCCATTACCCGCAGCTAAGTATTCTAACAGTAATTATAACACAAAATGTTGGAGATGTGGTAGAGGTCATCATCCAGCTAGATGCAGGTTTAAAGATGCTAATTGCCACTCTTGTGGGAAAAGAGGACACATTAAACCCATGTGTAATGGAGAAAGAGTTCAAACAAATATTGCTCAACAATATCATCCTGTACATTCATATGAAAGTGATTTATCATCAGACATGGCTAATATTGGAATAGCTAGCACTCTTTTGGCAGAAAAATCTAATTTATCTAATCCATATTCTGTTACTTTGCAAATTAATGATGCTAATGTCAATATGGAAATCGACACTGGTGCTTCAGTCTCATTAATTCCCTATTCTCTGTATCAGAAACATTTTAGCAATGTAAAACTTTCACCTTCTAATGTAAAATTTTGTAGCTTCACTGGAGATGTGGTGAATTGCGAAGGTAAAATGGAAGTGAATGTCAAACATTTTGGCCAGACTAAACGGATGTGGCTTCATGTGCTTGGTGCATCAAAGTTTGCCCTGTTGGGGAGAGACTGGCTGGGAGAGTTGCAAATTAATTGGCAAGCCATAAAGAGTGTGGTAAGTTCATCGGTAAATGGCATTGAACGATTGCTGGCTGCCTACCCTGATATTTTTAAAGGTCAAGGTTTGCTAAAAGGTTCACCAGTTAAGCTTGAGTTGGTTGATGGCGCTACCCCCAAATGCTCTAAACCTTACAGAGTGCCTATTGCACTTCAGTCTGTAGTAGATAAGGAGCTTGATAGGCTAATTAATGAAGGAATTTTGACACCTGTTGAACACAGTAGCTGGTCCACTAGCTTACTCTTTATCCCCAAACCTGACGGCTCGGTCAGACCTTGCGGTGATTTTAAGTCGACAGTCAACCCTCTTCTTAAGGAAGTAGCACCACCTCAAATAAACATGGAAAATATTCTGTGTGATTTAGCAGGAAACAAATATTTCTCAAACTTAGATTTTGCCCAAGCATATAATCAGATGGTCATACATGAGTCATCCAAAGAGTTGCTAACACTGGTCACCCATAGAGGCTTGTATCAGTATAACAGACTGCCGTATGGTATCAAGACTGCTCCGTCCTTGTGGCAAAATGCCATAGAACATGTGCTTAATGGTATAGAGGGTGTTCATATATATTATGATGACATATTGATTGCAGGGCGAACTGTAGAGGAACATAACCATAGGCTAGAGTTGGTTTTCAAACGTATAAAAGAACATGGTTTGAAATTAAAGCACTCAAAATGTTCTTTTCTGAAGCCCGAAGTGAAATATCTTGGTCACATAATTAATGGTGAGGGCATTAGGCCAATTCCTGCCAAGTTAGATAGCATCCTTGAAACTGAGGCACCTAAGGATAAATCGAAAGTGAGATCTTATGTGGGCCTACTGAATTTTTACAGGCGTTACTTGCCCAACCTTGCTGCGACTGTTGCCCCTTTGAATGCTTTGCTTAAGGCCAATGCTAAATTTGTCTGGGATAAGACGGCCCAGAATGCTTTTGAAAAATCTAAAAACTTATTGAGAGAAAGTAAGCTGCTAGTTCACTTTAACCCAAACTTGCCTGTGAAACTAACGTGTGATGCCTCAAGAGTAGGCATAGCAGCAGTTCTTTCACACGTTATTGATGATGTAGAACGCCCCATACAATTTGCATCTCGAAAATTAACATCTGCGCAGGTTTTGTATCCACAAATAGAGCGAGAAGGTTTGGCTGTTGTTTTTGGGTTAGAAAAATTCAGGCATTTCTTATATGGGCGGAAGTTTACTCTAGTGACGGACAATCAGGCTCTAAGTAGAATATTTGCCCCAGAGAGGGGGCTTCCGGTTATGACAGCAGAGCGTATTCAAAGGTGGGCTTTAAAGCTTTCAGGATATGATTACACCGTTGAGTGGCGCAGAAGCAAAGATAATAGGGCAGATTTTCTTTCCCGGTATCCTGATTCAGTAGCTGCTAGTGAATTGAATGAAGAACCCCATGCCTTTATTTTTAAAGTTGACAATCTTGGGCTTCCTATCACTTCCTTACAGGTTGCTAAGCTCACTGCTAAAGACCCAACACTGTGTAAGGTATTCAGACTAGTGAGAGAGGGCTGGCCTCAAAAATTGTGTGAGGCCGACTGGGATCTGAACCCTTTCTTTGCTAGGAGAAATGAGCTATCTATCATGTCAGGAGTAGTTATGTGGGGAAATCGAGTAGTTATTCCCCGTTCTCTTCAAAACCCTCTGTTAAAGGAATTGCATGTTGAGCATTTAGGTATATGTAAAATGAAATCTGTAGCAAGGTCATTTATGTGGTGGCCAGGCTTAGACAAAGATATTGAAGCAACTAGCAGGTCTTGCGATTCATGCATGTCTATGAGTAATGACCCTAAAGCAGTTAATACACACCCATGGCTACCCACAACTCGACCATATCAGCGCATTCACATTGACTATGCTGGTCCTGTAGAAGGTCATATGTTACTAGTAGTGGTGGATTCGTATTCTAAGTGGCCTGAAGTGTGTGTTACAAAATCTACCACCTCCCAAAGTACTATAAACATGCTTAGGCCAATCTTTGCTAGATGGGGTGTGCCTATGGAGCTGGTCAGTGACAATGGACCACAATTTTGTAGTGAAGAGTTTGAAGCCTTTTTGGCACATTTGAGCATCAAGCATAAGAAAAGTGCACCTTATCATCCAGCCACTAATGGTTTAGCAGAGCGGTTTGTACAAACAGTCAAAAGTGCTCTAAGGGCCTCTCAAGGTTTAGATTTACAGTATCGGTTAGACAGGTTTTTGTTGGCTTATCGTAATGCTCCTCACTCAACTACTGGTGAGAGCCCTGCAACTTTAATGCTTGGTCGAACATTGAGAACAAGGCTTGATTGCTTAAAGCCTGACATAACATCAAAACTACATGATGCAGGTCCTATAGCTATACACCGTGAATTTGACATAGGCTCAGATGTTTGGGTGAGGTGTTACCTTGGAGCTGTTAAATGGAAAAAGGGGGTAATAATTGACCAGGTTGGCCCGTTGTGTTATTTCGTACAGGTAGGAGAAAAGAAATGGAAACGCCATGTAGACCAACTCAAGCACCGAGAAGCGAAAATAGCTAATGACCAAAATGAAACCACTCCTTTAGATATCAGTGTTCAGCCATTTACCGGTGTGCCATGTGATTTAATTTCTAGGAACACACCTTCTTCATTAAGCCACTTGCCACCAGTCTCTGCACCTCAAACAGGTCCAACCTCTGAGCACATGGAGCCTCGTCCTGATAGTCTTCAAACTCCTGCAACTGTGAGTACACCTTCAGCACCTGTCACCACACCTCCAGAGCCAAGGCGTTCAAGTAGGATACGTAAGCCAAGAGTGCTGTTAGACTTATAATACTTTCAATTTTATTATTTTACAGTTACATTGTTCTTTCATTTCTTTCTGTCTTACTTTGAATTTATTACTTGTTTTGTTTCTTAAATGTTTTGTAAGTCAAGCTTTGTAAAGGGAGAATCTGTTATATTTTGGCTCCGCCCATTTATTCAATATTGTGTATCCGGTTTTTGTTAGTTGTAACACTGCGCATACCAGCGTGGTTATTATTCAATTGGAAATATACCTCAGTAAATATAACAAAGTCTAACACTAATAGT
This sequence comes from Bugula neritina, assembly GCA_964035545.1. NCBI lineage: Eukaryota > Metazoa > Bryozoa > Gymnolaemata > Cheilostomatida > Bugulidae > Bugula > Bugula neritina. Next base: position 30,938,963 of record OZ037767.1, read on the forward strand.
TCAAATAATAAAAATCCTAAGAGTAGGTCTTAGAATTAGAATGAGCCACAGTAATAAACTTGTAGGCATTAGTAGACTGTTGAGACTCATAAGTCTAAGTCTAAGTCTAAGGGTCTTGCAGTTGGTGTTACAATTATACTTAGTGACTGTAAGCCAGAGTCAGTCTCTCTGAAATTCTCTAACAGTTATACTTAGCATGAATGTTACTGTTAGTCACACTCATTCTGACACTCATACTCAATGTGAATGTAGTCGTAACAGACACACTCATAGCCACAGTTAGTGTCACACACTTACATTAGGTTTAACTGACTAACAGTAACTGTAAGACTAAGATCAAGAGTAAGTGCAACACTAACAGCCTCAGCCTGACACCAACGGCAACAGTATGAGTAACTCATAGTGATAGTGACACTGATAGTGATAGCCATAGTGATAGTAATACTGATAGTAATAAAATTATGTTCAAACATTTACTTTGCTATTTCTATGACTTTGAGATTAATAAAATAAATATAGTTAGTAAAACTAATTACAGTTGCACATTCAACTTCGTACTACTAGTACTACTACTAGTCTAGATTAAATTCTAACAGCCAGTACCTCAAAATATCAACTTTTAATTGTTTGTCAAAGTGCATAGAAAATTACAAAATGAAAAAGAAGATTAAATGTTTCCGCGCATTGAGATACTTTGAAATTTGGCCAACAATTGGTCTAAGATTGGCCAATTATTGGACAGTTTTGTGCAATGACGTAAATCTTTTAACCAGTTAAGCGGTACTCTAGGATCCCCGACCTTGCAGAGTGAAGTATTTACTTAGGATCACGTACACCGATAATAAACTTATATAACTCGAAATTTATTATTTGGCTGCGGTTGTTAACTAAGAGCAGGTTGTTTAGCCAAACTCATTTGTTTTAAAATACTAAACGGAGTAAAAATTAGCATACAACCTTTCACCTACTAGGCTGAGGCTGTCTGCTAATACTAATAGTAATACTACTACTAGTGGCAGTAGACGTAGTAAATCGCTGTGATTGCAAGTTTCAGAGTAAGACTAAGACTGAGTAAGAGTAACACTAAGTCTAACACTAACATAAACTGATAAACATTAATACTCACCCAGTGATTCACACTCAGTCTGAGTTTCACATTCGCACTGATACTTTTTAGTCACAGTCATAGATTCATAGTGTATGTTTATGCTACATAAAGTTGAGCGTTCTTATAATTAAAGTTAAACCTTGCTTGTATTCACTGTGACTATAAGCTTAAGGTATAAACTATTGTTGTAGTAAATATATAATTATAAGATTAAGTATAAATATAATTATATTGAATTTGATACAATAATTATGAATAACTGTTAACCTAACTTCAAGTTTAACTGTCGCTTTGACTTTGAGTTTGAGTCAGTTCGGGTTCCTGTAACTATTAGACTTAGTCTAATCACTAATGGTAATACTTGTACTAATAGTAATACTAGTACTGATAGTAATTAAGTAGTTTATTTAGATTAAACGTACTATTTTAGTAGTGCAATAAATATAATAATTTAGACTTGTAGTTGTACAATACTTAGCTTATTAATACTATTACTATTAATATAAATATCAAATTCAATATTATAATCACAATGGATACATTTAATTGCTACTAGTGGCAGTGCACGTTGTTGAGACTGAGGTGGCTAAATTGACTGCTACATTTATTGTTTCAACACCTAACAAGGTGTGGAAATGTTTCTACAGAAAGTCTTTGTTTTTAGCTAACTAGAACACTTGAACTTGTTTAATCTAGATGATAAGACATACTGGATTCTAAAATAGTTTATCTTTTAAGACAACCAATCACAAACGGCTTTTTAGATCAGCATATTTGATTTGCTAAATGAAAGTCTTGTATAATCATATATTGGGTATATATATGAATGCAGCATATGGCTATAATCATTTAGTTTATTGTTTGTCTACCAAGCTGCACTGTTAAACTGAGAAGAATTTTGCAGCCGAAAATATGTCGAAGTCTGTCACAGCCGGTTCTTGTTGTACTGGAGTACTGATTGTTGGGTCACTACTCTCTTATATCCTGTGTGTTGCTCTTAATGCTGCACTAAACATTCCCGGCATCAGTGAGTGTACTACAACTGTATTATGCAATATATTATATGTAACTTGATAGTCATTTTTCGATGATTAGTTGCAATTTTTTTCGTTAATAATAATTACTTAGAATCTATACACAACATTATGTTTATATAACCTTTTTGTAGTCTGTCTACAACTTGTGTTGGTCATCTCAAAATAGTTTTATAGTGCAATATTGGCTTACCATTTTATATCTACAGGATATATTTAGTAGATATACAGTATACCATTTGTAATGTATAATAATATATTATCTATTTCGTGGGTATACTCATATTATATATACAGAAGATATACCATGCTGATTTTAATTGTTGATGAAATGTAATTTGTTCTGCTATATTATGTCAATGTAAACACAGATTAGTATTTAAACTAATGTTATAGTAATTTACACAACACAAACTATTTCTACTATATAGTCCTTAAGTTTTTACAGTCCGTTATTCAATTTCCTATTTACACAATTTTAGGTCCGTTCAACACGACTATTGGAAACCTAAGTCACAAGTACAGCACTGGGATCACACCTTCTGATGCTACATTCGGAATATGGGGTAAGGTTTCCGTTCTCCTCTACTTCCTCTTTGCCATGCCGGTTAACCAATCAGCTGCTCATTCTATCAGTTCATTATTTTATGCTGCCAAAGATCAAAGTTACTTACGTAATGTGTGAACAGAATAGACAAGTTTAGCTATAGCTACTAGAAGCTGGGGTGTTTGTATTAGTAAATACTAGAAGCTAATTATTCCTGTTGCTTTTGGTCAAGTAAAGGGAGGCAATTACTAAGTGTTTATTTATAAAACGTGTAAAGATTTCAGTTATTGGTGCTATAGCACTTAAAATGTGCTATTTTTTGGTACTATAGCGCTCAATGTGTGCTATTTGTATGCTGTATAATGTTTGCATAGTATTATGAGGCGTGAACTTGTACCTACAGGGTTGATATACTTCTGGCAACTGGCACTAGTAGTGTATGTTAGCACTCTCTTGTGTAGAAAGTCTGGAAACAAACCGCTCTACATCTCTCCTGGATTCATCCCCGCCTCGTTTCTACTCTCCTACATTGTGAACTTGCTGGGTTAGTTGTATAACTGGATTATCATATCTAATGTAATCTTGATAATTTGTCTGCTGGCCCATAAACACTGATTAGGCACTGCTTATATAACTGAAAGATTAGCGCAGAGTAGTTCAGCTGTAGGCTTGTTATATACAGAAGTGAATCATGACCTTACATAAAGTCTGTCATATTGCTAGGTCATGTGATTACCAGGTCATGTGACACGCTACTAGACAGATAATTTGACCTCTAGTTTACCAAAGCTTATCACTAATTGTTATTGTTGCTAATCTCAGTGACACACTCAGTGTGTTGTGCAACACTCGGTTGTCATGGTGATATTCTACTATTTCTAGGTAACCCGGCCTGGATATATGTGTTCCTGTTGGAGGACAACCTCAAGGCTCTGGGACTGCTCCTCCTCGGAGTTGTCACCCTTGTCATCTGTCTGATGAGTTCCTGCAGTCAGCTGGAGCAGAGTGGTGCTGAGATGGAGATGAAGGGGCTTCTGGGAGACATCTGGTGCACTCGGATCATCGTGCAGAACGGTAATACTCTCGGCAGACTGAATTTATAATACTGTAATGTGTAATAGTGTATAATAATAATAATATACTGTATAATACTGTATAGTATATGTATAATACTGTACACTGTATAATACTGTATAGTATACTGTATAATACTGTATAGTGTACTGTATAATACTGTATAGTATACTGTATAATACTGTATAGTATACTGTATAATACTGTATAGTACACTGTATAATACTGTATAGCATACTGTATAATACTGTATAGTATACTATATAACACTGTACTGCAGGCATTGCACTGTATTATAATACTATATAACACTGTACTGTAGGTATTGCGCTGTATTATAACACTATATAACACTGCACTGCAGGTATTGCACTGTATTATAATACTATATAACACTGTACTGCAGGTATTGCACTGTATTATAACACTATATAATACTGTACTGCAGGTATTGCACTGTATTATAATACTATATAACACTGCACTGCAGGTATTGCGCTGTACTTAGCCTGGGTGAGCTGTGCCACGGCCATCAACACTGTAGTTGTCCTCACCTACATTCTCGAAGTCAGCATGAGCTCTGCCTGCTTTGGAGCTCTAGCTGTCATCAACGTCATCATCATTGGTTGGTTTGTTCTGGAGACATTCCTGTTCGACAGGCAGCTGAGGTGAGCGGCAGCTGTGACTCTACAGTGTCACTGAGGCAGCAGTCTTTAACTGGCCTTCAGTCTAGTTTTGGTTGTGACTTGAGCTTCGGAAATGAAATTGAAGATGTGTTTGGAATAATATGAAATACAATCATAGAATGGAATGTTTGTGATGTGAAGATATGAACCACCAGTCCCATGCTAGTTTCAGCCTTCATTTGTTTATGCCATCTATATTTGTTATGTTATCTACCTGTAGGTACATATTTGTTATGTTATCTACCTGTAGGTTATTTGTATTTACCTGTAGGTACGTGTTTGCCCACTACATCTCTTACATCATTGCGTTTGTCGGCATCTACAAGGCGCAGTACGACCCCAGCATTCCCTACACCATCTATGAGGTCGTCCTATTGGCTATCGTCTCTGCTCTAGCCCTCGCTAAACTCATCATCATGATAGTTCGGGCTGTCAAAGACCCCATCCACTATTCTAAACTTAGTGACGGCATCAGTTCAAAGGAAGTGCCATTTGTGAAAGTTATGCAAGTTCACTATTAATCTTTAAGCAAAGCACGAGTTGCTTGACCTTTATATAACCTTCCCCACCTCGATATAAGTGTACTAGCCACTTTCTTCTTTTTACAGGTGATGATTACTATTACTATTACTATTACTAATACTAATACTCTAAATTATTATTAGAGTATTTTCATTGACAGTAAAGATATTGCTCTCTTACATGTTCTAGAATTTCTGCTCTGTCCACTCTTTTCTATGGCTATTTTTTGTCAAAATTAAAAACTGCATCACAAAGCTGTTACATAATTTGTATTTTTGTCATATATTTTTACAATCTGAATCATTTTTATTTTTATATGTCCGACCTAGAATAGAGATCTTTGTTCATTTGACCCATATTGTCACTGTGACCTTTGGTTTCCATGTTCAATACAGATATGATACAGTTGCTACCTCCATGATTCCACTTGTCAAGCACTTGCTGTTACAGTTCTATGTAATGACATGTAACTGTCAACCATGTCAACTACAGCTTTGGCTATAGTTACATCAGTGTAAACGTGATGATAGGCAATGTTAGTCTGTTTACCCAATCATCTACTGGTATAAGCTTATAGGGTATATTGTTGATATAAAATGCACTCTAGAAACATCGAAAAATCTACATTTGACATGTAATGTTTGGTTATGTCATTTTGGTGACTGAAGACATAACCACGGCTTTCCATGGATCGATCTCGCTGAGATCGATCTGAGAAATGTGCTCAGATTGATCGTTTTTCCATGCGAGTGTCAGATCGATCTCACGGAGTTACCTCCTCTTGAGTGAAAAATACTTTAATAGTATAATTTGCTGACCCATCTAACTGATTAAGGCTACTGCTGTCAAAAAACAAGATTGTTGCAGTCTAAAAATTAACACCAGCTATAAACTATACGCAGCAAATCTTTTAGCGTGGAGTAAATTGACCAATTTATGATAATCAATTTTATTTTTTAGCTTGACAGCTTATATAAAATTAATAGCTGTGTTGCAGATTATTCATAAACTTACAGGATTGTTAGGCTTGAAATTACGCAGCAAATAGCTAATGAAATTAAGTTTTACTAGCCATTTAAATTCAATTTAAATGCTTCCATTTTTTGTACCTTCTACCGCCTATAATTTTATATAATTGAGTTTTCTTAATCATAGTACTGAAAGTCAAAGTTTTGGCATCTGAAAATGTGGCTATTGTAATTATTAGGTAATTGCTTAGTAATTAACAATAAATTATCATTTTTATTAACGGACGACATTTTAGCGAACAGTCTTTTTCTACTTTTCAGATGCTACACATTGTTATACAATCAAGAAAAGATAATTCCTTTCTTTAATGCTTTCAAATACTAACAAACATTAGAATCTTTTGCAGAGCATTGAACAACTAATCACTGTACGCATAAACATCTATATATCTGGACACTTGCAACTGACAAAACAGAAACTAATGAATGTTCAAAATTTTGCCCTCGGCTTCTAAAATTATTTTACCTGCATGTTTATGTGTAAATAACCTGCTTCTAGATGGTAACCATGGTTATGTTTCAGCAAATGTCATTTTCATAGATGCAATGCTAAAACAACATAATGTATAACATTTATATAAATTTGTCACATATATGCAGAGTTCATCAATAAAACCTGTTTGCTTAAAATAGGTGTATTAAGATTATAAATGTTGTTAGCTAGGAATTCAAATTTTGTCTAAACTATAATATGTGTAGTATATTTTTACATGCACGGCATAGTGTATCTTAACACATGTAATCATATTCCAACAACTGAAGTCAAAAACAACTGGAATGGTTTTATTACTTATTGATAATTATATACAGAATTATGCCATGATAAAAGAAGTATTTTTAATATGAAATGCAGTCCATACATCTACCATTTACTTCATATATTTGTATGTAAGTTCCTACTAATAATATATAGCGGTTTCATCACACACTCACAAATATAGTATGTTTATATTTAATTAATAGGTAAAATGCACGTATTAGTAGTAAACAGCTGCTCACACCCAATAGTGTTTTGTCTAATACAACAGGTGTGTTACATTGTGGCTGGTTGTGGGAACCTCCCAGCCTATTGTAGCTGGTTACATGGACCTCCAAGTCTAATAGTTATCATTTTCCCAGAGCTCGCCCAGTTCTAGTTTCTAACCCTTTGCAGAGAATAGGTGGAGCCTTTGCTGTACAGAAATTACTTTCTAAAGCAGTTGTTGAGCAAGTTAATTATGTTTTTATTTATCACCAGGAGTCAATTTTAGGCTGGGTTAATTTTTGAAAATAGTTTCAGATAATTCATTCTCAGTGTGCATGATTTTAGCATATTATTTCAACGGGCCATTAAAATAATATCTTCTTACATGAATTTAATGTATAATGACTGTGCACAATGAGGTCTCTATCATGTAATTGTCACAATTGTCATTATTATGATAATTATTAGATATAAAGCTATTAATGATCACAATACCAAATAAAAAGTTTTGCTCATTATTACTCAAGTATCAAATAATTTAAACAGTATTTTAAACTAAATCAAACCATGAATTTGAACACATCATAATTATTTTTAAAATTGATAACAACAATTGCAACATAATGTAATTATTAAATTAAAAAACAACAGCTGTCAACTGGTTATAATCAACATGGACATTAACTGACTTTTTCACAAGTGTTATACAATTTTACTGCTTTTAGCACAACAGACCAGCTATTTGAAGTGTCAGAACTTGTCTTCTTCAGCGTACCAGCGCTATTGGTGGTTACTTGGTATTACTTCAGACTCAATGTAAAGAAAATCCATTTTCGTCTCGATGAAGAGCGGAGTATTGCCGAGTTGGGTTAGAGACTTCTTCGGCGCCTGGAACCTCATACGTCTGTTGGGGCTCTCCCGGATGAACTGAAGTCAAGGTTTGCTCAGGATCTTGATAGGTACCGCCATATATGTCATTACCGGCTGCAAATGTTGTCATTGGTGCAGTTGTCCTTCCCTGTAAGGCTGGATCTTGATAAGTATCACTGTAGATACCATTGTTGACCCGAGACGTAGCTAGCGTGTTGCGTGCGTTCAGTGAAGGGTCTTGATACATAGCGTAGGTGTTGTTGGAAGACTGAGTGAGGCTGGCTGACCTAGTTATTTGACCTACTTTCTGGGTGTTTTCAGGGTCTTCATACTCGTCACTTCCCCAGTCCGCTGGAGGTTTAGAAGATATCATAGTAGTTTTCTGAAAGGAATGCATAGCTGGTGGCATCGGTTTCAATGTTTTGCCATTGATTTCGTAGTCGACATGAGAAATGGCTTCGTAGATCTCGCCGTCGGCACCAGGACTGTACTCAGTTTCTTCTGTTGGTAACTTCACTTGGGCTCTTGGAGGTGGCAAAGTCTGTTAAGAGAAAGTTGTGATTGGATCTTAGAAACGTGTTTGAAAGGAAGCTTTAACCAAGTGTCCAATTACATCATTTATAATACTCGATAGAACTACAGTTTGAAGTCTCTTCTTATACAATATTGAAAACTTTAAACATAGAATGTCATAGAGATATCTAAATAAACCAAGAATTTAAATGAAGCTAGGTTTTATAAAACAGAACAAACAGTAGGAGCATTAATTATATAAAAAGCTACAGTGTTAAAGTCATTGCCTAGAAGTTACGGCAAGCATAGCAATGATTCATGGCTGTAATCATACCACACCCTACGTAACGCTCAGGACAAATGCAGCCATATCTGTTCACAGACAAGTCAACCTAAATTCTGCACACTCTATACACCACCATTAGTTCAAAGTACATTTAATAAAATAATTAATTCATACAGAGAATTAAAAATTATTCATGTTAATATACTTAAAAGAAATACAAGAACTGGGTAGTGACTACACTGGGTAGTGACTACACTGGGCAGTAACTACAAATAAACTGTAAGGATAAATACAATAACTGAGGGGGAGTATTGTCTACTGACTTGAACCTCTTTCAGCTGAGCTCTTCTCAACTCGAGGTGGAGAACTGAGTTCAGAGTTGGGAACTGCTTGAGTCTGCAACTCAAACAGCATGTCGTCTTCACTCCCGCTGTCTGCTGCTACAGCAGACGTACACGGATCTGTAAGATAACGGAGGAGAGGATGAAAGCTGTACTCAGTCAGTAGTCAGTTAGTATCCAGTCAGTAGTTAGTTAGTACTGTGTTGGTACCCAGTTAGCACTCATTCAATACTCAGTCAGTACTACGACATTACCCAGTTAGTGATTAGTGGCTGGTATAATTGAAGCTAGACGAAGAAAAGTCAACATTGCCTGTGATCCTGACGTGCAAACTTCAACAAACCTTCATAACTCATAACCTGAGTCTCTGCAGCAAACAGATCTTGCGAGTCCAACGCTTCACTTTCTAATAAACAAATAATGACATCTAAGAGAAGTAGATAATTTTAATTATGCACTGAGAGATCACTAAGATTGAATTTTAAACAGAAATATAATTGAAGCAGAAGCTTCATGCTTGATTCAAATATTTTTCAATAGAAACAGCATTTACTATTACTACTTTATTATAAAACTATGTGCTTTTAAACAATAATAGTATTTTCAGTGGCTAAATATATCTATATAAATGTGCAGAGTAGATTTGATAGTCAAGACCTCTAAGTGTTGAACTAATTTAACTACAGTAGAAGGTGAAGTTGTTTGTGTAAATTTTACCATTTATTTTGGCAGTTGCTTCCCCCTGATTAGACAAGAGATTAGAATTGAAGCACAAGGCTTCGTCATCAGAGTCAGATTCCAGGTAAAGGCTTACAGCAAAAGCCTCTCCTTTCCACTAGAGTAAACAGACATACCTATTATAAACTATGCACAGCAGTTAATATTATATTATATTATATTATATTATATTATACACATATTTTAAAATTATTAAAATAAACAACAAATATCTGCAAATCAATATTACCAAAAAACAATAAAATTCCAAAATTTTAAGCTATTAACCTCTTTACAATCAAATTATTGTCAATATTCTTAACAGTTGATAGAATGTAAATAACAATGATCTAAAAAAAATTACAAATAGAATTAAGAAAATAATAGCTGCATGCCAAGTATTTACTGAAATACTAAGGCTCAAACTGACGCTAGCAGTAAAACTAGAAGACAGCAACTTACTGCAAGTCCAACAATGACAGTGATACACTAAGTCCAACACTAACAGTAACAACAATCCTAAGAGTAAGTCTTAGAGTTAGAGTGAGCCTAAGTAATAAAGTTGTAGGTCTAAGCAGATATTCTTGAGACTCATAAGCTAAGGGTCTTACAGTTTGTGTTAGACTTAGTGACTGTTAGTGTGAGTCAGTCTATCTAAAACTCTCTTACAGTAATACTTAGACTCATAGTGAATGTTAGCCACATTTATTCAGATACTGATAGTGAATACTCATAGCCGTACTCAATCACAATGTTAATGTACTCGCAACAGACACACTTATACTTATGGTTAGTGAGTTACAGTCACAGTATGAGTAGCTGACTAACAGTAACTGTAAGACTAAGAATAAGAGTAAGAGTAAGTGTAACACTAACAGACTAACACCCACAGTATGAGTAACTCATAGTGATTGTCACAGTGATACTGGTAGAATTATTTTCAAACTTTCACTTTGCCTATTCGGATTCCTATGAGCATGACATTGATTGAGATTCATATTGGTTGATATTACTATTAGTATTACCATTACTATTAGTATTACTCCAACACATTCGTACCGGCACTAGTCTAGATCAAATTCCAACAGCTAACAGCAACACCACAAAATATCAACTTGCAATCGTTTGTCAGCAGAGAACATAACTTAATACTGGAACACTCAAATGGTATCTACTAATATTATTACTGTAACTGTAATAATATAGTAACTTGTGGGTTATTTATGAAACAGATGAAGCAATCTGCATGCCTTATTCTCCCTCCCTCCCTCCCTCTCTTTGCTATCCCTCTAAGTAGAGTATGATGTCTGCCTACAGCTGTTTGTGAGTAGCTTGATGACTTCTGAGTCCTATCAGTGATCTGCATATGCGGTCACAGTGGAAGCATTTGAGGTCATCACTCGGTGTGTCTGTTGAGCTAAGCCTTCTTGCGGCCAGCTCTAAGTTCGTCTCTGTGTCGCAATTTTTCTTCTTCAAAGATTTGCATGCCTTTATGAACCATAGATCTCCATCTGGTCCTCCTTGCGGCATTCCATTCCCAGGTCTCTGTTCTGATGTGAGAGCACTTCATACTGTCTTTGAGACAGTCTTTAAAGCGCTTCCTCTGTCCTCCTTGCAATCTTTTACCTATTTGTAGCTCCCCATAAAGGATCTGTTTAGGAAGTCTGTGTCCTTTCATTCCCACTACATGTCCCGACCAACGAAGTCTGTTCTTGATGATGAGGCTCTCAAGGCTTGGAATCTTTGTTTGTTGGTATACGCTGTTATTAGTGCGCTTGTCAGTCCATTTGATGTCCAATATTCCTCGCAATTTTCTCATGTGATAATTTTCTAGCTTCTTTATGTCAGTACTGTAGGTAGCCCATGTCTCAGATGCATACAGAAGTGTTGGTATGATGACAGCCTTGTACACTTTCAGCTTATGCTCATGCCTTATTACTATGATGATAATAAAAGTCTTCTTGAAGTTCAGATAAAAGGTTTATTTATTTCTTCTAGATGTGCATCGGTCGAGCTCCAGTGTTAGACTGACTTAGCACTGGAAACTCGCCCACTTATATACCAACAAATTTTCCCGCTGCCGAAACCATCCGATGTTCGGCCGAAGTTCGGAGTTCCGGTTGCCGAAACTGTCCGATATCGGACAGAATTGCGCTTCCGGACTCCGATTTCGGCCGAACATTGGCTCACACAAATTATTAAGATTAGCACAAAAAATGGCGGGAGAATACAACTCGTAAAAAATACAATAATACTAAGTAAGGATATTAGTTTATATAGCTCACAATTTTACCACACTCACCCTCCCCATCGGAAAGCATGCCTTTCCGATAAGAAAATTAAAAAAATTCTGCATTCTGGGGGAAAAAGAAAAAAACAAGAGTATTATCACAAAAAACAAGAATTATAAAATATACAATTAGCACAATTTGAATCTGATTATCAGCAAGTAGTTAGTATGAGAACAAGGTTTAGCAACGGCGTCCGCTCCTGGGGCGCTCAGGTGGTCCACCTGCCGCCTGAGTGTACTTAGCTCTTCCTCGATCCGCTGCATGTGGCGGCGAAAATGGCGTCTTCGTGCGGACAACATGTCTGGGTAACAGGAGGGGGGCTGGTGGTCTGGTTCCCTGTGTCCGTCTCCTCTTCTGTCTGGCGGCCTGGGGAGGCTGGTTCTTCGCCTTGGCACCCTTGCTTCCGTCAACCCGGGCCAGCACGACCCGCAGGGGCTGGGTGGCTGCTGGCTGGGCTCCTTGTCCGCACTGCCCCGTAGGGGCCTGCATGATGAGAACCCCAGGGTGAGTGATGCCCGTTTGTGGGGGTCTCTAACGTGAGGTAAAATGAGGTCCCGAAACTCGGGGAAACTCTCCTCGTCTACCACAAACGTCTGGCCTGTGTGGCAGCGGACTATGCGCTGGTGGCGCAGCACCATAGTCACGCTGGTACAAAAATTCGCCACACGGGCAGAAGACGTTCGTGTAATGTTGGGGGCATGCACCCGCAGTCGCTGAGTGGTAGAAAATCTCCAGCCCCCCACACTGGCGGCACCTGCGGTTGCCTGGCTCCTCACAGGTGTCCTCTATCATCCGCTGTGTCTCCGTCCAGTGCTGACGCTCGGTCAGCACCTGGGGCAGCGCCAACCTGTCGCCTAGCAGGTCTTCCCGGGCCGTGGTATCTCCTGTCTGCTCTTCATCCTGTTCCTCGTCTGCTGATAGGGGTACATTTACCAGTGCACGGCTGGTAGGGGGGTTGACTTGGTAGTGGAGAACCCTTAGGGCTGCTAGCAGCCGGACCCAGGTCTCTAGGGAATGGGGAGTCAGTTCAACTCGCCCCACCCTCTTCACAGTCCATGGTTTCTGAAATAGATAGTAGAGGCCGTGACTGGCTGATTCTACTAGTGCTGAAATTCGGCATTTGTTTATAAGGAGCCCTGCGACAGAGGGGTAGATCAGGTGTTACCTGGAGAGCCACCCGCCCAACCCCCTGATCTAGCAAGTAGTCTTGGACTGGCGACTCTCCGAGATCCATCTGACATCCTCTGTCATCAAACAGTTCAGCTTCTAACTGATAGTCAGGTGAAAACGTATCGAATGAAGGACTAGACTCCGTGAGGGGAGGATCTAGTAGAAATAGAAATACCTGATCGTGTGTTATTTTCATCCTGACTCTCCATTTGCAAATAAAGTGTTTGTTTGGTGATTGATCATAATTCTTGAGTTTTTACCCGTACTGAGTGAACAACTCGGTGGTTCTGGGTCTGTCAGGCATCCCACGTGGTAATCTGCTAAATACTTTGGGGGTCTTCCGTCCCTTTTGCTCCTTTTCAGGGTATCAGATATTGGTATATTGGACTGGCTGTGGGGTTCGTCGGTCTGGGAGGTTTCATCTTGCGTTCTTGCTGGTGAGGGAATGTCTTCCGGCCCAGGGGTCACTGGGGCCAGGCTCGGGATTGGTCGGTTTCCTAACTGAGGTTGGGATGGTGGCTCAGGCGTGTCATTGGGCTCTTCGGGGTCACGGACGAAGTCTTCCCAGTCTCTAGGCCGAGTCACCCTCTCGAGAGAGATGGGTTGGCGGGCTGGTTCCAGCAATGGAGGTGCCTGTCCTGCAGCTTCCGGGCTGCCATAGCAGGGTTTTAACTGCTGCTCGTTTTGGACAGAGATCTGTCCTGAGCGCTCCACATGGTATGTGTGGTTGGGTAAAACCTCTACTACGCAGTAGGGTCCGATGAACTTGGGCTGCAGTTTAGCCGACTGTCCGCGACGCCTACGGTAACTGACCATCCATACCCAGTCTCCTACTTGGTACAAGGGAGGCTCCTCTGAATCTTCCGTTCGCACTGCCCACTGCTTCTTTCGTAGGGCTTCGTGAGCTTCTCCCATCATTTTTCTCAGCTTTCCCACGTACTCGTGTACTGGGAACTCGGGTGCTGGAACATGATACGTCAGGTGTTCAGGGACGCGGGTTTCACGGCCAAGCATCAACAAATTCGGTGTTTCTTGTGTGCTGGAGTGAGGCGTACTACAGTACGCCCGCATGATTTGTGGTAGCATGACGTCCCACTCCTCCTGGCTCCTGCCCAAAAGGAGACTCCTGAGGGCGTCGCCCAGCATCCGGATATTTCTCTCGACAACCCCATTTCCTTGTGGGTGATATGGGGTGGTCCGGCTCTGATTCACCCCCCCCCATATCCGGCAGAGGTCTCCCATTAGCTGTGACTGGAACTGGGCACCCTGCTCCGTGTGGATCTGTTCCGGTAACCCGAAGTAGCAGAACACTTGTTGGTCCAGGGTCCGGGCTACCGTGGGGGCTGACACGTCTTGGATGGCCAGGGCGTCCGCCCACCGAGTGAAGTGGTCCGTGAGCACCAATATCCAGGTGTTCCCTCTATCAGACAACGGCATCAGTCCAACAAGGTCCACAGCCACGACTTGCCAGGGTCGAGCAGCGTACAGCCGGCGTCAACCCGTGGTTTCAGTGAGACGACTGTGTTTGCTAGCTTGACAGACCTCACATTGTTGCATTCTCAGTCGTACGACTCTGGTCATTCCGGGCCAGTACCATCGCATCTGCAGACACCTGACGACCCGACTGGCTCCAGCATGAGCCTGTTTATGGGTGTCCCAGATCAGTTCCCTTCGGAGAGCGCGTGAGCATATGACGCGGTCTTTCTCCTGTTGACAGTTGTCTGCTGTCAGCGTCATTGTCAGAAGGCCATCCGGACGGATCTGGAGGAAATTCCAACAGTGGCAGAGAAGTTGGAACTCAACGTCTCCCTGCCGCTGCTGTTCCTTGGTAGGTTGTCGCCTTCTTTCTTGGCCCGGAAGATATCAGCTACCGCTCCTAATAGCGTCTCTTGCAGTCGGCACAGCTCCTCAACGTCAAGGCGAGCGGGTCCTCCGTCCCGTTTCTCAATGTGCAGGCATTGCTTACAGTCCTCCACCGGCCGGCGACTCATGCCGTCGATGTTCCCGTGCTTCTTGCCGGTACGGTGCTCTATCCGGCAGGAGAACTCAGCAAGAATCTCTAGCCAGCGAGCCACCTGGCTCGAGGGCTCAGCACACTTGCACAACCATATCAGTGATGCATGATCTGTTCGTAATCTGAACATTCTCCCATACAGATACGGCCAGAAGTGCTTGACCACCTTGACTACTGCTAGGAGCTCCTTCCTAGTAGTGCAGTAGTTCTCGGCAGCCGCGAGAGTCTTGCTGTAGTAAGCTACAACCACCTCACTTCCACCCTGGACTTGGGACAGAACAGCTCCCACGCTGTGGTCGTTGGCGTTGGTATCCAGGATGTACTCTTTGGCTGGATCAGGATACGCCAGAATTGGCACCTCCATTAGCCGATGCTTGAGGTGGTAGAATGTCTGTTGCTCCTCCTGTGTCCACGGCCACCGGAC
Source organism: Bugula neritina (assembly GCA_964035545.1). NCBI lineage: Eukaryota > Metazoa > Bryozoa > Gymnolaemata > Cheilostomatida > Bugulidae > Bugula > Bugula neritina. Next base: position 30,954,552 of record OZ037767.1, read on the forward strand.
TTCCTTGGCGGTTAGCCGATACAAAGGCTGAGCCACTCCTGCAAACCCGGGTATGTACTGCCTGTAGTACCCTACCAGGCCCAGGAATGCCCGCAACTCAGGGAGGTCCCGGGGGACAGTCCACTCCTTCACAGCTTGTACCTTCTCCGGGTCAGCAGCAACCCCATCATGGCCAACCACATGGCCCAGGTACGTGACTTCCGGATGTAGGAGTGCACACTTGAAGGGCTTCAGCTTCAGTCCAGCTGCCCGGAGGCGGTCAAAGACCTCCCGCAGACGACTGACATGAGTCGCAAAGTCTGGGTAGATAACAATGACATCATCTAGATAGATGAGGAGGGTCTTCCATTGTAACCCACTGAGGACCTGCTTCATGAGTCGTTGGAAAGTTGCCAGGGCGGACGTAAGCCCGAATGGCAGTACTTTCCATTTCCAGAGCCCATCGTGGGTGATGAATGCTGCTTTGTCCTGTTCATCAGGGCTGAGGGGCACTTGCCAGTACCCGCTAAGCAGATCCAAAGTGCTGAAGTACTTGCTCCCCGCGAGGGCATCCAGAGATTCATCTATCCGAGGGAGAGGGTAAGCGTCCTGGATGGTAGCACTGTTGAGCTTGCGGTAGTCCACGCAGAACCTCCAACTACCATTCTTCTTCTTGACCAGGACTACTGGAGAACTCCACGCACTGTGGGCAGGCTCAATCAGGTCCCGATCGAGAAGATCCTGCACCTGCCGGCTTACCTCCTTCTCCGGGCCTAGACATCGGGTTGGCTGCCTGATAGGGGTGGTGCCAGCTGCCAGGGGTATCTCGTGGGAGATAACCTTGGTCAGCCCCATGTCCCCATCTCCGCGACTGAAGACATCACTGTACTCCATGAGTAGTTGAGCCAGTACTTGGTGTTCAGTACTACTCGTACAGTTGTCACACGCTCCACCATACAGATCAGCCAAGTGCTTCGGGACTGCTCCTCGACTGGTACGAGGGAGGTTTCCCTGGGTGTCAGCCACTGTCTCTAGTGCCGGCCCCACATCCATTTCCTGGATGGAGTGGTACTTCCCCACCAGCGCCCCAGCCGATAATCGGACCGGTTCCGTGAAGGGGTTGATACACTGCACGAGGAGCTCTCTCACCCACTTATATAGCAACAAATTTTCCCGCCGCCGAAACCGTCTGATGTTCGGCCGAAGTTCGAAGTTCCGGTTGCCAAAACTGTCCGATATCGGACAGAATCGCGCTTCCGGACTCTGATTTCAGCCGAACATCGGCTCACACAAATTATTAAGATTAACACAAAAAATTGGCGGGAGAATACAACTCATAAAAAAATACAAGAATACTAAGTAAGGATATTAGTTTATATAACTCGCAATTTTACCACAATAACTAATGTCACCTCTGTGAATACCAAGTGTATCGAGAATTATAAAATTAAAAAGAAGATTAAATGCTTCCGCGGATTGAGATACTTTTGATATTTGGCCAACAATTGGTCTAAGATTGGCCAATTATTGGACAGTTTTGTGCAATGATGTGAATCTTTTAACCAGTTCAACGGTGCTCCGCGATCACCGACCTTGCAGGGTGAGGTGTTTACTTTGGATCACGTACACTTTATATAACTTGAATTTTATTATTCGACCGTGGTTGTTTGAAAAATTCAACAAAAAGCAGGTCATTCGGCCAAACTCATTTGTTTTAAAATATTAAACAAAGTAAAAACAACGTTTCAACTACTAGGCTGTGGTTGTTTACTAAAAGTAAGTAAATCTAATACTAGAGTCTAGTTACTAGTAGACGTAGTAGCCGTAGGTGGCGTACTGATTGTAAATTACTAAAAGTAAATCACTGTAAGTCACTCTTAGTAAGTGTAAGATTAAGTGTAAGACCTACAGTTACTCTTAGACTCACTCTAACAGTAAGAGTAAGATTCACACTGACAGTGACACTCACACGGATACTGATAGATATACTTTTTAGTCATATTGATATTGATATTCATAGTGATACTGATCACTAATACTAATAGACAATAGTGTATGGTACACAAAGTTAAAAATAAAAGTTATTATAATTATAGTTTAAATTAAATCTTGTGCTTGTATTTGTAAGTTGTATGTATTCACTGGGACTAATTATTTGTTGTACTTGTAGTAAATGACTAAATCTCCAATTACATTGAGTTTGATACTATAACTATAAGTATAAGCATAAGCATAAATACTAGTAATACTAATACTAATACAGTAATAGTAATAATAATAATATAATAATAAATAAGATAATCATAATATATACGTTTAATTGCTACTGGTACACATTGTTGAGACTGAGGTGGCTAAATTGACTGCTAAATTTATTGTTTCAACACTTAGCAAGGCGTGGAAATGTTCCTACAGAATGTCTTCGTTTTTAGCTAACTAGAACACTTCAACTTGTTTAAGGCAGGACTCTGATTTTTCACTTGATTGGCCATATCTTGAAAAATAATAGCCCTACTGACCTCAAATTTTGATGTGTTCCTAACCATGGGCCTACCCACACCCCCCCACAATTTCAGAGGTCAAGGTTAAATTATAGCGATTTTGGCCGGAGTGCACTAAAGAGTTATCTCCTCCTAGAATAATATTTCAATTCTGCTCCAACTCCACAATTTGAAGCAAAACATATTTATCTAGAACCCCTACCACATTTAGCCTTCTAGGTTTACTAGATAACAAGATCTATGCACTTTTCGCCGGAGTTCTAGATTTTTAGCAGGTACCATGTATTGAGATGACCATATCTTGAAACCTATTACATGCACATGCCCAATTCTGGTAGGGTTGCTAGATATACATTTAAGCATATTATGTTCCAAATTTCATATGGGTAGGTCAAAAATTGTAGGAGGAGATAGAATTTTACTATCGTAGCAACCGAAAAAACATACAAATGAGAAAATTGAGGACGAAAATTCAATAAATTGAAATGACTATATCTTGAAACCTACAAGTTAAATATATATTATTTTGGCATGGTTGTTAGAAGCACATCTCATCATATTATACTCCAAATTTCATAAAAATAGCATAAAACCTATAGGAGAAGCAATAATTTTACTACTGTAACAACCGAAAATACACAAATAAAAAATTCAATGACGAAAAATTTATCAATCGATATGATCTCATTTCAAAATCTTAGTTGTATTTGCATGATTTCAAAAGAAATTACAGAATAAATTATAAATTCAGTGAAGTTCTATCTCCAGAAAACTCCAGTCTTGTAATACTTTGGCCAGACTGCTGGGCTTTGTGGCGGGAACTCACTATTATTAGAAGATCTTTTTGTGGGTATAAATGGCAAACTGCTTCACAATCAGTGTTCCTAAAACAAAGTAAACAGGTACAAAATCAGTACTATTATCATTGAATTATACGACAGAACAGCTGACAACAAAAATAAACTTAGGTTTTTGCAAAATTTTCACTTTGGGGGCGAAGTAACAAAGTTAACTTATCTTCAAAGTTGAGGGTTTATTGAAATTTCATCTCTAAAAAGCTCCAGCTTGGTAGTCACTCCGGTCAGGTCGTCTGGCTATTGTTGCTCTTTGATAGGTGGCCCGTCTCTTGGAAGCCTTTATTCTCTGCAGATCTTTTTTGTGGGTGTGCATTACCAGCTGTTTTCCAATCGTTATTCCTAAAATATCATAAACAGCAGCAAGAGCAGTACTACCATCATTGAATTGTAAGACAGCACAGTTGACAGCAAGTTCTAACCTAGGCTTCTGCACAAACTGCACTTTAGGGCAAAGTAACCAAATTATCCTATGAAAAGACTCGTTATTATTTTGTGTACCCCCATGCAAGCATTTTGAAAGCAGAGAATCGGCTGTAAGAGCTTCAAAAACCGGTTTTATCTCTTCTAGTACAAAAGGTGGGAGACTATTCGAATTACCATCACCACTACCATTTACTGCCGGGCAAGAATTATCACATGAGCTATGATTCCTATTCCTATGATGCCATATTCTCCAAATGCTTGCTTTCATACCCTCTAAGTTTCCTACATTATTCCTAATAGCTGCTCCATAATGACCCTGAATTCTCTTTATAGCAGCTTTATGCAACTTACCACTACCTCCTATACCTTTATACTTACGGCCTTCCCAATAAAACTCTTTTCCCTTACATTGCTGCACTTTATCTAATAAAAGCTTGCCCATTCGCTTTTGCACATGACCTACGCATTCAAGTTTCTCAACAACAACATCTGGGCCATAGGGTTGGGCCTTACTTACAGCACTATAAGACTTGGAGTCTCCATCCCCTAAATATTTTACAAACCGTACTCCTCTCTTCTCGACTGACCTCCTGAAAATTCTAACCATACCTACCGGCTCCATACCACCAGCTGAACCCTCATGATTTTTGACACAACTATGCTCTGGTGGTATACTATCTTTATGACTGGCACATGTAAAACAATAACTAGAGAGAACTTCAGTATCAACTACTTTACCTGGTTTTCCTACTGAATGGGTAATAACAGTAGCTACCCCATTCTTACTACTAAAGCCCCTACGCTGCCAGGTACCATCACAAGATACTGTTATATCACTACTGTTACTCATACTAGCAGCTTCCCTGGCAGCCTGGTCCATTGACTTACTAGCTAGCTCCTTAGTAATGTTACCAAGTCGCTCTACATCCTTGGCCCACTCACTAAAAGCGACAGGTGGGGGCAAACCTAGATGAGCAGAAATAGTTGCAGCAGTACTTCTATGCCCACCTGCCAAGGTTGTACCAAAAGCCAACCGAGTATTCAAAGAAAACCTATGATCTACATCACGATCACTCATTACACTACTTTCAATAAGAACACCACAAACAGAACAGGTAAAATCAAAAGCTGGTACAATTCCACTATGGCATTTTACACTAATTCGCAAGGACATAGCAGGGTGATCTTTACAAGCAATACTACCAGATGACAACCTACCCATAAGTTCTAAAACTAACTTAGTCTGCACTATAATACTGTCAGGCTGAGAATTTGCAGAACTAAATAAGAAATTTGAAGTACTTAGCTGATCATTTAGTTTAGCAGAGCTGGCAGTTGCAGCAGGAGTAGTGCCGGTAACTGTAGGTGTAGCATCACTAGTCAGACTCAAAGAGCTGGAGGCAGTCGGTGGTATAAGTTGATGGTCAGATGCAGCAGACTGGGGCTCCAATTGAAAGTCCATAGTACTAACTGAAAAGCTTGTAGATGCACTTAGATGTGCAGTAGAGTTAGTTACATTAGTGTTACTAATAGTAGTAGCGATAACTGGCGTAGCGGTGCCGGCAATAGTAGTAGTAGTAGTAGTAATCGTCATGGGTGGTCTAGTAGTAGGCGTAGTTGTGGGCGTCGTTGCACTTGCAGTTGAAGGCGTCGTAGCACTTGCAGGCGTCGTAGTAGTAGTACTAGTAGTAATATCTAGTACTGGGTCAGCTTTTCTGTACTGATTTCCTCGAAACTGCCTTTTTTTAACCTTAGGCATGTTTACTGTGTCTGTAGTATACGTGCTGCTATGTTAGAGACTTATATAACGAGTCGGTACGAATATAAATATTATGTAATATTACTAATGTCAAAATAAGTAAATCACGGCACTTCGTAAAACAAAATGTTGATAAATATAAAGTCAAATATGTCTTCTCTTTATTTTCACCGGTTGTAGAAGATCTAGATGAAGGATTGATGGTAAATTATCAGATTGTTTTGGCAGTTTGGAATATTACGTGTAGCTTCTTTGTTCGTTTTGGCAAACAGGATGTGCGTCACAGATCACGCGATAAGCACAGCCAATAAATGAAGTGAATCGCGGGTCACGGGGTCAGGGTAATAAAATCCGACAAAACTATGCTAAATCAATTATCTTTGTTTTGCCTCAATGCGCTTACTGAGAGGTGTTATACACTGCCCATTAGTAAAGTAGGCTTTTCTGAAACTAATGCTGTACAGTGCAACTGAGAATGCCGAGTTGAAAACAGTTAACAATGGTGCTAAAGTTAGTGATTATGGCTGCATTTTTTTTGTTTTTCACACCAGTTGCAACAAAGGGGTAACTTTAAATACACAATTTTAATAGAAAGAAAAGTAGAATATCAAAAAGAATCACATCACTCGAATCTGGAAATTTTAGAGTTTTTATGCATAGTAAAATCCAAATATGGCCAAATTGACCACAATTTCTTAATTTTTAATCATAGTCCAGCCTTAATTTAAATGATAGGCATACTTGATCCTAAAGTAGTTCATCTTCTAAGACAACCAATCACAAACGGCTTTATAGATCGGCACTTTTGATTTGCTAACTGAAACTCTTGTATAATCATATCATATTGGGTATATATATGAATGCAGCATATGGTTATAGTCATTTAGTTTATTGCTATCCACCGAAGCTGCACTCTTAAACAAGGATAATTTTGCAGGTGAAAATATGTCGAAGTCTGTCACAGCCGGTTCTTGTTGCACTGGAGTACTGATTGTTGGGTCACTTCTCTCTTATATCCTGTGTATTGCTATTAACGCTGTCTTTAACATTCCTAGCATCAGTGAGTTTACTAGATGACTGTATGTTACTACTATATGATATGTAACTTGATGGTCATTGTTTGGTAATTAGTGGCAATTTCTCTAGTTAATAATAATTACTTAGAATCTATGCATAATATTATGTTTATATAGCCTTTTTGTAGTTTGTCTGCAAGTTGTGTTGGTCATCTCATAATATTTTTTATTGGGCAATAAAGTTTGTCATGGCTTACCATTTCATATCCATATAAAATATTCAGTGGATATATGATATATATCCACTGATATATAGGTCTATTTAATGAATATACCATATGTGATGTATGCTATAGGATATATTTAATGGATATATCATATGTAATGTATGATATATGATATATTTAATGGATATATCATATGTGATGTATAATATATGATATATTTAATGGATATGTCATATGTGATGTATTCAGTAAATATGTGGTATACCATATGTGATGTAATATATATTATATATTATACATTCAGAGGATATGCCTATCTTTCTGATTATGTCTGATAATGAATAATAATTTATTCCTGCTATGTTATGTCAATGCAAACACAAATTACTATTAAAACAACCTCCTATGTAGGTCCGTTCAACACTACTATTGCAAACGTAAGTCACAAGTACAACACTGGAATCACACCTTCTGATGCTACATTCTCAATATGGGGTAAGGTTTCCGTTCTCCTCTACTTCCTCTTTGTCATGCTGGTTAACCAATCAGCTGCTCCATTCTATCAGTTCATTATTTTGTGCTGCCAAAGGTCAAAGTTATTCAAGGTCAAAAGTTACTCATGTGTTGTGCGAACATAAATAGACAAGTTTAACTCCTACTATTAGTAGTTTGTATTAGTAAATACTGGAAGCTAATCATTTCTATTACTTTTGGCTAAGTAGAGGGAGGTAATTACCAAGTGTTTTTTTCATAGATTGTGCAATGATTTCAGTTATTAATGCTATAGCACTTGATATATGCTATTTGTATTGATACTATAGCACTTGATATAGGATGTTTGTATTGGTGCTATAGCACTTGATATATGCTATTTGTATTGGTACTATAGCACTCAACCTGCGCTATTGTATCGTGTAAGTATAATGTTGCATACTATTATGAGACGTGAATATGTACCTACAGTGTTGATATACCTCTGGCAGCTGGCACTAGTAGTGTACGTCAGCACTCTCTTGTGCAGGAAGGCTGGAAACAAACCACTATACATCTCTCCTGGATTCATCCCCGCCTCGTTTCTACTCTCCTACATTGTAAACTTGCTGGGTCAGTTTGTATAACTGGATTATCATATCTAATGTAACCTTGGTACTTTGTCTGCTGACCCATAAACACTGATTAGACACTGTTTACATAACTAAAAGATTAGCATAGAGCAGTTTAGCTGTAGGCTCGATATTTACAGCCGTGAATTATGACATTGCATAAAGTCAGGTATATTAATTTGACGTCTGGTTTGTCAGAGTATATCACTAATTATTGTTATTGTTGCCAATCTCAGTGACACACTCAATATGTTGAGCAACCACGTTGCCTTGGTGATATTCTACTAACTCTAGGTAACCCGGCCTGGATATATGTGTTCTTCTTGGAGGACAACGTCAAGGCTCTGGGACTGCTTCTCCTCGGAGTTGTCACCCTTGTTATATGTCTGGTGAGTTCCTGCAGTCAGCTGGAGCAGAGCGGTGCTGAGATGGAGATGAAGGGGCTTCTGGGAGATATCTGGTGCACTCGGATCATTGTGCAGAATGGTAATACATTCGGCATAATGACTTTATAATACTGTAATGTGTAATAGTGTATAATAATAATAATATACTGTATAATACTGTATAGTATATGTATAATACTGTACACTGTATAATACTGTACATTATATAATACTGTATAACACTATATAATACTGTATAGTTTACTGTATAGCACTGTATAATACAGTATAGCACTATATAACACTGTACTGCAGGTATTGCGCTGTACTTGGCCTGGGCGACCTGTGCCACGGCCATCAACACTGTAGTTGTCCTCACCTACATTCTCGGCGTCAGCATGAGCTCAGCCTGCTTTGGAGCTCTCGCTGTGATCAACGCCATCATCGTTAGTTGGTTCGTTTTGGAGACATTCCTGTACGACAGGCAGCTGAGGTGAGCGGCAGCAATGAGTCTACAGTGTTGCTGAGGCAGCAGTCTTTAATTGGCCTTCAGTCTAGTTTTGGTTGTGATTTGAGCTTCAGGATGAAATTAAAGATGTGTTTGGAATAATATGAAATACAATCAAGCAAGATAGAATGTTTGTGATGTGAACTTATGAACCACCAGTCCCACGCTAGTTTCAACCTTCATTTGTTTATGTCATCCATTTTTGTTATGTTGTCTTCTTGTGTGTACATAATTGTTATGCTATTTACTTGTAGATACATATTTGTCACATTATTTACATGTAGGTATGTGTTTGCCCACTACATCTCATACATCATTGCTTTCGTTGGCGTCTACAAAGCTCAGTACGACCCCAGCATTCCTTACACCATCTACGAGGTCGTCCTATTGGCTATCGTCTCTGCTCTAGCCCTCGCTAAACTCATCATTATGATAGTTCGGGCCGTCAAAGACCCCATCCACTATTCTAAACTTAGTGACGGCATCAGTTCAAAGGAAGTGCCATTTGTGAAAGTTATGCAAGTTCACTATTAATCTTTAAGCAAAGCACGAGTTGCTTGACCTTTATATAACCTTCCCCATCTTAATATAAGTGTACTAGCCACTTTTCTTCTTTTTTCGGTGATTATTACTATTAGAGTATTTTTATTAATATTACAAATATTAATCTCTTACATGTTATAGAATTTCTGCTCCATAAACTCTTTTCTATGATTATTTTTGTTAAAATTAAAGGCTGCATCACGAATCCGTTACATAATTTGCATTTTGGTCATACATTTTTACAATCTGAATAATTCTTATTTTTATATATCTAATCTTGCAATTGAATAAATATTTCTCTATTTGACCCATATTGTCACTGTGACCCTGGTTTCTATGTCAATACAGATATGATGCAGTTGTTACCTCCATAAATCCATTTGTCAAACACTTGCTGTTAAAGTTCAATCTAATGACATGTAACTGTCAACCATGTCATCAGCCTTGGTTATGGTTATGTGAGTGTCAACATGATGATAAGCCATGTTAATTTATTTACCAGTTGGTCTACTGCAGTAGTTCCCAACCTGGGGGAATTCCCCCCTAGGGGGGAATTTGTACATTTTAGGGGGGAATTTGGATTTTGAAAAACTCACGCAATATATTGATGGATTTTTGAGCTCTTGCAAGTTACATGTATATCTATAAATCTTCATCTTAGTTCATCTGTTTAACCAAACCATATTCTGCAATCTCAGTTTACTTCTACATGAATGAGTTTATTAATTACTCGCCATCTAGCTGTGATGCAATTTTATGCAAAAAAATATCTAGATTGAGTTTCTTAACACAGCTGATTATTTGTTATACATAAAGAAAGCTTGCTACAGTTAAAATTTTTGTTCAGCTTGAAATTACAACTTACAGGCATATAGGTAATCTAAATTCCATGATATACAATCAAGAGAAGATAATTCCTTTAAATACAAACAAAGATTAGTTTTTGCAGGGTATTAAACAGCTAATAGCTGTACACATAAATACTATAGTTACATATCTGGACATTTTTATTAAGCAAACAGAAACTAAGGAATGTCCAAATTTTTGCCCTCAACATCTGTAATTATTTTACCTGCATGTTTACCTGCAAACAACTGCTTTATGTTTCAGCAACTGTCATTTTCAATGCTAAAACAATGCAACATATAATATTTATATTAATTTATCAGATATATATAAAGTCATCAATACTTTTGTTTTGCTTTAGTGCAGTAAAAATTGTGTGCTTAAAATAATTGTAAGAATTAATAAATTGTTGTTCGGACTTCAAATTCTGTCTAAATAATATGTGTAGCATATTTTTACATGCATAACATATTCTGATTTAACACTTGCAATGATTTTCTAACAATTGAAGTCAAAAACAACTGGAATGGTCTTACTACTCATTGAGATTTACATTTAAAAACCGCCACATATACTGGAGTACGCTATGATGAAAGAAGTATGATCAATATGAAGTACATTTCATACATTAGCCATTTACTTCATACAACTGTAGCCTATGTAATGTCCTAATCATACTATAGCGGTTTCATCACGCACTCACAAATATATTATGTTTATATCTAATTAATATAAATGTGTGAAGGTAAAATGCATTAGTATAGTAAAAGGCTGCTCACACCCAATAGAGCTTTGTCTAATATAACAGGTGTACCACATTGTGGTTAGCTGTGTGAACCTCCCAGCCTATTGCAGTTGGTTACATAAACCTTCCAGCCTATTGTAGTTAGTTCACAAGGTCGATGCACTACTTCCATAGCACGCCCAGTTCTAGTTTTTAGCCCTAATTTGCAACATGACAAGAATAGGTGGAGCTTTTCTGTACAGAAATTACTTTCTAAAGTAGACTTTAAAAACAAGCTAATTATATTTTTATTTCTCACTCGGAGTCAATTTTAAGTTGGGTCTATTTTTGAAACTAGATTCAGATAACTCATGCACATGATTTTAGCATATTATTTCAAAGGGCCATTAAAATAATATCTTCTTACATGAATTTAATGTATAGGGACTGTACACAATGAGGTCTCTATCATGTAACTGTCACAATTGTCATTATTATGATAATTATTAGATATAAAAGCTATTAATGATCGCAAAGCCAAATAAAAAGTTTTTCCCATTATTACTCATGTATCAAATAATTTAAACAGTATTTTAAACTAAATCAAACCATGAATTTGAAGACATCATAATTATTTTTAAAATTGATAACAATAAATGCAACATAATGTAACTATTAAATTAAAAAACAACAGTTGTAAACTGGTTATAATCAACATAGACATTAACTGACTTTTTCACAAGTGTTATAAAATTTTACTGCTTTTAGCACAACAGACCAGCTATTTGAAGTGTCAGAACATATCTTCTTCAGCGTACCAGCGCTATTGGTGGTTACTTGGTATTACTTCAGACTCAATGTAAAGAAAATCCATTTTCGTCTCGATGAAGAGCGGAGTATTGCCGAGTTGGGTTAGAGACTTCTGCGGCGCCTGGAACCTCATACGTCTGCTGGGGCTCTCCCGGATGAACTGAAGTCAAGGTTTGCTCAGGATCTTGATAGGTACCGCCATATATGTCATTACCGGCTGCAAATGTTGTCATTGGTGCAGTTGTCCTCCCCTGTAAGGCTGGATCTTGATAAGTATCACTGTAGATACCATTGTTGACCCGAGACGTAGCTAGCGTGTTGCGTGCGTTCAGTGAAGGGTCTTGATACATAGCGTAGGTGTTGTTGGAAGACTGAGTGAGGCTGGCTGACCTAGTTATTTGACCTACTTTCTGGGTGTTTTCAGGGTCTTCATACTCGTCACTTCCCCAGTCCGCTGGAGGTTTAGACGATATCATAGTAGATTTCTGAAAGGAATGCATAGCTGGTGGCATCGGTTTCAATGTTTTGCCATTGATTTCGTAGTCGACATGAGAAATGGCTTCGTAGATCTCGCCGTCGGCACCAGGACTGTACTCAGTTTCTTCTGTTGGTATCTTCACTTGGGCTCTTGGAGGTGGCAAAGTCTGTTAAGAGAAAGTTGTGATTATATCTTAGAAACATGTTTGAAAGGAAGCTTTTAACCAAGTGTCCAATTACATCATTTATAATACTTGATAGAACTACAGTTTGGAGTCTCTTCTTATACAATATTGAAAACTTTAAACATTATAGATTGTCATAGAAATATCTAAGTAAGCCAAAAGTTTGAATGGAGCTAGGCTTTATAAAGTAGAACACACAGTAGGAGCATAATTTATAAAAAAAACTGCAGTGTTAAAAGTTGTCGCCTAGAAGTTACGGCAAGCATAGCAACGATGCATGGCTGTAATCATACCACACCCTATGTAACGCTCAGGAGAAAAGCAGCCATACTTGCTCACAGACAAGCCAACCTAAATTCTGTACATCATCTATACATCCAACATTAGTTCAAAGTGCATTTATTAAAATAATTAATTCATATGAAGTATTAAAAAATTACTCATGTTAATATATTTAAATTTAAGGGATGTTGACTTGAATTAGCATAAGAGACTCTACATACTGGTTGCTGGTTCCCAGGTATAGCCATGGTGGAGTTGTAGTTCATGTTGTGGAAGACTTGTTGGTAAGGGTCTACCTCCCCCCTGTTGGCTCTTCGGCTGTAAGAGTAAATAGAGTGCTAACTAGACTACAAGCACTTGCTTCAAGCTGTCATGCAATAACTAGACTTATACTGTGTGACAAGCACTTGCCCCTGACTGTCATGCAATAACTAGACTTGTACTGTGCGACAAGCACTTGTTCCAATCTCTCATGCAATAACTAAACTTGTACTGTGACAAGCACTTGTTCCAAACTGCCATACAATAACTAACAAACTAGTTTATTCCAATAATTAGATATGTTTATGCATGGCTATGATATTTATAATATAGTTATAAAGTTTAAATATTAATCTAATGTAAACTTACTTTTTAACTACAATTGTGACTATAATGATGAGTCCGACCATAACCACAGCAGGTACAGCTGTCGCTACTATTACTGTCGTCATATCCAGTTGATTGCTGCTCCCAGAACTTCCTCCTTGAAGGTTGGACAGGTTACCTCCGTCATTGGTCGTCCCTTTTGGTATGTGACCAAGTCCAGCTACATAGAAAATATCTCAAGTATAAAATGTACATGTTTTTTATACCTTATCATAAGTGATTCAAGATTCATAAACAAAATTCAAATTATAATTTATAGCTACATGGTATATACATGTTAGCTAATAGTAAAGTGTAATGGAAGGGAAGAATTTTTTTATATGATGCAAAAACATGATAATGGTCCTAAAACGCTGTAGGTGTCAATAATTCTATTTTCCACCACTGAACAGATTACAAAGTTTGAAAGCTAATTAGAAAAAAAGTGACGCCTAAGATTACAAAATTATAAGGTTTATTTTAATTAAAAATCCATCTCCTATTTATTTTATGCATCTTTATAAGCTCGGTATTAAAATTGCTAAATAAATAAGTGTTGTGTAATCAAATGTGCTGTAATGCTATAATTTCAAATGTATATTATTATGTTTTCAAATAGAATGTTATATTTCCAATTGTATTACGGTAGTTTCAAATGTGGAGTTACAAACAAAACCTCACAGAGATTGGGAGTTGGGTGGAATATTAAGGAAGGTTCACACTGCATGGTGGAAGGACAAACAAAGAAGGTATATAATGGTGCTGGAGCTATTCCAATACTTTTTAATTTGTTTCGGTTATAATTTCAGCAAATGATGCTACCGTTTTCATGGTATTTTAATTATCATAATTTGCATATAAATTGAATCTCATATATGCTCATTTGCTGCAAATTAGTTCCCTATCTAAATATTTTCCTCAATAAAGTTGTTGAATTAACTCACTTCCATGCGCATCATGCTGAATGCCTGTTTTCAATCCGCCTGACAGAGTCTTGACGGAATTGCTTGTTGAAGACTCTGTTGGTGTGGAAACCGACGAAGAGATAACTGTTGTAGTGGATGGTGTATGTTTTTGTGTGACTCTTGTAGTAGCTGTTGTTGGAACCTTTCTTCTAGGAGAAGGCCTAGTAGTTGTACGAGTAAATCTGGTTGTTGTAGGAGTGGATCTAGTAGTGGTAGGGGTGGATCTAGTGGTTGTAGGAGTGGATCTTGTAGTGGTAGGGGTTAATCTGGTAGTCGTAGGAGTGGACCTTGTCGTGGTAGTAGAGGTTGTAAGGGTGGATCTAATGGTGACCCGTGAAACAGGTCTAGAGGTTATTAGAAGAGTAGGGCTAGATGTGGGAGAAGGAGTTCTTCTAGGTGTGGGACTGGGGGTTGGTGGGTGAGTGGATACAGTATCAATCTGTGTGATGGGGGGTTGTTTTCTTGTAGTAGTGGTAGTAGGTTGACCAGTTGTTCTTCTTATTTGCGCCGTACAGTTTGAAAAACTGAGGAACATGGTGTTGACTAAGCAGTTCCGTAAATCTACAAGAAACACACAACTTGATTGGTGCGTTTCTTTAATTCTCTTGATTAATTGGATAAGCTTGATTCTCTGTTAGATGAGCGAGAGGTCCAGTGATCAGTTCAGTTCTATTATGTTGCATGGTTAGAAGGGGTTTTAAAGTTAAAATCTTCTATAATTTTTATTATAGAAAAGCTGTAGATTGCAATAAATGTATCTATACCTAGTTATTTGATAAGGTTAACTATCTTTTAAATATAGTTTTGAGCAAAAAAATTAGCTCCTAAAAATTGTTGAGTTTTTTTGTTAAACCAAGGAATTAGGTTTTCAAGGATTGTTTTAAAACTTGATTTTCTTGTAAATTTTACCTATTTACATTTTATGAACGCTTTTAGAGCTACACCTATGTTCAACGAAGGCAGGTGATTGCAGGTTAGTATTAGCAAGTGTGTTAGTATTCAGATACATTGCTAGAGGTGATCAAAGGAGCTAGTGCAAGTTGATATACCTTCATTCCAATACTGAGTGTTAGCGTAATCCACCTCATCAGAGTCTGAGTCTGACTCATCCCTAAGCACTCTGCTCAAACCCCCTACACACAAAATCATATTCATTTGTAGGTTTTAGTTTGTTGAGTTTTTATTAAACATTGACAGATAACTTGCGCTCTTTGGTATGAATTAAATTAATTTTTTTTGAACTTGGAAAAATAAATATTGTTTTATCTCTAGCATCAGTTTACTGGCTATTTTGAAAAAAAAAACAGGAAAAAATTTGTCCTTATTTACTGATTTGGTGACTCTATGCAACGGCTGCTGTTGTTTTGAGAATAAATTATGTAAGTTTGTGTTTATTAGTTTCAGCTGATGTCAGATAGAAGGAAAGCAAATAGGTACTATATAAGACAATCACTGTACAGTAAGAGGTGTTAGCAAGAACTAACCAACAGCACAAGACAACTGACACTGGACTCTACACTCTCCTAGACAGACTAAACAATTCAGAGCAGTTGTGATGGCCCAGAGTATACCCAATACACCAATGTTATCATTCTGAGCTTCAGAGACACAACATTGCATACTTCACAAGTTGTGCATAGCCTAGGGCAGTTTAATTTGAGTTTGCGCCCAGACAATTTCTCTTTACCAAAAGCATTTTACTTATGTCAGCTTTTAGCAGTTATTTACAGCATATATGCTGTACTCAAGACTAAATAGGAAAAGTATGCAATAATGTGCCGGAGAGATTAGGTTGGTTATGTCTAAAGTTATCTCTCTACTCACGTGTAATTCCTGACAGCAGGTCGTCGACTGGCCGTAGAGTAGTCGTGGTTGCTGAAGGGCGTGTCCTAGGTGGTCTGGGCGTGACTCGACTTGTACTAGGTACAGCTGATGTTTTTGTAGTTGGAGTTCTCGGTTGGTTGTTCAGGGCCGTAGGAACAACTCCCCCTATTATGTAGCGATGTTCAACACTCCTAAGCCATATGTTGTTGACCTTCACCTTTAACCAATAGATCATCACATCTCCAGGCCTTACATCTTCGTCAGAGTACTCGTGGAACCAGATATGCTCAGCTACATACAAGAAAGTTACAAGATATAAACAAAAGTATGTGACTCAAACCTATAGCAATGGCAGAGCTTTAGAATGCAGTCGTGTGCTTAAAACTTTTAGCTATGAGGTAAAGTTTCTACAAGGTTGTCAAAACTATTTTATTTTTGTACTCATGTGTGGCGGATGTATGTCACAGCTATAGGCATTTAGGGCTTGGCTTTTGACTAACCTTAAATTGCAGGTACCCTATCAAGTTCAAATACTCATACAGATATAAGTTTACTTGAATCAGGAGAAACACAATGCAGGTTAAATAGTTGTATTATTCTTAAGTGTAATTTTATTAAAACTGCAGTACCTTAAATACTACTTAAAGAGTATATGAACATTGCTTTAGTTCCAAGAGATATTTTACCCTAAATCTTGCTGGCATTACACGCGAGGGTTCATTTACAAGTCTCAGTGTTTCATAACCAAAGTTGTAAACATTAGACTGTGGCAAAGGCATGATGGTGACGTGCTTTATGATTTCATTAAATGGTCAATTAGAAGGAATTCGATTCCCACTCAGGATAATTAAAGATTGCAAAACACGCATGAAAATAGAAGTACAGCCTGGTAGATGGTGCCCGCTTCCCTGTCAATAAGGAATCTGCCGAGAGATTATCCCATCCCTACCCTTAGGGTGATTCAAACACACTAACAAATAAACATAAAATGTCAATTTGATGAATTGTCAAGGCAACATACTTCTTGTATCATCAGTTTGGGCTGTAGCTTAGTAACCACGTGACATGTGTACACATAAGTCTCACAGCAATGTCCTCTGATTGAGTCATTAGATATAATCTTATATTTGTTATTGTGTCTTCCTTAAAGATTATTATCAAAGTTGAATGGGATTGTGATCCTCTGTTTGTAACATTATTTAATAAGTTAATTTTGAAATATGAAAATTTTGATGGCTCAAGTTTATACTGGTGATGGTAAAAATATGCAGCCATTGATGAGGTCATCACATACCAACAGGACGAGTGCTGGAGGAGCTCTCGGATCCCGAGCCAGAGTTGGAGTAGTGTTCCCCATGAGCAAAGCCAGTGATGTTGTAAGAGAGATAGGAAGATGTAGAGCCCTGGACGTCTAAAGTATAGAACAGCAAACTTTATAATAAAATTGAAAGACTTGCTGAGTGTTTTCAAATCTATAATATAATTATAAAATAATAAAATCTGCAGCATTTTTAAAAACAATTTAATAAAAACTCTCATATTAATAAACATATGCTTTTTATATAATTACTTGCCTAAGTCTAAAAAATGCTGTTTATATGTTATATGCTTTAGTTAATAAATCAGTTTCCGACTCAAACATCTGAATTTGTTTATAAAAATTGCATCTAACTGCAATTCGAAAATTCAGTTTTGTATTCAAAATATTTTCTAACCACTTTTAAATGTACTGCTAACTGCTTATAAATAAAATGTTATAAATCAGTACCTTTCTTGATCTGCTTGAAAAATTTTAAGTTAAGAATGTTTAGATGCAAATTAAAGCAATGAATGCAAACTAAGGATCAGTACCATATAAGAAATAAATAGCATTCAAGTATTACGACAGTGCATTTGTACAGCTAAAGCTCTGCTTTGTATCGTGCTAACTAAACTAGGCTTTACGTGCATAAAATAAAATATTCACCTAAATAAAACAGTATCACGAAATGCAGTTCAATGCTTTTCTTTGTTTAATGAAGCTTGATTTTGCTTTATATGCAAACAATAAATCTACATGCAACTATGTTATGCACATAAAGTTAATTTGAAGCCTATTTTTATTTTGAATCATATTTAGAAAAAATACAGTATTTGTGATGTACTGATGTGGCGTAAGGCAGCTAAGAAAGCTGATGGCGTTTAAGTCACAAGACTATTGCGTTACTTATAAATACAATTATGATAATTTTACATCAGAATATTTTATTAATATAATAATTATACAAATATATTCATTCTCCCAAATTTCACCACAGCTATAGGTGTATGAGACTCATTATAATACGTTGTATTGTGTTGAAACCATAATCTTTTGTTTGCAACCAACAGAATAGAAAATTATGCAAATAAAGGGCGTGGAAAAGCCATCAGTTGGCATAGATCTAGTTAGTGTTTGATCTAATAGGGTATCAGTATAGAGGTATGAACTTAGTTTAAATGATGTAGCCTCACTTCCATGTTGACACCCAGTTAATGCATTGTCACAGAAAGGAAATGAATATAAGAGCTGGCATCTAGCAAACTGCACGCAACCTGCATCTAATTGTAATCATGGTGAAGTATTTTGCTTGTTGCCAAAACTCTAATTGGTTGGACTGAACAGGCTATAGTTGCCAACTCTTAGGTTTGGGGAGAGTCTGGCCATGAACTGTGGTTAAAGTTCTTGTAAATGTCAAATTAGTCTAATTATAATGTAGTAAATCAAACCTAATCTCTTTAAATAAGAATATTTGAGCTTTGCTTTACAGAACATTTTCAAAGTTGTTTTTTAGTAAATTTGAGATTTTTTATTATAATGATGCAATATTGCGGAATTTATGTTTGGGAGAGATTTTCAAATACTCACATAATGTTACTATACAATTTCAGCAGCTAATCAGATCAAAGAGTTTTGGAGTGGAAGTCAATGATAAAAGTTTCAATAATTTCATATTATGTAAGTCTGATTTAAAATGAATACTTCATCATCTGTATTACATTATTACTTCAATGCTGTTTTTTAAATGTTATGCAAGCACTTTGAAAAAATTAATCTTCAGGCTGTAGAACGACAGATCTATGTTGCCTAATACTTCCATGTTGACACCCTGACATCTTATTATATAATCTTATACATTTTTAATACTAGAATTTCTGTGCACAAAACACGTGCAATTTCTTCTTGTTTTATTCAGGCATTAAATAATACGCTAAAATTTGAAAGACTCCATTAATAGTATAATACAATATAATTTGTTTGTGTTAAAGTTGAAATCAACTAACAGAGTAGAATGAGGACTTTTTCCTTGCACCATCTCCAATATATGGTCTAAGGTAGAACTTATAATGGTGAACCTGACTAGCAACCCTATCTGTACAGAGTACAGACCAGTTAATAAACCTACTATGTGTTTGATTGAGTTAATCTGCATAAGTATTGTTTGACTGTTTAGCCAACTACAAGAGGACTATTACAGGTTTTAAAGAAATTCGTGACGCAGTGAGAAGTAGAGCAGCTGCTATACTGCAACAGGTAACCGACTTACAAGTTCTCACAGTGAAGTAGAGGATAGGATCTTCGTTGGGAACTTGCTGGTACAGGATGTCAATGTCGTAGTCATCTTCTTTCAGAGTATTGGCAGCGCCGAGTGCTGCCAGAGACAGCGTATGCGCTGTCAGCAGTAATGTCTGTATCCCAACCATGATTCTTTGTGCAGGTATAGCTCTCTAGTTACTCTGTAGTTTGTGCAGGGATGAGTCAGTCTCATATTCCAATGAAGGGTAAACTTGCTAATCCCGATGACGGAGTGCAGGTGGTAAAACTGCTCTCATTGCAGATTCACTCTCCCCACTCATAGATCCAGCTTTCTAGTTAACTGACATAATTTTCTAAGGTATTTATATTTAGTAACATATGTTCATCCAATGAGAAGCTGTTTTAGTCTTGGCTATTTACGTATTGTCTTAGTGATGAATATTCAAATATTGCTGTTGCCATGACGATGCCCCAACCCAGTTTTGAATATTGCTTTAAGAATTATATACTCAATGGAAGTAGATTGGCTACAATTTTTATATATTAGTTTGTGTTACGTATTTCAGTGGTTAGTTATGTACTCAGGACGTTATTATAAGTCACTATGACATCTACAAAGTTTACTAATTGAAGTTATTTGCATAATTATTCTAATAACATGGGTTGTGCTCAATAATACTCCATAATTAAAGAATTTCAAACAACTTCCTTTCTCTTGTAATTTTTTCTTTATATGAATTAGATAATTAGACTGTAGATAATATTTTATTTAATAACTCATACAAGGGGCCGGCACAAAAATACTTCCCAATATTTTACATATTTTATTTGAATTCCAACAATTTCCATTTTAACATTTTTTGCCTTTTTAAAACATTGTAGTTGCCCTTTCTTTATTTCAGTTGTAGACTATACAATGATAAGTATTATGATGCTACAAATTAAACAAGTTGTTGTTTCAAATAGACTGTAGCTAGATATATACTGATTGTTACTACAATTAACAGGTGGTTTGAAGTGTTTTATAAATATATCCACTTTTTATTTTCATTGTCTATTGCGAGTTGTTATTTAGAATAGCAGTTTTCATATATATACTATAAGTTAGTCTTGTTACTGACTATTCGTTGCTTACCTGATCTGGAGAGTATTAACACTATTGATAACTTTAGCACATTGGGGTCGGTGCAGTAATGGAGAAATTGAGAAAAGCCTGTGTTCTAGATTAGAAATGTAGCAATTTCAACCTGAGCCCCAAACCAAAATTTAATAGTAAAATTAAAGAACTTAGGTTATCTTAATTTCTCCACTACTGCTTCTAAATGACCACATCTTATAAGACCCAGTCAGTATGTTCTAGTGAGACCCAGTCAATGTAATATCTAAGACTCAGTCAGTATAATATGTAAGACTCAGCCAATATGATATCTAAGACTCAGTTAATATAATATCTAAGAC
Organism: Bugula neritina; assembly: GCA_964035545.1. NCBI lineage: Eukaryota > Metazoa > Bryozoa > Gymnolaemata > Cheilostomatida > Bugulidae > Bugula > Bugula neritina. Next base: position 30,975,608 of record OZ037767.1, read on the forward strand.
TCAGTCAATATAATATGTAAGACTTAGTTAATATAATATCTAAGACTCAGCCAATATAATATCTAAGACCCAGCCAATATAATATCTAAGACCCAGCCAATATAATATCTAAGACTCAGTCAATATAATATCTAAGACTCAGCCAATATAATATCTAAGACCCAGCCAATATAATATCTAAGACTCAGCCAATATAATCTAATAGACTCAGCCAATATAATATCTAAGACTCAGTCAATATAATATCTAAGACTCAGCCAATATAATATCTAAGACTCAGCCAATATAATATCTAAGACTCAGCCAATATAATATCTAAGACCCAGCCAATATAATATCTAAGACTCAGCCAATATAATCTAATAGACTCAGCCAATATAATATCTAAGACTCAGTCAATATAATATCTAAGACTCAGCCAATATAGTATCTAAGACTCAGTTAATATAATATCTAAGACTCAGCCAATATAATATCTAAGACTCAGCCAATATAATCTAATAGACTAAGTAAGTTGAATCTAGTAAGACTCAGTCAGAATGCTTTGGTGAGACTCAGTCAATATAATGTCAGAGACTCAGTAAATATTATCTAATAGACTCAGAGTTAGTCTGGCATGTGTTTTTATTGTATCAGACTATATTGTAGTATATTAGTCAACTTGGTCTATGAAAAAAGTGCTCTAATTTTTTTTTCCACTCCTTTACAAAAATCATATTTCCTTTTTAAAGTGTTTTATTAACTTTTTGAAAATTATTATATGCATTTCCATATTTATATAATTTATATATTCCATAATAAAGAGTTACATGCCTTTGAAATACTCCATGCAATGATCGAGTCAATGACTAAATTTACTATCTTATAGTAGTCGGTATTTTACTAATTTAGGGAATTATCCAATCATGCAAATAAAATATCTGGAGGTTTCAACAAATATGGCCTTACATGAAAGGTCACAGGTTAAAGTTAAGGTTCAGAATAGCCTATCTAGAGTAGTGGTTTTATAGATGAGCTAGTCAACTTACTGTAATAAATAAAATATGTGGGTTACAAGTACAAATATAAAACAGTTTATTAATATCATCTACCTGCTATTTAAAAGCCAAAACATGATGAATTGTGGGCATGTAAAGACAACTTCACAAATGGCTTCAAACTTCCAGTTATTGACTAAATAAACGATTGCATAGAATTGATGTCATATCTCATAAAAAAAGTGTGGGGGGAAAATAAAACAAAAACTGTATTATTATAGATTATAAAGCCCAAAATTCTTTCATTCATCAGCCTAAGAATATAGTTATTTTTCTTTCCATTGAGTTGATCCCTGCCATTCCATTTTATTCCTGTTAGACTATTTACACAAGGCTGCTTCATTATTTAAAAAATAGGTAAGACGTTAGAAGACACAAAAGGAAATAAAAAGCTTTATTATTTTGACCGATTTTTTTGACTTTAATTTACTCAAGTACATGTATATTTAGAATTTCACATTTTTATCCGTAAGCCCTATTTCTAGCTATGGGGCTTATGGTGACAGTTTTATTATATAACATCAACAGTTGATCTGGAGGCCACTTGCAGGCGTCTTGGTGCATATTCTGAAGAAGCTCAAGAATACAATAATGAGTACTCTGTTATTACTCTCTTAAGAAATCAAAGAAGAATAGGAACTTTGCCCAAAGCCTAAAATTTCAAAATTTCTACTAAAATTTTTTGCTTTTTAAAGAAGTAACGTAATTTCACGTTTATTCCATATTGCATAAATTGTTTTGAAATTAAAGGAAGTTTTACAATGTTAACTGATGCAATAGTATATCATCAGTAACATGAACTCAAGTAACCATGGGCAGGCAATTACTGTAAAACTTTCCTACAAAAATATATAATGTAATATATTGTTAAATAATATAATGCAATATTATAATACATTATGAAGTTATAATATAATGTAATAGAATACGAAATAATATAAAATGATGTAATACAATGTATACATGTTATGCCATTGTAGCATTTAGGGAAATATATTTATAACATAATGCTATAATTAGTACCACACAATTACTATATTGAGAGCGTATAGAGAGCATAGCAAAACTGCTGAAGTGACATAACTATATAACATCTATAATTATTTTAAAAGATGGCCATCAAATAGAGCTGCCTGGTGGAAAAATGCAGAAAAGTACAACTAAATTTAAATTTTATCAAAACTAAGAGACTTGAATGTCGGTTTACTCTGATTATACGTATTGCATAAGTTCTCCCTGCTCAGCCCATAAATGGTAGAGTTAGTTTTGTTAATCAACTGCTGCTTGAAGTACCCTGCAAGGAAAATCAGAATAAGAAATTAGTAGTTATCTTCCCACTAAGTCATGCGTAATCTTTTTTAGCTGCTATAAGAATGAACTTATAATCTGAGTACTGTAACTTACTAGTCTACCCTCTAATGCAACTATATGGTCCCCAAATTATTATATAATAAAATTGTCTTTTACTCAAAATAGAGGTCCGCTTACTGTATATGACAAAATTTTGAGTATTGCATATAAGATTGTTGGTTTACATGCAATCATCAATAAAATAGCTTCAAACAAAACATCTTACATCTTACAAATATAATATATATATATATATATATATATATATATATATATATATATATATATATAATTTCCTCTAAAACTTAAGTAAATCTTATATTATAAAGTAACTATAAAACTTATGAATTAAAAGTATAAAGCAGCGCAAAAATAACTGCAATTTTATCCATTAATTGAAATTTCTCTTCCTTATTATTTTAATTGCGATTAGAACTGGTAAAACACACTTCTATATAACCCACCTTTACAGTTGATAAATACCATATACTAATCATTAATTATATTGTCTTATTCATTGTTTATCATGAATTGTTCTAATTAAAACGTCTCAGATAGTTAATGATATGGTCTGATATTAGTCTATCAGTTATAGATTAAATAGAAAAGTTAAACTGGTTATATCTAGTTATGAGTGTATGGAAAGCAGAAGAAGTTTAATTCAGTAAAGAATGCAGACAAAGCTGAATTAGGTTAATATCTCATTATATTTGAGGTTAAAAGTTCATTACAATAACTTACTAGCCTTACAGCGTCTTTCATCTGGTAATTCTCTGTAGTCAGAGAACTTCCAGCTTTTCAATGTTCATCATTATGCATGCTTTTAACTAGCAACTTTATCATACAACAGGCAACTTTATCATACAACCAGCAACTTAAACATACAACAAGAAAATTTACCTTACAACTAGCAATTTTATCATCCAACTAGCAATTTCATGGTAAAGCTAGAAATTTTAGTTTACTATAGTTGACAAACTGAATAGAAAACATTGCACAAATTGAGATAGAAATACATCTGAAGAAATCATGCACCTGGTGTTGGTACATGTTTCAGCTCACCTCAGGAGAGTGTGTTGAATCAGTGTTATTGTGAATACTAGCACTAAACATTAGCATAAACATAATTCTGTACAATTCTATGCAACAAAGAGACTGACTTGACTAAAACCTTTTTATAATCTAAGCTGAAAATTTATTTTTCTAAACTGGTGCAAGTTCTATAATTATCATGATGGTAAAAGATCAAAATGATGTTATTAGTTTTAAATTAGGGCATTACTTTATTAATGATACAAAGACTTAACTATTCAGCTTTTAGCAAAGGGAAAAGATGTTCTTTGAGGAAAAGCAATTATTTTTGTTTTCTATTATGCTAAGTTCTGTGACACAGCAAATTTATAATCACTTCAACAACTTGTGGTTTAATTTGCACTTTCGTATCTCATTCAAAACAGAAGAATTTCTAGATCATAACACAAATGAAAAATCCCCAACACATAAATTATAACAAGGTGTTCCACCTAATGACCCCAACAACCAAGACCATTCAACTGGAAAGATATTATTTTGAGCTCAAGACTCAGACTATATGTAAAGTCTGGCTTCTTGCCAGAATAGCATATGCCGTACACCAGTACATCTGGGTTTCCAGACTGCAGTGGAAATTGTCACATCCTGAACCTGTTTGCAAGATGCTCATATTTGATTTGTCGCCAACTTTTAGAGACACTGACTTTGGAAGATTGCCAGTTCCTATTGTAGTTAGAGGGTAAAAATGCTGGCTTTTTCTTGATTACATGACAATGCACCAGGATAACCTTTTGCAAAAGAGGCACTGCGTTACAAGCATATTTAAAATATGCATTTCATTAAACTAAAAGTTTTGTCCGAGTTTATTTCACTTCAAGATCTTATTAATAAGATGACAAAACATATCATATAAGATATATCAATAGGAACCCATTTACTCTAATATAGATGTATTCACTCTTTATCTAAAACAATTTTTGTACTAAAATCAATCTGTGAAATTGTTGCACTAACTACAAAATACATTCAGTAGCCTACTAAGAATGATAGCTATTAGGTCCACTTCATTGCTATTCTAAAAACTTCCATTCGGCTGTTGGCCAATTTAAGAAAATACAGCCAAATAGTCTTTCAGCTGACTGACACCCCTGCAGTTATTGCTTACCCATAATACATTCTGTCTGTTCGTCTGCTTATTGAAATGGTTACTCCTTCGGCAATCCAGCAATCTGCATACTGCGCACAATATACCATCTAATTCATAATACTAAGACATAGATGTCCAATGTTGCCTTTAGAGGGATGGGACAAAATAGTTGACATATATGCAAATATTTAATATCTAAGCACCATTAAAGTAGAGGTGATTCATAACTTTCAAGGCTGTAGAAATAGTAAGTAGAAAATTGGAAATGAAAACATTTATGTTACACTAATAGCTGATATTTGTTTTAGCCCGAGCCTGTTTTATTTCAAGTTTTTAGTCTTTAGTGAAATAACTTGTGTATGGGTAACTTTTTTATATTTCAAGAATTTTGAACGAGCAAATGACATGTTTTGGACAGACCAAACTCTTACTTCTGCTCGTTAGTTTGAAAATTGTAAAACTTGCATTATACATAAACTGTGTAAAAATAGTTTCACAAAGTTGGTTTTGGTTGAGATGTGAAACTAATACTTTTACGACCAGAAACCTACTTTAGCCAAAGCTTGTGTAAAGCCACCAGGGCAAGCAACTGTGTATACCTCATGGTTTAAATCATTCATTGCACAAGCTATTAAACTTAAAGATGTAAAGCTCTTTTTTCAAATTGTAAATACTTTTCAGTTCCCCTGTTTAGCATTCGAACAATATATTCTTATTAACTATTGAAACATTTCATCACAAAAACAATTGCAATTGTTGGGCTATATATGCTTTACTACACTCTAGTTATAATGTATAGGGTTTAGTGCGTACAAGGAGCTCCCTCATTGGCTGTAAACACGCAATATATAAAGGTTATCTCGGTGCACTGTAGCCTGCATTTGGTGTTAGTTGTTGCCTGAGTTGGTTAACTTCTGCAGTACTCTTTGAGTAAGTGTATCTTCTTCTACTAAATCCTCATCTAGTATGTAAAATAGTTTTAGTTAAATGATCAAAATCACTAGATTTAATTGTGCTGGTATCGCTTAATATTCATATTGCCAGTTTACATATAGTTATACAGTATAGGTACTAGTTGGTTATGCACAGGCTTGTCTTAGAATAGTTGTCATTAGAAGGAATAAGTAATATAATATTTAGTTCACTAGTTGTAATATAGTATGTCTTTGTAATATATTATGTAGTTGTATAATTTTCAGACATATAAATCATTACCAAGTAAAGCTTGGCGTGCTGCCAGGTTTATTGAATCGCTGCCACTGAGAAAGCTGCCTCCAGACTACAGAAAAATGAGGTAAATTGTTAATACACATTTAATTGTAATATTATAATTTAATCTATATTATTATATCATATTACACTATAATATAATGTTATAAAATATTATATTGTATTGTATTGGTTTGTACAATTACAACCTATTCTACTTTGTTAAACCAGAATTCTATATTACTGTCATCAAGGTTGTATAAACCTATCAACATGGCAAGTGGAGATAACTTTATTTATTCTTTATTTTCCCTCGACTTCCACAGAGAATTTAACTCATGAAATGTAAAAGTTTTTTATTTTATGCTGCAGTTAGACTTTCCTCCAATTGAAAATATCTTGCACAGTAGTTTGAGATTAGAATAGGTTGCGGCAGCTTTTGAGTTCTTCTCTAGAAGTTGGTGCGCTATACATAGCCAAGTTTTAGCTTGAATATTTAGTCACTACTAGCCAAGGCTAAACCAGAAGTTACAAACCCAGGCTAAGCAATATTTTACCTTTCTGCCATGTTATATCATAGTGCTGTCTTAGCTAGGCTAGCAACTCTATACTAAGTCAGCAGTAAATTCTGAGAAGCTGAGGTCAACAACAGATAATTTATTTGCATTGTGAAATTAAGCAGTGAGTTTTTATTAAACTGTTACTGAAGTGTAGTGAATGTAGATTTGGTACTGTACATTGCTAGCCATTATGCTCAATTAATTCACCTTCTAGCAGTATTATACCCATTGAATTTTATAAGAATGATATAATAATAATATATAAGAATAATATAATATAATAATATATAAGAATTATATAATAATATGTAGGAATCATTTGCTATTAAATCAGGAAAAATTTACAATTTTTGAATACACTTTGTACTGTGCTACTTTACAGCAAACGAGACATAAACCACTCATTTGGTGTTTAGCCTATGAAATTGTTGTTTATATGATTTAGTACCCACAATATTATATAATAGTTGAGGAAAGTTTAGTTGATAATACATATAACCACAGCATATTCTCTTAACAGTTCTAGTAAGTGCCTCATTACTAACTGTTTATCATTAAACCAGTTTATGCCTAGCTATAAAAAGTATCATTGTATACTGGAATAGTCTTTTCTTTGTGTGGTACAAATTCTTAGACAATTACACTGAGGTGAAATGATTGTTTGGGCTGCACAATGCAATACTATTGTTATTATGCTATTTGCACATTATAATTAGACTGGCCACTGCCTTAGAGTTTGTAAAGGCCATTTACACATTCTAGCAGTAGTCCAGTGTGAAATCTTATAAAATATGTCTTTAAAGGATATCTTACTGTATTTTTGCATCACATGTTTTATTTATAGAACATTCTAGAATGTATTTGGTATACAGACTGCTTACAGCACGTGTTATAAAGCACTAAGTGATACATTAACCCATAGTGTAGCTGAATACTAAATCCTAACACACAGGTGCTAAGTGTTAACAGCCGATAATTATTTTTCAATAATTGCTCAGTCAAATGTTACGTATAGCCTATAATACATAAACACAATAGCTTAATAATAGCATGTTTTTTCTATTACACCGCATCTGTTTTACCCACAATGCATTGCTACATGCTATCATATTTATCTGGCAAATCTACAGGCAAATACGGTTACCTACATGTTTCAGATTAATAATCTAGTATAATATAATATAATATAATATAATATAATAATATAATATAATGTAGTATAATATAATAATATAATATAATAGTATGATATAATATAATATAATAATATAACTTATAAAATATTACAGCCAATGATATCTCAGCTATTTGACTATATGATTTAGTCTGCCCGATCTACTGACCCTACAAGATGTCGAGGAAGCCTATGAGCGAATCAGAGAGCACATAGAGTTGACTCCAGTCATGAGGTGTGCCGAGGCTGATCGCATCACAGGGCGGGAAATCTACTTCAAAGCTGAGCAACTCCAACTAACAGGAGCTTTCAAGATCCGAGGGGCTTTGAGCTCGGTTAGTGGGAAATCTCTAGTCTACAGTCTATTGGAGTTGTCATCCTAAATACTCAGAACTTCAAGGCACTGTAACCTCCCTATGGATTTGGCAAAACAATACATGTGGGAATTTACAAACAAAAAATACAAAAATGTTTGCCTGTTATGTTAATTCAACTATGACTGTCAAATATTTGATTTAATTACTACAAAAAAACAACAAAGCCACTCCCTGCATGTTCACATCCTTTATTCTAATCACTTCAACAGATTCGGAATAAAAAACAGTTTGCTGGGTGCATAGTGGCAACCTTAGCTAGTAGTTTATCAGCAGGAAATCTCATTTTGACTCAATTCACTAATGACTCTAAATCCTAAACATGAATGAAACCCAGACAATCATTTATGGCCTTGTGGTGGGCTTTGACGTAGTAACTCTGTCTGCTGTACTTGTCATTAGATTACGCAATAACCTGCAATGGTGAGTCTTCAGGTGGTACAGCATTCTAAGCCCCAACATCCAGTTTGATATATGACCTTCAACCCTTTGCCAATACCACTCTCAGCTTCCACTTAGTTATATTAAATTATCCATTACCTGCAGTTTGCAGCTATTAGTAATGGGGTATATACTTGCAGAGCTGTGATAGCTATTTATATCTTTAATACACACAGCTGATAAACATAGTTCAACCCAGGGTGATCTATTACTTCAACTGTTTGGTTCAACTCGTTGAATAGTATAAATGTACAGAAAGTTTAAGCTGAATAGTATTATTACTAGCTTTAGTATTTTATTATATTAACAAAATTATATTAGCTGCTGATATAACATTTCAAAGTATTTTAATTTTTTTCAGGCAAAATTGTTGAAAAGTAAACAAGAAGCCGAGGGTGTCACAGACCCTCCTGGAGTGGTGGGTGAAGTTATATCTACTTTATAATAGAGTTTAGTTATTGGTTAGTGAATGGCAACAGCAGCGATCTAGTGGCCAGAGTACTGACTTAGATGTTAGTGATTGCAGATAGTAAAATATTTAGTGGAACTGTGCCTATTTACCAGGTGACTCACAGCAGTGGTAATCATGGACTAGCTCTTGCGTGGGCTTCTAAAATTATCGGTTTCCCATGCACAGTGATTGTCCCGAAGGGCACCCCACCTTGCAAGATTGAGGCTGTTAAGAACCTGGGAGCTGAGCTTATTGAGTCGTATCCCAGCGTCACTGGCAGGTGAGTTAATTATACCCTCCCTACCCTCCTCCCCCCTATACCCTCCCTACCCTCCTCCCCCCTATACCCTCCCTACCCTCCTCCCCCCTATACCCTCTATACCGTAGGACTATACCCTCTATACTATAGGACTATACCTCTCCCCCCCCCCCCGTACCGTAGCACTATACCCTCCCCCCCGTACTGTAACACTATACCCTCCCCCCCCCCGTACTGTAACACTATACCCTCCCCAACCCCCCCCCCCCGTACTGTAACACTATACCCTCTGTACTGTAGCACTATACCTCTCCCCCCCCCTACTGTAGCACTATACCCCCCCCCCCCCCCCGTACTGTAACACTATACCCTCCGTACTGTAGTGTTATGTTCTGCGGTAGAATAACATGGTGTAAAAGAGTGATATGACTAAAGTATTACTTCAGAGTTCATTCACTTTCAATATTATCTATTTCAGTATTTCATATCATAGTTTCATATATCTCATATATACCTTAACACAACATTGTAAACTTGTGAAATGCAAAGTTTTTATTATTATAGTTTGCCTAGTCTTGTTTCCAAGCTGCAGTTTGGGTGCAAATTGTTTGGTTATATTCATTCTGTATTCTATATAATATTTTTGAAACAGAATTGAAGCCATGAAGAAAGTGTGTGCAGAAACTGGAAAAGTTTACATTAGTTCCTGTGAGAATGTCTCAGATATAGCTGGGCAGGTATGATGCTACCCCCTCCTATGCAGGGAAAAAATAGTTTAGAACTCGGGCTCATAAAGATCCAGCAACCAATTACAGTAACATACAAGTGTTTATTCTCACATCAAATGTTATATAAATACTGAAAGTTTAGTTGATTTAAAAGAAAATTTTGTATAACAATTAAGTGCAATACAAATTGTGCAAACTGTAGTTTTTACCAAGTTTTGATCTTGCATCTTGCAAATTGAATCTAACAAACTCTCCTGGACTATTAGTTTATTGCCCTGGACTATAGCATGGCTTAAACCGGCAGATTTAAAGTTGGTCACTGTTATAACATTGTATAAATATTATTTTATCAAAATAGCTATTGGTATGCAGTTTAAGTTATAATCATATGGTTACTGCAGATATAAATATCTGAAAATATGCAAAGATTACATTTAATGGTTCCACTTTTATACTGTGTTGCACTAAAGCTACTGTTTTAACATAAACTAGAAGCTATCCAGGGTTGATATATTTTAGGACTTTTAAACAATAAACTAGTAAAATTTATAAACATTTGAAGGCATGAGAAGTTGAAACTATAAATGTTTCATCAAAGATTTGGTATACTTAGTTAGAAAATGTCTAGTTTGATCAGCCAATAAATTTCAATTTTACAAACTTTATACTAGTAGAACTGCTTCACAATACTTAATCTTTTAAAGTTATTTCCAATGAGTTGAAATAAGCAGACTAATTATTTGATGAATTTTATAGTATTTTTGTGTGATAATCTTTAATACTTGTACTATTGCCAGGGTACATGTGGTTTAGACTCATTGATACTTGTACTATTGCCAGGGTACATGTGTTCTAGACTCATTGATACTTGTACTATTGCCAGGGTACATGTGGGCTAGAGTTGATTCGCCAAGTACCAGATCTTGATGCTGTTCTGGTCTCAATCAGTGGAGGGGGACTGTCTGCCGGCATCGCTGTCGCCGTGAAGGCTATCAAACCTGACTGTAAAATATATCTAGTCACCCCACGTGGTAGGTTTATATGTCTAGTCACTCCACGTGGTAGGTTTTAGTATAATATATCTAGTCACTCCACGTGGTAGGTTTATATGTCTAGTCACTCCACGTGGTAGGTTTATATGTCTAGTCACTCCACGTGGTAGGTTTTAGTATAATATATCTACTAGCCACAACTCATAGTAACTAAGATTACAGGATGCACATTTAATGGCATGCAATAATATGTTGCAGTAGTAAAAAGCAATTGCATTGCACTTGTTTTACTGCACGACTGAGTGTAGAAACATTATCCTGGTACTGGTAATAACTTACATGTAAACAAGGAAATATATGGCAGTAAATTATAATATTGTTTGGTTGTGACAGAACTAGAGAACTGTGCTCTAAACTGTGGTTCATGTAGCTCTATATTGACAGGGAAAATGATGGAACAATGCTTGCGCTCTGGAGAAAGGGAGTGGCCCAACCCGCCCCGATTTCTGGACACAATTGCAGAGGGAATCCGGCTACAGCAGACAGGGCAAAGGGCATTCAAAATCCTGAGAGAGTTGGCCGAGAAAGAAGTCATCGAAGTTGTGAGTTTAGATTAAGGATGTCACAATATGGTGATGACTTACAGACATGGGGCAATAACTCTTGGAATTTAAGTTTTATTGCCAGAAAATATTAAACAAGACTGTTTGAAGTTGTCTTCCTTATGCTAGTAAATCTTATTTTAGCTGCTGGTGTTTATTGTGTACTCAATATTTTAGAGCGATGAGGAAATCATAGCTGGAATGAAGTTTACTTTTAACCATATGAAGGTGGGGATAACTAACTAGACTTTAATATTTTGCTAACTAGACTTTATAAAATAATTTATACTATCAATTAAAACCTAATACTGCTGTTTAATTTGTAAAATAACAGGTTATCTTTGCTGATTGCTATAGAATATACATACTTATTGTATTATCGTATGAATAACATGTTATTACCATAACAATAACACATTGAATAATATAATAATGATATAGATTCCAATCATATCATATTATATAGTAGTATAGATTATGTATTTACAAACCAACACACAGAAAACAGTCTTTTGCTAAATAGAAATTTTGCTATATCTGTAAAATGAGAGTTGTGTCACCCTAGCAATGGGATGAGCAATGTCATGCGATTGTCAAACTACCACAACCTAATTTCTCTTTGTAAAAACTTGCAGCAAGTGATTGAAGCTGCAGCTGGAGCGACTGTGGCAGCTCTGTTTACTGAGAAAATGGCCGCACTTCCTGCGAGTATCAAGAAGGTGGCGGTTATTTCCTGTGGAGGCAATGTGGATATTGATAATCTCCCCTGGTATGAAAGCTACGTCAACCCTTTCAAGATGGGAGACATTATCTAAACTCGGCAGCTACTTACCATAACACGCTCAAGCTACTCATGACATGCATTGCTTACTAGTTACAATATGCAGTCATAAAAGATTATATTAGGAGTTGCGATTCCGGATAAAAAGATTATTAGGTGGTACAACTCCCTACAGTAGAGGATTACCAGTACATATTATTAGTATCTAATAATTATATTTTATACTTTTTATTATTTTATCACAAATTGTACTACTAGAAACTAATTTTTTCATGCTTTTAACTTTTATGTACTAAAATAGACTTTTTATTGCAGCTTACTTTAGCAGTTATGAAATTGCATTTTATGCTATTGTTATTCCATATAATATATTTGCTAATTTTGTACGTTTTTGTATAAATAAAATTCTGCATACTTTTTATAACTAATAAAATATGATTATTTTATTAAAACAAAGTTATACTACATAAGTTAAACATAAGTTAATTGCTATAGTATAATTTTGACATGATTTTATATAAGAAAGTCAATCTACTGTATGTATATTACATATCTTATTTTATTCAATGCAATGATATACTATAGCTAATATTTGCGAATGGAAAGCTTTAACTGAATCTACTTCGGTGCAGTCTGAGGCTTGAATTGTTGTAAACTAAAAAGAGAAGGTACCTTTCAAAGCTACCACAAAACTGTGTCTTTGTACTAAAAGCTGTGAAATCATTACTCCAATCAATTTTCTATTGTATAGTATAATATATCATAGTTAAATGCAGTAGCAAAAAAGTGTAGCTACACAATTTTGTCAACAAAAAACACATTTTCTCAAGCAAAATCATTGCTAGTGTTTCATCTCATGCTACCTATTGTTGAATTTTTACAGTTTTCTATAAAAAGTCTAAATGCGGGAGACAACAGCTTTCAACTCATGCAGTTTGGAAAGCATACTGTAGTCGTTCTAAATGCATTATTTCACCATATATACCTTAACGATCCTTTTTAGTAGAACTAGTCGAAATATTGCTAGAGCAAAATAGATTGCACTCAGCACACACTATCTTATATAGCAGATTAATTACAAAATTTACCTGCAGTTGGTACATTTCATAATCCTTCATACTCATAGATATAATATATACTTCAAGTGCTATATAAGTGTCGTATCTTTCTGCTTAATAATTGTGTTATCAACAAACCTTCAAGTTTTTTATGACTTCAATTTGTATTTCTACGAGTTGCAACTACACAATTATTAAAGCTAGGTCACCTGCAGCTAGAGTGTCATGTGGGCAAAGTGGCCTGTAGAGTGTCATGTCAGGCAAGGTAGCCTGTAGGGTGTCATGTTAGGCAAAGTAGACTGCAGAGTAGAGTGCCATGTTAGATAAGGTAGTTTGTAGACTGTAGGGTGCCCTATTGGCAAGCTGGTCTGTAGAGTGTCATGTTAGGCAAGGAGGCATATATGATTTTAGACTTTATTGCACTGCTATACAAGCACCTGCTATACAAGCACCTGCTATACAAGCACCTGTGACTAATTGTTTGTATGATTCTTTAGTTATAATATTCACTAGTCTTATACTAAACTGCAGCTTTTGAAATAAAATGTAGACAGACACCTTCTGTACTTTGAGTGATCAATACTAGTTTAGTGATAAACTGGAAACTTGTCATTACATTTAAATACTCCATCTTCAGTGATGCAATACTACAAACAGGTTGTGGTAATTTATCACTTACTTGTTTACATATTTATCTTAGTGCAAACTCCTCTTATATTCAAGATACACACCCACTATATGGGTTAGTTCCTTTCAATGAAAGTTTTCCTGTTAATTAATGACTGGTTGGTGGTACAAACCTCTAATAAAGTTGTAGTGATTAAATCAAAACACTATTACTATCCACTTATATTATATAATGCAAAGTCATTTAAGCAATCCTAGTAGCTACAAATCAAAGAGTTGATAACTCATAATAAGAATAGTGAATTCAAGTTTTTCTATCTTTATAAACTTTTTTTTTTGTAAAACAATATGTTGCAGTGCTTTGCTAAGCGTTGTGGCCTTGTTACAATACATAATATATTACATATTTTTATAAATTATATAAACATTACACTATGTAATGTACTAGATACCATTATATTACTATATTGCTTATTATATAATGAAAAATGTATTATCTAATATATCATTGTGACAGCAGCAGCTATTTGCAGAGAAGAGGCGAAAGCTCAACTCTGCTAAAGTTTATATAGCAGAAATTGTAAAGGGCTATAATTTTTAGTCTTTTTCTAAAGTTCCAGAATAATTCTGAGACATAGTTACATTAAATGCACAATAAGTAGCCACTACCAAGTTCAAAAGCTTATATCATGGTAGATAACATGTCTATAACAACACATGAAATAGCATCCATCTAGTATAAACGGCACTGTGCATGTGCTGTGCATTCATCAACCGAATTGGTATCAATATCAGCTTGAGTGCTTTTTTAAATAAAACTAGTGATTAACATGAAGTTTGTATTTTATTACGCATGCGCAATAAGGTAGAACGTAGATATCAATATATAAACAGACGTAATTAGTGTGTATGTGTCACTAGTTAGGGGGTATAATTTCATGAACTTTATATCTATATATTTTGTTACATATAAATATAAATATGTATCAATAATATAGAATGTTATAACGGATTATTCGCCATAAGTGTGTCTCCTTAGAATTGCTGGACTAAATAAGATACTAAAGGATGGACACAATAATGTAACATAATGCAATACTGTAACATAATATAATACATGCATTCATATAATATACAACTATAACAATAAGATATGTAACAGTATATTGCTTTTTGCATGATTATCTTAGTGTTCGTATCATATTTGCATATTTTGCAGAATAGACAATAAAAAGTATTTAAAGTAACTACAGAAATCAGAAGCCTGGTATCTGCATTTGAATGGCTATAATAAGGCTAAAGTCTTCAATATAGTCATGAAACCCTTTGATAACATTTCAAGAAGCTTGAGTGTTTTTATCAGCTTTATTAACCCTCTTAAGATGGGAAACTCTGCATTAGAAGTTTATGATGGTGAAGCCGTTTTATCAGTCTGAATTTAGATATTAGGAAATTAAACGTTTATCTTTGAAAACACTGATAAAGCGTTGGGCTTTAGTTACTGCCTATAAGCATAGCAGCTACCTACAACTACAGAAGTCTTTCTTATAAGGTAAGCACGGTATGTTTTCTTGATATTCTGATGTCAAGTTATCGTATAGATTTTGACAAGGCACTTTTTACCCTGTTTAATTTAATTTAAAATAATTATGTATGTTCATAAAAGTGGAGGACAAAAAAAACAATCAACACCAAATATTTGAAAAGCTTCAAAGCTACTTTATAATCATATTAGTCACTAGGAGGCTTTAAACATGATTTGGAAGAAACATTCTTCTGGAAATAAACATTATAATTCAAGCCTAGTGGAACAGGAGCTTGTTTGACCCCAAAAGGTCAAGTCAACAGTTACATATGCTAGCCCGTGTGTTAAACGACCACTGTCACATCCATAGTGATAGTAGGTTAGTCTAGATGGGTATTGAATGCAGTTAGAGTTCTAACTGGGTAGCTTAGTTAGTACGAATGACGTACAAGCTATATAACTAAACGAGCTTTTAGCTTTTTGCTTCTCTATCAGTGGTCCATAAACATTAGTGATTAGTGTGAAAACATTTTAGGAATGGACAGAATATAAGGTTAGATAGAGAAATGGAAGCAAAATACAGAAATGAGGGTGATGGGGTCGTGACTACGAACAGAGGCAGAGTGGAGAAGAAGCAGACCAACAAACGCTGTTGTATTGCTGTCGGAGTCATCATAGTGCTCATCATTGCTGCCGTCATTGGCATCATTGTATACTTTGTAGAGTTCCACAACAAACAGTCTGAATCAGTAAGTCAGCATTCACGTTTTTCGTATCTCATGTCAAACTTGAGCTCATACTTCCTGGCTAGAAGTTTGAGTAGAGTGTCTCATTGATTTATTGTACAAGCAGACAATTTGTCATGCTACCAGTGTTGGCTTAAACTTGAGCAGTTGAAAAGCTGCAACTCTGCCTAAATCTCCATTTTTGTCAAATAAATAAAGCGATGCAATAATATGTGATTGTATACCCTTTTTGGGGAGACACAAAATTTATTAAAATATGATATATCTAGGTTTCTCTTTGAAGTGGCACTAAATATATTAGTATAAGCAAGATGATATGTGCACACGTTTATTACCACAATATGTTTGTTTGGCTAGTGATAGAGTCATGGCTACTTTAGGTTGTGGACTACTTGGCTGTTGTCAAGGTCATTGAGAAGTAGTTAGAGTAGTTGAGAGTTAATCATTAGTATGATTTACCTGATTAAACCTGCACTTATTTACCAGAGTGAGTTACAGAGTTGTGAGTTACTGGGTTGTGAGTTCCAGAGGTGTGAGTTACAGAGTTGTGAGTTACTGAGTTGTGAGTTACAGAGTTGTGAGTTACCGAGGTGTGAGTTACAGAGGTGTGAGTTACAGAGTTGTGAGTTACCGAGGTGTGAGTTACTGAGGTGTGAGTTACTGAGGTGTGAGTTACTGAGGTGTGAGTTACTGAGGTGTGAGTTACTGAGTTGTGAGTTACAGAGGTGTGAGTTACTGAGGTGTGAGTTACTGAGTTGTGAGTTACAGAGGTGTGAGTTACTGAGGTGTGAGTTACTGAGTTGTGAGTTACAGAGGTGTGAGTTACTGAGTTGGAATAGATTTCCTACTAATAGAAATTGCCTATGTTCTAGGAAGCTGTCAAAGCTACAACTTCCCTCCCTCCGTCGCAGAGTTGTGAGTTACCGAGGTGTGAGTTACAGAGGTGTGAGTTACAGAGTTGTGAGTTACCGAGGTGTGAGTTACTGAGGTGTGAGTTACTGAGGTGTGAGTTACTGAGGTGTGAGTTACTGAGGTGTGAGTTACTGAGTTGTGAGTTACAGAGGTGTGAGTTACTGAGGTGTGAGTTACTGAGTTGTGAGTTACAGAGGTGTGAGTTACTGAGGTGTGAGTTACTGAGTTGTGAGTTACAGAGGTGTGAGTTACTGAGTTGGAATAGATTTCCTACTAATAGAAATTGCCTATGTTCTAGGAAGCTGTCAAAGCTACAACTTCCCTCCCTCCGCCGCAGCCCCCACCTGGACCAGTGCAGGCAGCAGGGCAGCGGGTTGATTGTCTCATAGATCAGGTGGTCAAGACAGAAGCAGAATGCAAGCAGCGAGGATGTTCCTGGGACCCAAATGCTGCAGATGACGGTGACAAATGCTCCCTCTACCAATCTGCAGACGTAGGTGGGTGTGGCTTATAGTAGTTGGTGGGTGTGGCTTATAGCAGTTGGTGGGTGCGGCTTATAGCAGTTGGTGGGTGTGGTTTAGAGTAGTTGGTGGTGTGATTTAGAGTAATTGGTGGATGTGGTTTATAGCCCCTTGCATTTCCACTAATTACATACAGTTCAAAAAAACTATTTTCTAATATTCAAATTCATTGAGTGAATAAATTGGAATACTATATTGAATATTGTATCATCATAATATTATAGAATGTTGACATTTAACCACATCTCTTTTCACTTTAAATACTCTCTCTTCTACTTGTATGAATGTAATTTGTCTATTGCTGCTACTGTATAGGCTACAAGATGTCTGCACAGACTACCAATGATTCCGTAACTCTCCTTGAGCTCTCTTATGATGGAGAGAAGAGATCTCTGTTTAGCAAAGTTGAGGACATCATTGATAACATCAAGCTGGAGATAAAGGAGTTGAATGACAACACGTTGCAAGTTACAGTAAGTATTAACTTTGCTGGACAATTTCTACACTCTCCAAAACATCAGGATTGCGCCTGCAATGGTCAAGTTCTAGTTGTACAAAGATATGGACAGACATTAGAATTTTATAACCAATCAAAACACAGATTGCAATAAATGTTGTGATTGGCCCTAGCATTAAAGTGTATTTAATACCACTTGTACCCAGTAGAATTAATTAAGGCACTCAGTTCCTTGTTCAGCCTGTTTTGCTATCTTGTGCTTTACTTAGGCTTATCAGAGGAAAGCATTTATATAAGATTTTTATTATGTTTGAAAAATATTTATTAAGTTATATATTTACATATAAGCTTTGTGTGACAAACATCTACTTTGCTGTAAGTTGCTAATGGTTGCATTTCAATATATCTTCTAGTTCACAGATGCTAAGAACCCAGACAGATACAGGGTTCCCATTCCCCTCAATACTCCAGCCTCCTCTGCCAAACCCAAGCTCTATGAGACGTCGTGGAGTAAAAATGGGGACAAATTTTCTCTTAAAATAACTCGAAAATCTGACAACACAGTTCTGTGAGTCTCGCGGCTTTATTTGGCGCTTGCTGTACTCATTTATCGCTAACTCTACCTACGTAACACTTGCTGTACCCATGTGACCGCTTAGCCTAGGGCCACACGGTGCGTATTTTCGCATGCGAAAATTGAAATCACAAGTAGCAAAGGTGTCCACTGTGCGCGTTGAGAAAACATTCGCACTTGTCGCTCTGCATTTTCAACGCAAGTGCGAATCGTCTCTGTCGTCGTCACCTAATTGGCTGGTAGTTATTCAGCGAGCCCAATTTCTTTATTTAGTGCTATATTCCAGTAAATTGCGTTTTATTGAAAGCGAGTGCGATTTAAAAATGAAAGCTTTATTTATCACGCATCACTGACGCTACAGTGGACACCTTTGCTACATGTGATTTTAATTTTCGCATGCGAAAATTCGCACAGTGTGACCCTAGGCTTACTGTGCTTATGTAACACTTGCTGTACTTGTTTATGATTCCACACTAGCAGCGGCTGTAGGTTTGATCTTTATTACATTATGATATTCGAAGTAGATATAAATTGTGTCTGGCAGCGCTCAGATAGTCAGCTAGTTGCAGTCACCAGGGAAATCTAATTTTGTTTCAGTTTCTGCATTAAATCAGGTTTGCAAGGATGAGGTTTGTGTTTTTGAAAAGACTTGTCAATGCTGCATCTGTCTGAATGATTGCTAGCTACTACTCCAGGCACTAGCTCTGTGAAAGCTGTTACATGCAGTAAATAAAACTGGTTGTTTACAGCTGTAGCTAAAAATAGATTAATGAGTATCACTAGTGACCTAGTATTTTGTTGCTTCAATTTACTAGTGACAATTGCCAAGCGGTGAGAGCCTATAAATAGACTTTGAACAAAAAAGAAACGTGTATTCAGCAAAGTATTATAATTTCTATTGATAGAATTCCGAGTGGATTCTAATTTCAACTATTAATGCTGGTGATATTCTTAATGAAAGAGCTTTAGATCTTTTTACTTGAAAAAATATTTTTTATTTTATTTTATTTTTGTACCCAACACATACTCTGTAAGTTACTCGTAAGGTTTTGCGATAAATTTTGGTAATAAATTGAAAAAATTATATTTAGATTTGATGCAAGTGTAGCAGACTTGGTGATGGAAAAGCAGTATCTCAGTCTGTCTACTAAACCACCGTCTAAGAATGTGTACGGGTTTGGGGAGAACCTCCATAAATCCTTTAAACATCAGTTTAAGAAGGCAGAAACTTGGGCTATGTTTGCCAGAGATCAGCCACCAGGCCAAGATTCTACACAGGTTTCTATGAAACTATCACAAGGAGTTATCTTATCATGTTCTACTATGTAGCTCATACCCTGTAATATTATGACAGTAACTGTTAAAAAAATCACTGTATTACTATTGTTGTTTAAATTCATTATATTGTGCAACCAATATAGCTTGTAATGAGAGGAAAGCCTGTGAACAACAATGTTAGATATTTTTAGCACTATGACAACCTGTATGGAGTACACAACTTCTACGTATGCATTGAAGACAGTGGCAAAGCCCATGGAGTGTTCCTACTCAATAGCAACGCTCAAGGTATGCTAGTTGTTCCTATGAAGGTAGAATCTGTTTAGAAACATTTGTTTATGCTTGCTTTTGTTAGCAGGTGTATTGTACAATATATTAAGAGATCTTTAAACTAAAGTTTATCTCCATTCTTGAGCTAATTTTTTGGTATTGATTAGTATAAAAGATAACATGCAAATAATTTGTTTATCTACATAGCTAATTATAATTATAGATAAAGCAAGCTTGATGTTGAAAAGATTCAAATTGATTTAATTGGCATAAAATGTATCATTGCAGACGTCACCTTGACCTCTGGCTCCATGATCACTTACCGTACTATTGGAGGTATTCTAGACTTCTTTGTATTCACTGGACCAACTCCAATGAACGTGGTGCAACAATACACTGCAGTGAGTAGCACTTCCCACTTTCAAAGCCTCAAAACATGCCTTTATTACAGCATGGAATACCATTTTTTTGTTGTATGCAAAGGAAAGGTAACTCCTTATGCAGCTCCCAGCTCTGCAGATCCAACAGCTGCTGATTCAACCTGATTGAGATTACCTTGAAACTTCTATTTGATTGAAAATAACTAGCTTGTTATGTACTTATTAGTATTATGTAGTTGTAAGAGCAGTAGTGTGTAACTCTATTAGGATACCTCTGCCATTTTGTAGCTCATAGGAAGACCATATATGCCGCCATATTGGGCCCTGGGATTCCAGCTGTGTCGCTATGGTTACAGAAACACTTCAGATATTAAAGCAGCTGTAGAGAGGACCAGAGCCGCTGGAATTCCTCATGTAAATAATAGGTTTCCTAGCAACACTGCCACACATCATATCATATGCTACTACATGCAATTACCCACAATACCAGTTATGTTTCATCGTCCATTAGCTGAAGTGTATTTTGAAATAAACTCAACATGTTTTGATATATTTCAGGACATTCAGTATGCTGACATTGACTACATGGATGCCAGGAAAGACTTCACTATTGACCCCGTGAACTTTGCTGACTTACCTGAATATTTCCAAGAACTCAGAGCTAACCACAGCATGAAAACTATCATTATTTTGGTGAGTAAAGAGTTTAAACCTGTATATTACAAGTTAGATGAGAGTTCATAAGTTATTCATTTTCATTATTTGTTGCAGTTTGTAAGCTATTACAATTTTGTTTAAAGTCATTTTGATAAAAATCATATTGGACTGATCATTCCTAAACTTGTTTTCATTTTCTGTCACAGGATCCAGCTTTGAGTATTCAAGATGGCTACTCAATTTACCCGCAAGGAAAACAGCAGAATATTTTTATAAAATGGCCGTCTGATGATTCCTCGGCAATATGTGATGAGTGTGCAGACGAACAAAACAACATGTTTGGATACGTGAGTTTACATCGAAGTTAATAATACAAAATGTAATATACTATATGATATACAACATAATATTATTTTGATTTATATTCTATTTTTTCGTTTATTACTTTCGTTATAATAAAAATTGCAAGATATAGTTCTTTTAAAGATAATTTGTAGAGTGTGAAATGCACTTTATACTATAGATTTTAGAAAATATTGAAAGTAGAAGCAATAGACCTAAACAGTTAATTTCTTTCTTTTGAATTTTCAATTTTGAGTATTTTTTAGGTGTGGCCTGACAACAGAACTGTGTTTCCAGATTTCTTTAAAGACAGCACTAAACAGATCTGGAAAGAGTGGATTGTGAATCAGAGTAGAGAACTGGAGTTTGATGGTCTCTGGATTGTAAGTCTATATCTCGTAAATAATTACATTATAATATAATATGAGTATATTATGCAGTATATATTATATTATAGTAGGTGTTGTGTGTGTATATAGCAGGTATATAGTATATATTACTGTATATATTATATTATATATTATAATATAGGACATGAATGAACCAGCTAACTTTGATACAAACAAGGATCGACCATGGAACTGGGAGGCACAGAGACCTGGAGAACCTTTCTGGAACCTGAAATGTGATATGTCTCACTCACTAGAAAACCCACCATACAAAACAAGTTTGTATTATTATCTAAATTATGGCTATTGTGGTTATTGTGTATAAGCTAAAAGTTTTGTTATTTGATATATGCAGAAATTTTGTTATTTGATATCTGTAGAAGTTTTGTTATTTGATATCTGCAGAAGCCTGCCACATCTACGCTGGTGAACTGAGAAACATATCTGATAAGACTCTGTGTATGGTGGCTGTTCAGGGAGAGAATGACGAGTATAATCACTATGATGTACACAACTTGTACGGGTGGAGTCAGACACTGCCAACCCTTGTGTTAGTTCACAGTCTATGAACTTTGCTACCAGAGCTGCATATTCTTTATGCATTGTGATTAATTATGTATTTTGTTTCATGTTTAGCATTTCTGAAACTAAAATACCATTTTAGCTCCAAACACTTATACATGTGGTTATATGTAAACCATAGCTATATATAAAACAAATAGGTGATTCTTTTAATTAGATTACAAGGTAATTAGATATAATATATAGAAAAGCTATTTATACAATGACACAATCACATCATCTGTATGCTAAGCCTAACCTACAGCACCAGGTTAGGGCAACTCCCGAGGGAGACGGCATAACTCTTGAGACTTATTTAGGTCAAGAGGTCAACTTATTAGCAGCTTAAGAAAAATATACTAAGCTCCTAGTAAACCCCTTCACTTTATTACAGAGCCTTGAGAGAGGCTGTAGGGAATAACAAGAGAGGGATGGTAGTGACTAGATCTACCTTCCCCGGCAGCGGTCAGCATGCTGGACACTGGTTGGGTGACAACTCAGCTAACTGGCAGCATTTGAGAGAGTCTGTCATTGGAATGTTGGAGTTCAACCTCTTTGGAATTCCTTATGTAAGTTTAGTCAGATAGAAATAGTAAAGTTTCTGTAGTCTTGTATTTTACTGGAGTAATTACCTCTGGTTTTAAATCAGGTTGGAGCTGATATTTGTGGCTTCTTTGGTGACACAACTCCTCAACTATGTAAAAGATGGATGCAAGTTGGAGCTTTCTATCCCTACTCTAGAAACCATAATGGAATAGGATATATTGTGAGTGTCTTAGAACTCCCAACAACTTTAAAGTTGTTCTTCTGTTTACCCAATCGTATATTGTAAGATATACACCCTAGTGTATATTGTAGGACTATTACCCTAGTGTATATTGTAGGAGTACTACTCTAGTGTATATTGTAGGATAGCTACCCTAGTGTATATTGTAGGATAGCTACCCTAGTGTATATTGTAGGATCACGATCCCGGTTCTTTTGCGGACAGAAGTGTAGCCGAGTTGTCTAAGTCTAGTCTAGAAACAAGATATAGACTATTACCTTATCTATATACACTGTTCTACAGAGCTAATACTTATGGTGATGTAGTTGTCAGTTCTCTACAGTTTCAGTAAGTCTACTCAGTTTTCCTAAGATATTTATAAACCAAATTATGTCCTTACATTTCTCTAGTGAACTGAATTTATTTGCATGCAGGTGGCCAAATGATGATGCTGTGTTGGACATCAGTGAACAGTTCATGTGGGGGGACGCTATCTTGTTTTCACCGATATTGTACGAAGTAAGTATATTTTAGTAGCTGTAGTCTGTGTGCTAACTTTGTTCAAGCGCTTACATGATCATTTTACAAAAATCTTACAAAGACTGAAATGTCTCAATACTAGAGAAATCATTATAAAATAAAAAAATACATTAATATAATATATGAACATTACACTGATTTGGAGATGCAATTATGTTTTCACTACACATCACATTGCTGTGTAGTGCAGTTTATATGACGAGAAATTAAAGTCGTGTTCTCTTTGTTTTAGAACCAGACGAGAGTAGAAGTGTATCTACCAGAAGGAAAGTGGTATGACTACTACACGGTGAGTGGTTCGTTGCAGACCCTGCATATACTTAACAGATTCTTTGTGCTTCCCTCATTTCTAAACAGGATATTTTATGTGTTAGAAAGCAGTTGTGGAAGACATTGGTAAAAAGCACATCAATATAACGGTAGATGGTGACAGTGAAATACCCATTCATATTAGGGGTGGTCGTATCATACCTACCAAAGACTCAGCTCTCACTACTACAGAAAGGTAGGCTACAAGCTATTAATTTACCAGATGTGACACAACTTTAATGATGACAATAATATTTTGAAAATAAATTTCAGGCCTTCATGTAGTAGTTAAAAAAATTAGCCTTCATCGCGGTTCTGTCTACTTTTTACTTTCATATATCTTATATTTATACATATTTAATTATATATTTCTATTTTATAGTCGTCGAACTCCATTCACTCTAATGGTAGCCTTGGATAGTAATGATGAGGCATCTGGAGAACTGTTCTGGGATGATGGAGAATCTATTGGTAAGGTTATTTACAGATGTTATTAGCAATAAGGATGTCATCGTTTTTTACCAAACAAACTGTAGTGAAAAGTGTGTTTATATCTCAAACGACCTTATATAATGCATTTTAGACACAACTACCAGCAGCTGCCTTGTGAAGTTTACTTCAGGAAATCAGGTGAGGTTATTACTAGAAGTTACTACACATGATGTATTATTGAAAAAACTTTCAACATTTGCAACGCAAAATCACCCTTTCACTTAAAAGTACATATTCTCACTAAAGACTTGGTTAATACTATGGAATGGTTACAGTATGTGAACAGTACTGTTGAGAAAGGGGACTGCACTGGCGGAGTGGAGGGAAACATGTCTGTCACTATAGACACAGTCTACATTCTCGGCGTTACTAAACCTATAAGTAGAGTAACTCTCGATGACATGGAAGTTGCCTTCCAACAGACGGAAAGTGTGTTACTAGTGAAGAATGTAAACCAAGTTATAACCAAACCTTCTTCCCTTCACTGGGTAAACTTTAGCGTCATTTTGATATTAACTCTGGTATAATATATAGCCATGATGTGGTACAACTCGCTCATTATATGTATTAGGTTACCTATTTTATTGAATATCGTTGTTTATAACTTAAAAACACTCAGTTTTAAAGCAGAACTGTCTCTAAAATTGTTTTAACAATCAATTTAATTTGTATTTTTGTAAGGCATATTTTGCTAAGTTTAAGTAACAGTCAATGATTAACATAGTATTTTTGCTAGTTGGTAGGTGATAACTAGTAACTTATCCTGTTTAGGAAGTGAGAGAAGAAGGACTCAGAGTTGACTGTCTGATAGATCATGTGATAAAAACAGAAGAGGCTTGCAGGCAGCGCAAATGTGTTTGGGACAAAACTGCTGCCGATGATGGGGACAAATGTTCATTGACAGCATCGACAGACACAGGTTAAAGTTTAGCAAACATATTGATAGTTAATCACTTCTGGTAATAAAAAGAAAGTGTTACCAAGTTTTAATAGCCTAAGATTTTTTGTTATAGTCTCGATTTGTGGTGTTATATTATTTGCTCATCATTTTGGGTTGATCGAAGGCTAAGCCAAGGTTCAGTTAGTGCAACTCTGTGTTATCCTCTATCTAGGTTATGTCATCACAAATGAAGTTGTCAGCGGTGATACGACTATGCTTTCTCTCTCTTGGGTTGGAGATAAGAAGTCATTGTTTAGTAGGGTTGAGGACATCATAGAAAGTATCACTCTAGAGATCCAGGAAGTTGATGAGACTACTTTAAGGGTTACTGTACGTTGATTTACTCATAACTACACAAGAGAACATAAATCTCAATGATCAATTGGAAGACGCAGTTGTACTAATTCAAATCTTTAGTGATTTTGTATTATATTTCTGCTATTATAAAATATTCTATGAATAATTTTAAAGTTTCAAGAAACTCATTAAAAAGATTTATTTGATTACTAATTAGAATATACTGAGCATTAAAAAGCAGATATTAAGATGCTTACATAATACAAGCATAATAAATTCTTCATAAACACTTTAATGTAAAATGATTGAGTTCTAATTTACTTGAAACAGCCATTTTGTAAATTTAAGTAAAACTGATTTTATTTCTTGCACACAAAATTTTGCCCTTTTCTACATTTTTAACCAGTATTAGAACAACTGCACATGACTTTATATTGTCTTTAGTTTCTAGATGCAAGCAATATCAACAGATACAGAGTACCTGCATCTCTTAATCTTCCAGCTTCTCCAGCAGCAACCAAACAATATGCAGCATCATGGAGTGAAAGGGGAGACCAATTCTACTTGAAAGTAACCCGAAAATCTGACAATATAACCATGTAAGCTAGTGATAGAATATCAACGATAAGAAGTTAGGAATTGATCTACCTAAGCTCAAAACTTGCTTCATTTTAATTCGCAAACTTCCTGTGATACATCTGAGCTGTGTTTTTAGATTTGACACAAGTGTAGCAGACTTGGTGATGGAAAATCAGTACCTAAGTCTTTCTACTAAACCACCGTCTAAGAATGTGTACGGTTTGGGGGAGAACCTCCATAAGTCCTTTAAACATCAGTTTAAGAAGGCAGAAACTTGGGCTATGTTTGCTAGAGATCAGCCACCAGGCCAAGATTCTACACAGGTTTCTTGACCTTTTCTATGAAACTATCACAAGGAGTTATCTTATCATATTTTACTATGTAGCTCATACCTTGTAATATTATGACAGAAACTGTTAAAAAAATCACTGTATTACTGTTGTTGCTTAAATTCATTATATTGTGCAACCAATACAGCTTGTAATGAGAGGAAAGCTTTTGAACAACAATGTTAGATACTTTTAGCACTATGACAACCTGTATGGAGTACACAACTTCTACGTATGCATTGAAGACAGTGGCAATGCTTCTGGAGTTTTCCTACTCAATAGCAACGCTCAAGGTAATCTTCTGGTTATTGCTGACGCATAGCATTTCACAATGTGCATTTTCATTAGTAATCTTGCAATATTTGTTTACAACATTGGTAGATTTTTGAAAAGTAGGTACCGAGTTAAAACTTTCAAGACAATTGACTTTGAGCACGCATTCTGTTTCAACCGACTATAATCATTGCAGACGTCACCTTGACCTCTGGCCCCATGATCACTTACCGTACTATTGGAGGTATTCTAGACTTCTTTGTATTCACTGCACCAACTCCAAATATTGTCATACAACAATACACCGCAGTGAGTAACACTTTACAGATAATAAACAGGTTTTTATTCAGTAAATCTCAAACTTACAACTTGAGCATTGCTACAAATTTGGCATACATGTTGACAAAAGATGAATCATATTTAATTTTCAAAATGTTTGTTCATTTTTGTTTCACACCTAAATTGTTTGTAACTCTGTTAGCATATCTCTGCCATTTTGTAGCTCATAGGAAGACCATATATGCCGCCATATTGGGCCCTGGGATTCCAGCTGTGTCGCTATGGTTACAAAAACACGTCAGATATTAAAGCAGCTGTAGAGAGGACCAGAGCTGCTGGGATTCCTCATGTAAATAATAACATTTCTAGCTTAAGACCGTCACACATCATATCACATGCTACTACATGCAATTACCCACAATACCAATTACCTTTCATCGTCTATTAGCTGAAGTGTATTTTGAAATAAACTCAACTTGTTTTGATATATTTCAGGACATTCAGTATGCTGACATTGACTACATGGATGCCAGGAAAGACTTCACTATTGACCCCGTGAACTTTGCTGACTTACCTGAATATTTCCAAGAACTCAGAGCTAACCACAGCATGAAAACTATCATTATTTTGGTGAGTAAAAAGTTTATATAAGGTATAGTTGTTTCTCGTTTCCTACTTGTAGAAAAAGAAAGTTAGAGGAATGTTTGCCAACTCAATTATAATATTATTTATAATAGTATGTAAACTGCTATTAATTTAATTATTGAGCACATCAGTATGAGTCATATTGGACTGATGTTTTATTTCCTGTCACAGGATCCAGCTTTGAGTATTCAAGATGGCTACCAGATTTACCCGCAAGGAAAACAGCAGAATATTTTTATAAAATGGCCGTCTGATAATTCCTCGGCAATTTGTGATGAGTGTGCAGACGAACAAAACAATATGTTAGGATACGTGAGTTTATTGTAAAACAGTTTGTTTTCACTATACAGAATATTGTGATATATAACAGTAGTTCTTTGTCCTTACTTTATTTTGAGATATAGCAGTTCTTTACTGTATATATTATTGCAATGCATTGAAGTAGTTTGGTGTGAGAGTACTGAAAACGTGTAAAATTGAATTTGTTTTCATCAATAAGCAATTCTTTCTTTTGTCTAAGTTACTAAATGATGTGGAATTAAATAGTTTATTACATTTCTAATGTTACATATTTACAAGGTATAACTCTGTGAGTCATATTAATTATGTGATTTTAAATCCTGAAGTAGTTTTTGTTTGGCTAAAGTACAGATGTACTCTGCTAAACTTTTAGCTATACTTTTTGCTGATGGTTTGTAAAGTTTTATTGGTTAAACTAAAACTGGTTAATTTCTTTCACAACTAGGTGTGGCCTGACAACAGAACTGTGTTTCCAGATTTCTTTAAAGACAGCACTAAACAGATCTGGAAAGAGTGGATTGTGAATCAGAGTAGAGAACTGGAGTTTGATGGTCTCTGGATTGTAAGTCTATATCTCGTAAATACATATATTATAATATAATATGAGTATATCATGCAGTATATATTATAATATAGTAGGTGTTGTGTGTATATAGCAGGTGTATAGTATATATTATATTATATATTATAATATAGGACATGAACGAACCAGCTAATTTTGATACAAACAAGGATCGGCCATGGAACTGGGAGGCACAGAGACCTGGGGAACCTTTCTGGAACCTGAAATGTGACATGTCTCACTCACTAGAAAACCCACCATACAAAACAAGTTCGTATAATCATAATTTAAACATATTATGTCTAGATTATGATTATTGTGTATAAAGTGAAAGCATATTAGTATTTCTGTTCAAAGCACTGCATGTTCAGGGAGGCTTGCCAGTTTATTCTGAATTTTATTTCAAGTCAGTATTTATATTTATTAGTTTATCATCAGACAAAGTTATTTAGTCTCCTAAGCAGCTATATTGGGCAAACTTATGCTTTATATCTGTAAGCTTGGTGTATAACCATTAATATAATAAAACTTACTATGTAACTGAAACAGCATAGTTTAATAGCTGTTGAAGATTTGTGGTTAAGAGATCGTAAAATAACGTACTACATTAGGATTCTATGCAGAAGTTATTAATTAGGCTTTACATTTTTCTCTTTTCCTTCACCTAGCACAAAATTTCTTTTTAATGCTGCATAATATTGCTGCATTTATTCTAATTATACATTATATATCATATCTAAGCATACTAGTTAATATCAGCAGAAGTTTTGTTATTTGAAATCTGCAGAAGTTTTGTTATTTGATGCCTGCAGAAATTTTGTTATTTGATATCTGCAGAAGTTTTGTTGTTTGATATCTGCAGAAGTTTTGTTATTTGATATCTGCACAAGTTTTGTTGTTTGATATCTGCAGAAGCCTGCCACATCTACGCTGGTGAACTGAGAAACATATCTGATAAGACTCTGTGTATGGTGGCTGTTCAGGGAGAGAATGATGAGTATAATCACTATGATGTACACAACTTGTACGGGTGGAGTCAGACCCTGCCAACTCTTGTGTTAGTTCACAGTCTAATAAATTCTGTAGTTTGCACAATTCTACTTTTGCACTTCATTTAAAGTTTTTATAAATTCATTATTTTGTATGAATGGGTTTCAGGTATAGTTCACATTTATATTTGTAATCAAATTTGAATTTTTCTATTTAACCAAACATGTTTATTTAAAGCATTGAAGGTTTAAAAACTTTAAGCTGAATGCTATAAATTATTGGGTGAAATTTAAAATATTGTATGCTATAAGATAAGATAATATTGTAATATTTATTTAAAAATATAAATTTATCTACTATATTGTTTTTCACACACCTTGGAGTTGTCTTCCAACACATAGACTTTATTACAGAGCCCTGAGAGAGGCTGTAGGAAACAACAAGAGAGGGATGGTAGTGACCAGATCTACCTTCTCCGGCAGCGGTCAGCATGCTGGACACTGGTTGGGTGACAACTCAGCTAACTGGCAGCATTTGAGAGAGTCAATCATTGGAATGTTGGAGTTCAACCTCTTTGGAATTCCTTATGTAAGTTTAGTCAGATAGAAATAGTAAAGTTTCTGTAGTCTTGTATTTTACTGGAGTAATTACTTCTGATATTGAATCAGGTTGGAGCTGATATTTGTGGCTTCTTTGGTGACACAACTCCTCAACTATGTAAAAGATGGATGCAGGTTGGAGCTTTCTACCCCTACTCTAGAAACCATAATGGAATAGGATATATTGTGAGTGTTTTAGAACTCCCAACAACTTTAAATTGTTCTGTTATTTACCCTAGTGTATATTATAGGATCATGACCCTAGTGTATATTGTAGGACTATTACCCTAGTGTATATTGTAGGATAGCTACCCTAGTGTATATTGTAGGACTATTACCCTAGTGTATATTGTAGGACTATTACCCTAGTGTATATTGTAAGACTATTACCCTAGTGTATATTGTAGGATAGCTACCCTAGTGTATATTGTAGGATCATGATCCCGGTTCCTTTGCGGACAGAAGTGTAGCTGAGTTGTCTAAGTCTAGTCTAGAAACAAGATATAGACTATTACCTTATCTATATACACTGTTCTACAAAGCTAACACTTATGGTGATGTAGTTGTCAGTTCTCTACAGTTTCAGTAAGTCTACACGAATTACCTACACAGGCTTTTCTACAGTATTTACTATCTATCATCTATCAGATTTTACCTATTTTTTCCTTTCTATTATTTTATTTGCATGCAGGTGGCCAAAGGATGATGCGGTATTAGACATCAGTGAACAGTTCATGTGGGGAGACGCCATCTTGTTTTCACCGATACTCTACGAGGCAAGTGTTTATAGCTTTAAAAAGAAGCTAACCTTTATAGGATTTAATTTTGCAACTATAGTATGGAGATTTGACAAATTTAAGTCATCCTTTGTTTAATTTGCTTTTCTCTATTTATATCGTCAAGTGATATTATCCCATAACTATTCTTGTTTAACACTTTCAGGACCAGACAGTGGTGACAGCATACATGCCAGAAGGAAAGTGGTACGACTACTACACGGTATACACTAGTAGTATATTATAACCATATGAACATATTTATAACTTTTTCTAATTTTACAATAAAGGTGCATAAGGTGTTGTTTTGTTCAAGTTACTAGGAATTGTGGTCATATGAAGTCGCCACAAAATTAGCTTTTCTCTATATATTTTTCTGGTTGTGTAAATTTAGGCTGTGACTGCTGTACCAACCTTGAAAATACTACCTGTCTAAACTACTAGTAGTATTTATACTAGTATTTTGTTTACTTATATTTTATTTAAAAGTAATATAATTGTGCATTTGGTTGTCATACATGCTATAATTACTCATTTTCACATTTCAGAAAATTACCAAGTCCGAAAATGGAACCGAGCACATCAATATAACAGTAAATAGCAATAGTGAGATACCCATTCATATTAGGGGTGGCAGTATCATACCCACCAAAGACTCAGCTCTCACTACTACAGAAAGGTAGGCTAACAGAAAGTCATCATACTATGTTATAGTGGTAGAATGCACGGAAGTGTGTAAAACATCTTTTAAATAAGTGTCCAGTTGACCAATGGAACGTAAGTAAGTATGCAGCACATTGTACCATTAGAAATTATGTAAAATCCTCATGTGATTATTATTTATTTCTGTTTTATAGTCGTCGAACTCCATTCACTCTAATGGTAGCCTTGGATAATAATGATGAAGCATTTGGAGAACTGTTCTGGGATGATGGGGAATCTATTGGTAAGAATGCTATAAAATTTATAGACTGAAGGCTAACAAAAAGACTAGCAAGCACCTAAATTATAACTACTATCAAGCAGTATCGATATAATATGTATTCAAAGACAATGTTCTCAAACTGCTGATAGTTCCTCAAACTTTTTTTACTATTCAGACTTTAAAAAATTTAGATTAAAAGCAAATGCCTGTTCAACTTTAATTAAAACGATTTATTGGTAAAGGTAACTAAATACTTGAATTTTTTTATAAAATGCCTAAATTTTCATATAGATTTAGAATTTTCTTGCACTTTCAAACATAAGAGATATGTACATTTTATATTCTAGATACCTTTAGCAGTCAGTGTATCCTAGAGTTTCACTGCCAAAACAAGGTGAGAGCCGAACACTTAATCAAACACAGAAATACCTCCTAATTTTTATATGAAAGTTAATGAGATGCAGGCGCTAATTTTCAAAGTTTAGCCTGACCCAACTATAAAATATTATCCGATTTTAATTTTAGTACTTGAACAGCACAGTGGTAGAAGGGAGTTGCACAGCAGGATCTGATGGAAATGAGGCTATCATTATAGAAACTGTGTATATTATGGGTGTGAGTGGACCGATCTCCAATGTTACTATTGGGACTAACGACTTAGATTTTGACAGACAAGGAAGTCTAATGGTGGTTACAAATATGACTCAGACAATAACAAACAATTTTTCACTCCATTGGAATTAAAAGATTTATAATTTACACAAAGAATCACATAAATAATACTATTAATTATTTGTTATCGTGATTTAATTATTTTTATTTACTTGAAAGTATCAAAGATAAAAATAGTTGATTTCTACTGAGTTACATGATTGATTTCGTTATGAATATTTTACTACAATCATTCCAAACATGAGAATAAATTAATAATTATTATACCATATGATATATTATTCAGAGTGAGATGTTATGTAGAGCATAATTTCAGTATTGTAACTAACAAACTCGAAAATCCCACGAGCGTTCGGCAGCAGTTTGTTTGGCCAATAAACAAGCTTCACATGATGCCAAAGCTCTACTCCGCCGCTGCTAGAAGTTGGCAGCACTGTGCAAGTGAGTGACTGAGTGGGAGGGTCACTTCGATATAGATATACTGGTCTGTAACTGCTTCAGGGATTGCTTCCCTTGCACTACTAGCATCCGTATGGCTGCCTAGAATTTAGAATGAACACACATTTAGTAGTAAAATACAAAGTTTAAACTCTAAAATATTAAACAAGAGTTAACAGAAGCTATTAGGAAAAATTAGAACTTGAATGCTGGTTTGGTTAACTTATTAAAGTAATAAAATTTCCACTAAAATTACTATTTATTGCTGATATTTTGACTTTATACTCATACTTCAGTAAAAATTTGTACAAGTTATAAAATATTGACTAGAAATAAACTTTCAGCACAACCCTCGATCAACAAGAAAGTATTTTTTTACATTCAAATCATTTGACAAATGTACTAGAAAAACACAAATTAAGTTATAAAATATATATAGTTTTAAAGTTGAACTTAGAATCTGAATAACTCTGAAATCACCTCATCTTCAACTCTCATATTCTTCTTGAAGTCATGTCTAACCCATTCTATCATTTCTTGACTAGTAGTTTTGTCACCAATTTCCTTGCAAGCTTTGATCAAATCTTTATATAGTAGCTTTACTTCTTTTCTCAACATAAACTAGCAGAAAGCAAGACTTTTTCAACAATGCATAATTTATAAAGAAAAGATTAGGCAATGTACGCAGTAACGAACAGCAATGCTTTACACTAAATTAACCATTGACATACAACCGACAAAAATATCATCAGTGTGCATATAAATAACAGTCACCTGCCGTAAAGACATGAGTTTCTCTACTGGAGACATGATGCACCAACCAGTGTCAGCTCAGTGGCATTCCACACCAATTTCCTGTCACCACAATGAAGAAACTGCAAATTTCCAAGTGTTTGCACATATGAAACTGGACACTGGTGTAAAGACATACATAATACATACATACAAACTATCATACATTTGAAAAAAGTTTCTCTTAAAGTTGTTTGACTAATAGTAATACTAATGGATAAATAATAAAATACTAAATAGTCAATATAAATATTAAAGTAAAATTATTAATAGACAATAGTTATAGTAATAGTTACACTAACAGTATGAGCAATACTATTACAGTAATACTATTAGTAATAGTAATACTAATAGTAAATCTTATTCAAAATTTTAAAGTAAAATTAAAAGTAAATAAAAATAAAAATGTATTAGTATTACAGTAATACTAATAGTATTAGTATTAGACTATTAGTATTGCTAGTACTTTTTAGTTTTACAGTATTACTATTAATATTATAAATAATAATACTAATATTAATAATATTAATAAAAATACTAATACAGTAATACTAATAGTAGGGCTAATAGTAACACTAATTTGTCTAATAGTATTACTATTAGTATTAGTATTACAATTAGTATTAGTAAATTACTAATACTAATTGTAATACTAATACTAATAGTAATAGTATTATAACTATTTGTGCTAATTAAATCCTTATGGCTAGGTTTATTAAAATAGTAATGAATAAATAGTATTGCTTATTATCATAATTAATTATTTAATATTATTAATTATAATATAAATAGTATTATAATAATTATTATTATTATTATATACCCACACTCACACCGACAGTGACTTTTGAAGACGGAAACGTCAACAATAAACTATACAGTTGAATCGCTAGCAAATCTTTCATTTATGCGAAAGACAACTCCAAAGAGATTCTATGCTAGTATCTACTTTATTATGATACCCTTTCCAATATCATATAGTTTTATTAGTTGGTATAGTATTAGTATATTATATAAGAAGTGGAAATAGATTATGTAAACATCAGTGTGCATTTGCTTTGTTTGTTGGTATGTGAAGGTGGCGGATGCATGCATGCACACATATTATGTTACTAATTAAATTTTTCTTTATATAATTCGAGTGTAAATTATATGAACTTTACAAGTAAGTGAAGATGTTGTTGTTCTGTACTGTGTACAAGGTTTAGCAGATTGTCTAGAAAATATAAAGGCTTTAATTTCGTTACATGACAGTATTTTATAAAACCAATTACTCTTGAAACTATGTAACAAAAAGCTATGAAAGTTGTTGCACAACCCTTTTAACAGACATTTTAGTGAATCACACAACTGCAAAGAAAGTTGTTATGAATAATGTTATTTGGTTTGAAAGCTAATAATACCGTAAGAGAGCTATACCAAACAGCTATTTGCATTTTACATTGTATTTATACATTTATCTTATATTATATTTTTGCATTATAACTATGCATTTACCAAAATATTTTAATTGGCCTTTTGAAATTAATTTATTTTTAGTTTCAAATATCTTGCAAAGACAAATCATCAATGTGTATCTACATGTGTGTATAACAATCAAAATATTTCTATAACACATTATACTAGTATAACTAAGATGAGTTATAAATACAAATGCTATGGTGGCTAAGAAGGATTGCCTATAGATTCAATACTGCTAATAGAAAAATATGTATAGAAAATCAATAACTTTTTAAAATAATATTGAAATGTATAGAAAAACAGGAAAAATATTTCTCATCTTTTATACAACAAAAATAAAATCAGCAGGAATTATAATATAGAAACTATGTTAGTGATTGCCATCGTTGAGTCGTATATATGTTATAGCAGCTTGAAAAATAATGATTAATATAATAATTTATGTAATTTCAGAAGATCCAATCATAAACTATATCTTCAAATGACTCACCAGCATAAGTATATTACATAATATATTTGCTTAAACATATAAATGTTAAAAGAAATTTAAGAACTAATCACAAAATTTCAAATAATATTTATTTATTTTATTTTTACAAAGTCATGCCTAACAGTACCTATAAAATTTAAAACTTATTTGAATTACTTTGTGGCCAACAGCTAAGTTGCTGTACCAGGATGACTGTAATAAGATAAGATACTTAGACAGCTGCATATAACTTCAAACTAATTTGCAATTATAAACGTTTGGGGTATGTAGAAGGCTGTAGAAATATTGTTTACCACAGTTTACATTTTTTAACAGGATTCATATATGAGCCAGCTGGACACTGGAAAATCTCGGGGAAGTACAAGGAATTCTGGAACATTCCATTTACCCGAGCCTCTTTTTGAGAATGAGACAGAGAGCTTAGTGTTATATCCAGACCAGCCTTTGTGTACTTACTGCACCAGATCTATGAAATAACATAATTAAGATAATAATACAATAAAATAATACAGATAATATACAATAAAATAATGCAGGTAGTAATACAATAAAACAATGCAGGTAGTAATAAAATAAAATAATACAGGTAGTAATACAATAAAATAGTACAGATGATACTACAATAAAATAGAACATATAGTATTACAATAAAATAATACAGGTAGTAATTCAATAAAATAGTAAAGGTAAAACTATAATAAAATAATACATATAGTATTGCAATAACACAAAAAGAGAGCTTGCTACATCTAAAAGGGAGTTGTTATCACTCTTCAGTAGGAAATAAAATATATGGACAATGCTACGATAGTTATAATGTACTCTGTATTGTGATACAGTGTGTAACACTCAGTGTGTAAAACACTGACATGATGAGATTACAAAAATTTGCTATGCTATATGAAATTGTTATTGAATTACTATTCATTATTAAAACATCAGCATACATGTAGAGAAAGCATTGTCAGTAACTTCATGCATTGTCTTTATGATACAATACCATAATTTACACACTATGTTCACGGAAGTCACAATGCTATAAGTATAATTCTTGTATTACTAATATAGATATACAAAGAAATGTTATTAGTGATTATTTCATATAGAATTGTTAATTATGTATTTTACAATATATTAAAGATAGTTATAATTATACTCTTATATACAGTATCAGACTAAACATTATTAACATAGCAACTATAAAAACATTGGAAATATAGTAGAGACCTGTGCTTGAGCCACGTAGTACTGTTTCTCCCAGGAGTCAAGGTAGGGTGATGGTAGAATCATCTCCTCTTTGTTGTCCTTCAGCCAAGTCTTGTAGGCCTGTGTACAAATCACATGGCAGAGTTTTAGTTACACAGCACAGTGATTATATTACCTAGTAACAAAATAGTGAATAATGCCAGTTGAAGGCGTAACAAATTTCTTTTTTGTAAGAACTGAACTAGAAGATTACATTAGCAGGTAGTTTTTACCCAATATGTGCCCTTTAACTCATACATGATGCAAGTAAACATTTTCAATCACGCGCACGCACACACTGTAGGTCAGCTATGCTATAAGCAGCAGCTAATGACCTAGATGAGAGTAAGAAAACTAGAGAATCATGAACTAGTCAAACTGACAACTCAAAATAACTCAATGAGCGCTAACCTGATATACCACTTTCTCAGCTCCGTTGTCTGCAATATTCTCATCTAATGTTTGGTTTCCGTCACTCTGAATATTAGAAAACAAATTGCTAATTTAAGTTAATGCATAACTTGTGTGAGCAACAGTTAAGCTAGTTGACATAAAATTTTTTGTGTATTTCAATTGTTTCAAATAGTAAAAGCAATTATTTATGCTTCTAGTAGTTGAATAAAGCAATTAAAACTAATCAAGCATGTATGTATGTCTTGTAATATATGACTGAGGTACAGAAGCTAGTTTATTTTTATGGAGAAACATTTCTTTTTGTTATTTACTAAAATATAATTTTTCAATTTTTGAGCTTTTTTAAAATCTTTACATGATGCTATTTAGAATACAAACTAAATTTTGCATCATCTTAACTATCAATAGACATTGAACCTTAGTTACCAACTGCACATTCTATATGTACCCCAGTACTGGTTGCTATAGACTCAAGCACTGGTTGCTATGCACTCAAGTACTGGTAACTATGCACTCAAGTACTGGTAACTATGCACTCAAGTACTGATATCAACTTACATAGAATGTGTCGTTGGTGTCATGGGGAAAGATTTCAATGTTGCTGTACTGGTTCTGGTAGCATTGCTTAGCCTTGGAGTAATTCTCATTTGATTTGTTGGTCCACCAAGAGTTTAGTAAGCCATTAATACCAAAATGCCGGCCTGGAACACAGGATATGGTATTAGACATGTGCGGTATAAAATATATTACCTGCTTGATATAGAAATTATGAAACATTTACCTGTGTTGACAATTTTAACATATACTTATTAGCTATACTGAACTAGGAGTTTTACGTGAAGAATATTGGGTTTTTAAAAAGTGCAGCCATAAGGCAGTTTAAACAGACATCAGACTGGTTATCAACACATAATTTAGCAGTTGGCTATCTATCAGTATGTTTTAAATTTCATAGCTGCAAAACATATACCAAGTTAAGTAGCAAGCAAAATCAATCAAATAGCTGAATGTATGTTTCCATTGTTCATTTATTATACTACACCTGATATATAATAGAAACGTGTACATAAACAGATTTTAGTCTGGTGTTTAAGTTACAACTATTGTTACCTGTGTCATCAAAACCGTGTGTAAACTCATGTCCAATGGTGAAGCCCATAGAGGCAAAGTTGATGAATGCAGGATTGTTTAAAGTGTAGAAAGCTTTCTGGAGAATTCCTGCCAGAATTGCTAAATAAAAGTAACATAAGATATTTTGCTTATATATTTTTCATTATATAATATCTCATTTATTGTATATATTACATTTTTTATAATCTACTGCATTTTTCAGCCGTAACAAATAAGAGATAATACAGCAGACTTTTACTGTATGTCAACAGAGTAGCAAAAACTATTCATCTAAATAATGCACACAATACAACTGTAGCATTGCGTTACTAATGACAACCATATAACAACATGTCTGCCAACAGCTTATCTAAAACAGCTTTGCAACACAATTGTGCTGAATATTTGCTGCTTTCCTAGAGCAATATTTTACAAACAATTCAAAAATTTTAATTAAAAAAGCACGAACAAAAATCCATAGTATTATACAGAAACTGTTTAAACATTCCAACACATAATTCTTTAATATATTGCAAGTTAAGTTTTCTATTATGATTATAAATCTGCACAATGCTACATGCATTTAGATAACTAGTAGTTAGTGTACTTAGATAGCTAGTAGTTAGTGTATTTAGATAGCTAGTAGTTAGTGTACTTAGATAGCTAGTAGTTAGTGTACTTAGATAGCTAGTAGTTAGTGTATTTAGATAGCTAGTATAGTTAGTGTATTTAGATAGCTAGTAGCTAGTGTATTTAGATAACTAGTAGTTAGTGTATTTAGATAGCTAGTAGTTAGTGTACTTGGATAGCTAGTAGTTAGTTTATACTCACTGAATCTGTTCATGTTGGATGAGTAATAACCATTTATTACATAAGAATAGTTCAACCACCTGCAGTAAACAAGTTCAGTGTAGAATTTAGTAGGCAGTATAAAGGTACATCAGACACATTATATGAAATATTTATTATAGTTGGCATTTCATACTGCATATGTTCTCATTAGAATATCAATAATACAAACTTAATATTGGTAATATAAAACACTATTTATGCTATAAAGACATAGAAAGTTAAAGTTTAAAATATATACTTAGGTCTGACGTTTCTAGTTCATAGAATTGACTTTAATCTTGAAAAACAAAAAATCAAAAATGTAATGTACTATATGCTAAAAACTTCCATGAGTATAAAGTACTATATCTTTCTAGCATATTGTGTCACACACCATAGCATAGTACACTACATTATATAATGTATACTACACTATACTATATTGATATACTATAACGTATAATATAGCATAGTATACATTACATAATGTACTATATTTACATAGTATATTGTGTCACACACACCAAAACCTTCACACAAGTAATGTCAAAGACTTACAAGTCATCCCAAGTCTCAGCAGTCTGAGGTCCAATAAAGACATCTCCGAATGGGTTTCCTGTCCGAGTTTCAATGATGTTCATGAAGAAGGAAAGACTCTCATT
Source organism: Bugula neritina (assembly GCA_964035545.1). Classification (NCBI taxonomy): domain Eukaryota; kingdom Metazoa; phylum Bryozoa; class Gymnolaemata; order Cheilostomatida; family Bugulidae; genus Bugula; species Bugula neritina. The sequence continues at coordinate 31,015,758 of OZ037767.1, forward strand.
GGCCACAACCTAATAGAGTGGAAAAGGGTACATAGATATAATAGCCAGTCAATTCAAATAACTGGGTAAGTGGGTATAGTCCTTAAGAATCAGCTACTATTTGCCCGTGATCTGCTATAGATAGGTAAACTCCAGTGTTTTTGATGCATAGTAGTGTTTGCTTTTCATATTTTTAGCAGCTAATTTACTAATATTGTTGTTTAAAGCATAGCAAAGTCAATCAAAATTTGATAATTTCAATTCTTTACTCATGTTAATGTTAATTACTAATATTATTTGATTTTCACTATTTTAGTATAGTATGCTTTAACATCATTGTTGATATTTGTCCGTAAGCATTCATAACTTTTTTAAAAGTATTAAACCAACACAAAAGATTGTTTGTATGGTTTAAAGCTGTGCGACATAAATTTAGTAACACTCATTATATAAATGATATCAGAAACAACATATAAATTATTATAAACTCTGATTGTCATGAAATAAATATTAGATACCACAAATGATAGAATACGTAAATACCCCAAAGGTTAGATCTAATAGTGTCATAGCACTATAGTTGGCATGTATATTTGTAGTACTAAAATGAATAGCTAAATGTATTATACTGTAAAATCCATAGTAAGTAAAGAATGGTAGAAGAATTAGTATAGTAGCTGTTATATAGCAAGTAAATTATTTTTGAAGTCCTATAATCTCATTTTGAATTGTATGCATTTACACAACCCTGTTCTTTGCGTTGGCAGAAAAGCTTGTTGAAATATGACTCATTTACTTAGAATTATTTATAAAATATTGTATGGCGTAAGATTTTAGCAGCCAACTTTAGCTAATTTATATGTTTAAATTCTAGTTGCACCAAATTTTATGGTAACAATGTTTGAAGGCTTACATAACTTGATATATAGACTCAAGTGTAGCAAATGACATGGGAAGAGGGGAGGTAAAGTAATCGTATCTACCAAAAAGTAAGACCAACTGATATCTTACTGGATTTGTTATGTTTTCCAAGAACTCTGGGTTCTTTATGTAGTCCGGGTAGACAACTTGCGTCTCCATAGCCTTGATCTTCTCAACAGCAAACTGGCTGGTTTCCTCGTCCAACAGATCTGTCTCTTCCAGGACGGTGATGTAAGTGGCTCGTATCTTCTCTATCATCTTCTCAATCTAACAGAAATATAGCAACATTTCATTCAGCTTCTGTATGCTGAGTGTTTATGACAATAGTCTGGCTTTGATAGTATATTTGGAGAAGTTTAAACTGCAATAATAGACTATAAACATTTTCGAAAGTCACTTAGCAGTTAAATTAAGAATGAGTCAGTGAGTCAGTTGTAGTTACTTTATATTGTATTGTATATTGTATTGTATATTGTATTGAATTGTATATTGTATTGTATAAATGTATTATTAACATGCAATGCATTGCAGTAATTTGTGCTGTGCATCATATCCTTTTAAAATCCTAACGCGTTGTTTACTCTCAAGGAACAACACGAAGAGTAAAAACTACAGTCACATTCTATTCAGATAGAATCGTATATATAGCTCATGACTATTACACTCACGTCGCTAACAATGGCATCTTCATCTTGCACGTAGTCCTCTATGAACCATTTAGACAGAACGTAAGATACCTGCAGCTTGAGCTGCTCCACACAGAACTGCCATCTTGGCATTGGCTGCCAGGTTGTACGCTGAAGCTGTAACACCAGCAGAATTTAACATCACCTTATAATCAAATGTAAACAGTTTAGGACAAAAATCTTGATAATTGCCAAGTTCTCTGAAGGTGAAGTCCCCTATATAAGGTTGTAGAACCTCAAATTATTCAAAGTGTAAAAAAATAAAATACAGATAGTTTTGTACAAATTACAAGTTGCAACTAGGTTTGTGGTCTGCAAGTTGGAATGAGAATCTTCCAACCATATCACACTAATCAAGAGATAAAACTATCACCAGTTACTATACTACAGAGTATAGAGTTTGTCAGCTAATGTATAACGCTCACACAATATAGGAAATGCTGCTTAATAACTACAAATTCGAGAACTCTTGCAACAAAAAACTAAAAATTAGTAACTACTATGTGCTTACTTATATAGTTGAGTTAGTTTTGAAAATAGCAGTGTCCATTGTAAAGATTAGCACAAGCTATAAGTTAGGCAAACTTACCACGAGTCTGTTTAACAGGTTATCAAGGAATGATCTGTATTTATAAGGAAAGTACTGCAAGTTTTGAAGCACCATGGCGAACTTGAGAAAGTTGTCTAGCGATCTAAAAGTGTAGTAGGTAATGAAAAACATTAAGCAATTTGTGAGTTGCTAACCAATAGTTTTATGAAAAATAAACAATATATTATCTTGAAATTTTATTAAAAAGCAAAAAGGGGAAGTTAGTGATGTAAAAGTTTTTTAGCCAAAGCAGGAAAGAATATAAATTTCATAGTTCAAGATTGTGTGATCTATTTAAATGCTAGTATTCCTTCTATGAGAAATTAGGTTTAAGATGGTATACGAGGTGACGTTTTGAGAACAGAAGCTCTGCCTTCATCAACTTCTTAGCAGTGTGAGATAAACATTTTTCTCAAATGTGTTGCTAAACTGAGGCTATATAATTACAAAAGTTATTGGAAAAGGTTATGTGGTCTACCCTGTTATGAGACATAATGTTGTGAAGTTTAACTGTTAATGCAAGTAAAAATATTTTCAACAAATAATGGGATAGCTGTATAATAATACCTGTTGTTCCAAGTAGGGAGAATTGTTTCTAAAGCTAATATATAAGCTTTGTTATTCACTGTTATGGCTTTTGGTGTCTCTTTACCATCTAAAACAGCCTCAATCACTCTGTGCCAGTCAATCTGTAAGTATTTTATTGCTCTAGAGTATTCTGGCAGCTATTACATCATAGCTATGATGTCATAAGTTTTATTATATAATAAATAACTACACAAGTTGCGAAAAATGTTAATTTTAATGGCGCAAACATACTAGAAAAACTTGGAAGTTATTGGAGTTGACAATTTGTCAAAATATAAGCCACATTCCTTTTGAAAACAGCAACGTGCTTTAAAATACATAGCATTTCTATAAGCTTGCTATAAAATGGAATATATATTATATAGTTGTGCTCACTGATGGAGAGAGAGCTTGGAGCTCGTCTATAGTCATGAGTGTGTCGTTCCACGCAGGAGAGTAACTTTCTGAGATATCCAGGATGTCCTTCACGTCGGACAGCAGGAGAAACATGTCAAGAAACACATTAATGTCGGGAGGGGAATCATTCACGTACAGGTCATTCCATAATTTGAGTAGCTCTTCTCCCATTCGCCTCCACAGCTAAAATATAGTAACATTGCCATGTTTATATCGGTAAAAACACATTATGTAGTTTAATGTACAATAACTATATGAACTTGAATGTTCATGCATTGGAGTTGAGACAAAGCCACTGAGCTTGATCAATCAAAAGCTGCCATTGCGCGCATGAATGCCTAAAATTTACCATTCATTTAAAAAAATTTATAAAACTTAAAAAAACTCATATAATAAAACTGAATAGTTTTTACTGAATGTGTGTTATGATGAAATATCTTACTAAATAATATTATTATTTTTAGCAGCTAAAATAAAGTTTATTAATTTAATTCGCATTATTGTTGCAATTAATTCAGAATCTCACTGCTGTTTAAAGCATACACAATATTGTAGTAGGCTTACTGCTTGGGAACTATTTTTAGCAAATAGCAGAGGTTCCTCAGGAGATGTAATCTGCAATACAAGGGTCCTGCTCTGGTAGTGATGAAAGTCAATCTTATATTGAAATAGGGGAAACACTTTATATTTCATCAGCTGGATTAGCCGCTCCGTTAGATCAAAGTCTGGATAGGGGTCAGAAACGTTGAATGAGAGACCTCCCAGACCGTCGATTAACTGACGAACTGTAAATAGGCATAATATATAAGCACTTAGAGGTATATTATGTAAGCATATATAGGCATATATAAGCACACATAAGCACATATAGATATATATATACATAAGAATACATAAGTATTTATTAGTATATACAAAGCATACATAAGCATACATAAGCATACATAAGTATATATTTAAGCACATATAGGTATACATAAGCATATGTAAGTAGGCCTACATATAAGCATATATAAGCAGTCTAAAAATTCTGTGAATAGACTTATCCAGACTATACAGAAACCTGTTGAGTGTGCAAATGATACTATCAGTATAGAAGTTGTCTTATCATGACGGGAATGACTAAGTAATCATGCCATAAAATTTCGACTGCAATTATCAAAATTTTACAACGCCGGAAGTTTCAACAGAATAATATATTGTTACAGGAAGCAGAACGCCGTGAAGCAACTAGTAAATACTTCAACTGTTTGGTAATCGTTTTATTACCGATGACTACTAGAATTAAACTGCAAGAGTGCAATCTAAAGTGGGAGTTCTCCCTGTTATCAACTAATGGACCCACGGTGACAAACTCTCAACAACTTGAGGAGTAGCCATAAGGCGTGTGCACTTTTCAAGTTTATGTACGTGATTCATTAAGTAGGGTTGTGCATTTGTTGATCCTTTGTTCAATCATTCGTTGATCTTTAAAAACTGTCCGGTAAAAATATGATTGACTTATTGTGAACTTATAAATTATTTAATTGCTTTGTCCTTCACCTTCAAATAGCCCGAGGTTATCTACATCCTCTGCCTGCATGCAGGTGTAATATAGCGTCCTGGCCTTGACCTCTGGTTCAAAAGATGACGATGTTATTGGCATTTCCAGCTTTTCTACAAAAAATAAAAATTCATAGAAATTTAGGAAATTATAAATCAAGTTAGCTTTAAGATATGATTAATGCACATTTAAGGGTTTAGTTGCTGCTAAAACTGTAGCCTTGGAAATTTGAAATTAGCAAAAAATACTGAAGGAAAACACACACAAAGCTTAGGCAAATAATTAATACAGAGACAACATGAATAGTTGGATGGCAGGGTGAGAACTCTGGCAAATATAGCTTAAGGTCAATGGGGAAAAGCTGTTATGAGGAATGGGTGGTAGGGCATAAGCCCAAACATTTGTTCTAGATCTAGTGCTTGACTAGTTCACAGATGTTATTTATAGCTTAAGACAACATCACATTTATGTGCACATCTAAAAAGTGTTTCACATACTTTTTAAGGTTTAAAATATTTAGTTTACAATTTATATAAACTGTTGGTCTTTTATTATTTTTACCTATTAGCTTGAAAATCAATAAACATCGTATATAAAGAATATATGTCCTAAAACAATAACATGTTTGCTAAGGTCGGCGGGGAAGTGAATACATGTCATGAATTTATCCGTGAAACTTATTTAATTTCTGGTTGTTTTTGCTATTTTCCAGTGCATTATTAATATGTTCATTTTTCGCCTTTTACTGCCATTTCCTAATTGAGTGGCAGGTAGTGTATTATTATTATACTGAATTATACCAAGTATTTGATGAAGGCATTTCTATATGCTAAATACTGCTCTAACGACACACTGTCAAAAGTACAATTTCTCTCTAAATAGTAAAATAAGAAGTCACATGCTGATAACACATCTCCACATCTCTCAACACATAACTATAGATTCAAGTGATTTGATTGGCTGAGACTTTACCTCTGAAGAAGTCAAGGACATCGCTACTTATGTCATCCACTACACTCCAAGAGGCAGTTGCGTAATAGGGGAGACGATTCAGCTGCTCCCAACCTCCACATGCGTATTGATAGAAATTATCACAGGGGGCTGCACTGGTGTCCATATTCTACAGATTAATATAATAGTAAGTCTTCAGGCTATGCTAGTACTCTTTATATCCTACAGAGTGACTGGGCATTTGTACGTTTATTTGTTATAATAAATGTTAATACTTATTGTAAATCATGCTAAAAGTAGTAAAACAGTTGAAACAAGTTCAATTTATTTTCAAATTAAATTGAACAAACTTATATTTATAAACTAATTAAATACTTAGTTTATATATTTTACAATAACTGTAATATAAGTGATAAAAACAACATATACATTCATTATTAAATGAATCAAGCTATTCTTGTAACCCATTTAAAAATTGTATTTCCAACTTGCTGCATAATATAATATTATGATAAATTTAAAACAAATTTAAAGGAATCCTAATATGATATAAGCTTTTTATTTACATTCTATTTAAATTCTAAAATTATAGCAAAGCTGAAAAGCTATCATAAAAATAAATTAATGCCTATATTATAGCAGACAAATAAATTAGAAACTTTTGGAAAGACAAATTTAGCTCAGTTTTAAAATACACCGTCAGTGACTTTGAAATTTTTGTTAGTATTGTGATTCAGAATTAGCTGTTTGATTCTACTTAAAGATGATGTAACGCACAAGTACACACTGTGACGAATTTCCACACATGGGTAATAATTACCTTCAACAAATACTAAGAAATTTTATTTTTAGCATAAGCCTTTAGTAGTGGAATATTCTGTTACACAGGTGTTATATGATGTGATATACCAATAACTTAGAAACAGCTCTGTACTGCTGCTTTGCAACATTACAATGCTCTATACACGTACAATAAAAAACATCGAGCTAAATATTGAAGTAAATACTCACAGTTTCAAGATCTGCATAAAATTAAATTGTTGGAAGGTAAAAGCCTGCCTAGTATTTGCAAAAGAGAAAACTGGTTTTTACAAATTAGAAAATTGACCTATTCAAAGTGCATTTTGGGCAAGAGTCACAAAAATCTGTTAGTTTGATATTTTGCTCAGTGCATTCTATTAAAATAAATGTAAGTCTATACATCTTATATAGCACATGCTATGCGTAACTAATTCTAAATTTGCTTGTCAGGTTTCTGTAATAATAATCTATTGGTTTTATTATTACAAAATTTTATTTTTTTCAATCTTATTCTACTAAAATGGTGTCGGGTTGTTAAAAATGAAACTAATCTAAAATATTGAAATTTGAGGTTCAAATTAAAAATGATCCAATAAAATTTTTTTCACTGCAGTTAGCCACAGTTCTATTGCACATTGATATAATAACTCTGTGGGACAATGGAGTGTCACCCTATAATTTAGGTCTCGGCATATCACAAGCTATGAAGCTACAGTTATTACCTGATTCATTCTGCTAGCTGTTTGTATACACGTGGGTGTCAAACACACGTCTGATTTACTAGATGAGTTTTCATCTGTTGGCTTTGGCTGCTGCATAGCTTGAGAACCATATTTCTCCTCGATAGTCTTATAATCCTAAAATAATGATACAAAAAAGTGAAGTTTTAGAACAGACAACTTCTGTTCCTTACATCCTTTAAACAAGTTTGTACTTGTTGATTAGTTCTAACTTAGCAGTCTTAGAAAGCTCTAATTTTCAGTCAAGAGGGCAAAAGTCAATTTGAATTTTTTGTTGCTGTTGTGTTTATAAAGCTTTTAATTGCTGCCAAAATTGTTCAACTGCATAATTATTTAAAACTCAATTAAACTCAAACTGCCTTTTGATAGCAATGCAGTATAATTATAAATGTTTTATAATCTTTATAGTTTATTATTTTGTTTTTGCTGTAAAACTAACAGAGCCAAATGGCAAGCTCACTAATAATGGTAAATTAATATCACCAATGTTGAGACGATTAGAATTCAATTTAAAAATCAGTCTAGCCCTTTACCTGTTGTTTATTTACCAGGAGTATAGCTAAGACAATCACAGCACAGAGTAGCGCCAGTGAAAACAAACACGTCGCTGCCAACTTGTTCTTCGTGGAGCACCATCCTTTATCTTTGCTTGGCTCCTTCACTTCAGGACTGGCTGTGAAGTTGTATTTCTGAGACATTGTTCTAAAAAAACACATATTTTAGTGATGCAAACTCATTATATAATATTATGTTTATGCATAAGTTATGGTATAAATCAGTTGTGGACTAATTTTAAGATGACATCAACATTGAAGTTATCTCCACGTGCCAATCAAGTCTGTATTTACAGAATAGTTCTGCTAAACCCTACCCTCTGATAGTCTGCAGCTAAAAGCACTCAAGTTTCACTCCAGCTAAACTCGGTTAAAATGTTACATCTCAAGTTTGCAATTGTAGACTTAAAGTTTGAAATAAGAATGGTTTAGTTTACATAATGGGTGTTTAACGTCCTGCATTATATTTTTATTCAGAGATTTTTTAAAACAATTGTTTGGCAGCACTTTTCAGTATATAGTTTTTTCAGCAATAAGTTTAATATTTGCACCATTGTAGTCGATGACATAATAAGTAAATTTTTACATAAAATAGTTTTGGTTGTAATTTAACACCGACTTTATTTTAAATTGTTTAGATCACCTTTTTTCACTCGGCTCTCTTTTGCCTACATTTTTCTGTGAGACATAATATAAATTGCTTAAGGGTTATAGTAAGAAAATCTAAATGTATACTAGTTATTTACATAGTTGAGCCAAAAAATTGCTGCAATCCAGGCACGGCCGAAGCAGCGTTTTACTACTAATTCTGACTTTTGACTGAAATTTTAGCAACTCTTTGTTTATATTCTTAAGTGTCAGATTGCGTCTGGCTCTACATTTTGCGGAGCCAAAGTCAGCTTAAGCCTTAAACTTGTCATACAATTACCTGTTGCAGGTAAAAGATTCAACAGTTTAACTAATCCAATCCTCATTAGTAATGCTAATCAGTTATGCAAACTTTGGCACAAAATATCATGCAATGGTTCTGCATATCTAAGTTTGGAGATTTACCCAAATACATTTGAGTAAATGTTATATATTGCTCATTTAACTATATTATATTATAGAAAAGCATGTTATTAAGTGTGGTATTGTTTCAACACACATACAAAATACTTTTAAGTCTATACAATCAAACCAAAAATTTTCCGGGTTGAATTAAATTGATGTATTTTGATTCAATTTTAAATTTAATAAATACTAACATGAACCAGATGGTGGCAGGAGGGTCAACTAGGCTCAGGGGTTAACAGGTCAACATATTGCAGTTAGTTTATTTTTAATTTAAATTTAATTTGCAGCAGATGCAGCATTAGGTTTTAAAAGAGAAAGCAGCAATCTATATTATGGTTTAGTTGCACATTTTATGTTATGCAGCTGTAAACTAATATAGTAACTGTGTAATGTAAAAGCTATAAGCCCTGCCAGCTGTGGATATAGATTATAGTATAAACAGAGTACTTAGTAGACTCAACTGAATCAAGAAAGTTCATTCATAGAGAAGATAACTATGGAAATATGGGAACTGGTGGAGTAGAGTATTTTACTTCTAATCAGACTCCTTGAAATTATATTACATAACTTCAACTATACTGTATGTTTCCTAGCTATGGGCAAGTTCGATACACTTGAGGGCATTGGCACCTGAGTTAAAGAGCATTAGCCGTAGAATAATTTTACAAGCAGCTCCAAGTTGGGGGTGACTAAGTGCAATAATTTGGGGTTCTCCAGTATGAAGTTGGGGATTCTAAACTATTGCCCTTAGTCATTCCCAACTTAGAGCTGCTTTTAGAATAATTATTAGCTGTAAATTGACAATGTGATAGCCATACTATCTGGAAATAATAGCAGATATCATCCCCTAGTTGTACTAAGCAACAACTATCAGAGACCGCACAAGGTCTGCATAAACCTTTCTAAAAGAAGTTTACAGTGACTTGATTTATAGCCATTTATAGCTCATTGATCTGATAGTAAAAGTGATTTTCTCAACTCACAACTCTGTGAATGACTCAGACTCAAAACTGTTGGAAAGTCAACTGGTATCAACTAAGTAAATAGTTTCACCCCAAGTTCTGATGGACTTGAATATTTTAGAATTGTTCTGAAGAGAGTTTGGAAGAGCTACTTAAAATATGTCTCAAATTATTAAAAGGATCTCATTGAGTTTGTAGTATAAAAACTTTACTAAATCCACAAATTTGATAGATTTGCCAATAATGATAAAGATTTATGTTAGAATACTTATAAGTTTAGACCTTGCTATTGAAACCAAATTGGTCTGAAGGGGTTACTTGTTCTAGTTGTAATAAAAGCCTGCATACAAATGTCAAGCTTCTAATCACAACTATTTTCTGAGTCTATTGTAAATTTAAAAGTGTGGCAACTGTTGCAAGTTTAAAATTCACAGATTTATATATAATTAAAAAGCTTAACATTAACCGAATCTATTTACTCTGTTAGGTTTAACTCTGTGTATCGAAAAAGAATGTTACAATATTCTAGAACCCACCGTGTTTTTTTAAAAATTAATTAATAGTTAATAACATTTTTGAGGCTTTCACAATGTACAAATGTCATGGTAGAAATTGAAACACGCAATCTTGCTGCTAACTGCATACAACAATTTTACTCAGCCTAAGTTTCTAAAACTACTTTTATATTAATTCTATGAGGTGTGCCACATATAAACACTATGTTTTATTGCAAACTGCAAGATACTAAATCTCTTTCTCTCCACTGCAGGGCAATAATTATTATTTAAAAGTCAATTATATTTCTCCTGGGTGTTAACTGTATATGACTTGCAGTACTTTCCAATGAGTATAGTAACCCTTGCCGAAATAATTGCAATCCCTCATAATATATATTATGATGATAATGCATTGCAAAAACTGCAGATGGCCTTTAATTACTACATACAGTTATATCACACTACACACATACAATTATATTATATTACTACACACATATATTAAACACATGCTAGAATGTTATATTACACACATGCTAGAATGTTATATTATTTTATATTATACTATATGATGTGGGATAGGCAATATTATACTTTAATTGCTACTAGAAGCTGTATAAAAGCTGTTGCAAGAAGTTCCCATTACACCACGCTAAGAAATAGTTTGAATGATGCTTCATACTAACAGTTGCATAACAACTGGGTATAGTGAAGTGAAAAGGCTGAAAAAATTTACAAAACTTTCACAAAAGCTCTTAAGAATTTTTCATCAACTGGTTTAATTACCTATTTTCTGTCTCATGTATATATATATAATACATGTATAATGTATATATAGTATATGCATAATTAGAAGGTATATACTATTATATGTAATGTATAATTTATAATAAATATGTTATATTAATCAATGCATAATATTAGTATAGTATAATATGTATAACAGATAACATTACATAATATATTAATACCTGTATATAAAAGTTTGATAATCTAATACTCACTGTATAACTTTGAGCCAGTATACAAATTTACTATTTACCAGTTGAGTCTACCTCAGGCCGTTACATTACTGCTTGGAGGTCTATTCCCGTCTATTTATATGCAACTTTAGATTTACAACTTGAATCATTGGCCATAAAAACAACCTATATAATTCTCTGATTAACTAATAGCTATTGTTGCAATACCAGAACAAACAACGGCAATCCTTCGTCAAGTGTAGATGACTCTACATTGATACTAAAGTATGACTCTACATTGATACTAAAGTACTTCAGCAGTTGAATCAACAATACTTACTCAACTCTAAACTCCACCCATATATCTGTTTCAACCTTTACTCCAGATTTGCTGTCGCTGACTCTATGAATTAATTAGTTTCAACTCAAATATTGACACATAATATAGAAGAGTTCGTGTCAATATACTTTATACTTATTATTATAAGCTGAAGTGTCGTACCATTAGGTTCCAAGGACAAGTTGTACAGTATGCCTACTACCCTACCATTCATATGCCAGGCAATTCATACACATTCATTGTTTATAGTTCTTACACTACTAGTGTAGTCTATGTTCCAACAGTTAGATGAACTGCAGTTATTAGTATGAGCATGCTGAGGAAATGTGCCACTACATGGACTTGGAATTTAGGCTAAAATCTTTACAACTGCTGATTGCCACAACTAGGCACTATAATATTATCTACAAGGATAAATTGAAATGGTTTCTGTGATATGTATACTGTATACTGTATACAGAATATAGCATATACACAGCATAATATAGTATATACACAGCATAATATAGTATATACACAGCATAATATAGTATATACGCAGCATAATATAGCATATACACAGCATAATATAGCATATACACAGCATAATATAGTATATACACAGAATATAGTATAATATACATTATACACACTATATTATAGTAATGTGACGTACATATAGTATATAGAAAGATGAATAGATTTATGAATTTTTACCGACATGTCTTTCTTTTATAGTAAGTCACAGCCCAATATGCTAATATCTGGCTTGACATTTAGGTTAGTGGTTTTAGTGTGCTTACTAAAACCCATTATGTAATGCATATATAGACAAATCTGCAAACCTGCTCCACGATATTAGGTATGGTATAAATTAAATATCCTCATCAAGTAATGACTTGTTTATAACTTATATATAGGTGTGTGAATATGATGGGTTCTTGTATTAACAAGATGCTGGTATAGAAAATATGTGTATAAAAGTGTATTGGAAACCGCAACTTTACTTTGATTATGACAACAAAGCTATACAAATTATATACTTCTTAGGAAAGTTCAACAACCTGCTTTAGTGCCATTTCCTGTCAAAAATAGGTATCCAATGGCTCAGCAAGCTTGTACACATTTTTTAACTTTTCTCAGTTCTTCTAACCTTTAGCCCTTATTTGCTATTAATATTAAAAAAGGAGTCAAAATCGAAAGAAGCTATTTTTACATAAAGCTATTTTGATAGATATCTTTAACAATCACGGTTTATGTAGAAAGATAAACTAGGGTTGGGTGTAGTTGATAGCAGTCTGCACAGCTTGATTATTAAACAAAACTATCTATTAATAAAACTCACTACTCAATGGTACCAAAATACGCTGAGTCAAGAATATACAAACCCCTACATTGTACGATATATTTTAATGTCTTGAACAGCAAACTGCAAGGCTGAAATTTTACACAATGCTACTATAAAGTTATTTAGATTATTTTGCTTGCATTTTATCAGTTATATCATTAATTATAATGCATATTACTATAACACACGGTTTTACAGATCATTGGAGCCACCCAAAATGTCAAACTTTCACTTGCGTTGGTTGTTAAACTCTGCATTAATTAGCCTAAGAAGTGATGTAATGACTAATTGATGCAGTAATAGTTAGAATTTGCAGCAGAAGACATGACATGATGACTAACTCGTGCTCACGTCTGCTGACTAGACTCTTTCAAATCGCAGCAGATGGCATAGCTGAATATCAAACTCATCATTTATCTCTTGAAGGTCTCGAGTTTATCTTTTATAATTAGGCTAAGGAAGCACCGAAGTGTTACTGCTGAGAGTCTAAATTAGTCTGAGATTCTATATAGACACAGTACTGTTATGTGAAGAGCCCTCATTACTCTACCCTTAGCCTGTGAATTAGAAGAAATACCAGCAGAAACTATGCCAATTATCCACACATTAGCCTAATATTTACAGCCAACAATAATAAACATGTCACGGCAAAGGGGAGGAAATAATTATTCTAAATCAACAACCAGGCTGCCTCGAGGCTGACAGAGAGAGAACTACAGTAGGCTGCCATAATGTGTGGTGTATAGATTAGGGGGTGTATGATGAAACCGCTTCTTTCCTCATCACTGTGTGTTCTAGCAGTAAATATGCAGGAAGTAAAAATAAAAAACACTAATTTATCCTTGTATTTTATACTTATACTGCAAGGAACATGTGTAAATGGGTGATTCGTTGCTGTATAGTAACATAGTATTGAAACTGACAGCTATGACCCTCACCCCCTCTTGTGACCTCCACCCTTGGTTATCCACTCCCAGTGACTTGCTTATTCTCACACAACTGAACAGCAAGGAACATATACGACGATCTGTATTGATAGGAATTTTTACTATGAATGGCTAATGTTGCAAGTTTGGCATTATAATGTTTTGTATTTTATTCCCAAGTCTTAGCTGGCATTAGTTAAAATGCTAGATTTGAATATGAAACTACATTATATTTCTTAGCTCCCATGAACTACTCTTTTCACTTGTGTGAAGACACTATTCTGCATTGAGGTTGCTTGGTTTTTCAATTATTGATTTAGAACTAGAGTTAGAAATACATCTGCATTCCATTAAATTTGTGGCCAAATTCTTTTGATATTAGTAACTATCAGAGCTTATATTTTTTCCAGTTTTCCAAGCCAAAGAGTGTGATGAAGTGGTCAAAATGAATACACCATGTAAATCAGTTACTCAGCATAGGGTTTTGCAATATTTTGAGTAAATTTTTTGCATATGATTGTTGATCACAACAGAATATACTAAAGTTGCCAAAACACACAGGCTGTTTATATACTTTACTATTACTAGTTGTTGTAAAACTGCTAAACTTTCTACTAAATCACTGAACAACTGTGCACTGAGACCTACATGTATATGTCCAAAGTGTACTCATTGTAGCTAATTCTTTCAATTTCTCCCTCTCATTGTAACTAGTTCTTTCAGCCTCTCTCTCAATCTCTCTCAATCTCTCTTCTAACTTCAACTTTACTTATTCCACTACTACTTTCACATTCTTAACTGTTTTAGTGATCATTATTTTGATGATTTAATTCATATGTACTAAGACATAATACCACACAGTGATGATAGTCTATTTGCATGTTGAACCAAATCAAGTGGAATCTCAGCAGTTCTATCAAGTTGAAACAATTTTCTAAGAAATGCACTAGTCAGCTTTAAATTGACAGGAAATATGTCTACCAACCAGAGCAATGTGCACTGCAGAGGTTACAGGAGGGGGGAGGGAGGGAGTGTGACAATACATTGAATGCTATTTTTTAATTTTGATATATGACACATGGCATGATTAAGGAAAAGTCAATATTGAACCTCGTTATTTGTATGAAAATAAATCATATTTTCTAACATTGATGGGTGCTTTTCAATGTAAAAGTTGTTCTATAGATGAATGTTGTTATAGAAATGCTATTAATTTTAGTTTATAGATTGATGTTTGAGAAGATTACTTATATGTCTGCATTACTTCGCATGATATATTTACTTGCCAATTCTATTATTGGAGTTGATAAAATCAATAAAAAATAATTATTCAATATAGATTATCAAATATGCCTATGAATATCCTAAGAGGCAAGCAAAACATACACATGGTGCACCATTTTAAAGTAATAGCATAATAATTATTTATTTTTCGTAACTTTAATATATTGTTTTTTTTAAAAAAAAAACATGTACAACTAAGAAAGTAGCAAGTATGGTGATGGTTAATGAAGAATTCAGCTGAATATACATAAAAGAAAAGTTCAATGAAACTGAGTACTAATGGGAATAAAGAACAGCACTAAAGATCAAAGATGAAGGACACTATAATAATTCCCATTACATTTATTTGTACATGAATATAAAAGTTAATGACTGGTTCATGTTTAAATACTAGTAGTTACTAGTTAGCATTCGACATGGTAGTGAACTCTGGTATTACGTGGTAACAGAGTATAGTAAACCCTGGTATTATGTGGTAACAGAGTATAGTAAACTCTGGTATTATGTGGTAACAGAGTATAGTAAACTCTGATATTATGTGGTAACAGAGTATAATAAACTCTGGTATTACGTGGTAACAGAGTATACAAGAAGAGTGCAACACTCCTAAAAGGCATGACCTAGTCTCAACAGAAATCCATAGTATGTTTTGTCATACCATGTCATATCACATCATGCCAAGTCATTGTAGCAATATATATCCTTAGGTCTTCTTAAAAATAATTCATTTTAATGCATAGCTATTCCATCCAGTATTAAACTACGACAGCATCACAGCATTGTCACTGTATAGGCAGCATTGTCACTGCATAGGCAGCATTGTCACTGCATAGGCAGCATTGTCACTGTATAGGCAGCATTGTCACTGCATAGGCAGCATTGTCACTGCATAGGTAACATATCGACATGTACGGAGAAGATAAATCCCTCAGGAAAAAGATCGGCAGCTTTGGGTCTCATGAGTTTGTAGGACTTGGTTATGGTAACTTCTGCCACGCCTGCTATGTCTCCAATCTCTAGAGAAGATAACCAGAGAGTGTTAGCACAGACTACCAAATATTCTACAATCTTTGGTCTGACAATTCCAATCACAAGTAACACACTACACAGCTTCGCAGTTAATGCCTACAGTCATCTGCCTACAGTCAGCTGCCTAGTGCTTGTATATTTAGTGAAAATACTAATCAGTGAGGATTGTGGTTGCTAAATACACCATATAAATGTATTGAAGAGTAATAAATAGGACAACTCCTTATAGTTGAGATATAAACAAGTTCCCAGCCAGCTCTTTAGAGTCACTGTAACTAAGAGATGCACACAAAACACTCTGTGAATACAGGTCAGTGCTTATCTATAGTAACATACCTTTCTGTGTTTTCTTCTGATCTGACGCCTGTGACGCCATGTATATTGCTGCCGCTGCCACAGAAATTGGACTTCTGCCAGAGCAGAGGTCAAGATCTGCTGCCCTCTTTGCTATGTATGTTGCTGCCTTCTGAACTACAGCTGGGAGTCCCAAGTTACTGCAGAACCGAGACTGCAAACAGAGACACAGTTTATGAATTCATAAATACACAACAAAAAGTTAAACTACTAGAGGGGGATCAGAGGGGTATGCAGTCACTGTTGATGGGGGGAGAGTGCTTGAGAGAACATTAGACTGATTAGACCTGAAATATATAGTAAATATTCCACGAAAGGGCTCTACGCTTGACCCATCTATCAGGTAACATTAGGAGACTATTAGGCTACAATTATAACTGAGTTTTAAGCTCTACAGCACATGATAATGTGCAGGCATTTTCAATCTCTAATAGTGACATGACATCTAGTAGCAGGTGATCTGATAGTGACATGGCATGTAGTAGCAGGTGATCTGATAGTGACATGGCATGTAGTAGCAGGAGATCTAATAGTGACAAGTCATGGAGTAGCAGGTGATCTGATAGTGACATATCACCTAGTAGCAGGTGATCTGATAGTGACATGGCATGTAGTAGCAGGTGATCGAATAGTGACATGGCGTGTAGGAGCAGGTGATCTGATAGTGACATGGCACCTAGTAGCAGGTGCAGGCAGGTGCTCAAATAGTTCTCACAGAATACACTAGAGTTACATACCATAAAATCTCCTGTGGTTATCAGATCTAAGCTAGTTTCTTGGGTACGTATTATTTTTTTGAAGGTTCTGCCAATTTCCTTCTTTGATACTTTGCTCACAGCACAGATTTCTAGAGGAATAATAAAATAGAAACATCTGCACCTAACTATACTATATAAATATCCATCTAACTACACTATGTAGGAAAGAGGAAATTAAGTGCTTTATTGAGAGCAGACAACTCACAAACACCGAACATAGAGTTACAAATTCTATATCTACATTTTTAAAAGATTAGACAAAATAAAAACTTCTAATTTTGAGATCTTGATTTCCATTTCACGATGTAAATCTAACCTCGTCAGAGTATGGCATTGGTTAGTAATGCAGAATGTCCTCCACAGATTAATGAAATACATGAATGAGTATTTAATTGTAATAAGACCAATGTACCAGTAGTACCTGTTATGTAACAATATCACCGTGAAATTTTCCAGAGTAAGACAGCACCTCGTCTCAGCATATGATCTATGCAAAGAAATAACTAGATATACAGCACAAACATACTCACCTTTAAACGTCCTTGGCACGCCCTCCTGACGACAGGATATGTAGACACAAGCGGAGGCGATTGCGTCATTGCTAGCCGAGCCCTTGAGAGCCTTGCTGTCGTGTATTTGTTTGAAGAGAGTGTTTCCTCTGTCTACTATGTTGCTCGGTAGATTCAGTCTGTCGGCCATTTGTGACATTTCTCTGAGTGCGTTCATCAGATTACGGTCTGAGCTGGACACCTGCGCATTGTATACTACAGCTACAGTATTGTTTACTACATACAACTACAGTAATGTATACTACATAGTAGCTACAGTATTGTACACGACATACAGCTACAGTAATGTGCACTACATACAACTACAATAATGTATAATACATACAACTACAGTAATGTATACTACATACAGCTAGAGTAATGTATACTACATACAGCTACAGTAATGTATACTACATACAACTACATTAATGTACACTACATACAACTACAATAATGTGCACTACATACAGCTACAGTAATGTATACTACATACAGCTACAGTATTGTATACTACATACAGCTACAGTAATGTATACTACATACAACTACAGTAATGTGCACTACATACAACTACAATAATGTATAATACATACAACTACAGTAATGTATACTACATACAACTACAGTAATGTATACTACATACAGCTAGAGTAATGTATACTACATACAGCTACAGTAATGTATACTACATATAGAAATGAGAACAATAGCATGAGCTACACAACATTACTGCTCTAACAACTCATGATAATACCTTAAACCTGCATTCTATAATCACAGTCTAAAGAATAAAAAGAGACACATCGGCTTACGTTTTTTCTGTTTTTATACCCTGAATCGTCTCCACCTGTCGTCTGTATCATAGTTGTAAGATCTGCACCTTCTAAGAGTGTATTCTGCATAAATTGAACAAAAGTGCGCGTGATATGAACACAGTGTCAAACGAGTCAGCAACTTTATGTTTCCCCAACACCTACCTCAGCAGTACCACTCTAAACACCTACCTCGGCAGTACCACTCTAAACACTTACCTCAGTAGTACCACTCTAAACACCTACCTCAGCAGCACCACTCTAAACACCTACCTCGGCAGTACCACTCTAAACACTTACCTCAGCAGCACCACTCTAGACACTGACCTTGGCAGCACCCATTCTAGACACCTACCTCAGCAGTACCAACTCTAGACACCTACCTCAGCAGCACCACTCTAGACACTTACCTCAGAAGCACCAATTCTAGACACTTACCTCAGCAGCACCAACTCTAGACATATCTTTGGAGTTTTTATCATTACTGAATGTACGCCACTCGGAGCCAACATCAATGACTCTGTCTCCCACGACGAGTCCGCAGAGAGAGCAGATCATATCCCCTGCGTGGTAGTCCTCTATAAGAGGGGCATCTGGGTGACTTTTACAGTGCAGGACATTCATTCTAAGTGCATATATTGCATATGGTATAAAGAGGCGAAGTTAAACAGTCATTTACTGTATAAAAATGAATATCAAAGTTAAAATCTGATAACCAGTGAAAAATTATTAAATGTAGTGGAGAAAAATTTTTTAATAGCCAGGGTCTTTTATCAGGTTAATGAAATTTGGTGTGCAGTGCAAGTTAAAAACATCCAGAAAACATGTGGTACTTCCTTATCTAGAACATAGACTTGGTTCAAAGTTTTCAATTTTTGCTTCTAGTTTTAGAAAATTTGTGTTAAGAAAAATATAATACACCACAGTGACGTACAATAATGCCAAATATTAGAATATCGCATAATTAAAATATAACCTAACAGTAACAATAAATGACGAAACAACAATAAATATAACTAAAAACTAAACTTTATACGATCCAACTATTATAAGTATAACTATGTAATTTGTAACTCAATATCAATATCATTATGATTATAATAACTCAAACACTTGAGTTAGCAGCATGTAAGTATTACTATTAGGGTAACTATTGGTATAATTTAAATTATTAATATTATTTATTAATTATTTAGTAAAAGGTTAATGTTATGCCTAATTTTATATTCGTTTTTAACACAAAAAGCATAACCATAATGATAATGATAATCTTAATGATTAAATTTAATGCAACTAACTCATAATTTATATTATTATTCATAAGATTAAGATAAGCTAAAAGATAATGATAATCATAATGATAATGAATAGTGGTAACCTGTACTACTACTACTACTAGTAGTAGTAGTACTAGTAGTATAACTTATACTTATACTCACTATAACTTATAGTTATAGTATAACTATAAGCATTAGATTTAGAGTTAGACTTACTCTTACTCTTAGAGTTAGTACTACATTTTGATTTAGATTTACTGACTTAGTTTTACTATTACTATAGTATTAGTATTAGACTATTACTATTATACTAACTATTGCTATTAGTATTACTCTATTACTATTACTATTAGTATTAGTATTTCTATTATTATTACTGTATTAGTATTAGTATAAGTATTACTATTACTATTACTATTAGTATTACTATGTCTATTGCAGTATTGGTGAACTGTTAAACTTAAAAACTATAAAATTATTATAACTATAAGTATCATTCTTATCTTTAACTTATGCTTACCTAAGAGGCCCACGGCTTCGACTAGTAGACGCCATAACTCTTCAGTTTCGACGTTATCTTTATTGTAGCAAATTTTGAAATAATAACATATGCTCCGAACATGAACATGAACATGAAACGAAGTTCAACTTGATTTTCTATTTCTGACAAAGCATTTGTCATAATTTCCACTGACGTCAAAGACCAAAATAGTGTTAGTTGATAAATTTCATAAAAGTTTTCCAAGAGATACTTGTCGAATTACTATCAATGAAACTAATAGTTCGCCCAATAAAAGCAACCGTTGAATGAACTCTCTTGGTAGCTAAGTAATTATTACAATTTCAATATGGCGTTTTCCTAATTTTTTGAGAATAGGATATCCCTATTATATTCTTATTGAAACCTCAACTTGATCCCACATTTATCTTGATTATGACTTGAGCCGTTTTTAGCGCATTATCACATTCTTGCCAATTACAGTTAATTATCGAAGTTGTTAAGGTAGGCTTTTTCAATTGTGACAGGTATTTCAGTTTCAGTCACAGTGTGATTATCAGTATGAGTATGAGTATGACCTAGTCAGTAGTCTTATGCCTATGGCCAATGGGATTGAGTATGGCTATGACTATGAGTTCTAACTTTTAGTTTTACTTTACACTCGTTATTGTAGTAAAACTAATACTTTAACTTTAAGTATGAAATTAAAATAGATGCAATAGTAAAAAAGACATTTTTTAAATGAATATTTATGCTATCAGTATCAGTATAACTATAAGTATAAGTATACTGTATAAGTATACTTATTAATTAGTATATTTTAATTTGGCACTAGCCATATGAATAATATTTATATGACCTAGATTTGTTGTATTGATATTTTTGCTTGATTTTAAAATTAACTGTAGCTGTAGTGTCTGAATATCTCAAAGGTTTTGTTGGTCATCAGTAAAGGAAGCAAGGCGTTTAGATTAGGTTGTCAGTATAGTAGTGCTTCAGCGTTCTGATTTCTGCATTGAACACTCACTAAGACTTTCTAATATATTCCTTCTTAATGCATTAAAATTTTCCTCAGTCTTATTCTTTCTCTCAGCACTTTCCTTCACACTCTTTTATATACACATCATATTAGCAACTATATAGACCACAGATCTGCACTATAGGTATTTCACGTTATTGTTGAGCATCTATAAGATGTTCTTGGTGCTGTCATTTCACAGTCATAAAAACATGGCTGTCAAAGCTCACAATAACTTGTCATGGTGTATTGTGAAACTCTATCATAATATCTATAAGCACAGTATAAGGAGTTGCCTTTCCATAGATAAGAAGAAATGCTGTGGAGTTGCCTTCACCTGTTGAATAAGTTTGTCATTGCTGGATAATAAGTAAGTGATAGAGAACAAAGGTACTCAGGTTAATGTATTGAACTGGCCTATCACAAGGAATTATGTAAATTGATATTCCTTCCAACCTGAGAAGTTATGTTAATATCAATACATTAGTTGCTGTATATACAGCATACAATGATATATTATGCACATTTGGCATTGTTTATTTGGGCATACCATAAGTAGATGCCATGTACTCTATTGTATGAGTAAGTCATATCTTATCTATTGAATTCATCAGTTGTACTTGACATTGCATTCAGATAGAGCGGTGGTAGTTAGGTATTACATCTTATCGGAGGGAACTTCATAATATTGAATTCGGCTTTTTATTTGGCGTACAAAGGAGTTTAACCTTTATAAGAAGTTGCAGCTATTGGAGTAGAAGAAAAGCATATTATCTCACAGAACTTTCTCTTCATCCCAATGCAATGGGGGCAGCTACATCTGTTAAAGACAGCTCTATCATCTCATCTCTAAAATCTCAAAAAGCTCAGCGAAAAAGTTTAAGGAATAATTCTTCAAAAGATGCTCGAGTTACGAATGAATACAGCGAGCTTCCCAATCAATCTTCTCGCTACACAAGCTGTGAATCTAAAAGCATTCCTGTCTCAGGTACAAACGCTACAGGTACAAAAATCAAGTATGATACTAAATTAAACGGCACCAAAGATACGACAGATCATTCTAAAGTAGGTATTCAGCCGTACGTACCAACTCGCATACCTACCAACTTAAACAATAATTCTAAAAGAGTCTCGATAAAATCTGATAGCATATCTTCTCAAAATGGACACCTTCCAGTCAACTCAAAGAAGTCGACTGGTGATTTAAGACGGCCATCATTGACGTCAAAGTCCTCACGTGTACGATCTGTTAGTCCACGGCGCCATCTGGAGCGTGCTCTCTCGCAAGGCACTATAAGTAGGTCAGAGTTGGAGCACATCAAAAGTGCAATGAGATCTTGTCGATCTGCATCAATGTCTTCACATAGAAAGTAAGGATTTCACACTTTGAGATGCTTGTAAAAATTACAATTTATTTTCTTAGAATAGGCCAAGCTTGAGCTTGTATTTTATGAGCTTCTTTGTATCATACTTAGCAGATATTGTAGTGAGATATAATTGTTGTGCACGACAAGTTAGTGCACTCCAAATCTATGCAAACGTTAAATCAAAAATTTCAGTCATTTGAGCAAATATCATATTTTCATAGCTAACCTTTGGTGGCCCTACTGATCAATTTCCTTTCTCTCATTATCCCTTTTCTCTTATATTCTCTGCCTGCTATATTAACTTAGCAAGTTTAAGCTGCTGATTACAGATAGGAGAAAAATCTATAATAATACCTACACGATAACACAAACAAATATTTTAATAAATCTATAGGTTAGCTTTATAGCAAACCAGTTACTGTTGGGATTATTGTCTATCGGGTTTTAAATTTCATTTCATTGGTGCTAGTTATTTAGCTGAAGTATTTGTTTAAGAATGTCTAGGAATACAGAAGGGAATCAATACTAGCTTCTCCAGCGGCTATCCTTGCCACATGTCAACATGTTACAATTAACTCAGCAAAATTAGCAATTGCTCTTAGTAAATCCAATATATATCCCCACTTGGGTGTCATTTACTGCATTATACTAGTCATGACTACAATAAGTGTGCCAGCATTTCCTTATTGCAATGTATAAAAAGATTACAAAATGTTTTCATTTAGGCTGAAGTTTACATGTGCCTTAATTACATCTTTCACCAGCACAATCAATACTATGGTTACTATGACATTGTTTAAGGAGTTCAAGTGTAGGTTAGATGGTAGGGTAAGGACAATCACCTTCTGGAGGATGAATACAGTGGGATAAGCGCCACTTCTGCTTGAGACTTTTTTATTTTATAGTTTGGTCTTTCATTATACTGTTTCAGTAATACAAGTTTTATTTCATGCAGCTTACTTTGAATCTTTGATATCCACGCTGTTCCATTTTCAGTTGGCCTTATAAAAAGGCCCATAAACTTTACTCATGCTGAAATGTTTATAAATTTAATCACAGTGTATATCAACTTGTCATAATTTGTATCTTGCATAACTAAATCTCGCTAATAATTAGTTGTACACGTAGGTAATTGGCTGGTACTGGCTTGCTAATCTAGGTTACTGGCCGATATGCACCAGTATCAAAAGCAGACCATAAATGAAGCAATATTTCCTAATCACAAGGTTTCCTCTAGCTAACCTTTTGTTCAAGTTATAAATTTAACAGGTAATCTGCATGAAATCATGAAAAGTGTTTTAATTTTTCTCAAATAGAATTAATTTTTTTGCTGATCATATAGCGACCAACATGTAATCCAATATTTTTAGTGGACAGCTATATAAACTGTTACAACTATACTGCTGTAAGACCTCTGGTTAAAACAATTACCACGGCGCTAGAATTGGTGTAAAACCAGTTTAATTCTGAGGAACTAACTAGCTTTTTATTCATACTGCAATTAGTGCAAGTAGAAATTGATGGGGCTAATGGAAAAGCTCAGTTTAAAAGAGATGTAATAGCTGAGTAAAAGCACTCATCCCATGTACTGTTTTTGCTAAGATGGCATTTGGGCGTATCAGCATACTTTTTTAAAGAATTTGGATCGTGTTTAGAGTTGCCGGAGCCATATATAGTAAATATTTTCAATATGTTAATTTTTGTGAATAATTTCACGTCTCATTGAGTTAAGCAGAATTTTGCATATAAATGAAGTAACTGAATGAATGACATAGCTAACTTGCACACTTCTATTGTTGTCTGATAACTTATTAGCATAATTTGTATTTATACTGCAGTGAGCTACTATTAATGTATACTATATATCACATATGCAAAATACGAACTAGCGCCTATATGTATATGTATAATAGTACATTTATTAATAT
Source organism: Bugula neritina (assembly GCA_964035545.1). Classification (NCBI taxonomy): domain Eukaryota; kingdom Metazoa; phylum Bryozoa; class Gymnolaemata; order Cheilostomatida; family Bugulidae; genus Bugula; species Bugula neritina. The sequence continues at coordinate 31,040,453 of OZ037767.1, forward strand.
ATAATTTATAATAATATATATACATGTAATAATAGGCTTATATGACCAAATATTCACACTATATTAAATTATAGCATATATGCACTCTTACAATTTTCTGTCGTGGAAAATGTTGAATACTTATTTCACAGTCTAACAATAATTCGGCCATGTTTATTAATATTTTAGAAGACCATCTCGTTCTAGAAGCATCTCTCATGAACTAGCTTCAGCACATCCAGACAAAATGACTTCATTTGTTGTTGGAAATCCTCCAAAGTTTACTTCTGGTGCTTTTGGCAACCTTGGTAAGTGCTTCTGTGGAATATTATGAAAAGAGGAATTTTGGAAAATTATATTTGAAGTTTGGATTGTAAAAACTGAAGATGTAAAACTTTGTTCTATTTAAATATCTGTTTATACTTAAACTTGTTTAGCGAATTGGCAGTGTGAGTTTAAAGAGCTCAGGCCATCACTGTCGTCTGCTTCTGAATGAGTTCTCTTTTTCAGTTGACGACTACCGGTTTCCTTATCTTTGAAATCATCATAAAGTTCTTTCTATGTTTGTCAACGAATCTCAAAATTTGGTTGAGTTTTGGCAAGTTTAGCACAGCTTTGTTGTATAACTGTTCAGTTGCATAAGAATTAGAGTTATAAAAACAAAATCAGCGGTAAAAATTAGGTCATACTCGTATAGGTTATAAATACAATTTTATAGTGTATCCAGTCGAGTGGAAGGTGTAAGTTGAGTGGAAGGTGTAAGTTAAGTGGAAGGTGTAAGTTGAGTGGAAGGTGTAAGTTGAGTGGAAGGTGTAAGTTAAGTGGAAGGTGTAAGTTGAGTGGAAGGTATAAGTTGAGTGGAAGGTGTAAGTTAAGTGGAAGGTGTAAGTTGAGTGGAAGGTGTAAGTTGAGTGGAAGGTGTAAGTTAAGTGGAAGGTGTAAGTTGAGTGGAAGGTGTAAGTTGAGTGGAAGGTGTAAGTTAAGTGGAAGGTGTAAGTTGAGTGGAAGGTGTAAGTTGAGTGGAAGGTGTAAGTTAAGTGGAAGGTGTAAGTTGAGTGGAAGGTGTAAGTTGAGTGGAAGGTGTAAGTTAAGTAGAAGGTGTAAGTTAAGTAGAAGTAAGTGTATATATACATAATCTATAAGGTGAATATAGTTTCTATTTATCTTCCAGGTACGTTCAAGTCAATATCACCTGTGAATGAAAGCCTCTACATCTGTGGGGTAATGGCCATGTCTGAGCAGAAGTTGAAGGCCCTGAAAATAAATTGTGTGATCAACGCGACCTTAGAATGGCCTCCATATCAAATACCTGGTTTGGAGGTCGTTACCTGCTATTATACTGCACTATTCACTGTATCCACTTTGTTGTTTTATGGCCAGGGTTATAGTTCAATGGCTGGGGTCGTCAACTTTTTGTGGTTTCAGAGAACAAATGTTTAGCTTAAGGCCTTTTATTCTTGAAACAGAGTAACATAAATGTATTATAATCTGTCTTCTTTCACTGGTACCAGCTTTTCATTATTTGCACAACTTGATGGTAAAACTTTGCAAACACATTTTTGTATCCATAATTCATGAAACATTCAATCGAAATGTTAAGCATGACAAATTATCTTGAAAAACATCTGTTGTTATTATTAATTACTAAAAATAGTCTGCATATGTTACACTGAAAGATTAGCCAATAGGAACCCGTTACCATACTTGATTGCCTTCCTAATACAGCTGCTAATCCAATGAATCAATCCACAGTGACCAATGCTGAACCTATTGGACATTTTCTGCGTTCCTGTGCTAAAAAGAATTTTTTGACTTTTGATTTGTAGGATATATTGCAGCAATGGTTGACTTAAAATTATCTGTATATATATGTTGAGGAAACTTTTTTATTCCCTTGTAGTACAGCACTCTGTTTTCCTGGTTTATTATAGTATTGTTGTAATGTTACCATGGCAACCATTTTCTCTCGCGTATGGTGGACCCTGTCAGCACCATGTTATTGTAAAATAAGGGATAATATTTAATGATTTTCTTCTTGCTGGAGAAGTCAATGTGACTCAACTATGCACCTTATACACTGGTGTAGACATCGTGTTGACTTTTTATCTTGAGTCAATAATTTTATTGGATTAACCCATCTTATGGCTATAGCCTTAGGAGTCAAAACAGATATCTAAAGTGTGTTTGTATAACAAATAATATATAAATAACTTATGCTATGATGTGTTACTTCTGCACACAGTCTGCTACTTTACAGAAAGTGTGTGACTTTTGTAGCAACTTGATATATTTATACAATTTAATACGGACTATATATTACTATTGAAGACTATGTATTATTGTTGCAGACGGTGAGGGTGCAGGTAGATGACGTCCCGTCTTCTAACCTAGCTCCATATTTTGACAAAATAGCTGACAAAATGAATGAAGTCATTAGAAGAGGTGGGAAAGTGTTGGTCCACTGTATGGCAGGGATCAGTCGCTCCTCAACCCTGTGCATAGCTTATCTTATGAAATATAAAGGTACTCAGTCTAACACTCTGTATATCCTATCTTATGAAATATAAAGGTACTCAGTCTAACACTCTGCATAACCTATTTTATGAAATATAAAGGTACTCAGTCTAACACTCTGTATAGCTTATCTTATGAAATATAAAGGTACTCAGTCTAACATTCTGTATATCCTATCTTATCTAATATAAAGGTACACAGTGTATATTAAGACTTGGTAATTAGTAGCCTTAGACAGTTATAATAAAGCTGTTAACATTTACTACGTAGTCTATCAACTCATCAATGACAGTTTACTCTGAGCTTAGGCTATATATAGTGCCTAGTTGCACCCTCACCTTAAGTTTATCCATGAAGCTCTAATACCTGTTAAGATTTTAAGCTATAGCATGGTTGTTGGTATGCTTTGTTATGTTTGACACAGTAACCATAGCAACAATGCAAGGCTGATCATGTGTAGAGTTGTAAGTCTGGCATTTAGTAAACTAAACTTTGTTGTGTATTTTAATTACTTCCATTTTTGTCAATCACAAAAGCATTCTTGTTGGTGGAAAGCTGCATTTACTGAAAGGTGGCATGCTCTTAGATGACTCATACTATCAAAATTTGTGTTTAATTGCCCATGAAAAGTTTTAAGATGTAAAATTCACGTTAAAAAGTTTTAGAATATTTAATAAACAAGTTAAATTTGGCAAAGCTGGTCCATATTTGCTTAGGTTTTGATATATTGTGTTCAAACGCTACTCAAATAGCCAATAAACAAATAAAATTTACTAAATTGTTTAACTACATTATATAACTGAATTCAAATCAAGCTATAAAATTACTATATTAGCCATCATTTTCAATAACTAAACAATAACATGTTAGTTTTTATTATTGATTTCATTCAAGCAAACCAAACACTTTAGTTCTACCAATAATACAGAATAGGTAGCAACAAACATATATATGAAAGTCAACTTTTGTGGTATTAGAGTTTAAAAATAAATTATTTATCTGTATTTTGATAATCATTATTTTACTCCAAGGTCTACAGTGCTACTTCACTACTGGAATTTAGGTGCAGTAGTAGAGAAAAAGTCGTCGAAATTTTAATAGCCCAAGTGCTTGAATTTTCTTAGAGTTCTTGATTGGGGCACAAATTGAAATTCTCGTGAGAAAATAACTTCTTTTGATACATTTCTAATCTGCAACACAGGCTTTTCTCAGCTTGTCTATTAGTGCACCTACCTCAAATTTGGCCAGTGTTAGGTGTATCGAGTAATAGATCTATAGTAGATATGCTCAATTGATTGTATAGAGTTGTTTCCCCTTATGCTTACTATATATTATAACTTTCTTTCCTTGCATAGTTTTTTTAAGAGTAATTAACTATATAGTTACGGGATTCACAGGCAGCATATATATTTGCTGTCGCCCAGATAACTCATAAATAGAATAGCCGGTCAGCATTATGTAAATAGCCTTTCTTCTGCAGGTTTGTCCCTCCCCCAGGCCTACAGTCTGATGAAAACTCGCAGGCCATTGGTCAGACCAAATGACGGGTTCTGGAGGCAGCTGACTCAGTATGAAAAAGAGTTGAAGAGACGAAAAGTACGCTCAAAGTTTACAGTAAAATATTCATTTGAAGCAATACAAATATTTAGTATGAGTATGCCCATATGTTATTCTATCATTCACTAGCCTCCAACTCAATGGTGTTACTGTGAAACCCAACAGGCATTAACTGTCAACATTAAAAGACATCAAAGTTGGCTACGATGTATGGAAAGGCAGCCATTGTTGTGATTTCTATCAGCAAAATACCAGAGTTTATGCAGACGTTTTCCTAGTTAGTTGAACAATTGTGTGTTTCCTGCTTATGAAATTGTCATTCCACTTCGTCAAGCAAATACATTCGTGTAGTGTATAGACGGTCAGCTGTATGTGATTACATTGTAAGTTAGCTTTGTTGGTAGAAATTTTTACGATTTGAAGTTTTTGAAGAGACAAAACAACTGCTAAAACCCAAATCTCTGTCAAATTTCTTAATTTAAAAAAAGGCATAAAAGCACTGCTCACCAGTTATTGCTGTGTTGAAACTTTGGCTACAGTATCTTTACACTGTGCCAAGTTTTACTAAAATATCACACAAGGAAGTTGTTCGAGTTGGTCTTTGGAGTTGATATTTTGGTGTGAAACTTATGCCAGCTGGCTCAGGCATTTGATATTTTAATAGTGTTTATCTAGATGTGGAAAATTATACTTATTAGGTCTTATTACATGAACTGCAAGCTGGTGGCAACTTTAGAAGTTGTAACCAAAATAGTGGCTTTCAAGTAATGGAACTGTTCATAAACTTGTTCTCGTCTTCAAGTTCTACTTGACTGAAACTTTAGTGTTTTGATATTTGACTGTATTTAGATAAGAACTATGGCAACCAGCATGACTAATATTATATTGTTTCTATTTGATATATAATAATATAATATAATATATAATAATATAATATAATATAATATATAATCACATACTGTATAACCTTATAATCTCTTTCTCAAAAGACTAGTTTTCATTTTTTTATTTCATGTGGATTTTAGACTGAGGCCAAAAACCCATCAAAACCAGGTGACAAATATCGAACTCTGCTATTCTAATAGCCTAAGTTCATATTCTTTAGCAATTAGGGGTGAGTGCCATGGCCTCTCGCTAATAGTTCCTCCAATCTAGCTGTACAATTCCTAGACTAAACTGGCTCTCCTTTCCTTCCACTCAACTCTTTTCTGTCATTTAGCCTCTGGTTTCCTGTCATTTGTTATAATATTTAGGGGGGATGACAAACTCTTCTCTAATACCTGTGGTGAAGGAAATTTTAAGCTGGAATGTTTTGCATGGCTAATTTTTATTAACAAATATAATGGCTGGTGTCTTCTTAATAATCTCCAAATTTTTGATTTGAGAAATTGTCTTACCTTATAACAGCAGTTTTAACATATGATTTGTGTGTTATATAGATATTATTATATATGCTTCTAGTTCCTATTGCATTTCTGTATTTCATGTATGCATCCATATACATGAGGTTATATATATGAATTAGTTTATAACAGACTATATTTAACTCAAATCCTTACATTCAGCAAACTTATTTGTAAATTGTACTATTGACTACTTCAAAATTGTTATGACCTACAGGAGAAAATAACTCCCGAATAATTATTATCACTTTTCAGGCTCTAAAGTCTAGCACTGTGTCAAAAGAACTTCAATCTTCATTCTCACAAATTGATCTAAATGGTAAAGAGGCAGGGAATCCTTCTATGACAGTAACACGGTTATCGAGTGGCAGAGTTAGCCACCCGTTGCACGCAACAAAGGCAGGTAACAGTGGGACTAGAAGCAGGAGAAGCATTCCTAGTCTGCGTTCCTTACCAAATCCTAGTGGCAGTGCGGGTGTCGCCAGAGACGGCTCTCCTCATAAACTAGGAACTCTGCGTCACTCTGGACGGGTGGAGGACACGGGCTTCCAACCGAGTCGACAGGCCTTAGCATTTAGTACTATGAGACGTGGTGATCACTGGTCCACCACTTACAACAGCGATTACTCCCTTTTTAAAAGGCACTAACTAGCACTACTATAGGCGGTAATTAGCACTACTATAGGCACTAATTAGCACTACTATAGGCACTGGCTAGCACTACTATAGGCACTGGCTAGCACTACTATAAGCAGTAGTAGCTAGCAATAGCTGCATATTAAATGTGGTGTTTTGCTCACTCCAAATTATTTCATAGCCCAGTTGCGTATTTGAAAATGTGAACTAGTTCACTGGTTTGCTATTGTGTACAGATAATATTACTGTATTTTCATAAACTAGATAGCTTGATCCCAATATATTGTAGAGCTAAGGATCTGGCTATATGATATCACATGCTCATCTTACTCTATTTATACATGTTTATATTCTTATGTCAGACCTACATTATATACTTGTTTTTTATATTATCAAATTCATGCTTACATCGAGTCTGTAAAACATTGTCTATTATATTATCACTGCCACTGGTTTTGTAATAAATTCACGTTAACAAATAATGTAATTTTTCCACATGCAGCTGCCAAAGTTATAATATATGTATTTGGGACTATCAGTCAACACCTAATATTTATTGCACATAAAACCATCAGGGTAAAATAATGTTCATCAGAACAAAATGGGAATTTCCATACATACAAGATCTTCAGTATGCAACTAAATTTTGCATTATAAACTTATAGCTACAACATATCATATTAAACAGTTGTTGTCCCCTTGCCTAACTAAATTGGTCTGCAAATAGAAAGCCATCAATTGCTTGTAGTTTAGATTTATGTTCTCATTCTCATTAGTTGAGTTTTTTTATTTTCAAAGATGTGTTTTCGACGAGCGTGATGTGTATCATATTTATATGCCCGGTAAACCTTCCCGTTCGACTAGAAATAATTGTGCCACGAGCCCATTTTTTGCTTGTTTTAATCAGTTTCCGAATTAACTGTACACAAGTGCAAAATCAAACCTTTTAGTAGCGTTGAATTCATATTAATGTTAATGATTTTTATCATATTCATTGTAATTATAGCGTCAATATTATAATTATTGTTCATTAATGCGCAGTAAAAACTAAACGTTTATTACGTTTTACCTCAGCACTTGAATTTTAACCACATCTATAACTTCTAAGCATAACTCAAACTGTAACTTAGTCTTACAGTTTGAATTACGCTTAGAAGTTAGAAAGTGTAAGGGCTAACAGTAAGACTAAGACTAACAGTAACTCTAAGTCGAAGTCCAACACTAGCACTAGCAGCAACATTAACACTAACAGCATGAGCAACAGTCTATGTTAGACTTGAAGTTAATGTTATAGTTTAGGTCTGGGATTTAAATTCATTCAGTGCGTATGAATATAATTATAACTAAAACTGTAAGTGTTAGTGTAAGACTATACAACTACAAGTATAATTTATTTTCCAACATTAACTTTAGGTTTTAGTTTAACTTATACTCATAGTAATAGTTATTCTTTCATGCTTAATCATTGCAATTCTATAATCACTTTCATCTTCTCTGACTATGAGGATTATTTTGGTCATGGTAAATAGCTGAGTACTTTTAAATTCCCATTTTTATATTTAAACACATGTCTGTCTCTCATCTTAACAAGCTAAATTGGTAATTGTCAGGTTGTTATGGATTATGACTTTAAATTAAAATGCTCTAATGAAAGACAAAAGGTTGAAGACTTGTATGAGTTTGAAGGTCGTAAAGTAGGAAGAGGCACATATGGTCATGTATACAAAGCAAAACGTAAACCTGGGTATGTCCAAATGGCTGTAGAATGGTACTTGTTATATGTCTGCACATACTTGATTGCTTATTGATTAGCTTTCATGTTTGCAAATTTACTTTGAAAGTATAACTTGTGATATTCAATTTTTGTTGATCAGAGGAAACTTTTGTTTACAGTTTATTGATTTTTATAGTTGTTTTCAATTTTGGAAACGTGATTGTAGAGCTACTCAAAATGAGAGTGAGTCAAATGGAGAGTATGCTCTGAAACTAATAGAAGGATCCGGAATCTCAATGTCAGCCTGCAGAGAAATTGCAGTAAGTAATGAAAGCATGACTCAATTCACTTGAACCATCTCATAATAAGATATTTCGTTTGCGTCAGAGAAGAGTGCCGGGAATCTTTTTATTCCCTACGTTATGTTATGTACTTACGTTAATCTTTCAGTTACTGAGGGAACTCAAGCATCCCAATGTTATCAGACTGATTAAAGTCTTTCTCTCCCACGTCGACCGCAAAGTATGGCTTCTTATGAACTTCTCAGAACACGATTTATGGGTGAGTCATGTGTTATTAATGAGTCATACTTTGTGAATAGTGCTTTATGATCATAGTTTATTGTTTAGTTTTGACTGAAATTTTCTTATATCTAACTAAAAAAAATGTGTGAAAAATATCAAGTTTTTTGATTTTAATTTAACCACATATTAAGATGATGTTGTGACTATTTGTGTTGATGTAGTTTTTTTCTATGTAAATTATATTGTGCTGAAATGTTAGTTGTAACTTTGTATGTTGATATAGCATTTAATATATGTACATTATACTTCACTGAAGTAGCAGTGATTATTTTTAGCATATAATAAAATTTCACCGAACAGCGAAACAGAATAAGCAGACGGTTGACGTACCAAAGGCTATGGTGAAGTCTCTGTTGTATCAAATACTAGATGGGATCCACTATCTGCATGCTAACTGGGTGCTACACAGAGACCTGGTGAGTAGTGCATAATACTATATTACTATAGCAGTACCATATTACTATATCCTAATACCATAACATCATGCTATAGTAATATGGTAATATAATATGGTAATACAATAATATAGTATTACAGTAATGTAGTTTAATAATTTAGTGTATAATACAGTATTATTAATGTTAGCAAGTTAAAAGCTGCAAAGTTTTTTATAGCCCTTCATCAGAATAGTTCCACAGGTAAAGATTATGGTCGGATAGTCTCCTTGCCCTCAATATTACCCAGTAATAGTTCTTAGTCTTTCTTCTGAAAGTTAATTTCTTGTATGTTGATACAGAAACCAGCTAATATACTTGTGATGGGGGAAGGTCCAGAGAGAGGTCGAGCTAAAATTGGTGAGTCAAGCTATTTTATTTGTTGTCTATTGCATGTTATAATAATAATATACACACTAACTGTGCACTGACTACACTATCTAATAGTATGATTTATTTACTCAACTTGTTTACAGCCGACATGGGATTTGCCCGACTGTTCAATAATCCAATAAAGCCCTTAGCCGACCTTGACCCAGTTGTGGTGACCTTCTGGTACAGAGCACCGGAATTACTGCTCGGGGCTCGTCACTACACTAAGGCTATTGGTAGGTGCCATGGCTAACAGCATTGTCTGTCTTACAGGTCTTGATCCTATTGTTGGAGTTATCTCTCATGACATTTTGGCTAGTTAACAACTGTTAGTTCTGATTTACCTTTATACTATTTAATCTTTCAGATATTTGGGCCATTGGCTGTATGGCCCCTGCACTCAATAGACCCATGTTTCAGATATTTGGGCTATTGGCTGTATGGCCCCTGCACTCAATAGTCCTATGTTTCAGATATTTGGGCCATTGGCTGCATATTCGCCGAGCTGCTCACCTCGGAGCCGATATTTCACTGCCGTCAAGAAGACATAAAGGCATCCAGTCCGTACCATCACGATCAGCTGGACAGGATATTCAGTGTGATGGGGTATCCTCAGGAACGTGACTGGGAGGATATCAAGAAGATGCCGGAATATAACTCTCTCACCAGAGATTTCATGAATACCAAGTTAGTACTAGTCATGTTTATTGTGATATGATATTATGATATGTTATGATATTGTGATATGTTTATGATTTTTATGACTAAATGTTTACAATCTGTTTTTTATACTTTGTTAGTCTTTTAGATGGTACTGGTTGTGTTTTATAGAATAAGGTAATGTACTATTATCTGCAAGTTCTGTGATACTTGCAGTTATAAAGGGTTTAGTCTTGCCAAGTATATGGAGAAACATAAAATTAAACAAGACTCTAAAGCATTCCAATTGGTGAGTTAGTAATATTGTATATGAAATGTGTCAATATGTTCAGTCAATTTGAATATAGTGTGAACTTGATGTGCTCTTATAGTGATCTGGAGCTTTAAAATTATCAGTTGAAATAAAGCAGACAACTCCTTGCAGTGTTGGTGTAGGTATTTTAGATCAATTCACAATGCTATATTATTTGGCTGATGGAATATTAATTTGTTTTAAAAAACTTCTTTAGTTACAAAGATTACTTATCATGGATCCAAATAAGCGAATGACGTCGAGTCGCGCCATGGACGACCCCTACTTCCAAGAAGATCCCAAGCCATGTGCAGAGTAAGTGTAGCGGGGAACTGCTACCTTCTTGTAGCCTTCTTGTAGCCTATTGGACAAGGAGACGAGAGATTTACTCTAAATATGTGTTATGTAGTAATCTGAGCTCTAAACTTTTACACTTCATTTGATTTTAATTAATTATACATTTATTTATACTTGCAGAATTTTCATTTGATAGTGTCACCATTTGCACCTGTTTGTTAACATTGCTGTTGAAAATATTGACTCAAACCACTTGTATTTTGGTTCATATTTTTAAAGACGTGTTTAAAAGAAAGTGATCATCAACATTTGAAGTTCTTTACTGAACTCTCCTCAAGCCTAAATTACTTTCTGCTTTTCTATAATAATTATATTAATTATTCGATAGCCTGATGTATTGTGTTGCAGTGTGTTTGAGGGAGGTCCTATTCCGTACCCCCAAAGAGAGTTCTTATCAGAAGATGACAATGAAGATAAGTCTAGCAGTAAATCAACAGCTAGTGGTGCTAACAGTACACATGGTCAACCACCTGCTAAACGTGTCAGAGTTCTACCTCCCAGCACTAGTAGTGGCACCATGAATATGAATACTTATGTAAGTGCTTGCGAAAGAACTGTCACTTCTATTGCTACTACACATATTCTGAAACCTGCCAGGTGGTGGTTGAAATCCTTTTAGGGCATTCAGTCTCTCTTCTGCACTCTACTAGAGTCATTAGGTCATGTTGTCAGCCTAGCCCCAGCTGTACACTCTTACATGTCTTGTGATGATCAGTAAACTATATGCGTTATCTTCTGCTATTCTATATTATATAGAGAGACTTATACTGTCTACATTGTCTAGTTTATATTGAGTTGTTTGACCAAACACAGAGGTTTATCAGTTCTGTGAGTTATTAGACTGTCAGTCAGATGGTAACCTTTGGACTCTTCACCTACACACTGCCTGTCTTGCCGCGTTGACTTCTGCCGTCAATAAGCTTTTGCTGTCAATATGCTGCCTGGAGAGGAAGGGATATAATTCAGTCTGTGTTGTATTCAACCAGCTCTTAGTATTACTAATGCCTCTAAACTCAGTTAATTTAATACCAATTGCAAATGTTGGCTGTAAATATTGTGATTAGTTTTGTTATCAACTTTATAGCCTGTGTTCCTGGTCTACTTTCAGAAACATCATCATCAGATGCAGAATATGGGGATGCACTCTAGAACCAACACTAACCAATGGATGTAAATAGAAACATTTCAAATAGAAAAGCAGCTACCTTGCTACTTGATGAAGCCAGTCTATAAATAGAATGTACGTGCAATCATGACGTATGCATACTCTATTACTGTGAATACAATTTTATTATTTATTCTCTTTGTAGCTTATTTTAACTTTCCTCAATTTTAAATAAACATCACGTACCAAAAATAGTTTGTTACTTTTACGAATAATTAGAAATTTGTGCGAGGTTGGTTGTTCAGGTGCAACTACATAGTATTTCCTGAAAGTCATTGTAATTATTGTTTAAGGAGTAGTGTTGATATTAAGAAGTAGCATAAGGAAACTTGTATTTAAATTAAATTGGCTGTGTGTTTCTGCAGCAAGTTTGAAGAATTGAATTCACATAAATTGATCTCAATTAGTTTTTACTTTGAATAATGGTTCAATCAACAATTAACAGAGACTAGTTATGATTGAAACTACTCTGTTTATTAATAAAATATATCATAGTATATAATATCTGTACTTTGGCTACTGAGGCAGCGTGTATTCGAATAGAATCGGCAGCTGGTCATCAGTTATTAGGAGAAACATAAATGAAACAGCACAACGACTAAGTATATAAGGTTTGAGCAATTAGCAAGGTGAGGAAGAATGCAAGAAAGTCTTTTAGGAAGAAATTTCAACACAATTTTCTTATTGATGGTCGAAATGAGATTTCTTATACATCTAACTTAAGGGCATAGGGTTGAGATCCCGTCTTGGAAGCAAACTGTATATTAGAGTACTAAGTCTATGACTATCATCATCATATAACAAAGTTGATGAAGAATTACATGAAAGTGTGTGTCTACACTAAACTACGGGATGTTTAACTAGGATAATCGGCGAAAAATTCAGACACTTTGATATTGAGCCCCATGAATTCTAAATGATGTTCACAACATAAAAACAATGTAGTAACACAAGGATATATAATCAGATTTGCTTTTTGTTATTGATTGATTTGTTGTGGTGAGCTTAGGAGTTATTTTCTCAACCACGGCTTTTTGACAATCTTTCTGCATTCTGGCCACTCGAATCTAGTCTGGTACTCTGTGTGATTTGGCGTGTAAGTTACCTGCAGGATAAAAGGCTGTAATTAGTCTACAAAAATAACTCATTATAAACAACAGGCAGTCAAATCAAGACATAATTTGTGTTTGATAATTATAAAACACTAAGCAATAATAAAGGTGCCCATAAATTATGCTGTTAATATTCATGCATAGCAGAAAACATGGATAATACCAGAACATCTTGTAAGTGTGATGGGTGGTCAGCGAATACAAATGATTCTTTATATTGTATAATCTTCATTGAATTTTTTATAATTTTTATAAAAAAAGGATGACTTACGGCAGCTGTAGGTCTGCCGTAGTAGGAGAAGTCAGGAGTAGGGTTTATGTTAAAGTGAGTCAGTTTCTCTGGAGCTCCTTTCTGGTTGTATCTCTTCATGTATTCTGTGATGCCAGGGAACGTAGTGTTGATTCCACACCTTTCCTGAATAGACTTGGTAGGGGGCGCGTTGTGACTCCTCGTCTTGGTAGCTTGGAGTGGGTTCATGTTGTCAATGGATAGGTGAGTATCTGAAATCAGAAGAAATGCAATTTTTTCTTCTCAGTAAAAGATTTCAATAGTCTAATTTTTAAGGTTTTTATAAAAAAATCCCGCCAATCAAAACTTCCTGTAGAATTTACTCGTTATGAGCAGACTGGCAAAGCAGGCAAACAAAACACTTTAAGCCTAACAAGAACTTTCAGCAGAATTACAACAGGTATGCGGATAAAAGAGCAGTTGTGGTCTAGTAGTTAGAGCAGTGGCTGGCCTTAAGTATAACCCCTTCTACAAGGTCACGTGTTTGAATTCTGATGGATCATCTTTGGTGTTGTCAAGAATTGCTCTTATACCACTTTAAAAGCTCCGAACCTCTCCCAACTATGTTACCAGCATGTCCCCCTAAGAACTTTTATTTTATCAATAGTTTTCACAAACTTTAAAAACATGAGTGTATTATTGTTAAAGTCTCACTGTATTCATCCAGTCGCCGCCTTGGTAAGCTGGCTGGAAGGAACACTTTGCCTGAAACAACAATACATTAGATTAGATACTGGATATATAGAACATTCTGAATTAGGTAGAGATCAATTCTATGTAGGATATAGTTATAGAGATCAATTCTATGTAGGATATAGTTATAGAGATCAATTCTATGTAGGATATAGTAAAGAGATCAATTTTATGTAGAATATAGATATAGAGATCAATTCTATGTAGGATATACGTCAAGACAAGTAATATCTAATTAAGATACTAGTCTCTGTGTATCATGAGCCTACAGTATGTGTATCACCCACCAGGTGGTTTCTCTCCATTGTACTGCTGTGGGGTGCTGTAGGAATTTCTCTGCGAAGGATCCAACCAGGCCATGCCTAGCTTTGTCGGGTCCCTTGACCCCCGAGTCAAATTGTGCCGATAGCCCGTGTACCTATCGGTCACTCCGATGTAATCACAGAACTGGTCTATCCTGCCCTGAGCTGACTTGGCATAGGGGTGAAGGTCCTAAGGCACACTATACTTATATATATTGCGACTATTGTTCTCATAATTTCAAAACGATTAGCAAAGGTTAAATATATAACACTCCATTCATGTAAAATGAACTGTATATAGTAAAGTTCTATTCTATGAGCATGTCTAAGCTTTGAAAATATTTGATCTGAGTTTGAAAAATAAATTTGTAGCTGCTTGCATAAAGAATTAGTTTGCCTTGAAGTCAGATAGAGTGACCGTGTGTACACTATCTATATATCCATTTGTATTTATTTACATATAAATACAAACTTGAATTATAAAACAACTAAAAATAGAATATTGACATTTTATGTGAGTTTCAGTGACTAGATTAATATACATTAGCTCATGTTATCACGATTATTACATTAGAAAAAAATAAACACCATTATTAGGCTTTTACAAAATTAACAACAAGGAAATTAGTTGAACTGTAAATGTGCAAGGATAATTGATATAACAGGACGCCCCATATAGTCAGTTTGGTGAGAAAATTGTACAATTAAATACTGAGCAGTAAAATACATTATTCAGTAAAAAGAGTTTTCAAATGTAGAATTTGTTGAAAGGTTTAAATAACACTGCAAGTTTTGTGCACAAATAAAAGCTCCTACTCATCCATAGTTACAATGTAAGTAAAAATCGTAAATTACTAAATGCTAGTAACATGGATTGAGGGTGTCATCCTAAATAACATTGCTTGGAGTTAATTTAATTGCCTGATCATTATAACCAATTGTACTAGAATGTTAAACTGGTACTTTTAATCATCAAAGCAACTTGAATTTAACTTAGATAATAATTCATATAAATTTGTTATTACAATGTTCAAGGGTCAATTGCTGCTTGATGAGCGTAGAAAAACCTAGAAGATGCTTCAAACACAGAAAAAGAAATTGAAACGTTTCTTTTACAACTATAAATTTGCTGTGCAATGAAGTTTAAGTATAGTGCAAAGAAAACCTGGTGACAAAGTGAAATGAGTTGAAATAAATTATATATCATAGATACAAGTATAAGTTACAAGACGAAATAAATTACACGGTTTTCACTTACATCTAGCTCAGGATTTATGGGCTACAGAGGCAAAGGAAACACTCATGTAATGACATAGCATCCTACACCATTATCACTACTTTTGGTAAGATACAATGCTCATACTTATTTACATAATGCATTTTATTTATTAGTTTAAAATTTATTAAACATGATCATTTTACAATTTTAATATTTAATTGAATTATTATAAGCTGTAATGACACAGTTAGAGCATTTATTTTTTAAACTACTTTTTACTAAAATCAACAACACAAGAGATAAAAACAGGCTGCTTTGAGAGTATTGCTATATATACTCAGTATTGGACAACAAATAAACACATAGATTAAAATACACCTACTCTTTTAATGCTTCCCAAGTTGTCACCAGCCCATTGATGCATTTCTCTTACTTGATTTTCTTGCAAAGTTTGAACTTTAGGAATGCCAAAGTTACCTTTATACTGCCCAACGAATGAAGTGCCGTTGGCTATTTTAGAAGCAGCCTCTAATAAACAGATAATTTATATTTTTTATAAACAAATGCACAAGCTTCGCAATACAAACTAGTAAGCTGATTTAGTTCTAGTAGAATAAAAATTTAACTGCAAGCACTATAAAAAACTGAATCTACCTGCTTTTTCTTTATTTAAATCTTCTGTGTTGAACCGATGGCCCCATTGTTTAGAAGATGTTAGAAAGTCTGAGTCTAGTTTCATGTGGTTAACTCCATTGTTTATTCCACTCATTTCTCTATTCAGCTCATGAGTTACATAATATTGCCCTGACCTCACATCCCTAAGATTGTTCTGAAGACCATCTATAGCAAAATCAACTTTTCAAAATACTAATTATATTACACAACATAAATTTATTTTCTAAACCACTTTTGTAAAATAATTTTGAAGATTTTAGTTTGAAGAAAATTCAATCAATATTTTGGTTTAATAAGTTAAAGTTCAAGTATATTACAAATATACCTAACTTGTTTTTAACTAGTGCAAAATATAATCATAATGATGATAACAATATCAACTCACTAACTGTAACACTAACATAAACTCAACATAAACATTAACATTCAAATAACTCAAATTTTAAATCTATTATACACAATAAGATTTACTATTATACTCTAATAGTACATATAATATTACTATTAGTATTTGCTATAGTATTACTTTCAGTATTACTATTAGTGGTGGAGGGTTTAGCTATAACTGATGGAGACTATGACTATCACTATCAATATCAGCAGCATTGGGTTGACGGTTTGCATTATTAATTTTAAAAATCTACTTACCAGAAGCATAGTTAAATGAGTGTGCTACGTTTGGTTGCAAAACTGAAGCCATATTTCCAATTGAAAAAATAAAGTTGTAAAATTTGTTAGTGTGTAAGTGTGAGTATTACCAATTCATGTCTGCAGCAAAATTGTTGTTGCTAAGTTACGCAACCGGAAACCTAGCTCAAATGGTTAATTGACCGCTTCTATGTCAAGGCTAAAGTTTAGTCTTGCCGTGCTATAATTATTAATAATAATTGACAACACACTCATAGATATTATTATTATTGTCACAGAAATTATTAATTATTTATTGTATCAATTACTATTATTATAATTACTGTCGTTGTTTAGAATTATAACTAAATATATTAAATAATAATAATTAGATAGTTAGAAGATTTAAGCTTTTTAAATTGCAACTTGAACTGTTGAAATTCTACTTCATGTTGATGACTTGATCATCAGATCATCATGATTATGTTCATGTTGGCAAATTGAAATATTTTACTTGTTTTTCAGTTTCACTTTAGTTTAAGTTTTAATTTTATTTTTTGACTTTACAGTTTTTGCTAAGTAGAACTAGCAAGACCGGCCTACGGCTACAAGTACAAAGTCAAATGCAAGACTATAGTCAAAGACTAAACTAAAGACTAAAGAGAAAATCACTAACATAGACACTGACTTCAATCTGAAGTTACTGCTAGTGTTACTGTTTATGTTAGTTACTTTTTATTTTTCAACTTCAAGTTGAAGACTAAAAATAGATATAAGGTAAAGTTATTAATTTTAACGTTAAGTAATATTCGTGTTGATATTAATTTATAATTTAATAATTATAACATTTATTATCATTATGCTAGTTATTGATATTGATATTCATATTTCAGTTGATATTTATATTATTATTAATATTAATTGTTATAATAAAATCTACATCATTATCGTAATGATTATGATTACTTGGATTTAGTGTCATAGCGGCACTTTCATCATTATTCCTAATACTTCAGCTTCAGGGTAACCTGAACTTTACTTTGCAGTTGCGAGTTGGAGCTACACTTGCTGTGAGTGTGACTGTCACTGTGATGTTGATGATACTAGTTTTATAAATTATTATTATAATTATCTGTTTTACCAGAAATTTAGTTGGAAGTGAAACAATACATTGAGTTTAAAATTGATGGCAGCAACAAATTTATTTGGAAGCTAAAACTAAAATAAAAATTTGAAGTTGAACTGATGATCAAAATTTAGATCAGTTGATATCAAGTTTAATTTTCTCGGTATAAGTATTAGTGTGTTGCATTTAGTAATTTACTGTAGCTGTACCAGTGTGGCGCTATCAGCGAGGGTATCTCTGGATGGCCCTCAAAGGGAAAAGCTTTAACTTATTGAAAAGCTCTGTAATCTCAAGTTTTAGTAGAAGTCTTGCTGGCAACTGTTTTGGTAAGTTTTATTTATGCAAAATATTATCTAAGGCTAAAGCTAATTTTTTTATTAAGAAAGGAAATCAGAGTGAGTATAGGTATTTTGCAAAATGAATATTGCTTGCATTTGCTAAAAGTGAATTGTGATGCTTCTGTTCCTGCTGCATTTTATATCTTCCTAATTAATTTGTCAATTACTTGTGTATTAAAAAAAGTTTTGATATAGAAAAGTAGTGGGGATATTTAAAGGCTCCAAATAAAATTAAATAATACCTATTATATACATTAATATCTTCCTACGTCGTAGAATATATGCTTCAGTGGCTAGAATTTATCCATCTCAAGTTTGCTGATACAAAGAATGCTGACATAAAATCTTAAAGTTTTAAATCACTAACTTTTGTTTCATGTTTTGGCTGACACCAACTTTCAAAACAAAGTTGTTAGCTCAAAGCTTAGTATGTTGTTGCATATTTTGTATAAATTTTATGTTCTATTTTATCTCAATTGTATAGAGCGTCAGTACAGCACTTACAGTCCAATACAACTGTATGAGCAGAAGGTATCAAGTGGCAAACTCGAGCATGACTCACATCAACATGATGTCATGCTCTTGCTCGACAAGCTAGCATTGCAAGTCCAAACTTATCAACCTCAAAAGCAGTCATTATTCTCACAGGTGATTTCTATCTGCATTTGAAGTTTTAAACTGGTTTTCAACTCTTATGAAATTAAATGATCTCAATAAATGTTTATATTATTTTAGATGTTTTCTCGTAAAGATATTCCGGAAGCTCCCAAGAGTTTTTACCTTTACGGAGGGGTTGGTCAGTTACAGTTTCTAGTATTTGGTTTAAAAATAATTTAGTTTTGCCAGATTTCACCCTGGTGCTGGTTATTTACTTTATGGTTCAAGCTGAGCTGTCATATAGTTTCACTATTATGTAATAAATCTGCATGCATACAAGGAATATTTTCTTTGCTAACAGGTACAGGAAAAACTATGCTCATGGATTTATTCTATAGTGCTGTTCAAACTTCTAAGAAACAACGAGTCCACTTCAACGCTTTTATGTCAGATGTACACAAAAGTAAGTTAGCTTTCAGCTGCACATGTGAGTAACTTAGACTGCTTCACTTCTGTTTCTCATAGTAGCTTCAAATGTAAGTAGTTGTGTTAACCTTTCTAGTCTCCATTTCTGTGAGAACCCCTAATTACAATGGTTATTAAAGACTGTGTCTTATACCATACTGACAACATAGTTTGAGGGCTTACTGGGGCACAGAGGCTTTTCCTGACATCACTATGACCTTGAAACATGCCATAACTTGTCTCTCATTAGGCCTGCGCTACAACTTCTAGACCACAGCTGCTCTGTGTATTTGTGTTTAGATGTTGTGTGTCATAAGCTACAATGATTTATTTCCCCAACAGATATTTGCATCTGTTTTCTGATTGTGAAAAGTGTTAATAGTTTACATACTTTATCGAGAATACAACTTTCAAAAGTGAGCATTATTTTAATTGATTCATAGATTAGCAATTTTATGGACTTTTACAAGTGATATTGTTTTTGAAATTTGCACACACCGCACTCGCGCGCACTCATAACACACACCCTCTCTCGAGTTTGAGTTGTGCTAACCTGCAGTGTTCTGCCTCAGCCCTCCTAATGTAGTGTAATTCTCTGATTTGTAGAGATTCATGCGGTGAAATCCACCGTCCCTAAACAAGTCAACGTCCGGAAATACGAGTCTTTCGATCCGATACCTCCAGTTGCCGACCTCTTAGCTGATAAATGTTCGCTCTTGTGTTTTGATGAGTTTCAGGTGAGACACGCCCACATGTGGGTATATATATATATATATATATATATATATATATATATATATATATATATATATATATGCAGTATTGTGGGTATATATACTATACAGTGCTGTGAGTATATATACTATACAGTGCTGTGAGTATATATACTATACAGTGCTGTGAGTATATATACTGTACAGTATTGTGGGCATATATATATGCTATACACTGTTGTGGATATATACATACTATACACACTATACAGAGTACAATATTGCATATCCAAGGAACAATGCATGTATTCATCTAGGTAACAGACATTGCTGATGCTATGATTTTGAAGAGATTATTCACAGAACTGTTTGATAGAGGAATTATTGTAGTAGCTACCTCAAACAGACCTCCTGACGACTTGTACAAGAATGGTCTTCAAAGAGTCAACTTTCTTCCATTCATAGATATTCTAAAGGTGTGCACAGTCTGGCCTTGCGCTGTAAACTATCATTGTGATGGTGTAGTTACTTAGTCTAAATCTTTCCACTTAATCTAGAACTTCTTGTAGTTAAATCTACTATACTACTATAAATCTACTAAAATCATTACCCTTGTTGAAACTTACTTATTGTTGAATAAATAATATATGTATTAATTGATTTTATGAGATTATACAGTATTACCCTGTAATATCTTCATATATACCGTATATACCATACTATAGGAGGTTGTTATTGCTTTGGTTTATATTTAGTATATGTGTGTAATTATATTGTGTTATATGTTATTATATTATATTGCCTTAGATAAATATGCAATGATATATTACATTGTATTATGTTATTCTACTATTATATTATATTATGTTGTAATATATTATATTATGTTGTAATATATTATGTTATATTGTAATATATTATTTACTCTATCCTGTACCTCAGAGTAGAGCCAACATTATAGACTTAGACTCCGGGAAGGACTACAGGCGACTGCGAACTTCTGCTGATCAGTTCTACTTCCTGTGAGTCCACAATGCATTGCTGTATATATTTCCTGTGAGTCCACAATGCATTGCTGTACATTTTTCTTGTGAGTCCACAATACATTGCTGTACATATTTCCTGTGAGTCCACAATGCATTGCTGTACAGTATAATATATTCTATTTTTAGAACAACTGATGCAGATGTAGATTCACGGCTAGACGAGCTGTTTATTTTCCTTACAAAGACCTCTAAAGGTTAGTCGGGTCAAGGTTCTGTCGCACCGAGAAGGATTTTATTTTCTTCTGTAAAATGTGGCGGAATGTTTTAATTGTGCTCAGCATGTATTAGAAGTATGTGATATCTCTTTAGTTTTCTGGTGTAAATATCCACTGTTCCATTGAGAAACTATCAGACTGTATCAGAGTTTCGGTTTTACTATTGACTAATTGTAATCTCTAATATGTTCACCGCAGAAAAGCCGTCCCCAATAACGCTGCAGTTTCTTGGTAGAGAACTGAAGCTAAGAAAAGCCTGTGGACCTGTCCTTGACACGACCTTTAAGGAGATGTGTGAACAGGTGCGCTAACTACTCTTATTAACCTCCTTTATCTAAGAGAATAATGCACAGCTGTGCAGTATTTTCATGTAGTCAATCTTTTTGTAAAATATGTTATTATAAATTTATCAAGTGATTATGTTATTACATTCTACTCTGTCCGCTGGGAGAATGCTGCCGACAGCGTTGAGTAGGTCACCTTGTAATATAGTGTATGCAGACGTGATGGAGTTGTTTGCACTATGTGTGTGTTGTAGCCCCTGTCTGCCAATGACTATTTAGAAGTATGTAAGCACTTTGACACTGTCATACTCAGGGATGTGCCTCGCATGCAGTTTGACTCTCTCAGTTCCATCACTCGGTTTATCACTCTTATTGATAACCTCTATGATCAGCAGGTTAGTAGCCTAGTTAGTAGTTCAACTGTTCGTCTAACTGGTAGTCTAACTGGTAGTCTAACTGGTAGTCTAACTGGTAGTCTAACTAGTAGTTAATAGTAGCTAGTCATAGTAGTAGTTGGTAGATGTTAGTAGTAGCTAGTAGTAACTATTAGTAGCTAGTCATATAAGGAGCATATCTCTTATTTGTCTAGTAGTTTTAGAATTTTATTCTAACCAATAATAGTGTACAGCATTTACCTTATAGCAAAGACTGTTATATATAATGTAATAAGAAGAGAAAATAATAGATAAGATGAGCACTAGAGGCTAGCTTATAACTCGTTACAGAGTATTAGTAGCATTGTGGGTTTAGGAGTTATGGTCTCTCTGGTTTCCTTGACTGATATTGTCAGTGTGTGATAGGCTAGGCTGTGACTGAGACAATCTTAGTACTGCTGACTACATCTTGTACATTCTTTGGCAGCATCTGCTTTTCTTCTACAGTCAGCGTGCTGACTTTGTCTGACATTCTGATGATGAACCTTTTAGCTACGCCACTCTCCTCTACAATATGGGTATTTCATATATTACACATTGTTATATACTTTATATGGTCTAAATTTAATAGGTATATCTGTTAAGTATCATATATGTTTCTGTTAAATACAAACATGCATATAACAGAGTGATGAGGGTAGTTTAGTATTGCCTCACTTACTTTCAAATTCTTTAATAGTTATCTCCCCTTCCACATATTTCCAGAAGGTCAAACGTGTGGTCTTAGCATCACCTGATTGATTTGGTAGCTTTCCCAGGTTTTTTACTGAAAGAAACATATTAATGTAGATATTTTGTTTAATTTAGACAGTTGTAATATTCAAATATTTTCTTACACCTAGTGTTGTGTGTTTGAGTAACCTACCAGTTGCAGCAGCGGGTAGCATGGTTTTCTGCAGGTTGATACTCTCCATAGCCTTAGGTTTTTGTGTGACACGTTGCAGTGATGCGAGGGGCGTGGCGCAGACTCTATTTGGTTTCCTGTCAGTCGTTGTAGTTGTGGGCTCAGTGATTTCCTTAGCCTTAGGTCTATCTGCTTGTGACAGTGACTTAAGGAGGGTGATGTTGACTCCCCTAACAAACACTGGTTTATGGTCATTGTTCACTTTTCTATCCTGTGCCTTTTTCACAGCCTGGGCTACTGACACCATCTTTCTAAGGTCTGCCTTGTTTTCACCTTTACTGGCCTTCAGTTTACCTTCTGCTGCCTTTTCCTTTCTGAATTCCTCCAGCAGCTGCCTTCTGCAAGGTTCAACATGTCTAGTATACTAGATTTATATAGTATACTAGACATGCAAGGTTCAACATGTCTAGTATACTAGATTTATATAGTATTTATATAGAATATAGGAGGTACTGAGCTAGGATAGACTGCTGCATGTATAATACTACTTTACTTGTGATATTTTTATTCTATTCTATTTTAATCTCATTTCGAATTTTTACAGCAGAAAAGTAGCATGATTTGTTGAAATTTACTCAAGACATGAGTGATGCTATCTTGTGTTAAACTTCCATCTAGTACTAGTAATGAAATTTTATTCAATCAAGTTGGTATGTTATGTTTGACTAAGAAAAGGTTGTGTGGATAAATTCTAAACTAATTAAACTACTCAGATAACTAGTATTGAAGGCAGATTGCTATAGAGTGATATAAACTTACATGGCGTTGTAGCTAACCACAGCGGCTACAGTAAAAGCTGAAAACAGCGGTAAATTGACGAATATCCACCATGTTACGTGCAGTACGCCAATATCATACAGTGTCTTGATGACAGAAATAGCAGTGAATATCTTCCAAAGTACATACAGTTCTAGAGGATACATGTTGATCAGTTAACTAAAATCAAGTCCTGAGTGCAGTGTGCTGGGTTCTACGTTGTGTCGTGTAGTAATGATACTGATTGTTAGAGTTGTGATATTCTACCATATTGTATTTGAATGTAGCTACTAGTTATTATTGCATTCCTAAGACATAAATCTATTCTCTCATTATCTTTTTAGTTTTATTGAACATGTTGAAAGGGATTAACATTACCATTTTTTATATTACCTGTTTTTGGAAAGTAATAATTAAATAACATTTGAATTTGTATGTTTCATGTTTTGATTGAGTTTGTAGAAAGTAGTAATTAAATAATATTTGATTTTTCTCACTTCAATTAAACTCAGTCACACTGTTATATACTCAGTTGGAAATTTTAGCTCTCTAAAGCTCAATTTATGGTCATTGGTTATCCATTCACTCCGATAGTCATTCAATATGTCTTTATAATAGATATATAGCAGGGGTATTTGCTTTTCAATTTAAATATTTGGTATTTCATATGCTTTTAGCCTGTGTTCCGAAGATTAATAGCCCATCTTTCTAGTAGCCTGTCTTTCTAGTAGCCTGTCTTCCTAGTAGTCTGTCTTTCTAGTAGCGTCGTCAGTTTCTGTGAACTAATTATTAGCTATGAGATATGATCAACAGGAGTATATCATATTGAACATACTGTAGATTCGCTTAGTTATTTCTGCCGCTGCCGTTCCTTCTCAACTCTTTGAAAATGATGTCAACATTCGGGAGAAGACTGAAGAGAAGTTAAAGGAAGGCAGCATTCTAATGGACGACTTGGGATTGGAGCAAGTGAGTTGGTATTGCAGTCTTGCTTGTTATATAGGTTCTAGATTGAATTCTTGTCTGGAGTTGTCACCACAATAGGACAAATTTTTACTTCCTAAGAAAAATGTTTCGATAAAAAAAGTTAATTTGAATTCTTGTGCTTACATGTAGTTTCGAGATTTCGTCACATCTTTATCTAATATCAACATAATTGTCATTGGTTTTCAATATATTTTTCCAGTGTTATCTAAATTTATTTTTATCCGTATCGTACGATGTGCCTGTACACTCTTATGTCTAATACGTAACTCACTCTCTCTCCATACGTAAATCACTCTCTCTCCATATGTCACCAGTATTCTCTCTCTATACGTCACCACTATTCTCTCTCTATACGTCACCACTATTCTCTCTCTATATGTCACCACTATTCTCTCTCCATACGTCACCACTATTCTCTCTCTATATGTCACCACTATTCTCTCTCTATATGTCACCACTATTCTCTCTCCATACGTCACCACTATTCTCTCTCTATATGTCACCACTATTCTCTCTCCATACGTCACCACTATTCTCTCTCTATACGTCACCAGTATTCTCTCTCCATATGTCACCTTTATTCTCTCTCCATACGTCACCACTATTCTCTCTCTATATGTCACCACTATTCTCTCTCCATACGTCACCAGTATTCTCTCTCCATACGTCACCACTATTCTCTCTCCATACGTCACCACTATTCTCTCTCTATATGTCACCACTATTCTCTCTCTATATGTCACCACTATTCTCTCTCTATATGTCACCTTTATTCTCTCTCCATACGTCACCACTATTCTCTCTCTATATGTCATCACTATTCTCTCTCCATACGTCACCAGTATTCTCTCTCCATACGTCACCACTATTCTCTCTCCATATGTCACCACTATTCTCTCTCCATACGTCACCACTATTCTCTCTCTATATGTCACCGTTGCTTTCTGTTCACCAGAACTCTGAGTCCCACAAGAGTCTGTCTATAATCACTGGTGAGGAGAAGCTCTTTGCTATGGACAGATGTGTCAGCAGACTCGTGGAGATGCGCTCAACCGAATACTGGCAGAAATCCTCTCTTAATGGCCGTCAGCTACAGTATAATGAATGAATGATTAGAGTTATCCTCACTATTTGACTATTTAATGTCTGATAGCTTAGAGATTTCTTTACTTCAGTGTAATTTAGACAGTCGTAGCTTAGTCTCCAGTACAACTATTGGGGACAGTGAGAACTAGTAGGGTCAGTACGTGTGCACCGCATACAGGGTTTCTCTGTAATATCAAGGGCTGGCAACTCATAGATGCCATCGCGATGTGCGGTTATTTTTCACACACTTGTAACAACTGTCAAGTGTTTTATTTATATCTTAGCCAAATTTATTTTACAAAAATGTAAAAGAATTTATTTTTAATTTATTTCATGTTTTACCTCACTTTTGTGAGTTGTGACTATATTTTTCAAATTAGCAATAAATATTCACATTATTATTATTATTGAGAGTTATCTATCCTGTAATCAACGTAATCATCCTACCCTAACAACAACCTCTCTTGCAGTATGAAACTGTCATTGGAAGCTAAGTAATGTAGAGATACTTCATTACTACATTCTATATTATTTATATAGCTGCAATCGTGCATATCTACATTGAATAGAAATGCTTATATTAACATGATTTTTGTAAGATAAACTCCTATTTGTCCATTGCATGTTTTGCACGATTTCATTGGTTCATTGCATAGCCTTTCTGTGTTGGTGAACGAATGGCAGTGCTAGATTATCGAATAAATCTAATGGTGCTCTTTATGTTGTTTTAATTCTGGTTTTTATTTGAGCAGTGAAAGTTTAAATTTTCACTGTGGACAAAATAGAGTAATGACCCTGGGTTCGAAAAGTTGTCAGGGGTCATGACACTAGATCTGGAAGATTTTCTGGGGTCATAACCCTAGGTTCAGAAGATTGTCTGAGGTCATGACCCTGGGCCCGAAAGGTTGTTAGGGTCGTGACTCATGACCCTATTTTGTCTAAAAAGTTGTCGGATAGACACTGTTATCCTATGTTTGTTATTTAAAATAGCAATGGCATGTAGCATCTATTCTGTGTCAGGAATATAATGTAGTCCTTTCACCCCATAACTAGTCTTCTATGTAGCTAAAATCAGCTCATTAGAAACAAGCAAAATTTTTCTCTATAACTTCCGTAAATTTTGAAACTAGAGTATAATTACAACTCTTCAACAATTATGTGATTTAAATATAATTTTATATATTATATTTGTCAACCCATTCCTCTCTTCGGGTAATTATAACATCTAAGATGCTGTTCTACTTGCCAAAGTTATTTTAGAGAGTAAAGAACTACCATGAGTGAACAAAGTTGCACTAATGATGCTGAGTTGCGTAGGATTACTCCTGTGCATGTGGAGACAACTGAAAAGGCTAATGTTCAGAGGAAACCTAAAAAAATACAACTATTAGATTATCTGAGAGAAGCGGAGGGTCAGTGTAGAAGTTTGTTGGCTGTGCGCAATTCCAGGTGCAGTATGGACTCATCTAAATAATCTATAAATTTGATAATGTGATTATATAAGTTGCTAGGTACTTGAAGTCCAGGTTTATGCTTTGTGTGTAGTTAAATTTCATTTTAATGGCTCATTTCATTGAAATTTGTTTTTAGAAAAAGTAGTGGTTTAATGAGAACCCTTGTCGCCCACCCGTCCTACGAATTTAAAAAGATCGCAGAGTATAAAGGTCATTCAGAGGTTTATTATGAACAGAACTGTGTATATCAGCACAACTTCTCCACTGCCCTTAGTGTTGGCTGTTATTCTGTCAGCAATCAGGGGCGGTTCCAGCCCCCTCCGCACTCCATGAAGATAAAGAGCTACCTCTACGTTCAGTCTCCTCATCATAAAACATGTAGCCTCTGTTACCAGAGGTCCTGTTGTCAACCGTCTATCCTAGCCTTAGGCGTGAACACCAGAAGCAGCATGGTTACAGGTGGGCATGACTCTAAGTCTAAAGTTGTGTTTTGTTTACATGCAATGCAGTGTTGTTAAGACTGTGTAAGGAAATATTATGTTGCTTCTATAATAGATGTTCACTCGAATTCAACTTTTATTGTGGTTGGAAATCATGCGATTTACCAACAATATTTCATTAAAGAAACATATTTTATTTCAGACAAATTTTGTTTTTGGAAAGTCTCAACTTTTAGTTGCTTGACATTGTAATCATGAGTTTTTGTATTTTGTTTGTGATAAACATTGTATATATGTAGAATAGTAGTAATGACATAATATTCTGTGACCGTTTATTTTTAGTACTCCACTTTGACGTCCAAAAGGGCTATAGGGAGTCGTATCCCCTATTCAGTAATCGGAGTAGAACTTTTAGATCAACGTTCAGCTGGAACATTCCGGATAGGACATTGTACGTGTCGCATAAACTGTCGAAACAGCAACTCGTCCTTCACCTCTTTTCTGTATTTCCTGTTGCTGAAAGAGGTAGCATCAGTATTAACAGGGTACATAGACACACAGTATTATATGTTTATAGTACGTTGGGTTATTGTAATGCTTTGTGACGTACAGCGCTGTGTACTGGGAATTATAAATTATTATAACTACTTTGTCTTATTAATTCAGTTACCAAATAGGAAGTTTAATTGTGTCTATATCACCTGGGTGTATAACTGGAAAGCTCAAAGCTAGCCGATAGAGTATTTGTCACTGTAAACTATGTTTTATCATGTAGCAAGGCCAAAATTTGCAGTAAAAGTGTAGAAAGCCTTTATATCTACTTGTTCACTGTGTAGAACCATTGTTTCTGGTGCAGATTTCTTACTGTCGGTTCAGTAAACTAACAATACAGAGAAGTGTTGGAATATGTCAAAATTATTTTTTGCTATTCTGATGTTTCCCCCAACATGCCCTATTCGATCAGGTTTAGCTTACTATTAATTATTGCTTATTGATGAAAGAAATCCTACCTTAATGTCCCGGGTTTCTCAGTTCCGTATTTTCAGCATTATAACTGTGTGACCTGACTGAGACAACACCTTGTGACTATTATCTTGGGAAACTTGAGAAATGCTGTACCGAGTATTACTAACAATTTCTTTCCTGTTTGACTGACAGGAAATGCAGGGATGTCAGTATGTACAGGATGTGGATTTATCTGCGGACATGTTGATTCTGCAGCAGAAGGGAAACAAAGTGACTCTCTACAATGTACATGACAGAGTAAACAGTCTCTGTGAGGGAGATGTCAGTGTTGTACAGATACAAAGTGAGTCTGTGTTGTGTCCATGTGATAATATGTATTATATATATTATACTTGGTAACATAATATAATATATATCTCCAAATGGTAATACATATAATATGATACCATGTGCTGTATATTATATTTAATAAAAGTCCTTCTTAAGCCTCATGTTCTACACATGTTGCTCTTGTTTTTTGCTAGAGCTGAGTGACCTGCCCCCACCTCTCATCTCCGTGTCAAACTGCGATGACTTTGATCTGCAGATTGGAGGATTTCCATACAGACTTCTGGTGAAAGAAAATGGCCACTATAAGGTGAAACCCATTAAGGATGACGATACGCTATCTGGTACGTATTCTACTGCCTTGTGTCCTGCTGTAATACCACTATTATCAAGTCACCATCTTACGTTCTGTTGTAATACCACTCTTACCAAGTTACTACTTTGTGTACTGTTGTAATACTATTCTTATTGGGTTTATCAATATGCTGATACATTAATATCAATATGCTGATACATTAATATAAATATGCTGATACATTAAGATGAATATGTTGACACATTAATACGAATTTGCTGATACATTAATATGAATTTGCTGATACAGTAATAGGAATATGTTGATACATTAATATGAATTTGCTGATACATTAATATGAATATGTTGACACATTATGATGAATTTGCTGATACATTAATGTACCTATTTCACAGGTGCTCTGATCCCACCCACAAAAAGTTGTGTATTCTATGAGGATTCAGTCATGTTTGATGAGACGGAGTCGGGGCACATAATACAGCGAGGACCTCATTCTATCAGGTTATCGCTCTCAGTCTATTAGCAAACAGTGCACAGTATTCAGGTCATCAGATGTAGTGTTTCAAATATCAACCTCTCTTCTATACAGACAAAGTCAAATGTCACACACCACTTGCGCTGCCAATATGCTGCTTCAACATTTGTAAGAATATTTACAGGATGTACAAAGTGCCAAAAGAATGTTCCACATGGAAGATACTGACGCCTGTGTACCCACCTGTGTATTTCCACTACTCCGCTCCGAGGACTCTGCCTAGGGTATCGTCGTCTGGTCGAACTCTCACTCATAGGTTGAATCCTGATATTGACGACACTAACCCGGTATGTGGGCGGGGGTTAAACGCCTATATTTAGCGATACGGTATTAGCCGTTTTTCTACTGTTTAGCCTCTACTAATATTCCTTTCCCCGAAATTGAGACTGTAGTCAATAGATTCAATGAACAAGTCTTATACCACTTTAACTCTGCTATAAGTCGCTGAGTTGAGTCCTGACTACTAGTATTGGTGAGGTCTGTTTCTGCTAGCAAGTTGTTATGTTCTTCTTAGTCCTGATTATATAATTTCTTTACCGGCTTAAATGTGCTCGTCTAATTATAACATTACTATTCTATGTGAGTTAGACCTAGAAGATCTATTGCTGTATCTATGTCTCTTTCTAGACTATTCTATGTGAGTTAGACCTAGAAGATGAACTGGACATACTCTACACCCTCTCATGTGACCACAACTCCCAATCACACATTCCTTCGCTCTACCTCAATCTACTAGATTCCGCCAACTTGACTCTTCTCAAGTCTCTTCCTCTCAATTTCAACGTCGGCTATTTCCTGTCGTTGCACGACGGACAGTATATGGTGAGTACAGAGATATCTACGCATTGCTCTCGTTTTAGTCATATGGCTCACACTCCTGCTTACTTTTCTCTGTTTACACATCAACCTCTGTTTTACTACCAGACTTAATTATTAGTTGATGTGAAAGAGTATACTGAGCATTTAAAGTATGTGCTCTGTGATAGTCACTAGCACCTTCTATTCTCTGTGATTACTTACTCTCAAATAGGTTGTCTATCATATGTCTCAGTTTACATTCAGTTGTTTCTTTTGTACTAGAGAGCTTGTTGGTGCTGGAATTACTTTGTAATATAATTGATATCTTTTATATCTGCATCTAGCAGCTATTGGACAGTAGACTATGTGAGCATGTTGTATGTACGTGTTATGTGTACGTATTGTATGGTGTACATACTACATACATTCTATATATTAAGTATATTCCTGTATTCATGTGGTATTGTATTGTATGGTATTGTATTGTATGGTATTGCATTGTATGGTATTGCATTGTGTGGTATTGCATTGTATGGTATTGTATTGTGTGGTATTGTATTGTATGGTATTGCATTGTGTGGTATTGTATTGTGTGGTATTGCATTGTGTGGTATTGTATTGTATGGTATTGCATTGTGTGGTATTGTATTGTATGGTATTGCATTGTGTGGTATTGCATTGTATGGTATTGTATTGTGTGGTATTGCATTGTGTGGTATTGTATTGTGTGGTATTGTATTGTGTGGTATTGCATTGTGTGGTATTGTATTGTGTGGTATTGCATTTTATGGTATTGCATTGTATGGTATTGCATGGTATGGTATTGCATTGTATGGTATTGCATTGTGTGGTATTGCATTGTATGGTATTGCATTGTATGGTATTGCATTGTATGGTATTGCATTGGATGGTATTGCATTGGATGGTATTGCAGCTGGAACCCAACACACACATATCAGTAGCTGGTGACAGAGACCTCCTAATAGTCAAATGTAGAAAGAATGGATATCATCATATAATGGCCGTCTACCAACTCTACAATGTCAATAACTCCGCCCACAATATCGCAGGTAAAATCTTCTGTGGTGTGTAACTTGGTGCTTTATTGTACACAAATACATTCAGGTTTGGGTCATTCCACGTCAACTCAACCGATGGCCCACGCCTTTGCGTCTCAGATTTTGTTCATATTTACACCAAATGGACCTACACATGTCTTGAGTACTATTCTTGAATATTTCTGGCCTGACACAAAAACTTTTTGAGAAATGACTATTTCCATGAACAGAGGTTGGGAAAAATTTTGAGGAAAATTTGCGATTTTTACTTTTAGACCAATTTGTAAACGTCCATATCTCAATCATTTTTTTAGACTGAGCTTTAAAATTTGGTGTGTGATTTGATAAAACCTATCAGTTTGCACTAGTAATAACACATACTGCAGAATACTTTGTGTGCATATATGCTAAGCCATTGAATATTGGCAAATTTTTATGAATTTTGAAAAATTTCGAATATTTGCCACATCACAAAAGGCGTTAATTTTTATTTTACTTCCATAAATTTTTATCCATAAATAGTTGATTATGGTGACTTTATACTCCTTAATTTGTGTAATTTTGAAAATAATATTTTCCGAGATATAGACACCCAAAGTGAAGAAAATGTGAAAATTCGCCCAACTTCACAAGGATGTAACCCGATGTTTGAATATGTTAATATTTTTTAAACAAGCATTTTCTGTAACGTCATACAGTGTATTTTGTAGATTCATAAATTTAAATGTCCTTATATTGTCCAAACTTAAAGTAAATCGCACGGAAAAATGGTATGTGTACGAAAATCGGCAAAATGCAATTTTTCAATATAATATGTTGGGATCATACATTTTTTATCATTCATATTGTTCAAAATATCAAGTAGATACATATATGTTTCCTATATATGTCAAATCTACTGAATATTATAATAAAATCTGATTTGTGTGTAATAGCATAAGAAAAATTCTGCCGATATGCATTATATGATATTCCCATTAAGTTTCAGGTAGCAATTGTTATTTCTGTGAGTGAATGGTGTGAAACAGCTGAGATTTTGCTGGAATCAAGTACATTAAGTAGCTGAAGCAAGGGTGGCTTAAAAAACATGCCCAAATATAACACCATGGCCCTGAACACAATAGGCCTAATTAATTGAATGACGGTGGTGTTTAGTACATGCCGGAAATAATTGTGTCTTTTAAAACAGATGTGCCTAAATATAGCAGAATGGCCCTAACCTCGCCCTAATTTGGTCAGTACTGGTTAAAAAATCAAGTAATTGGCCTCATGCCATGTCTAATGTTCATCCTGAAAAAATTTACAGCTCTCTTTTTCATAACTGGAAACAATGGTCTTCCAACTTTAATATCTGGTTCAGACAGAATTCCTTTTGCAGTCTTCTGGCTTGCTGTGCAAGGTAGTTGTTGGGTTTTTACATAAGCTGGAAAAGCTTTTCCCTAATACATGATAGCTTTTTACATATCATCTCAGCTATATTATGCTTTTCCATTTTCATTATAGCTAATACACAAAAGCTAACTTTTTTACGACTGTAAAGACCCAGCAGTTTTTCTCTTATCCAAACTTGCATTTCACACTTGTACTGGCAACTTGTAACTCATGAGATAACCTTTTTTTCACGGTGCTATTTCTTCAGTCTGCTACTATAATAAATATTTATTTCTCTAACTTAAAACACAACGATAATTGTTTACTCCAAATTCTATAGATGTCTTATCAATGGTCCAGCTTTCTGGTGCCAATGTCAATAACTGGACCTTCTTTTGTCCCAAAGATACTTTCACCTTATTTAAGGAACATATTAATATGTTCAAATCTTTATGATTATTAGGCTTTATACAGGCATTTGTTGCTTCTGGGTGGAGTTCCTCTCTCTCTATACTTGCAACTGTGGCAACCTTTTTAGCAATGACCTCCTCCACTTGATTCTGTTTTTTCCCCATAGTTCACTTTACTGGAAGGGCTAATTTTTGGGGCTCTCCTGGTATAATTCTACTCTTTTGAACTGTAGAAACTGAGAGAAACTGTGCAATATTAATTGCTTTAAAAAAAGCTGAGCTCTCAGAATACTCTCAAGAAACTAAAAGTGATGCATTTCTTGAAGTTGAGAAGGAAGCACAGACACTAAACACTGGAATGACAGAATTGGAAGCTTCTCCCGTGAAAGTTGCAAAATTAGCCCATCCAGTAAAGTGAGCTATAGGAAAAGAAAACAAAAGAAAGTTCAGGAGGTCATTACTGAAAAGGTAGAAACAGTCTTGGGTATAGATGAAGAAGAACTCCGCCCAGAAGCAGTATGAAGTGTAGTAATCATAAAGATTTGAAAAAATTAGTATGATCCTTGAATAAGGACGCGGAAGTTTTCTTGTGACTAGAGAGGGTCTAGTTATTGACATTAGCATGAAAAGCTAGACCATCGATAGAACAGCCATAGAATTTGGAGCAAACAATTACCTGGCCCAGCAAGCCAGAAAACTGCAAAGGAAATTCTGTTTGAACTAGATGGTAAAGTTGGAAAACCATTCTCTCCACATTCAAAAGAAAAAGTTGTAGATTTTTTCAGGATGATGAATATTATTCTTAGCCTGGGCAAATTGCTAACCTGATTAGGGTGAGGTTAGGACCATTCTGCTATATTTAGACACAGTCTGTTTCAAAAGCCACAATTGTTTTCAGCATGCATTAACCCCCTCGTTGACCTAATTCGGCCTATTGTATTCAGGACCATGGTGTTATGTTTGGGTATGCTTTTTGAAGCCTTCCTTGCCTCAGCTACTTAATGTACTTGATTCCAGCAAAATTTCAGTTGTTTCACACCATTCACTCACAGAAATAACAATTGTTACCTGAAACTTAATGGGAATATCATATAATGCATATCGGCAGAATTTTTCTTACGCTATTACACACAAATCAGATTTTATTATAATCTTCAGTAGATTTGACATATATAGGAGACATATATGTATCTACTTGACATTTTGAACAATATGAATAATAAAAATTGTATGATCCCAACATATTATATTGAAAAATTGCATTTTGCCGATTTTCGTACACATACCATTTTTCCGTGCGATTTACTTTAAGTTTGGACAATATAAGGACATTTAAATTTATGAATCTACAAAATACACTGTATGACGTTACAGAAAATGCTTGTTTAAAAAATATTAACATATTCAAACATCGGGTTACATCCTTGTGAAGTTGGGCGAATTTTCACATTTTCTTCACTTTGGGTGTCTATATCTCGGAAAATATTATTTTCAAAATTACACAAATTAAGGAGTATAAAGCCACCATAATCAACTATTTATGGATAAAAATTTATGGAAGTAAAATAAAAATTAACGCCTTTTGTGATGTGGCAAATATTCGAAATTTTTCAAAATTCACAAAAATTTGCCAATATTCAATGGCTTAGCATATATGCACACAAAGTATTCTGCAGTATGTGTTATTACTAGTGCAAATTGATAGGTGTTATCAAATCACACACCAAATTTTAAGGCTCAGTCTAGAAAAATAATGGAGATATGGACGTTTACAAATTGGTCTAAAAGTAAAAATCGCAAATTTTCCTCAAAATTTTTCCCAACCTCTGTTCATGGAAATAGTCATTTCTCAAAAAGTTTTTGTGTCAGGCCAGAAATATTCAAGAATAGTACTCAAAACATATGTAGGTCCATTTGGTGTAAATATGAACAAAATCTGAGACGCAAAGGCCTGGGACTTTCTGAAATTTGGTTGATTTGACGCGGAATGACCCGTTTATATTTTCAAGATCATTGTGAAAATTATTATATTATATTATGTTATTGTGGTATTTATTGTTGAATAAATGGATTCACATATTTATTGCTCTCATCTTTAGTTTATCTTTTAAATCAATATTACTGAGACTGTGATTCATGGAGCAAATTCATAGAGAAAATTGGGAGTTGTGGGCTCCTGATGATTCATGCACTGATAGCAGTGTGGCTGTGTGATTCACACTGTACAATGCAGCCTGCCAGCATTTCTGTAGACTTGATTGTAATTTCCAGGCTGACTAAACACTTATGCTGCCTACACGACCTTTGAATGACCCCGCAGATTTTTGGAGAATGTTTAGTGCAGCTGACCTTCTTGGAATGTGAGGATGTAATGGTACTGCTTATCCAGATGATAGAAGTCAACTTACCTGGTAACACTTTACTCTTATAGCTTTGTGATTGTCACTGCACACACACTTATATCATTAACTCTGTTGAATGTTTCACAAACTCTGCAAAGTGAAATATGTCACCAATTGATGCTTGGCAGTCAACTGGAAAACTAGAACTTACTGTAAAACTTTGGAGTTATTGTTTCTTTACATGGTTGCAAATAGTACGTTATTTAGCATAATACTATGTTGATATTAGCTGTATAAAATAGTTTCTCTTTGTATTATATTATATATATTTTATTGTATTATTGTATCTCATTCAGTTTTTTTGTCAAGGCAATCTGTAAAATACTCTGCTGTCATGCTGACTTTAGCTTATTTGGTAATAAAATATTTATCAGATCTTTGATTAATAATAATAATATGATATTCTAACTTTTAATAAAAAATAATTTAAGTTTTATCTTCTGTAATTCTTAATGACTGTTAATTCTTCTCTCGGCATGTTCTGGTATGTTTAGTTGTTTACAAGTTGTTGCAATTAGTCGTTACTTGAGTTGTTACTCTGAAATATTGTTGTGTAGTGCAAGTCAGTTCTTGCTCCTGCCCCATCACAATTATTCTATAATTATCACGATAGAAAAGATATGATATGTGTAGTACGGAAGCCAGCATGCTATTCCCTATTCTATTCAGTTACACTTCGCTAGGTCACCATGACTTTTGAAAGACACTAAAAGCTGATATATTTGCTGGTGTAGAAGTGATAAACTTCCATGACAGCTGCCCACATGGTCTGATCATTTTTAAATGAGAGACGCCTGCTTTTCATAGGCTGTAGCCAAGCAGACTGCCACAGTTTTGGCATCAGGATTTGCACTGACTAAACTGCTGCAGTTATGTAACACATAATGCGACATGTAGATAACCTGATAAACACTGCATGACAATTCAATGGTTTAAATCAGCTCATTAAAACTGTTGACCAGCATGTTTAATTGTTCCTGTAACTTTAATAAGATTTTTGCAATGCAGCTAGTAGTACAAGAATACACCTAATAACCAAGTACATTAGTGTACTTATTCATATCACTTGTGGAATCTTCAACATTTACAAATATTCTCTTCACTCAAAAGTAGATGGAGAAAGCTACACTCTGCAACACCGATGCCGAAGTATGCGAGTACAGAGCTGCCTATTTAGTCAACTTGTCTTTGAATTGCCTGACTGTAGCGTTGAATATCATACATATAATTCTAATGAGTAAGTTAGCCAACTCTAAGAAGACCACTTACTACTGGATACTGATTAATATGTCCTTGACGGACATCATGGTGAGTGGAACATACGGCGTGCTGGTGAGTTGTGTAGTAAACAGGGCGGTGTACAAGCTACCCCGGAGTTCTGCAGAGTACTTCCTACGAACTAGGGCCGCCATGACGTTAGCAATTACTGCCATCAGGAATTTTGTGTTGGCAATTGCTAGCTATGAGAGGTACGTGAAAATCTGTACACCCCTGGAAGTGGAGAACAACAAACTGCTCAACCACTTGGGGTGGAGTATGGCTGTTATCTGGGTGGTGTGTTACGGCTTGACAATACCTGCATACGTTACGGATATAGAAGACATTTGTTTTGGCGATTTCACGCTTTCTGGAAAGTTGGGGTTGCAAAATATTTTTGTTTCTATGCTGCTGTTAACTGTGCCGGCTGTGATTACATTCACCTGTCTATTCAAAGTGTGGAGAGAGTTGAAACGGATCATAGAGAGAGACGCTACCAAGGATGGTAGTTTGGAAGCTCAGATCGCCGGTCGTTACGTCTTGCTTGTGTGTCTACTGTTTTACTTCTCTTACGCCCCTCAAATATTGGCAACCATCTTGAATTATTTCCACTACATTTCTATCGACACAGTGAAGGTACTCAACTGGATTTCAGTTCTTTCTCAGTCTGTATACGGAACTCTGAATATCATAATTTATGTATCAATGACTAAAGGATACAGGGTACACGTGCTAACAATAGTCTCGAAAACACTCCGATGCCGGAATATTCTGCACTCTTCTGAAAGCACAGTAACACCTTCTCCTGATATGTAGGCAGTTTTTATTTCTTTAATCATTTAGTTCTCCTTGTAATGATATCTATTCCTAGTTTTATAGTTTAAAGGAATATTTTAGTTGAAAAACTCGTTCAAGTACAACTACAACTAGTAACTAACTCGCAGAAGTCAGAATAAAAACATTATTCACTATTTAGCATAAACCGTGCTTTCAACTTTATTATAATGCTTTTAAGAATAACCGCACTCTTGAACTATATACTGCTACACTTTGTTTCCTGTAGACTATATTACTTGGTTTATAAATTTCAATAGCAGATTAATGTAGTTATATTAGTTTGAGAGCTCTATTCTCACCGAGTCTACTATTCGAAGCTCTATAACTTAAGGTGGTTTAATTTCTAGATAGTCCTCTCCTTTCCTACGCCTGTGTACAAGACTGGTGTTTCGTTGTATTTAGTATAGTCTTTATTTTCGCCTAATTCTATGTTTATTTTGTGAGAATGCTTTCTTGTACTGTCAGCATTTCCTGTTCTACGGTCAGCTCTACATGACTATCCAATACGCTGACAATTTACTTTTGAAAACTAATGTAAAGCCAATCTGATTTCTTAGACTTTAAAATTGGAATGAAACAGTTAGAATTGTCTCTGTTACCAATTGCGAAAGTCATTGTTTCTTAAAATAAATTTGCCAACATGAAAAATATAATATGTTATGGTAAATGAGCAATTTATCCTAAGACAATAATTTACCAAAACACTGCCCTATGATAATAGATAACAAAGTTTTTAAATATAAGCTACAGGTCACATGACCAGCTATCTACTGTTTAGAAGTACTAAAATAGAGAGGGCATAACTCCCAGTAGCTTGGTGAAGAGAGGCAGCTTGTGCTGCCTTATACAACTCTGTACTTGTGGGGTGCTTCATGCTTGTTTCTATAAATAAATAGCAGAGTAACATAGCATTGTTTACTCATTAAACAATTGTGTCAATTTCACTCAGGCATTATATCAATGATCTATACTCTATAGTCTATTCTCTATATTCTATACTCTATACTCTATACTCTATAGTCTATACTCTACAGTTTATACTCTATTGTGATCAGTTGAAAAAATGTAGATTATGAAACATTCAACAGCATATCCCAATTCTTGTCACCATTGTTTTACTAAGTTAGACCATCAGATGTTGACGCTATGTTTATAAACATGGCAATATAATATAATATAGTATAATATAATATATGAGGGTGTGATCATTTGAAAACTGGAAGAGGTCTTGTAATATAGCATGTTTTTATATTCAGAAACTGTGGAATATACTGAATCTATTTATCGGAAGCAACTCCAATAGGTAGATTCAGGATAACGTATAGGATAATGATGACACAAAATATACCAACTGACCTTCAATATTGAGTGATGTTCAATTTTACGTATTGTAATGAGATGTAATGGGTATTGACAATGGTAATTTATATTTCACGCACACGCACGCACACTTGCACACACACACAACACACGCACTGAAGCAACAACCTATAAATTGTTATGTGATTGCAAAAATAGATAAAGACAAGTTTTCATTGACATGCAGTTTTGAGTAGATATTATAATTTATTTAATTAGTTTATGTCGAGAAAAATTGTAATTTATGATAAATCAATACATAAATAATATATCACTGTTTCTCACTGAATATGTTTTAGTCGTTGCATAAATGATTGTACAATTGAATATAGCTCTAGTTTTAAATGAAACTCATGTTTGCCATTTGAGCCTGTGAGGAAATGCTCTTTTAAACGAGCAGTCAGGGTGGGTGTGTAATAGTCACACTATTGAAATATGAAGGTTTTACCTCCGGGCATTAATGTACCCACTCACGTTAGACTGGCACTAAATGAAAGACATGCTGAAAACACTCGACTCTACTGCCTTCAATCAATACGAGTTTCTTGCTGTCGAGGCTGTTTCTTGCTGTCGAGGCTGTCAGCAATGGAGGATGTGGAAAGGGCAGAGCTGTGCAGTAATGAGACTCAGATTTGCGAAAATGCGAGCCTACAGCATGCCAGCCTGTCTCTTAATATCTTCACTATACTAGTAAACATTCTTCATATAATTCTAATGGGGAAAATAGCAAAGTGTAAGCGGACGACTTACTACTGGATACTGATAAACATGTCCCTAACTGATATCATGACGAGCGTGACTTACAGTGTACTGGCCAGCTGCTCACTCAAACAGATAGCCTACGAATCCTCCAAATCTGTAGCAGAGTACTTCCTGCGCACCAGGGCAGCTGCCACATTAGCCACTACAGCAGTTAGGAACTTTGTGCTGGCCGTGGCAAGTTACGAGAGGTACGTGAAGATCTGTTTACCTCTAAAAGCAGACGACAAGCTACTCGATCACTTGGGGTGGGTTATGGCCATCCTTTGGACAGCTTGCTACGGGGTATCTCTTCCAGTATTCCTGACGAACCTAGATGACGTTTGTTATGGGGATTTTACTATGGCTGGAATACTGAACCTACAAAGTATAATAGTTTCTATTATACTGCTTACAGTGCCAGCTGGAATCACGTTTGTCTGCCTTTTCAAGGTGGCGAGGGAGTTGAAGCAGATGATAGGAAAGCATGATACTCCAGGTTTCAACTCAGAAGCTCAAACTGCAGGACGTTACATCATACTTATATGTCTGCTGTTCTATTCATCATATACTCCCTCCATCGTTGCCCTAGCGTTGAATTATTTGAATCATGTCTCGTACGATACTACAGTAAGCGCTCTTAACTGGTCCTCTTTTTTGGTTCAATCTTTGTATGGTACTCTCAACATAGTAATTTATGTATACATGACTCGTGGCTATAGGATGCATGTACTGACCATTTTTTTGAATTGGTTCAAATGTTTTAGTGTTTGGCATCCTTCCATGAATAGCGTAACACCATCTGTCACAAAGATATCCACTTGAATATTTCAATTTTTTCACTAATATGAAAAGTTTAAGAATAAGAAATAGTTTTAAAGGTTTCAATCATTAGATTATCTCTAATTATCATCAGCCACTTTAATTTTTTGTGACACCCAATGTAAATGAGGTTTTCCGATTATACAATATAATTACATTATTGGTATTTCTAGTATAATATTTAATATAATATTTCCGTGCAACATATTATGTAATATAGTGTATTATAATTGTTTTGGCAAATTTTTGCACAGGAGTGTTTTTATACATTTTAAGTATGCTGATTTGAGCAATGTGAAAATGTGAGTTTATCCTTTATTTTATTTATATATTAACTCAATTATTCGTGTAAATAAGTTTACACACGATTCATAGATCGGTCAATCATACTACATGATGACTATAAATACATAATTCATTGTCACTCTTCATTGATTTTGTATCACTACATAAAAGATTTTTCAATATTTTCGAAAGCAAAAAGTAAGGTGGCTAAAATTTGAAAATCTAACTCTAGCTATATATTTTATGAAAGATGTATGAGGATGTACATTTATGAATTACAAAATATGCTAAGTTAC
The DNA here is from genome assembly GCA_964035545.1 of Bugula neritina. Taxonomy (NCBI): domain Eukaryota; kingdom Metazoa; phylum Bryozoa; class Gymnolaemata; order Cheilostomatida; family Bugulidae; genus Bugula; species Bugula neritina. The sequence continues at coordinate 31,081,659 of OZ037767.1, forward strand.
CTAAGGGTATGTAATTCAAGTGCATGAAATATTTTTAAAACATGCTCCTCTAGGGGCGGGATTAGAATAGAAGTCACATGACACTGGCCAGCCAGTAGTGGGTGTTTGAGACGCAATTTTGTATAAAACATGCTTACAGCATATATATGAATAGTATTATAGAGGTAGTATTATACATGTAGAAATAGTATTATAGAAATATTATTATATGTATGTGAGTGTGTGCGTGCACACACACTGGATATAATCTCCTCATTGCATCTTTTGCATGTCTAATTATATTTACAATAATCTACAAAGCTATTTACAGTGAAAAATATAAAAGCAAAAATATATTTTGAATGTGAAAACACTTTGAACTATGAGGTATTAGAATGGCAGTTACACTCAGCTAACCGAGTTCTCAGCTTAATAATTGTCAACTGCTGCCGTCTGTACCTCTTAGTCAGCGCCTCCAGTCTCCGCTCCAGATACGCACTTTTAGCCTCAACTTTCTTAACTGAATTTGCTGCAAAAACCAAAGGAGGGTATAATATTAGAAAACAAATACTATGGCCATTTTCCTCACTACTTCGTCATCATCAGGCTGACAGGGATAAAATACGGTAACATATTTTATTCTTTTCTCGGCGGTTATTAATTAATAACACCTGCATGACTAGCCAGTGCATGTGCTGACACCTGCATGACTAGCCAGTGCATGTCTCAAGAGGTTTGAAAGAGAGTTCCACCAGTTTTTTGCTCAAGGCAGTAAATTAGCTTACAACAAATGAAGTATGCAGAGGTTCAGATATGATAAAGTCATATCATATAGCCATACCAACCTAAACTGGCGTTGTAAGAGTGTTCACGCAGGTTAAATCTAACAGGTATTTCTTTACGAACAGCATCTATTTTATCTGCACCTATCTCTATAGTTCCATTCTGCAATTCTGTACTCTCAGACTACAATAGTAATAATTAATGACAAAGGAAAGAGGGTAGAATGATGAGTAGACAGAGCAGAGGTGCCATATCAGCTAACATTTGGGTGTCGTAAGAATTGTCCTCCCTCACATTAGCTAATGTTCTGAACAAGTTACCGGGCAGTTCCGTTTTCTAAAAATACTTTTCTATTTATAAATTAACCAAAACTAAACTTATTTGTGGCAATATCTTGTAAATGTGAAACAAAACTGAATTTAAAATGATTTGATAAATTGATCATGTTACTGAAATTAGTTCATATGATGTATTGAAAGAAGCTTTAATCTGGTAGCTAAGGACGGTTTTATTGTTTCTTCTAGCACTGAGGAACAAAGTAGCGCAATTTACCTGTATTGCATTTCCAGACGACATTGCGTTTTGAGACTGACTCGAGATCTCGCTGTCTTCTGCAACAATAGCAGATAACAGTTTAGGGGACATCAGTAATGGGAGGGGGGGGGGAGGGTCAGGTGGTGGCTTACAAGCAACGTTCTTAAAACTTTCAGCTTTACAAAAACTGAATATACAAGTTTCTGATAAAAATTGAAAGTAACTAATAATCATTATGACAACTTCAAGATACCTTCTTCATTCGTCTGTTGGTCAGTAAACTGGATGCTGTTACCCCCTGCTTGTCTCCCCCTCAAATGGTAAGACTTCCTGGGTTGTGCCTGTTTCTAAAGAGAAAATCAATTAGTTGATGATGAAAGCATGATGAAGGGGAGGTAACTTCTACAGTCATATAACAAGATAAAAGACTTACTGGAGTAAGTCTGTGTGTAGATTTTGAAGTCTTGGAATCTGAAAGAGAACAGAGCAAGTTACACAATAACAAAACAAAAATATTGACCAAGATTTCAAGGCATAACAAAAGTATTTACAATTCTTTCTGAAATTTAATCTAATAAGTCTAAAATCAAATTTTCAACTGCATTATTGAAAGATCAACCGTTCCAAGAACTTTTTAGTTAGAAAACAAGAACATAAATATACTTTCTTGAACTACACGATGAGGTATATCAACTAAATACCAGAAGCTCAGCAGTTTAAACTCACCTTCCTTTAATTCTAGTTTAGCAGAGGACCGTGTACTCATCTTAGAGTTGTCTTCCTCTAAATTCTTTGTGCACAATGTATCAGCTACCTGAACATTATGTATACATCCAACTATTGCACACTCAAAGTAGGGATGTAGCTTGGTAGAAGTTATGACGAACAAGCACTTGTAAACAAATTTGCATTACACTCATTAATTTTTCAAACTAACATTGAACCAATTATAGTGTATAAACTATATTTTTCAACAATTGTATATAATATTATAAACTTGAAAAATTGTTGAAGAAACACTGCATAGGATATTCTTGTATGTAATTGTTTGAACCTATATAAAAATTCCCAGATCATTTTCTCTTCCTATTATTCATACAGGCAATTTTCATTACAGATTTCCCTCAAAAATAAGTACATGTTCACAGAACTTTTTGTGGGGGAGACAAGGCTTCAGAATACCTGAGCATCTTTAGTAGCAGATAAACTGAGAGAAATAGCAGTTGCCGTTAGCACAGGGCTTATTAAAGGAGAGTTCGTTTGCACATCATTCTCTTTCAAAACCTTCCTGCGTTTTCTAGAGTTCGGTGGAGCCTGTACCTGCAACACACCTGAATTTGATCCAATGTTGAATCAGTTGTTGTGATTTGACAAATGGTAATATGACATAATAGACTACCGGAGGTGAGTCAGGAATAGAAACTAGTTCTTCTGATGGAATAGCTCCTTCGCGAAGACGACGGGTCTGACCCGTATAGTCTATATGACAGGGATAGAAATGGTCACTGCACATCAAAGAATTCGCTGTTGGTTCGCTTTGACGACGGGAGACTTGCCACCAAAAATTCCATCTGCTGAAATCTTTTTGCTTGTTGGGAAATCTGCATATATAATTGTATGCAAAAAATTATAAGATGAAATATTCTGTTAATGAGTAATTTATTTTCTAGCTGAGTTGTATAAATAAAATATAGTTTTTGCATGTCATATTTTAATTTGCAGCCCCGTGTAAATGTGGACTAAACTAGACTGAACGACATGTAATTTTCCACATTTGAAACCATAAAAAATTGTATCTACCTGTCTTATTTTTCAAATATTCCCTTCAGATTTTATAAAACTTAATATTCAAAATCTATGTCATAGACATTGTTTTGATTACAACATTCGTTTATGTAGCAGTAATTAATCGGTATAAAACCATAATTTTTAGTTGCAGCAGCCGCATTACTCTTTTAATAAGAGTAACAGACTAACAGTAACAGTAGTGGTGTCATTTTGATTTTTATGTTCAGTGGCAGTTAAATTTGAAGTAAGCAAACAACATGAATTTTTAAAATTCAATAAAGTTGGGTATAATTAATATTACATAGTGATTATCAGTATCAGTGTCTGTCATAATGATTATCAAAGTGAATTTGATATGGTACCGACTAACCATTATTGTACTCTATTTATTATAATTATTTTAAATTCATAAGTATTCAAATTATAAAAAATTATAGTAGCCAAAAAATGGCCTACTTACCTGTGAAAAGATATGTTTTTAGCCTCACTTTCAGTGCTAAAGCTGTAATTAAAACAGTTGTAAGCAAAACACTGTGAGCCAGTAGTTTTAGTTTTACGACGCTTTGGTAGTTTAGTTTTAGGTTTATAGTAGTAGTCATGTTCCCACCCATCCATTGCCAGCAATAGTATTCAATTAGCTTAGCAGCAGGCAGTAAAATTTTAATCAGAAGGTGAATGATTCAATTTTAACATGATGCTCTGTTCAAAGTAAAAACAACGGCGAAAGAGTGTTCAATTTTAAGCATGCTTAAAAATGGCATTTAAATAAGGTCAAGGTGAATTATTCTCGCAAGCCACTTCAGGGTTGAACAACTCCCACCACACCAATATAATTTTAATTTTCAACTTTGACTACTGAGGCATGCAAAGAAAGTCGAGTTAGTGCTACAGAGTTGTCTTCTCATAAAAACTAAGCATAAACGTTGTAGAGCGTGGTACCTTAATTTTGCGACGCAACGAAATCGTAAAACTTATGAATGTGCTCAGGCCTTTCTGCTATCACTGCATAATAAAAAATCCAGGACTTACGTCTTACAGTTTTAGTAAATGCAATAGTAATTGCAGCATGGCAGCTACCACTGGCGCTACGTCTTCTGCACCGAGTCAGAGTGCAACTGTTGCAGCTGAAAGTACAGAGTCAATAGCAGATATCTTTGCAAGCATGAGTTATGGCCCTGCTCCAGAAGCAGATAATGTAGTGCAGGTAAAGCCTACGGTTACACTCCGCCGTCACCGAGTCTGAAGCGAAAGTACTAGTAGTTAACTGTTAGACTTACTCTTACTCTTAGTGTTACTGTTACTGTGTTAGGTACCCGTACTGGTGGTGGTACTAGTAGTACTGTACTAGTACTACTGCTAGTAGTAGTACTAGAAGTGACTGTACTCGCTCTCAATTTGTAAAGTAAAAGACCGACTGGCGACTCACAAGCTAGCCTGTCACTGTCGGTGAATCCGAGTTTCACTCTGACTCTCACTGAGTCTGAGACTAACAGTATGAGTAACAATCTAGTTCTACTTCTACCATAGGCCTACTCATAGTCCTACTCATACTGATACTCACGATCATAGTGGTGATGATACTTATACTTCAACTCATACTCTTATTGATACTGACATATGCAAGTTGCAACTACAGTCATTATTGATTATTACCTCAGTTGAGGTAGGACTTCCGCAGCAACTGGAATGTCTAGTGACAGCTTATATTAAACCAGGGTTAGCACTTGTTACTGCATTTGCTATTTTGTACTAAGGTATATTCTCCATGCATCTCACGAGTGACAGACCAGTAGTGTAGAACATGCTTTTCTAGCTGACATCGAGATAAGCTCTCTTCTAGCAGCTGCTCAGGTGGTTACAGCTACAAGCTTCCTGTCTTCAATAATCTCATCTGATAATGATATGACTATGAGTATGACTCTCACTCTGGCATGACTAGCAGTAACTACTGCTACTGCTACTAACATTACCACCACAACTACTACTAGGATTATAATAATAATATTAATTATTTGATAGAATTTATTATTATAAATTCATGCAAAATTTAGGCATGGCTTGAAGACAAGAAAAGAGCTTTCGGACATTTTATTGATGGTAAATACCATCAACCAGCTGGACGGAAGGTCTACGAAGTGAAAAATCCTGCCAATGGTGAGGATTCTTGTAAACTTCTTGTTTCACAGCTACTCTACTTTTTATTTTATTTTGTATTTCTGTGGGGCTGCATTCCGAGACTTTAAACTCCATTTTAACCATTCAGGTCTCGATTAGGTTGCATTCAAGTTTCATTTAAGTTGAGTGCTTGTCATGAATTCCATTATTTGATGAAAGGTAGCAAGCATGAAATATTTCTTCACAATTAGGCAAAGTTCTGTGCACCACCATGAGGGGAGAATCGGAAGATGTGGAACTGGCGGTAAAAGCTGCCCGTAAAGCTCACACCACATGGAGTAAGTTGGCCCCGCATGTACGAGCCAGACATATATACAGGTTAGTAGCTGCAGCTGCTCTCACAGCTTGATATATTGTATGTGATATTGTGGTGTAGTCCTGTAGTCCTCTAACTAGTGCGCTATTTGTCTGCTCACAGCATAGCCCGTCACGTGCAGAAACACGCGAGACTGTTCAGCGTGCTGGAGAGTATGGACAATGGTAAGACGTTCAGGGAAACAAGAGATGCAGATATACCGATTGTGGTGAGACACTTTTACCACTACGCCGGCTGGGCCCAACTCTCCGACACCGAGATGAGGAACTGGAAGTCTATTGGTCAGTGATATACCACGTCTGTCACTCTAATCTATTGCAAGAATTTTTCAAGAAACTCTATTTAATGATTTTTCAATTTAAATAACTGCACAGGGTAACTTTTTAACGTCCAGTGATGTGTTTAGAATGCTGTAAGTTTATGCCTTTATTTATGAAACAATAGGCAATTCCTAATAGTAATCTCAGACTCTGTCTGGAAGGATTAATGAATTCTTATTTATTTGAGATAAGCATAAACAAGTAGAAACTATGCTGAAGTACCGTAGTTGTCTTTCCAAAAATCTTGTCGTAATACCTGGGAAAATGTAGTATTGTGTTCTGGCGTCAGTCTATGCAGCAAATTCAACATTATTGTTTTATTATAATATTTAGATTTGAATGAAATGGTACTTGACATTTTTTGCAGTGTTAAAAGCTGCAATCTAGTATTCTATCACACACCTGTACTTTTTCACAATGAATACCTGCTAATATTTTGTTGACCCATTCTCTGTATATACTATAAAGAAGCGTCAGAGCACCTGCAAGCACTTGTAGCTAAGCACACGTTATCATGTGTCAATACTTCCTAATGTTGTAGGGGTAATTGGTGGTATTGTGCCGTGGAATTTCCCACTCATGCTACTCACGTGGAAATTAGCTCCTGCCCTGGCCATGGGTAACACTGTCGTGCTGAAACCCGCCTCCTACACCTCTCTCTCAGCCATCCTCCTCGCTGAGGTGTGCGCCGAGGCCGGCTTACCTCCTGGTGTGTTCAACGTGGTCACCGGCAGCGGAGCTTTCGGCAGCATGCTGGCTGCTCACCCGGATGTGGACAAAGTGGCGTTCACTGGCTCAACTCTGGTGTGTATTGTGTGCTGTGTGTGACATATGTGGCAGTTATTCTCTGCATATATAGAGTAGATAACTTACACTCTAGTGCCTGTTCAGATTTGTTATTGACTTCTTAGATGCGTAGGTTTGTTCTATGTAGAATTACATTATATGCTGTATTACCGCATAGTTTAGCAAATATATCTGTCTGTTCACTTTTCACTATATCTATGATGAACTCTGTGCTAGTTGCTCGTTTGTGACTTGTTGAATACTCACCTGTTGAATACTCACCTGTTGAATACTCTCGACACAGGTTGGTCAGAAGCTGAGGAAACTGACAGCTGGAACAGGCAAGAAAATTTCCTTGGAGTTGGGAGGAAAGTCGCCGTTCATTGTGTTTGACAGCGCTGACTTGGACAGCGCTGTGGAGGGCGTGGTGAACGCCATCTGGTTCAACCAGGGCCAGGTGTGTCCACAACTCTATACTCTCTGAATGTCTGTATGTCTTGTGTACAGGTGATATAAAGTGTGTTATCATTATTTGTGTGCTGACTGGAGAAATATTCACCTCTGTTTATTTGACTCGTGTTCCTGACATCAGCCAGGAAGAACTAAATTGCTGTTAGTTTTGTCTTGCTGCCGTTCAGTGTATAACAGCTGACTTACCTTATAGGCAGCAGTTGTAAGTTTTTTAAGCTAGGCTCAGTTGAACCATATCTGCAGTATACTATGTGTATTCTCGCAGGTCCACAGGTGTCGATTCTCTCATGTCCACAGGTGTGTATTCTCTCATGTCCACAGGTGTCTATTCTCTCATGTCCACAGGTGTGTATTCTCTCATGTCCACAGGTGTCTATTCTCTGCAGGTGTGTAGTGCTGGCTCCAAACTCCTAGTCCAGGAGACGGTTTACGACAAGTTTATTGACAAACTGAAAGAGAGGCTGACTCACTTCCGAGTCGGCAGCAGTCTAGACAAGACCATGGACATGGGAGCCATTGTAGACGAGAGTCAGCGTGCCTCCGTGGAGGAGTTTGTGCAGAGTGCCAGAGACGAAGGGGCTGAGGTGAGTGTTGCTATGGCAACCGGCGTTTCCTGCTCGGTTTCTCGCCCATAGTTCGTTTATTTCTCGACTTTTTGCTTTATAGTTTATGCGCAATTTGTAGAAAGCTACATAGTACAATATATTAATATATTTTCATCTGAAAAATATTGTTACCAAAGCTCTGTTTATATCCAGTTATATATGTTTAAGTTTGTCTCCCCAGGTGTACCAAGCATCTGCCTGTTTCCCCTCAGCTGGCTGCTTTTACCCACCAACCCTCATCACTAAAGTGCAGACGGTGTCAAAGGTCGTACAGGAAGAGGTGAGTCAACTTTTCTCATTTCTCTCTCTACACTGTGAGCCATAACTTTAATGTGTTGGGAGTTGTGTTCTATGAGATGTCATAATTTATGGTAGTATGACTACCTCTAAAGACTTGCTACCATCTTCCCTATATCTATAAAGAAGTGACCTACCTGTGCTCATCATTCACATTAGAGAAAAGTGGTTTTAACAATTTTTTTGTAAACCCAAAATTTTGATTTTAAATAAAGCTTCTGAATTATTTCACTATCAATTCGATACTAGGCTAATTTCACACTGTCTGTATGAGTGTCTCTTCTCTTCTGCAGATATTTGGGCCGGTGTTAGTTGCCCTCCCCTTCCGCACCGCTAAGGAAGCCGTGAGTCTGGCTAACAACACAAGGTACGGGTTGGCTGGGAGTGTGTGGACGGAGAACGTCTCTCTCGCATTAGAAGTGGCTCTGCTCATCAAAGCTGGTGCTATTTGGGTTCGTCTCCTCCCTCTTTAGTCATGTCGTATTTATTGCTGTTCAAATTGTAACTGTTTGTGTAGAAGTTGTCTTACCAGGTAAATATTAGACTGTTGAAACATTAGAAAATTCGGGTATCTATTTAATTTCTCAACATATTTGGTAAAAATAAACCAACAGTTTTAAGTGAAATTTTGTTCGGTAAAGTTGTCTCCCAGTGTCCAGGGAGTTATCATCTCTAAGTACACGTGATACCTTTCTTTGTTGATCAACACTACACACTGTAAAACTAGAAAAATAACTAAGACTACATAGCTATTAGGGTTGTCTCCTCTACTCTGTACTTTGCTGTGTCATGCAGGTCAACGCCCACAACCTGTTTGATGCCGCTGCCGGCTTTGGTGGTTACAAGGAGAGTGGATTCGGGAGAGACGGCGGTAAAGAGGTGTGTAAACTTTACCACTCTGTAAACTTTACAACTCTATACACTTTACAACTCCATATAATTCAGCCGGGTGTTGCGTGATATGAATTAGAAGTTGTCTTCTACCCTAGGGGCTGTACGAGTATGCTATGCCAAGGTGGGAGGAGAGACCCCGCCCCTCAAATGAAGAGATAGACTACTCTAAGTTTGGTGCTACGTTACAAGGGAGACCTACATACGCTGACAACTTGCTGCCGGTGCTAGAAGGAGGGTCAGCAGCAGGAATCCAGGCGTGAGTGTGGGCTGTTGGCCGAGATGTTAATATTATGTGATGAGAGTGTTGAGAGGAAGTGATGTAATGGATAGTTGTGTGGGGGATGCATGTGGTTGTGTGAGATAAACTATAGTCAGTGTAGAGATATTTTTTGTAAATCATTACTGTCTTGCATAATGTATTTCATTGAAAGAGAATCATACTAGCAGAAAGAGATTGTTGTTGCCATCATAGTAGTGAATTGATAAACTTTTCAAATACTCAATGCCATTTGTCAATCAACGGCTTACTATGTGCTTTAAATTATTTAATTATTGACTGTTTCAACATTTTTAATTTATCGCTCTCTCAATGTAGAGGTGATATTTTCTTTAGTAATCTGGCTCAAGTTACCAACGTACATTAATTGATGTTAAACTGATTCTTGGTACCAGCGGTTAGTACATGCTGTTAGTATATTATGCCATGAGTCATGTCACTACAGCCAGCTCTGTCTCCTCACACAGTATTGATCACACCTACAAGTTCTACTATGGCGGGGCTCAGAAGCGACCCGACGCTACGTATGTGAGAGCTATAAAGACGTTGGAGGGTAAAGCCATGGCCCACGTTGGGGAGGGGAATAGAAAAGATGTGCGTAACGCTGTGGAGGTGGCGCATAAAGCTGCACCTGGGTATGCATAATCTACTAGTACTATTAGTATTAGTACTACTACCACTACTACTAACTACTACCACTACTACTACCACTACTACTACTACTACTACCACTACTACTACCACTACTACTACTACTACTACTACTACTACTACTACTACTACTACCACTACTACTGCTGCTGCTACTACTACTACTACTACCACTACTACTACTACTACTACTACTACTATTAGTACTGCTACTATTACTACTGCTGCTACTGCTACTACTGCCACTACCACTACCACTGCCACTAATACTGCTACTACTGCTACCACCACCACTACTACTGTATATTACCACACAGGTGGGGTAAGAGAGCTGCATACAACAGAGCACAGATCATGTACTACTTGGCGGAGAACATTGAACTCCGCAGACAGGAGTTTGCTGACAGACTGAGTCTACAAACAGGAAGGACTGCTGAAAGCTGCCTTAATGAAGTCAGTCTCTCCATACAGAGACTGTTCTACTGGGCAGCGTACGCCGACAAGTATGGTGGAAATGTGCAGGTGAGTCATCTCTCCTGCTGCTGCCGGTAGAATGGCTGCCGAGTTTTGTAATGAGGAAACAAATATTTTCAAAGTCTTCATCTGTATTCTAAATTTATTGATTTGAAAATTTTTGCAAGTATTCTGATATTGCAAATATTTTATTTGTGACAGCTTGTTTCTGTTAATATTTGTTATATTAGTATAAACCTTGAATATATATCCATTGGTGTATGAAATGCCAACATTTGTTTGTCCCCTGAGCATGGTGATTGTGAAAGTGTGTCTATCCCTAAACTCAAGAGATATAAGAGCCACATTTCTAGCCTTAGCTCTAGCTGCCCATTTCTTCTCACAGGAAACCACGCTGTATGGAGCCACTGTGAAGATCCACGAGCCTGTCGGAGTTATCGGTATACTCTGCCCAGATGAATATCCTCTCTTGGGATTTGTCTCTCTTCTTGCCCCTGCTATTGTCAGAGCTAATTGTGTGGTGATTGTACCCAGTGAGATTCATCCTCTCTCGGCCCTCGATCTCTACCAGGTAACTCTTAGCTCGTCTAGACATGTACTTTCTGCTCCGTGTATCTGATGCTCTCGTCATGTGTCGCTGTGCTCGTCTGTTGATTGCCTCCTCTTGGTATTTATCTTGTAATTTCTATCATATGCAATTTTTAGAAAGATTTGTTTATTTTAAGGCATAGAAATATTTAAACTCAATGTTAAACTTGTTCTGTTTTGCTGATGATACTTTATCTAGTCTGAGTTCTCTGGCATCCGCTACTTTTAAAGGTTAAGAGCTTAAGCTATTTTAGTTGATATTTTCAGTAATAGCAGCTTGCAGCAGGTAAGTAAGTAAGTGTGCTTATAGACACTAAGTATGTATGTCTTCTTCTAGCTTCTGGAGTTTAAAGAGTTGTTATAATTAGAAGAAAGCCAAACCATTCATGGGGACATTTGACCTAGTTTTCATAGAATAATTCTATGATGTAATCTTGTACAGGTGTTTGAGACTTCTGACATACCAGGGGGCGTGGTCAACATCCTCACAGGAAGTAAAGATCATCTAGCCAAGTACTTGGTTGAACATCAAGATATACAGGTTAGTTAGTTTACTTTACAGACTAGAATTCACTCTCAAGACTTGGGAGATGTGAACTAGTACTGGCTACTAATATGCTGATATTACGCTATTGTCCATGCACTCCATTGGCACTCTTGTTTAGCTTCAGCTTCTCCTCGGGGATTCCGTTTCCTGCTCTATTCATATGTTCAGAGTATATCTCGTGAATATCTAACTAAATTTCTCAATCAATACAACTATTTTAGTAAAAAAGCCACTGCCCATATTAAATGTCACCAGACAGGCCAACGAAAGGGTCACTTCCTGTACTCGATGTAGCCCTTGTACCCTCAAGGTCATTCGGTACCCTCAGGGTCATTCAGTATAGGGGGGGTCCTGTTTGTTTGTTTAGTATCAGAGGAGGAATATTTGTCACTTCCTTGCTGGAATCAACTTGTTAACCTAAAATGGTGAAGCTGCTAAAATATTGCTAGAAACTCTAGAACTCTGCCGTGCAGGTTAGTTAGAGTAGCTGTAAATCCACCTTGTTTTAGCTAAACCCTTAGCTGTACTTTTCCCTAACCAGCGAAAAAAATGATCTAGATTCTAGACAATTATTTATATTCTTTGAGTGATTCCTTTCAATTCCCCCAATAGAATGTGTGCCATGGTTATTGATTAGTAGAGAAATATTAAATAATTCAACAGCAAACTGTGAAACTTGGTCCCAGGATGCAGCGGTGGATGTATAAAATTCTTCCTACAGTTTCATCTATTTATTGTCAAGCTGAGATACAATACGGTTACCCATAATTCATGATGTGGTTCAAATCTTCTGTCAACTGTTTATTGTAAATCATGAAGTATCCTGGTGGCATAACTAGCCCACGTGTTTCAATTGAAAAATATTTAATAAGAGTTTTTCAAAAAGTTGAATTTTTTTTTGTATTATGCTAAAATGATTCTGCAAGTCAAACTGTGATGTGTGGTAATATTGTGAATTTTAGATAATAATTGTATTTGCCGTAGTAAAGTAATAGTAGAACTTGTAGTTTCATATTATTACGTTAGTCTTGGACTTATATGTTTTCAACTAGAAATTCCAAGGCAGGTGCTCTGGTCACCAACTGTATGTGGCAGGTGCTCTGGTCACCAACTGTATGTGACAGGTGCTCTGGTCACCAACTGTATGTGGCAGGTGCTCTGGTCACCAACTGTATGTGACAGGTGCTCTGGTCACCAACTGTATGTGACAGGTGCTCTGGTCACAAGATCTTCACTCTTTGCTCTTGTAGTCCGTGTGGTACTTTGGCTCAGAGGCTGGCTCCAAGTATGTTGAGTACGTGTCAGCAGAGAACGTGAAGAGAACGTGGGTCAACTATGGTCTCTCTAGAAAGTGGGAGGATCCAGAACAGGGGGAGGGGGAGGAGTTCCTATACCAGGTTACTCAGGTGAAGAATATCTGGATTCCAATGGGAGACATCTTCGCCAATTGATTATAATACTGTTGGCCATTTTCCTTGCAAATCATGTTTTGTTCTATATTGAAATCGTTGGTTTTAATACTAGGTAATTTTTTTCCTTGGTGCTGGTATTTTTCAACTTAATTTGCTTTTTAAGATAATTCTGTGTGGAAACAATTTTACCTACAGCTTTCAGGTTTTCAGTTGATTTTGCCACTGATTGGATTTGGCAACGTTAAAATGTTCCACAGTATTATTTTTTTAAATTTATTTCTGCAATCATTTCCACAACCTCTTCCCATAATCCTATACTTCCTACATTAAATTTCATTTTAAAATTTTATATTTTATGCATACAAGATTTTTTTGTAAGTTTGATTAACATGCAATGCAAAAAGCATAATAATTCTGGTCATAATCTTTCTAATTTTGGTCTAGAAATAAATTTAGCTGAAGAAAATATCGTTGCTGTTGATTTGCTTTAAATAACAATATAACTGTTTAGGATTTGTTTGTACTTCTAGAGTAATACTCACAGCTGAAAAGGCTTTAGCCTACAAATCTACCTTCTATGTTGGTCACTGGTCTAATTGCACACATTACACGCCACATTAAACGCCCATCAAGAAAACACCCACCTATAAACTACAATATATTTTAGGAAATTTGATGCTACTTGAGTTGGTGCCAGGGCAGAAAAAACTCCAGTTTGCCAAATTAGCTTATTATATGGTCTGAAACATTTGCCTGCATTAGCTAAGTTCATAAAGTGCATACGAAAGCAAGCAATACCTGCTGCATCTATCTGCGGGGCTAAACATTAGCTATGGCTGGGGCACATTTGGCTGTGAGCCTATCCACTTCTATACAAGTCAGCTGTGCCATCTCTATGGTATATATAGAATTTAATTTCATAGATATCTAGTTATTAGTTATTAAGGTGTAGGTGTAGCACTCGACTAGTTCTGCAATTGTCCGTGTGACACCCACCCACACAGTAAATTGGTTCTTCATTCACATGATTTATAGAATTTCACACCAAATCCATTCAGTTACACAACCTCAGGTCTCTGGAGTGTTGGTTTCGACAGATATCTGCTGCTAGTAAAGTCTCTCATGTGAATTAGAATAATTGTTAGTGGGTGTGCAAACTACCTCGTACTACTTACAATCTGGTGATTCCAATTATCTCTAATGTGTGCTCATAGGCACATGGTGTGAAGTGAATGTTGCAGCGTTGAGCAGTTTTATTTTTTGAATTTTAATTTTTTAATATTTAAATGCTTTAAAAAGAGACTTGAGTTTGCTTCTAATACAGTGCGATAATAATAATTAAACATTTATATACGTAATCATTTAATTAGATCCAGATTACTGTTAGGTGGATATACTAAAAGTTATATTTTAAAATATTCCAACATTTTATTGGATCCCTGTTATGGTGTTTTAGTGGTTCAAAGCATTCTTAAAAGCATTATTTTGTGGTTTAAGTGTAAATAAGTTATAGCCTATTTACTAATATACCTTGGTAGCTAGTAGGTACTTTTTATCTGCTATTTCTTGTATAAGAAATTGAAGGCATCAAGTCATTGGCAGTCACTACCTTATGCTCTCTAAGGGTTTGGAAAAACCTCTCCTTTTATACTTCCTCTCGAGTTTAGAAACTTATACGAGGGTTATATAAACAAGGCAATTACTCACTGATACTATTACAACTTGCCAAATTAATTAATTTAATATTATTGTAGTGAACTAGGCTTTGAGTTGAGCATTAACTCTTCACTGATGTTCTTTATTATGTTTTATTACACTTCTATTGACATCCTATTGACATCGGCAAGATTATTTTGCTCTCTTAACATTACACTAGTTCACTAGCACCAACTATTGCCAAGTGCCAGAGTTAGCACTGGCTGTGCTGTAGAAAGCTTTTCTTAGTGTAGCTAAAATAGCTTAGCAAACTAGCGCTAATTTCACTACAATTACAAACAACAATAAACCATAAATTTAGAGATGCTACTACACCGACAGCAGCTGCTAAAGTCATCAGAAAGGTTACATCTTTATTGTATCATATTGTGTTTGATGAAGTACCAAGTAGCCAGATAGTTCTGCTGTTTGTGGTTTGCCAGAAGGTATTAGCTTACAGCTATCCTATTGTTAATTACATGATTGTCCAGAGTGGGTGCAAGTTTTACTGTGCATTATCTGACTCTAGGCTGATATGCCAATTAAAAGTTTACAGGGTACCTCTAAGTACAATAGTTTAATAGTTTATTAGGATTTGGAAACAGGACGTCTTTATCCTTTTGTCATAGAATCTGCATTACGTTATCTCTTTAATTGTGTGATTGGAAACATTTGTCAACTAGCGTAGTTTAGAGATATCATGTATTTTATGTAATCAATTGTGTGTAAGATATCCACTTATACAGCTTTAGATTTCTTATATTACCTGTTGAACTTGGATTTTCAGGACCTGGCAATATTTTTCTGCAACTTCATGATTCCATTTAATATAGTTTTATCAGTAAAATTTATGCTGTAATATAAAAGAACACATTAGCAGTTTAAAAAAAGGCCTGTTAAAAGCTGAGCCAAGTATAAATATTATGTTGAGGCTGGGTCTACTTGCTATGACCTTAGTTTTGGAGCATACTCTCCGTGGTCTGGTGGTAGTTTTGAGTACACGTATCCTTAAAAAGAAGAATGGCAGAATTTTTTAATGTATAGAGCTGAAAATGTTTGAGCTATTATATAAGCTATAAGCTGAATTATGCCAGTAAAAATAAAGCGTTTTTCTCAACATTCTACACATTTTACTTTGTTCATTTGTGATGGCATTGTAGATTTATTAACAAGCTCGAGCAGGCGTGTATTAAGAATATTATATAATATACCAGATTGGGCACACTTGCAGCTTCTTTCTGTTTTTTGGTCTATAAGTTTAATTTTATGCACTTGATAGATGTAATGTGATGACAAGGTATGAAAGGTGCCACACCCTTCTCAACTTGATCATCATAGAGAGAATTGGAAAGGTAGGTGTTATAGTGGGAAGGCCTGAGTTGTTCCACAAAGGTTACAGGAAGAGGCAGGTAGTGGAGTGTTCCTTCCTTCAATTATGTAATATGATGTCACAGGTATCAGCGTAGGTATTACGCATGGCTTTAATTATTCACCTCTACTGCGGTGCCTTTCATTAGTCATAATTCAGAGTTGTATATTTCTTGGTGGTTGTAAGAGGTCATGGGTTCACTTTTAAAAACAAATAAGAATGACTTCAACATTATGAAAAAAATGAGTCATTTAATGTCTTAGTTTCTTTAGCAGAGAAAGTGCAAGCTTTGTAACCAGCTGTTGATTCATATATCTTCAAATACGTTGGCAGTAAAGTGCCTCGACTGGCTATTGCTGACCGTATAGTATAAAGCATCCCAGCTGTTAGAGGTTCTCTGAGATTTATTGCATTATATATACAATAACAAATTATAACAGTGCTAATGTTTTATATGTACGATGATTTTTGAAAGCTAATAAATTGCAAAAATAATTTTTGTACATAAATGACCACGGTTATATTATTGGACATGCTGCCCATTAGAATAACATACTGCAGCCTATGCTCCATAAACTATTTACCAGGAATGTACATCACACCAAGAGTATAGGGCTATTTCATATAATACTGATTATATCATGACTAGTTGGTAGGAATGTATAAAACATCAACACTACCTGTAATTACCAACATAAAATAAATAATATAAAATGTTTATCAAAATACTAAAACAATATTTACAATCAATAAATTAGTCATTACTGGTTACATCATCTCATAAACAAATAATATAAATTCAGAGATTTGGAGAGATTCCATTTTTTGCATCTTGTAGTTCTGAAATATTAGATTAGCCTTGACCTTCAGCTTGATACTCTGTCTAACCTGAAATGAGGTAAAACTTGAGTAGATATCATCAAATATCAGCCATCTCCTATTTAAGCATCATTTGTACAGATAGTTTACACGGCGTATAAATGGGGCGAGATAATCCAACAGGGTAGGTAAATTGTTTTTCAAATACTACATAA
The DNA here is from genome assembly GCA_964035545.1 of Bugula neritina. Taxonomy (NCBI): domain Eukaryota; kingdom Metazoa; phylum Bryozoa; class Gymnolaemata; order Cheilostomatida; family Bugulidae; genus Bugula; species Bugula neritina. The sequence goes on from OZ037767.1 coordinate 31,098,654, forward strand.
TCTGTACAGCTCTCTTTGCATGAATAAAATATTATAGTATTTGTATCTGTAACTCAGTCTGTAATATTTTAATACTTGTTCAATTGTGAGAACAGGAACATCATAAAAGCTTTCAAGAAGCCATGACTAACCAGAAACCAGATTGGTGTTTTCACTTACTTTGCCAACAACCTTAGCAATCTGCTAGTTTCTAGTCGGGTCGGCCACTGTCTTTGTGCCTCATTCTCGTAAGCTGCTAGAACTGGACTATCGGAAAGAAGTTGATCTGGTGCTTGCTGAGGCATACTGTCTGCTCTAGAATAGTCTGCTTGCTGCATGGGCACGAAGTCTGCTTGCTGAATCTGAGAAGGTGCAGAGTTCCTCTTAGAGTTACTCAACAGATCAGCCAGTCTGCTGTTAAACTGTACATTTTCTAGACGAGTTTGAAGAGCCTGTTCCAGGTTCGATCCTCTCAGTGGTGCATTTGCACTTCCAACAAGTAGCATCGTATCTAAACATATACAGAGCCAATCACTGCAGTTTCAGACAGGAATTTATTCATGCCACATTTATGAGGGTGAAAAGAAACCCAATATTTTTTAATATTTTGTTTCAAGTGAGTAGCTAGCACAAAACAATTACCAGTCTCACAATTACTACAAGCATCCATAAGTGAACTAATAATATACTGCTTTTTGGTAATCAGTAATTATTCAAATTGTTTATTTGTCTTCTGGCCGCAAACCACAATCCCCTCAAAAGGCATTAGAATAAATATGGAGCAAAGCTCAGGGGATTGCTGCTGTAATACACCATGTAAACAATTTAAATAACAGTGAATATCCTAAACACTGTAGCCTAAGGGGAAGTCGTACAAGTGGAGTTACTTACTTGATCTACAAACGTGAGGATTTGAAACTCCAGTGCAATTATCTAAAATATAATAAAATTTTAAATAGAAATGATTATTACAGATGACATAAAAATGTTGTAATCCAACAGCAAACATTTACTTCTAGCGTACAATGCCACACACACCTTCCCATGCGATTTAACCACATATTAACTCTATTTGTCTTATTATTTTGCTAAAGGTATTTTAGCACTAAACGAGCTTCAAATCAAGTAACTTTGTTAAAACTAAGCTAACTCTGTAGCTCGGTTCCCCAGGGTGATTTAGGGGTACCTATGGTCACCCAGACCTACTGGGTCTAATCAATATTTTGAATGAGTTGTTTTAACGCATTGAGACATTAGAATCTTTGCTATTTTTTATCAAGCACTAATTTTTTGAAAAAAAATAGTGAAATATTAGTATTATAGTAGCATAATAGAATATTATACTATATGACACATTAGATACTATAAGAAATATTTATATTCTGTCAAAGAATTTGAATACAGCATTGTTAAAAACGCACTTACACGACTACAAATGCTACAATACTTACAGCCACTACAGGCTCCGTCTTGAGAGAAAAGAACTACCAGTACCACAGACAGTATTGCGTGAGAAAGAGATTTCGTGTTTGCCATTGTATTTAATTTGTCCAAAACAGCTCGTAGTGCAATCAAGTGTCGTCTGCTGTGGTTAACTTTCCTGTGTGAATGCTTGGCAGGCACCACGTGCTTTTATACCCTCACACTGAGTACTATGGAATGTAACACGTGCCGTTAGCTATGCTAACTGTCAACTATGCTGGCAGTGGTGGATTATAACCCCTTAATTTTAATGTTTTATATGCATAATTCTTGAATTAACGTGTTTCAATTAAACATAAAAAAATCTTTTTTGAGCAATATTTTTATTGCAAAAATTTTTGCAAAATTTTCAAAAAGGTTAGAAAATATCAATATGAAATTCAGCATATTGCCCTTGCTGTAATATTTATATCCGCCATGTTTGTGGTAGCAATGTAGTAGCACTTGACAAACAGGGTCATCAATAATGCGTTCTGCGAGACCAACTGTATTGAAATCCCAATGCACTACAAATCATATACGTGTGTTGTATCACTTCTTTTGTTATACTAACAACATGCCTAATCAGTGCTATAGATTATTTACTAATTTGTGTAACTTATTCATATGTACCCAAGTATGGCTATATTAAAACATACTTGTACACTGTTGTACCTAGTACTATGAATTATGAGATATTTTGTATGATATATGAGATAGAAAAATTGTCATTCATATTATTACTAGGTCTTAATTATTCTTCACGATAACTTTGCAAGCTGGCACCATAATAGACATAATATTGTAGGCCTACTGAATGCTGTTAAAAGTGGAATTTCCAAATATTAAATTAACTTTTTATCCGATTTTAGGCAATGATACTTTTGTAGCTTGTTGCTGTAAGAACTTAGTCTACGTAATAATATTTTAGGCTATGTTTAGCTGATGTATTTTATATAAACAAACAGTTGCTCCTGTGTTGTTTATGTTGCCATATGGCAGATTAATTATACTTATAACTTTCTAATGCTTATATACAGGGATATACACATGTATACATATATACATATATATATATATATATATATATATATATATATATATATATATATATATATATATATATATATATATATATATATAATATATAATATATATATAATATATATATATATATATATATATATATATATAATATATATATATGTAATAATTATACAGAATGCTTGGAGTTATCTATATTATTGTATATCTTATGAACAATGAAATAAAAATCTTATTGATATTATAATTTTGTTGCCTTACAACCAACAGCAGCAAACAATATCACAGAAAAGCTAAGAAGTAAAATTGGAATATATAAAAGGACTAGGGTAAACAGGTACAGCTATACACAAGTCTGCATGGCCGGGAGACACAATTGAAACAATAAAACAGTTTGAGGGGTAGGCTGACGTCACCCATAACTATAAAAGTAGTTGTTGACCTTTTACTATGCTGGCAGTTGTTTGTGTAAGCTATTGTGTAATCTCACATCTGTCTGAGTTGCGAAACAAAATTCAGCAAAATTAATTTGCAAAGCAATAAAACAGATATATTAGTTTGTTATGCAAGGTTATAGCCCTGGCCATGCTATAACCCTATTGACTAGCTTATTGACTATATGATGGAAGTAATTTTACCTGCAATTTGTATTCCAATACGTTTACCAATATTGTCAACAATTTAAAGCTATAAAAATCTTCAGTTTTCGATTGTGGGTTTTGAGCTAGAATGAGTACTCTGTCTAGCCTATATCAGAGTGGTAATTATATAAAGTGAAATTGATCTGCATATTGAATATTGAATATTGATTGGAAATTAGAATTATATTTCAGTTCATCAGCAAATATTTAGTGAAGCTGTTGGGTCAGTGTTTAAACTTCTGTCGAATCTCTTCTCTCTGAGTTTCTAATTATTAGTCTTTTTAAAAAGAGAAATTACGATTATAATAATGATTGAGTGTGTCTCAGATGAATTCATCCACAATGTAAACATATGAGTTGTCTAAAATACTCATAATAGGTCAGTGAGATTGCATCTACTTTTAAACTTTTAAATTTATGTTCCTGAACTTTTAATCATTCTCAATTCAAATTTTAATTGTTTTTCTTCGTTAGAATGATCCATTATTAATCAGTTCAGAGTTTCTTTTAATGGCTGTTGATAACTTTTTAGGGAGGAGCAATTTTAGTATATTATTACATCCTGTTTGTTGCGTGTTCACGTAGTTGTACAGCTAGCGTGTTCATAACATGTCTTGAAGATGTGAATAATAGATTAATAACCAACCTTAAAAAGTAAACGTTTAGAAAGATGACTTGAGTTTATTGATAGTTAATATCTATATTAGCCCAAGGTTTGGCTGGTACAGAGTTATCTTTGTAAAAATTAGTCAGCCTTTTGTCTTGTAATAAAAAATAAGTCCTGTGATATTGTTTGTAATTGCGAAATATAATGTTGACAGTTTTTACATCTGAATATGTCTTATGTTAGGTGAAGAACAATCTGGAGCAATTCATTGAGTGACATTGCGTAACTGGAACTGTGATGTACATTGAGTATGTATGACAATGTATTCATTATTCACTTGTTATTGTAAATTACTAGAAATTTATTCCCTCGGCTATATACAAACATAACAAACTTCAAAGAAAATTTTAATTTATTTTCAACAACTCATTCAAAATCTCATTTGGTAAATAATTGACAAGTCAGCACCATAATTACTTTAACATAAAATTTGACCTAAAAATGCTTTTATTACCATCAAAATAAATATTATAAAATAAAAATACTATTATTAATCATTATTTAAAAAATTTCACTTATTGTGCATTTTGTGAACTGGACTGATTTATTTCTAATGGCCTTTACATAGCGGTAAAAACATGCTAGCATTATCCCATCTGCCAGTAATTTGTGCCATCAAATATTTCAAATATTTACCAGCTCTGTAAACAATTATAATGCACGTTGAAACTATAATGTGCAACTTTTTGTAAACACACAGTGTTGTTGCATTTAGGCTGCATGTATGTGCATTTGATTTATCCACACATGCTAGCTGCACTCAGCGTGCTTTAAGGTGAACTAGCTGGTCGTATGTCAAAAGCTGGTATATTTTATGATCTAATTTTGTAGGAATGCAAAATCTTTTTTTGTTTGTAAAAAAACAACATATTTGAATTGAAAACAAAATTTATTATTGCGTTTATGCCATATGAATGTTTAGTTTCTACAAAGTCTAACAGGTAAACCCGTTTACTTGTGGTGGCTTCAGATTTTTCTTTGGGAAGACACACAACATATTATATTTGTTTAAATAAATTTTTTATATAAACAGTATGTATAACTTGATCTGTGACATTATATTACTATTATATTATTATATTATTTTAAGATTGTAAAAGAGTTTATTTGTTGTTAATTTGCTGACTTGGTAATATGGTTTCTATTTCTTCAGTAACACAACTTCCCAACTTTACTTTGTCTTTTTATTGTTGAAGCTGAAACACTTGCTGACATGACGCTTTTTTGTTGACTTCAACTAAGTTTCCATAGAAACAGAATCTTTATGGTATAGGGTAATCAGAAGTAAGCCAATATAGCTCAATTATCTTTCCTCTGACTTTCAGTTTACACATTTTTAGCATAAATCAGTGTTAATGCATGTGTAAAACCTTTTTCAGTTCAATTTCATCAAATAAACTTCAGGGAAAACAATTTAAAGTCACTTTTCAAACATATTTCAACATGTTACACTTTGTGTTAGTACAGATTATGAGGACGGTTCTGGTAAACCAACCTCACGTTGCATCAAGACTAGCTGCCTGACTCATGGAAGCTGTGGGCTGACCTTCAAAGCATGACTCAGTTTGTTTACAACCAGCTGTTGACAATTACTCACCGCTATTTGTGATGTCTGTTAAACTCCTCCCATTTTCTTGAGACTGTTTTTTGCTGCTAATGGTTTACTTTCAGTCAGTCATTTGACCTTTTAGAAAAGAGCTGACCTCTATATACATAGAATTGAGGTAAGTCTTTAGTTTTATAGCTTTTGATTTTACTGATCCTTCTTTTGTGCCAAGAGTAATTAAACAGGTTGTGTAAAAGCAAAAAGGATGTGAAAACTTGCTAGCATGTATAGCTTCAGTTCCATCCGAAATACAAAGACTAAAAATATTTTTTACTGCGAACAAAGACAAAAACCAAATGAATAGGTAAACTCCAATGCTGCAGCAGCTAACAATTGAAAACTAAGATGAATAAAAACTACACACAGGAAATTTAAATGCTAGCTAAACACAATATTACATTGCAAGATTTACTGCGTTGTATTGTGCCCCTGTGTAACCATACAATTTAAATATTTAGCGTCTAAAATTTTATGATTTGCATCTTTAGACATTCTAATCTTTATAGATGCTATGCATATAATAAGCCTAAATGAGGTATCAGAATGAAATAGCATAAATGGTAATGTTATATTTCATATTTTAATTTTTGCTTTTCAAGCTTTATCAGAAGATGCATATATAATGTGCATCTAAGGAATTTATTTACATATTCTAATAAGAATTGATCACTTGTGCTACAAGGTTGAAGCTGCCTTCTTTTGGCTAGGGACAGCTTACATACACTGAAAGCTAGGAAACTGTATATACATGTTTAGATATTCTCTAGAGAACTAAATTCTCAGTAAAGCATGAGGAAGTCTTACAATAAGGAATAAACCTATATGGATAAAATATTGCTATGTTTCTGTACGTAGTTTTAATATATACCTAATAAGTTTATTTCAATTTCTTTAATTTAATTTTACCATTCTTTTTACTGTTTGATGTATTATGGAACATGCAGATATTTAATGCAAACAAATTCTGTAGAGGAATCGATATAAGAATAATATGCATGGATTTTTTGGACATTTTATATATACAACAGCTTATTTTAGCTGATTTACTATGTGCTATAATATAACTTTGTGGAAAGGTAGGTTGTTTATATCTTTGGGTACATTTCTTCTTAGTTGCATGGTGTCCGCCTTTCGTTATTTAGTCTGAAGGACCTTAATGTTATATATTAATCAACATGTTCCACAAATGAAACTTAAAAGTTGCTAATTATGATGTTGAGAAATTCTTTGATTGATTCTTTTCAACTAACTCACTAAAATTAAAAAGTAGATTTTCAGTGTATGCAGGCCTACAATAATTACTTTATAATTATAACTATGCTACAAGGGCAAACTTTTCAATCCTCTTAATGAACATGATTTCATTTCTGTTACTCTCAAAAATTTTACTGTTTTTGTTCATGTATGTATGATTTTATAAACCATAAATTAAAGTCATTTATTTTTAGTTTTATCAGGCTGCAAAATTTATGACTTGTATGAAAATTGCTAACATGGTACACAAGAGTTGTTATTCCGTGTTTATAAACTAGTTGAAGTATTGCAACAGCGACACCATTATATTATTTTTTCACCTTCATTATATCCGCTTAGTAACCTAATATTTTAACTATTGATTAGCATAATACTATTTATGTTGATATTTTAACAATTTATTAAATTAGTCATTAAAGTTTAGACACATAATTATTAGTGATTTTAATTTGAACAATAAGCACTCGCACTGATGCTAAAGTTTGTCTGTTTTCATGATATTCACCATATTTGCTCTCATTTTTATTATATTTCTTATTTGATTTAATTTAAGTTTTAGCATCTATAAAGTTAAACTATATCAATCTGAGTATAAAAAATAATTTAAGTTATTACTTACACCAAGTCTAACATTTACTCTTAGTCTTACACTTACAGTTAGAATTACAATTACTATGACCATTACTATGAGTATGAGTTTATGTCATTTACATTAAGTTCAACTTTAATAATAAGGTTGCAGTTATATCATTAATAAATTTAATAATATTATTTATTTTAATAGTTTAAATATAAAATAATTTTTTTACACTTATACTCATAGTGAGTCATTAATTGTTTATCATAGTCATTAGTGATACTGATTACTGATAAATCATTATTTTTATAATTGTTTAATAGTTTTAAATTTATGCCATATGATGAAATTTATGTGCCCGTTGCATGTCATTACCGAACTCAGTCAATCTTAGTGTGTCTGTTTTGGTGTGAAGATAATACTTGAACTAAATTAAACAATAAAACAAACCATATAAGTTTAACCTGAGTTGAGGTCATCTAGTCAACTTTTACCCTGAGTATTAAAACTACAGTAGCTGTAAGTTAAAAAATGTAACTGCACATTTAGGATTTAGATTCAGTCAAAAGTCAACTTAGTTAATATTAATTAGAAATATGAATAAAAAAATCAAAAAAATTTTAAGCATTGGAACTCTCTGATCTTAGACTACTTCTAAAGTTTAATGCACCCAAACGCAATGCTTTTTACTCTGGTGCTTTATAAATACAGATTATGTTTGAATTAGGGTTTGCTAATAACAATTGTATAGGTTATGTCTATTAACATTAAAATATATGCCAACACAAATTGTCTAGCTATTTATGGGGCAGCAGTATTAAAAGAGGAACTTTACACACGCAATAGATAATTGTTTGCAGCATTCTTAATTTATAAAATGATACAGCATAGTTACGCAGTGATAAATACTGAGTCATACAATTAGTTTTTTTATTGCTGATTTCATGCTTGCTGATTTCATGCTTGCTGATTTCATGCTTGCTGATAAGGGTTGTCTTATCAGTAATAGTTTAGATCAAGTCAATATTTGCTGAAGCCAAAGCTGGTATCCAAGTAATTTGTTGTTATCAGGTGACCTTTTATTGCTAGCAGGTGTTACCTAAATACAAGACATGAAAACATTAAGAGTCTTTACCCAAAAACACTATGCACTCACTTAACAATAAGTTGTATACGTAAAATGTTATTACAGATTGTAGTTTTGTGCATGGGACTTTAACTTAATTTTGAATCAATGTTAGTAATGTTTCAAGTAATTCATAGGCTGCAGAGCATAACTATAGTGTAGAAGGAAGTACGTATGTATGTCAGCTTTAACAGGAAAAGTTCCACAATCAATATTTACATTGTTTATGCTGATAACTGGGAGTTGTCTTACTTGCACCCTGATTATTAGATATTACATATTATATAACCCACTACTTAGTGCTGATTTCACAAGATGGATAAAGCGATTGATAGATATTATGTTTATTTGTTGTGCAATAATATAATTATATATATATATATATATATATATATATATATATATATATATATATATATGTATACAGTATACACACATATATATAGTTATACTGTGGATGCTTACCTGAGCTTTAGAAATGGATATGTTTTTAAACTTAACCAACTTTTTATGATTTTAAAAGCTGCAATAATTATAAACAATGATGTTATGCTAGTATTTTTCAAGTGTTGATAGAATTTTCAACTCTATCATACTATTATTAGTTGGTAATTACTATTATTAGTTGGTAATTACTATTATTAGTTGGTAGTTACTATTATTAGTTACTAGATATTGTTAATATTAGCTAATTATCAGGACAACTTTTTGTTGTTAAACTTTCACAATCAACTAATTAGAGTCTCAATAAAGTCAATAAACCCAGCGATACTTACTCTTAGTTTGTTCACCTTAAAGTAACCCCAAACCCTTCTATTTCAGCCAGTAGTAATATGAGTCACAGAGGCAGCAGCCTTCAGGTGTATTCTTTTCTGTGCTGAGTCAGCAACTAACAGAGTTAGCAGCTAACAGAGTCAGCAACTAACATGGCTGACAGTGACTCGTGTGACAAGATGCTGCCGGATGACTCAACTGCTGCCCAATCGGTGGACATGAGGAAACCTAGTGGCATTCATAGAAGAAGGGATGCTGACAGACAGGGGTATGTTGATTGTTATAGCATTTAATACTTTTTATTACAAGTTGTATCAAAATGCTTGTCCATTGACAGTTTATTATGGATATAATAGTATTTTATGTTGAACAGCTTGATATCCTACTTACTGTCCAACATAATACATGGTTAGTGTTAGTATTGGAGTGGGTTATTTCCATAGTCAGCACTCTACAAAGTGTTTACCCTTTATGATTACCAGCTATTTTATTTTACTCTTTAAGCAATAATCAATATTCTCTATATAAGAATTTATTTTGTTTAGACTAATTTAGTTATTTATTTTGTATAGATTAATTTATTTTGTTTACACTGATTTATTAAGTGTGTACTAGTATATTTTGTAATATTATATTAATTTATTGTGTATCTATATTGCTACTTCCTCTAAGCTTCAAGTCATGCTAAGCGTGTGATGTGTTTAGAAGGCCTCAGTAATTCAGTGAGATAGGCTACTCAATAATTACATCACAAGTATATAACTACCTGGTCAAATATCTCTAGAAAACAAGTGGACTGTGAAGTAATGTTTTCTCATGTAAATTAAGACTAACGTGTGATTCTACAATAACGTCACAACTTATTGACTCTGCTCAATGCATATATTAATATAATATGTTGTGTTAATCACTCTATACACATGTTGATTATGTTGTTACGTTGAAATAGTTAGAGTCTCATCCAAATATAACTGCAGAATCCTTCTTGCAAAACACTCTATTTTGGCAAACATTAAGTTGTGATAATCAACAGGAGATGGTGTAACTTCTTTGCTTTTAAACAAAACACTCTGTCGTAGCTGATAGTGAGGCTTTGCTATCTATTTATACTACTATAACACAATGCTCTACTGAAGTTGTCTTTCTCTTGCAACTTGTATACTTGGAAAACTGTAATGTTTAGTTGTGTTTTGCAACCACCTAGCTACTTGCAATATTTGTTATATGATTAATATATGTGATAGGTCTGTTTGCCTGACTTTGTTCCTGTTGATTACATACGTGGTCACAGCTGGTAGACTAAGTTCCAACTTCTTCCTGGATTTCCTTTTTGTTGAATTTCCTTTTAGGGATTCTGTAGTCTTCCAAGTTTTCTAAACTTCCTGCAAACCTCTTTTGAGTCCATACACCTCCTATTTATATACCAACTGGATGGCTATTTATAGCCACATCTTAGGTAGATACTATTTATAACCGGAAATAGGGGACAACAGGGGCAAAAGTCTGGGAAATAGACAGTTGGTTGTCAGCCAATAGACACGCGCGACTCATCCTACCAAAATTTGGTCCAGCTGTTGCACGCTTCACTGAACACAGCCTGCATGTGCAGACGTATCGCTATCTGGAGCTGTATAAATATGAGGGTTGGTGGGAGTAGCAGTCAGTCTGTTCACCTTTCCTACCAGCACAAATCTCTAGTCTACCAAATAGTTTAACCTGATTTGATCAAAACAGTCATGTTGGACGTTGCGTGGATTTTAGACAACTCAGATGCAACAGGTTAGCTGATAGAACGGTTTTATTACCTACTTCTTGTGTTGTGCAACGCCCCTTCTGGGTACAGTAGCAAAGTTCAATAGCACAGGTTCTTTAATTGTATTTGAATGTCATTTATGGTGTGAACTGAAAAGATAGCTTCTTTTGCAATATTTAATTTCCTCATCTAGAACACAGGCTTTTCCAATCTCTCCATCCCTAAGCCTAGCCTGTGACCCCTCATTTTGTCTGTAAAACTGTGAATTGTGTGCACACTGGCTTTCAAGCAAAATTTTCTGCTCCAGTTGAATTACACAATGACAATGTTCTAAAGTCTAAACATTAGGTTGAATAATTGTTATGGGTTTGGTGTTCATTGTATATGCATTTAGGTAGTGGCAGCTTTTAGCTCATGTGACACTTGAACGTTGGCTCACTTAGCCATAGGCACCAGCAGCTTCGTAACTTATAAATCAGGATTTTATTAGTCTGTGGTTTGTGACTCAGCAATGTGGGTGAAGTAGAGCAGCTACCAGTGTACAGTGGAGTATAGTTTCACTCAGTCTAACATTCAGTAACTGCTTGTCATAGTGACAGAGTGATACTCATAGTGATACTCATAGTGATAGTGTTAGGGAAATGATTGCAGAGGCGGTAGATGAAGATAATAATTACACCATTAGCCCTGGTCTACAGAGAAAACGGAGACTTCTCAGGTATGGCTAACTCCTTGCTCGTTACCTGCGCTAGTTACCTGCGCTCTTTACCTGCACTGGCTACCTGCTGAAATATTCCACCTGTACATAGTATAGTGAACTTAGTATTATAACAATATAGATGTAGGGCTAAGCTTGGTGAAGGGCTTATATCCATTCATCTTTTTAATGCAATAATCTCCTTCTATTTAGTTGATTTATTGCAATTTTCTAGTTATATAAATAATCATTTACTAAGTTTTATTTGGAGTTGTTTAGTCTAGTCAAGTATGCGATAGTCCACAACAAAAAGAAATACTGATTAAGTGAAAGTCTAACTAACTTCATTAGCCGGTCTCTTCTTAGCTCTCTCACAATCCTACAGTCTTTTAGTCTGGAAAAATCATTTTTTACATGAATTTGTAATCTACTTAACAGAAAACCACAAACCCTGCTCTATATTCTGCGACATATGCCCTAACTAGTTCTACTTCTATTGCTCACAACTCACAGTGACTCTGCAACTTTGTACTTCCTAGTGCTGATTCTATTGTTTATTCAACTCTGGCTACAACATTTGGGCTACTTCAGCCCTTCCTGGTTGAGTGCTAACTTTGTGTTAATTAGTTGTGATCCTGTTGGAGAATTTAGTGATTATGTAAGATAGTATTGGATTGGTCCAGTGTTTACCTGGTGCATGATGACACTGTATACTGTATATATTAAACCAACTTTCATGGAGTATATATCCTGCACTACACCTTAGACCAGTGCATGCAGGATATTGCCCAGGGGTGACTTATTTCTCATCTATAGTCTTTCACCTGATCAATAACCTTATTATCCCCTCCTTGTTATCTCAACCCTGATCTAGTTGATACAAAGAAGCTTGTTGAGAGAAGTTACTTTTCAATGTTCAGTCAGTGTATTCCTTCTAGAATGTTCCACTCTGTAGAAACAGCACTTCCTCTTGACTGGGGAATATTATCATCTCACCAGCTCTTGCCTAATCCCACAGCCTCTACTAACATTGCTGCTGTTCTTAAGCTAACATGTCTGTAGGCTTATAACTCATAGCCTCACAATCATAAGAAGCTTAGGGTAGAGTTTATACTAAACTGCCCTCCTATTTATGTTCATATAACATCCTCTACATACCCCGTGGTTACGTATTAACGTATAGAATCTTCATTCAATTCAAACTCAACTGCAATGCAACGCTTAGAATTATCAGCTGGGTGTTTGCTTGCAACTGCTGGATTATATTATGTGTGCTATTTGCTAACCAAATGACGTGAAAAGAAATTAAAATTATTTCCAATCATCGTACTAGTATTGTAATCCTTCATATAGTAATAGATTCAGTGCAAAAATTATGAAATTGCATGATTTAGTAAGGATGTGAAATCACACATGACAGAAGTGAAATAGCATGGGGGTTGTTAGCAAGTGCATTTGATTCATGGTGCAAGGGTGGGCGGAGTTTTATAGCTGAAACTGGGAGGGATGGGAGGGGTTTGAAAGAGAAGGATTGGGGTGGAGTTTAAAAAGGATGTTAGGGGAGGAGTTTAGAATGGGGTTTAGGGGAGGAGTTTAGAAGGGAGGTTTGTGGGAGGAGTGTTGAAGGGAGGTTTGTGGGAGGAGTTTAGAAGAGAGGTTTGGGTGTTATTGTCAATATAACACTACTGATAGTTCATTGTTTGTATTGTTGAGTTCTGAATACCCAACTTTAATCAATAATTTTATATTATCTGTATACAGTATGATGTTGACATTTAGTAGCAGGGCATGCTGACTACTACTGCTGCTGCTGCTGCCACCAACGTAGTAAACATGTCTTAGTGAGGTGGTACTCACCCACAGTAACTTCTGGGTGTCAGTCACTGAGTAGTTAGTCGTTAGTTAATAGTGACTATGTCTTTTCTCACCTACCTCTATAACTTGTCCCCTTACAGGAAGAGTAAATCGCTATATGGAGTCAACCCGTCCACTCAGCTAGGTCCTAAGGCTGCACTGTGTCAGGATGCCACTCTGTGAGTATATAAAACATAGCCTTAGAGACTATAGTTACGTGCTATATAGAGCTCTTACTTACTCTGTGCTTATTTTATGGTACTTAGTCTACTATATATCGTTGTATGTATCTAGACAAGAAAACTGCATGTTTAATATAAAACCTCTTTTAGCAAATCAAATTAGAAACATTGTGTTCTAACAAGTAGCTGAAAGCATTTCATTTGTTTAGTGATATAGATGAAATGACATTAATAAACATGTGAGTATTTCTAGGTAATAATTTGATTTCTAGGTCACTACTTTATTTTAGGGCATTACTTACTTTGTAGGTTGTAAGTTACTTTCTAGGTCAATAAATACTTTCTAGGTCAATAATTTATTCCAGGTCAGCTGTGGACATAAGCTTCAACAGCTGCTGGCACGCCCTCTTAACTTACCAGTGTTATGTTTTTACTGTCAGGTTGGTATCATTGGCCAACCTCATTGCACAGCGCAGATTCTAGTCTAACAACTAGGTCACTTTCCTTAGCAACAGTTTATTTACCTTGGCAACAGGTTTATGGAGTATTGGCCAGGGGCTAACTGCTAACTTCCTCTGTAGATGAATGTTCTATTCATTCTACACTAATTTTAACAAAGTCCTTCTAGTACCAAACCATACCTACTAGCACTAGTAGGCTACTTAATGCTAGGACTTATGCTGGTATCAGTAATACTTCCAGACTCTAATTAGTGTAAAGTTGGCTAACAGAAACTGTTTAATCAGTTATTTGATGATAAATTTACCTCTAAATCAAAAGAACATCTCCATTCCCAAAGAAGAAGGGCAGAGATGTGGTGCTAAATTGAGATTCTACTTTGTTCAGTTGCTGCGCGTATCCGGATAAGTCGGGAGAGGGGGTGCTTTGTATCCTTTCACGGAAACCACTTCTGCTACCTTCTTGGCGACACACTAACATCTGTAGATGTAGTTGTTTCTATAGTTTAGAGCTCATTGTGTTCTGCTTTCCTTTATCCTTCCATGTAGATTTACCTAATTACCTGATTACCTGTTTCATATTTGCAGCACGATTCAAGACCCCTCGTCTCAGAAACTCAAGTGGTGTAAAGCCCCCATCAACGCTCTTGTAATTCGTAAACCGGGAGATCGCGAGGTGGACAAAGTGTACAAGGAGGTTATTGAGTTGCTAGTCTCTGTAAGTTGATAACAAATAGTTTTATAATAATCAATAATAACCAATCAAATAACAATAAATCAATCAATGATTTTGATACCGTACTTATGTTGTAGTTGCTCTAACTTAGGGGCTCTATCATATAAAATTCAACCCATTTCGCACAATATTAGATTCAATAAAAATGTGCAGCTTAGCAGGCTCTTTGATTGGAATTGTAATTTTGAAGAAAAACCTGAGATTGTATGTGGAAGAGAAAACTGTAGATGGCATGGAGTTATCTGCCCAATGTGTATCCATGTTGACACAATATAATGGTGAGAAGGACAACTTGTCAGATAAAGTCGATTTTATAGTGACTCTCGGTGGAGATGGGACGCTTATACACGCCTCCTCCTTATTCCAGGTTAGCCTCCATGTCTCTCAGACTTCAAAATTTAAGGAGTTTTCGAGTTTACATTTGAGAAGTTGAAAATATGTATCATGCAATAACTCAGGTATTATGAAATTCTTTTAAAAGTTGGTGAAATATATATTTTACTTGAGTAAACTAAGAATATATTAATAGTTTTATAAATTTATATGTTTCCAGAATAGCGTTCCTCCTATATTGGCATTCAACATGGGATCTCTTGGTTTCCTCACTCCATTTGATGTGGGTGGCATGGGCTCAGCTGTTGACAAGGCACTTGCAGGTTAGTGACACTAACCATGGTAACCACTTCAAGCACCTGTTTCTTGAGTCAATAAGGAAGTCACCTTTGCAAGTGTCAGATGTGAAATTATTATGTATGATATCATGTGTCACTGCCAGTTTGGAAATGGCACTTATTGACAATATGTCTGATGAGCTATGACAAGTAACAAGGTGCTCTATCAATTTTGACAAGTAGCTAGGTGCTTGCAAGGAAGAAGTTTTGCATATAAAGGAAGTATTTCTGTATGAAATGGTTATCTAAAATATCCGCTAAGTTGTCAGTGCGCCGTGTTTTACAGGGGAAATGTCCCTGACTCTTAGAACTAGGTTAAAGTGTGTGATTGGTCAGAAGAATGAAAGTGATTGTGTGCCACACATTAAAGATTTGGAAAATGGCCAAACGCACAAATCATCTCGTCTCGCGTCTCACAGTGTGAGTTTCATTGACTATATGTGCTATAATACATTGTTATACATATTCTATACATGCTATAACACATTGTTATACATGTTATATACATGCTACAATACATTGTTATACGTCTTATATACATGCTATAGTGTATGGCTATATGTATTCTATACACGCTATAATACGATGTTCTGCACATGCTATGTACTGTATTATATTATATTATAATACATACAAGACATATTCAATCTCTCTAGCAAGTGAATCTGGTTTCTAGTGTCAGACAGGATGTAGTCAAAGATTAGCTTCTGCAGATTAGTCTGTCCTGTGTAACGTGCATCCTGGGCTAAACAGGATGTTGTGAAACTCTTCTATGTACTATATTGGCGAATACTTTGCAGGTAGTGAATGAAGTAGTCATAGACCGAGGTCCATCTCCGTACTTGTGTCACATTGAGCTCTACGTTGACAGGAGACACATAACTTCAGTACAGGTCTGTAGGTTCCACAACTACACACTGCTATTGCCTCAAGTTACCGTACTTTACTTCATAATACTATGCATTACTGTACTTTACTTCATAATACTATGCATTACTGTACATTACTTCGTAATATTATGCATTACTGTACTTTACTTCATAATACTATGTATTACTGTACATTACTGTACATTACTGTACATTACTGTACATTACTGTACATTACTGTACATTACTGTACATTACTGTACATATTACTGTGCATTACTGTACATTACTGTACATTACTGTACATTACTGTACATATTATTGTACATATTACTGTACATTACTGTACATCACTTCATAATACTATGCATTACTGTACTTTACTTTGTAGCACTATGTATTACTATGTACAACTTTCTTTCTTCAATTTCAACACTCATTGATCTTTGGCTAAGTTAAATTTTCTATTCCCACAATGGCTTATTCACGTTTAATAACATTTAAATTCTTGATTACAAACTAAAAAAACAACGTTCACCCAAAATTGGTGTTTTAAACATGGTTATCACAAAGGGCTACATGTACAGTTTCTCAACTAGTCATACTTTAATATTTATAAAACAATTTACCAGATTACCTGTGAATTACCTGGTGACCTTACTAGTAAGTAATGCTATAGTAACTAGTTTCTCTAGTTCTATGAACCTGAGATGGTGACTTCTTTTAAACCTGCTCAAATACTTGTATTTATTTAAGATGTTTTCATAATTACTGCTGAAATACAAATATTATATCAAAATGACAAGCAAACTATCAACTGGCTGCAGATTGTAATTGGTTCTAAAATTACTTTTGTTTATAAACTGCTATCTTTATCTACTGCCTTTGTATCTGCATTTATGCAATTTAATTTTCACACCTGACCGACTTTTATCAGTCTATATACAAGCTGGAAGCATTGCTTTGTTGAACCTTATATAATATTTCAATAAACTCAGTTGTATGTATTTCATTCATTGTATTCATTGCATTCATTTAGAATAATAGCCTGGCCAGTGAAAATGTATGACAGCTGCATGAAAATTCCTAATTGAAATTCCATAAAAATCCTTGCAAGGCATCAACAATGATTTGCAAATAATCTATTCTATTGAACTGTATGACAATCCAAACAACTTCTCTAGGGTTTGTGATGTTAGCTTTGTATAGTTTCTTAGATTTCAAGAGATGCGAAAACAAGATTTCCATACTTTCATTGTGAATGCCTGGAAACTTGGTCAACTTAGTCGATACTCCCGTGAAGACTGGATGGGGGGGGGATAGGGTGGTGCCCTTACTGACTATGTAGCCTGAGTGCTCTCTGGCACAGAAACAATGTACAAATACTCCCCCCCCCCCCCCCCCCCCGTCTGCTGGAGTCACAGCGCCCCTAGTGAGTAGCTACACCCCTTCTTATACTGTCTATTGTAACTTCACAGGGTGATGGGCTGATAATCTCCACTCCAACAGGCAGCACGGCATACGCTGCAGCTGCCGGAGCTAGCATGATGCACCCGAGTGTGCCCGCAATACTTGTGGTACCAGTATGTGCACACAGCCTCTCTTTCAGACCCATAGTACTTCCTGCTGGAGTAGAAATCACCGTAAGTGCAGATTGTAATATGTTGAAAGTATGTATTCTACTGTGATTTACCTTCAATTAGCTTTGGGATGGAATCATTTGTTATTTCTTGAGATAAAAAGCTGAATGACACTCATTCCTGTAAAGTATCAGCGCAAACAGCCATTTTATACAAGTTAGAATGTTTAGTGTAGAAAAAAGTGCTGCATGGCATTCTTTATCTTTGAAAACTTGACTGTATCCTTGTCGTGTGATAATGCACTGTTGAACAGATATCATGTGCCTCTCACTCTAACAGCATTGGATCAGTTGGCTAGTTCTACTCGGCAGACTTGTATGCTACTAACTGAAGAAAATAGTTTTGTGATTGAAAGAGAATACAACTCCTGAGTTATACGCGCCAGTATAAATATTTACAAATTAATATATAATATTGTATATACCTGGCAAAATAATGTTTATAAATGGTAATCAGAGGCTTTGGGTGTGGTGTGATAACAGAGGTATGTGAAAGTTGTGAGAAATGTAAACTTTACGTCAGCAGACGACGGAGGTCAATATCCAGTATGTAAAGCAGCTGACAGTTGCAACAAGAATGTTGCTGTTACTAAATAAAGCGATTTGTTTGTCTCTCTGACAGATAATGGTGTCTCCTGACGCCAGGAACACGGCGTGGGCAGCATTTGACGGAAGATGTCGGACTGAGTTGAAACACGGAGACTCGCTTCGAATCACGACCAGCATCTACCCGCTGCCGTCACTCTGCAAACGGGGGCAGCTGGAGGATTGGTTTGGCAGGTGAGACTAAGTTTGCTAGTTTACTTCTCTGTAGTGTGGGCCGTGTAACAGCCCTTCTTCCGGCTTTCAGGAATTGTCGTAATGCTCAACGAATTTTTGTTTCATTTTCATAATAGATTTACAATATTTTGTAGTATTGACATATATCATAATGTGTCCTATATTATATCATAATGTATGGGACCTATATTACAACATATATTATACCATACCGTATCTTACATTGAAGGCACTATTTATAGAGTCATGTTATAGTCTGATAGTGTTGACAACTCCTTGTTATAGTTTGGCTGAGTGTCTAAACTGGAATGTGAGAAAGTCACAAAAAGCTTTAGACTTGGAGTTACATTCCAACACCACCACCACTAATAGTTCGGCTAGTCTGGACTCTCTAACAGATGAGCTTACTCTAACGTAATTAGGCTTAGAACTGAGGTTATAACATGTGTATGTCACAGATCGTTAGCTGTTTTTATATAGTCTATTTTTGTTTAGCATAACAAAGGCTATTCTAAACTGCAGGCTGTAGTGCATCAGACACCTAAAATATTGGTTGAAATCCAATAGAAATTCTGGTTCAACACATTTATTACAACATACTCAGTCACTGAAAAGCACTCACTATATGCAAATATTTTGTACCATATGACTACCCCCCCCCCCCTCTGTGCAAGGATATTTATAGGGAGAATTAAATGTAGCAAGTCATATCTGTTGACTCATGTGCATTACCCATAAACCCATACATATTACTCTGGTTCTACACTGTGCTACCGGCTTTATTGATATTTCAGAACTATTTTTAGATCTTGTCTTTATTTTCTCCCCTTATGTCATCGCATTTTTCACTTTAGTCCTTTGATTTATTCGATTATATAATATTCTACATAAAGATTCTATATATTCTGTATATAAGTCATTCACCAAATACAACATTTCATTTCCACAATCTATGTTTATATTACACCATCTGTATAAATTTTATTTCATTACGGTGACACTCACTACGCATGTTTTATTCCGAACATAAATACTGACTCATAGAGCTGTGCTGGGTTCAATAACTCACCTACAAACTTATGACATTTACCTAACAACGTTTGGCCACAAGTGACATTGCTAGGTCAAAACTCCCAGTGGTCTACTCCTTCCCCCCAGTGAGATGGAAGTCTACATACCAACAGAAATTAAGGGATAACTCCAACCAAAAATAAACTTGTATTTCACTGAATTTAAACAAAGCATAATACAATTTCAACGACTGTAAAATCATCCTAATTAATACGATCACACTGTGATTACCACATATAAATAAATATAAAATATTAGCAATACTAACGAAACAAAGTACTATGTATACACTAAACACATACACTATACACAATAAAAAGTATTCTACCATATTGTTCAGAAGATTAAGATTCACTAAAGAAAAAAAGGAATTACGTAGAAGGGCTAGGGTGCCCCCCCCCCACCACACTCGTTCCAATGTGTAAATCTCAGACTCTCCACTGGTATAAAACTGCAGACAGCTTCAACACAGCAAACTCTCTCAAAGTACGAATAACCAACAGATCAGTATTAAGAGAGAAAAGGTTGCACAAAACTAACACAACTAGAAGCTAAAGTCACCTCACTAACGCGGAACTTGTTATTTCAGAGTGTCAAATATTTTCTTGAGTTTCTCCTCTTTCTCCTTTAAACTCTTTTCCAGTCGCTTGTTCTGAAATATTCGTCAGACATTTATTATTATTCAACTGTATATAAACATAACTGGTGAAATAAGATAAAGATTTAAATACACAAACTCGCTAGTTATGTATCTGAAATATTGACATCAGATGCTCCATTTACTAAAGATACAGTTTTGAGTAACAATAAAACTCATCCACAATAAACACTGAATATATTTGCTGACCTCTTCGCGCTGTTGGTTTATTTGGTCCTCCAACTTTTTAATGTTTTTCCTGAGTTCACTGATCTTAGTGTCTTTCTCTGTTATGGTGAGCGATTTCTTCCTCTCCGTTTCTTTGAGTAAACTGAAACATGACCCATAATACTACACCTATGTTACTCGGTAATACCACACCTATGTTACTCAGTAACACCACACCTATGTTACCCTGCAATACCACACCTATGTTACACAGTAATACCACACCTATGTGACCCTGTAATACCACACCTATGTTACACAGTAATACCACACCTATGTTACCCTGTAATACCGCACCTGTATTCAGACTCCAACTCCCTGTGCTGCTGCTTTAAATTGTCTGTAAACTGTGTCAAGGTCGTATGAATGTCGTTGAGAGTGACTAACTCCCGCTTCACCGAGGCTAGAGTCCTGAGTGTATCGTCTAACCTATGTACACGCGCAAAGAGAATAATATTACCTCTGGAGTAAGAGAGTAGACAGTCTCTATTGTAAAATGAATATGCTTGTTGAAGCAAAATGCTACCTCCAATACATAAGAGTTAGAGTACAGCATATCAGAAGTTCCAATTATGTCAAGATTTCAGAGTGATGTAACTTACTAACAATTAGGTGGCCAAGATTTGCTTGGAATGAGGGTTTCACTTTCAAGTTTTAAATTATATTAATTAAGAAACTGAAAGGCTATCAGCATACTTTCTGGAATCTTGGAGTAATCTTTCCATTTCTGCGTGCAGTCTCTCTCTGTCTACCAACATTTCATTCATTTTCTCACGGTAACTTTCACTGCGTCTCTCTGACTCATGCACAATACTTCTCAGTTTTTGACTCTACATAACACCAGCATAGCGTGTATATTCAACTTCAGCACGGCGTGTATATTCAACTAGTTGTTATGAAATATTTCAGAGACTAACATCAATATGATAAATAAACAATTTTTAAAACACAAATTATCAAAAAAATGATTTCATTAAACAAAGGGAGTTGTCTCCCTCACCTCAGAGTCGACTTGGGCAAGTCTGGACTTGTACTGATGTATCAAGCGATCAGCTTGGGAGAGAGCCATAGTCTTAGCCTGTACCAAGTCCTCCAGGTGAGCTTCTTTGGTCTTTTGTGCCTTCAGCTTTAGCTCATAGACACTGATGATGTCACTCATGTGGTTGTCACCTTCCACCTGTCAAAACATGTCACAATTGATGATGTCACTCATGTGGTTGTCACCTTCCACCTGTCAAAACATGTCACAATTGATGATGTCACTCATGTGGTTGTCACCTTCCACCTGTCAAAACATGTCACAATTGATGATGTCACTCATGTGGTTGTCACCTTCCACCTGTCAAAACATGTCACAATTGATGATGTCACTCATGTGGTTGTCACCTTCCACCTGTCAAAACATGTCACAATTGATGATGTCACTCATGTGGTTGTCACCTTCCACCTGTCAAAACATGTCACATCTGATGATGTAACTCATGTGATAGTCACTTTCTGAAGAGTTTTTAATAACTCATGTAACTGCTCGGGATAGTAATGAGTCTCATTGATTAAACTTTGTAAGAACAGCTAAATTATAGTGAGAGCGTAACTCCAAATACTTGGATTTTGTCGAGATAAGAAACAAGTGACCTTCAAGTGCTGCAGTCTCTCTGCCAGATCTCTGTTACAACTCTGTGATGACGGGATGACGTTGGCGTCGCCTCGAGGAGAGCTGCCGGGTGATGCCAGAACTATATTGTCTCTCACACTATCCCGCAGGGTCAGTTTGCAGTCATCTACCAGCGGCGCGTCAAAGGTCAGCGTTTGGGTATTCCTGGGAGATTCAGAATGAGGTCGTCTGCTGTTGATGCTGGACATGACGTCAGAGAGACTACAATGGACAACATACAGATGATGTCTTCAGTCAACAGCTTCAGGAGATATAATCAGTTTGTATTAAACATTCAGTAGATGTCACTTATACTCAGTAGTCTATTTGGGCAAGACAACTCGGAAGGAGGCAGATAGAAATTCTGATACGAGTACAGTATTTAGATATGACAACTCCGAAACAATCAAATGCGGGGTAACATCTGGACAGTGACAAAAATGCTACAGTAAAAAGTAAGTCATGGGCTGTCTTGGAATGGCCCCACAGATAAACAGTTAACCAAGTAAGATCCATGGCTAAACCCATCTGAGAGATACTGAATGTTAAAAGAAATGTGTAGATTCCCAGTGGTTGGTGAGCTTACACTGTAGTCTGCAGTAAGGATAAACTATCAGCTTTGGAGATGATCTTCAAGCTGAGTTGAACCTGAGATGAGGCGGTGCTGGACAGTCCAGTGGCCAGGAAGGGAACTAGAGATGTCTTCTGCAACCAGACACCAAAACACAACGCTACAGTGTATGGGGTACAGTGTACAGTGTATGGGGTACAGTGTATGCGAGAGGTGGGAATACCAGGTAATTATAGATACTTAACTATGGTTTGCTTTTAAAATATTGTCAAAAAAATAAAGACCAAGACATTCACCTGTAAGTAGTCATGTAAACACGTCGTGTAACTTTCATTGCGCTCCGTAGCCTCTATTATTACTGAAATGGCCTTCAACACAACTTCCACTCCTGTTTTACTGAATAACATTAAAACAAATGATTGAAAATGAATTATGACAGTCAAACTAATACCATGGCTGAGCACAATGATTTGGGCAACATTTCATCACCATCGTAAAGAACAGAGGCTACAAATACTGATACAGTTGAAGACAATAACAAACTCTTTATAAATAAATATTAAAGAAATCATTAAATAATATTCTGCTGGAGCAGTTAGTTAAAAGTTGCTTTTTCCGAGGCAAACGAAAGTAATTATAAATTATTAAAAAATTGTCTTTTATTGAAGTTAATTACTAAGGAATATCAAACATGTTAATACTGCAGTCACAGTTTAGAAAACTATAAACAACATCCATACATTGAAGGCATACTCCTAGTTAGAGGTCATCTCAACTAACCTCCAGAGAGCTGATTGGCTGGCACCAACTTCCTCTTCCCGCAGTTTGTTGTTCCAGTTGAAGGCCACGGGATTCTTCTGCAGCTGGTAGTCTACGATGTCAGTGATGGTGGAGGGTTCAATCTCCGACAGCACGCCAGAACTGAACGCTCCAGACGAGACCAGCACCTCCAGCAGACAGAGAGAGGCAAGTATCTTGTCAGCGGAGCTGGAGCGTACGCTGCTTCTCTGTAATATTCACTCAGTGATGTAAACATGCTGACTATAGTGTCAGCGTCTGACATCACTAGTGACTCATACACTGGATATACAAGTTGGTGTAATAATTCTGTTCACTGTATAACTTCTTGGAATACTACGGAAAGTCTCAGCAATGCTGAGTAATGTCTGAAAGATGCAACCTGTATGGAACTCGCCGTATTTGTATGTATATAATACTGTGTCTAACTCACTGGTAATAGCAAGCACAACAGAGTACCATGTAGTTAATACTAAATCTAGTTAATACAACAAACACAGTACCTCATGAGTCAACTCATTCTGAGTCAGACATTCTGTCAGGAACTGGAAGTTGAGGTGACACGTGCTGCCAGCTTGAGACGCATCCACTGAGAGACTCTGCAAGTACATGTTGACAGGTGACAGATAGTAGACAGGTGACAGGTAGTATATAGGTGACAGATGGTAGACAGGTGACAGGTAGTAGACAGGTGACAGGTAATAGAAAAGTGACAGGTGACAGGTAGTAGACAGGTGAC
Source organism: Bugula neritina (assembly GCA_964035545.1). Taxonomy (NCBI): domain Eukaryota; kingdom Metazoa; phylum Bryozoa; class Gymnolaemata; order Cheilostomatida; family Bugulidae; genus Bugula; species Bugula neritina. Next base: position 31,123,120 of record OZ037767.1, read on the forward strand.
ATGTAGTAGACAGGTGACAAAATTCATGTATTCAGTATGCAGGCATAAATCAGCACTAAATCTTCTTCGACGTTGTTTGAAGGTAATTATTTAGTCACATTGAATACATTTACTGAGCTCTATTTCACTGATTCACTCTGGTCAATGCTGGAACCCAGAGATATTACTGGTTGAATATAACCTCAAGACGCTCTATTGATATTGAATAAACACAGCACTGCCGAGAAGACGTGACCTCCTGACCCCTCACATGACACTAAGAGTTTACCTCGTAGATATAAGTGATCAGTTTCAAGGCTAGAACTGAGGCTCCGTGATCCGAAGATACAAGTTTGGTTGCCATGGAGAAAATACGCTGCAGAAGTTCCTCTTCCTCACCATCTGAGGTTTGTACAGGCGCAAACACTACCCGTGTTACAAGGATTCTTATGGTAGGAATTGAGGCTAAGGCTAACAGCAGCTCAAATAGCTGTAATATATCGATAAGAACAAGCATTGGGTGAGAGTGGGAGTTGGCTCCTCATGATCTGAATCACAAACCCTTGTGTTTGTATATTTGTAATGAAGGTGAGATGTGCATTGTTGGCTGTATATTCAATATACTAATTCACCATCTTTACAACCATTACTGTAGTACTACTTCATTTCTATCCCATTACACCTTATTATCTTAAATGACTATTTCGTTGAATCGTGCAGTTAATTGAAGTTCAAGTTACTTGGTACTTCAAAAATGAAAAAACGCATCAGAAAATATTAAATACAAGAATTCGGAGGCTTTCAACACATGAAAGTTTCACTAGTTGAAGTCTATTATGTGACGAGTGACTCATATGAGTGCAGACAACTCTCTCTAACAAGAAACACGACTTATGGGGGAAAACTGACTGACCTTGGAAAGATGGTGACCTTGACACTTGGTGAGGAGACACGCCGTCTTACTGACAAAGGAGTCCAGTTTGGAGTCACTAGACAACGAGCACAATGTATAAAATAACACGAGGTAGACAATTCACAATATAATCAGTATGAAAAATGCAGTTTGGCCGAAAATACAACTCCACAAATGCAATATAATAGAGCGTATTTAATTACATCCATAATGCTTATTTTTCACCTGCGCCACAATAAATATTTTTCCATATATCTCCATACAAAGTAAATTCAGTAAATCATAAGCTTTAAAACTATTGCTTAGACGATGAGATTGAACTACGCAGCAGACGACATTAAAATATGCAGCAGACGACATTGAACTATGCAGCAGACGACATTGAACTATGCAGCAGACGACAGTAAACTATGCAGCAGACGACAGCAAACTATGCAGCAGATGACATTGAACTATGCAGCAGATGACAGTGAACTACGCAGCAGATGACAGCAAACTATGCAGCAGATGACATTGAACTATGCAGCAGATGACAGTGAACTACGCAGCAGATGACATTGAACTATGCAGCAGATGACAGTGAACTATGCAGCAGATGACATTGAACTATGCAGCAGATGACATTGAACTATGCAGCAGATGACAGTGAACTATGCAGCAGATGACATTGAACTATGCAGCAGATGACAGTAAACTATGCAGCAGATGACAGTAAACTATGCAGCAGACGACAGCAAACTATGCAGCAGATGACAGTAAACTATGCAGCAGACAACATTGAACTACGCAGTGAGAGGAAGTTTGAAGAAGTATAACAAGACACACGCACTTGTTGATGAGGAACTGTTGAACTCTCTTGTTATTCAGGAAGTGGATGAGTAAGTCCACTACGTAGCTGAACGTCTCGCTAGAGCAGACGGTGATTATCATACTGAAACAGAGCTTGAGTATCTGGTCCAGATTCTTGTCACTTGAGATCTACAGATGAATTCAACACATGGTATATTCAACACGTGGTATATTCAACACGTGATATATTCAACATGTGATATATTCAACGCGTGATGTATTCAACACGTGGTATATTCAACACGTGGTATATTCAACACATGATATATTCAACACATGGTACATTCAACACGTGATATATTCAACATATGATACCTTCAACACATGGTATATAATGTTCTACATATTCCTAGACAGCTAGATAATCTCACCAGCTTGTCGAACTCATCTGCCATGCCGGTAGAGGTCAATGCAGCAAGAGCTCCAATGGAGACCTCATTGTCGTCGTGGCAGACCAGTTTAAGGATCTTCTTGCGCAACATTCCGCTCCGGTCGAGTGACCGCAGGTGCATCTGAACCGGCACGGAGCCCGACGTGAGGTTGACCATCGTGTAGAGCGAGGGTTTCAAGGTCATGTCGTTAGTCAGACTGGGGAACAAAGAGCAAAAGTAGACTCGGTCTCTTAATAACCTCACTGGAAACTTTAGGTAAGAAAAAACATGTATTGTCCAAAGCTGATGGATTTTTCCACATAATACTTATACCATTCACAGTGGATAGAGTCTTAGTACAACAACACTCAGGTAAGAGGTATCCTGCATTCCCCTAACTGTAGGGTTCGAGGCACCTAATAAAACTTAACCAGAAATAGCGAATTAATTTTGTAAAATAAAAGTGGATTCATTATACATTTTTTTTTTAAATATTCAATAATTTTATTATCTATCAACAGGTGCATTACTAAACTATTTATGAATACTACTACATTATTTTCACAACTTAAAGACATACACATTATTAGTAACTATAGTTAGTAGTCTATCCACTCTCTCTTCATGTGCTCCACATTTGATATGCTTTGTGATTTTTCCAATTAGATTCAACACCTACAAACACAGTAGCTACAGTGAAGATACAGTAACTATGTGTATAAATACAGTAGCTACAGTTATAAAACACAGCAGTTACATGTATGAATACAGTAACAGTTGGCATTCACGAATGAAGTTTCATGGAGAATAAGATTAGAAGATGCAAATTCACCTGCAGTGGATGCGTGTGCTCATCAAGGAGATAAATGAGGGTGTCAAGAGCACCAAGCCCATAAAGCGAAACTGCAGGAGAACGCTCTAGGGCTACAACAAAAAGCAGAAATATTTAAGTAGGAAAAGTAACGATCGAAAATCTAGCTACATTGATTAAAGCGAGTGTAAAAGATAGCAAATCTGCTATAACACACAAAAAGTTACATATTTGAGTCCGTTGCGATCATTTACAAACAGCAGGAATAATAAGGAGCCAGGAAGTGATGCATGAGACGAGTTTAAATACCGAGAATGTTGAAGAGGGAGAGAATCTCTGAGCACAAGATGGAGTCGCAGTCTCCCAGCACCGTCAATAGTGACATTAAACACTCAGAGGTCAAGGTGTTCTCTTCACTAAACGCCTGTACAGACTCCTTCTCGTTCTGCACGTGGGAGATAACTCTCTACAACAAAACATGGGGTCAACAAACGAATAAAATGGCAACACTTTATCCTGAGATTGAAAGGAAATGCAGACAGCAATATATTGGTTCTGTCAAACGCTTTTGTACACTATACCACCAATAGATAGAGGAGTGGTGACACAAATATTCATATTTCAGTCAGTGCCAGTTTTGGGAGCAAAAAGGGAGTTGGGTTTGACACCATAAAAACCAATAGGTGACAAAGACCTTCAAAAAAATTATTTTATTATAGCCTACATCATCAACAAAATGAATTAGTATAACATTCTCTCAACATAAACCTTAAGGTTGAAGGGCATAGAATAGTTATTCAAACTATGTTGTAAAAAAAAGATTCAAAGTGCAGAGGTACCTGTACAGACTCCCGCAAATTGTTCACAATGATCTCTTCGCATCCTCGCAAGTGACTGCTACAGGCTGTTATACAGCTGTTGAGAAGAGAGCTCAAGTTCACCAACTCTGTGCTGCCACTCATTTCTCCACTCATGAGGAAAATCGCTGTCAACAAACAGTGCTGAAATGAGATCCTGCAAAAAATTTTTTTTATTTTTATCGCTTTATTACTATTAAAACAGGAAAATACTTTTATACGAAGTATGTTTCCTAACATTACCACCATTTTTACAATGCATAGCATAAATGATAAAAATTTAACTGAAATTCTGTAATTCGAGCCTGAATAACGCCAATTTTCAGTAAGTATATTACTATCGACATGAATAAGTAAATCACTGTTTGAAATAGAATAAAAATGTGTATTAGATTGAAAATTCAAATCAGCTGATGCCAGTACATTGTTATTGCTTGACATGACAATTAAATTTGACAATTACTTAATGTAACTCACCTCTAGGCTTAGCATTGCAGCTTGCTGCCTTAGCATTGCAGTCTTAGTACAATTTATAGTAATACTAATGTACTTTAGTAGTGTCAATTATACCAATACTTTTAGTATTGCCTAAGTTATAGATCAATAACAAATGAGACTACGAGTATGGCTATTCATATTTGCTAACAAGACATTATCATAAATAACTATAGGTAGTTGTAGAATTTCATAACAATAATAAATAATTATTACAAGTAAAACTAGAACTATAACACTAATACTAATACTAATAGTAATACTATAACTATAAGTATACGTTAAACTTAATCTAGCAGTAGCACTAAAACTAAAAGTAAAAGTAAAGGTAGAAGTAATAGTAATACAGTTTGAATTTTTATTTATTCTTAATTTTAATATTACATACTGACTATCATACTGATACAGATACTAACACTTAATAGTAATAGTTGATATTGTAAATTAATTATTATTTATTGATTATTAATATTATTATTAATTTTAAATTAAATTAAATTTATTATAAAATTAAATATTTAATTCTAAGGTTAAATATAAAGAGTAAGATTCAGTGTTTTGAATCATCATATTAACTATTTCATTTAAAACAAGAATTATTATGCACAAGTAATCATTTAATGTAGTAATAGCAATATCAATATGACTAACGAGTATTATTATGTAAAAAAGACGCTTGGCTTCTGCTTTTCATTCATCACTTGAAATTAGCGGTATTCGCATTCTGTTGACGGGGTTCAATAAAAACTTAGACAAAAGATAAACAGACATCAATGTTCAGACAATCTAGTTTTACTTGGCTCGCTGCCTCTAAAAATTTGTAGCCTAATTCTATACTTCTAACTATTTGAGTCAGTTTTGCCCAATGAAAAGTGAATATAATATATGCTTCACCCTGGCTTTGTCTCCTCAACATACGACATAGCACTGAGCTGGAATAGACCTGGAGAGGCCAAGGACGTTTTAGCGTGGCCAAATAGTTTAGCTCCGCCTTAACATGGAAAACTTAACCACGCCTACTTGTTTTGCACGCAGTAGTAGTAAAATCCATTATAAATGCAAGCTATTAGAGCTTATATATTGAGGTAAATACTAAAAAATAATGAAAATTCAGCAATGTGAAGCAGGAACCAATTATTTTGTTTATTTTACTTTTGGTATTTGTAATTTCATGACTAATTATCATTTTATGAAGCATGTACCTCAAGTATATATGATAATAACTTTAATAACCTAACAAATGCATTACATATTTATTGATTAGATCAACACATTAGTCAAAATTAAATGAAAAGCAACAGCAAAGCAAATTTCAGCCTTAGTACATGAACACTGGCAGTAAGGATAACAAGTATAAAAGTTTATAAATAATATAAAAAAACCGGTGGTAAGACCCAGCTTTACAACACAGGCAAGTAACAGATTTCCTTAAACCTTTCAAAGTTTTAAATTCTGTTTTCAAGTGCTAATCTGAAAGCAATAAGTGATTAAAATGGAATTACAGAATAAACAAAAAATAATATTATATTGCAATAACAATATTTGTTATCATCTAATGTTATAATATAAATACTGTTGTAATAACTTCTAAACGATTAATTACCCACATCCTTATTACTGGCCTCTAAACAGTACACTTTTGTTGCTACATTGCCTGAAATTTAGTTTGTGCATAGCAATATTTGTTAGTTTAGCAATGTGGTGCTGAAATAAGTCATAATATACTTCAATGAGTAAATTTAAAAGGGAGAAATGATGATTTTCGATGCCTAATGATGTCTCCATGAATAACAGTTGTGCTATCTAATGGCTTAGAATTTCCTGAGTTGCCTGGATGTACACCACATCGGGTCACCAATTTTCTAAAGATAGACTGAAAGCCAGTTACAGATGCGTTATTATTCCATCCACCTAGAACAGATATTAAAAAAATGCTTGGACATCAATTGCCTGTTCACAATTAATGATTGGATTATGTTTACCCAGAAAAAATGATGTTTTTTAGAACACAAGCAAAACCTTGCATGCAATTAAGCCAAAAAAGTCATTTAATTAAAAAATGCACAATTGCTTTGACACCACAGTTTTGGAAATTTTTGAAAATTCATTATCTTTGTCTCTTGGTATTCAAAAGTTAATAAAATTTACTTCATATTGCATGCATTTTAACCGCTAAGCTCATGCAAAAAAATTCACTTTTCAACACAGTTGGTCCAACCGACCATCTTAGTTGCACCTATCAAAGCAAAGTGAAAAACCGAACACCTGAAGGAAAGAGATAAGAGAGCAAGAGAACAAATGAACATCTTAACATAAGTGCATGCAGACTGGGCTTCATGCATAGCAGTTTAGAGCTATAGCATACCACAGCTCTAAATGGTCTTGCGAAAATTTATACATTAGCAGATAGTCGAGCGTTTTAGGCACCAACAGTTTCTCCACCAACCCAAATACTGTGTCAATGGCACATACAAGTCCAGTAATACAAACATGTCTGCAAATAACACAAATAGGGACAGGCACATATTAGATCTGAAATATAAGCAAGTAACACTTTCTATGGTAATAGGAAATTTACCTTTTGGTCTTGTACAGAGGTATCTTTTCATTATTCTTTAGGCCTAGCAAATATTGCCGTGTATCTTTCAGAAAAGGAGTGATGACACTGATACCATTTAGATGTAAAGGCTGCTTGTAGCCTTTAGCTATTGCTGATCGACTATTCAGGATGTCAAACAACCGATCAACTCGCTACAGAAAAAGTAACATCAGCAGAACATGGGACGATTGCAGTTACAGTATTTTAAAGAAATAAAACCAAAAGCTGTAACAAACCCTAATGAAGTTGATGGTAGCATCACACTGCTGGAATTTAGAGAGTCCCAACTGTTTCAGCGTATCTAGTGAGTCAGCCACTGAAGCTGACAGCAACTGGGTAGCAAGAGACACCTGAGTAGATGACACAATAAAGATATTAGTTCAACACTCAATTATAACTGCATTGCCAAAGTAGCGCTTTACTAGTAGTAGTAGTAGCAGTAGGCTAGTAGTAGCAGTAGGTTAGTAGTAGAAGTAGCAGCAGCAGCAGTAGTAGTAGTAGTAGTAGTAGTAGTAGTAGTAGTAGTAGTAGTAGTAGTAGTAGTAGTAGTAGTAGTAGTAGTAGCAGTAGGCTAGTAGTGGTAGTAGCAGTAGGCTAGTAGTAGCAGTAGGCTAGTAGTAGTAGTAACAGTAGGCTAGTAGTAGTAGTACTAGTAGTAGCAGTAGGCTAGTAGTAGTAGTAGTAGTAGCAGTAGGCTAGTAGTAGTAGTAGCAGTAGGCTAGTAGTAGCAGTAGGCTAGTAGTAGTAGTAGCAGTAGGCTAGTAGTAGCAGTAGGCTAGTAGTAGTAGTAGGCTAGTAGTAGTAGTAACAGTAGGCTAGTAGTAGTAGTACTAGTAGTAGCAGTAGGCTAGTACTAGTAGTAGTAGTAGTAGTAGCAGTAGGCTAGTAGTAGTAGTAGCAGCAGTAGTAGTAGTAGTTGTACTATCATACTGATACTGTAAGTATAACATTAGCCATTAGCCTTAGCTATTAGTATTAGTATTACTACTAGTACTACTAGTAGTAGTAGTAGTACTAGTAGTAGAGTACTACTAGTACTAGTACTACTAGTAGGCAGCAGCACCGCTACCACAACTATTAAGCCTACTGTTACGCTAGTTCATGTATTACTTTCACTGATTGTTGTAACTAAAGCCATATACTTACTTGTGAAAAGAGATTTTTTTGTCTTTATGTAACTGCTGTACTGGTAGTTGCGGCAATTGTATGCATAACATTAACACTGAGACTCAGTGGTCTTGCTTCTTTGACCCTTAGTTTGCTTAGGATACGGAGAATTCGACATGTTTAACGAAGTAGAGGTGATAGAAAACACAATTAAATAAAAATATAGTCGCTTCAGATATAAAGCAGGACAAAAAACAAAGTTTAAAAGTGAGATTCACTCAATCGAAATGATGGACGACCGGCTCTATTTTCTCCCGCTAGAAAAAGAGCATGCTCGGGCTCACAAAGCCAATCGGCAACGAGGTTGCATTACAAAGTACAATCGTACCCATTCCAGTTAATAATTATTGAGTTCATTGCGACATAGTAAATGCACACCCTGGTTATAAGCTTGACCTTCAACTTGGAAGCAAAAGCTCTGACACCAGAGCCTGTGAACTGTAAAGTGAATAACTCAATAAGTCAATAACTAGAAAAATTTAGTAAGTAGTAACTCAAACCGTAAATGAGAAGTGACTCAGAGTAAGTATAACTAATTGTTCACAAATGAAATTTAAAAATAAGTGAGCTATAAATGCTCAAATTGGTTTAATAACATCACTAAGCAACAATGTGGAACGAAAATTTAGCCATTTTCATTTTGCCATCATCATCTCATCAAATTCAACCATCATAATCATTATCATGTTGATGAAGACGAAGTTGCTTAGTGATTAGACGGACTCTTTATACTTACTCTTACTCTTAGTAGAAATAATACTAGTTTTGGTTTGTAGTAAAATATTTTGATTTTCAGTTTCGTTAGTCATACTCATAGTGATAGCCGTACCGGTACTCGTAGTGATTGACTGTTGAGTTAAACTCCATCGCGATTTTCATTTCAATTTGAATTTGTATTTCAAGCATCAATTCTAATAGTAAAAGTATTTGAAGTAACTAGAGTTAATTATTCAAATGTGAATGACATATATTGGCATTGATCATATATTTATAATTATAATTGTTTGCATGTAGAATGCAATTGATGATGAAATTATTCTACCTATTTTTTCTTTTTGTTTAATGGTGAAAGTTTTCTTCCGGGTTTCCACCATGTCCTCAAAATCAAAGACTGACCCTAAATTACCTTCAAAAATTACCATTTTACTAGGTAAGCATATCTTCTTAATTTTTGTCAATTAAAGCACTACTCAAATTGATAAACTGGATTTTCACAGGAAATGATTTTGCATGTTCTTCATACTGAATAAAAATTTGGTTGTGTGCTTTTTGCTGGATTTATTTGAATATTCTTACTTGACATTATAAATTTTACTTGAAGGTTATTTGATTTTTTCTAATTTAATTTTATTGATGCATAATTAGTTAAATTTCTCAGATTTGGTTAGATTGGTATGTAGCCGAAATAACCCGTCTTTTATTGTTTTTTAGATGACGAACCTTCTATAAAATCAAATCCTATCAAAAGAAAGTTAGAGGAATCATCTAAAGAAAAAGATAAAGATATGACAGCAACTAAAATGAAGTTTTCTTTGGGATCCAAAGCAAAGCCAGCTCCAGTAAAAATATCTTTAAACAAGCCGAAGGTACTGCAACTTTCAAATTCTATGATATTAAGTCACGAATTGTATCTTACCTGTATAATGTTGTGAGGATCCTTACTATATCTTGTAGAAAGATCAAACTGATCAAGTCAAAACTGTTCCAGTAAAATCAAACACAGTGGCTGCAGCCTTCAACGATGAGGATGAGGTAATTATGTTAACTTTTAGCACCCGCTACTCAATTGTTTTGTTTTGTTTGGCCACGTCACAACTAGCCCCACTACTACTAGACACTTTGGCCACGTCACAACTAGCCCCCACCACTACTGGACACTTTGGCCACTTCACAACTAGCCCCCACCACTACTGGACACTTTGGCCACGTCACAACTAGCCCCCATCACTACTAGACACTTTGGCCACGTCACAACTAGCCCCCATCACTACTAGACACTTTGGCCACTTCACAACTAGCCCCACCACTACTGGACACTTTGGCCACGTCACAACTAGCCCCCATCACTACTAGATTATTTGGCCACTTCACAACTAGCCCCCATCACTACTAGACATTTTGGCCACTTCACAACTAGCCCCCACTACTACTGGACACTTTGGCTACTTCACAACTAGCCCCCATCACTACTAGACACTTTGGCCACTTCACAACTAGTCCCCATCACTCTCTTTATCCTTGTTAAAGGTGGTCTTACTTTTTTCTTTGTAGAGTGATGAAGAAATGCCTTTAGAAGCAAAAATGAAAATGAAAAATGTTGGGAAGTAAGAAATTTGTTTTTTTTTATATTAAAAATTCAAGTTAAAATATATTATGTTTCCTTTCCATGTGATATTGTAGAAACAATTGTTGTGTCTGTTTCGCTTGTTTTTATCTACGGACACCTTGTTCTTCCTGTCAGTAAAGTGTCTGAGCACCTTGTTCTTCATGTCGTTGAAACGACACTTATTTTGAGCTGATCGCAAAGGCTCTCATCTTGCATTGCTGCAATATACGACATTCTGATTGCTGAAATTATCTTTAAATATTGCAATTTCTGAGTTTAAGTAATTTTTGGATTATTTTTCTAAACGCAGGCATAGAAGTGTTTAATTAAATTTTAGTGTCTGTGTGTGATTTAGTAATGGTGAAAAGTTTCATACTTGTAGCATTAAATTCTCAACAACCATTTTATTATGTTGTCTACAGGAATACGCCTGTACCCTCAGGACCCAACTCCTTTGGTAAGTCTAGGTTGGGCTTCTCCCAGGACTATAAAGTGTACGAGAGGAAACTAATGGAGCAGATTGGAGACCCGGATAAACCTCACGAAAAGAAGTCCAGCAATCCACCATCTTGAAATTTGTAGCTGTTTATATAGGCATGACATTTATAGGTAACACCCATCTACTCGGTGATTAGATCGGTAACTGTACATATCATAATAAGCTCAAACTGTACATACAGAAGTTGTCTGCCCTAACGAATGTGTCTTCAATACTCTGAATAGCCAATAACTCATGTTTTACTGCACTGGAGGTTATGGAAATGTCAAATATAGGTCAAAGGTCAAAGCACACAGTTCATCTTTAATTTTTTACACACACTGCTGGCATGACTCTAAACTGTAATATACACTTAGTCTGAGTTATAGGAAACTTTCTGTGAAGTTAATGTATAGTAGTTTATTTCAACTTTCACCACATCTTTTTATGGTATCAGAATTCGAATATTGTAAATTTTTCTCACTAATTCATTTGCAAGTTTTTTTTAATGTTCAACTTGAAGTTCTCAATTGCTCGTATGAGCTGTTATAAGAGAGGTTTTCCTAAAATAAATTTATATCCCAACACTTGAGTCAACTAATCTCATTAATTGTGCTAGCATGTTAGTAAATTGTACTCAAATAAAAGTAAATGTAAGTTGTCTGCCCAATATTGTTTTTATTAAGTAAAGTTTTCTCACTTGTATGGCATAACTTCTATACATTTGCATGATTAACTGAAACTGTGAAAGTAAGAGACAAAGATATTTGAATTTATTTTATACAATTTATTGGATTCTGTAACTTATCTACTTATAATAGTATAGTGAAATGTATTTAACATAATAGTACCAACAGGTTAAGCTAAACACAACTCAATGCTGTATTGTGTGATTGTAATCAGTAATGATAAGGCAATCTAACCTCAATTTATAAAATTATTCTAATATTGCAACAAATGGAAATATTCACCGTTCAACCATCAAGCTTTTTATTTGAACATAATTACTTTAGTCAAATTAGAAATATATGTAGAGCTTTAGAGTTGCTTTCTCTTAAATCTTTGATTCCTATAGCCATAATTTCAGATTAGTTTAGGGATCTCAAATAAATGTAAAGAAGTGTGCACTATCTAATGAGCTGATAGGAAGAATATGCATTGGAAAGATCCAAATGAATATTAGGAAAACATAGCATCTCCACAACTCAAAGTCATTATACAAAACATGTAGGTAAGTATAATGGTATACCATGTAGGTAAGTTAATGGTATGTAGTCAGTCACAAGTGCAGAGGGGGAGTTAGTTAGTCAACTCAAGACTAACAATAACAATAAACAATGAATAGCTAGCAACAGGAATGTAATCAATCGATTTCCATTACAACCCTTGCTTCAGATAATTCAAATACCGTCACCAAAAATTCCCTATTAGGTTTATTTTAACCAAAAATCAATAACATGTCAAAGCTTCGACCTTCCTCAACAATTTTGAGTAAATTTTTCTAACAACAAAATGGAGTCAGAATCTCTCTCCCTTAAGTTCACCTTCGATTCTCAAGTTTCTCTTCCATCTGAAGGTAGTGACTCAACCTGCTGTCATGTCTGCCACGAGCCAAGGAGCTTGCGACTGCTGCCTTGTGAACATGTTGAATGTAGCAGATGTATCGGTGAGTCATCCTTTACGTCTGCAAGTTGACTCTACGTCTGCCAAATCTACATCTACTAACTTTACTCTACGTCTGCAAGTTAACTCTACATCTACTAACTCTACATCTACTAACTCTACATCTACTAACTCTACATCTACTAACTCTACATCTACTAACTCTACATCTACTTACTCTACATTTACTAACTCTACATCTGCTAACTCTACATCTGCTAACTCTACATCTACTAACTCTACATCTACTAACTCTACATCTACTAACTTTACTCTACGTCTGCAAGTCAACTCTACATCTGCATACTAATTTTCAAACTTTGTTCTAATTTTATCGCTGCTGACGGTAATACTTTGGACCTAAAACATTTCTGCTGCATAATGAGAGGTGCATCCTAAACCCCTAGGCATACAGAAGGCAAATTAATGTTTTATGAGTTGTGCGGATAACCACATGTAGTATTAAAAAGAATTATTAATAATAAATATTTTTATATTTTCAGAAAACAATTTATCATCAGCCTCTCACAGAGAAACTACTTTTCAGTGTTTCTCCTGTAACAGGCTTTGTGAAGGAACAAGTGTGGAGACGTTTCCTGTGGTTGACAATGAGATTCAAAGAGGTATCGTAACAGCAGAATTGTGTGCATAAGATTAGAAATAACATACTACTTCAAACTTTATATAGTCATACCTGTATGAAACTTGTATACCTGTATATAACCTGTATAACTGTATACCTGTATATAACCTGTATACCTGTATATAACCTGTATACCTGTATACCTGTATATAACCTGTATACCTGTATACCTGTATATAACCTGTATACCTGTATATAACCTGTATATAACCTGTATATATCTTAAATCTAGTCCTGTAAACCCATACTTTAACTTCCTTAGTTAGCCTGCCAAGTAACTGAGTAAATTTTGAAAAACAAATAGTTGTTTGTTTGGAACATTTCCTGGGTGCAGCAGGCGTATAAATATAAATCAATAACCTGTTGCAATGACAACAGGCTACAATTATAATATATGCATCTGTTTGGATACCGCGGGGCTACAAACTACAGCTATACATTCATTCCATAATAGTATGTTTGATTTCAAATTGGAAAAATGAATTGGAAAAGAACATGTAAAATGGTTTCATTACAGAACAAGGTGAAGACAATTACCGTGACTATGAGACTATAGAAGGCTACAGATGCTTGGAGGAAGTTGAGGCCGCTGCTAATAATTTTATGGACATTCACCTGAGAAAGATTGACCTAATGATAGTGAGTTCACAGTATGTGAAGTGTGTAATGTAATGAGATGTATCTTGTATGTCAAAATGTGTATATTATACTAATTGTGAACGCTAGTCTCAAAATGTGGTATTTTCAGTCTTCTGGGTGATTGAAATATGTTACTAATAAAATATCGAAAAGATAATAAAATAATATTTTCCCTAAATAAAATATTGATCATGGCTATATTGGGTATTATGTAATTTTATTAGAACCCAGAAGAGAGGGAAAGAGCAAGGGCACACAGCAGAACGTTTTGGGAAAAGGTGAAGTTTGTCTTTTCAAGGATGAAAGACTACTTAGCTGGAAAAGTAAAAGATCTGTGTGAGCACCTGAGAGCTCTGTGGATAAAGTTGGTTAGTTTGTTTCAAGGAGCCAAGTCTACAACCACACCCACAAGTATGAGTAGGCCGGTACAAGCTACAGCCACACCCACAAGTATGAGTAGACCGGTACAAGCTACAGCCACACCCACAAGTATGAGTAGGCCTTTTAGACCATTACAAACCACTGTTTAGTCGCAAAAGTTATTGGTTGAACAGTTCTTCTGCTAATGATAGATTCAAACAGAAACGGTCTGCAGTCAACATTGTATAACAATTGAATAGTGTATAAATGCAGCTGTGGTTGAAAGAATGGAATAATGAGACAGTAAATTATAAGTATCACAATATCTAATAGCTGCTTTATAAATATCAATCATAATTATTTTTAAAGAAATGGATATTTTTTTAACCAACAGCATTCTGGTAATTGAAATTATACTTTATAATGTTTGCAATCTTTGTATTATCTGTTCTCTTTTTGAATTCATAAAAACTGATATTGGGTAATGTAAAATCTTCTCATTTGAGTTATATTGGGTTGTTTTAATACAATATATGAGATGGTGTACATATGGTTGAAATTCTCTAAAGAATAAATATAACTATGCTGTGTATATACACTGCACAACTATGGAGTGAAAAATATGACTGTGAGTAACTAAGTGGAGATAATCCAAAGCAGGTATACCCTTCTGCTTTGAAAGCCAGTAAACATAGCATATTACTACACTTGAAATTTGATAAATACGATTACAGCTAGCAGTAGCCTATATATGGATGCATTTTTTAAAAATACATATGCAATACATCTATACATTATTAGGTTAAGGTATGATACACAACTACCTGAATCTGTTGAGTGTAGTGTTGAGTTTAACCAATGGCCTCCTGGTGCAGTAATGGCTAGCGAGCCTGTTTGCAAGCCGTAGGTTTTTGCGGTTTGAATCTCAGTGGGGGGAGGGTAAAGTTTTATATATATACTACTACTAAGAGTAAATGTGAGTATCATGGAGCTAACCTTCTATTGCATCACACATACTCATATCTAATTCACTTGTAGGTATCAGAGTTGGGCCCAAGTCACAAGGACCAACTTAATGTCTTGACTTGCTTACATAATTGGCTTATTGATTCACTCGATCTAACTTGATTGACTTGAAATCAACTCGAAACTATGACTTCATAAGTCGCTATGACTCAAATTCATATTTCCCATAAAGATGTGCCTAAAGAGAGCAATTAACTTCATTAGAAACTAATAAACATTATGCGTAGAAACGTAATAATTGATATTGGTAAAAATGCAACAAATCATCAAAAGTTGGCCATGAGCCCAAGTTAGTTCTATATCTTACTAACTAAAATTGCAGTTTAAATGTAAAAATAAGCCTTAGCTTTTTGGTTGCAAGTACTGTTATATATTTCACTCCTTTCTGTTGCAACATGAAAGTTTGCCAAGTAAGATGCGAGTACACAAATAACTCTACATGCAGGCACTGCTACCTGCTATATATTAGCTAATCAACAATGTAGCTACATATGTCCTTAACATTGTCGTAGTCCTGAGTGTCATCTGAACAGGCGGTTACTAGTCTGATTCTAACTCTATAGCCATTTGAGTCAGGAGTCGCTGGAACGAACCTGCAAGACCAAAGCACCGAAAGTCATAATACTATTGGTTGACAATATATACCATAGCTTGATATTATAAGCTGAGATAGAACTAAACTCTATATGTACGGTGGCATTTTACTCACGGAGGGTTGTGGCCCAGGATAGTTATTCTAGCGAGTCCAATTAACGTGGGTACCATTCTCATTTTCAGAGCAGTAGTTAGATCTGTGGGTGGAGTTACAGTGCCAGCTGGAAAAGTTGTGTTAGTCAGCGAATAGACGGTCAGCAGACCATTCTCGCATGTGTACCAAGGTTTAACCTTAGTGGACACAATGCAGTCTAAAAATAAAGTGAATCACTGGTACACTTATTACTATATTACATGTCAGTTAATTAACAGCTAGATCAAATGCGTTGTTTCTATAGTATGATGTAAGTATACAGTATAAGTAGGTATACATGAAATTGGCATCTTTCACATACTGATTCAAGATAAAGTCCTACTATATATAGTCACAGGTTAAAATAATTACTTTAAATACGTATAGCATACATTTTATAATATTCTTACAGACAATAAGATAAAACATTAATATAGAAAATGGCTATCATATTATGTATGAAAATTTCTTTAGTGTTAGACAGCTGGTAAAGTTGTCGTGTGGCTGCATGACTTTAAACCATCTTGCATGTATATAGTCCACAATTACCATTAAACTGATAAACGATTTATCCTTATAAGCGTTTTTGTTATTATTATAGCGTATCTTGGAGACAATTGCAATCTATAAAGGCAGCAGTGGCAGAAACTGACCGCTGTCACAAATCTTTTGTAGTTGAGTTGCTCTACGAGACAGCCCGTCTTCTAAAAATTTTTTAGTAATAGAGTTGGTTAAGTCATCACATTCTATGTTGTTATACTCAGATGTGAAAACCAACTTCCGAACTGCGGGTGGTTTATCTACATTAAAACAAAGAATACTATTTTAATAAATAGCGATATTTATCAATACTTTGATTTTTGCAGAAAAGAATGCTGTAAGTTAGCATAGAAACAATACTTTGTGCATGTGTTGAGTTTAATATTACTATAGTAAATGTTTGATTGACTTTATCTTTAAGAGATATTCTGTATTTCTCAGAAAGAAAGCCGCCATGTCTGCCCAGCAAGCATTTGTAATTAATGTTCTTCTTATCAAAATAGAAATTTAGCTCACCAAAATCTGTCACGGTTGCAATTCTCTCAGACCTTTTATAAGATTCTCTGCATATCATAGAAAAACATGTAAAGCCTACTATGATGTTATTCTATGATATATCAAATATATATTATGTTCAATTGACACACATTTCAAACATTTATAATTCATATAAAGCATTAAACTATAGAATTGCTCAAAGTTGCTGCTGTAAAGTATTGATTAATTAGGATCAAACAATTTGAAAAACTTCAATAAGACTCAGAAATAGTCTGGCAACAATACCTATATCATTCTACAGAATGTTGAGTTTTACGAGCATTTTTTCCATATTGAAATAACCATGGTAAATAAATGCTAGATAAATCTTAATAAAAACTAATTTTTATTCTAACAGAAACTTTTGGAAGTTATTTTTAAATTTGTAGCAATAAAACACTTACTTTGGAAAGTCTTGCCCAAAAGCTGTGACAGTTAGCACAACCTATAGAATATACTATATAAGGTACATTTTGAGCTTTAATTAAGATATCCTATTTTGTTTTATATAAATATATATAAATATTCAAGGCTGTGGATGTAGCATTATTTATTATTATATTGATTATTTGTTACTTACTGCAACTGTCAGATGGATCATTGTGCCTATATACAGTCAATTACGCGTGTGGCTCAAAACTTGTACTAAACTCAAAGGCAGTCTGTGTTATATATATATATATATATATATATATATATATATATATATAGGTCAATAATTAGGCCATCTGTAGTTTCTCATCTCATTATCATAATATTATCAGGAAAGATGTGCGTACAACTTTTATACATGATTAAATGCTGTGCATGTATACCATTCATTGACCAGTGTAGAGATTATATCAGTTTACATAAACATAAGTGCTGGAGGAGACAAATCTAAATAAATCACACAGATAAAAATATATACTAGCACACTCTCTCAGTAGCAACTCCTTAAAGAATTTAGAAATTATCTGTAACAATTTATATTTATTCTAAAAAATAACCAGTATGCTTTATGGACTCCTGTATCGAATACACAGTAAACTCCAAATGTTAATCATCAAAGGGAAACTGATGTGTATCAGGTTAGGCTGGGTACATTATCATAATCAAATATAGATTGCAGTTTTATTCCACTAGCAGTTTCTTTTTGACTTCTCTAAGTGATTGCATTGTCCTAACATGAAAAGACATGCCTACATCACTAGTGAATCAGTTTATACTCTATAATCTCTATTATTAGTTACATCAGCGTGATACTAGCAGTTAGCGGTTGGTATCTTTTTCTTCTCTCAGTTTTGGGAGAACCTACAATGGCGACTAGTCAGGTATCGTTCACTCACCTGGCTGATGTCATACAAAATGATATGGGGTACCAGCTTTGTGTAGAATGCTTTCAAGAGCAGAAGTTACACCAGCTTCCCTGTAACCATCTCCTGTGCTCTGATTGTATTGGTAAGTGATGTCACCATTTTCTGTATTCAGATTGTATATTAGTAAATGATGTCATCATATTTTGTGCTCTGATTGGTGAGTTGATAGCAGGTCTACTGAAATGCTGATTGCTTTTCTTAGCTCCTCCCTCTACAAGTATGGAGTAGAAAGCTGCTGCTAGCTTTTGCCTGCTGCCAGTTATATAAGTCTAGTACGCTTTGGAAAATATTCAGATAAATAATTCATATAACTTTTTGCTTACTAATTCTATAAACATTTTGTTTTGCCATATAATAAGTTTTGACAAAGTTTTCCGCTCCAGATAAACTGTCACTGGACGATGGGTTGTATTGCCCAAAACCTGAATGTAAGAGACTGTGCTCTGGGACAGCCTCCTTGCATCCTAAGGCTATTGCTGCAATGGCCACCAACCAAACTCTTGGCGATCAAAAAGGTAACGCAACTCCTTTTATCTTATTTTTGTTATAATACAATATATCTTGATATTATAGTATTATATATTGTGATACAGTATGCTATATTGTAATATAGTATGAGACATTGCGATATATAGTATGATATGATATTGTGATATGTAATATGATATATTGTGATGCAGTATTATATTGCGATACAATATATGGTATATTGTAATATAATATGGCATGATGTATTGTGATATTATATGATATATAGTAATATACTATAGTATCATATATATACCTATATAACATATAGGTAGAATATATAGTATAATATTATTCTACTTATAAATAATGTCACCACATATTCTGGTTAGATGATGACGAGGAAGGTTATGCTGATAGCAAAGAGGCTATGTTAGCCTTAGAGAGTGGGTTCAAGGATCTCATTAGACAACATGCTAGGAGAGCTATGAAGATCACGGTGAGAGATTCTTAGTATGTTGCCATGGTTACTGTGTATGTCATTGGCAGCAGTGTGGGCACACCAACTTTTCTGAAGAGAGTGACAACTCCTGAGCCAAATATCTAAATTTTTATCCAAAATAACTTTGACTATATTTCTGTAAATTGCAGGATAAAGCTCAAAGGGAAATTACTTTGCAGCAAACTAATAGATTTCAGGAACAGGTGAGTGCAATTCTCGAAAAAATTTGGACTGCCATCAAAGCAGCGGCGAAATGGGTGTGGAACGGAATAAAAGCTGTTGGAAGCTGGATTAAAGGCTTGTGGGGAAAGTTTTGTGAAGCTGCGAAGCAGGTTGGCAGCGTAGCTAAAGATATCGCCAGTCAGTTTACCTCTTTGACCTTGAAATGAGTTTCCTGCGTGCAGCTTTCTTCTAATGTATCCGAGTTTTAAATTTAATTTAATTCTTGCGAAACATTTTATGAATGTTCTACTTTATTATAAGTATAAACTGCAAGTCGGTAGACTGATTACTTGAACAATGTTTAATCATGTGCAATCACGTATATAACTAAGTCATGCCTTTTCTTTAGTAATGACCAAAGCGTCTTCTATTTTGCTCTACGTTTCATCTTGCTTTTTGAGCTCTTTTATCAAGTTTGCAGTTGCTTCAACTTTTACTAAAAATATTGTGTTATGTTATTTGAATTCCAGTAAAAGAAATGTCATTTGATAAATATTCAAAATAAAGTGTAGGAACGTGTGTTGGTATTCAAGTATAGCACTTAATTGTCCAGTAATGTTGCTTATACACAACTTTACCAATTTTGTTCTTTCTACTATTTCTATTAGTTTCCTTTCAATGATTTCTTTACTACTAAAATCATTTTAAAACTGTAACACATTATAGCCAAGAGATTTGGTTGCAGCTATGTTGGCTTTTTGGTAATGTTTAAAGCTACAGGGCAATATTTTAGTAAATGCTCAATAAATGCGTTACAAACTGAATAATTTTTATGTAATTTAAAAGGCTATAACTATAACTGCATTATGAGTCATTGCTGCTAATTATAACTGCATTATGAGTCATTGCTGCTAATTATATATGATGTATTGTGGTAATATAAGCAGTGAGTTTATATTGAATGTCTCAATATTCACTTAACCAGCAGATGAAAAACAGTAAACCGCTGATAGGCAGAGTATAGATTGCAATATTCATGTCAGTTTAGTTTTATAATAATATAGCTCAGCTGAATGCCAGAAAAGAAGTTTTCTTTCCCAGTGCAATAAACCCACACGTTGCTAAATCAACATTGTTGTACAATTGTATATACTGTCAAAACTTTATGGCATGTAAACAAAAAGCTCACACATGCCATAAAGCTAAGTGTGCTATTAGACAGTTGATAAACACATATGGTTGATATGTAAGGCTAAACTTGGTGATCAAAGATTACTTAGAGAAAAGTTTACATAAGGGCTACACCAGGAAAGCCACAATCTGCTTACCTTTGGTGGCGCTGTCCATGTCTACTAGGCTGCAAGGCCATTTACCATATAAAATGAGTGAGATTAGTTCTTCAAACAATGCATTTTGCTATAAACAAATCCTATATATGTCCTGCAGGCCTACAAATAAGAGCTAAGAACTTTATAGTACTATAACCTCAGCACTCCTATTGTTGGTATAAAACAGTCTTAGCTACAGCTATTATTAGAATGCTCACGTATAGTAAGAAAATAAAAGAAAATGTATACAGCAGGGGTGGTCAATATCCACCCAAAGGGAATTATTACCTGCTGTTCAGGTCTCTAATTTTCTAAAAAGTTCCACATGCATGTGTATTTTGATGTCCAGTTTTAAAAATATGGTAAATGCTTTGTTTATTTTCTGATATTTAGAAAACCCACTCTGAAAACTGGGTCACATTTTTTCAATCTTTAACTTAAAACTTTCAAAAGTAGCAACCTTTAACCAAAAATTATAAATATTATTTTGCAATTCTAGAAGAAAGGAAAGGTTTTAGCCAATTCTTGTATCACAAAAGTTGTCTTCTCATGAGAGAACAACCTTTCTCTAGATTGAAGCTATAAACTAAAATGTAAAATTCCGCACATGCAGAGAGTGAGTGAGGGCCAGAAGTTCTCAGCTATCAGCATAAGTATAGTTTGGAATTTGCTTTAAACCACCTGGTACGCTACTTGCACGTCCTTCAACTGTACACCGAGGTTCAGTAAGTTAAAGTGATCATTGAAAGAGAAATATGCAGCCTGTTTAGGTATATGTGATAGAGAGAGAAAATATGCCAACTACACTTGGAAACGGACTAAGTAACCACTTATAGGAAAGAATGACGAAACTGTGTGTAGCTAATGAGTGACTGACTTATTTCCTCCTTCTACTTTGACTGCTCCAGCTAGTACAATGCAAAGTTCTCTAGCTAATACCTCTACTGCTACCGCTGTGTATGAAGGCACAGGGTTCAACTTCTGTGTCAAGTGCTCCACAGATAAATCCCTAAGAAGATTGACGTGCAAGCATCTGCTGTGTGATGACTGTCTTGGTAAGATAGTTATGATATGGTGGATCCATAGTTTGTCTGTGGTTCGACTTGATAGATGCTATATTTATTAAAATATTATTATTACTATATTAATGGCAGTATTAGCTTGTCAAATATAATATGAATAAGATATTATCACATCAACACATATTGGTTAGTTAGAGTATTATAAAGACCAAAACTTGCATATAGTGGGTCTGCTTTCATATAAGTACACAATCACTGCTCATTTATTGTTGAAGTAACAAACCATGAAAAGTGTGTACAGGTAGTAGAGAACACAAATCCTAACCCAAAGGTTAAGAAGTTTTTCTTGGCAAAAAGCTTTTAGTAATCTTCGTTATCAACTCTCAAAAATGTAGCAGGAAAGTTAGATGAAAGAATAAAAGAATAAATTATATTTTAGTTCTGTTATGAATTCCATTTCAATACTATTTATTGTTTCATTTAGCTTAAAGTGTCAAGTCACTGAAACAAACTTGATCAATCATATATTATACAGAGTGACACACACACGCACACACTCACACACCCACACTAGCATTAGCAGACTGGCACACACGCACACACGAGCACACACACACACAACACACACAACACACACACAACACACACACACAACACACACAACACACACAACACACACAACACACACACAACACACACAACACACACTCACACACAGACACACACACACACACACACACACACACAACACACAACACACACACAACACACACACAACACACACACACACAACACACACACGCACAACACACACACGCACAACACACGCACAACATACGCACAACACACACACAACACACACACAACACTCGCACACTCACACACACACACACACACACACACACACACACACACACACACACACACACACACACACACACACACACACACACACACACACACACACACACACACACACACACACGCGCGCGCACTCTCGCACACCCACACACTCGCGCACACACACACTAGCACACACGCGGCACACACACACGTACACTAGCACTAGCACTAGCACACTCACATTAGCACACTCACACATATTAAATAGTAAATAAAAATGAGACAGTAAAACATAATTATAATATTATAATATTATAATAACTTTTTCTAAAGAAATTGAAGTCTAAAGCAGACAGGTCTGGAGTAACCCTCTCTTCTCCAGTGACTGATTGTCAGACACTGTGCTATGAAAGTTACTTTCCCATTGCAGTTAAGGAAACAGCAGAAAACCAGAATGAAGCAGCTTGAGCAGGTGGCATCTTCATATCTGTGTACTTTTTAGCCAATAAACACTGCATGTTGAATATATATATATATATATATATATATATATATATATATGTCACATTTATCTAGTCTCTAGTATGTTGTATATTCAAATTCTGTTACTTATTGTCTTATTTTGCAAGTTCTACAGGTCTTGTTATTTTACAAAATGCATTATTTTATGTCACTATGAAATTTATCATAATGCTATTTTCATGTCAGACAAATCACGTCAGAAAGAGGGTGAAGAAAGAGTCAAAAAACTTGTAGCAGATTTACAAAAGGATGCGGAAAACCTTGTTGATAAATATGCTATCAAAATACAAGAAATTGAGGTACGTATATTTCGTTGCTAAAAACAGTGTCATGTTTGAGATAATTCAGTAGTAAGTGTTAAATTTTTATGATTGCATATTTATATATTTTAGTCTAATCAATAATTTTTATTTAATTTGTTACAGGATGCTGAATTAAGACAGAAAGTATTCCAGTTGTTAAACAAAGTAGCTAATGCCTTTACAGATTTCTTCAAACGGATTTGGGCAGCCATTAAACAGGTTGCAAGTTGGCTTCTAGATGCTTTATCAAGTATATTTGCAAAGCTTAACATATTCAAAGTTATTAAGGATTGGATTCAGGAGTGTGGAAACTGGATAAGAGAAAAAGCAAGTGAGATTTGGGGCGCTGTGAAAGAGGGAGCTTACCAACTTGCTCTCTGGGGAAAAAAAGCCTTCTTTCCTTATTATAAGTTTGTATGACTTTACCCCAGGACAGAAGCCTTTTCAAAGGTTTATGTCCTGATTACCAATCTTTACTTTACACTGATTATACTGGTGTTTGGCTGATATAATTGAAAAAAATTCAAAACAGCTTTAAAATGAAAATATTTGATATTTGATTCAGCAGATTTAGCTTTGACATGCTCTAGTTTAAACTGAACTATAATAATAATAACCTTCAATTATTTGAATAAACGTTATGATTTTTATCACATAGTTTTTGATCTTCAAAATCCTAAACAGTAATTATAGACAAGATGTGTACTAGCTAACAACTGCATGCATTTCATATTTGATTAAATAAACATTTTAACACCTAAATCTATGAACTCCTCT
The DNA here is from genome assembly GCA_964035545.1 of Bugula neritina. NCBI lineage: Eukaryota > Metazoa > Bryozoa > Gymnolaemata > Cheilostomatida > Bugulidae > Bugula > Bugula neritina. The sequence goes on from OZ037767.1 coordinate 31,147,383, forward strand.
ATTCATAACATAACATAACGTAGCATAACGTAACATAACATAACATAACGTAACGTAACGTAACATAACATAAGATAACATAACGTATTAACATCTTATGTGCTATAGCCTGCAATTTCAGCCTGTATACCTGCAGGGTTTCCTGTTGCACACTGCCCAAGAGCTTTGTAGGGGAGGGAAGGGGGAGATAGGGGCAAATCTTTGAGTCTAGATAGATTCGAAGGTCCCACAATTACTCTCTCCGAGAGGTCTTGAGAGTTAACTCAATCAAGATCAAGATCAATGCTATTCAATTCTTTGACAGACAATATTTTGCATGTTTCTTTACTCAACTAGTCAGTCACATTTTGAAAGTTTTAAACAATTTTCGAATTGTCGCTTTTTTCTTATAACTTTATAGAGTTTATTTAAAATATTGTGTGACGCTAAACAAAAAGTTTTAGCTAATGATAACTCATAGAAAAACCTAAAAATTAAACTCATTGCTTTATTAACTGAATTAGTTGGCATCGTAAGCACAAGCTTTGTGGACAGAATTCATCACAAAACTCGAAAGGTTCACTTCTTATCTTTTCCAAAAAGTTGGGAAAAGAAACTGCCTATACCTGTGTTGAGCAGGATTTAAAGATTATCATAACGGATCTGACTACTTGGAATAAATTTTAACAGCAGAGTTACGGCAAAAGCAACTATCACAAAGTAAGACCTACAAATACAGAACCATGCTTGAGTTGATTCGGTACAAAGTATAATGCGTTTTCATAATTGTATTTTCTTTTTTAAATTTGCTTACTTTTGTTCATTTTTGGCATGCATAATAATAGTTATTTCAGCTATATATAATAGTGAGAAAAATTCTAATTGAGCTTTCTTTAAGGTCATATAATCTTTATTTTGGCAGGGTTATCGATGTCTGTAATTGGGACCTTCGAGAAAATAAAAGTTTGTATAGATCGAGCTATTGGTGAATGAATTAAAAAATAGGAAAACTGACCGAGCGAGCAAGCATATGCAATCAGGTTTAGAGCAGTGTAAAGAGAAAGGCTTCCTTTGTTCAGCAGTTTGTTCAGATTAGCATTTGCTACTTGTAGCATATCTTTAACATTTTATTTCCTGTTTTGTTTTGATTTTACTTAAATGATTAGGCTTTTCAAATTTCAATTTACTGAACTACTAAACAAAATGATTGAAAGAATATAATAATTTCTAGTCTTAATGCTGCACCAGTTGTCTATTATAATTATCTCTTTGTTGTTTCTATCTCTTTCAGAACCTTCAGAAAAATAAAATTTTCATGACGAAAAAATTGGCCCATTATGCCCGGTTTCGGGGTACAGTATATGGGCCACTGGGTGGGACACAAAAATAATATATTGAAACTTTGCTAATTTGATTGCATCTGATCTTTATATTTATTCAATATACACTCTCTCAGTTCTACAGCAAAAATCATGTCTTAGCTGTACAGTTTGTGCCACCACAGATAACAAGGGGAGACAAAATCAAACACACATCACTCAAATACATGTATATTCCCTCAATGATATAATGTATATATATGTGTTTTGCATGTGTTTTACAACAAAGCTATATAACCTCACCAGATGTATATTAGGGCAGCTTCTCCTTGTAGTTTGGTAGTCTTATAACCATGATGTCTTTGATATTTTACAAAATTTACAAGTCAGTTATGGCTAAATCTACAGATTTTACCAACATTTCAACTAATTTTTGGGCAAACAAACTAATAACAGTGAAAGTGGCCAAGTTGAAAACAAATGTGGCTCAAGGAAAATTTATTTCAGAAATTGCTATTATACTAGTTGAGCAATGCAGAGACAAGCAATGGCAACAGTATCACCTTTGAGGCTAAAACGCTATAAAGTTTTGATGACATCTTGAAGAATTTTCAAAAGGTAGACATAAAAACAGATTTGGACTTCCCTCTTCAACATGCATATTATGTTCAACAAGTGCTGAAAATACAATGGCTGAATAATTATGTCATTGCTTTTTTATTATTGAAAAAAACAATCACAATTCTAAGTCAATTTAAGTTCTCTCACAACTTGACCAACTTTTTTTGCCCCTATATGACTGTTGTGTCATGGTTACCCCTACTGTTACTATATACCTCCCCAAACTGTTCATTCAGTTTTTGCACTAAATTGCAGCATGAAACGCTGATCATAAGTTAATGCAACCACAACCACAAATCCATCCATATGAGCATCAATTCAGATATAAGGAAAGCTTAGTGTATTAGTAAAGTAAAGTTGGCTATAACTTGCAACAATTACTGCATATATTATACACATTTATATTTTAAGTTTCAAACTGAAGTTTGCATATATATTGGCTTATTGCTTTCCAATTACCGTCTATGTAAACGAAAAATTCATTACATAATGCAGTTTACAAAAAACAACTACCCACCATGTGTAGTGCTTTCATGTGTTTGTAGAGTAAAAATATTACATAGTTGAAAGCAGAGCACTGTCTTTTTGATTCAATATTGCACAAGAAGAAAATTTTGACTGGATCTGACAGTATGCATAATATAACACATATTAATTATTGTTATGATATAATATAATAATAATACTTTATGCAATGCAACTCGTATATAAAAGCTATAGTTTAAGTTACACTGTGACTACAATATGAATATGAATAGAACTAATACTTAGGCTTACGCTAAACATAAAAATGTCAATACCATTTTTTCTATGAAGTCGGGAACTGAAAAAGGTGGACTGTAACCATTCAAGACAAAGAATAGGAAAATGTCTGCATGTTTACATACAGGAAAGTAAATAACATATTATTTCCACACCTCAGCTGCAAGCATGAAAAACTTTCAAAACTTTCTTTTTGTGCAATATTGAATCAAAAAGACAGTGCTCTGCTTTTATCTCTATAATATTTTTACTCTACATACACACATGAAAGCACTACATGGCATGGGTAGTTTCTTTTTGTAAACTCCATTATGTAATGAATTTCTTAAAATGAAACTGTTTTGGAATTTGATTGCACAGATTTGTTCCTGGATGACTTTTGTAATTTGAACTTATCTATGTTTTCATTAAGGCTCTTCACAGTTACTGTGTTTCTCTTACGATTTAATTGTTTATATTCTGGTGGAATTCGTGTAACATCCAAAAAATTAATGGAAAATAACTTTTTAGTCATCTAGGGTGAAGTTTGGCATATAAAAGCATGTTAAGTACCAACTGGTCCTGTCAGTAGTTATTATTTTAAGAATTTGCGTAGATCCAAGACTTCATATTTTGAATCTTTTTTTGAAAATACTTCAGATTCTAGTAAATGTTGGAAAGTCATAAACGAACATCTAGGAAAAAATCGATCAAAGGGATTAAATGCTCCTAAAACTTTAACATCTGAAAATATTACACTAACTGAAGATAAGGGCATAGCAAACAGTTTTAATAAATACTTTACTTCCATAGGAACAACGTTATCAAAGAAATTCACTGACGACAATTTTGATTTTACAGCTCAGAAGTCAGATAAAAAACTTGATGAACAGTTTAGCTTTACAAATATTGAAAGCACAGTCATTGAAAGCTTACTTAAAGATGTAAACCCAGCCAAAGCTGCAGGATTAGATTTAGCTCCCACCAACCTAATAAAAATATCTGCATCTCATCTTTCAAAGCCTTTAGCTTACATTATAAACACAATTATCAATGATGGCGCTTTTCCAAATGAACTAAAAAAAGCTAAAGTTGTTCCTCTACACAAAAAAGGCATAGCTACTGATGTAAGTAATTACCGCCCAATCTCTATATTACCTGCTTTCAGTAAGATAGCTGAAAAGATTTTAAATAAGCAAATAGTAGATTTTCTAGAAAGCAAAAATTATTTAACTGATAAGCAGTACGGCTTTAGACGAAATAGAAACACAAATATTGCCTTAATTAATCTAACAAATAAGGTTTTAAATGCCATGAACAATGGTAATTCTGTAGCCGGAATTTTCCTCGATTTTAGTAAGGCCTTTGACACAATAAATCATGAAATCTTATTAGCTAAATTAAAATTGCTCCACTTTTCAAGTCACAGTGTGAAGCTAATTAAAAATTATCTGTCCAATCGACAACAGTCTACTATTATTAACAACACATATTCTGACTTTATTCATATCACATGTGGAGTACCACAAGGATCCATACTTGGTCCCACACTATTCCTAATTTATATAAATGATCTTCCAGATGTAACTATGCATTTAGACCCTATATTATTTGCCGACGATACGAACCTCTTCTTTGAATCAAAAAATCTATTAAACAATATGGACATCATAAACTGTGAATTAAAGAAAATTGAAACTTGGTGCAATAAAAATAAATTAACTGTAAACATGAGTAAAACAAACTATATGATAATCAAAACAGCGCAAAATAAACAAGATTTAAATGGCTTTGCCTTAGAAATGTTCAACAAAAAATTAGTGGAGGTAAAATTAACTACCTTCCTAGGTATTATAATAGATTCACATCTTTCTTGGCTACAACATTGCAGTAAGCTTTGTCAAAACCTAAGGCCCTTAGTAGGCTTGATAAGTAAATGTTCCCATCACCTACCTAGAAAAATTCTAATACAAATATATAACTCTTTTGTAAATTCTAAGATAACATATTGCCTAGAATCGTGGGGTAATGCAGCAAACATTTATCTTGAACCATTACATTTACTACAAAAAAAAATACTGAGAATTATCTATAAAAAGCATCACCTTTCCCCATCTAAACCACTGTTTCTTAGTTCTTCAATCATGCCTATTCACACTCTACACAAATTCAAACTAATACTGCTCTCACATAAACTTTACTATTCTCAACTAACACATCTCACACATAACTATCCCACAAGATTTTCAGAGTTCAGCCTACAAACTCCTCCATCATCAACTGCTGCAGGTCAACGAAGAGTGGAATTCCAATGTTCGTCGCTATGGAATAAATTGCCTAGTTCTATTCGTGCTGTGGGGAGGGAGGCTGGTTTCAAACTTGCCCTGAGAGACCACCTAATGGCAAATTTCCAGATAAAAAAATAAAACTCTTTGAGTTGCTAAAACTTCCAAAAACCTAAACAAAAATCTTATATAACTGTCAACCATTCATGGCTCGGCGCCTCGACTAGCTACAGTGCTATTGCGCCATAGGCCCTGTCATTTTGTTTATTTTTTCTCAATTAATTTTTTTCTCCAACTACGACAAAATAAAACAAACAAACAAACAATATTATCAGTTGGCATATATAGAGCTATAAATAGGAAAGTGGAAGGCAGGCCAATGATGTAACAGCTAGGAGCTTTCTTTCGAAAACTAATATGGACTTGCAAAAGATGCTGAGCTATAAGGTACATGTCTTAACTTGGTTGACTTCAATTTTAAGTAACCAGGCACATTTGAGCTAATTATACAAGTTTATGCTGACAAATTATTTTCAGATTGATTCACAACTGTTCTATTATGTACCATTACTAGTTGTTAGTATGATACACATGCACACACTCACACACACAAACACACACATATATATAGTAGTAGTAGTAGTAGTAGTAGTAGCAGTAGTAGTAGTAGTAGTAGCAGTAGTAGTAGTAGTAGTAGCAGTAGTAGTAGTAGTAGTAATAGTAGTAATAGTAGTAGTAGTATTAATAGTAGTAGTAGTAATAGTAGTAGTAGTAGTAGTAGTAGTACGCACGCACTTTACATGCATGATCACATATTAGGATCTCAATAACCCCCACATAGTAATAAGTTTCACAAAATCACAACAATGGTACACGCTATAATGCATGGGATAATAATAGTGTTTGCCGAGAATAATATTGCGGATTTTAGTACTTCACGAGGAGAAAAGTTTGACACAGCATGTTTGACAGGCTATAGGCAGCTAGGATGTGATTTTTCTTATATTGCAATCTGAGTAGCATACATTATAGTATCGTAAATCAACCATTACTGCTGTTAGTTTTAATAAACTAGTTTGAAATGAGAAATCTGCCAGTCTAAAATAAAAGTAACAGTTTGCATGTATGTATGTAAGATTTTACTCACTATTTATCTCAGAAGAGATATATCACAGCAATGTTGAAAAATCACATAATTACAAAGAAAATGGTTTTTTTACGGAATAAGAAGGGGAGACAATAAAACTTCACGTTGCTAGATGAAAAAGTTAATGTGCTGGAGGGGCTATCAGCTTTATATGGTGAAGAATTAAAGAGTTTTCTTTGTCGGTTTGGAATGGAACTCTTATGATGTTCAGAGCTACTCAGTATTGGCTTGCTGGATGCTTTACCTTTTAATGTTTTAAATGAAGATCAAAACTCTTATTAACCTATAGCTAAAGTGTTTATCCAAGTTGAAAAGTAGAGTACTTTATTTCCAGCAAAATTATAGCACAATAATTTTAGTTTGTTAACATGTGGCATTTGATTTTTACTTTGTGTGTTTACAAATATAAGCAGATTATTACTGTTATATATTTCATGCATTACTTTTTATGTCTTTACTGATGGCAGCATTTTTACTGCTGCCTTTTAGTGAAAAAATTGCTTTGAAAAACTACCGTTATAAAAATATAACCTGATTTTAATAATCTTACAAGCAGCTTAGTGTAAAACATTATACAGAGCCTAGTAGATTAGATTTACGGCATCTATTTATTAGCTATTGTAAGACTAAAGTTAGCTTGCAAATAGAAGCACTTTATCAGAATAATTATTATCAACATATCAAACTCGCTCAACTGCATGAAGAGTGGTAGAGATCAATAAATAAATAAAATTGAATGCAACTTACACAGCATCTTTTATACATGTTTATATTATTAAGCTTCTAATGGTAGTTGTTGTCACATATATTGGTCTGCCTTCCATTTACCTGTTTATGGCTCTATGGATGCCAAATGACAACCCTATGTAAAAAATAGCTACTGCCAGAAACTGCAGCAGCAGTACTTGTCATAGGTGCTACATGTCAGACTTTACTTTACGACTTTGACTTTATATAGCCCAAAAAATTTTCTCCAAGAAAAGTACATTAATTATGGAAAGATACAGCAATAATACGCCCTTAGAAATTTGGAGTTGTCTATGTAACAAGGTGGTGTACTTATTATTGATGTTTCCCCTAATCAGAGAGCACAACTTCTATAGGCTATAACTGTTTGCCCATTATTATAAAATACTATAAATAAAGATGCATTCAAAAAAGATAATATTATTATATAATAATTTAATAAACCAGATATTTTGTGCGCGTGCGTGGAGAGTTGATGCTGTTGTTTCAAACCCAGCAGATATAAAAATAGCGGCATTAGCCATCACTTCTTTTCTTGTTAAACCTACATTTTTAGCTATGTGTGTGTGTGTGTGTGTGTGTGTGTGTGTGTGTGTGTGTGTGTGTGTGTGTGTGTGTGTGTGTGTGTGTGCGTGTGTGTGCGTGTGCGTGTGTGTGCGTGTGTGTGCGTGTGTGTGCGTGTGTGTGCGTGTGTGTGCGCGCGTGTGTGCGCGTGTGTGCGCGCGTGTGTGCGCGTGTGTGTGCGTGTGTGTGTGTGTTTATATAGAATGCAATCGCCTTAAAAGTAATGATACTTTGTAGACGACATATATTTCTATATATACTTGTTACTGCTATTCAATCTTCAATTTCTCTGTGGCTATACATGATGTGTAAGTGCAGCAGAACTGGTATATGCCATGCAAATATTTGCTATATTAATATTATGATAATCGTTCAATCAATAGGAATTTCACAGGTGATGCAATTGTGGAGTTGTTTCCCCTAACACAGAGAGCACAACTTCTATAGACTAATTGTTTGCCTATTATTATAGGATATAATGATTATAAGATACGATCCAATAAATTAATATTATCAAATGATGGTTTAATAAACCAGAAATCTGGAACTTATAAAAGCAGCTATATAGGATGCATATATTTAAGTTTCTACCCAGTATTTGTCAATGACAGTCACGTTAAAAGGGAAACTGCTCATATATAAAATTTTATTTAATTTCATCTGCGTATTAGTGCATAGACTGTAATTTAAACAAATTTACTGCTGCTTTCAATTTCAATATCCAATTTACATTCAAACATAACAATTAGATCATAGCTGATAGGGCAGTTATTTGAAGAGTCGATAAACAGATGTTTTTAAAGGAAACTTGTATTTTGTGGATAAGGCTCGAAGGGGTAGTTTAGCTACCAGCGTAGGCATACAAATGTTTCATTCACTATCTGTAAAGTGAAATTGTTCATGCCGTGTATAATTAAGGATAGAGTTTACAAATCTTCAGCTGATGCATTAGCATGAACAGCTTTACCTGGCGCTTCCAATTTTCCTAAACTTATTATGCAATGTTACACGTGATCCTGAGAAGTAAGAACATTTGTTAACAATTTCTTATCCCAAATATTTTTATTGTTGCTTGTTCAATTTGAAACACAGCTATAATCTTGAATCTAAACCTGCAGTAATTAGTTGGTTAAAATTCCAAAAAATATTTTATAACTTATAAGTAATGCGCTGTTACTTTTATTTTTCTCAATAGTATATTGAACTAAATGTTTCTATAAAAACGCTGAACGCTGAAGCCACACTGAAAATCATCTTTGCTGATGCCTTTCAAAGAGAAATTTAAACTAATTCTGTCCAAGTGAAGAAAATTTAAAAATTTGAATATCCAGTGAAATATATTAGAAACATCTTACACATCTGAACATAAAACAAACTACTTCTATGATTATAAATCTAAATTGTTGAGTGTGTAAACTTTCACCAAACACACAAACGTTTACTTTATTTTAGAAAGCTCACAGCAAGCACATCTGGTTTGAAAATTTTACTTTAGATAAGCTAAAGTCCTACGACAAAATAATATTATTTTCTAGATAAATATTTATTTGCTTATTATGTTAAAAATATAAAAACAATAAGAACATGCGTTAATTTAGATTTAAATGTTGCATACAAATAGTATTTTAGGACCTTATTCCAGCAAAAATTATAAAGATAGTAAATCATTTAGTGTTTTGAATTTTTACAGCATGCAATAGAGTTGTTTGTTATTTATTACTGCATGAATTAGATGATGTTTGGCAACTGTATGATGTCATGTTCTGTATATATATGAGATGAAGATTTACAAATAAAGATATAGTTTTAGCCCTCAACCAAGTGTAGTCTCTACAGCATAAATATAAGACCTGCAACTAACACAACATAAAAGGTTTTGTTCTTGAAAATTTTAGAGTTTTATTCTATTGAGCATAAACTACAGTACACCACAGCAAACTACATTACACTAAAGAACACTTCAGTACACTACAACCGGCTAGTGTTATAATGTAGTGGTTGTAAGATACATTTTAGCTGGTGCGCCAGAAAGGCTGCCCTTCAATCTTTGCAGAGTTTCAGCTATTCTGTTACAGAATTCAGCAAGTTTCACTCCAAAAGATGATGACATGATGCAGTTCAAAACCTTTCGAAACTTGTTTTGTATTTTGCTCCACAAACTTTTAGTTGCTTGTTCTGCTTTCTTCTTTTCTTTAGCATCCTGAGTAAAAATAATATATATATATATATATATATATATATATATATATATATATATATATATATATATATATATGTATATATATATATATATATATATATATATATATATATATATATATATATACATATACATATATATATATATACATATACATATACATATACATATACATATATATATACATATATATATATATATATATATATATATATATATATATATATATATATATATATATATATATATATATATATATATATATATATATATATATATATATATATATATGTATATATATATATACATATATATATATATACATATATGTATATATACATATATGTATATATAACAAAAAATCAAGCTGTTATATGCTATTAAAGCATGCAGTTACTTTTCAAAAGTGAAATATAACTAAATATAAAATTGAAAACAAAATATCTTGCAGCTATTGAGTTTAAATAATATTATTTCATTAGAAGTGAATATAAAACTTTTGATTGCAGCATATATATCAGCATAAAAATATGCAATACCTCCATTTGTTCAATACTTTTCTTGTGACCCGAAATAAAGCTGTCAGCTCCAGCTACCAAACGCAAGAGATACTGCTTTGCTTCTTCAGCAGTCTTGTAAACCGGTGTTACTTTAGCAAAAAGAAAGTCTGATAGAGTTGACGAGTCATAGCCTAATGGAGAGTTAGGATTCACTTTGTTGAGTCCGGGGCTGGCACTGCCTGAAATTTCCAAAGAAATGTGGTTATATTGTAAAACAAACACTATACTTTTGTCAGTTGATCTTGTTTATTTTTGAGTTACACAGCATCTAACTCAAATGCAATTATATTTTTTATGCAGAAATTGCAAAAAAGAAATAATAATCAAAGCCAACATTCATGCTGTGCATGTTTCTAAAGCCAGGAGCCTCCATTGTAGCATTAAACTAACCAGTGATCACTTTATACAGTGGCATTGGTATCTTGATAAGACTAAGATTTTCATTATTTAGAGCATGTGTAAAATGGATTCGTTTCTTTATAATTAATAAAAGTCTATTAAAATAATTTTGCTGTTTGTTTAAACATATTTCAAAGATAGTCAAGTATATACATGTTTAAAATAAACAATTTAGCCCAATCTCTAATGGCTGAGAACAACGAGATCAATGAAGCCAAAGCCAGGAAAACCAACGCAATTCTGTATGGCATTGAGGAAGGTGATGAAATGAGTACTATCCAACAGACCGAACAGTTGATGAAAAATGAACTGTACATGCACTGCAATAAACCGGTGCAGGCCTGGAGACTTGGAAAGAAATTTGAAGACAAGCCAAGACCAATCAAGCTCAAGTTTGAAGACGAATCTGTAAAATGGACATTCATCAAGCGTGTTAACAACAAGTCTACCAGAACCACTGGCATCTTCTGTAAGGTGGATGCAAGTAAAACACTAAGAGATCAGGAATTCAAGCTTTGATCTCAAGTAAGAGATCTTATAAAAGAAAATGGACAACACCAGTACAGAATCAGAAACCTGCAAATTCAACAAAAAACACAGCAGGGGGAATGGCTGGTCATGAGCACAGCCAGGGAAAAAACTACGTAAAATTATTCTTTGCTAACATAAGATCTGCTACTGGAAAATCTGCCGAACTTACATCTCTTACTACTGATCACGACATCATTTGCCTCACCGAGACACACCTTATATATATATATATATATATATATATATATATATATATATATATATATATATATATATATATATATATATATGTAAATTGGTTATTAATTTGTGAATTTAATGCCCAAAGATTCTTTAAAGTGTTTTTATGTGCTTATGTAGATATAGGCATTATAGAGAATTTGGTTAGCCTAAAAATGAGCTGTTGCCTGCAAATTTCAGTTGTGTGTAGATTTCAAAAGTATTTCATGCAGATAAAATGCTCAACTGCCAGTACCAAGAGCTATACAGATTTGAGCTATAGTTACCATTTAGCAGCACACCTTTTGGGTTTCAATTTAACGTTCTCTGGAGCTGCTTTTTAAACTTGAAGAGATATTAGTTTAGGAAATTATATAACGGCAGAGTTTTCAAATTTATTCTTCCAACTATAAAACAAGCCGCTTAGCTTATCAAAGTGACTATAAAATGTTTTTTCTAAGTTCAAATGGAAAGTTGGGACAAGGGAAACTAAAGTAAGAGCAGACAATCCTCGTTGCTACAACTTATCAAACTTTCCTAACTTTCTCAACTTTGAAAATTGCCTAGAGTTGTCTTACCACTTGACACTTTTACTGCCTTGCTCGAAGCAGCTCTATTCATTGCATTTACAGACTTGGCTGCTGGAAAGTCTTCAATACTTTCAGCTGGGTGACTCTGTTGGCAACTGTCACATATGATAGTATATTCTTCTTGGTCAACTTCAAACTCCTCAGCTTAAAAAGTAGAGAGAGATAAACTTATATGATTAAATTGTTTTAAACTCGTTTCACAATCTTGAAATACTTATTGACTGCATTTGGATCATTCAACTTTATCTAATAAACTAAATAAACTAAAACAAGAACTTGCAGAAAAAAAAAATATATATATATTATATATATATATATATATATATATATATATATATATATATATATATAAGGCCATGAAATAAAATCCTATGCATCAATAAAATGAATTTATTGTAATTAATTAAAATGACCACTGAGAGAGACAAACCATCTTAGAAAGCTATGTTTTTAAAATATTGTTTTAGATAAACAAAATTGTCTCATAATTTTGTACCATCATTTAAAAAATGAAAGCTGTTTTATTTGTGGACTTTAAACTAAAGTTGAGCTTGAGTTTTTGAGAATTAACTAAATACAGCTCACATAACTGCATGTGATGTAAAATTTATTACTAAAGTACATTTTTTTAAACTAAAAGTTAATGTTCAATAACAGAAAGAGTAAAAAATGTTGCAAAACTGGAAAGACAATTATTCTACTTATAGCCGTCAACACAATAAATTTATATTAACCACTATAAATATATGAAAGAGATTAAAAATACCAAAATACAGTGCATACTGAATAAAGTAAAATCGCCGGCATTAAACTTCGGATCAAATGCACCAATATTATATATAAATGTCAGGAACAAATGCTGCAGGTTTATTAATATAGTTTTATGTGCGTAATATAATATAATAAACTTCTTGCATATTCAATACAAACCTAATCATTTGCTAAAGTTGATTTTTAAACAAAGTAATGTTTTATTTTTAAACATAAACACATTATTTTAATATTTAAATGATTTGCACTTGGATGAATATTTTGGTTTCAAGCTTAAGATTTCCACTCCAAATATGTTTTTAATTACATCTAGAAGTTATTTGAGCTTTCATAAAATTGTAAAAGCTCACTACCTATAATGCTCAACGTGAAAAATCGCAAGTTGATTAAATAAATTTTTATGAGACTTTAATTAAATGCCACAAAGTTGATGCTATTTATCCTGAACTCAACATGTCACAGTGTAACTCAAAGTGTTACCAGCAAGTGCTGAATCTCTATGTTTCTGAGAGGTTATATGCTTGATGTTCTGGAAACATAGTAAACCCTAAAAATTTGACAGCATTCAAAGCTGTTTTAACACAATTGATAAATGCTATATGATTGCCAGGTTGCAATATGTTAAACTTGGACATACATATCTCTGTAAAATATTTCAAATGTTGGCTCCCATATAAGTACAAATAACAAGTGCATTAAAACATTGTGATGGAATTTACTCTTATCAGCATTTTCTGTCTCGGCTATTTTGAGAAAAGAATATATTCAGTCATTCTACTCGATTAGGATATTTATAGAAATCTTTAGCTAAAGAAATTAATGTACTATATAACTGTTTGAAAAAGCTTAAACTGAACAACTATTTTACTCTTCCATCTATATTAATGATGAAGCAGCTGGTCAACGCAGTTTGACAAGTTCTAAGCTTTTTAATAATAATCAGCTCGAGATTATATAGTTACCTAAATAGATTAGATCCTAATATATCTTCAAATATATAAAACTGCCTCATCCCTTTAATACAGAAAATACAATATTCAATAGTTTGATATCATATTAATAATGTATGTTAAAAAAGCTCACCCAGACATGTAAGACAGTGCATGTGGTCGCATGGTAGTTTTCTCAAAGTGAACCGTACATTTCTACACTTTTCACATTGCACAGTTGAAGCCATTTTTTTTCAAATCAGCCTATCATGCCTCAATAGCATGAAAGCAATTCACTGTCTGCTGCGTATAAATCGCAATGTGCAGTTTAATATTTCAAAATAACTGTAAAGCTTTACTGATTGGCTGATTTATTTAGCAGCAGTAAACACCATCTTGCGCAACAACAGTATCACACATAGGTTCACAGGTCACATGATATGACATATCATTATAAGTTTCTATTTGCTCAGGTTAACTTATAGCTGATCTTAGACATCTTTATAATATTATACTAGCATAAGCAGATCAAATATTCTAAAATTCAGCATTGCATTATATTATAGCAGTCAGAAGTTTAGAGTTAAATTTCAAGTTACAGTTTTACAATATGTGTCAATAAGTTGCATGTTATTGAAGTTATAGTATTTATATATAGTCAATAATAAAGTAAATGAAATATTCTGAGTCATTATCTACATGGCAACTAGAAGTTTAGTCTTAAGTTATACTTGCTATTGAGAAGTTAAAGTTATGTTCTACAGATGATATTGCAACAATTCCAAAAGAAACTTCTTGTCCTATAATAGCTGCTCTAAAAAATCTGATTTAAATTTTCACAAGTAATAACTAGGTCATTACTACTTATAAATGTAATAAATAGTATATTATATTAGTACTTTATTATAGATTACTTTTATTATAATATATAGCCATATAGCACACATAAATGAGCTTACTCAATATTGAAGGCTTTTTTTCATTTGTTATATATATAAGGAAGTAGGAGAGATTATACTAACAACTATAAGTAATATAATATGTATAAAATGTTTGAATCAATAATAATAGTAATAATAATACATCGGAATAAATTTGCATAAAACTCAAAATGTGCTTTTTTGTTTAAAATCAAAATCAGTCATATTGTGACTTGCACCACATCTTCTATTTACAGGTTTATATATATTTTCTAAAGGATGTTTACTATCACATACTATGTTGGCCTGCCTTAACCATATTTTATCTATATTTATCTATCTTTGCCATGCAACTGGTAATGCTATATGTAAACAATAGCTATACTGATAGGACCAGTTGGTATTCAAAATTTTTTGCATTTCAGACTTTACCCTATCACTAAAAAGTTATTTTCCATAAATCTTTCGAGTTTGACCAAAACTCTATTACATTACAAACAAGTGCACATGCACTGTCAAAATTGCAGCAGCCTTTTAACATACCTTAAATATTAAACTGAACCCCCCCTTTAACGGAAATCAAACATTTTGGAAAACTGATATGAGTTCTGTTAAACTATAAATAGATCATGGTTTGAGTTACAAACTGTGTAAAAATTAAAACTTACAATAGTGACATTCTATACACACAATTGTGTCCAATCAAATTGTAAAGCAGTTTTATTTTATAACACTTATTATAATATAGTAAATTATTAAATGCAACTAACTACTAACAGTAACATATGTATATATGTATATGTATATGTAAATGTATATGTATATGTAAATGTATATGTAAATGTAAATGTATATGTATATGTATATGTATATGTATATGTATATGTATATGTATATGTATATGTATATGTATATGTATATGTATATGTATATGTATATGTATATGTATATGTATATGTATATGTATATGTATATATGTATATGTACGTGTATGTGTGTATGTATATGTATATGCACATGCACATGTATATGTATGTATATATTTATATATATATATATATATATATATATATATATATATATACATACATATACATGCATATAAATTGTGACAGCCGATAATGGTTACTGTATCAGTTAATAATTGTTGCTGCGTCAGCACGGGTGCTGTTTGGCACGGATGCCTATGTATTGTGATTCACTTAATGAAGGGTGAATGGATGGAGGACACAGAAGCAGGCCACAACTCTATTTTTTGTCTATTGCCAACAGTATATTTTTTAAGTTAGACTTAGACTTGAGCTCACATTCATACTTAGACTCATACTCATACTGTAACCTATAACCATAGAAATTACAAACATCTTGTTAACTCAACATTAATTACACAGCTGACAAAACATTTAGTTACTGAAGTTCAAAACAAAAGATCATATAATACTTGATACTTACAATTATTTTGACAATTAAGAATAGATTGCCTGCATCTTTAGCAGAAAGAAAATTGAGCTACACTGACTAATTAAACAAAAACTGTCAGTAATATATATATAATTATATATATATATATATATATATATATATATATATATATATATATATATATATATATTTATATATTTATATATATACATATTTATATATATATATATATACACCAAACAGTAAAAGTTGTTCTTTGATTGTTTCATTTTTCTACGTTAGTACACGTCTCTATATTAAGCATTAAATATATTGTATATTCCCTTGTACAATGCAGCTGTTTTATAGTGCTAACTGTATTTGTACAATTTACAACAGAATGTGTGGCAGAATGACTTCCATGTAGTGCTTTTTATAGCAAGTCAGCTTACATTGGACATGAATAAACAGTTATTGTTAAAACAAGTCTTTTGAAAATTCATACTTATAATTGGCCATGCAACAATTCGAATTAAGAAATTAGCAGTAGCGCATTTCATTATAATATTTATGTTGAAGCCTAAAATTTCTGCATCCACTTTTCACTTTAGTAGTAAACAACTCAATAGTTACACATGGTAATGAGTTAGAGCTGGTAAACTTAATTCTATGAACTTTGCTAAGTGTGTCCTCAAGGTCATGTGAATGGTTGTCTAGTTGAAACCTCTTTGTGATGTAGAAATTTGTGTGTCAGTTCACAAGTATATAAAATAATACTTCATATTAACAACATGTTCACAACTAATCTCTTAAGCTATTGCTGTTATCAAATTTTACTAGCTGATATGATTTTTGTAATTTCTAAAACAGCAAAATGAAACTGATTTCATATTTAATGCAGTTGAATAAAAACTGATACACTAAACTAGTAGTCATGTCATGTAGTCATTTTTGTATATTCCCACCATAGATATACAATCTTGAGCTTTAGAATTACAATCTCTGTAAGAACCTGCATGGAATGAGTTTTAAGGCTATGTAATTTAAACTAAAAGCCATGCTGGCAACATAGCCTGAGGGCTTTAAACTAGCTCAGAAATTATCATGAGACCTTGGTGAGATTTCACTCACTAGCTTATAACCATGTTAGGCACTATTCTTTTCTCTTATTCACCAAATAAATGTATGTCTTGATTATCCAAAGTTTGTATAACAGCCAATATAGCAATATTATTTTATTGTGTGCTGTACAATACAGATCTGCAGATACTGTTGATAGCCTCAGCGCAGAAGAGTGGATCAGATTTGGGCTAGTATTATCTATTGTAGAAGAATCACAGGTGGAAAATTGGCTCTATTTCTTGTCCAGCTCTAATCTGTTAGCAAATACTGGCTGAGATAAAGATGTCAAAAATGGAAGTTATCAGTTTTATTTATCAAATTTTAGTTATCAGTTTAGTAGAAAACTCTGATAAAATAATATTTGTGATTCTAAAATGGCATTTTATGAAGCTAACCATGTGCTAAAAGTCTAGATTATGTAATCACATGATTTGATATTATATAATTATATAGTATAATATTATATAATATTATATAATATAATATAATATTATACCATCAAGATTATTGATCCCCTTTTAACTATTCAACAAACATCACCTAAGTTTTAATGCTGAAAATACTATTAAAATGTTAATTCTACAAACATTATTGTTAAGCATGTTGATTTTAGATAAACTGCAATTTTGCTCATATGACGGCGTTGTCGCATTTTACTGCTGCATGACCCTCTTCTAGCTTTTTTTGCATTACATATTCGAAATCAGCAAATAAAGTTACCCTATATAGCAGATTTTCATGAATTTTGAACAAACTTTAGTTTTTGGTCATATATTAATGCTAATGTATACTAAATGAAATAAAGTTACCCATATAGTATAATATTACATAAGCAATTTTCTCATACATTTTATTGCTTGAATCGAGAATTTAAACTATCATATGACTGTAATATTGTATTCAATTATGTATTTAATTATATATATATATATATATATATATATATATATATATATATATATATATATATATATATATATATATATATATATATATATATATACAGCACACAATAAAAGCTGTTCTTTAATTGTTTATGTGGTTGTATTATATATAGGCCTATTGAAGTTTAGACAGCAGATAATTTAATGGATGTTCCTCTATAGTATATAGTAAATGCAGTGTTTATATCTCATCAGGTATGTGAGGGGTCTTCAACTATAACTCTCTCCTTTCTAAACAGCCCACTGACCCACTTAAAGAAACTGATAAGTCGCCGTCCAATATTTCTGAAAGTCGCTGCAAGTGATTCCCAAATTTTTTGAAAAACACACTTAATTTCTTTCCAAAATGTTTTACTTTCAGCTCTTGCTTCTTCTCGTTCCTGCGGATTCTGAATAATATATATATATATACATATATATATATATATATATATATATATATATATATATATATATATATATATATATATGTATATATATATACATATATATATATACATATATATATATACATATATATATGTATATATATATATATATTTATATATATATATGTATATATATATATATATATATATATATATATATATATATATATATATATATATATATGAAGCGTATTGCATGGCAGAATAGATAATATTTAATCTAACTCCAACCTATTCTCACCTCCATATTGTTTACTCCCTCCATGTGGAGATTAAAGCAGCGCTGAATAAAAGTCCAGACATTAAGAGTGCCACGCCTCGCCTCTGCTTCAGACTGGTACTGTGGTGGTACACCAGTGTGAAGAAACTCTGGCTCACTTGGTGGATCACTTGTTTCAGTTGACCCATTCTCAGTTACAGATTCATTGTCATTAGCAACAGCAGCTTCAACTAGCAAAACATTCCATTGTAAACCTAATGATATCATAAAAACCAGTTTTAAGAGAAACAAATTAAATATAACATTCCTGCTGATATATTTAGTATATTCTAGACCTATACATACAACAGACAGCTACATCTCAGGTTGTTATAAAATTATGCACCTACCAGAGAAATCTGCATCCAGTCTTTCATATGCAGCTCGGTTGGCAGCTAAAATCTCATCAGCTAGAGGAAACTCATCAGCACTTTCTGCAGGGCACTCTTTTCGACATTGTGAGCAGAACAATACCTCTCCACTTGATCGAGCAAATTGTATTCTATTACCTTTATATAGATAGATCATAGGATATTCTATTACCTTGATAAACAAACAGAAATATATTTTATAACTTTTATCTTATTTATAACTTATATAGTAGTAAGCTAAACAACTTACCGATACAGCTATGGCACTCTGCATGACCACATGGTAATCTTCGCAGGGTCTGTTCATTCACGAGACAAATCGGACAAACTGTTATGTTTTCTTGGAGAAAAATTTCTTCAGAAAAAGATCTTTCTGCCATTTCAGATTATATCAACTATAATTTGCAGTAAGTTATCTTTAAGCTGGCTGATCAAAATGAAACTGATGATCAGGGAAATAAGTTTTCCCAGGTTTTGTGTTATCAAAATAAAAATGATAATTATAATTCGCGGCAGTAGCCATTGATAAGATTTTATGACATAAATTTTATCAATTGTTTAGTTGAGCTGACTAAATCTGGAGTATATAGCACAAATATTCCTGTATTTTATTCTTCATATGAATTAAAATAATATTATATCAAATTTGTTGAAATGCTATTAGGCTGTGATGTTTTAATTCCAAGATTTCTGGTTCATTACTTGATAATATAAATAATATATTGGCTACTTTGAATGATGTTTCGCTAGTATTTTAATCTTTATACTGACTAGTTCAAGGTGAACTGATGTTAAGACAAGATAAGGATACAACAAACTAGTAAATCAGAGTTTACAATTGCCAAAGCAATGTCTATATAGCAGTTTAAAACTAAGCGTAACATTATGCCTATTTAGGACTAATTTCAACTAGAAAAATAATTGAACTTCCGTATGACTATAAAAATAAAATAAACCTTTCAGTTGCTCAATACAAGTATTTTGTCTGGTTTCTTCATGTGGTGTATGAATCAAATAAGGATTATTTTTACCTCACTATCACTTTTATACTCAATACTCGCAAATTAAAAAATAAGATTTCGATCTGATATAATAGATCAATCAACTGTAGTTACTTACATCTTATATTCTTTCCAATCCAATGCAATTAAACACAAAACTGTGCATCTAACAATGCAGAAGTGAAGCTTTAATCTAAGGAATATTGGAAAACTATGTGCCATAACAAAACAACATGTTAATGTACAAAACCGAATCAATATCAAGACATGTATGCTTTAAGTCATATAATAGTATTTATCTTGGTTTATTATTTCGAATTTTTATTAAACTGATCAATTATAGTTTACAATTAAATTTTTAAGTTTTTCGATTTAATGGTGTTGCAGCTTGCTATACAATCTAGTAGATTATAGAAACCTATGACATGTCACGTATTTTAACATAGACAAGCTACTCAAACTGGTTAGAAATCAAAAAAATATAATTCAGTGAGATAGATATTTTATTATATACTGAATATATGTATCAATATTATACTAAACAACGTTTTATCTTGTATTCACTACCTATATAATATAAATGCAGTTAGCTCATTATGCTTGAACTGCTTCTGCAGCTGCCAGAGATTTTTTGCTAGTAAAAACACTAGCTATCCATTGGCCAAATATGCAAAGTATATATATTTTTAACTGATTTTAATATTCCATCAAGGAAACGCATCAATCTGTCAAAAACTCCCAACACTTCTTTTTTTAACAATTTTACTTTCTTCCAGAGCTTCCTTGCATTCTTCTTGGTCCTACAACAATACTATTTTGTTTATTTATTTTATTTTAAAGGTACCTATATATAGTTAAAATATTTGCCCTTTCATTCAACTGTAATTAGATGATTTTAGAATGGTTTAAGGTGCTTTAAAGGTTACAACCGATTTCACACATTTTAACAAAAATATCTTCTAAAGTAGCATAATGTAAGAAGAACCCTTAAATCTATTTGAACTATAAGATGGTTAATTTTCCATTTTTGATATATACATGCATATAGTATAGCAAAAAATATCAGCCTTTTCAAATTTTATTGCCTATAAGCCACTACTTATACACTTTTCAATTTCCTTTGTGCCTGCATCAGTTGCGCTTTTATAGACCCAGAGTTAGCATTGCATGATATATTTTTTCTAAGCATTTAGATGAAAGATGCATACCTCTATTCCTTCAGCTGCTTCATCGTGGAAACAAAACCACTTCAGAACAGATTTTCTCATTTTTTCTAAGCCTTTTGTTGCCTCTTCCTTGTTCTTGTATTTTCTAGGTCTACCAGATATAAGCAAATTTGGTCCAGCTTCTAAATCGGGTGATTGGTAACTCTCATCAAAGCCAGAGTCATTTTCACCTTAACACAAAGTGTCATTTTAAAACAATATACCCAGAAGCACTTTAGCCAAGTTAAGTATAATATAATAGTTTCTAAAAGTCGTTTACAGAAGATATGCATGGTGCTACTTTAAACAGTTCACTTTAAAAATTAAATTATGTGTTTTCTAAATATTATAACAGCTAGATAGTGGTACTGGCTGTGAGCACACGCAGATGGCTTGTAATTATTGCAATTTAAATGCAACTACTGAGCCACTCTCTTTCTTATAAGGGCATCTAGTAGCAGTGCTCATATTATATAATATATATATATATATATATATATATATATATATATATATATATATATATATATACAGCAATATATATATATATATATATATATATATATATATATATATATATATATATATATATATATATATATATATATATATATATATATATATATATATACAGCAATATATATACAGCAATATACATCAACAATTTATATATTTGATTTTAATTCAACACATATTAGGTTCAAACTGGCTGTTTCTTTGGTCAGCAAATAAATGAAAACAACTTTGTTGTTGCTGTCGAATTTCTATCTCTGTAAAAAAAATTTCCCACACTGAGAGTAAAACCCGAAATATTTGATTAGCAATTGCGCAGCCACTCTACCATATTATTATACAAGTACCACTGCAGGAGCCACCTATAAGATATACTCAACACTCAACACATTAAATTTTCAGATAAGCGTGCAAATAAGTAAATATAGTTAACTTTCTTTTGTAATAAATTGGAGCAGCAAAGATTGTCTTATACTTTTGTGGCTTTCAGTAAAAATTTTAAGCATTCAACTATTTCTCACGTTGTTTGAGCATAAGTTGATTAGCTTTCCATGCGTAGGTAAATTTTATCTTCTTAAATAGATATTCACAAGTGAGTCACACACAACCTTATATTTGACACTAGATTAGTTAAAGATAAGATAACTATGTTATAATCCGAAGAGTATTATCAGAAATATTTCATTGTATCTAGTTATTGCATCATATGACCTTTAGCTTTTCTAAGTAGACATGTTTTTCAGACTTTGTAACTGATTAGAACTTAAGTATATATATTTCATAATTCTATTTATGATAGATAAGAGAATGTCATACAGTGAACTTTCATTTCTTACTTATCAGCAACTTTAAGATATATGCATATCAAGTTAATCTTATTGCTATCAAATAAAAATATTGCAGTATATTCTTTTATGACAGTATGTATTATTATGAGTGAAGGCATATTTTATATATTATTGTATGTATATATATAAAATTATATATTACCTAGAATGCAATTATCCTAAAAGTAATATCTTCATTGCATATTTCAGAACAAATTAAATAGTTTTCGATGAAAAATTTAATTATGGTGTCATTAAACTTGTTGCCAATGTATGCATTCGCATTCTATGAGAGCTTTGGCATTCAGTGTATATGTGTTAGAACAAACGGTATTTCAGTCTGTCTAAAAATATACAGCTGCATAAGGCTTGATCACCATGTGTAGTGTTAAGTTTTCCAGTGGCTCCCATGGTGTAATGGTAGCACTTTTGCTTGCAAGTTAGAGGACTCTGGTTCGATTCCCAGTGGGTGCAATTTTTTCCGCCATGCACAAGTAAAAATTATATTTTGCATTCTAGATGCTCTGCTGCTGTATATGAAGAAAATACGACATCAGTCATTGAAATCTCTCTATGCCCTTCTATGTGAAGAAAAGTGCTTAACAAATATATGTTCCCTTACTACAACTCCGCATACTTCCCTTGTTATTATGATCAGCTTAGCTTTTTACCTATTTGAGCAATGTATTCGTAAGTTTCAACTCATCACCTAGTTTAACTGGGGTTTTGCATCTATTGCAGCTTACAGAGATAACTGCTACAATCTACAGCACAATATTATTAAGAAATACTATGAATGTAACACAAAGAGCCAAATGCTGAGACTATAAATAGAATATAGTTGTCAAGTTTTTAATTAAATTATTTAGATGTGTTTATTTGAGGACAATTGTTACAACTGTTATTAAAATGTAGTCTGTTAGCAAATTAATTACTATTTCGAAATTTACATGTTTTTACTAGTATCTAAATATTTTCATTGACTTGCAGGCATGCCATGTAAACATATGCTTTTAAACCATATATTTACTGTTTTTGAAAATTTTAGATCAGATATTGTTTGATATTACAAAATAGTTCATCTATTTTAATACATATCTTTATATTTGTAATAATGTTTTTGGTAAAAATATTAGATAGTTGGGTGGCCTATAATTTATGTTTAAAAAATCTAGAACTGCTAATATATGCCAAAATATTTATCTGAGAAAAAAAGAAACTCATGCTAGCAATATTCTTTAAAAAACCTTAAATTTCTACTGATTTTATGTGCCTTGTCTCCATCATGGCAATTCCAGCGTGCACTTGGTGAGAGAAGACAACTTCAAATTAAAAATGCCCCAAAGAGCACATGTGAAAAAGGTTTATTCTGTCCAAGTGAAGAAGATTTAAAGATTCAAATGTTCAGTGAGATAGATTAGAACTATTGAGCGCATCTGAACATAAAACAAAATAATTCTATGATTATGAGTTTAAGTTTTGGATTAACTTAATTCAATAAACACACATACAGTTGATTGCATTTTGCATTTTATTTTAGAAAGCTCACTACAAACAAAACTGTTTTGACAACTTCACCTTTAATAAGTTTAAGTTTGAAATATTACTATCTATATGAAAAGTTATTTGTTCTTTAAATAAAAAAAAGTAAAAATGTAATTTGGAACAGACATTAATTTTAATTTTTAATTGTGCAAATTTTGTTGTAACATTTTGCAGCAATAAAGTTAAGTTTTGCTTTTGAAAGTTTTAGAGTTTTACATTCTATAATGAGCATACTACAGTACATTACAGTACGATACAGTACACCACAGTATACCACAGTACACTACAGTACACAGTACACCACAGTACACCACAGTACACCACAGTACACCACAGTACACCACAGTACACCACAGTACACCACAATATACTACAGTATACCACATTACACCACAGTACACTACAGTATACCACAGTACACCACAGTACACCACAGTACACCACAGTACACTACAGTATATATACCACAGTACACCGCAGTACACCGCAGTACACTGCAGTACACCGCAGTACACCGCAGTACACCGCAGTACACCGCAGTACACCGCAGTACACCGCAGTACACCGCAGTACACCGCAGTACACCGCAGTACACTACAGTACATTATATACACAGTGCATTACAGTATGCAACATGCAGTATACTGCAGCTATAACATATGCTATATTTCACTACAATTATAGGCCACTACATACATACGTACACTACACTGCGGCAGGCAGGCTGATTGTAGAAAGTATTTTAAACAGTTAATTGTGCAACAGGCTGCTCTTTACTCCTTCCAAAAAATTCAGCTACTCTTTTACAGAAATTTGCAAGCATTTTTCCAAAAGCCGAGTTTTTGATGTTTTCCAGTAGCTCCTTAAACTTTCTTTTAATTTTTCCCCGCCAATTTTCACATTCATCTTCTGCTTTCCTTCGTTCTTCTGGATTCTGGATGAATAAAATGAGCTTGTTTTAAAATGAATGTCATAAATTAGTAAAACAAAGTATTTTACATCCTATAAGCTAACAAAAACTTTCATAGAACGATGTGTTGTGAAAAGGTTGCGTCTAAAAGGTTTTGATTAAACATTTCCTGTAAAGGTTACAAAAATTTTTGATAAATGTTAGAAATCAACATTTTAGCAGAAAATTAAACAAATGTTAAGAAAAATTGTTCTATAAATGTATGTTATAATGTTTTATAAATGTTTGGCCCAACTGCTGTAATAAAACTGCAGCCATTAGATTTAGCGGTATACATAATATAACGTAAGTATTTTTGTTATGCTTGCATAGTGAAGCTAACAATGCATGCGTCTTTCTTTTTATGAACATTCACTGATTTGCAAAAATTTGTAAATATTATTTCATATGCTAATAATTATATAATGACATTCTTGATTGTCAGAAAAGTTAGCAGATGGAGTTCCTAAAATAATTCATTATAAGTTCAAAATGGCAAGGAATTAAAAGTTTACTTTGTGGATTTTAATGTAAATTTTTATAATTGATAATTCCTGCTCAAAATTGGCATGCAGAATGCTTGCAGTGAAAGCAAGCAAAATTTGTAGTGTTCCCAAACGTCACCTTAAAAATTGTCAGTGCGACATCAGTTATAAGTCATAAAATATAAAACTACATCCAGTATAATAATACAGACAATATCCCACAATAACTGCTGCAAAACTATAGCATGTCGGCTACAGCTTTATACTTTTTATTTCGACATCAACTTATATCAAAAGAACAGATGATTCTTATATTACATTTCAATTTTCTGGAATGTTTCTTTATATTTTCTTGGAGAAACTAAACTTTTTTTGAAAAGAATGCTTATTGTTTAATCTTAATAACTGCAAAATTATGACACCATTAGTTTTTATGGCCTAACAGCTAACGCATGCAAGCATTTTGGAAACACACACACACACACACGAGCACACACGCACACACATCTGTGCGTGTGTTTGTATGCGTGTGTGTGTAGACATGTGTGTAGATGTGTGTATGTGTGTATGTGTATATGAGTATATGTGTATATATGTGTATATGAGTATATGTGCATATATGTGCATAATTTACAAGTTATTAACTTTAGTCATGCATGTTGTCAAAGCAGGTATTTTCTAAAAGTGGGAAACATTTGATGCTATAAAACGGATGACTGCTAAGAATTTTAACGTTTACCAAAAAGTAAATATATAAAAAACTCAATTCTACTAGCATACATTATACATAGAAATATAATATGTAATACCTTGATTTTTTGAACACCTTTTTCGTGACACCCAAAAAGACATCCAAGGAAGTACCAAATATTATTCAAACCTCGCTCTGCATCTTCAGCAGATTCATAAACTGGTGCTTCTCCAGTAAGAAGAAAGTTTGGTTCAGCTGACAAACCATAGTTGAATGACGGACCAGAATTTTGTTGATTTATTTGGTCAAGTCCTGAACTAGCACTACCTGGAGTTTTTAAAGACAGGTTGTCTTATTGTGATACATATGTTCATATACAACATTGGCTACTTTTAATGTTTGAGTCACTACAGACACATCAAATTCTAATGAAACTATATTTTATGTCTTAAAAATGTTAAAACCCGTAAAATTTACAAGTTACTATATAAGAAAAACAGTTATTTTTAAGTTTGAAGCTGCCATTGTTTGGAAATTGTACAGCAATCGATTCAGATTTGCACTTGGCCATGCAGGATCTTCATTATTTATAATAATAAAACATGTCATATGTTTCTTTTATTTTTTGTTGTTGATGACTTTCTACTATAAAACTATTTTGTTGCTTGCTTCACATTTTGATGGCAGTCACCTATGCATACTTAAGATTACAGATAACATGTTATACAGTAGATGTAGTGCATATTATTGTAGTTGCTGCTGTAATTATTATAATAAGTAACTTAGAAAATAAACATGCAACACATGTATGCACAAAATTTAATTTAAATTCAACATTCTTGGGCATATAATGCCCTATAGTTGTATTTAGCTTACATATAGTCAAGATACATATATAAATCATCTAATAATAGTATATAACATCGCAAAGATTTTTATAGTGTTTCTTACATAAAATTGTATACTGTAGATTTTAACTATTTAGACTTACTTAAGTGCGTACTGAAGAAATATTTTAAAGTTGTCAAACTATATATAACTATACAAAATATACCTCCAATTTCATTTTTTTAATTGAGACAAACCCAGCTAATTATAAAAAATTACCATTTCAACTTCAACATGTAGATAAATTATATTAGTGTGATGTTGATGGCAGGAGTAGACAATCCTTTAAGCTGTAAAAATTTTGACTTTGAAAATGGTTAAGAGTTGTCTTACAACTCGAATCTTTTGAGGCAGCTCTATTTATTGCATTTACAGACTTTGCTTCTGGAAAGTCTTCAATACTCTTAGCTAAGTGACACTCTTGGCAGCTGCCACATGTGACATGTTCAGGAGGTTGTAAAGCAGTTTAAAAAAATACTTTAGTAAATAATATTTTCATCATGAATCTGTGGCAAAATTGTATAAAAAGCTTAACAAATTGCCTGTAAGTTAGGTCATGCCTTTGCCAACAGGCTTGTAACTCTGATATGGTTTATAGCAACTGGCTGCAGCTTCATTTTTAATAGAGGATATATAATATGCAGAACCTCACCGATTTTAAAATGCACTGATAATTTTATTTATAGCGATCAAATACATCAATCTATGATCAGTTAGATTTACTATATAACAAATACAAATAAGTAGCTATATTACGTAATTAATAAGTCTATAAGTCATCATATATTTATGACTCATAGTTTTTCAAGGAATAAAAACAAAGTTAGGGTTTGAAGCATCCAATTTTTTGTGGAATTGCATATAGAAACACTTGATAAAAATATTCCTTGTGCTGCTTTCTAATTTATCTTCTGCTGCTGTTGCATTCAGTCTGAATTTTACACCAGGTCAAGCCGACTCATTATTTACCATCTAACACAATTTGGCATCAATTTAAATCTAAATAGTACATGAATGTGAATAAACATATTATATTTAGGCGGTCAACAAGCCTGAAACTGAGATGTACTATGATACGTGTAGGCTAGCTATGAATTAATGCAGTGCATGTGAATTCAGTACACCTGGGCATTTCACACATCCTTTCCAAATTATACATAGCATGTGCACAGAAGCTCCTGAGTTTCCACACTTTGTTAAAAGACCTAAAAGTATCTCTGCATAAAGCAGACAACTCCAATGAATTTAAAGATTTCGTGTAAATAAACCAGCAGGGTGACTGTGAGAGCGTAATATATCTAACACTCCATAGCATTATATAAATACCTATTAGTTTTTATTACGCTGCAGTGAGATATAATTGGTTGGTTGTAGTTTTTATATGAGTTAGCTATCTCTGATGATATGTTACTAGTTGTTATACAAATACTTGCCGACCAGTCAAGCGGAATGACTACATGGGCATCAGTTCTACTTAAACCATGGCTTCTGTTTTACTGCAACTCTCTGGACATCTTGATCTCAGACCTTTTCTAGAAGAAACAGGACATACTTCGTGTTGGGAATGTACGAGTCTTCCCTGTGACAGATGTCTTGGTAAGTGGGTGAATGGGAAAGTTTCTGCTGATTCAGCTAATGGATGTTGAATATTGAGACATGGTGGGCAGATGAATCTTAGCTGCCTGCTGCTTCACGTTTGTTGGATATATATTTTTGTTTTTATTTATTAAACACTTATGAAAAATTTACAAGAATGAGAAAAAAATAGCAAAAAAAAATGTGTTTAGGCCTATGGTGCAATAGCACTGCAGCTAGTCTAGGCACCAGGCCTTTGCTGAGGAGAACTAACAGTTAGCTGTCTAAAAATACAAAATCAAACAAGTTATATTGAGTCAAGCAGGTAAGACTTTACAGCACGTTTGAAATCACCATCTCTTGCAACAGCACGAATAGACTTCGGCAGCCCATTCCGCAAGGATGCACACTGGTAACTCACTCTACGATATCCGGAAGCGGTTGTAGATTTGGGCAGTTTTAAATTATATTTGGCAGCTCCAGTTAAGTAATTGTGGCAAGAATGTGAATTATTGGAGTAAAAGGTTTGATGAGCAAGTAATAATGATTTATATTTGTATTGTAATTGAACAGGAAGTATTGAGGAATGTAAAAATAATGGTTTAGTGTGTGTCAATTAATTGAGATTTTTCATAAATTATTCTTACTAATTGCTTTTGCAATAAGTGGATTTGGTTAATACAACTTTTTGCTGTGCTTCCCTATGGTTCAAGACAATAGTTGATTTTGGAATTTATAAAAGAGTTATATATTGCGATTAAAACTTTTCTTGGTAGGAAACTTAAACATTTAGATAGCAATATATGCTTTTGCTCTACTTACATCATCTGTTCTGTTAAAAGAATTTGTTATGCATCTTATGCTATGTGTTAGAGTGCATTCTTAGTGATAGCTGTTGCCACCAGCTATAAGTCATATAAATGATAACACTAGAAGTAGATACAGTTACTGTAGTACTTGTAGCAGTATTAGTGGTAGTCGTGCAGTTATTACAGTATGTAGTGTTGAGTAAACCCAGCAGCCCCTGTGGTGTAATGCTTGCAAGTTGTGTGTGTGTGTGTGTGCATATATATATGTATATGTATATATATATATATATATATATATATATATATATATATATATATATATATATATATATATATATATATATATATATATATATATATATATATATATAATGTATGCTGATTGTCAATCTAGTTGGAGTTCCAGCAAAGTAAAGTATATAATTCATAGATAAGGCAAACCAATCTACTAAAAGCTATGAAACTGTACAACAGTTTGAAAGAGAATTTGATGAAAATGTACAAAGACTATTGGATAAGCAAGCTGAACAAATACAAATACTGAAGGTATTTATTACTCACATTCTTCAGCAATAAGCAATTAGCTGCATAAGAGAGGATGCTCGAAAATGGAGTTAGAAATGTGCTGGGAAATTATACTAAAGCATTGGTGAACGTGAAATATAGTTAAACCAATAAATAATTAATATACAAGTTTGCAAAAAGCACAATAATTTATTCATTACTTTCAAATATTCATGTGTGCAGCTCATTTGGCAAAAGTGCTTGTAAACACAACACTAGCATTTGATTGCTAATATTTTATGTTCAGCCAAGATGCAGAGAATAACCCAAAAAGATAGCCCTGCACATCCAAAGCTAACTTGCTGGCTCATTGATGTAACTTCAACAGTTCTCTTAGAGTTTGTGCTATCTAAGAGGTTGGAGAGAAAATTGTTTGCTATCAGAATGCAATACCAAGAATGATGCAAGAAAGATGCAAATATCTAGCTCTTCTAGAATATGAATAGCTGTAAAGATGCATCACAATAAATTATATCATAATGATCATTCTGTATTATTCTGATTATCCTGTAGTCAAGTAAAAGTATATCCTTTTGAAAAAAAATGGCTTCATGTTTCAACAGATTTTAAATTTCTGGGAATAAAGTGCTTCACATATTTGCTGTTAAATTTATAACTCTCATGTTTTAGAATAGAGAAGATAAGAAAGATTTGTTTCGTTGGGCAACAGAACTGCGAGGCCGAATTTTAAAGGCACTTTCGTTTGTCATGGGGACAATTAAAATGCTTGCAGGAATGTTTTGGTCATTTATAAAGTATGTACTTAAATTTATCCTGTATGTCATCTTGCTAGTTCTTGCTTGGATGTGGGAGAAACTGAAACCTTATGCTTACAAACCAGCAAAAGATTTTTTTATGCAGGCTTTGGAGAATTTATTTTATGATTGTTGGCCAATTCTTGTTCTTTTTGTGATTTTTTTAACTTTTTGTATAATTTTTTAATTAGTCTAAAAAATAATTAGTCTACCTTTGTGTAAAATAAGAATTATTCTACATTTTTATAACTCGCAAGTCTGCATTGCCCCTTGCTAGTATAGCAGTATATTTGTTTTACTATTGGCGAGTTTACACTTGCTGCATAAGCATATGTGTGGTAGTTTACTAGATCCTTAAGACTATGTGACTATATGTTGTATAGTTACTAGTATATATCCTCTTGTTATCTCAGATGTAAGCACACCATTATATGAGTTAACACCATTGTAAATATATTATAGTGAGTATTCTTTTAATGGCAACAATCAATAAACTTACTTGCTATTTAATTGTCTTTCATTTCTTATGCCATTGAGCTTTATTGTCAGCCCCAATTGTATTCTCTAATTATTCCTCTCATTATAATCATAAACAAGTTGCTGCAATAGAAATAAACAAGTCAGCTGATTCTGCTACTGCTAGTTGATTAGCAATAACTGTACAAGTTCAGTTTAGACTATCTGCTTCTACTTTAAGCTCTTTGTAATATCTAAAATTTAAATATATCTCCATGCTTTACATTATGCTGATGAATTTTTCATTCAACGCATGCAAACATATTATAGTGATTGACTAAAATCTGCAATGCACAAGTTGAATAAAATTATCGTAAGACAATGGCAGGAAATTTTGCCATAATTTAAATTTTATTGTATATAAACTGCTTATACTATCAAATCTGAGAAGTTAACTGCATACCTTTTATTGGTCTTAAAATTATATTATAAAACAGAAAACGTAATACCAACTGTGCAATTTAAATACTAATGCTACATTAAAAACACAACTATATATGCGTAGAATTTTAAGAAAAAGTTAGAAAATTAAAAAGAAAGTTTGGTTGTTTATAAAGCTCATACAAATGTGAATTGCATAGCAAGATGTGACGGATCAAATTAACTGTTGAACAATCTGCAGTTATATCCAATTGATCAGACTATGCAGTACTGGTTTTATTTACAGCCAGAATCTATGACTATCTGTTGACACACTAGATGATGCTGTGAATAATAAGTAGAGTCGCCAGAGCGGAATGTTATCTTACACTAAATAATGTTATATATATAGTTTAAAGTATTAGATTAGAGACTGCAAACAGTAAATAAATAAATGAGTACACAATGCTCATGCTAGAGATGATATAAGAAATGACTCATCAGATTAAGTATTTCTGTTTGGTTGAGTAAATATTGATGAAAGAGGGAATGGCATTAACAGGCTAATAGCATGTGGCCTAGTTTAAAATGTTTCATTTAGTAGTACACTAAAAAGAGAAAAGGAATGACATAGACTACACATGAAGCAACTATGTTCCTCCGAGCAGAGTTACAATCATCAGAAACTGTATCTCCATCAGCACATGTATTTGTGTCGTCTTTAGAGTCATCTTCACCTGTTGTGCTATTGCTTGGCTTTGCGGTACTGATTGGCTCAGCTGTACTGATTGGACAATTCTTGTAGCAAACTGCTTTGCAGTATGCTCCAAGAAATCCTATAATAACAACCATAAATTATAATCTAAATCTATGGCTAGAAAAATATTCTGTAATTGTGCAATGCAACAAGTTTTTCAAAATGAGAGACCAAATGGCTGTTGATTCCAAAAGGTTAATTGAAATTTTCTCTTCACTAGAGCTTTACTTTGCTTCTTTTGCATCCCTTACTTGCTTTCATATATTTTATTATATTTTTTCTATGATGCATTTTCTGGTGTATAGAGCTATAAAACATAAAATGCCATTTGAAAATTTGTATGAACTGTAAGCTAGAATTGGATTCAAGTGTGGATATAATATGCTTCATAGTTGAGGGTGACACTTCACTTACGTTGGATCGAGCTGAAAAAATATCTGTCTATTTAGTTATCTGTACCAGACTTTCAACAAAAGAACCCAACTTATGAAATTATATAATAAAACAACGTATCTTTTATATACGGTAAGCATGTTGCAGTGATACTATATACTGGAAGCATACCTAGACAAAGCTGTTCCCCCTTTTGGTTAGTTTCAAATGACACTTTACTACCATTTAGTAGTACCCCGCAGGATTTGTACAGCTTAAAACCTTCAACAAAGTAACATCCAGGTTCTTTTGGCCCATTATCTTCACAGAAAGCGTCTGTATAACTAGCTACCTCTCCGGTACACTCATATATTCTACAACACAGTGCATTAGTCATGACTCTTTATATAACTAAATATTTTCTCTTATACCATATCAAGTATTTCACTGCAGTACAGAAACTTCAAATTAATAAATATTGCTCATAAACAAATCATTATAACCATACTCTTCAATCTGTGGAAGGCTGGCAGTTGGCGTTGGTGTAGGTGTAGTAGAGTTATCTTCCCCATTAGCTAACCCTTGGAATACTAAGAGTAAAAGGGCTGAAGTAACCAAGAGATGTAACTTCAATGTCATTGTTGTTTCTATGGACACTGTAAATAATACAATAGTAAAGTTAGACAACAAGCAATATAATATATAATATTAGGAATATATGTTTATTCAAGTTGATAAAAATAATATTTTTAGTAATCTTTACAAAGCCATTGGCATTGTGCTCAAATAAAAGTAGCTTCCACAGAACATATATAATTTGCACTGCCTTAGTATTCAAAATCTCACACAGTTACTAGTGCAGCTTCATTCCTTGCTGCTGCTAAGTTTTAAGATTTCTAGCACAATATAGCTATGATGACATATCTCAGTAAATTGATTTTTACCCATTGATTTTAATTGTTTATATAGTCTATTGAGTATTGATTCATTTTTTCATTGTAATAACACAATTGTAATCAGTGTTAAACAACTCTTGATTCAACCTAATCCAAAGTAAATGCAATCTGTATAAAAAGATTTGATAGCTAAGAGAACACAAATAGTCTTGCATGGTACTAAACACTTGTTGATAGTAAAAAGTAAATAAATAGTTTTTTAACAGGTTGCAATATTTTCGCTTTCTAGCAAGTGTCTAATGACATTATTTGAAAAGATTTTATTATTAAAAAAATGAGTTTGTAAAGTTGAAAAATGCTGATTCACTGCTGTGATGATTTGGGATTTACCGGAATAACCCATCTATTTCCTCATGGATTTATACTTTCAATATCAACCATGTATTTCAAGATTTATAAAATGGTGATTTATAGAACATATAATTTTGTAAAAGTAACTAGTCTATAAACATTTATTGTATAAATTTTTATAAATGTTAATGTTCTATAAATCACCATTTTATAAATCTTGAAATACATGGTTGATATTGAAAGTATAAATCCATGAGGAAATAGATGGGTTATTCCAGTAAATCCCAAATCATCACAGCAGTGAATCAGCATTTTTCAACTTTACAAACTCATTAATTTTGTTTAATAATAAAAGCTTTTCAAATAATGTCATTAGACACTTGCTAAACCGAAAAAAATATTGCAACCTGTTAAAAGACTATTTATTCCCGTTTTACTATATCAACAAAAATGTAGGCAGACATCATACTCTACTTAGAGGGGTAGCAAAGAGAGAGATACAATAAAATATTAATAGCATAAACCTTTTCTTTTTACCCGATCGTAAAATTACAGTATGCATCGCGGCTTTCCAACTCTTCTAGGCATCAATAATAGCAGTATAATAGCAGTATAATAGCAGTATAATAGCAGTATAATAGCAGTATATTAGCAGTATATTAGCAGTATAATTAGGACAAAATTGAAACGCTTTAATTTTTTCTTAAACCTTTTCAACTATAAAAGACATTCTCTTTAAGCTATGAATATGATTATAGGGGGCTACCCCTCTCTACCTCTACTACTTCTTAATAAGAGAATCCAATAGAAATGTAGAACTTAATGCTATTTTTCATAGCTGTTGGTAATTCTAATCAAAGAAAAGAAACATTATAAATATATGTTTATTTCATCAACAGTTATTTATTGAAAATATAGCTCTAGAAAAAGTGCATTCCTACATGTTGCATGGTACAACTGCGAATGCTCTGTTTTAATGGTCACGAGTTGGAGGTAGCGAGCTCCAATGAGTGTTTCACAGCATTATTAGTTTGAAGAGGCAGTTTTAAAAAATAGAATATAAATAAAACCACAAATCCTAAAAAAACTTCAATATATTCATATATATTACATGAACCCATACTGTTAACATGACTTCAACACCTCAAAGCTCAAGTCGTTGACTAAACTTCCCTCCCCCCATGTATTGGCCCCAAACCACGAACTTGATAAAGTTTCTATCATGTTCAAGGTTACAATGTATTGAAATAGCGCTTTCAAGTTGTTATTCTACTTACCTCGCTTTCTGCTAGTATAGACTTTAGTACTGTTTTCTGCTAGTATAAACTTTAGTGGCTGAGCACCAGTTGGCTTGCGCTACTTTTTCCTGCTAAAGCAGTGCCAACAATGAATTGGGGGGTTCAAACAATGATGTAACGGAGTTAACAAAAGAAGCATTGAATGGTTAGCTGATAAGGAAGCTTAGCTAAAAACAAGTCAAATATTATAAAGCTATTCGTCATACCCTTTTAGTGTGCCCAAGCCTGATTATAGTTTATATCTATATATTATTATAGTGTACATATCTACAGCATATAATATCATTATAGTGTATATCTATATATTATTATAGTGTTTATTTATATATTACTATAGTGTATATCTATATATTATCATTATTATTTAAAAAGATTTTTATTTACTGAACTCACTTAGTGTGGAGATAAGAGAGTGATAAGGACATGATATGGTAAGATAAATTTATATACTGGGGATGAGGAGGGGGTGAGGGGTAAGGATGGGGTAAAGGGGGTAAGGAGGGATAGGAAGAGATGAGGGGGTCCTGGAGAAAAAAGAATTTTCTACAAGCAGTAGTATGAAATCATTACCCACGTCTCAACTGTTAGATATTAAATATTCATAAATTTAGCAAAAGCAGATAATTTAATTTGATCAGATATGACTCACCTGTTTGGCGCACATTTATAATTTTCTAGAACTTTTACAAAAGTGAAATAGACTTTTCAGGCAGTTTGCTGCAAATTGTTGTTTAAAGTCACACATTAAGTTATAAGTGGCTACAGATTTAAGATATAACTGCTGTGATGAACTTGAGTAACATAGCTTTGTGCTTACATTATCATATATAAACTTGGGTATCGCATTACCACAGAAAACCAGCTTAGGATACGAGTTTTTTACTTGGAGTATAAGCAGTTTTCATCTCAAGCTGCAACAATTTGATTGTAATAAAAGCGTAACCAGATTTTTTGTGACCTAATTTTTGAGGTAGGGTGGGTTTGAACTTGTCCCAGAATAATTTATTATAACAAACTGCTGCCCTGACGACTATAAACCCAATACTGTTTTGTTATATTTCTAGTGATAACCTGCTGGGTGTTTCTCCGGAACCAACTGTTGTCCACAATTCAACTAGCATCTGGCAATGAGCTATAACTAGCAACTATAAACTAAGGACTAGCAATTGGTAACTAGCAACTAGGAACTAGCAATTAGAAACTAGCAACTAGGAACTAGCAATTAGAAACTAGCAATTAGAAACTAGAAACTGGCAACTAGCAAATACTCTGAGAGGCTATACAAGCCAGTTAATTTCAAATAAAGTTTTAGTGACAGACTTAATTTGCATAATTGAAGTAAATATTTCAGTCTATAAACAACAAGCTGGAACTGTTACAGAGAAATACCTATCAATAACGAGAAATACTGATCAATAAGGAGAAATACAGATTTATAAGGAGAAATACAAATCAATAAAGAGAAATACTGATCAATAAAGAGAAATACAGATCAATAAAGATAAATACTGATCAATAAACAGAAACATTGACTCATTAACTGTAAAGCCCAGCACAGAGCTGACATACATGTAATATATCATATCAGTTAATAAAGTCATATATTCTATAAACTTGTCAAGTCATATAGTTGATCTGGTCTGAAATACAGGGAAACTTATTTCTCCATTCTGTGCAGGCCATTATTATTTCAGGAAAAATCCTTTGTCGGCAACAAATATTATGTATAAAGTCTCTACATGCTTATAATTGAAGGTTAATTATATAATAAAGTATAAGACAAAAATGTATGATATGGTTTGTTGTATAGAATGCCAGGGTAATTTTCATTGTCGTTGGACTGCAAACTATACTGTAGTATTTAGCACTAACATAACTGTTAGGGTTTATATAATACACACAGACAATACACCACATCCCATTTTATCCT
The DNA here is from genome assembly GCA_964035545.1 of Bugula neritina. NCBI lineage: Eukaryota > Metazoa > Bryozoa > Gymnolaemata > Cheilostomatida > Bugulidae > Bugula > Bugula neritina. Next base: position 31,184,717 of record OZ037767.1, read on the forward strand.
CCATATTGTTTACTTTCTCCATGTGAAGGTTAAAGCCATGTCTAGGTATCATTCTTAACTTGTCTTTGTTTTGCCTCCTCTGAAGTTTAGAGCTGTGGAAGTGACCAATCATATGCTTTGGCTGACTTTTCCTCAGCAATAAGAGCATATCTTAGCTTTAGTTATTAAAAATAGTTACTATAATTTATTGTAATTCAAGAAAGCTACCTCAAACAGAAACAACGAAACATAATAAAGTGTCCCCCAGGTGTGCTTATTATATACTAAGCATACAGCAAAACAGCTACATCTCAGGTTTTTATAAAGTTACACCTGTTGTATCTGGATTTATAAGTATTATAAGTATGTGTAGTTGTCATCTTTTATTGTTGCATGTGTGTGGGGTGCACAACTCTAAGTTTGACATTATTATTGCATATAGCGTGGGTGTGGCTTGTGTGAGTGTTGTAGCTATATAACCTAGTGCAAATGGGAGAATTGAGAGACTTTAGACTGATTGAAGAACGATTGAGGATATTTGTATGTAATGTATGCGACCCAATTAGAATGTGTTAGAGTACATCAGTGAGTGCTAGCCTAGGACCATAGACTGAGGAGCACCACCAGCCAACTACTCTAACCCGGAGTCTCGACTTCACCCCTAACGGACGGACAGAAGCTGGAGTTACCTTGTAGCCAAGCCATTAACCCGCAACTGCACACCAACCCTGAGCTCACCCCAAGGCTACAATATATATATATATATATTACTTGGTGAGTTTGAGATACTCAAAATCAGTAAAACCCACCGGAACACACCTACCAGAGATATCTATACCCACTCTTGCATATGCAGCTTCGCTGGCAGCTAATACTTCGTCAGCTATAGGAAACGCATCAGCACTTTCTGCAGGGCATTCTCTCCGACAAATTGTGAGCAGAAAAATATCTCTCCACTTGGTCGAGCAATTGATACATTAGATAGGTTAGATTAAATGAAACTGGTTAATAGTTTATGTTTAAGGAGAGTTCAATGCACTGGCAAAGTAGGATATATAGAAAGTTAAAAAGTAGATAAAATTTCATTTAAACATGTTATTATTTTCCATTCAACAATCATCAGATAAAACGTTATATCAAAGGTGTGCGCCTTAGAAGTATAAATAAAGCATAAAATAGCTATATGGATACTGAAAGATGGTATAGCTAGAAGATTAGAATATTGTGCAGTAATGCACAAAACTTATTTATTATATGTGAAATTTGTTGGAAATAAATCTTGGTAGTAGAATGACAATCCTTTCGGTTCATGATGAACATTATAAGCTATGCTTACCCAATTTTATGTTAACTTACTTCAGTACATGCATGGTTACGTATCAGATCACAAATTACTCACTCTAACACTGTTTCAGTTAGTATCCTTTGGGAAGATAACTCCAGACATTTCTACTCTGAACATACACAGTAAGTTATGTAGGAATTGTGTCTCCTTGTCAAATAAATGGCTTAAACATGGTGAGCTGACAAGGTGATTCAAGCCATGGTGCACTCACTTAGATAGCTTTTACTATGCTTTGTGTTTGCGTTGGAATAAAATCTCAATAAAAACCAAAGTTCAAACCCACAAACAAACATAATTGTTGAGAATCTATAATCTATATACTTTAGTCATGTATTGATTTTAGATGCAGGAGTACTAGGGGCAGCTTTCTGTAGTACTAGCCTTCTTATTCGAATAATGTTCTTTCTTTTATATAATTCAGGGAATATGTGCTGCATGTATTATAGCCAACTACTTATATAGATTAAAAGCGTTACAATTATATAACTATAGTCTTGTGTATTACGTTGGTAGACCAGGAAATCCTGGCCGCATGCTAACTTTCATTAAAAATACCTGATGTTCTGTAGTTGATAAAATTTTCTTTCCGGAATAGTCTTAGCAGCATTACTAGGCACTCTATGACTATGCCTGCCATTATGGCGCACAGTAAAAGCTATTAGACTAAACCTTCGCACATATCTTTATAGCTAATTAAGAGCTGCTAACTTTTGACAACGATTTTCTAATTTTGATTTTAAATATTGCTTTTAATCACATAGTGTTAGGTTTGGGGTAAATTATAACCATAGTTTTGGTTTTTGCGTTGCATATAAAAATTTTAATAGTATTTACAGAGTGTGACAATTCCCAACTGATAATCACTCTTTGCCTTTCAACATCCAGTGGTGAGGTGGACCAGGAGAGGGGGTCCAGCATAGGATAGACTGCTAGTGAGTGATGTAGTGAAGGGATTCAAGTCTACGAAGCTTGACGCTAGCTGTTAGTATATGGCGGGTATAAATTGTCTTTAGGTAGAGTTATAAAGAACCATTTATTCGAATGATATAGAACATAGTGATATAAATTTTTCATACCAATATAAATAAATATTGTAATCATTGGAAATATAATGGTTGCAGCGTAGAACAGTAGTGCATAGCTGAAAGTTGAAATTGAAAATAACAGTTAAACCATAGAACTATAATTTATAAGCCTAAGAAAATTTTAGGTCTTTGAGTTAAACATTAAATAATCTCATTTTTACTAGTTCTAGCTGCAACACTGCATCAAGTAAACAGCCATGGGCTCATACAAAAGTTACAAAATAGAAAAACCTGAAAGAGATTTCCTCCATACCATTGCTAGGTTAGCATAGATGAGAGACTGCACTGAACAATCATGAGCAGGCAGAATAACTGGTATCAACTGGCCAAAACAGATTTAGAGGAGCAAAAAGTCAGGTTATGAATTATATCACAAGAGTTCAAAGGTTGCAGTCTCCGGTTGTCGGCACATCTGAAGCGTTCTGAACCGGCTCAGGTCTAATTTCTGGTTCAACAGTTTGTACTTGAGTGGTCTCGAACTCGGCCTGGATTGCCGAGACATGTTTGGGCTTTTTTCTTAGGGTATCTAAAAGCAATCATCAGCTGTGAAAGATATGTGATGACTGTCAGCAAACACAGAAAATAATACATCCTAATGTAATGTAACTTTGGAGCCATTTTCCTGTTGCTAGTATTTAGAGGAACTTACAATGTCTCAACTCACCGCATGTTATACAATGCCTCAACTCACCGCATGTTATACAATATCTCAACTCACCGCATCTTATAAGATGTAGACATCTACAGAACGTGCATGTTGGGTTTGGGCTGCCAAAGCTGTAACTCGAGGAACATTTACAGCACCTTTTCCAGCAGAGACACAGCACGATGGCGAGGATGATGGCGATGGCGACAATCACTGCGGATATGCTCAACAGTGGAATTGCATAGGGAGGTAGGCTTGAATCTGCAGGTAGTACGTCAGGTAAAGGGTTATCTGATGAGGGAGTCGTACTCCGACTAGGGAAGGAGCAATAGACACCTCGGTAATCTGTAGTAAAATAAGAAAAATAATCTATCAAGCTTGGGGAGATTACTCCAAATTAATCCTAAATAATCCAGTAGCTCATACAATTTTGACTGTCTAGGAGTATCAGTATAGAAACAAAGAGGGGAGAAGGGGGAGATAGGAAAAGGGTCACTAAGTAAAAGCATTAAGATTCTAAACAAATGACAGCTAAACTTTTTTCTCTAAAAGTAAAAAGTTTAGTATCTCGGCTTTTCAGTAGTTATTGCCACATTGCTTGCAGGAAATGAAAACTAGCAATAGCCAACAGCTCAATAAGTAATAATTGTTTATGTTTAAAATCACTAGTCAACAATGAAATAGAAGATATGCAGCTAAGATTAATAATACATGGCATTGCTAGAAAATGGTAAACTAGTGCAAAATGTTTAAAAAATAAAACAGGAATTGAAAGTAATCAACTAATTAGAATTGGGGATGGTTTGGAGTTGTCACACTGATAGGAGGGTTTATTTCCACACCATACATTATAAAACTAGAAGACTGCCGCGAGATAATAGGCCAGCTCCTAGCTCACTACTAAAGTTGCGTTTGTACCTCAGCTGAAAAAAGTACCGAGTTTAGGTTAATAACGCTTTTCCGGGTACCCCTTTATAGTCAAACTTAAACTCGTTGAAATCATATTGATGCGGTTGCTCACTTTCTGAAATTGAAATTTGACTCGCATAATAGCTATTTGATGCCCTTTGTAAATGTCGTGAATTAGTGAAGCGGAAAGCATAAAAGCGATAATTGAGAAAGCGTAGGCTATATAATTAAGTACGTTGTCTAATCGCTAAAGTAATAACTAAATAACGATGTTTACAAGGAGTTATTACTCTTATTCCAAAATTGGCCGATTAAGTTATCACAGTACAAAAATTTCAACGAGTGGCTTTTACAATGCAATGCAACTCGGAGAAATTTCAACCCGGCCAAATTGAAATTTTAACCGAAAATAGTGAAGGTATAAACGCAACTTATCAGAAACGAAGGACGAAGTGAAAGCAGCAAAGTACTCTACCTGAAATACCGTATAGACACTAACCTGGACAGGACGTATTGCACACATCTAGCACACTCTCATCTCCTGGGTCAGAAGGCAAATCATTGCAGATATCAAAACACGGGAGAGTATTTTCATATCCGTCATTATAGCACTTGTCGCCAATCAGAGTAATATTTTGTTCACACTGCGAGACAGTAAACTTGGGGCAGAGTAGATGGGTGCTAGAAAGAAGAATTCACACATCAATGTATGACAGTTTATTTAAACTTTTTTATGTGAATAAAGTAAGACATGAGAACTCGGCGACATTTAATAAGAGTCCATGTACTTAGGTCAGACAACTTCTGAGAACTATGAGAAAATACTGAATCAACCCACCTGGTAGTCATAGTGACACAGATATAAGTGTAGAGTAGAACTAGGAATAGATTTTGTCCTCAAATCTATAAATAAAACTCAATAAATTAGATATAAAATGTATATTTCACAGCGGTATTGTAATGATCTATTGTGACAAATTTAGCAATCACCATCACTTAAAATATAAAGAAGAATTCATTATTTTATGAACACCTCAAGGCCAGTACTGACAGACGATAAAATATACAAGTACAAGAAACAGTTCTCCTTAAAATCTAAGATTTACGGCAAAAACTTTAGAAACGGCTTCTATTTACAACATATCAATAACTTGTATAACTATAGTATAATTGCTAATAATGAGTGATTACATATACTACATTGCTTATGATTCAACAATAATTTAGTAGCAGATATTTATATTGAGTTGGGTAATTAATTCACAGTACCATCACAATCACTTGATCTACCACACCTAGTAGCCTTGTAATGATTAATATTGTGGTTGCAAGGGCTAGTAGATCTGAGTAAACTCTATAGAGTAGCAGCTAAAGAAATTCTACTTATAATCTTAATTTATTCTCAGTTTGAACTGAAAGTATAATAACTAATTGGGTGCATGGGTTTTACTTTTCAGAGTTGTCTTCTCTCGACCACACTTCATAAACAATTAGGTTTTTATTGAGCTACATTCGTATGGCTATTATTATTAACTTTAGTACAGCTATAGAATCAGCAAGTCTCAGCAACTTAAGTAATATTACATGTTTTGTTTTCTTAATTATGGTTAAGAATTATGATATACCATTACACCACTTCACTCTGCTAGTAGTTTAGATGATTTTACACAATACTGATAAGTCCCTCTTTATATCTTACTACTACTAGTAGCATAGGTCTAGGTTTCTAGGAGCTTAAGGAAATACAAGACAAAAACATTTTTGTGTGAGTGTAGCTCAGTGTAGTTTGACGTTATGTTCATTGTTCAAGTTGAGTAAGTGAAGGTGGGCCAGAGATTTTTAATTTAGCAAGTGGATGAGTCAACAAGAATCATATTTTAAATCATGCCGACTATTGACTGTAGCACTACTACTTGTAGTACCAATACTTATAGACTATAGCTGAGCCTATAAGTATAATAATAATTACAGTCACATTCAGACTGATAGTGATGCTTGTACTCATTGTACTAGGCATGATAATATAAACGTAGTAGTACACTTATTTCACAATTGACACCGATCAATAGTGAAGGTTTCACTACAGCTTTGAAAGTTGAAGATGTAACAGTTGGGAAATATTATACTAAATGAGTAAATCTAATAGTAATACATAATTATAATTAAATAGTCCTGACAACTGATGAGTTATGACTGGCCGGTGTCAGTAGCACCATCAGTATTACTTCATTAGTATTATTATAAATATAAGTCCCATACCCAAACAAGACTCAAAACAGGGCTGTACACTCCATTAAAAATTTAAAGGGTAGAGAAGTATCAGTAACAGATGCCAAATTTGACCCAGGCCTAGAAACATTAAGAATGTGCAGACAGTCACAGATAACTTCTTTGTTGTGTTGTATTACTGCTAATGAGGATTTATATCCAACCCTAAATAATACCCTTAAATCTATGAAATCCTCCACCCACAACACGAATACCCATATTAACACCTTCAATGCTATCGCCTGTGATTCGAGCCTGTTGCACACTGTAAGGGGAGGGGGGATAGTGGCAAACTTCTGAGTCTGGATAGATCTGAGGGTCCCACAACTACTCTCTCCGAGAAGTTTTGGGACTTAACCCAATCAAGATCAAGATCAAGGACAGCACGAGGATAGGGAAGGACAGGTGAGGATTTTTACAACTATAAGTATAAGTTGACATAATAGTAACTATAAGGCTAACCAGAAACTAAGTCCAAGTAGTAAGACTGATGAGTAATAGTTAACTATAAGTTACATGAATTCTAAATTCAATTTATATTATTAAAACTAACCATATTACCTTAAAATAATCAACTAGTATAAATGTAATTGCACCTGTAACTGTTGGTGTAAGTGTATGAAGTCAGTTTCACTAGTACTACTACTAGCGTTGGACCAGCAGTTAACTATGATGCCAACACTAGCACAGAGGTCATACACTTGCACAGACAGTAACAAGTGCAACTACATTTATAGATGTTCATAATTATAATTATGAATTAGAACATCAAATTCATTTTCAGTGACTGCTATGATATATCATATAATTATTTGAGTAATAAAATCAATGACAATAGTAATTCAGTAATTGTTATACTTAAAGTCATAGTAATACTAAGTCTAATAGTAATAGTAATACTAATACTAATTGAGTGATTCAAACATTCAATTTCAATGTCAATTAGCACGAAAATTTTCAATCACAAACTCATACTATTGGTCAGACTTATTGTGATCCCGATAATCTAAACTCTAAGTCATAATCACAATGGGCATGGCACTAAGCCTAAGCCGCCTAGAGTTATGACTTGAAGTTGAAGTATGGCTATGACCATGACAGCTACTGTTACTATTAGTGTTAGTGTTAGTATCACTAGCACTGCGGTTTATATTGAGTTCAAAAAGTAATTCAAAATATGGCCAAGGCTCGAGAACAGCTAAATATAAAAACATTGGAATCACATAGAAAATTAAGCCGTATAAAGTTACTACTTCAATTTCTAGCTAATGGTAATAGTAATGAAAATGTCTGTGGTGAAATTATTAATAACTTTAATGGACTAACTAAATATCCACCTATCCTAACACGTAACATGTTCAGACATATTCCTCGTTCATTACTAGCAAATTCTAACGCACACTTTAATAGTTTCCTTCCCAGGACAATCACTATCAGAGACCTTAGAATCTCTGAAGTTACGCTTCCATAACACTCCTCCGTGAAGGTCTCCTCTTCCCTCTCGAGGGTTGAGAGACTCGACACAGATAATCATAATGATACAGATAGTCACTGTCATACAGATCACTATTAATTTTAAAGTCACTTATTCAGAATGTTCGAGTCTGCCGCTTGGGGGGGGGGGGGGGTGATGGTGTTACACTAACACTTACTGACTTAGTCTTACAGTTAGTGAGTTGCTGTTAGAGTAAGCTAGTGTTACAAGCTAGGTAATGTGATAACTGAAAATTGAATATAAAATACTAAATACTAAATAGTAAATAGCAATATCGTTAAATTTAATACCTATTGATTTCAAATATATTAATAATACTAATTCTAATAGTAATGGACATAGTAATAGTAATACTTATAATTATACTAATACTAATAGTAATACTAATATTGAATATATTATATAATCATAATCATAATGATAATGATAAGCAATACCATTAAATTTAATATTATCATTATGATTATATTGATAGGTATTTTCATATATTTATAAGTTATGTATGTTAAATTAGATCAATAGACGCCAAATTTTATGTAACAAATTAACTACTAACTTAACAGTAAACTAGTCTTCTAAGCGCAAGAATAAATGAATGACAGTATGGTCACACCGGGGCGCGACCATTAACACGCGTGCATTGCTTAGAAGAAAGTGAGAAATTCGGTGCGATTTATTCATATAATTATTATAATTATACACCACTCTGGTCCTATCACAAGTTCTAATAAATAGTCACGCCTCTCCAATAGACGGGAAGTTATAACTATAACCCTGTAGTTGTAGTTTCATTTCAGTGGACTAAACGACAATTATCTCGCCATAGTTCATTCAACAATGACGAGATAATAAAACGCAAAAGAAGGGTTTTCCTATTACATTTGACTGCGCAGTGTTATAAAAAATTATTTTAGCCAAATTACTGTGAATGTCATTACAATCTTCAATCTTTCACCGATTTTTCATATTTAGAAAATAAGAATTTCAGCAATCATACTAATGCTTACTGCTTGTATAAGTTGACATTTTTATTTGGATATATATTCTACATATTATTGTTTGTATATAATTGATATACACACAAATGCCACCTTGTATTTTTATGTATCTAATTATAATTAAAACATTCTTTGATTTTATTTTTTCATTTTTCATACTGATATGCTAAAAACCAGTAGTACAATCTGCATTCATGTTGAACATGTTTAGGCATGTTCATGTAGACCTGTCTATTCTAACAGAAGTTCATTTGAATAACTCAAGCTCTCACAAGCAATGAAAGAGGACGAGGTTATATTACCAAAATGCAACAATGTGCTGCTACTATGCCAGATCTACATGAAATGTACAAAAATATATGACTAGACAAAGTGAATTAAAAAAACAATTAAAAATGAAAAAGTAAACTTAAAACTGCAGTTGCTCTTAAAATTCCATTCATAGAGAAAATAACACACGAGTCACTGTGTGAAGAGTTGCTATCTGCTACAAGTCAGGTCATGTAGAGTAGTAGAAGTTGAGTAAGCTAGTCCTCAAGGGGCCCAAACCCTTCTACTACAAGCTATTGCTTCATCATTCAACATGAGGATAAAAATACGATGAAGATTATTTCAACAAACAGGTTGTGTAGTGTTAACTCATCATAACACAGTTATACACAAGTAGGGATGGCCAGCCCCCAGCCCGTGTGACAGCATGGTTAGATTATAGGCTATGTAGTTGTGCGATTATGAATCAATTTCATCAAGTCTTAGGTAAGCTACACAAGTTGCCATCAAGTCTTTTCAAGTTAAAACCCTACGCTATGTCACTAAAGTACTTATTCATGATTTCCGGGTGGTGTTTGTGAAACCCCTTTATGTGTTTCTGCTTCTCCTTCAGAGGCAAAGTCGTGTCTTCAATAACGTTTTTTACGAGGGAGATGATTGCCGTTTCTGTAGTGGCAGCTTGCTGTGTCTCGTACTCTTGTGGTGTGAGGTTGTCGCAGAACAGAGTGCCTGGGAGAGAGAGACAGTAGTGAGCAATGGTGAAAGCATGAATAAACTTATTTGATTAATTTAAACACATTTCACCGTGAAACTTTCCTCTACCACAAACTCCAAGTTAGCATCCTTTACCATAAGCTACATGCAGTGAGATATGCTCTATGATGAACACAATAACAATGGCTTCCCATGTATTCCTTCAGCTATACATTATCAATCAGGGCTAAGCAGCTCATGCATTAAAGAGGTAGGAAAAGAAGGTTACTACGAGAATAACATGCTACTAGTAAAATATAAAGTAGAACTATCAATATTTGTGTCAGGTGATCTAAACTCCATACTAATATATGCAGCTAACGGCAATATATTGTAACACTGTACATGATTAATGTCCAATGTTACATAAGCTGCTGAAACATAAAACATCTAGTAGCTAATTTAACATAAGAGCTTACTTTCATTCAATGCATTTCCAACAAACTATTTCATACAGCAATGTGAACGCGGCACTCATGAGGTACATAATATGACATGGAGTTAGGCTGATCAGTAACAATGTATAAACCAAATAACGTGATGCACTACTAGAGGAACAGCTAGTGATGCTAAGTGATGGTAATGAAAAATATACACTGCAAGTGCCTGTATATTATATGACAGGCATCTGGATCTTGAAAGCTGAGGACAAGTGAGAGATTGATGCTGCTCCTACTATCAGGGGTAGCAACTTACTAGAAGGGGTAGTAACTTTCTAGAAGGGGTAGTAACTTACTAGGAGTAGGTGTATCATCTCCACTTTTGACACTTTCCAGGGTCCTTTCTAGAGTCAGTTGAACTGAGCAGGGAACAGATGCTAAGCTGCCAGAGTAGTGCAGCAGCAGCAGCAACAGCACGCGTCTCTGATTCAACGACAGCAACTTACAGCCTATATAGAATATTCCGGAGAAATCATTGAGAACGCAGTCATTGTTGCTCTGGAAAGAAACACAAATTCCTTATAAGATAACAGACTGAAAAGTGTGTGACAATGATTTGCATAGATTATTAATTGATGAGAATTCAAGTGGTAAAGGAAATGAATTTTTCTAGAATACAAGGTTAATAAACATTAAATAGCGTTAGGTTAACTAGAGCAGAGTTAGTGTATGCTGACAGTGCTAGTGTATGCTGACAGCTAGCTAGTGTATACTGACAGTGCTAGTGTATACTGACAGTGCTAGTGTATACTGACAGTGCTAGTGTATGCTGACAGTGCTAGTGTATGCTGACAGTGCTAGTGTATACTGACAGTGCTAGTGTACGCTGACAGTGCTAGTGTACACTGACAGTGCTAGTGTATGCTGACAGTGCTAGTGTACGCTGACAGCTAGCTAGTGTATACTGACAGTGCTAGTGTACGCTGACAGTGCTAGTGTATACTGACAGTGCTAGTGTATACTGACAGTGCTAGTGTATACTGACAGTGCTAGTGTACGCTGACAGTGCTAGTGTATACTGACAGTGCTAGTGTATACTGACAGTGCTAGTGTACGCTGACAGCTAGCTAGTGTATGCTGACAGTGAGCTACTCACTTGATTGGCTCTAATCTTGGGTTCCGCTGATTTGCTGACGACATGAAGGAACTGCAGGAGAGTGGAGAGCTCAGCCACCAAGTAGCAAGGCAGCAGCATGGCTGCCAGTCGCATCACAAACATGGCTCTCTCTTCCTGTGCGGACAGGATGAGACCGAGGACGGCCAGGTGGATCTGCTCGTGACACACAGGAAACAGCGGCTCAGTGCGGGCACGGTAACTCTTTCGGATTGATCTAAAGTGAAATCGGCTTGAGTACTACCTGAGTATCATGCAGAGTATTACTTGAGTATCATACAGAGTACTGCTTGAGTATAATACAAAGTATTACTTGAGTATAATACAGAGTATTACTTGAGTATCATACAGAGTACTACTTCAGTATCATACAGAGTACTACTTGAGAATCATACATGCTAACACTAAGGTGGAGGGTATACAAAGTTGTCAATTTTCACTCTTCTAATAATCCAATACTGACACATCAATATAAACAGTAGTTTAATCACCCTGATTTCAACATCACTACTGCATGTCGTAAGCCGTAAGGTTTAGGCTAAACAAACAAAGTGCCTAGTTGAATGAGTAATCCTTAATTGCATAACTTTGCTTACAAGTAGATTATTTATAGTAACACATCACACACCGGAACAACCAAGACACTTGAGGAGTCAACATTGAGTTTGAGATGTTACATTGAAGTAAAAAGGTGCACTACCCTGTGTTGCTAGAGAAAAGAAAACTTGGCTGTCACACAGAAAACTGAGTAAACACTCAAGTAATTATATTTGTGTTTGATTTTACTGCCAGCAATAAATTAGTCTAGTTTGAAGTTAAGTCATCCATTTCACTAAGTTGAATTACATGCAATTGGTATAACTAAACTGAAAAGTAAAAAACTGCCCCCTAATTATACAGGTCAAAGGTCATCATGCCAGTATACATTCTCACAGCACAGCGTGTACACCCCTGTATGTGACAGTGTGTACACCCCTGAATGTGACAGTGTGTACACCCCTGAATGTGACAGTGTGTACACCCCTGAATGTGACAGTGTGTACACCCCTGAATGTGGTAGCGTGTAAACCCCTGAATGTGGTAGAGGGCCTCCCAATCAAGGCAGCACTTCACAAAGTGAGTAAAGGGGATAACTGTGCTAAAAGACTGTGCTCACAGAGCAAAGGGTTGAGTGTCTACAGCACAGCCCTTCCTTCAACTCATCACAATGACCTCTAGTGACTCTGCTAACCACCAGCTAGACCTCTAGACTAGCAACTCATTCAACTGACTATCATATTACTGTAGAGGTACCTGGAGAGTGTCAGTGGGTACAGCATCAGCTAATACACTCCTAGTTTATATCCAAACTGTTGGACATTATTGACATTGCATCAGCAGGTTCTATTCAATGTTTCAGTTATTTATTGACACATTACCTGCAGTTGAGGTAATACATTGCTAACCGGTCAAAGTACATCCTAGAGAGCTAGAAATGAGCAGAATGAACCACCAGCAACTGGTACTGTGTTACACTCACTTATATAATGCCAACTTGTAGTCTAATTGATTCAGTCCAACTTGATAATCAAATGTTGTCTTGTGTCCGTTTGGCATAAAGTCAAAAACTTGAATAGCTGTTTGCACCCACATGTCAGCGGCATTCTTTCTACAACATACAGGATGTGCTGAGATAAGATGAGGGTTGCGAGGGTACAGTTGTGAAATGGAAAGAGTAAAGCAATAAGGAGATGGAATGTCGAGAGCTGACACGAAATCAGAGATTAGGAACATAATTTTCTCCGAGCAACAGCTCATACTCTTTAGTATTCACATTACATATATTTTATTTTCCATCATTTCTTTTCAATTTGCTTATAATCGCATGTATAATATAAATGAATGAACAACTGTTAAAGATTACCCACTGTGATGGTGTTAGTTTAAATTTCTATTAAATTATGGAAAATAGCATAAAACAGCCAAGTTGATACACTTGGTTAGTTGGAGAGTTGAAAGGGTTTTATCATCATATAGCTATAGTCTACTTATCTTAGTATCTGGTCAGATATTAATAAACCCAATAAACAAGTCAACACTTGATTATGTTAATCACATTATACAATGTATTTCTCTCTCTCTAGCCAACCTATATTCAAGTGTTAGACATTTAATGGAAAGTAGAGCAAAACCATCAACTTTTAGGAATTTTAGAATGGGAGGAGCCACACCCACCCCGTCATGTGCTGGGGAGTGTCAAAGAACACAGAGTTGTCATAGCCTGGGCTCTCTTTGCTCTGATTGGAGGAGCAGACTAACCCCTCGAGGAAGGGCAGGTCTAGGAGCTGAGAGAGTTGGGAGAGGGCTATCTCCTGCTTCATCTCCGATATGGCTGAAACAGTTCAGTTATACAGGTCAATTCTACAGGTCACTCAACAGGTCAGTTCTACAGGTCACTCAACAGGTCAGTTCTACAGGCCAATTCTACATATAATAAGCTCTACAGTTTATATTCTACACATCAGTAGGGGCTAGTAGGGCCAGAGCAAAGCTATGAGCATAGAGCCAGTGTTTACAAACAGGAAATATATTATATTACAGTAGGTGATGCAATACAGGAATTACCAAACCTGATGCAACCTGGCTGTCTTGGAGCTAGACTGAAAGTTGAATGTATGTAGATATGTAGGTCAGCAGGGAGATCTCTACTACAGACTAAATACAGTTTTAAGGTTCATATCCCAACAGAAATGGAGTTTATAGTACAGCCTGAGGCTGGTGAGTTGATAGTGTCAAGTCATGTTGAGTGCACACAATACTAGTTACTATACTGAGCTGTATGTACACACAATACTAGTTACAATACTGAGCTGTATGCACACACAAGCCGGAAACTGTGTTTAGCTGATAACTGTCACGACACACACCTGCAGGGGAGAAGATAACTTCCCCCGTCAACTGAGATAATTTGTGGACAGATTTACTGCTGTGGGAGACATCGTCTACCTGGTGAGCACTTCCAGCTCTCTCCTTGTTTGACTCGGCACTGAAATATGGTACAGGTGAGGTGTGACTGAGATATGGTACAGGTGAGTGTGACTGAGATATGATACAGGTGAGTGTGACTGAAACATTGTACAGGTAAGGTGTGACTGAGATATGATACACTAGAAGTGAGTAAACAATATCCAGTAAGATGTTAGAAATGCAGGTATTGAAAGAAATAGATTAGTGTAAGCATTAGAGTGGAAACAAAGACAACTTCAGTACAAATGGCTGTATGAAAACAATTACTCAGCAAAATTGGACAAGGTGCCAGACAACTTCCTGAAGTTTGACCCAGTTTTTACCCAATGTTATATAATATTTAAACAATTATATAATAATTGAATTACTATATAATAATTAAATTATAACATGGTAATTGAGCATCTTCACTCAGGAAATTAAGTTACTGCACAATTAATTAATTGGTAGTTGTGATTAATGTTGATATAATACATTTCCACGGTGACTATATTTCTCATCATTCAACAGCTTATAAGTTTATACTTAAAGTAAATGTTGTGTAGTGTGTTGGGACATTCACACTGGAGTAACAAAGAGAACCTTAGAGAGAGTTGAACTGGGAAGTATTACTAATATTGTGTATGCAGAAGATATAACTATAGCAGTCTGCATGGCTGTAGCTAGGCATAGCACATGACTATATCATACGTGTGCAGCGGGCCGTAGCATAAACCTTTCCAGACTAACAAAGAACATACCATTTCAGAAATTCCAAAAGGTATGGTGTGACACTATTGACCAATAAAGTAAAATGATTGAACTAAACTCTGTACCTTATATTTAAATTAATTTTGCCGACAAACTATAATATGATATATCCTGAAAATCTCACGTGCCCAACTTCTATTGCGTATAGGAATAAGACTTACTGGCTATCACCATGAGCTAACTTGCAGCAGTTCCTTCCAGTCTCAAACTCTGCACCACCTGAATAGAAACATATGATATACCAATGCAGCATATCACAGCAACTATTATGTAATACAGTAAACATTAGAATAATACACAGCATGGGGTACATTGTAGAGAGTAGAGACATGGAATAAGGATGCTCAAGTAACACAATTATCGGACATAAATGTGTAAACATTGTTTCGTAAAACATAATTTAATTTCACTTAAAAAGTTGCTAATTTATGATTGAATATTTAATGAGGAAAACACAAGGTCTTGGAAATCAATAGTCAATGTGATAGCAATGCAACTCAACCCGGCTCAACCGGGTGACTGGCTGAAAGTTTCTCATTCTAGAACTAAGTCTACAATTACACATCAGTGAGAGGGAACTAAGTCTACAGGTTCATGTAGGCTAGAGGCACTGGTAAAATGGTAATAATAGCACGATTGGAAAAGTGAGTAAAAGAGGCACATTTTCAATATTGGGGTGGTTGTTGGGGGTTTGGGGTTTAATGGTTGGGGTTTGGGAGAATTTAACATCATTGTGCCATTTTTACCTAATTTTCCATTTGCAACATCATTACCTGTGTCATTTTTACAGTGCCACTTTTGCCTGTACCATTTTTACCTAAAATCAGGCTAGAGAGTAACTTAGTGTACACTGAGTTAATTTCCAAACTTAAACAGTGACTCAAGTAAACAGTACGAGTTGCAGTCTTCCAATAGTTTATTAACTAGATACCTGACAACAATACACAGTAAGTACAGTACACAGTAGTGATCCAACATCACGTGAAGTCACAGCCTAGTGCCAACAGACGCAACAGGTGATCCAATCATTTAATGTTGACCTACATAGCAAGTGCACACATTCCTATCATACACATGTGGTGTAATAAAAATAGTTTAGCCTTACTTCCTGTTTGCTGTGCCCAGGTTCCTCGTAACCGAAGTGACCTTCTAAGAGTAGGAGTTCGGAGGCCCCAACCAGTTTCAGCACATTGTGACTGTCTACCAAGACTTGATGCAGAACCCTTTCTCGTGTAAACTCCAGGAGTGCCTGCAATCACATTCAGAAAGATACTGCTCTTTGGTATAGAAGGTAGAAAGATTAGCACCTGGTTACACCACTTCCATTACCTTATCTCTCTCCCCTATTGGCAAAACACACATTTTTACTGCCTCATTTCAATGTTTACGTGTTACTGCCACACTTGAACATTTTCAGTATTACTACTTTAGCAAATTCATGTCAGAGATGGAGTTGATTTACTCCTTTACCAATTATGGGACAGACAGGCTACAGTTGAAAGTGAACTGTGAATACATAGCCTCAACACTATACATGTCCTTATTTTTGCAGTACACATCACCAACGCTGAACGCATACCCCCTATGCCTTATTATAGCACTGGAATCCAAGTTTATATCATCTGATCAATGAATTTGTAATTGGTAATTTACAAAAAATTCTCACTTATTGCGTGATGGAAAATCAAGTCGCTGGAGCGTATCGATGAGTTGCAACGTGTAATAAATCCGTTCATTCTTTAGAGATACTAACCAGTTCCGGCTGATATTTTTCTAGTCATGATGCCGGTAAGAAATGCTGACTCACAGTTCAATGAACACGTCTTTTTAGTTAGCACACACTCGTTATAAACTTTCTTCACCACAGATGTTGTCCTACTGTGTCTAAAATAGAAGCTACTAGATTGTCAACAGTTAAACTGAAAACTAAGAAGGATTGAAACTGAACTGAATGTTCATTCTACTAAGAGATCAAAAGGCCACATTTTCCAGCTCAAAAGGCCGCCAAAAGTCAAAAGGCCGACAAAAGTCAAAAGGCCGCCAAAAGTCAAAAGGCGCAGGTTGAGCATGGCTGGGCCGCCCTAGCGGTAGTTGACATTAAATCTTGTACTTCTTGCCAAAAAGGTCGCTAGACATTGTTTACTAGTTGAGATTAACATTCCTGTGTGGACAATAATTTCATCATTTTATATTTAGCAACAATAAAAAGAAATGATTCCAACAGTTCCTGACACTAATGAGTTGGCCAGCCAACTAACTGCTACCAGCTGATTGTAAGATAATTCAAGCAAATCAGGACAACTCACTGAAATATTTCGCAACTACAAGCTGTGCAATTGTTAAAAATTTGTGAAAACCCCAGTCTATTAGGCAGGTGTCAATGTAAAATGATTGCATGGTCTGATTACCGAGGGTTGGTCTACTAGTCTAGCAGAGTACTGTGCAACTCCATCTCTAGACTTGACTTACTCCAGACTTACTTGAGACTTACACTAAAAGGTTAACAAACTCTATTACTGACCCCAACACACCTGAGAATTACTTAGGTTAAAGCACTAAACTCTGATTCAATAAGATTAAGTACTAGAATAAAGTTGAGACTTGAAACTCATTGTACTAGAGAAGGCAACTCTCACATTGACAAGTATTTCAACTTCTCAAACAGAACTTTAGAGGAATCACATTTCTTATAGAAATGAAATGGATACCTGCAGACTTACACTAGTTTATATAATTATACAGAAGGGCTAAAGCCCCCCTCCCACCCCCCTATGGCATATATGATAGTGACGACATACATAAAGTGATGAAATACAACCTGTCCTTGCCATTGGTGTCCCTCAGCACAGTGCTGCTGCCAGATTTGTCTGTCTGTGCAGAGTCAGCGATACCCAGCAAGTCTTGGATGGTATGGCCAGCTAAGCCGAGACTGTTCACGGGATTGCACACTACAACCTCTCCTGAACTCTTGGATGGTAGACTGGGCCGGCGCTCCTTTACACTGTGAAATAATCATACAAGCTCTAATTAGGGAGGACAGACAACTCCGGATAGCTCAAGAATAATTACGTGACTTGCAGCAGAAAAAACCACATGCTTTATGTCTCAGCAACAAGAAATGTTAATAAATTTCTGAACTGGAATTACAGTGAAAATGTGATAAGCTGACAAATGATTGCGGCTTGCTGATGAAAATCTTACCCGCCTATCTCTCCGCCGGCTACACTGGAAGAGCGACTTTTTGTTGAGGAGTTTCTGCCCCATTTCTGAAAGAACACGGCATAAGTTGACACCATGTTTGCCCTTTGGCTGATTCATAATGCAAAGCACAACAAATACTTCATCTTACAAGAGTGGGTTTACTAAGCATGTAGAGACAAATCCGAGAAATAATTAGAACCGATAACTCTGAGAATTAATTAGAAAAGACAACTCTAACAAACCATGATGATGGAGTGAGTTATTGGCAATGTTATATAACTTTGCCGGCTCAAAAACAAGCTATCATCAAATTACTAGAACAGAGTAGTAATACAGAAAGAGAATTTACATGCGGGTTATGTAACTGCAGATGCCGAGAAATTATTGTACAGTAGGACTGAAATTCTGTCTTTTCAAATAATTTTTCAAGATATTTGATTGAAGAAAGCAGCAATGCATTGCATGCAATAAACGTAGCATCCAGACATTAATTGCAAAATCATAATGAGAAAAAATTCAAAAAAAGGAATTACTCAAGCTTTTCTACTATCAAAATAATTTGAGTGAACTCAACAGATGTTAGTTGATACAAGTACTTTATCTGCAGATGATATTAAAAGTATTGCATCTGCAGGTGATATTAAAAGTATTGAATCTGCAGATGATATTAAAAGTATTGCATCTGCAGATGATATTAAAAGTATTGCATCTGCAGATGATATTAAAAGTATTGCATCTGCAGATGATATTAAAAGTATTGCATCTGGAGATGATGCTAAAAGTATTGCATCCGCAGAATTGGAGTCAAGTAAGCTGTTTGTATTACTGGACTAATGTTAACCAAATATTATGCTAGAAGTAGCTATTACTGAGTATTAGTATTAATAGAAGCAGCAGTAGTGTTGAAGCAATACTAATTGTAGACTTTGTTACTGACAATGTTTATGCTGGAAGAAGGTATTTAATGGGTAATAAGTGAAGTGAATAAGCAAAGTGAAAAAGAATAAAATATTATAATTATTATTTGTGGCTCAATGTTTCAATATGAATATATTACATACATTACATATATTAATATATATAATTGTACATTGTTTAGGAAATCATTATATCAATAACATATAGATTACTATTTCATTCAAAGTATTGGATATACTACTTATGAAGAGTGAGCTTTTATAGTGATTGTATTTGTTATTCCCATATTCACATTGACTACTGCATTTTCTACCAAAGTCAATATGAATATGAATATAGACTCTCAATCTCAATCTGCATTTTGATATGGCACTCAGATTATAAGTTTTAAATTCCAGATAATTTACAACTAGAAATGAAAACTTACTAAAGTATTTTAATAATCTTTTAATGCAACATAAACAAAACATAAATTACTATTAGTATTCACTACTAGTAGCCAACTACAGATTAAGTAGGTAACATCCTTGTTGGCAATCAAGTGTTTCCTGGCTGCTGATTGGTTGATGATAAATCATGAGAACTAATGTAGCAAATATCAAACAGAGTTTTACTGGGCTCACTAATTTTTTTTAATTCATCATTGAGAACACAACTCTTGAATGCTAAGCTTTTCATACATACTGCAGTAAAGATAGGAAACCTGTACACAGTAATTGAATTGAAAACAACCAATTAAATAGTAGACAGTGTCCTGGTTATGGCCAGAAGAGAGACTACAATTACTTTACACGTTCTATTAATTGCTAAAACCATTAAAAGATAAAATCTAAACCCAGTTGTCTTAGATTTCGCTTTAATGGCGTCAATATGGAGTTTAGATAGTCAATTATTTAGAGAAAAATAAAAAGGTAAAGTTTACTATTTCAACAAGATAAAGTAAATGCAGAAGGACAAAATGAAAGTACACTTTGCATACGGGAGGTAGGAAAGTGCTACTCACCCGCTCAGTGGCCATCTGAATGACTGAACTGGAGAACTTGTAGTATTTAGTTGAGTCATCCCCAAATACCCGGTCGCTGCTGGCAGCTAACGGCTCATATATTGACTGATCCAGTAGAAGCTGACACAGCTGCAGGTAGAAACACCAAAATATTATATTAGGACTGGCAATATGATACATACATATATTCCATATAGGCGATAGTAATAATTGGTGCTGATAAAATATAAAAAAAGACAAAAAGATAAAGAAATTTGTTAAAAACATTTTGGATTTAAAATACAATTTAAAATTGGTAAAATAAAGAAAAGACGACCACATCAACTAAAATATTTCTAGTTCAGCTCTGAGGATGATATAATTTTCTAATCAATATTTTTATATGCAGACACTTTCAAAGAGAAGATAAATCATAGTAATTATTTATTTACAATATAATATAAATGAAAGAACTAATTACATGGCTATGCAAAAGATAGAGCTAAAGGAACTATCTAGGATATGTAACCTTATCATTTCCACATGTTTGTTATGCTTTATTTTGAAAATTTTTTTAAAGCCTTCAACTGGGAGGAAATTATAAGTTATTAGTTATTATTGTGGCTGGAAATAAATAACAAGTATTATAAATATATCTGTATTGTAGGATTACTTGCTAATACTAAAACATTTATATACCAGCTCTGAGTGTTTCAAATAGAACATTAAAGAATGGACACCACTGAGTTTACCTACTAGAGTTACTATTATAGACATCACTGAGTTGATCTACTAGAGTTACTATTATAGACATCACTGAGTTGATCTACTAGAGTTACTATTATAGACATCACTGAGTTTACCTACTAGAGTTGCTATTATAGACATCACTGAGTTTACCTACTAGAGTTACTATTATAGACATCACTGAGTTTACCTACTAGAGTTACTATTATAGACATCACTGAGTTGATCTACTAGATTCACTATTATAGACATCACTGAGTTTACCTACTAGAGTTACTATTATAGACACCACTGAGTTTACCTACTAGAGTTACTATTATAGACACCACCGAGTTTACCTACTAGATTCACAATGTCTCACCTTCAGAGCTTTGTCTCTGTTAATATCAGAAGTCTTAAGATTGTCTCTATCGCTCATCAGATAGTACAGTACTGTGTCACACACATCGCTGCCGGTAAAGCACTCGGTGGGGCCGACTCCCTTCAGCAGCAGTCGTCTCCTCTTCTGCTTCACATTCTCGTAGACATACTGAACGAGGGTGAGCCACAGGGACGTGGCCTTGAAACTGGCGGCTGTAACCAGCACAGTCATAATACAGTATATATCAGGGTAGAGACAACTCCTCACGCTCACATACAACTAAGTTTGACAATTTATTAGTTTTTTATGAAAGTAGAAAAAATATGGGGTGTCACTCAAGAGTAAGCAATGATGGAGCCCATTTACTTCAGTAATTGCAATCAAACCAGTTAACAAGGAAATTAGGCAACAACTAAATTTCTTATCAAACAGGGTATATTGATGCTATGCCACAGTTTCTATTCAACTTATATGAGGTGCCACCAGCAGCATTTTTAGAATTTTTGCTGCCAAGGAAAGTAGCGCTGTCATTAGGAAGTGAATATTAGTGTTTAGGCTGCCAAGAGCAAATTTAGATGGCTGAGTTAGCAGCTAAGAAAGGTAAAACTCAACAACCAGTATGCGCGTGTAACTTAAACTTATTAGTCTAACTTGGTCACCCAAAGACAAGATAAATTTGTAGCTTGAGTTTACAAGACCTTACCGTTTGCACCGGATGGTTGTGAGAGATTAGAAAGCATGACAGCAGTTAACAATGTTAGCAGTTAGTATCTTATATTACAGCGCCTTTTCATCACCCTGTGAACAAAAACAAGTATCAATTATTACATGTAGCATTGCGTGATAGGCTAAACCTCTTTTAGATTTAGAGAATGTCTTCTAGTTTTTTTTTTAAAAATGTAATTTTATTTCACTCTGACAAAGCATATTACTTGAGGCATTAAAACTTTGATGATGCCACCTCATAAGACAAACTCAGCTTAGCTATGTGCTAAAATCCTATACATTACAATAGAAATCCTAAAACATAAAATTAGCTACATCATGTTCAGCATGTATGCTAGAATTAAAATAAATTAATTTCAACATATGATAAACCCAAACAAAGACAACATAAGAGGCACTCATAAATTTTTACCTGTAGTTGTTACCAGAGTGTTCTATTTTTAAGAGGTAAGTTACAAGGTCAGTTACAATCACAATGACAACGATTAACTGACAATGTGAAACTGATGTCACTTTCACTCTCATTTGGAGTTAACTTTTAAGATTTATGATTTATTTTCAAATTCAATGTCAAACTCAATTTCAAACTAAAATTGAAAGTCAATGTGACACCAACTATAAACTATAAATATAATATTAATAATAATATTTATATTAATAATATCACTATTATTATTAATTTAATTTAACACATTTTGATTTATACTACTACTAATGCTACTGGTATAAGTATTACTATTTCTATTAGTATTACTATTACTATTAGTATTATATTACTATTACTATTAGTATTCGTATTACGATTACGGATTACTGGGATTAGTATTGTAATAGAATTATATACGTGTGTGTGTTTCTTTTGTGTGCTCCTGTTGCCCGAGATCGGCATTTCGGTCTTTCGAAACTCCGAAATGCCGATAGTCGGCATTTCGGACCTATCGGCATTTCGGATCTCCGATCTCGGCAACAAAGAAATTTCTGTTCTGCCTTTGTATATAAAAGCCAGCGAGTTTCAGAGTAGTTCAGTCTAATGCTGGAGCTCGCTGGAAGAAGACCTATATTATTCTACACAATAAAGCTTATCATCGACTATACTACCTACCACATCTTGTTCTCTCTTACAAAGAGCATGTTCTAGCACTAGTTGCATTCAAACCCACAAATCTATCACAGTATTACTACTACTATTAGTATCAGACTTTGTATTACTATTGTCTATTACTATTAGTATCAGTATTACTATTAGTAATGGTAATACTTACAGTTATACTAATAACTAATAAGTGATACCATGCTGATACTCATACTAAACCTTGAGTGTTTCCAAGCGTTCTCTCACTATGACTATGATAGACTACGTCTTTAAAGGTATTCAAAGTATTACTAGTATTACTATAGTATTACTATTAGTATTACTATTAGTATTAGTAATACTTATACTAATAACTGAACTTAAACTAATAGTAATAGTAATACTAATAGTAATACTAATAGCAATAAATAACTATAAGATTAAGTATAACTATAAGTATTAATAAAAGTAATAACTAATATTAATTATCATAATATTAATAATTAATATTATAATTTAATTATCAATATAAATATTAAATTTATTAAAAAGTTAAACATTATGATTATTATTATTATTAAATAATAATTTAAATAATTATAAATATTTATATTAATTATGTTATTGTTATTGCTATTCTTTATGCCAGAAAATTGAACAAGGTATAATGAATTTTATTAACGACTTATTAATATCAGTCATTTCATCTGTTACTTTTGCAATAGCAAGAAAAATAAACCCCTGATCAATAACTAAAAATTTTACTATAAGTTATACTTATAAGTTTTAACTTATAACATTAACTCTCTTTTTAAATAAAGCGCTGTAAACCGGAAAATGTTATTGGAATACGTTTTTGTTTAAAAGTCTACAATGCAGGTACGCAATGTGTTTTAAAAGCGCTAGTACGATTCTGGTGCATAATACGTCGTACTTGAGCCATCCCTATCAAATTTGGTCCGACTCAACATTGCTAATGTTTTAGTTTATGGTGGTATCCGTGTTGCTAGCCGGTAAACTTCGATTGCAATTATTTCATAGTGCTATTGAGAGTTGAAACGAAGTAGCTAGGTTATTTTGTTAAATAATACGCTTACAGTTGCTTTTAAATTTTTTTGCATTGACACCATGTTGAAACAAATTTGCCAAAGATTTACACGTCAGGTCAGTTTTAAACTTTTCGTTTAACCTTTTACTTTCACTTTGTCTTTTAAGTTTCACTTTCATTCAGTTTAATTTTTCATTCATTTTCAACATGAACATTTGATTTACTTTTAGTTTTGCATTAGTAATTATACTTATTATAATTTTTGGGATTAATAGTAATATAATTTATGATTTTGATTATAATATTAATTTACTTGTTTGGTTCTTAGTTTTTATTTTAAAATCAATTTATTTTTAATATAAATTTTAGATTTTTAATAATAATGCCAAGTTTTACTAGGTTTTACTTGGATTTCAACTTTTGTTTTTTTTGCACTAAATTCAATAATCATATTGATGATGATAATGATTACTGATTTTGCATTCTGATCCTCATTTTACATCAACAAATATTGCAATGTGAATAATTATAATATCATTATGATTATTTATTATTATTTAGGATTCATCTTTTTAAATTTGTACTGAATCAGTATGAATAACATAATAAAATTTGATTAATTAAAATTGATTATTTATGTCATTACTGATTCTGATCATATTACTGTATTAGCTATTTTTATAGCAGTCACAGTGATAACCATAAGGATTATAAAGATAATCATAATGATTTATATTCTACACATACTGAGAGTTATAATATTATTGTTATTGTATCTATGAAGTCGGGCTATTATTTGAACTGTCATGACATCATAATTATTTATAATACTGGATGTGTCTGTGAATGACTTGGCACCTTAATTTAACATCTACATATTAACTGTGAGTCAACTAATTAGTGTTCCACTACTTAAACTTTAGTCTGAAACTCTTCATTTTGCAGATTTGTGCTGTTCCGAAGGGCTCAACCTACAGTACTTTAAGCCAAATAGAAATTGAGTTTGAGGTAAGTTTAAATGCCATACTTATATTTTACTTGACAATGAATAAACAGGCTTGTCATAGTAGTACACTCTGTTCCAAACCATGCAAGTGTTCACTTTTCTATTTAAATAAATGTTTGTTTAAGTTTAGAAAATTTTAAAAAATGTGTTATTTATATTGTTGAGAATTTTAGTTTTGTGATATGTTTGCAGCTTTTACTAAGAGTGTTCTTACCTGCTGTATAATATTCCAGCCCTTCAGATTACATGGCATAGAGAATGGACCTGAAAACAGAGCCATACTCACTCGAGACGAGGCACTCAAGTACTACAGACAGATGGTGGCTGTGCGCAAAATGGAGACAGAGGCTAGCAACATGTACAAGAGCAAAGAGATAAGAGGGTTCTGTCACCTCTACTCTGGCCAGGTGAGTCATTCTGTCACCTTTACTCTGGTCAGGTGAGTCATTCTGTCACCTTTACTCTGGTCAGGTGAGTCATTCTGTCACTTTTACTCTGGTCAGGTGAGTCATTCCGTCACCTTTACTCTGGTCAGGTGAGTCATTCCGTCACCTTTACTCTGGTCAGGTGAGTCATTCTGTCACCTTTACTCTGGTCAGGTGAGTCATTCCGTCACCTTTACTCTGGTCAGGTGAGTCATTCTGTCACCTTTACTACGGTCAGGTGAGTCATTCTGTCACCTCTACTCTGGTTAGGTGAGTCATTCTGTCACCTTTACTCTGGTTAGGTGAGTCATTCTGTCACCTTTACTTTGGCCAGGTAAGTCATTCTGTCACCTTTACTATTCGCAAAGTTGCAGCTGGTTTACTTTTAAGTATCCTAATATGATTGCCATTTTTATCTGTTTTATTGAGGAAAATAAATAATTGTTCACCAGTTGCCAGTCAATGAAGAGCTGTATAAACTACTCAGTACATTGTATACATAAGTCAGTTGGTTCC
The DNA here is from genome assembly GCA_964035545.1 of Bugula neritina. Lineage (NCBI taxonomy): Eukaryota > Metazoa > Bryozoa > Gymnolaemata > Cheilostomatida > Bugulidae > Bugula > Bugula neritina. The sequence goes on from OZ037767.1 coordinate 31,210,777, forward strand.
CTGCTTACAGGAAGCTTGCTGTGTCGGGATGGAGGCGATACTAAGGAAATCTGACGCTGTCATCACGGCGTACAGAGCTCATGGCTGGACGTACACTCGTGGAGTTCCCATGGCGGCAATTCTAGCTGAGCTGACAGGTGCGTAAGTGTCTCTGTTAGCTGGTCGTTGCTGATTGAGAGTATATAATACATAGTAATAGTGCGTGTGTGTAGTCTCGGTAGCGAGTGTGTCTTCTGTGGCATGTATGTAGGTTGTGGACCATGAATGTTTTCACTTATTCATCAGTGGTAAAGCACTGTTAGTATGTATGTTGTCTATGAATGAGGCGAGTATTGTACAGGAGGGAACGATTACTAAACTCTAGTACTATGATTTTGGTTTCATCTAACATCGTATGCTGAGATACTTGAGTGTTGCTAGAAGTGAAGTATCGTTATAGTTTTATGCAGACACTCCTTATGGATTACTTCTTTCTGCAGGCAAGAGAAGTGGTTGTGCAAAAGGCAAGGGTGGCTCCATGCACATGTACGGAGAGGGCTTCTACGGTGGAAATGGTATTGTGGGTGCACAGGTACTGTTTACCCGATACTGTAAACTCTACTGGCTCTTACATGTGTTGGAGTGCTTTGTAATGTGTAGTTGTCTTCCTTCCTATGTTTGGTAATGCTCTCTTGTGTTTGTAAATATCCTACAGCATTTTTTTTATTTTTGATTAGTAAATTAAATACCTGTTTGTACTGAATAGCCTGTGCACTATATTGTACTGAATAGCCTGTGCACCATCTTGTACTGAATAGCCTGTGCACCATCTTGTACTGAATAGTCTGAGTACTTGCTTTCAATCTGCAGGTGCCTCTGGGGGCGGGTATAGCCCTAGCCATGAAGTATCAGGGTACAGATAACATATGTCTATCCCTGTACGGGGACGGGGCAGCCAACCAGGGCCAGGTTTTTGAGTCGTACAACATGGCTAAGTTGTGGGACCTGCCAGTCATATTCATCTGTGAGAACAACAAGTACGGCATGGGAACCGCTGTCGAGAGGGCCGCTGCCTCTACGGAATTCTATAGCAGAGGGGATTTCATACCGGGTCTCTGGGTAAACTCTTACTCTGTATACTTTGATGTGATATGTGCATGGTAATCAGCACTAAATCTTGTGTTATTGTGTTTGATAATGTGGGCTTCATTTCATTTCAGTTGTTATTATGCTACAATGTAAATAATATTTGATAATGACTAATGGACAACCAATATGAGCTAAAAATACTTTCAAATTGATGAAGAAGGCCTCAGCATAGGCTGTGTGTTGTCTGAACAGGTGGACGGTATGGACGTGCTGGCCGTACGTCAAGCTACCGAATGGGCTGCCGCTTGGTGCAGATCAGGTAAAGGTCCTTTGGTGATGGAGGTAGAAACTTACAGATACCACGGGCACAGTATGTCTGACCCAGGAACCAGGTAAGTCTTCACAGAGTGTTAGTTCTGTTCTGTTGAAGTTGAGAAAGCATAGTAAAGGTATAAACTCTCTGTTGTTGTGAAGATACTAGCTTACTTATTTCTGCAACTGATACTGGTTACAGGTGAGCCAACTGTTAGGATGATATTAGAGTTTAATCTCAGTTATGAGTTTCATCTTTGATTTTTTCAAAGACTAGGTTGCGAAATAAAATCTGGACCAGAAATTCAACCCTCAGTTTGTATTTGTGTAGTGTAATTTCCTGCATACACGCCAGACCATCTCTTATCCCATATGCTGGATATTTCCACTAGGGGAGTATTTGATATGGTGTTGTTGTAGTTACCCTACTAGTTCTACTGAGAAGAGTATTTGATATGGTGTTGTTTTAGTTACCCTACTAGTTCTACTGAGAGGAGTATTTGATATGGTGTTGTTTTAGTTACCCTACTAGTTCTACTGAGAGGAGTATTTGATATGGTGTTGTTGTAGTTACCCTACTAGTTCTACTGAGAGGAGTATTTGATATGGTGTTGTTGTAGTTACCCTACTAGTTCTACTGAGAAGAGTATTTGATATGGTGTTGTTGTAGTTACCCTACTAGTTCTACTGAGAAGAGTATTTGATATGGTGTTGTTGTAGTTACCCTACTAGTTCTACTGAGAGGAGTATTTGATATGGTGTTGTTGTAGTTACCCTACTAGTTCTACTGAGAAGAGTATTTGATATGGTGTTGTTTTAGTTACCCTACTAGTTCTACTGAGAGGAGTATTTGATATGGTGTTGTTTTAGTTACCGTACTCGAGACGAAGTTGCAGAAGTCAGGAAGCTCAGGGATCCTATCAATCAGTTTAAGAGTAAAATTTTAGAGACTAATTTGGTAACAGCCGAAGACTTGCAGGTAAATTTAATTTTTCTGTTATTAGTTGTATATTTTTTCTTCTTGGTAAATAAAAATGGGTCATCTTTTTATAAGCGCACTAGGGGAAAGTCTTCTACACTTTTATTTGATATGATTTATTCGAAATCTCTTTCAACTATAATAGCTTTGAACATGTTTTTGTGATCTGAAATCACTACTCGTAAACTACTCCAAGAGCTGGTTGATGTTCTATCTTCTATGCACTAGTATGGCATTCACTCTTATAACTTTATAGAAACTGGACAAGGAGGTTAAAGAGGAAGTCAAGGAAGCCATAAGGATAGCCAAAGAAGACATTGAACTGCCGCTAGAAGAAATGTTCAATGACATCTACAGCAAACCAGATCCAGATTACAAAGTTCGCACATCTGATGCATCCTTTCACTCTTCTCAGTGATCTTAACTTTAGATTTTTTGTGTCGTCGAATCTCTTAGAATTACAGAGATGCCTTTTTTGTTAAGATGCAAGTATTTTTATATTACCATCGGTCAGCTGTTTATGCTTTTTTCATAGCATTTTGATACATCAAATGCTCAAAACCTCTGCATTGTGAAAATATAGTAACTATTTTTGGTGGTGTAGAAATTATACAGTATTTGTATTGTGCATGTTAGTAATTTATCAACTTGTAAAATAATAGCCACTGTTTTATTACTATATTTTATTTATTTCAAGCTGACAAACAAGTTAGCAAGTAGCAGAACACAAGTAGGGGGAGATTATCACCATATCATCACAGCAACTAATAAAATATTGTGTATAAGTATGGAATATGCAATGTTTAAAATAGAACACTAACTATGTGCAAGAGGACATTTTAAGAACATCAGCGTTTTAGAAAATCAATAAAAAATATATTAACTGCATAGCTATTAGAAAAACACGGCATATCTTGTGGACATTATAGAAATTCATCAGTTACTTGTATAGTTGTGTGAATATACAGGTTTTAAGTTAGACTAGAACATATTAACTTCAACTGCTCTAAGTAATTCATACTCTAAGCATCAAACCCTCACCTAAGCCATATACTTGCCCCAAGAGGGCGCACTAAGCTAGAGGTCACAACCTCCAGTGCTGCAACTAGACTGCCACAGTCACTACCTGTGAGGGCAGCAGACTCTTTAGGAATAATCTAGAAGCTGATGGGACCTCTGTTCTTGGACATACCTAGAAATGATTGGTTATGTATTTGACTGGAGAAGCCCAAATATACACTCTGGTGTAATGGTTCCTCCTTGATGGTCAACACTTGATCTAGAACATGGGAATAGAGTGTGAAGTATGGTGGTTAGTGCTTCAACATACCTGTCAGTTTACAACAGGTGCCCCAAGAGTTTAATCTGTGACGTATTGTATAAATAAAACCTTGCTATAAGATTTCAAAACTTGATAGTGTATACCAGCAGATGAAATTAGTTTACACCTAGTATAAATAGTAATGCCAATGTCCATCAAATGTCATTCAACAGTCAATGTAGCGCATAGCAGTTGTAGTAACGAGGAAGTAAACACTACGTATTTATTCTGTGTTACAAGAGCACTATAACAAGTAACTCAGCCTATAAAGCAATAAACTGCTTCTTATCAAACATACAGTTGCTAATAACAGTCATAAACTCTGTAAAGTGGCCGGCCTCAGAGAAACCTGCACTACTAGTCCATATAATAAATCACACGAGATTAATGTAAGAACTTAGACTAATGCAGCTCTATGACACACCTTGGCCATTCCCTGTCAGGATCATATTCACTGCTTCAACAAACGCCTCAACAAAACTCCTGAGACTGTAGGACGGGCTTTGAGAGCCGAGAGAAGTGAAGGCGAGCGGGTGGTGGGTGTACGTCTGCCACGGCATGGTGTCACTCTTCGGGTTCCAACGCTGGAAGAACCCGGGCAGCTCGCCTTTATTCCACATGAGTCGTACTCCGCCATATGGTCTCTTCTTTAGCTCTGAGGTGTAGTTCCTGTGAATATTAGTATGTAGGCCTATATAATAGTATATAGTTCATGTGAATATTATAATAGTACACACTTCATGTGAGCATTAGTCTCTACAAGTACACAGTTTCTTAGTTAGTCAAAGTGAATAATTTAAGAGAAAGTTGTGCAGTTCCAGCATGCACATGTATATATCAGCTATGTGTGAGATAGATTTCATTATGATCAAGTTACTACTAGAGTGATTTGTGTACACATAGAGATGCAGACAATATCAGAAGACTAACAAGTTACACTCACAAGACACAAGTTACACTCAAAAGACTCAAGGTATACTTGAAAGACTCAAGTTACACTCACAAGAGCGAGTTGGCGGGGTACTCGAAATGTCCTGTCAACACTGTATCGAAATCCTTGAGAGCCACCCTTTTGTGCTTGTACACAGTTCTAGGCACAAAGTCATATCTTACAGTGAGGAGAGACTCATCTGTGAGGACTACAATCTTCTCTGTCTCATGGTCCCAGTGATCAACTCTGCACACAATGCACACAGAGTGGTTAGCATACTGAGTATTATACTCATAGTGAGTGCATAATTGTTAACTCAACTATGGACTACTAACTATTAACTAATAACTATGAGCTAGTTGCTATTAACTATGAGCTGGTAGATATGAACTAGTAACTACTAACTAGTAACTATGAACTAGTAACTATAACCCACTCAAACTTGACATCTGTGATGTAACATACAGGCCAGCTTTACCAGGAAATACTAGATCTACCCATAATTTACTGATTTACAGTAAGAGAAGATCATCAATGCTGGCCTGACACCTTAGTAGAGCTGAGAGGTGATCAGAATTATAGAAATATCAATAATACTAAAACCAGACATGAAAGCTGAACATATATAAATACAAAACACTGCAATTACCAACAGAACATAAAATTAATAGTGAAACAAAAATCAATTTTCTGTTTCAACCACTCACTCCATCAAAAGCCAACTACCAATTATGTTAGGACCATCTAACTTCGGGTCATAAACTGACTCAGAAATCTCTTCAACTGCCTTGTGAAACGCATGATCCTACAAGTAGCAGGAAACAAGGTTGCAGTACCTGCTAAAACGGCACAACATTTACAGAGTCAATATCTATGGAAGTCTACTACACAGAATTGTCATTTCAACAGTAAAGATGACTAGCTCACATCAACAAGTGATTCACTATGAATACATATGAATACACTAGAAATTTAACAGGCTTTTTAAAATTGTAACGTTGTAAATAAAAATAATCATTCGGTTGCAAAAAAATGAATTTTCTCAACAAGAAATTGCTGTAAATTGATGACATGAACTGATTAAGCTAGTATATGAAGGCTAAGTACTGTGTACTGTTTGCAATACCAGCAAGATCTAGCTTTGTAAATTTTAACCAGCATTATTTCTTTAGAAAACAAATACCAAAAATACTTCACCTTGCATAATACATTCACACGTATTAATACATTATGAAACCTATTTTAATTTTAGGCTAAAAACATAATAAAAAGTGTTGAGTTATACAAGAACTCCATAGATACGAAACTTAAGTCATTATTAAGGTCAACAACTTTCGCAAATTAATTGACTAAATAATTATTCTTCAGTTCAAACGCTCCAGAGTTTAAAAATAAGAAACTAAACATGTATTGTGTATTCATTTTTCTTAAAAAAACTGCTATTTGACAGTTTCATAGTCACTGTCATCAGCTAATTAATTTCGAAGTATCCTACTAGTAATACTATAATTAGTTCCAACAAGCACTTACGGGTTTTTAGAATTAAAAATAACACTATTAGTACCAACAAATTTATATTATAATAATTATTATAAAAATATGGTAATATACTATATAGGCCTACTATAGTTGAAAAAAATTGTTGTATTCGTAGAAATATAACTTTCAACCATATAACCACAATGATCATCAAAGCATAAATGCATTATGATTATTATTAATATATTATACATATCCTTTTACTTTCAGTGATATTCTAACGACTAACAAGCAATAATAATCATAATGGTATCATATTTACTTTTAGTAATGCTAAGGCTCAAGTAAAACTAAAAATGTGAATTCCATTTCCAATATATTAATAATATTATTAATAACCATAATCATAATGATAACGATAATTAGAATGTATAAAAACCAATAGACATAGTAAAATATACTTACAGAGCTAGAAAAAAAGTCTCCAGATTTATATTGAAAATAATGATATACCCCAAAGACATTAGAGTCTCCGGTGTTTTCTTTGGTGTTTGTAGGTGGCAGAAGCATAGGGGTGCTGTGTAAATAAGAAGCATCTTTTAAAGAGCCATCTGCGTTATCATTGTGATCAGCATTGTCTTTATCTTGGTTTTCAATTCCTGGTTCTGAAGAATCAAGACCCGACTGAAATTCAGCCTGAACTTTCGAATGACTATCAGTATCACTATGAGCGTGACTGCCGCTGCGAACAGCAGTCTCACTCTCAGATTGATATTCAGTTTCATTATCATTGGGCTTAGCGTCATTTATACTCATATCTGTCTTGATATTGGTAATGCTTAGACTGTCAGTGTTAGCCTCAAATTGACTTAAGTTTCCTACAGCTTCATGCTCAGCAGAATGAGAAATATCGTTTAGAGAAATGTCGACGAAGCTTTCAGCACTGCTAGCCATCTTGATTTTACTTTGAAAATGCTGCAGAGCAAATCGGGGAGTTGAGCCAACATAAAGCTGGATTGGTCTATTTTAGTACCGCCCATATTTTGTGTCCAATGCAAAGCGTCGTCAGAGGTAACAAAATAACATGCAAATGCCTAGTCTCAAAGACAATATAATTTGCAAATGAGCAACAACTTATTCATGAGATAATACTTAAAAAAAAATTAGCATCTACCAAAAATTGACATAGCAATTTAAAATAAACAATTTTTTGTATTTGGGACTTGCTCAATGTCATGTGTAGTAGTCATGCATTGCAGAGTGATAAAATAATATTATGTACCTTGTGTCTTCGCATCCTGCGTTTATGAAAATATCCTTTATGAAGTTGTCTACTCTACATTTGAAGGCTTCAATAGTACGTTTGTTTGTAATCTAAGACTTGTCTGCTCTCACACTATTTGATCAGCTCTGTAGAAGGATAGTCGTCCAATAACGCTTGCGTGACGTTCGGTTACATAGCTACCAAGTAAACAATAAGTTCAGACATACAAAGCTAGTATGGTCAATTACTAACAAAACAAAAACTCTACTGCTAAACAATTGCCCTGTTATTGGGCTAAAGTTTTTTCTCTATAGCAAATTAACCGTCTACAGCTGTAACTAAGATCAGTAAAAATTAGAGACCTGCTTCAATCAGCTGAGTGAGCTCAAAACAAAACGACATTTAACTTAAAGTTAATATTGAAGCCAGCAATTGTTATCAAACGAAAGCCGGTATCTGTAGTGACAATCACATTTTCATCACAACAAAGCAAGATATTTTATATTTTTTAATATTATTTTCCTGCACAAAACTTTCTGTCACGTGCAAGTATTTGTGCATTGCAGGTCACGTAATAACTAGGATAATTATTGGATGACTAACTACTCTCATTATGATTATGACTACCTGCAAAGAAACTCAGACTACATTTATAGTAAAGGTGAGAATTAAAATGATTACTTCTCTGAAATAAGTATTGATTACAGGACTGAACTCTATAATTGTTTTCAAACTTTATAGTTTGTATTTTTATTAAACTTTTGAAACATTTATTGTTAGCCCACTATAAAGAGTAACAGTTTCCACTTTGCAGATGTATAATCAAAACGAATAATATTTATATTACCAACTACTAAGTTATTGACTGCATGATTCAGATTGCACAACTTTTGTTTTTGCTTAGTTAAGTTTATTACCATTATTATTATATTTATTGTATTTATTTAGGTTTTAAATGTAATATTATTTATGTCAAACTTATTTATTATATCTGCAGTAAAATAATTTTATAACCAAAATCTGAAAAACCTATACTTTTAAAATTTAATTAAACCTAATTTTTAGACGCATCAATAAGCTGTTCAAATGACGTCTGCAGTTAGATCAAACTCTGCTAAGAGATCTGCTTCTGGTAACCTCTCTAACTCTTCAGACGATGAGCAAGATGACCAGGTTCGAGACTTACAGGTTGCTCAGAATACCTCTCTGTGCAGTTCTACAGGAACTTCTGATGCTGATGCAAACAGTTCAATAGATTGCAGTGACAACCCATGTTCTCCAGGTGAGAGAGAAACAGCATAAAACTGTCATTTGTTATTTAAATCACAAATGCCAAGGACTATGTTTAAACTCTAGATTGTTTAGTATAAGTGATGTCATAGTTATATGGTAAGTGTAGAAGTCAATAAAATACAAATATTATCATAATTTTTATTCTACAGTTTTACTTGCTTTCAAAGAAATTGAAAAATACTCTGTAAATAATTTAGTTTGAATGCTGAATGCTGAAAAATTTTAAGACAAAAACAGAGTTTTTGATAGGCCAAAAATTTTTAGTTTAGTTTTATGCTGTAGTGTATGACTACATGATCATTTATTGCAAAATAAACATTGAATCCTTGATTAAAGAAGGTGGAAACTTACCTTTCATGAAACTAAGTAGTTGAAATAGTCGGTATTGTAACAAGATTCTTGATATATTGAAATATCGTCTGCGTTTGCTCACTGTTGATATTTGCCTTAACCTTTTTTACTAAACTTATAACAAGGTTTATAACAAAAACACAGCATTAAATCTGCATGTACAGACTAAGTTTTGACCTTGAAATACAATCAACATCATTAGATTAAATTTCAAATTGCAATTATTATTTGATTCTGAAAACATGGTCCTAGTTTTACAGAGTTACACTATGCAACTAATAAATATTTAAATGCAAATTTTTTAACTCAACAACGTATTTCCACATATAGGCACTAGGCATTAATAATTTTATTGTTCATCAACTTATAACAAGTTTAGTTTTAATGCAAGGTTTTTTATTTTCACATTTCATAAAGTTTTGTAATGTAAAATCTTTAGGCTTGGTATAAAATATGAAAACATTTACATAACAGAGACTATTCTGTAAGCATGTAATTGGTAGCAGTAGATGAATTCAACCAATGAATGTTGGTGTAACAGTTGATCTGAGAGTCTATAACCAAACAATCCATGTTGTAAAACTAGGTACTATTATACTTTTCATGTTATGAAAAGGGGGGTAGGCTTATAGCAACTCTGAAGTAGTTCATACTAGATATGAACTCGATCTTAGCAATCCTATCAGCTGTGGCAGTGGCACGTTAGCTAAGGCACTTAGTAAGCCCGGCAATTCATTGGGTACCATGAAATTTTGGTGCTAAATTCAAGTGGTTCAGCTGTAAGAGTTTGATTTATTGTCGTGCAGTTTGACTACATTATCAGTAATTCTAAACTTCACTGCATAAAACTGTTGACTTTCAATGCTGTAACTGATCCCCGAGGTGGTAATTTTTGTGGGCAACCACTTTACCACTATGATGCATTGAAACTGCAGCCTATTAAGTTGTCACTATTGAATTTGCCGCTCAAGAACTGTTCAAACAGCAGAACAAAAGAAATTTGATCTTCAATTTTGTGGTTCATTAAATTTGAGGCTTCAATCACACAATGCCACCATGAATCATAGCATAGAATCTTTTTTCTGAGCTTAATTTACTTTTTGACTGTTTGCCCTTTCATTATTTTTCAAATATAAATGTAATTTCTTTTTTTAAAGCCAAAATTTATCAAAGAATTCTAAAAAGTCTTTTAATAATCCTATATTAGACTTTAGAACTTCAATCATATTAAACTGAGTAGAAATATAAACCGTTATTATTTTCTAAAAATAGAACCCTTTATATTGCAATATGATCATATGACAATACCATCTACTAATCATAGCATTATATAATATATTATAGTTATAATGTTGTATAACATATACCCATAGTTTTTTATAATATAATATAGTCCTAGTGTTATATAATGTATATAGAATTTATAGTGCATGCAGTTCTGCATGTCAGTTGCACCAATCAAAATTATGACATGTCCCCACAGGTGCCAGTAGTACTTGCAGTGGCAGTAGTGGACCCGTATACATCAGACCTCCGGGCTTCAAGCACCACGCACAGGAAATCACTCGCCCCAGGATCAAGAAGAAAAAAAAACTGTTTCCTGTTTCAAACACGAGAAACCCTGATGTGACATACGAGATTTCAGGAGGTGAGACTTTCAAGAAGAAAGAAGCTTCAACAACCAAGCAGAAAAGTATTAAGAGAGGTAGGCTGCATGAGTGTTACATAACAGTTGAGATGAGAGTTATATATGTATAATATGGTAATTAGATAAAGTATTGCTTTGACTGCAATGAAGATTGAGGTTTCACTTTGCTAGTAAAATCTCATCTTTGCATTTGAAAATGTTTTGGCATGTAGTTTAATGATCGGAAAGAAAAGTATAAGTTTTATGACTTGCATTGAACGCTATTATATGCAATGCAATTGGTAATGACCTTATAGTAGTATAAAACCTAAGGTATAACATAATTTTATACTCTATAATTATATTTAACTTGTAATTATATTAAATATATATATATAGAATAATATTATATAAACTAGTTTAATAATCTGGTAATATTTTTTAAAACAGATTGGTTAAGGTTTTCTTTGCTCCATCCCCTATAATATAGTTATGATGACAAAGTACACTTAGGCTATATTCTAGAAAGATCTATAGCATTAATAATACATGTGAATATGACTCTCTCAGCCTCTGAAGCTGTCTTTGTTTCTCTCAGCTCACTATTTATATTTTACTCCATTGTTGTGACTACAGACAGAAATCAATCTCTCACGCAATACATTATCAATACTTCCAATAAGGGCCTTAGTACAAGTATATGAAGTATTTCAATTATGCAACCACCGATGCCTAGTTACAATGGAAGACTGTGTGTCATTCGATAGTCACATTGATAGTCTGATATATGTGTTGGTATTCAGACAAGAGTAAAAGGAGTTGTCTTCCTAAATATAGCTCCAAAAGGTTGACAATGCATTATATATAATAATATTAACTTCTGCTTTGCTATAAACTTTCAGCCTGTGAAATTATTCTATTCTATATTAGTTCAGTTATTTTTAAACAAGTTTCATGCTTCAAGTTTACCTAAAACTTTGTCATAAACATAAGTTTAAATTAATAGCGTGTGTCTTGAGTTTATGCAAGAGTTTAAAAGGCTGTACTATGCGTTTCATATGGTAGTACAGAATGATAAGCAAAGATCAATAGCATGCAAAAGCATTGAACTACTCTTAAACTGTTAGCTCAAGAGAGCATACGGAATCCTCCACCCCATACACCCTAGCTGTAGTCAGCTGTAGTTAGCCAGTATGATTAGCAATGCCACAACCTGAATTACTTTGGGATCGCTGAACATTCACATACATGTATATTATAGTTTAAATGGGCATAATATAACCTGCTTACTGAAAGAAATTAATATTATTCATTGAATTCAATCAAATTCCTATCATGCAGTTAAACTAACTCTCAAAGTGTTTTGTTGAAGGGAAAAGTCTATTGTATAAAGCAATTAGCACCTCAGCAGCTTTTATGATATATGTCCTGAGTCAGCATTTTGAAATCTATAAGGGCAGTTCATGGAATAAAACAGCGAACAGTAGAAACGTCAACCTCAACTGTATTTATACAAAGCTGGCCTAAAAATATCTTATTGATTGCAAATAAGTTGACTCTTGTGAAATGAAATTATAATGATATAATATAAACAATATGACTGACTAAAACATATTTAAGACCCTCTAAAGGCAATATTGCTGTCTTTTTATCATCTTCAATGGATTTATATATCACTATCGAGTATATTATCCATTATAGTTGAGCAATATTATTATAGCTATTAGCGTTTTTATTATAAAATCCTAATAATACAGATTTATAAAACCACAGCCACAACATTCTATTACCTTCAACAGAATCACACATGTAATATTCTACAACTACATATATCATGGTTTTCTATAATCTATATTATCACATGCAATGAATAGTGTAAACCTACCATATCTGTGTGTGACAATATACTGGACACGATTGACTCCCTTGTGTCACACTTTACCGGATAGCTATTGGTTAATTCTCTGCTGCTGTTACAGATCCGCTGCCGATGAGACTTCGAGCATTCCCACAATCCTTCTGGCAGCAACCCAACCAGCCAGTGGGCGTGTCTCCTGCTGTCTGTCACAAAGTGCTGCCTCCTCTCGCCATGAAGGATGAATTCGGTGAGATTAATATAAGAAAATGTCTTTACTGGAGTCATGTGTTGCTTGGGGTAGTTTATATTTAATGTCTCGCAACAACTTTTCTGATCATCATATTCAAAAGAAATTATCTTTTAATACTTTTCTTAGTTTACAAATCTATGCATTAGCTGGACACATTTTGGTAGAGTAAGATGGCTGCTATCCCGGATTGTATTCTACTTTTGCTCTACAGAGCTCAATGTTGGCCTGTAGAGCTCATTCAATGCATGTAAATTCATATCTTCCTTATTTGCTAACAGAGAAGGTTCTGGAAGGTTTCTATATGCACAGGGCTAGAGCAAACATGTACGGAGTGTTATGTTTGAGTATTAGGGCAACTGTAGAAGCTCAACCATTTTTATCAATCTTATTTTAGTCAAATAAAATTTAAATTATGAAAAATATAATAGTTTATTGCAAGCAATGTTACAAAATATATATTAATTTGAAATTAAGTTGGTTGCAAATAAAAATTAGTTATAAATGACTATAGTTTTAGGAAAAAAACAAACACAGCATTAGTTTTTTCTTCATTACTATACATATAATATATTGCCGTATATTATATGTATTTATGAAAAAAAATAATGTTATCATATATTATAAACACTGCAGTCTACATTTCAATTTTTAAAACCCAAACAGTTCTGTCAGATTTTAGTACATTGACTGCAAACAGTCTATGCAAAGGATGTTATACATATTACATTGGAAATTAGATTGGTTGTCAACAGTGCTTGTCTTTCAGTGTAAGAGATTTCAGTATTCAGAAATAGAAAGGCAGCGTTCTGCTACGTGCTGACAGCAGTTTGTGAAAGGAAATAACCTCAACACTTTAACATAAACTTGACAGGCACTAGGAGAAAAATAATTACAGAATACATCGTTAGCCTGTAAACTGATCTATATGTCTAGTATTTCACTAACAAGATGTGTGTGGGAGTTATCCACTCAGAGTCAAGTAGGATAAAGGTCATAGGTGAGATAGGGCAGTGTTAGTAGTGCTCCTTTATTTCTTTTATATCTGTCTATTGGGCTGGAGTGCATATTTTAAAGTATCCACTTTAGGAGTGTAAGTAAAGCGCTGATCCATGTGTGTGTGTGTGTGGGTTTTATTTTCATCATAACATAGTGTTTTACAACTAGGATAATTTACAAGAGCAGAACAAGCAATTAGAAAAGAAACATAGTAACAAATAACAGTATATCAAAATAAGCTGTCGGAAATGATGATGAGGCCCAGTGCGAAATAGCATGGCTAGTGGTACGCGGGCCCAATGTTGGCATTACCATACAAGGCACCACAGATCACTCAACAGAGTGGAGGTGATGCCTCAATTCCACTTTAAATTTACCAAGTGGCTGTATAATCTTTAAAAATTTAGGCAACTTATTCCACAGTGCAGATATTACAAAATTTGAGGTGCGTTGACCAGCAAATGAGGAATATATATATATGTTTTACACAAGTTTACGACTGACTTGATACTTTTACAGACATGCTGCGACCTGTGACCCCACCTGATGACTCAAGTCTCGCTGACTCACTTTCTATGCATAAAGACAAACAGACAGCCTTAAACGGCAGCACAAACATTAGATCCAACCCAAATAGGGTTTCAGAGCGAAAGATCTTCGTGACTGGAAATCCCGAGTCATTGCTTAGTAAACTGTTTGAATCGGCAGAAGAGAAGGCAACTCCGAGTAAGAAATTTGAACGTCTCCTTCCAGGAACAACTTATAAGACGGTGATTCCACCCAGTTCCAACAGCATGAGGCGTGGCAGGTTAGCTTTAACTATTCTATCTACTTCATGTACAATGACTTGCTTTATGTATTCTATAGCATGTACAACGACTTTCAGTTAAGTGCTAAAGTATAGTTATTGTAAAATAAGAGTATTCCTTCAATATTGTCTTGATTACTGTCACATTATCATGCTGTCACATTGTCATGCTGTCACATTGTCATGTACTGTCACATTGTCATGCACTGTCACATACTATCCAAGAAAACACACTGAAGAAGTGTAGCACTAATTGCTTATGTCACTTACATTAACTTCTAATCTATGTAGTATTATTCTTTTTTCAAGGTCAAAAAATACAATTTCCATGAACAAAACAATGCTCCATGGCTCCGACCCATACATGGTCGATACGATAGCTGAAAAGATGTTTCCTCATTTGACATTAGAAAAAGCGGGAGTGAAATCTTGTCATTCAACAGCTGGAGGAAACACTAGTATACAGCTGATAACGTTAAAGGAGGGAGATAAATCCGTAACATTGCCTTCCCTCTGCGTAGAACAAAACTATAGCCAAATGCTCTCTGAGTTGGTGCCTTATTTGTAGGACACGATTACTATATCTGTGACTTCTCCGACTATCATTATATTTCAGTGATCTCCACATTTTTTTTTAAATAGGTCAATTTTCTATATGTCAGTATTGTACTGTATTCATCTGCCTCAAAAGCTCATGAATAGAAATAATAGGTGGGCTGGCAACTACTAATTGTAGAAGTGTTGAACCTGGAGCTAAACTTGTTCACCCAAAGTTTGTATATTTTGATTACACAACCTTGCTAAACACTACAGCCTTGCTGTAACATTATATTTTGATATCCTTTTCAATTTCAATCCGTCCTATTTCAAAAATTGATATACTTTGCTCATTGTGAAATGTTTGTGCAGGTGTTGGAGGTGTTAGGAGATAAGCTGTTGCCTTAAGAACTTTAATATGTATTTTATTCAAGATAGATTCACCTCTCTTTATTTTGTACTATATAGTCTTATTTTCTTCATTAAAACTTAAAAATAGTACAACATTTCGGTCTTCTCTTTGAAATAAACATATAAAAGTGACTCAAAACTAAACAATTTTCAACACTGAAAGTTAAACTAATGCACATTTTGCAACAATACAGCTGAAAACCTTTCATAAAATTGTATTAATATAAATGGAATACAGCATTCAAAACAATAAAAAAGATAAAATACATGTAAATATACAAACTGAACTAGTATACCATCAGGTTGACAAGATTGATCATTTGACTAGATCACGGTGATTAGATTGACAAGTGAATTCTCCAGACTGAGTACAAAGTAATGAAAAACATTTCAGTAGAATGAAATATTTACTGTATTTTGCTTGGCGCTACCTATATAATATGCTATGGTATTTGGTAACGGTAAATACACCAACAGGAATTGCCAACATATTATAAATAGTAATATAGTGTCTTGAGCAAATCTTTATATATTGTCTCCTCGTTTACGTCGAGTAGATAACTGTTGCAAAGCATGCTTATTTAGCGGCTCTCCTCGCAAGTCGAGTAGTATATGAAGTAACACACCATGCAGCCACTTAGCTAGTCACGTTGCTGTTACTTTGAACTGTGGGAGGAGCCGAAGATGGCGACACAGGAAATGGGTCGATGTTCTCAGGTGTCAATATTGAAGCGTGTCGGGAGCGCATCATTCTATTCTCTAAATATAAAGGGGTGTCAACGTCAGTAAGTGTCAACATTAGTAAGTGTCAACATCAGTAAGTGTCAACTCCATTATGTGTAACTTACACAATGATTAGTAACTTACGTTTCACTATTTTCTTCTCCAAGCGCTGATAGTGTATGTGAGACCCGATATAGAAAACGGCAGGAAGAAGTAGAAAGAGGACAGTTATGGTGATAGTAATGCCGTCTTGTGGAGTGTTTTGAGTGCAGTTGAATGTGTTGGCCCAGATTATCCTAGTGTAGTTCATCTACAATGTACGTACACACTTGACTTACTTACTTACTCTATCTACTATATCTACCCAGAGTTTACTTACTCTATCTACTATATATTACTTACTCTATCTACTATATATTACTTACTCTATCTACTATATACTACTTACTCTATCTACTATATATTACTTACACTATCTACTATATATTACTTACTCTATCTACTATATATTACTTACTCTATCTACTATATATTACTTACTCTATCTACTCTATATTACTTACTGCATCTACTATATCCATACACAAGCCGCTGCCATACTTAGTATCCAAGTCTTTGTAGTCAGCGTTGAGGTTGAGGTAACTGGTATTACACACTCGACACGCATCCGACTGGTTTGCTGTCAGTACTGTGACCTTGTTATTCTCGTCGGTCTGTACGCCTGGCAGCAACTCGTACTACAAGACACGCCTACTTTAACAACAGCCACACCTTATAGATTTATAATGTACTTCCCAGTACCAGTAGTAGTTGAATAATGTTTCAGTAATGCATAATAACATGTTTACTGACTAAAAATTAGAATGATAATGAAAACACCATATATTTAGTTACATCTCATGCAAGCAGTTAGTGTGAGTTTCAACAGTGAGTTTATCATCTGCATGCAATCGAATCGAATTCTCAGTCTTTAGATCATATTATATATAACATTATATATTATATTACATTCAATATATACTACAGAGTAGAGTACATGTTATTATTATTATTCATATATTGAATTATGATATATTCAACAATTATATGAGCAATCATATTTCCCATATTATTTATATTTGGATCACAGCTTATGGTAGGTTTTGGTTTGACTCAAATGAGACAAAGAGTAGAAAGTACTTCATACCTTTAGTGTTGCCTGCACACAATAATACAGTGAATAATACAATAATACAGTAAATAATACAATAATACAGTAAATAATACAATAATACAGTGAATAATACAATAATACAGTAAATAATACAATAATACAGTAAATAATACAATAATGCAGTGAATAATACAATAATACAGTGAATAATACAATAACACAGTGAATAATACAATAATACAGTGAATAATACAATAACACAGTGAATAATACAATAATACAGTGAATAATACAATAACAGTGAATAATACAATAATACAGTGAATAATACAATAACACAGTGAATAATACAATAACACACTATAAAATAATGTACAATGCAATAATACAATGTACAATACATTAATACAGTGCACAATATAGTACAGCCTAAAATAAAATACTCCACGATTTCATAACTAGCGGCCAGTTGAGATCAGGTGAAAATAATTACTGTATGAAAAGACATACAAGTTACTTGTGCAGTTTGTTGGACAAAAAAAATTCTAGCTGCAGTAAAGGCTATTATTCAGCTAAAAGTTAGAAAGCAGAAAAATGTACTCACTGTATAATTAGCAAAGCATGTGATGGTAGCGTTAGCCAGCTCTCTAAAGTGAATGACAAACTTTGCGGGTGTCCATGTGATATTCCCTGTCCAGCTCATACTAGCGAAGCAATCTACATACATACATCCTTCTAGAATCTACATACATACATCCTTCTAGAATCTACATACATACATCCTTCTAGAATCTACATACATACATCCTTCTAGAATCTACATACATACATCCTTCTAGAATCTACATACATACATCCTTCTAGAATCTACATACATACATCCTTCTAGAATCTACATACATACATCCTTCTAGAATCTGAATGTTCTACTAGATGTGTTATACTACATGTGTTATATAGAGGGCTATTTGAAACTGCACATAGCATATACATGATTTCAACTGTATAGTGTCCAACATGTGGCCTACAGGACAGAAGGTGTTGAACTGAACATCAATAAGATGTTATTTAGACCTTTCATGTTGTAATACAATATACACCACACATCCCATATACCTTAAATTATATCCATCAGGCAATATATTCTGTACGTACAGTCACAAGTATACAGTAAGGGTACGTACAGTCACAAGTATACAGTAAGTGTACATGCTGTCACAAGTATACAGAAAGTGTACGTACAGTCACAAGTATACAGAAAGTGTACGTACAGTCACAAGTGTACAGAAAGTGTACGTACAGTCACAAGTAAACAGTAAGTGTACGTACAGTCACAAGAGTAGGTATATAGAAAGTGTACGTACTGTCGCAAGAGTAGGTATATAGAAAGTGTACGTACTGTCGCAAGAGTAGGTATATAGAAAGTGTACGTACTGTCGCAATGAGAAGTAGACCAGAGATTATCAAAGAACGACTTAGTCTGCTGGATAGCCATCACCATATCAGCGTTTAGTATCCAATCCTTGCAGTTATCTGTCTTCTCTCTCCCCTGAGACATGGGGTGGTCCGTCATCTACACAGTGAGAGTCATAGCTTGAGTTACTGTACTAGAGTGAGGGGGTGTGAACGTGCCCCCAAACACATACATTTTGTCCCCTAAGTGGTAGCTGCTATGAAGATTCCTACTAAAAGGTGTAGCTCTCAGATAAGTTTTAGAAATAAGGGGAAAAACTTGTTTTGTTATATTTTTGAAGTAAAAGTTCATATATAAAATCTAGTGATTTTCCTTATGCATGAGGTCCTGCAAACCACTCAACCTAACAAATAGCATTAGCAACCCTGATAGCAGTGGTGCACACATATTTGGAACATAGTCTAGTGAAATTCCTTAAACTGACGTGTTGAAAATGTAGCGTTTTCAAAGATGGCTCCCATTTCAGTTTATGAATTACTTATTTAATGACAGTTGAAAATTGTGAAGTATGATATTGCAGAAATATCAGGGCAAGATAATTCCTTAGTCAAAGACTCATCTTCAGCTATCCTGTTTTATTGATTAGCCAAAAACAAAGTTTAGATTTGTAGTTCAAAAATAGTTCAGCAACAACCTTTTGCAAAATTGAAAAAACCCATTCAATGCACTATACTAAGTTTCATACATATTTTCATAACAACTACAGAGATTTATCTCTTCCCTGACCCAACAATACCTTTTCTAGATCAGAGTATGCCCTGTTGACAATGAGATACTCCTTAACACAGTTCATGCATAACTGCAATGGCCGGGAATTCTCTATAAAACACCTCGTATAGTTAGCGGCTGCATCCGCAAATCTCGAAGCAAATGCGTTGCATATAGACGTGATGTCTCCTGACGATTTATTCTTCCTGTGGGCTGCTTCTAGTTCAATACTGTGAACTTCTGGCGACAGCATTACACCGAGTTCACCAGACAGCGACTGCATTGCACTGAGATAGTCTGCTGACACACAGCTGCTATTGCATAGTAACATCAATATCAGGAATATCACCTTCATAGTTGCTCTTTGCTACACCAAATCGGCTAAAAGTTGAAATATGAAACACAAAATACTTCAAGTTTAAAAACAAACCATAACTCTAATAAAAAACACAAACTAATAAATATATAAATATGACAATATAGAGTTGATTATTCACAGAGCTATTGAACAGCTAACACAAATGTATGAGCTTGAAGTAATACTTATAGACAGGGGACAAATCAATTGAGCACAATTAGTATAAGTTATACTAATAGTAATTGTGTTCAATTGATTTGTCCCCTGTCCCCCACTTTTGTCTTTTAGTTATACTTAGTCTTATACTTATAGTTATACTAATACGAATACTAATAGTAATACTAATAAATTATAATAATACTAAGTCTAATAGTAATACTTAAAGTTAATCAGTTATACAGTATAACTTATACTTAATCTTATAGTACTAGTAGGTAAGTTATTAGTTATACTTATAGTTATACTTTTACTTTTGGTTTTACTTTTATTATTGGAATAATTATAATTATAATAAATTGATAACTTATTACTTACAGTTACACTAGAAGTATTTGAAATACAATACCAAAACTATTTCAAAAGTTATAAAAATATTATTTTCATGAAATTTTCACCATAATGATAATGATAAGATAAAAATCCATGTAAACCTAGTAACTAATATTTACTTAGTCACATGAATGATGAGCGCTAACTATTTGACCCAATGAACAACCTTGTGTACTTTATGCTATCCAATTACAAATCAAGTCGGAATAAAATCAATATTTGGGGTGGGATCTCCTGACTACTTCCTATTCTTTTAACAAAACTAATCGTACCGAGGGCTCTGTTACCGAGTCAATTTTAACGTTTTCTAAGACGGCTACTTTTTTATTGCTAGCCATGCAACACCAACGGCTGCAGTCACGAAGTTATATAAAGCTCATTTTTTATATATAAACATTGATTGCCACTCACTATTTTACTTATTAAAAATAATATTGAAAGCCATATTTTAACTTCTATAGCTGTTTCAAGTTCATTTGTGTTTTGCGCATCTCAGCTTCAAGTTGAAGTTGATCGACATTTTCATCTTGAAGTTGAAGTTCAAGTTGATCTTCATCTTACAGTTACAGTTAATTCATTATCTTCATCTTGTTCTTGTAGATTAGAAATTTGCCTTTATTTATATGTAAATACTGAGAGTAAGAGTGTTGAAAGCAGAAATTTATAATGGCTCTACTGTAAGTACTTGCCGCTAGGCTCTATAGTTTCGTTCTGATTCTAGTGATAATCTCAATTGCATTTCTGATTGGCGCACTTGACTAGCACTCAGCACTGTCAATCCAGAAAAATTCTAGTTTTAGGTCTCGCTTTTTTATATTAAAATTGGTTGATATTCAAACATTAACCAAATTTGAAAATAATCACAGTAATAATAATTATAGCCATTAGCTTACAAGTCATTAAGTTTTTCCAACGCTGTTACTATTACTATTGGCAAATTACATATTGAGCTTAGTACTTTGACTTATGGGAATTTCAAAGACTCGGCCAGTCAATCATACTACTTGATTCAGGTCAATTATATGACTTGAAGGTTTCAGCAATTTGACTAGTTGACAAGCTTCAAGTAATAGCTTACTCAAGTTAATGTGCCCGTTCTAGCAAAGATCTGTTATTCGATAAAGTATTTTTTATTTGATTTATTTAGATTTCTGTAGATACATTAGGAAATAACTCTGTAATCTGAATTGGTATTTTGTTCACTTTTCCATAATATGCATAAAGTTGGTTAAAAGCAACTAATAAACTGCATTTGTGTAAATTGATTTTGAGTGTTTTTTTCTAGAAATTTGAACTTATAGATAAAATGCCATTTAACACACATCATATACACTAACTACAACACTGTATTTGCTATTGGAGTTATGCTCCCTAACACTGTTGTGCCTGATGCTGTAGACACACATGTCGCCGTGTCCTGCAACTTATTGAGCAGAAGCCCTCCTTACATCTCTGTCGTAACATCCAACAGTCGGCTGTTCTAGGAAAAAAATCAACTTCGGGAAAGAAATCTAAAGACAATAAATTGCAGGAAGACAGGTTTGAATATCATTTTATCTTATGATTTGTATTGCATCAGTTTTATTTTCCTTACAAGTGAGAGGAGAGTATTGAAGCAGAGGCTTTGTTATTCATTTTTGAATACTTGAACATTTGATTTGACTGAAATGTTATATTTTTTCAATTGATTTAAAACAATGAGGATGACTTTCAAATTTTAGCTGCTCCAATATTGTGCTTTGTAATTTCTTGTATTAATTTATGCCAATTTCAAATAGAGTTCCTCCTAATCATGTATGTATGTATGTATAGTATTTAATATAATGTGATGACGTTTAGAGAAGAGAAGGACAAACTGTTGCATGCTGCTGCCAATGTTGCTGCTTCAATGCCACACATTGGAGATGAAGTCTTTGATGACTTGGCTGCTCAGATTGGGAAGATGGGCTCTGGTCCTTCTGACAGGTCAGTTGAGTCAGTTGTCTTACCTCGTCTCGCCTCATCTAACCTTGTCTTACCTCGTATCGCCTCGTCTCCGATACGGTTCTGTTCACTCAGTATTTTCAGTGTCTTCAATACTTTATACTGCTCATGTTAGCTCGGTCTATATTAACTCAATATACTCAGTCTATATTAACTCAACATACTCAGTCTATATTAACTCAATATACTCAGTCTATATTAACTCAATATACTCAGTCTATATTAACTCAATATACTCAGTCTATAATAACTCAATATACTCAGTCTATATTAACTCAATATACTCAGTCTATATTAACTCAATATACTCAGTCTATATTAACTCAATATACTCAGTCTATATTAACTCAATATACTCAGTCTATATTAACTCAACATACTCAGTCTATATTAACTCAATATACTCAGTCTATATTAACTAAATATACTCAGTCTATATTAACTCAATATACTCAGTCTATAATAACTCAATACACTGAGTCTATATTAACTCAACATACTATATCAACCTGTTGTTGTGTTTGTAGTTCATCACAGTCTGCTTCTCAAAGCTCTACAAAGGTATGTCTTCCATCTGTAGCTTATTTTGTTGATTGCAAAAAGAAAACTCAAATGAAAACATTCCAGAACTTTCCTGAACTTGGTAAGTCTCAGAGAGTTTCAATTGCTGTAAGAGTATTAGGAGTTATGTCCTCAATGTAGTAAGATATATAATGCTTCAGGGGTTGAGTGCAGATCAAACAAAGAAGCGTATTGATCAGATACTTCACAAGTACCGAGCTCTGTCTAAACAGTCGGTCAAGAGTTCAAGAAAGTCGCCAGGAAAAGTTACTTCAGCCGAAGATAAACCTCCACCTGATGAAAAACCTAGCCAATCAGAGCGTTCTGCTCCAGCAGCTGAGGAAAACCTTCCTCTATTCTCTCAGACAGCATTCCTGGACAAGATAATTGCTAACAAGGTAATCGCTAACAAGGTAATCGCTAACAAGGTAATCAATCGCTAACAAGGTAATCAATCGCTAACAAGGTAATCAATCGCTAACAAGGTAATCGCTAACAAGATAATCGCTAACAAGGTAATTGCCATTCTCTACTTGAATAGCTGAACTTGTCATTTTAGTAGTTCAATATGTTTCACATGATATTATTGATCATTATATACCTGAACGTTTTATGGTCAGTCTTTGTATCTGGTCATTATCGGTTTGATCATCATCCTGTGTAATACTCGCCTATTTCCGCCCTGTCCTCACCTATCTCCGCCCTGTCCTGTAATATTCTGTGCTAATTGGTTATGTTGTTAGACTATGTTTGTTCAGATTTGTTTTACAACCCTACAGTTATTCTTTATAAGCCAAGTCTCCTAGGAAGCATTAGTTGTTGGGAACTGGGGCTACAGTAGTAATAATGAGGTCAACAAGTAGAAATGAATACGTTTTAGAGAGTTGCCTGTTTTAATATTCATAAATCTGTATATGCGACTGTCAAAGTTAGTTTTACAAATTTTAGGGGGATTTTAGAGTTATCTCCCTAATATAATGTAAGATCTAAGCATTGCCATCTCAGCTGCACCGAATCAAACTGAATGTTTTAGTTGATTATTTGCTGCATTTGAAACAGGGAAATCTGCCAAGTGATGCCCTCAAATCCAACAAGAAAAGTAGAAAGGGTAGAAAAGGCTCAAGTCCAGAAAGTACAGCCAGTAACAAAGTATCGGGTGACTTAGATGGGCCCCGTATGACTGCAAGTTTCAAGACACAAGAAAGAGCTAAGGCTAGGACTACAAAAACTCAGTCTGTGGACCTAGACTTGGACATGGATGACGTGCCACTAGAAAACATACAGGGGGTAGCTAGAAGGAGACCAAACACCAATCCTAAGGCTACGCCTATTGCATTTGAAGTTCTGAAGAAAGCAATCGTTGGTGGGTGTTGACTGCTGGTGTGACCGGTGTCAGTTACTACTAGTTACTACTAGTTACTATTAGTTACGGCTAGGCACTGCTAGGTACTGATAGCCTCTTTTACTAGCTGCTAGGTACTGATAGTCTCTTTTACTAGCTGTTAGTTACTGCTAGGCACTGCTAGGTACTGATAGTCTCTTTTACTAGCTGCTAGTTACTGCTTGTGTCTTCAAGTTACTATTTGATAATCTCGACTGATTTGTAAGCGTCTAGAGGTTGTTGACTGACTTTTCTTTATATCAGATGGTTAGAGCTGTCTGTGTGTGACGTGTTATTCTGTATGGAAAAGAGCTTATTTATACATTGGTACTTGTAGATGGAAAACTTTCTGATGGGGATTTACTGGCAGGTGTGGAACCTCTGCATATTTTCAACCCAGAAAAGTGGACAGAAGCCAATCTGGGAGGTAAGAGTTGGCAGTAACTCATATAATTGATACAAATTGATCTTTATTGATTGATTGATTGATTGATTTCACACATCTCTAATATTTTATTCCTTGCTCTGCGCTGTGTAATTTATTTATATGAAATACTGACTTCTGGTAATGTTGTATTTGTCACATCAGACCCCATTCCTATGCCGAACACCTGGAAGAAACAGTTCGACACGCAACTCGAAGAATCTAAGTTTTTCCCACATAATGCTTTTGAAGAAATGATTCAGTGGACAGAGGAGGGAAAACTCTGGAAGTTTCCAATTGATAATGAGCAAGGCAAGACAACTTCATAATGTTAAGATATTTCCTGTTGTGTGAGCTCACAAGCTATCTTTAGGTTTGAACAGTTTTTTTCTGTGATTTCATTTCAACCTGATATATTCAGAATGAGATAAAGTTCTTATTGTATATTTATTATAACTTATATTGTTGTGTTATATTTTTAATATATTATTTTATATATTTATCATGTTATGGTCTAGGCTAGTCTAATTGAAATTGTTTTCTTGTCTCAACTCCGAGAACCACCAGGGGTGTATACAGTAACTCTCCCCCTCTCCAGCTGGTCTATACGCCTGTCTGTCTGTCTGTCTTTCTCAGGTATGGACGAAGAACACAACACGCCGTTCTACGAGCACGTCTTCCTAGAAGAGTACTTGCAGCCCTTCCCCAAAAGTGGACCAATCAAAACCTTCATGGAGCAAGTAGTCCTTGGCCTTAGCAAGAACCCCCACCTGACCGTCGAGGAGAAGAGGGGGCATATCAAGTGGTTCGAGGAGTATTTTAGAGAGAAGCAGCCATTTGTGACATCAGAGAACTTGTTAGCCGAGTCAGCTGCGGTATGAATATCTTGGACTAAGCTAGGCCTACTCAATGTATACTCTTGAATATTTTATTGAGAGAGTTGAAGTTTTTGTAAATGTCTGCCAAGTTTGTGTGAAATGCTTTATATAAAATGGTTTTCATTTTAACACAATAAACATCATTTAGAAATAATAAAATATTTATTTATTTAATGATGCTAGATATAACAAAATAATAAAAATAATACTTAAATCATGCGGTGTGAAAAAATATGAAACTATAAAAATAAAATGTCTAATTTCGATGAAATAATAATTGCTATACAGAAATTATATATAATATAATATAATTGCTATACAGAAATTATATATAATATAATATAATTGCTATACAGAAATTGTATATAATATAATTGCCAGCAGGTGTGACAATGTAGGTTGAGTTTAGCTAAGATATACGGAGATGAAGAGGCATGGTTTCTAATATTGCTAAATAACGTATCAGATTGTCCTATAATGAACTTTACAATCATATGTATGAGATTCTTGTGCATTTACAAGTCAATTCGAAATGCCTCACGTGCTCCACCCAGCTGTGGTAACCTTCAGCGCCGCAGGTATAAAGAGTAAGGCTATGGAACATATTGCAGGTAAAGTATGTGTGATAATCAGTCATCCTGTTGCCAAGCTATGTGGTGCCACAATACTAATGTAAAACAATGGTGTGGTGCTGCAATGGCAATGCCATACAATAGTGCTATTTGTAATCATTGCTGTGATGACTCATTATAATGGTGAATCAGTATCTCCATGATGTCTACACACTGAGCATTACTCCAGTGAATATGGAGCCAGTTTGCACATCAATGACCCTGTGGCATTTGTTGGTCACTTTTATACTCACATATTCAGATTTCTACAACAGAATATAATTCATTACAATCAGCTATAAAGAACATACGCTGAGCGTACTATTAATGTTTTCATATGAAATCACCCCCTCCCCTTATGCTTAGCACCTAATAGCATCATGAAGTAGAGTGTTAAGCTGGTAACTTACACGTATATGTAATAACTGAAGGGAGTATTTCACTTACTTTTAGTTCTAGAGTTGAAGTTAACTGTACAGTGAAATATCTCTGTCTGGAATCCATCGAATGGATATATTGGGGAACTGCGATATCCTCAGAGCTAAAATATAACACAACGTTATACAAGCATACATATAGATAACGAGACATTACAGGCATGCAAGTATAGCAAGTTAACTGCAATGCAAATGTTAGTTATATATGAATGGTGTATAATATCTCAATAGTATTAACCATTTAGTAAGTTAAACATTTACCTTCAAGAGATGTTTTTGAATTAAAATTACTTACATTATGATCTGGAATAGTACTGCTAATTAGAAAAATATATTGAGAAACCGAGTAATTTAATGATATATTCTATACTAGTTTTGGTTAGAGTCCTGGCCTACTAAGACGTGCATGTGCTGGGTGGAGAGTTGTGGCCGGGCTAATGGTGATGCCTGGAAGGGCATTCATTTCCTGTAGTACACGCCCTCAAACCACGCCGCCAGCATAGTTTGAAACTCTGGCTAATAGTCTGGTTACTAACCCTGGCTATTAGAGATTCTCACAGGAGTAAAGACTCTAAACTAACAGAAGATATTTGATAACTCCCAGACTATAGTCTAATAGCCCAGCCTTTGACAGAGTGATGTTGTTCTATTAATAGCTCTTACCTGTCTATTCCCATCGAGCATTCTCCGTTTGGACATATAGCTACTTGTACAAGATTAGGTTTCTTGTCGGCTACGACTTTGTGACGAGAATGGAAGTTTAGAGTGACGGTAAACTGATAGATGCCGGTTTTATCTACTCTGAACTTTCCATCGACACCCAGATCTGCTGCAACTCCTCGGAGTAAACTGTACTTGGTGCCAGTCTGCAATACAAAGCTAATATTTTAGTTCTTATGGAATATAAATAACTCAGTTATATACTATAAGGGATTAGCTTAAACAATTTTCTAGCTGTTCAACTTTATTGAATTTTTATCTAATGATTAAATCTACGAGCTTGACTGTGCTAAAACAAGCTTTATTGACTTTAAAATAAAAAAATACAAAATATTATATTTATCTCCTATACCAAAGATAATTACAAATTACAATTACAAAACAAAGATAATTAATAAAAGGTTTATTTTGCAAGTGCTACAGGCTAGGTGGTTATTTTTCCCTAGGCAGAAATTGTAATACTGATAAAAATCAGCCACCCCATGATGTATATTTTGTAATTCTGCCAAAACATGCCGGAATATTCTTAGAGAATATTATTTTAAGAGAGCATTATTAAGTGCACTCAGCTATTATTGCACGTTGCTGCTTACACTATGGAGACTAAAAGCTATAGTTACCCTGTTGGTGTCTACAATCCATTCTATACATATTAGGTGTGAGTTTTATGTATTGCTGTCGCCAGAATTTAAACTTTCATTGTGTTTTGCTGCCGGGTGGTGTATACAGGCGACACGAGGGTCAAGGTGATACAAATTAAATCAGTCAGCATGCTGCCTGAGCCCACTTGATGTTATGATTTATAATAAATAAGGGAATACAGTATACAAATTTAGCTGAGTATTATGTATTTTGATATACAGCTAATGTGTCTTCTAGAATTTTGATAACCCATTTAAATTGCTGAACAAGCATTGTATAGGCCACACATGCTGAGTGAGTGGTCATACAAGCGTATCCGTTTCTATCTCACCAAGTGTATATTCCTCAATATTGAGACAGTAACAAGCAACCAATCAGTGTGCAGCATTGATCAGCTGACTAAATTTTATTTAATTATCATTTGCTTTCAGTAACGTTGCTTTTATCATTGCCAGTAATTAAATAAATTGTAAAAAGTTGAAATCATCACCTACATCAAAACATTAGCAAATAATTTTAGCTTTAAAAACCTACCAGCTGAAAGTTCTCTATAATGGACTGTTTATTTGGCATGATGGTGGCTTTAGCCAAGAGCTTAGCAGTGAATGCTAAGGGAGCCCTGTTGACTGTTCGAACTTTATCTTCTACACCCGGGTAGAAAAAGGATAGCACATCAGTGTCCAGGTTTGTTAAGTCACAGGACGGGCACTGAAACAGAGAATAGTCTGTAATACGCTGTCTGGTTTTAATGGCACTTGCTGCTTGTTCATGTAGAGACAACTTCTAATATTGCACATTATTCTAATTTGTGTAGCAATCAATAAATTAAGATGCTAACATGTGAAAATGTTTGAGTTTTATATGTGGTTCTCAAATTGGCTATTTGTTCCTATTAGAATACACTTTTACAGCCTGAAGATGCTAAATTTTGGTTTAATATATGTGAGCATTTATTCCATTTAAAGTGAAACAAAAAATACTCAACAGAAAATATTACTTTAAGCATTTAGATTTTGTATATTTAGTTTTACCTTCACTGATATTATCTTTCTGGCTTTTTTATTCGCTGCTTCTTTTATCATTTTCTTGAATTCTCTAGCAATGTCTTCCTTAGTCATGACGGCACCAGGGGGCCCCCTTGGCCCAGCCGGCCCTCTCTACAAAAGTTCACATAGATTAGTTGTTTATCTTTATGAAAAACAAGAAGATGATTCTCTATAATTTCATCATAGCTGAGCTCCTAATTCCCTAGCAGTTGTACACAAAACAGCTTTTAAAATTATAGAATTCTTCCTAATAAACATATACATATTTTTGAAGCTTATAATTCCAATTTGACATTTTCCTTGCCCCTTGTTTAGGAAAAATAGTTTGTGTAAGAGTTAAGGTGGAGGTGAGAGGTTGTGTAAATGGTGATGACATACTTTGGCTCATTCCTCACAACTATTTCTGGATTTTATGACTCATTTATCACGGAAATAAATATAAACTCAGAACTGAATTTGCATGCAGCATGGAGCTAAGGAAAAGTAAAATGAATGCAGGTGGGTGAGTGCACTTGCTGTAAACACGATACAGCAGGTGCTATGTGATTCAGTCACTCATACTTATTATGTTTTTATGATAGGATTAATAAATAATTTATAAATTGTTGCAATCTTTAGTTGAACCACCATAAGTCTTGAAAAAATCTGTGTTGATTAATTGAGAAATAATATTCTATAACTATTATTCTCTTCCCAAGAGTTGAAGGATTATTATACCATGGTCAACAAGATGCATGAGCTAGAATAGCTTCAGGCAAAAAATGATATTTCAAAGGAAGTTTTTATTTCTGTATGCCCAGTTTTTCATCTTAAGAAGTTGAAGCTCTCTTTGCAAGTCATGGGAAAATATTCTATTTGTGGAGAGCGGTGAATATTTTATGTAAATCTGGTGACTGCTCTACTCAGTTAAATTACAATCCCTTTAGCAAGTCACAAGTGTCAATCTCTACAGGCTAACTGTGCTGTGTTGGTCTTACTGCTGGGCTCATTGTGCACACTCCATTGCCATGGTCATAAATTATATTCTCACTAAAATTGTGTTTTATCTATTAATAGCCATTGACATGATAGGATCTAGTAATTGTGGAGCCTTTCACAACCTGATTGAAATTCTAAAAATTTCACTATCTTGTAGTGGATAAAAATAGCGTGAAATATTTCTAATTATAAAATATAGAAAGGAGCGCCAGATTAGCGTTAAATATTTATTATAATTGCTGCTATCACGACCTTCATGTGACAACTCCCAGCATACAGTTTTGCATCATTAAAGTTTGAAAATTGCAATAAATCGTCTTATTTCTTCTTAAAACTGACCAATTCGTAGCCATGTCGCTTATCTGCTACACCCCTTTCCTATTCTATCTGCCTACACCCCTACACATGAAAGGTATTCTCCATAATAATTATGTACATTTTTATGACTTGTTTAGAATTGGAATGCTGATATTTACAACAAACAAGTTATGTAATGACAAGCATTACCACCCAACATAACCAAACAATATGCATACAACAACTTGTACTGTAGAATGTTTTTATTCAATAGCTGCAATCCTGAAGTGTTTTTATAAAATGGGGTGATGCTACACAATGTTACAAATTATCAACTTGCATGTCAAAGCAAAACTAATATTTGAAATGCAATTTTTGGTGGAGCCACTTAAAATAGTTCAGATGTTGCGCTGAAGAATGCTGCTGTATTTCTTAACCTGACTATAGCAAAGCAAAAGATCTACTCTACACTTACACTTAACCTACAGGGTGTTGGTGAAATAACTTACCATTATAATTTTGCCTGAATTAACGGCAAACTTTTTATTTGATTTCTTCTCGTTGTTTCTTCGTAGAGTGTCCCAGCTGATTTGGGACATCTGTGAGAGAGTATACGGGTCTTTCTGCAATAACAACACAAGTTTGTATGTTCTCTGCTTTAGCAACTTAGGCTATGCTTGTAGTTTATTTACTCTATGAATATTCATATATTTATTTCTGTTTTATAGCATTGTTTGACATTGTTTTATATGTTTCTTGTTTTTAATTATAGTCAAGAATATACCGAGATTTTCCATCCCTTTCTTGAAGATGCCCTCAAGTTGTAGCTTTCTGCTTTTTTAATGATAGTCAAACTTAGAAGCTAAACTAAATCTGAGAGATCCTAAAATATTTATATTATACTATGCCAATGGGTTTTTAATATTTATTCAATTATTAAACTCAAAATAGGTGAAAACATTCCTTAATAAAATTTCAGTACTCCATAAGCCTAACATTTGCAATTAATTGCGCATTTATTTTAATTCTCATTGTATTTCAGTGAGGCTAGGCTGTACATGAGTTTGATTGCTTAAAACTTGACTAAACTGCATGACTGTACTACAATAATTATTATTCAATTAAAATTAAAGTTGATTATATTTTAGTTATTAATAATGAAATTTGTAATGAGTATGAAGTGCAAAGTGTTTAGACACACCATACACATACTCATACAACTTGGTGCAAGTGTTGCATCACCTCATATATTAAAATAATAATCAGTGAAATATTAATGAAAATTAATATAACATCTGCATGAATATATTAATCAGTAGTGGCCATGATATTGCCATCCAAAACCTGATTCAGTGTAGTGGTTTAACCAAATAGACTTGGGACCCACTTAACCAAATTTTAACTTAAGCAGAACAGTGGTCATATTTTAGAATGATAATAATACAATGATTGATATTATAATACAAAATTAAACATTGTTTCTTTTTATTTCACTTGCTACATTTCAAAACATTTACTGGTTACCATGATATTATAGGTTTTTATATACCTTGATTATGCATATCCACATTGTTGTATGACAAAAAAACTAAAGGCATTTAGATCTATAATATATTTAGTTTAAAATGTGTTCTACATTTGCTGACAATAGGTAACAATAGATCTAGTTGACTTGTAACTCTTTTAGCAGTTTGCCATTATACTGGGCCACTGTATAGCAATTAATTAAATTAATGACAATAATTTCCAACTGACATCCTACACTTTAAAACATCTCAACAAAGTGCAAATTATTCTGACCATCATTAAAACTGGGACTTCTGAACATGTGTGTGTAACAACTATTGTTGTGTATAATGGATCCTTCAAGTGCTGGCCATAAAGTCTGCATGCAGTCAGTTGGTGCCATTCATTTGATGGATAAGTTGAGAATCGTAACACACTTTGCATAACTTCAACACATCAAAACACTCTCAAGTGTGTATTTATGTTTAGTAGACCGCAGCAAACTCGGCCCCAAGTGTCTACACACGACTACAAAGCTCTTATCGAATAATTTAAACCAAGAAAAAGTGAAACAAATTTCTAGACCACCGAAGTAATTTCCTTTTTCAAGTTGACTGTTACCATAAATCTATGCTTTGAATACGCAAGTCAATAGATGGGCTGGAGGAAGTCACCAACACTGAATTAATATTACTAGTAGCTGTATTCTACCATCACTTTTCATAACAGAACATTGATCGATTTTAACCAACTATATTTGAAATTATCATTTTATTAGCTAATTAAAAGTATAAGTAGAAAGTTGTATTAAAGTTTACTCATTTCTTATGATATAATTAATAATTTTATTATAAAATTGGTTCAAGCTGGTCCAACATTTTTTCTATCTTAATTAAATATTTTCTATACGGCATTACAATGCTGCTGCAGTATCACACTTTACTTTTACAATACACACTACGTACTGCTACAATACACACTACTGCTACAACACACACTACTGCTACAATACACACTACTGCTACAATACACACACTACTGCTACAATACACACTACTGCTACAATACACACTACTGCTACAAGACACACTACTGCTACAAGACACACTACTGCTACAAGACACACTATTGCTACAAGACACACTATTGTTACAGCATCACACACTGCTTTTACAACACCTTCTTGCCTCAAAATATTTTGGATAATTTTGAGTAATTAATCTACTTCAGATTTTGAAATGTTGACAAAGTTGCATTAATCTTCATTCTTTCACTAATTTATCTCAACTGGATGTTTGCAGAGTCCACAAGAGTGTAATGTTTGCCCTTTAATCCTTTTGTTTTTCCTGCCCTCTTGTGAAACCAAAGCTATTTATAACAGGAATGGATGGTGTAAAAGAGGTGGAGAAATGGGGGCAGTGCTTATGCTACCACTCCCTCAAATTCGAACTGGGCTTTGTTTCCAAATTGCAAAATAACATTTTGCAATTACATAATATAAGGAATCCATCTTTTTCACACCCTTGTTAGTACTGACCCTTGATGTGTAGGTCACATTCTATGGGGATTATTAGTAATGTCAAGGAGGGAACCCCCACCCCCCCCCTGTCTTCACTACTTCATAAGCTCTTGAGCTAGCAACATCTCAGAGACAGAAATATAATCAAAGTATTATCTAAACTTTAAACTATTATAAGTTTTTACAAACTAGATATTATGGCTTCAAATAGTTTAATATGTTCACTGCCATCCATGGTGTCAATTCAGTATTTACTTCAGGCTGAATATAATTAGAAGTTATCTACCATATTGGATACTTTTTAGCGCTGTTGGTTTATTTTAAGAATGGCCCCAAGCAGTGTTAACGGAATTAGTAACACAATTATCTTTAGAATTGGTATTTTCTCTGCACATAGCTGGAAGCAGCAATTGAGATGTTGAATGTCATAGACTGGGGTAGAGACAGCATACAATTAGCACAAATGTTAGAGCTTATAACGTAATTATGCTATGGGCAGAGTGGCGCTGACAAAGCCTTGTGTCTACACTGACTGGGGATAAGAGAAGCTATGACAGGATATATGACTGTGTAAATTAGTTATTAACACCGAGTGGATTCTAGCATCAAGGGTTATTTATGTAATGAATAATTAGATATATTATGTGAATTACTAGGATTTGCTCCCCCCTCCGTCTCTATTTGTCTAGACTTTAGACTGAGTTTTATGTAAATAACTCTTTAACTCAGTTGAGCTGTCAGGCAGCAGCCTGAACTGCAAGCTCTATACTTAAAATAATCGTATAAATATTCCACAAACTTATTCAACGACAGATATCGCGATGTTAGTTGCTTGCAATAGTTTTTGTTTAGAACATTGTATGTAAAAACAAAGTTTGTTTAATAAAATTAAAATATCCGTTGCATTTTAAGAGAAATAAATTGTTATAAGCTTTAAATAAGTTTTTTCAATGTGTAGCATTTGCATTGCATTAGCTAAATATTTACTTTAACTTTAGCTAAGACCAGTAATGTCATTCACAGCTCATCCTTAGAATAATGGATACAAGATTAAAACAAGATCATAGAGAGCAGCTGGACTGATGCTTTCAGCACATCTTAAGACGGTTTAGAAAGACTTTTTCCAACTGGAAGCATTTAAGGTGACATTTTCAATTAAGATGCTTTGAATAAATCTGAAGAAAATAGTCTCAAATCCCCTCAACTGTGGTTTGTCTAAGAGATGTGCATTCAACAGGTATTATGTAAACCTATTACCTTCCAATCAATGTAGTTGTAATCTATTAAACCTGGCCAATTTATTAGACTTAATTCCAAATAATACTAATTACCATGAGCTTGAAGCTATTTCAATCATAACTCACACCTGTTCGCATAGAACACCTGTGTGCTTTATCTATTCTTTACTACCTTATCCCATCTGCTGTGGTGGTTGTGCTCAAAATGTTTTAAATTCTTCTTGAAGCTTTAGTTTTACTTTATAGAGGTGTTTTAATTGGCAATTCACAAAGACTTGAATATTGTTTTCATTACAAATAGAATTGAATTACATCCCCTGCTGAATGGATATTTTATTGTTACGCAAAAAAGGGGTGACTTTTAGACTCTAAAAATGCTTTTAAATGATCATATATGTAAAAACTGTGAAATTTATACTTTTGGTGTCAATTTGCTAAAATAATCAAAATAGTATTTTTGAAACTTCAAAGATGCATTTA
The DNA here is from genome assembly GCA_964035545.1 of Bugula neritina. Taxonomy (NCBI): domain Eukaryota; kingdom Metazoa; phylum Bryozoa; class Gymnolaemata; order Cheilostomatida; family Bugulidae; genus Bugula; species Bugula neritina. The sequence goes on from OZ037767.1 coordinate 31,245,928, forward strand.
CGAAATAAGCTGCAATTTTGATCAGTTTTACTGAATATAAAATGGTTCAATTTAATGCCACATCCTTATTGCACTTACGGTTGTTAACTATAAGGATATATTCCTACAATATGTACTGCCAACTATGATCACTTAAGTCCGCAGTTAATCATAAGCTTTCCAATGACAAAGCGTGAAATGGCAGGACATCTTAAACATGTTCAGAGTTTACCAACTTTTCTCTCGCATATTCTTATAAGAAACTTCAAACAACTTTGGTAGTCTGTTTTGTTATTCACATAAAAGTCCCAAATATTGGCAGACAAAGTACTTACTGGTAAAAGAGGAAGATCGACATCTTCGTCAACCTGGTTGTTGTATATATCATTTTGAGGCATATCCAATAAAGAGTTCATTGGTGTAGCAGACGTACTATCCTCTTTGGTAGTTTGCACTGTCGTTTTTGAGTCATGTTTTGCTGTTGTGCCAGAGCTAACCGTGTTTAGTTTATATACCAGAATACATAATAAAGTAACCAAGTATTGGTGTGATGTCCATTCCATAGTTAGATATGTTAGTATAAGTTCCTTGAAGCAGACTCTGAAAGTAGAAATGGTAGGATCGCTCTCCGATAAAAGATTATGTTACAAGCAGTCGAACCGAGACTGGTATCGAAAGTGTATTCTCTCTAAATTTAAGTTGATATTCAAAGCAATTAATATTACAATGTGCAAAGATGCATTGCTAAAGCTGGCTTATATACAGGAGAGATTAGCCAATCACGTGTGAGCATGAAATGACACTTGGAGTGTAAACAAAAGCCGTTACAAAGGAGGGATAATTGTTACATTTACTCGTTACGTAGACCCAGTCACCAAAATAGATTTTTCCAAAAGTATAGTGTATTTAAAAAACCGTTATTTAGATTTATGTAATTTCTGCTGCAGCAACTTTATTTGCTACTGTTTTGGGTTACATAGTTATTACCTTTATAACGTAATGTAATTATTATATTATATTGATTGTGTGCGCTGTGTGTGTGCAGCCTGTGTAATATTATAATGCGATTTAATTTTGATTATATTATAGTATATGCATATTATATTAATAAATTATCAAAGAAATTGACTGTTTGATTATCTCAATTTTTAAAGTGGTCCATTTTCACGGCTCATCTATTGCTATGCCAAATGTGAAATTGTGAGGAGAGACTAAGAGGTAGAGGAAGGCAGACTTGAGGAGGAGACAGAAAGGTGGCTAATGAAAAGCGGGCACCATGACAATGTACTATATTAGCATGATTTGAGAGTCTGCCTGACAACTAGCTACTGCTCCGTGGGATTATCTGATCCCAGAGTGGGACAATGGCTCATTTATCAATCAGAGAATAGACTGTGAGACTGCAAGGCAAATTAGGTACGTAGAGTTATCACAGTGACATCAAAACTACATAATGTGTATGTGTAGCTGGCTAGTGCAGCTAATCTAGCAAATTCATCATAGTTGCCACTTTATCACTTCTAGTTTACCGCCAATACCAAACCCGCTCCCTAATTTCAGAGTTTGAGTATAAATTAAAGTGGTGTAGTTTCATGAGAAACTCTCAATCTGTTGAATTAAACTCAATCTCTGAAATCATTATGTCATTATAGCTAGTATCTATTTGCTAATGTTATGCACGTGATGAAAATCTTAACTTTGGTTTTGAATAAACAAGTTTTGCAATTCAAATTTTATTTATTTCAAAGTTTCTGCCACAGTTTTAAAATTTTTCCCATTGATTTGCTGATAGATGTGTTTTTGTAAACATACTTGTTGAATAAAATCGTTTTTAGACAACAAATTAAATAATTCTAAAAGTTTTGCAAGTTGTAAAACACTTCTAGTTTCTCAAAAGACAGTGGGCCAGCTCAGCTAACATTGGCAGGGCCAGTTTAACTAACACTGGCCGGGCTAATCCAGCCAACACTTACCAGGCTCTCTCAGACCACCAAAAATGCTCAAAAATAAATTAACTATACGTTTTTATATTTAGCGGCACAAAGCCTACATATAGCAAGTATCCTATCACAAGCAAGCCATACCAATGGCCCAGCCAGTTATTGAATATACTCACTAGCCAGGAGAGGCTCAGGTTTTACGCAATAGTCATTAGCAAGTGCAAGACAAGAAATAACACGGTGTAAACAGACGATGGTGTGGTCATAACAAACAAAGTGCCAGCTTCTTTTCATAAGTAGAGTTAACATTTAAATTATGTGGTTGATAGAAAAAGGTGGCGGCCTAAGAAGTTTTACAATGTTTACAATTAATTAACACTCGGGTGGTGCTAAAGTATCAATATATCTTGTAATGAGATGCTAAGTGTAGCCAGCAGTGTTTAACAAAGGTCAGTTTTCACATTGGAATAGTAGTCAAAAGGAGCCTCATGAGATACGCCTGTAGACCAGTAGGCGGTAATGTTTAAATATTGTTTATTGGATTTGAAAGAAGGTGTAGTCTGAGCACTGTAGCTAGCAGGGAGACTTTGCTATGTCTGCATCAGACTTCTTCATATAAAATGAACTTTTTATACTATTTTGAAATATAAAATAGTGTTTTTGAAATACCATATAACGTTAAATTAAAGGAAAATATAAACATAGTTATCAGTTTTTATAGGAAATTTAGCAAAACAGTTTTATAGAAGAGATGTCATATTTTTAGATTTCTGAAATATTTTTGTGTATCACTTTTTCTGTGACCGGAATATTGAGTTAGGGTTGCATGATTTTGATTACCTTATTTGAACTTGTTATAGACTCAAAAACCTTTAAGCTACATTATAGTAAAACTGCAGAAAATGGCATTGTGTATGCACATCTGTAAAACTAAATGCAGCAAAAGATGTGAAATAATTCTTTATATACAGGGCAATCTTACAGTCCGCATTATAAATATTGCTTTAAGATACGACTAATTTTTGTTTTTGATTTGGGAATTTTGTTAATGCAAAAAGGTTTTCTTGTGAATAAAAGTTTATGAAAATGTGAAATACTGCTTTTTGCTGTGTTATATAACTAATATATAACAGCATAGGCAACATATTCATGTAATATGCTATATATATATAAGTCATAGAAGATTAAAAGCTCTTGCATGTATGTGAAAAATTAATCTAAGCTTAAGATTTTACAGGAAGGCTTAAGCAAGTATTGTTTTTGCAAATTCAAACTTCTCCCGTAACCAGATATGTTTATTTAGTGGCTAAAAGCACATGTGGAAAAATGTCATTCAAAAATTTATGCTGTGCAATTATAATTGACAACCTCAAGCGCATTCCTTCGAATGAATGGAAGGTACAAGTATGAATTAACAAAATGGAATAATATTTTTATAATCATGCCCAACCATTTCAATTTATGCATTCATATATATGCACAGTATGTGCGACAATAGAGAATAAAATTGAATAAGACAATATAATATTAAATAGTATAACTGATCAATGATTATGTTGTTACACCTGCATGGAGAATATAATAAACCAAGTATAGTAGAAAGCGTGTGAAATTCTATATCCTCAAGACCTCTGGGGTAGGCAATATTTTGAATAGAATGAAAATCTGAGCAAGTCAGCTTTGAACAATGATTGGCAGTTATTGTGGAAGTTTAGGGCAGCAAATAGTTGATATTGTAAGTTGTATAGTATAGTATAGTATAGCTGCATACAGTTTTTAGTTGAACTACAAACCAAATTTAGAAAAGCTTTGATTTTCTAAAATATAACACTTTTGAAAAGTATATTTTAGCCCTGACTTTGCCGAATATTATATGTTAGCAAAACTACGTGCCCAAAAGCTGCTCAGAAGATCGCTCAGTCACGTGACTAATAACATAACATAATAGCACGTTAAGAGAATAGCTTATTCTATAAATAGTAGCAGTTAGATAATAGTTAACTGTCACAAGAAGTACAATACTACTAAAGCACACACACAGAGTATAAATCAGCATATTACCAATTAGTATCAGTTTGTAAACTGTAGATAAGAATGAAAAATTTGCAATATGGAAATGATTTAAATGCAAGCATAGATTAAATGATATTGTAAAAATTCCAACTCTATTATGAGGAGATAACTCAGAATAACTAAAGAAAAATAGGTAAAATGATAGCAAATAGAAACAAGCTTTCATACCAAATACATAAATTAAGGTCAATTATTTACCTTAACATCAACATTTATTGAATAAAACATCAACAAAGTGTATTATTTTGTGTAAATCCTATTTTTATTCTAGAGATTCTTTCTTAAGAACGTTGCTAATGCGGTGAGCACAGTATAAGTACAGTATCTATGCCCACACAACACAGTAAACTATATGTGGTACAACAACCCAAAGGATGTAATGATTTCTCCACTGACTGCAGCAAGGCAGTGCTTAAAATAACCATTACAGCTGAGTGTGGATTCCTAAGTACTCTGCTTTTACGGTGGTTGTAGAGCAAACAGATTGGCTAATGTAAACGTGACGCTGAGTTGAGAAGAGTTATAGCAGTATCACATGTGGTGAGCACACTCCCACTCTTAAGTAGCTCTCCCCACCACCGGTTATAGGGTGTTGGCAAGTCACTTGAGGAAAGCCACATTTACCAACGTGACACTTATAGCAGTAACACTGCAGTGTAAATTTAGATGCTATCTGCTAAGTTTTAAAGTAACAGCTGCAGTATTGTTTCATTATCAAGTAATAAAATAATAAAATGATCACATGATGTTAGCAATATGTCACATAACATGAGCTACTATAGTTTCTATAATTGTTTTTCTCAATTATTGAATCTGAAAGAAGCAAAGAAATAAATAATTTGAAGCACTAAATAAATTGCATACCTAACAAGTACACAATAGCAATATATAATATTATACAAGTATGCATTGCGGGTATATTATAGGAGTATATAATCAAAGTATATATGCAAAAATTAATTTACACACCAACTATGCATATAACAATTTAGCAGTTACATGACTTGGCATACAACTTTTTGTAAAAGTATTGCAGTGTTTGCTTCTGAGTCATCCAGACCTTTGTGTTGGTCTCTCAACAATCATGCAAAATCAAACTAAAATGATATTTTGAGTTATTGCAACTTAAGATACTTCAAATAGAGGGACTTTGCTCGCATGTGACACGTTTGTGTTTTCACATGTCAGGAGGTTGTGAAGTAACGACTTAGAGGCGTGGAGTGCTTAGTTTAGAGTAATTCATCGGTATATATAAATAGCTTCTAGAATTTCACTCTCTGTTGGGTCAATTGTAAAGAGATGACAGGATCGCAACAAAAGAATCTCCCCCATAGACTAGCTTTTACTCCTACACAATGCATGATTACCAAAATATCATACTCACAAATTTTGTATCAAATTCCTTTCATTTCAACAGAATATTGATAAGTATTGTGAGTAGTATTGTTAATTAGTTAAAGAACTGCATAGTTTCGTATATACCTTTTTGTTATTTAGTAGGGGTGGCCCAGCATTTTCACTAGATTTGTGACTTTGAGACTTTATGGTTTATTCTAATTTTGTATTATGTTTCATATATGGCAGCAATTTAAGAATAATGTTGCTTTTTTTAAATTAATGCAATTTAAACAATTTTTACAAAGAATTAATAGTGCCGGTTTTCAAAATTATAGACAAATATTAATTGATTAAATATGATTTCAAGATAATTGCTGATATTATCATATGCCCCCCCCCCCCCCCCCCATTAAAATACTCAAGTTGTATAGCTATATAGAAGGAAAACACATTCAATAATTGTAATATTGCAAAAGAGAAGAAAACACAAATTCTACTTCCAATATATACTATACATTGTGGTCGAAATTTAGAGAACCCAAAAGTTAGAAATTAACCCTTCTGCTATCTATTTTTTCGCATTTAATATGTCTACCGCTTATTGGGTGTGTATGTTTATGTTGTTAAAGAGGCTTTTAAAATAGTTCATGCATACAAAAGGCAATAAATATTTAAGTGCACCAACTAATATATTTATTTATAGCAAATAATTTGCATTATACATGTAATAATAATGTGTGTGCTGGTTTTTGCTAATAGCCTACATGCAGTGTTTTAAAAGCTGTTAATTTATAACATATTGCAGTCTGTAATGTACAATAATAAATACAATATAATATATTGTATTTATTATAATATGATGCAATATAATGCATGATAATATAATACAATACATAATACAAAACATTATAATATAATGTACAATCTTATAACACATCACAACGTATTACAATTTATAGTTTACAATAATACAATATACAAATTTATTGCTGCTATTATTCAATAAAAATAATTATTTGTTTTAGCAGCTTGATAGATCATGTATCATTGCCTGCAGGAATAAAAAATAAAATATAATAGAGTTATTTTATAATTAACTCATTACAATTTAGAGATATTGTAAGGTTTTCAGAGTTTAATTTAGGCTACAGGCCCATATAACAATAGAGCACTTCAAAAGCTTATGTCAACGCAATGAGTAGGTTTTTTTGCAAGTTCTAGTATTAATTATACAATGTAAATTAGATGCAATTTGCTAGCTTGTAACATGTATAGATAACATAGCCAACGGGAATTGACGAATTTTGGCCACCAAGAACCTCTATAATTGGTTGAATACAGGAAGTGATTCTTTCACACACCTGCTGTTGAATGACATGCTCATTGCCTCTTTCCACCTGTTAACATATTTGGGCATTAATCCATATAAATGACAAGAGTAATAGTTTAGTAGTATTACAATAATATAAAAATATTCAATTATGTAGCCACAGTATTCTTATATAGTAGATATACCTGTAATGGTGTGACTCAGATCATGATTTATTATGTTTAGTTTAGACACGTGTTTTGACAGTTTTTCAAAAATTATATTGCATTTGATTTCAATTTCAAAAGATTTAACAATATATGTAAATATATGTAAATGTAAACATAACTTGAAATAGTGATTAATTATATTCGCTATTTAACACCTTTTTTCTGCCATTCTATAACTACGATTTTTGGACTTCAAATTAAACTATGTCATTTGAAACAGCAACAAAAATCCTTTATCAATAAAATAATATTATATTAAATATTTAGTTATAGCACAGTTTGTAATGCGGAGTGTTATATATTCTTTTAATTGATTCAAGTTTTCTCATATTTAAGTATTAAGTTTGACAGATTTAATGGATTAGTGTTACATAGCAATAATAATTGTCACATAATATCTCATGAGTTTAATCTCCAGGTGTTGCTGATCATTGCAGAGCTACTTCTGATGATACAGAGGAATATAATGCAGCCAATCACCGATGCTATAATTTATTAATCATCAACTGTCAAATATTTGTAAGCTGCAGGGATATAAAATATACTTAACATTTGTCTTTGGAATACTCTAGATTATCGAGTTTATATTTTTTAACACAAATATTCACAAATTATTGATGCACTGTTGATATAAGGTTGGATTGTTTAAATTTGAGGCTAAGGCTTTTATATTAGCTATATAACAAATTTATTATATTATTGGTATAAAGTATTACCCTAATATTGATTTGAGTGATTTGATGTACGAATGCCATCTTTCAGTGGTTTTTCAATAATTACATTTATCTGTAAGAATTGATCTTCACACAACACAGCTTTTTTAAATACTAAAAAAGTTGATATTGCATCAAATTAGAGCTATGAAGACTTATCGAATACAACTCCCCACTCACTAAATGCTAGCACATTGACAGACGCCATGGTGATACAACCTACATATAAGCTAACTTAAATGAAGAAAATTTCAACAATTTTATAAAAGGGCATTAGGTTAGTTTATTTATAAAAAAAGAGATACTATAAAGATATTCGAGAATCTAAATTTGATAGCAAAAATTGTATTGCAACACTTGAGTAAAAAAATAGGTCCTTCAATATTTACACCCGATTCAGAGATTGCTATAAGAGAAGAAGAAAAAGAGAGAGTAGCAGGATTGAGTGACTCACATAACTCTCACAGTGATGTTTAAAATCAAGGCAGTCACTACGTATCGGATTTCTGGGATAAACAATTGTTCATTGCTTTACTTGAGTTTATAACCATCACTGGTTCTTTAGAGTAACTGACTTATATTATGACACTGTTATGTCAGGCATTGTTTAGTATATTGTCTCCCCTGACTATGTCACCTACTCCACTCCAAGAACTGATTAGAGTCATCCCCCCACCAGATATCTGTCTAGTCTACTATAAGGGGAGGGGGGTCAGTGGTCTGTTTCGGGGACGTCATTGTCTGCTGTTATGACACAGTTAGGTAGCAGTTCCTCCAGGAAAGTCAGCGCTAAAGGCTGATCAGTGAAGTACTTTATGCCAGTTATATTCAGTTTCTGTAAATTCCTGCACAAAAAACAACACAAAATTATATTATATTATATACATAATATATCTGTTATGTATATGTATATGTATATGTATATGTATATATATATATATATATATATATATATATACATATATATATATATATATATATATATATATATATATATATATGCCCCAAACCCGCTCTGTGTATATATACAAACATAGCAGGTTTGGGGCAGAGCCAAGGCACAGCAATGCTCCAGCAGGTTGAGGTTGAAAGACACCTGTTGAAGCACTTCTATGGGTTTTATCTCACCTAGTCCATGCTGTCACACATGTCAGTGTTCATTTGCCACACATGTCAGTGTTCATTCACAGAATATCAACAGTATAATTATGTTAATGACTCTAACAATATTGAAATACTTCCAAGAACCCCATAACAAGAGTCCACACTGTAGCATTTGATTCCAACAGTGACTTGCCATTGAGTTTGAGGTCTTTATATGCTGTGTGGGGCCGCCATATTGAATATAAGCTATACATATACATATAGAGTATTAAATAAATGAGACTTAGCACTTACTACCTATAGTACTAGACTTAGCACTCACTACCTATAGTACTAAACTTAGCACTCACTACCTATAATACTAAACTTAGCACTCACTTATAGTACTAAACTTAGCACTCACTACCTATAGTACTGAACTTAGTACTCACTACCTATAGTACTAGACTTAGCACTCACTTATAGTACTAAACTTAGCACTCACTACCTATAGTACTAGACTTAGCACTCACTACCTATAGTACTAGACTTAGCACTCACTTATAGTACTGGACTTAGCACTCACGGTAGAAACTGGAGTGGTATGAGACACCTCTCGGTAATGTAGCTGTTATGGCTGAGATCCAGGCTAACTAGTGAAGGAATCATGGCTAATCTGGAGATTCCCCACTCGTCTAGTTGAGAACTCTGAGAGAGACCCAGGTGGAGAATCGACTGGGCTTGGACTGAAACGTAAACAGCAGGTGTATTCGTATCGACAGTTAGTCATCAGGTGTATTAGTATCAACAGTTACAGTCATCAGGTGTATTAGTATCAACAGTTACAGTCATCAGGTATATTAGTATCAACAGTTACAATCATCAGGTGTATTAGTATCAACAGTTACAGTCATCAGGTGTATTAGGTGTCCCCTCTGCCTCCCACAAATCTGGTGTAAATTTTATTCTCATAAGCTTTGAGCAAGCTTAAAGCTTCATTTATAAGATAATTTATTAGCTTGGGAAAAAGGTTTGGTGGTTTGATAGGAAAAGGAGCAGTGGGCAACCCTGGACACCCCGGAAACCCCGGTGATGGAGTGCCCAGCTGGATAAGTGAACAGTAACTAAGTGTAGAACAAAATCAGCTGGAATTTTAACAAAATAAAAATAAAATATTCTCAGCTGTTCGTAATTTATAGTGCTAAAATTATTTATGCTGTAAATTTTTTAGAAAATTGATTTTAGTGTAAAACATGTGTATGTATGCTGAGTTATTTTTTCATGTTAAAATGTATTATCAACCCAACTGACTGAGAGTGACAACACCCAATAGACTACTGAGGGATGGGATGGGATGGACCCCTTCACACAACTCACACAGGTTTTCTAATCCCTCGTAGATTAGCATTGAGTCAGTTAGATCAGCTGCCTCTACAGTCAACCCGGGTGTTTTCCCTTGTGGCAGCGACTTAATGTGTTCAGTTTTACGACAGTACCAGTGGTCATCTCCATACAGCTTCACCTTCCCTTCCAGAAACACCACAAACCTCGCCATTACCAGCTCCCCCCCCATTTGCATTCTACGCTCCTGCATATAACTAAAATAAGTATAACGCAATGATGATGATGACCAATGATGATGGAATACAAAGCGATATGCTATGCTTAAAATATACAGATGGCAAAATTTGTGGTGAGAGTCGAAGTAAAAACTTGCTAAGCAGAGATTTTAAATGCTTCCAGAGTGATAAAATATTCAATTTTTATTTTTAGATTAAAGTATTACAGTCAGCCAGCCTTTACAGATCCATCAATCTACCGGCTCACAGACTTGTAGACTAACCTCTGCTGTTCCCTCAACTTTGCCATCTTCTTCTCCTTCAGATGGTCTCCAATGAGAGTATCCAAGTCTCTCTGCTGGGAGAGAAATGCTACCCAGTCGAGTGAGATGCCTTTACTGAACGGGTTGTACCCCACCCTAGGCTTACCTTTGTCGTAAGACACTCTACTTCCTGCCAGGTATTTGTAGACTGTGTCCTCAATCACAGCCGAGTTGTTGGCGGACTTATCAGAGTCATTGCTGCCTAGCAGTGAACTGCTAGTCATGATACGTCTGCTACCGCACTGCAGAACAGTCCTGTGGACAGACAGCGAGCGGCTCCAAACACTCATTGCTAACGCTGACTCAGATCGTCTCAGTTTCTGTATAAAATATTTTAATTTGTAATTCTATAAAGTTCTACAACGTATATTGTAAGTATAGAGTGCTTTATATAGTTTCTGCATCAAACTATAGTTTGATTTTATAATGCAATGAAATTATATGTTTAATTTGTAATGTTAAAGGGCTTGTATTAAATTATTAAAATTAAACTATTAATAATGCCAATAGATTGATGTTTCTTGACATTATAAAATGGAAATTTATCAAAAGGAATTAATTTTACAGTATACATCCCAAGTAAAATGTTTACGTTTTACTCTGAAAATTTATATTGTTGTCACACAAACAGTTGCTAAATTATAACAACTGTTTGTGTGACAACAATATAAATTTTCAGAGTCGTACTACCTTTGAGTTTTCTTACTGAACTTCCTGCTCCTGGTAGCTGCTAATAACTACAAAGATTACAAGCATCTGGTGAGAGAAACGATGAGAGACATGAAACATGCGTATTAACATAAGTGATAGAAGTAATAAAGGCTTGAGAGTATATGCGTTAATCTAATATTGTCAGATTTCGAATTCAACAGTTTGCGTGCAACGACTTAAAAACTTTCACAATCAGAAGTTAGCAAACCTTTGCAAACCTTAGACCTCAAAGTATTGACTATTACTCTATTAGTTGGTAAATTAGTATATCGATATGCTCAACAATTTTCCTGGCAAACTCCTATTGAATTCGAATCGGAATCGTGATGATGATAATTCAATAATGAAATAACTTTAAGTTATGAGCTTTGAGCTTGCTAATAAATAAATCAATCATAATAAATTATAATGATTAATGTAATACTAAATTTGTAGGTACTTCAGAGTTGAGGGAGTTGTTTGAGTTTAACTTAAACTTACAGCAAAATTTAAATTGTGTTGAAGTTCTCTGCACATGTAAGGACCTGGCGTAGATTATTTTCAAGGTAGGGTAGCTCCAGAGCTATTAGTTATACTTATAATTATTACGGTTACTGTAAGTATTAGTATTAGTATAACTTACTATAACTATAAGTATTAGTATAGGTATTAAAAATAAATTTGATAACCTGCTGATTGAGGAGCTTTAGATTTGAGATGAAGCTTTTTACGATCTCTTCACTCCAAGAGCGCAGAAAAACTAATATTCCTACATAAAACTACATTAACGAGGCGACAGAAGTTTATAAAATATAGGCCTTGAACTTGCTAATGTGGCTACTACAGAAAATAGTGGTAAGAAATCGTTTGAAACAGCGCCAAGTTAGGGGTGACTATGTGCAGTGGCGCGAGGAACTCAAGTCTGTAGTTGGTGGTTTAACCTATGGACATAAAAATACTGTACTCAGTCACTCTCAACTTGGTGCTGCTTATAGCGATTTCCATACTAGCAGTGCCCTGGGATAGGGGATAGAGTAGTTGAAATACAGCAGAGGGAGAATAGTTGCAACTGCAGCCAAAACGGCTAAGGAAGTGGTTTCCCGACTAGTAATTACAAAATTCGATAGGGATTGATGTGGTATTTTGAAATCTACGGTTGGCTTTGACTTGTTACAACATTTTCATATTGAATTGAACATATTGATTTAACTTTTAAGTTTAACTTCAAGCTCGAAATCGATAACGATTAATAGTATCAGTATCAATATCATACTCCTAGTCATTCTCGTACTGATACCCACTCTCAGTATGGACTCATACCGATAGTCTTAGTCATTGTAATTGCACCGCGAGATAAAAATCAACTTCGTGTTCACGTCATAAGGTAAGCACTAACTCATAACTGATAAAGTAAGTTTAACTTTAAGATTGCTGTTGCAACCCACACTTTCACTTTCAGGGCCACATTGACATTGTCTGGTTGTCATAAGGATAATGATTACGTTTACTAAAAACGAATTGAATAATAATTACCACTATCCGTATTAATGTTATGATGCTCATATATTCAGATTGCACAGGCAAGTGGTAACTAAACTAAAACTGAGGTTAAGACTAAGAGTACATAACTTACATTAACACTACCAGTAACTATTAAGACTGAGTGTAACACTTATTCTAACACTATAACACTACCAAACTAACTGTAAGTGTAGTAACTAACAAGTATTAAGTGTGAGTGATGTACTTCAATTTCAACTTCAACTTGTATCGGATAACTATAAGTACATTGAGTTAGATTAACTTATTTTTAGTCATACTATTAGTATTAGTTTTACTATTAGTAATAGTATAAGTATTACATTTAGTAATACTATTGCTGACAGTATTAGCAATGTTAATGGCCATTGTTGGGTTTCCCAATTCTAACTAGCCTGACAGCTGTATTTCTAAAAGTAAGCTACAGTGATACAGTGTACTTGGAGTATAGTAGTAGTAGTTAATAGCTTTTAGTAATAGTATATGCGTATTGTTTTAGCATAACTTATTAGTTATAGTTATACTCCAGCGTGATAGTGATTGTTGTGTTATTGTGCTATTTGCTTTTATGACATGACTTTAAGATAATTATTCAGGTGAACTAGATAGCTTGTATTTATAGGCCTAGTCTAAACCACTACCAGCCGATTTGAATTTTTGCAAGGTGAAGATGTAGGTCAATACTAATAAGCAAAGCACTCGCACTCAGGTAAGTGAGTCACTTATATGTTGAAGAGAAAAGTTTTATTCTAATTAACAGTCTAATGACAGGTGGTTACTTCGTTTGACCAATTACCTAACCTTGTGTATTTCTATATTTAAAAATTGCATCTTTATATTTGCTGTATTTGAAATAATACTGTTTTATAATACACCCAAACCTTTATTTTAACTTGAAGTGTTTGACCTGAAATATTTCATCTACTTAATAGGCATATCAGTCACAGTGGAAGTTGTCTGTCCAACTGAAGTGGTAATATCTACTTTGAGCAATGGAAGAGCCTTTAGGTATGTGAAACTTTTATGATTGTCGTTTCCAAACCACCTAATAAACTGTACTTGAAAATTAAACTGCAGAGCTATTTAACACATGTTAGATGGAACTGTTTACTGTTTCTTATAAAATATATTAGGGACACTTTATCACAGACTTCATTTAATAATTAAATGTTAGTAGTAATAGTAGCAGTAGTAGTAGTACTAGTAATAGTAGTAGTAGCAGTAGTAGTAGTAGTACTAGTAATAGTAGTAGTAGCAGCAGTAGTAGGAGTAGTAACGCCTTGGGCTGTTTTTGTAGAGGATATGGATACTGCAGAGGCTTCTGGGACTGAATCGTCGACTGTTCACAGTGACACTGATAACACACCTTCTAAAAAGTCCAGCAGCGACTCCACACTGAATAAGTTGCAATGCGACGAATGTCATTATATATTCACGAGCAAAGGAAGTCTGCTGAGACACAAGAGACTGCATAGAGGAGAGAAGCCCTTTTCCTGCCTCCACTGCAATGTTCGATTCTCGCGGAAGGAAGCTCTTCAGTCTCACTTGCTGATTCACTCGGGTGACAAGCCCTTTCAGTGTACGCTCTGTGATTATAAGACGCGCAGCAGCAAAAGCCTCAGTTCTCATCAGAAAGTTCACGAGAGGGGGACAGTCTACCGATGCAGCGAGTGCGAGTTTTCGAGTACAGCTAAAAGTGACATGCTGAGTCACATTGTTGGCTCTCACAGCACTTCGAAAGCATACGTCTGTAACAACTGTCTATTTGCGTTCTCCAGCACTTCCAGTCTGGCTGCTCATGTTGAGAAGGTACACCCTGAAGACAGTTTCGGGTGTGATATCTGTGGCATTTACTTAGCTAGCAAATCTGGTCTACAGCGCCATATGCTTGCACATTCCGGGGTTAAACCCTTCAAGTGTACCGAATGCAATAAAGGTTTCTCCAGAGCTGAAAGTTTACGAGATCATATGAAGTCTCACTCCAGAGCAGAATTATCCTGTGACCAATGTGAATTCAAAAGCCTGTCTCCTCTTCTTCTTAAGCAGCATGTTAAAGTTGAACATCCAGTGAAAAAGAAGGAGGGAAAGTACAAATGCATGAGCTGTGATTTCACCTCCGAGTCTCGAGAAGCTGTAGTTGAACATGTTAAAGAAAAACACGAAGACGAGCAAGAATATTCCAGAATAGCTACTATTGATGAGCCAGCTAGTTCTAAAACAACCGGTCCATGTGGAGTGTGTGGAAAACGGTTTGCCTGCCACACTAATTTAAAAAGACATATGTTACTGCATACCGAGGGTGGCAAGCGATTTCGTTGCTCTCAATGCCTCAAAGCATTTTCTAGAAAAGACACGTTGGAAGAACATATGCGCCTGCACTCCCCAGACTTATCTCTCTCCTGTGACTTCTGTGAGTTCAAAACTATTTACTCGTCAACTTTACAGAAACACTTGAAGAAACATGCTGAAAAAGAGTTTCTGTGCAGTTTGTGTGACTTTAAAGTGAAGTCAAAAGAGACGTTGTCAATGCACATGTTTGACACTCATGATGTTAAGCGAGTGCTGCACTGTCTTCATTGTGCTTACGCCTTTGGGGATCGGGAGACTCTCTGCTCACACATCGAGTCCGATCACGCTGATGTGAAGATATACAAGTGTGGAGACTGCGGCGAGAGGTTCATACGTAACTCTAGTTACCACCGTCACGTGAAGACCCAGCATTCTGCAGAATCACCGTATCAGTGTGAAAAGTGTGGCAAGGCATTTAAGCGCAGTGATAAACTCTCCATTCATTTGAAGAGTCACTGTTCACCAGACATTGTTAGCACTCAAGACATGGACTTAGAGCATAGCTCCCTTCAACCCGTTATTAA
Organism: Bugula neritina; assembly: GCA_964035545.1. Classification (NCBI taxonomy): domain Eukaryota; kingdom Metazoa; phylum Bryozoa; class Gymnolaemata; order Cheilostomatida; family Bugulidae; genus Bugula; species Bugula neritina. The sequence continues at coordinate 31,261,577 of OZ037767.1, forward strand.
AAGCGAAATTGATGACAACTTGACGCAAGACGATGAGGATCTTGCCAATGGCGGCTCTAAGGCATGGAAATGCCATGTGTGTTCAGACATGTTTGATAGTCGGAAAGATTTTGAATGTCATTTTCAGGAAAGTCATGGGCTCAGCTGTGTACAATGTAGCGAAAAGTTTGTTGACGAAAGTGACTTGAATAATCACATGAAAACGCATGAAGAAGCAGGTTCTCCTAATGATGCTAGTACGGTAAATAACATCATATCCAAAAGTAGTAACAAGAAAGTAGTAAAATGTTTGGAATGTGGTGATGTGTTTAGTAGAAATAGTGCCCTTCTGAGACACATGAGATCCCGCCACTCCGATGAAAAACCCTACAAGTGTGAGATTTGCGATAAGCAGTTTACACGTAACGAGTCTTTGAACAAACATTTACAGGTTCACCATGACCCTAAAGACATGGCCTACAAATGCAATGTTTGTGGCAAAGGTTTTTCTAGCTCTTCAAATCTCAGCCGACACAAATCTGCGCAATGTAATTCCGACGATATTGCTAGTGATTCCAAATCTTTTACGCAAAACGATGTTAGTTTTATTTTGAACAGTATTATAGAGCAAGTACTTTGCTCTGAATCTCAAAGTAATGATGTTGAATAAATTAAGCTAGTCATTGAATGTATACTATTTAATATCTACTCATCTCCTTATGTTATTTTCATCTTATTTAAGCGGAACTTGTTGGTGATAGTTGTATGCTTCTGTTGTTAGTCCATGGTGCTTATGCAAAGTTGTTTCCATAATTGGTATCAGTATTAATTCAATTTTATGTTATGCAAGAATTTATTTTACATTATTATAAATTGGTGTAATAAATTCATACTATATTTATAAAGTTTGCAATATATTTTCGCTTTGTACCCATGCAGTTTTGAATTTCCTAGTTTACTATAAATAGAGACTATAGCTAGAGATAATTTGTAAGTGTTATTACTACATTAACTAGTAGTTATAATAACTATGTCCCAAGTGTAACATTGAAAATGGCTGGCATTTTATGTCACAGCCTACGATACAGCAAAGTGTGTCTAGGCCCTAGGGGGTAAACGATTGCACTTGCCAGCAATGTATAGACAGAGTTATCTTCTCTTGCTATTATATACCAAATAAATGTAACTCCGAATAGCAAATCAGAGAACTAGCATCAACTCCCAGGTTTGTTTAGGTTCTATCTTTGCCCATGATAGTAAAGCTTGAAACAGACTATTGACTGCCCCTCTCGCCTGGCTGCCAACTTGGTTCAAAGGCTAACAGGGCTACGCTGAAGCAACTATGACCTGACCTAATGACTTTGGTCTACACTAGGCCAATGCTCTAACCACAGCTGCTCCTCAATAATATTGAAGATACAAATACCATTGAGAGGCCAAAAGTTAGTCCCACTGCTCAACTTCAACTTAATAAAAGATGCTAATAGTTCATACCATACATTAGTTATGACTAGATTTTCACTGCATCCATACATTATATAGTTGACAAGCACAAGCTAGCAATTTTAACTATTAAGTTAAACAATATAATTTATTGACAATAAATACAATAATCAATCACACTGCAAGTTGATAGTCTAATATTGTAAATAAATATGAAGGCAAACAGAACACACATTTCTATATAAAGTATAGATAGTTCTGTAGAATATACATTATACTAGTTGATACCAAATATACTCAGTTTATAGAAAGGAAGTCACAATTAGTAGGTATAAACAGCAAGAGTGGCTGTTCGGGTTGAGTTTCACAATGACTCATAGTAGAAGAGTTACTATAGTACAGGAAGTGTTTCTTTTGGAAATAGAATACAGTGTGTAGCATGCTAGAATATATTACAATATAGTATACTTCTGCAAACAATGTGAACACCCATAAAATGAGGCTTTAGAGAAAGACCTGTAGTTTAGTTCAGCTGGTAGAATAAGACTTCATCATGACCATGTCTGGGTACAATCAGAATGTCTCTATACACATGGAGATCAAATACACTACTATTCACTCTAACAGTTGGATCTTCTATCTTAGCCAACTGTGTGCCTGTAACAGGAAATGATGTTGATATTTGTGGAACAATAAATTAGGAGTAATACCCCTTAATCTAAACTCATGCACATACAACCTTGCTATGAGACTATATGTCATTATAATTATGACAAAGGAGTATTACCTAAAGTGCTATAGCTGTTACTTATCCAGGCAAATTTGGGTAAAAAAAGCATTTTCAATTCTATTTCAAAGCAACATTTAAACCTCAAATAGAATATTTTATATACTAACAACGCGAAAATGTTACAGGAGCTTTTTGGCATAAGTTAAGTATGAAGGTATGAAACCCGACATCCCACATTTACACAGTATTGAATTATTCACATATATCTTGGCTATTAACTAAATACAAGTTTAGGTTAGTATGCCGAAGCATGTTGGTTCTATAATAAACTTTGTGCATGTCTGGAATTAATTTGTGGTAGTGTTGCGTTTAGGCTTAGAAAAAAACGATGCTAATTATTGATAATTTTCATAGCTGTTCTTGGCTGCAATTAATTTATTACTGCATAAGTGTAAGTTTCAGAGAGACTATTGTGCAAGCTCTTTGCCCTAGCCAGTGCTACACAGATATGAAAAGGTTGCAATCTACTGCACTCTTTTACTTCATACATATATACACACTGTATTTATATACGAATGGCTTATTGGTGCAATTATTGTAAATATTTTACTAATTATGAGAATTTTCTGAATTTTCAAATACTTAGTAGAAAACAGTAGAATATACGATAATAAACACAAACTAACCTGTCTTCACATCCAGTATCCAGATAGTAGTTCTACTGCTTTGGTTAGTCACAAGAATATATTTACTTCTATAGCAGGTCACACCTTGTGGTCTAGTCACATCCTTACATGTCCAGATGACTTTCTCTGTTGTCAGGTCTAACTTAAATACTTGAGAGGAATTCAAATTAGAAACTACTACACAATGTCTGTCTGCTGCACATATAGCTACACAGCTGTTATCAAGTAGAGAGCAGGGCACATATTTAATTACCTCCCCAGTAAGAGAGTAGATTGTGAGTCTTTCACTTGGCCTATCAGGAACTACAACCTGATCATCAACAATAGCAAAGGTATTCAGATCTCTATGACCATCACCATGTGACCAGCTGGTCACCTGATTCCCACTGAGGTCATACACCTCCATTCTCCTACTATTATTACTGTACACCAAAACATACAGCTGATCTTCATATGCCCTAAGACTGTTGACGGAACCATCTATTTCAACAAATGACTGAGTAACATTATAGTTCTCATCTACTCTGTCTACTTCACCACCATAGACCCCTACATAAGTGTTACCCTCATGACTACACACTGACCAACAATTTCTAGAAACATCAACAGACTGCAAGAGTTTGAGAGAATTAGGAAGAGTTGAAGTTGTCACTCCTTGATCCAAACTAATAGATACGTCTGCAGCAGAAACTAAATTTACTTCTATGTCTCTCTTCTCTCCTGTAAAGATAAGTTATAGAGTGAAGTGAATAATGATATTGTGTGTAATAATACAGTAAAGAAGTTATGATAGAGAAACTGTAGGGCTATCTATCTACCAACTAACCTTTGACCTCTAGAGTCATGACATCACACAGTTCTAGTTCAGGTATCTCAACAGCTACAAGTCTCTGTATTCTATCCTTAATTAGTGTTATATGACCCAAGCATAGTGTTCATTACCCAAGGGAAGACTCCAACCCAGGGAAACTTTTCCAGTTGACCTAGATATAGGTAAAAGGCTTATGCCTTTGCACATATAATATGAGAGCATTTACAGACTTATATTGTTAGAAGCCTTCTTCTTCATGCCAAAGAGTATAAACAACACACTGTCAGTACTAAAGTTTAGTAACATAGACCTTTGCTGAAACTAATTGCAAACATATACAACACTCATTACATTACATGAAAACTAGTTGTGACAGAGACAAAGCAGCACTACAATTGAAAGGATATACAAAATTGAAGAAACTTACTGATTTGCTATACACCAATAACCCAGTTTACTAGCACATTTCATGAGGTAGCTGTACTGGCTATCAACCAAAGAATGTGCTGTAGGTAAATGGGTTACCTGCAATTAGCTAAAGAAATAGCATATGCAATAGCAAAACATTTGTGCTGTTAGCCACAAGCCTTATATGTTTATTAAATATATAATATATGCTAGCTAAAGAGGATGCAAGCTAGATCATACCTGCTTGTAATTGCTCTACAATCAGCACCTGTATTTAATAGGAATAACTGCTAAGTGATCTCCACAATTATTACTCTTTTCTAATTTAAATAACAGTCATCTTGATTGGTTACATTTTTCAGTATTTTATATTTATATATATTTATTTTGGTTATTTATGTATAGTGAATTAAATGGCTACTTCGCATGAAATGAATGTAATGTCTATATTTGTACAGGAATAAACAGCTCAACTCAGTGATAGCTTTACAAATAAGTTGCATATGAAGGCTTATCCAATCAGGTTGCGAGATCAGTCAGCCACGCCCACAATTTACTATAGTTAAGTTTGCCTTCATAAACTTTGCAAATGTGAGCAAGAAGAGAAAATGAGCACATTTTTGGTGAAACATGCAAATCAACCAAATTGGGTACCAAATTCATCTAGGAAAGAGGATGCCTCCCTTCAAGATAGGATACATGTAGCTGTATATACATAGAGGGTGCTAAATTAACAAACTTGACTATAGAACTAAAAAAGCTAATAGGAATAAATAATGTGATATAAAATTTCATATTTTATTGACATAAATGATGTACGTATATAAAATACACAACTCAATGACATTGCAAGTTAATGGTGTAATCTTGTATACAAATATGAAGATAAACTCAACACATAGTTATATATAAAGTATAGATAGTTCTGTAGAATATACGTTATACTGATTGATACCAAAATATACTCAGTTTATAGAAATAAAGTCACAATTAGTAGATATTAACTATAAGAATCATATTTCAAGTGTATCTTCACAAGATTTAACAGAATATAATATGAAATAGTTACACAGTATACTGTATAGTAGTGTTATCAGTATTAAGTCAGTTCTCTTGAGATCTTACATATTGAGAGGAGAGAAGCACGCCCCATACTAATCACTAGTAGATTCACTAGTAGAGACTCAGACTAAGTAAACTCCCCATCTATAACACAGAGATACAGAGAGTAGAATATATATATAGACTTTAGAGGTAACTCAAGGAATTTGGTTATTAAATTCAGTTCTATTAAATATCTGAAATATCATGTTTCTTGTAATTTTATTGAATCATAAATATCTAGCCTTCAGTTAATAGAAATGTTGTTTTGAGTTGAATGTCACACTCCAGTAAATAAGAGTAAGCAGTGGGACTTGACGCCTTAGCACATCTTATAACCAAACTTAATAAAAGTTCAAGTCTTACTTTAAGCAACTCATCTCTAACTCAAGTGATAAATGTAAATATATAGTCTTGCTAATATATTAATGAAAAAGCACATAATAGTTAGTGATTGTAACGTGAATAATTAGCTTTATATCTTATTCTCAGATCATTAGTTGCAAATAGAGAAGTAGAATACCTGCAGATTATTTCAGCTGGTAGAACCGAACTTTTTTCCCATTATATCTGGGTACAATCAGAGTATCTCTATACACATGGAGATCAAATACATGGCTATTCCCTTTAACAGTTGGATCTTCTATCTTAGCCAGCTGTGTGCCTGTAACAGGATATGATGTAATGACTCTAATGGCATTCAAAATCTGTCTAACAACAAACTAGTAGTAATGATATTTTATTTAAACTGACAAATACCCAACCATGATATGAGACTATAACACAGGAGATCTATTTATAGCACTACAGATTTAGTATTTTATTCTTTATACTTTTAGTAGGTAGTTACTGGAAAGTTAGGTAAATTCAAGATGAAAAAGAAGTTTTATATAAAAAGCAATGAGATGTGAACCTTAATAATAACCATAAATTACAACACATATACAATTATATACGTAGTAAATGCTACAAGTGTTTATACATAAGCCATGTGTGAGAGCTTCAGCTTAACTCATTGTATATAGTGGTAGCTCTTTCTTAGAGCTAAGGCTACACACATGTTAAGAGAGGAGGTTATATTCTTCTATACTTCAGTGATTGTACAAGTGCAGCGTATTTATTAACTCATTTTTATTAAAACAATGAAATATAATACTGCTGACAGCTGTCATATTAGAAGCTGAGAATAGAGTCTGTCAGTATTCATGCTGAACTCTGAACCAAATATTAATCTACAGTATCACCAACTACACAATGATTTATAGTAGAGTAGCAGAAAATACCAGAAGAAACACCAACTAACCTGTCTTCACATCCAGTATCCAGATAGTAGTTTTACTGCTGTGGTTAGTCACAAGAATATATTTACTTCTATAGCAGGTCACACCTTGTGGGTTAGTCACATCCTTACATGTCCAGATGACTTTCTCTGTTGTCACGTCTAACTTAAATACTTGAGGGGAATAGTAATCAGAAACTACTACACAATCTCTGTCTGCTGCACATATAGCCGTATAACTGTTACTAAGTAGAGAGCAGGGCACGTGTTTAATTACCTCCCCAGTAAGAGAGTAGATGGTGAGTCTTTTACTTTGCCTATCAGGGACTACAACCTGATCATCAACTATAACAAGTTTATTACTATACCCACTATTATTATCACTATGGGTCCAGCTGGTCACCTGATTCCCACTAAAGTCATACACTTCTACCTTCAAATTACTGCCATCACGCACTAAACTATACAGCTGATCTTTATATGCTGTAAGACCAAACACATAACCCTTGACTGTGACAAATGACTGAGTAACATTATAGTTCTCATCTACTCTGTCTACTCTACCAGGCAGTCCTACGTAAGTGTTACCCTCATATCTACAAACTGAGTAACAATAATCAGAAACATCAACAGACTGCAAGAGTTGGAGAGAATTAGGAAGAGTAGAAGTTGTCACTCCTTGATCCAAACTAATAGATACGTCTGCTGTAGAAACTATATCTACTTCTATGTCTCTCTTCTCTCCTGTAAAGTATATATAAATGTAGTAAAGTAAATAATAGTATTGCACAAGATAGTAAAGCATAAACAATAATTGCGCTTAGTGAAGGTATGAAAGTGAAAGAACTACCTTTGACCTCTAGAGTCATGACATCACACAGTTCTAGTTCAGATATCTCAACAGATACAAGTCTCTGTATTCTATCCTTAATCTCCACATATCCTTCTACTAGATCCACCTGTGTAACGTATCAGAATGATGAGATAACATGAAAATTCACTGTGAGGGAGATTGTATTTTATTGTAGCACGACACACTAGTATAACCTGCTATCATCATAAAACATATCAACTTTGAACACAGTGATGTAGGCTATAGAACTGTATCCAAACCTTTGTAGTAACATTATGTGAGAAAACAACAAGTAATACAATGCCCTGAATATGTTAAGTAACTAGTTAATAAGACGACTCTTTCAGTTTAGTGTGCTCGACTGTACAGACAAGGGCTGTGCATTGTTTAGTAAGCATAGTTGAGTTGAGTAGTAGAATATGTGACCAGTCGCAACAAAACCGGGGATGTGGCGGCGTTTATAAAGTGTAGTAAATGAACGTTTAATTTGGAAATACTTAAATTTGAAATTGATTTCCAATTTTTAGATTTTGAACTTTTCTATTACAAAAAAAATCCAAGGATTTCAAAAATCATAGTTTCGTAAGCATTTAATGATTCCTTCAGCTCTAAAATTGCATTTAAAGTTGGTAACTAAGGCATTCAATTTTTTAAAAGATGAAAAAATTGCGAAGTTATCAAATAAAGAAAGAAGACAATTTTAGTCATTTTCATAGCGTGAGATCTTGCAAATTTATTTTTTATCAAATAAATTTAGCGTACACCTCTTTCTTCGTATTCTCAGAAGTATCATATTTAAAATCGAAGGCTAGTTTTAGTTTTTCATCGTGCTCCATCTAAAGTTAGATTTTAAGTTACTGAGCTGTTTTGCCCTTTGGTGATAAATGCTGAACTTAATCTTTATCTTTAGCGTTCAAGCTTGAAAATCACAACAATACAGGTAATTATACTCAAAACAATCATTTACGCTACTAACTTAGAATTGTTGCCAGGATTATTTGTCGTTATCAATTTATTAATATTTATACTATCACTAGGACTAGGAGTTGGTCTATTGACTCTATTCTATTCTATACTACTACTAGTAACTATTTAAATGACTATCACTATGACTCACAGTTTGAGGTACGGTTACTCATAATGATAATCATAATGAATATTATTCATGATTTACTGATACTAGTATTTGGTAGTAAAACCAAATGTAGCTCATTAATATTAATAGTATAGGTAATTAATAACTATAAAATAAATTCACTATTACTATTACTATTAGTATTTGAGTCTGACTCTGAGTTTCGCCTTCGGTCTTAAAACTTCATACTCATATTGATAGTATAATATTTATTGATTTATTCTATAGTTGATATTTCAATTTACATTGGACTCACTCTTAGTAACTTTTAGCCTCTGTCTTAGATTTTGTCAATACAGTTACTGATAACTATTACTATTAGTATTACCATTAGGCCTACTAGTCAAACTACAGTTTCCTTTTGTGATTTTTAAATTAGCTCACAGTTTGTTTTAAAATATAATGATAAAATCTTTATCACCTTATGCAGGCTTACAGTTACTGTCAAAACTTAATTGATAATCATATTTATATTGATAAAAGCATCACCTATAACCAAATGAAATGGTAAATGTGATTAAATGTAAATGAGTATAATGATGAAATATTAATGAAAAGTCATGATGATTCTATAGTTGACTGACTTAGTTTTTCAGTAAGTTACTTTTAGTCTTATTTAGTGAGTAGTAACGCTAACTGAATGCATAAATAGTCTAAACTTTTTAATTTTATTATAAAAGATGAGCAAACATGTATTCATATTTTAAAGCAATTTATTGAATTCAAATTGATTTTATAGTAAATGTCTTTAATAGATTCAGTTGCACGTAGCTAGCTTTTTTACTCAATTAAATGCCTGAGTAGTTAATAGTTATCAAAAGACATTGCTTCAAAATTGCCAATTGCAGATATGCTAGATATTCAAGTGCATAATGTGTAATTTTACTGATAATACTATGTTAATATAGAATAATCCGATATCCTGTACATTTTAGAAAGTGGACTTGTAAGGGCATTGGAGTGAAGACTTATACCTACACAACTCTACTACCTATCAATCTAATACTCCTAATGTTGACACTCTGAATTTTGGCTTGCAAGGTTATGGCTTCTGCTTATTTCATTCACAAAAATGTTTGCAGTCTTTTAATGATGTGCTTGAAAATTTTCAAGAATTTTTTTGATTTAAATTGTTCTGTTTAATTCAATAAATTTAAATGTTGATAAAATGCAGGATCACAGTTAACTGCTGCCATAATAGTACCACAAGAGTGTTTAGCCAACTAAATTTTTATAATATAACTGGGTATAATTTCTTATCAAGCTACCGTTTCCTTCTGTTATTTAAAAAAAGTCAACATGGTACTTCCAGCTCTGGAATAGACAATAAGTGGGTAGATTGGCAGGATGGATGTCAAGTAGCAGCATCTATAATTTCTAGAAAATCAGCTGATGATAGTGATAAAGCTTTCGCCACATACATGATGTTATGTGTCCATACTCCGTAAACTCATATTATGAAGACCAAGGAAGTAGAAAGATGAAAAGTGCCTTTTTTGCAAAAACCGTAGAAGCTACCTAATTTTCTTTTCTCGATAAGAGTCAATTCAAGCATAATGGTTGTATCCAGGCTGGATTTTATACTGCATTTAATTAATTTTTTAAAATAATGTATTTGATGTTTTAAATGTGAATATTAATGCCTAATAAAACTCAAAATTTTTAATAGCTAATTTTATGTTTATATTTTCAACGTCTCAGCTAAATCAATTGCTAAATTTAGTTGCCGTTAGAGATTATAGATATTTAGAAATTTATATATTAGAGATATTTATGAATGAATCTTGCATGATCGCATAATAGTCGAATAATTTTCTCATAAGTGTTCTACTCATTAAGCAATAATTATGAAACAGCACAGCTCAATATCGCTGCAGTTTGATATATTACACAATATATTAGAGGAGAGGAAGATATTCAATGTGTAAGGGGAAGCAGCTGCCATTTTGTTTTATGACTTCCTGCTGACTTGGATGCCTAATTTAAATATCTCAACACACAAACTTGCTGAAACATCCTCTTCTTTGCTGGAATTGTTAAACCTTTCAACCATTAAACAAAGTAAAAAGCGAATTAACAAATAAATTAGACAAAAAGTTTGGCGGCCATATTTACCTAATTTTATGTTGAGGCAGCATGAAAGCTAGTTTAACAGAAAGCCCAAGCTTTTACAATTATTTTGATACCAAATTTGTCACTTTTCCTATTATACGAAGACCCGTTGCTAAGGCTTGTAAATTGTAAACAAATAATTCTCAACTTATTCTAGAGTTGCCAACTTTGAACGCGATTTTCTCGGAACAGTAATTTAGGAATTTTAAAAACGTTAAAGTTTTTAAATACTGATATCTCGAATTCTATTTATGCTAGAGACTTCAAATAAAGTGCAAAATGTTTGAAAAAGTCTGCTCTATCACTCCATAGTAATAACTAGGTTTTCAACATTTTATATACATCCCTTGTTTTGTGGTGCCAGGTCACATATGCTTATAGAGTATTAAAGTGTATCTATAGAGTAGGACTAGTATTAGTGCTACTCTCTGCTCACGTATCACAACTGCTTCCCTTTTAGTAGTTTCTAAACATCAACTGCACAACAGTTAAACCAACAAATATTCTCTCCAGAAACACTCAACTCTACACACCTGATTGTTTTGTTTGAGTTGAGCTTCTATCTTCATTCTACTTTTACTCAGTTCAGACAAAACAGTTCCAACTTCTCTCTCCATGTATGCATCCAGTGCATCTTTAGTTTTCTTTCTACTAGCTAAGAACTCCTCTTCAAGTTTTTCATACTTTAGTCTCACCTCAACCAACTAAAACATACGAGTAAACCATTAAAACCTTTACATGGTGTGACAGGAAACAAACACATTCTAGAAAATGTGATATCAATCACACCTGTTCATCACGCTGTGTATGGAGAATGTCTAGTAACTCTCCTGTTTCAGTATCAAAGTCAGATATAGTTTTAGAAAGTTGTTTGAATAGAGAAGATACTTTGTTTCCTGTAGTAATCAGTTCTTCTGCATTCACCAGTTCCTTGATGAGGTCATCTAACCCAGCCATGTCATGCAGTGAACCTGAAAATGTTTTATTACTAAACTACAATTAATTTCACACAACAAAGTCATCACGAAATCCACCAATCTATATATAAAAACCTCCCTTATATCTAGGTAGAGTCACAAACTTGTAACTGATTTAAGTCAACAGAAAAGATTGTTACAGCCATTTTATAGTGTAGTAAATGTTTTTCTGCTAAATTATCACATATGTTGATAACCATTGTGAACAAATAGCATTAGCATTATTTAAACAATATTTGTTTAACAAATTTTACCTCCAACACAAGAATCGGCCTGAGATAAACACTGCACACAAAACAGTTGAGCACAGAGTTTACATCCCTGAGATATTTGATAATCTGTATGTTTAGAACAAACTCTTCTTTCCAGTCTCTTAGCTTGTATTCTATATTCAGATATGGTCATCTGCTGGTGGTCATCACTCACGTCATCGTGTGACTACAAAATATATTGCGTGTCAGAAATCACTATGTTCTGTTTCCCTTCATTCATTTTTACACAGCTAAATTCTGCAGAAAGAATAATCAACATTAAAGTACCTCTCGATGTTTCCCACAAAAGAGTTTACTGCACACAGTACAGTATATCACAGCTGGGATATTCTTTATCCCCTTCTTAGTACAGACAGTGCACGATGTAGAGTTGTCCTCTACATCAGCAGAAGGCAGAGTCTTTATACTCACATCAAACACTTCTCTGTAACATATAAAGATACAAACTCAATTGATAAAAACAGTACAACTATTGAGTAAAACTTTTACCAGAAAAGCTAGCTCACGAGAAATTCATATATACAGGTTGATGTGCCACAAGTTGATTATTAATTAATTAACAAGCATTTGTAGCTTTTCGCTCTATTTAACTACAAATTTGGCAGGTAAATATATTCAAATATATCTATATCAGTATTAAAGAATAAAACTTACCTGCACCAAGGACATCTGATCAGATCATTCACATCAACATTTCTAGTTAGACAAAGTAAACAATGTATGTGACCACAGGGTAGAGACTTCGGGTTTTCAAGACCTTCCTTTAACAAACAAAACCCACACTCTTTCTCTCTGAGTTCTGCTTTTGCCATTCCGAATTATATCTAGTTAAAACAAATTGAAATATCAAAATTGCAAAGATATAAAAACTTCAACTCATCAAAACATAAACTTAAAGTTTTACATTTGACTTCGTAATCGTCAATTGCAGCAGCAGCAGCAGTAGTAGTAGTAGTACACTTAGAGTTAGTACTACTAGTACTAGTACTACTAGTAGACGTAGTAGCAGTACTGGTACAGGTACGAGTACTAGTCTAACAGTAACTTTATGTTGAAACTTTTAAAAATAAAAGATTAGTTGTAAACTAATAAAGTTCTTAGGTTTTCATTTTCATTTACCACAGATTAGCTTACACAAGTTATGGTGTGTCGTAAAAGCTTCAAATTTTCTTAAATTTTGTTGAAAAAATTGATAACTAACCACTTCACTTCCAACTGAAACGAAACTAGTAACTTGAAGGAAACATTTACCGGAAACGCAATCGAACAATCGTTACGAGAGTTGTTGCCAAGAGCATACAACTCCTAGCTGCACAGCTCTAGAGAATTGAAATATCACTGGCTTTCTGGATATATAAGATCATAGGAGTGTCAGATAAGTATATTTTGTAGCTATAAACTGGTTCACAATGGTAGGTGCTGTTAAACTGGCTATCATGCTATATATTATGTTTATGAAGCTATATATCATTATGATAACTTAGTACAGAGAGTGTGTATGCAGTGTACACTGGCACTTGTTATTGAGAGAGAAAGGTGACTGGTATGGTAACACATGGTGAAAGAAATCTCAGTTGTGAATGCATATTATATATATAATATCTGTATCATGATGCACACACAACTATACCAGCTCTTCCTCCTTCAGGATAGAACATACTATGTTGTTTATTTATAAAATATGTAATAAACAAATAAGTTAGCTGCACATCTTACTATCAAAATCAAAATAATAAATAAACAACACAATATATTATATTGCCATTAAATATTGTGCAAGAAATACAAAACTCGATGACATTGCAAGTTAATGGTGTAATATTGTATACAAATATGAAGATAAACTCAACACATAGTTATATATAAACTTTATAAAGTATAGATAGTTCTGTAGAATATACATTATACTGATTGATACCAAAATATACTCAGTTTATAGAAATAAAATAACAATTAGTAGATAATAACTATAAGAATCATATTTCAAGTGTATCTTCACAAGATTTAACAGAATATAATATGAAATAGTTACACAGTATACTGTATAGTAGTGTTATCAGTATTAAGTCAGTTCTCTTGAGATCTTACATATTGAGAGGAGAGAAGCACGCCCCATACTAATCACTAGTAGATTCACTAGTAGAGACTCAGGCTAAGTAAACTCCCCATCTATAACACAGAGAAATACAGAGAGTAGAATATATATAGACTTTAGAGGTAACTCAAGGAATTTGGTTATTAAATTCAGTTCTATTAAATATCTGAAATATTATGTTTCATGTAATTTTATTGCATTATAAGTATATAGCCTTCAATTAATAGAATTGATGTTTTGAAATGAATGTCATATTTCCATACAATTATAGTCAATAGTGTGATTTGAAGCATTGGCACATCTTATAACTAAACTTAATAAACGTTCAAGTCTTACTTGGGGCAACACACCTCAACCTCAAGTCACAATTGCAAATATAGAGTCTTGCTAATATATTAATGAGAAAGCACTTAGTGGTTCGTAACGTGAATAATTAGCTTTATATTTCATTCTCAGACTATTAGGAGAATAATTGTAAATAGAGAAGTAGAATACCTGCAGACTATTTCAGCTGGTAGAACCGAACTTTCTTCTCACCACATCTGGGTATAATCAGAGTGTCTCTATACACATGGAGATCAAATGTATTACTATCCTCTCTAACAGTTGGATCTTCTATCTTAGCCAGCTGTGTGCCTGTAACAGGATATGATGTAATGACTTCTAATGGCATTAAAATCTGTCTAACAACAAACTAGTAGTAATGATATTTTATTTAAACTGACAAATACCCAACCATGATATGAGACTATAACACAGGAGCTCTATTTATAGCACTACAGATTTAGTATTTTATACTTTATACTCTTAGTACGTAGTCAATGGAAAGTTGGGTAAATTCAGGATGAAAAAGAAGTTTTATATAAAAAGCAATGAGATGTGAACCTTAATAATAACCATAAATTACAACACATATACAATTATATACGTAGTAAACGTTACAAGAGTGTTTATACATAAGCCATGTGTGAGAGCTTCAGCTTAACTCATTGTATATAGTGGTAGCTCTTTCTTAGAGCTAAGGCTACACACATGTTAAAAGAGGAGGTTACATTCTTCTATACTCCAGTGATTGTACAAATGCAGCATATTTATCAACTCATTTTTATTAAAGCAATGAAATATAATACTGCTGACAGCTGTCATATTAGAAGCTGAGAATAGAGTATTTTAGAATTCATGCTGAACTCTGAACTAAATATTAATCTACAGTATGACTAACTACACAATGAGTTATAGTAGAGTAGCAGAAAATACCAGAAGAAACACCAACTAACCTGTCTTCACATCCAGTATCCAGATAGTAATTTTACTGCTGCGGTTAGTCACAAGAATATATTTACTACTATAGCAGGTCACACCTTGTGGGTTAGTCACATCCTTACATGTCCAGATGACTTTCTCGGTTGTCAGGTCTAACTTAAATACTTGAGAGGAATTGTAATCAGTAACTACCACACAATCTCTGTCTGCTGCACATATAGCTACCCAATTGGTACTAAGTAGAGAGCAGGGCACGTGTTTAATTACCTCCCCAGTAAGAGAGTAGATTGTGAGTCTTTTACTTAGTCTATCAGGGACTACAATCTGACCATCAACTATAACAAGTTTATCAATATACCCACTATACCCAATACTAATATCACTGTGAGACCAGCCGGTCACCTGATTCGCATGAAAGTCATACACTTTTACCTTCCAACTATTATTTCCATCACGCACTAAACTATACAGCTGATCTCTATATGCTGTAAGACCAAACACATAACCACTGACTGTAACAAATGACTGAGTAACATTATAGTTCTCATCTACTCTGTCTACTCCATCACCATACAGTCCTACATAAGTGTTACCCTCATAGCTACAGACTGAGTAACAACCTCTAGAAACATCAACAGACTGCAGGAGTTTGAGAGAATTAGGAAGAGTAGAAGTTGTCACTCCTTGATCCAAACTAATAGATACGTCTGCAGTAGGAACTATGTCTACCTCTATGTCTCTCTTCTCTTCTGTAAAGATAAGTTATACAGTAAAGTGAATAATGATATTGTGTGTAATAATACAGTATAGAAGTTATGATAAAGAAACTGTAGAACCATCTATCTACCGACTAACCTTTGACCTCTAGAGTCATGATATCACACAGTATACTTATTGAAAGTATCACGGGCTTTCCATGTTCCGATCTCAGATCGATCTCGCTGAGATCGATCTGAGAAATGTGCTCAGATCGATCGGTTTTCCATGAGAGTGTCAGATCGATCTCTCGGAGTTGCCTCCTCTTAAGTGAAGGATACTTTAAAAGTATAATTTGTTCACCTATTTGAGTGATTAAAGCTACTGCTGTTGAAAACAAGATGGTCGTAGTCTAAAATTTAATCCCAGCTATAAACTATACGCAGCAAAGCTTTCAGTGTATGGTAATTTGGCAAATTTAAAATAATTAATTTTAATTTTTTAGCTTGACAGCTTATATAAAATTAATGGCTGTCTTGCAGATTATTAATAAACTTACAGGACTGTTAGGCTTAAAATTACAAAGAAAATAGCTAATAAAACTAAGTTTTAATCGTCATTTAAACTCAATGTAAATTCTCCCATTTTTTTACCTTCTACTGCATATAATTGAGTTTTCCTAATCATTGTACTGAAAGTCAAAGTTTTGGCATCTGAAAAGGTGGCTATCATAATTATTTAATACTTTGCTTAGTAATTATCAACAAGTTATCATTTTTATTAGCAGACAACATTGTAGCGCGCAGTCTTTTTCTACTTCTCAGATCGATCTGGCGTCTTTCCATAGATCCATCGCGCTGAGATCGATCTGAGATCGGTACATGCACGGGCTTTCGCTGAGATCGATCTGATTAATGTGCTCAGATCGATCGTTTTTCCATGAGAGTGTCAGATCGATCTCTCGGAGTTGCCTCCTCTTAGGTGAAGACTACTTTATTAATATAATTTTTTTACCCACCTGAGTGATAAAAGTTACTGCTGGTGAAAAACAAAATTTTCATAGTCTAAAATTTAACGTCAGCTATAAACTCTACGCAATAAAGCTTTTAATATGAAGTAATTTGGCCAATTTAAGATAATTGATTTTAATATTTTAGCTTGACAGCTTATATAAAATTAATAGCTGTTGTGCAGCTTATTCATAAACTTACGGGACTATTAGGCTTAAAATTACGCAGCAAATAACTAATGACAGTGCGTTATACTAGTCGTTTAAATTCAATTTAAATGCTCTCACTTTTTGTATCTTCTACCGTCTATAATTTTACATAATCAAGTTTTCTTAATCATTTTACTGAAAGTCAAAATGCTGTCACTTGAAAAAGTGGCTATCTTGATTATTAAGTACTTTGCTTAGTAATTAACAATAAGTTATCATTTTTATTAGCAGACGACATTTTAGCGAGCAGTCATTTTTCTACTTCTCAGATCGATCTTTCCTCTTTCCATGGTCTTATTGCCTTGAGATTGATCTGAGTTCGAGCTCTACAGACCGACCAGCTCAGAACGACTGAGATCGATCTTTGACGTCTTTCCATGGATCGATCTCGCTGAGATCGATCTGAGATCGGTACATGGAAAGCCGGTGATGGAAAGCCGGTGAATGAAAGTGAAAGAACTACCTTTGACCTCTAGAGTCATGACATCACACAGTTCTAGTTCAGGTATCTCAACAGATACAAGTCTCTGTATTCTATCCTTAATCTCTGCATATCCTTCAACTAGATCCACCTGTAAATAGAGGTCAACTATTATCAGAATAACAGGGTAGCTTCTTAACAGTATCAACTACACAACAATTAAACCAACAAATATTCTCTCTAGAAACACTCAACTCTACACACCTGATTGTTTTGTCTAAGTTGAGCTTCTATCTTCATTCTACTTTTACTCAGTTCAGACAAAACAGTTCCAACTTCTCTCTCCATGTATGCATCCAGTGCATCTTTAGTTTTCTTTCTACTAGCTAAGAACTCCTCTTCAACTTTCTCATACTTTAGTCTCACCTCAGCCAACTAAAAGATACCATTAAACCATTAAAACCTTTACATGGTGTGACAGGAAACACGCATTCCAGAAAATGTGATATCAATCACACCTGTTCATCACGCTGTGTATGGAGAATGTCTAGTAACTCTCCTGTTTCAGTATCAAAGTCAGATATAGTTTTAGAAAGTTGTTTGAAGAGAGAAGATACTTTGTCTTCTGTAGTAATCAGTTCTTCTACATTCACCAGTTCCTTGATGAGGTCATCCAGACTAAGCATTTTATGATCTGAACCTGGAAAGTTATTACTAAACTACAGTTAATTTCACAAAACTGTCACAAAATCCACCAATTTGTTGTATAAATAAAAATCTCCTTAAACTAGGTACGAGTCATCAACTAGTAACTAATTTAAGTCAACAGAGAATAATATTATAGTATAGTAAATATTCTTCTGCTAAATTATCACACATGTTGATAGTTATTGTAAACAAATAGTATTAGGAGCAATATTTAAACAGTCTTTAGTTAACAAATTTTACCTCTGACACAAGAGTCGGTCTGTGATAAACACTGCACACAAAACAGTTGAGTACAAAGTTTACATCCCTGAGATATTTGGTAGTCTGTGTGTTTAGAACAAACTCTTCTTTCCAGTCGCTTAGCTTGTATTCTGTATTCTGAGATGGTCAACTGCTGGTGGTCATCACTCACGTCATCGTGTGACTACAAATCATATTGATTGTCAGAAATCACTATTTGGTTTTTTACTTTATTCATTTTTTACACAGCTAGATTCCGCAGAAAAAATAATCAACATTAAAGTACCTCTCTATGTTTCCCACAGAAGAGTTTACTGCACACAGTACAGTATATCACTGCTGGGATATTCTTCATCTCCTTCTTAGTACAGACAGTGCACGATGTAGAGTTGTCCTCTACATCAGCAGAAGGCAGAGTCTCTATACTCACATCAAACACTGCTCTGTAACGTATAAAGATATAAGCTCAATTGATAAGAATAGTACAACTATTGAGTAAAACTTTTTTCAGCAGAGCTAGCTCCTGAGGTTGATGCGTCACAAGTTGATTATTAAGAAATCAACAAGTACTTTTATCTTTTAGTTCTATATTTAACAAAATGACAGGTAAATTTATTCAAATAAATTGATATCAGTAATCAGTATTAAAGAAAAAAAAACTTACCTGCACCAAGGGCACCTGATCAAGTCATTCACATCAACATTTTTAGTCAGACAAACTACACAATGTATGTGACCACATGGTAGAGATTTTGGGTTATTAAGACCTTCTTTCAGTAAACAAAACCCACACTCTATTGCTCTGGGCTGCTCTGCTTCTGCCATTTCGAATTATTTAGCTACAATAAATATCAAAACTGCAATAATAATGTAAAAATTTAACTTCATCAAAACATAAACTTTTAGTTTTACTTTTAGACTCACAATAGATAAAGGAGTTATAGCTGATGTTATTCATGAAGAAAAAATGAAACTAGTAACACTACCTGCAAATTTAAACTTCGAGTTTGAATACATGTTAAAGTTGTGCTATACCTACTACTAGTACTACTACTACTAGTACTGGTTCTAGTACTACTCTACTAGTACCGTAGGCGTAGTAGTACTAGTAGTAGTAGTAGTTATAAGATTAGGTGTAAACTGTAAACCAATAAAATTTTCAAGGTTCTCATTTTAATTTATCACGGGTTATCTCTAAAACACAAACTATAGCTTACACAAGTTATGGTGTGGTGCAAATGCTTCAAACGTTTTTAAATTCGGTGAAAAGTGATAACTAACCGCTCCACTTGCAACGCCAACTGAAACGAAACTGATGACTTGAAGGAACCGCCTACCGGAAATGTAGTTTAGCGGTTCCTTAAACGAATCTTTACGCGAGTTGTTGTCAAGAGCATACAACTCCCAGTTGCAAAGATGATTATTACACTAGAGTTCAATAATTATTATGTTAGGTCACTTGAACTCTTCAGCCTCAGCTAGCAAAGGAATATTTTAAGGGTTGTTGGAATACTCGGAAATAATGTCATGTTTTAGAATAACGTCCTCAGTTTTATATATATTTTCATGAAGAAAAAGATAGTGAGATAGTACAATGTATAAAAAAGTTAACAAAATAAAACAATATGAAAAAGATAAAACACATATTATAAAACATATAAGTTTAAAGGAAAAACCAGCTGAAATAATTATACAATATATATTACATTTTCAACATGAATTATATGCAAATTTTATTGCACTTGAAATAAATTCACAAATTAAAATAGCTCTAAACTAGAATGACTTTGCATTATGACTGAAACAATAAAAATATATAAACAGCATTTCCTAATTGTCATCTACAGAAAACTTTAATATGCTTGCTTTTTCTCTTATCGCCAGGAAAGTGAGAATAAAAATGCTTGGAACAGCTGCGATATTTCCCTTTGTTAAGGAACCTGTCAACCACCTGCTCTAGTGAGTCAAACATGACAACATGGCTGTAGACATGCCTACTTGGTCCTTTGACCACTTCATTCTTGAGCCATTTGATTGGCTCATTGTAGAATGCTTCGGCCTCGTCTGTATAGCCTTCAGTGTTGTTGAGGTTAGGTTCACAGGTGAGGAACCTCATAGCAATACCCGAGTGTACGTGACTACAAAACAACAGAACTAGGGCTATCATAAGTACAGAACAAGGAGAAAGTATCTACCTTTACCTATATCAAGGGAGGAGTGACAGG
Organism: Bugula neritina; assembly: GCA_964035545.1. Lineage (NCBI taxonomy): Eukaryota > Metazoa > Bryozoa > Gymnolaemata > Cheilostomatida > Bugulidae > Bugula > Bugula neritina. The sequence continues at coordinate 31,282,230 of OZ037767.1, forward strand.
GGAGAATACAGTAACCCCTACCTGTAGTAGCCCCTACCTGTAGTAAGGGGTGGAGTGACAGGGGAGAATACAGTAACCCCTACCTGTAGTAAGGGGCGGAGTGACAGGAGAGAATACAGTAACCCCTACCTGTAGTAAGGGGTGGAGTGACAGGGGAGAATACAGTAACCCCTACCTGTAGTAGCCCCTACCTGTAGTAAGGGGTGGAGTGACAAGGGAGAATACAGTAACCCCTACCTGTAGTAAGGGGTGGAGTGACAAGGGAGAATACAGTAACCCCTACCTGTAGTAAGGGGCGGAGTGACAGGAGAGAATACAGTAACCCCTACCTGTAGTAAGGGGTGGAGTGACAGGGGAGAATACAGTAACCCCTACCTGTAGTAAGGGGTGGAGTGACAGGGGAGAATACAGTAACCCCTACCTGTAGTAAGGGGTGGAGTGACAGGGCATAAGGAACAACACACTCATGTTTCCGTTAGTCCGACTCTCGGTATTCAGAAACTTCATCACGTCAACAGCTCCTCTCTGGTGCAGAAGGGAGAAATATAGCATCATTGGAATGTTGCCCAGAAGCAGTAGAATTAAAGCTCTTTGTGGAGTGAGGTAAGGAAAGAGGTGACGAGATTGTCTCTGTTTACCAGATAAACGAGATCTCACGCCCTCGATTATTTCTGTCTCGGAGAACGAGTCAGGAGTATCAGATGCCGTGAGACCAGAGTCAGCGTCTTTACGATCAGCTCCAACCTTTTCATCTTCCTTCAGCTACAACAGAATGAGAACAGCTATGTAACTAGACAGTGTCTTAGATACCGTAACCATGGTAACTAGACAGTGTCTTAGATACCGTAACCATGGTAACTAGACAATATATTAGATACCATAGCCATAGCTAGAAAGAGATAAAATGAAAAATAGAACATTTAAAATACATGAATACTTCAGTGAAAAATTAATGTTCGCTGACAGCTCATAAAACGTGCTCATATTAGAAAGTTAGGAATTAAATATATTGAGCCGAGTTCACCATACAAATGTTTTACAAAGGTTCAGAATAAAACATATAATTTGTTTACTACTTATGGGTCATTTTACTTAATTAAGTGCACACTGGATATCTTCAGTTTTTAGCTATTTTTCCCAATTTAACTGCTAATTGACATGGCTTTTTTGGCCAAAACTAGTAAAACACCAATAAATACACCTAAATAATCAAAGTTCTTTTTAATTTTGCTTCATTTCCCATGTTTTTTCCTAATTATTCAGCTACTTTTGGTTGCGATCCGCACTTCTAATAAGCTAAATATATAAGAAAAAACATGGGAAATCAAGCAAAATTAAGAAGAACCTTACTTGTTTTGGTGTATTTATTGGTGCTTTACTAGTTTTGGGCAAAAAGCCATGTTCATTACCAGCTAAATTGTGAAAAATAGCTAAAAACTGAAGATATCCAGTGTGTACTAAATTAAGTAATATGATCCTTATATCATATATTTTTAATAAATTAATTTATTTGACACTTTCCTACATAATAGAACCTAAAATAATACAAATTGATATTAAGTGATACTCAAGACATGTTTAAGTCCTCTGCCAAGTAGTACTCTACTATATCACTAGAGAATCTGAATTGCATTGCATAGTATATTAATGTACTTCTCCACGAAATGAGCAAATGTTTGTTACATTAAATAACGTATTTTATAGAATGTTTGTCTTTGTAAGTTTATAGACTGAGATCTACTGTATAGACTGAGATTTACTGTATAAACTGAGATCCACTGTATAGACTGAGATCTACTGTATAGACTGAGATCTACTGTATAGACTGAGATCTACTGTATAGACTGAGATCTACTGTATAGACTGAGATCCACTGTATAGACTGAGATCTACTGTATAGACTGAGATCTACTGTATAAACTGAGATTTACTGTATAGACTGAGATCCACTGTATAGACTGAGATCTACTGTATAGACTGAGATCTACTGTATAGACTGAGATCTACTGTAGGTATAGACTGAGATCTACTGTATAGACTGAGATCCACTGTATAGACTGAGATCTACTGTATAGACTGAGATCCACTGTATAGACTGAGATCCACTGTATAGACTGAGATCTACTGTATAAACTGAGATCTACTGTATAGATTGAGATCTACTGTATAGACTGAGACCTACTGTATAGACTGAGATCCACTGTATAGACTGAGATCCACTGTATAGACTGAGATCTACTGTATAGACTGAGATCTACTGTATAGACTGAGATCTACTGTATAGACTGAGATCTACTGTATAGACTGAGATTTACTGTATAGATTGAGATCTACTGTATAAACTGAGATCTACTGTATAAACTGAGATCTACTGTATAGACTGAGACCTACTGTATAGACTGAGATCTACTGTATAAACTGAGATCTACTGTATAAACTGAGATCTACTGTATAGATTGAGATCTACTGTATAGACTGAGATCTACTGTATAGACTGAGACCTACTGTATAGACTGAGACCTACTGTATAGATTGAGATCTACTGTATAGACTGAGATCTACTGTATAGACTGAGATTCACGTATTTAACACAACACAGAGTCACTCCCATGAAAATATTAATTCCACCATCAAAGAGGACAGAATCAACCTTGACAAGTATTAGACTGATATTCCTCCCTAATACAGAATATGGGTTTACAGTTTACAGAACCGAATGCTGAGCAGACTAACCTTTCTGATGTGGCGGCGGACATCTTCATCGGAAATCGACTGCGAGACTTCCTTCCCCTGACTGTCAGACGTCACCCGATCTTGGTGAAGGACAGTGATGTAATATCCGCAGACGTGCATGCACAGTGGGAGGACAGGAAGCACAAATCGGAACTCTTTATGAGCGAGAGCACTGAAACACATATATCAGTACAAACTGACAGAGATTGTGTGCAGAGAGAGGATAACTTTAGTAAACATCATGTGAGAATAATATATTTAATATCTACATGAGTATATCGAAACATGTGTAACTATATACATAATAGTTTATATTCAGTTCCGTCAGTTTATGGTTTACTACGCAAACACCGGGAAACCTTAGAAATAATCTGAGACAGGGGAAGTTTGGTTATTCATCAATTATGTTAGTGCAATCCTTCAACTGAGAAAAACTCAAAAATGACACATAAAGTTACAAACAGCAGCTTAGAAAAATTCATATGGAATAAACTAATAGCTGCAATATATTTTCAAATCCTCCCCATCAGCTTCAGGAGAAAGATAATTTCCCAATTTGTTGAGAGAAATACAAGCAGGTGGATATATCACTGATGTCTACATGTAGATTAGGAACTAGCTCACTGATGTCTACAAGTAGATTAGGAACTAGCTCACTGATGTCTACCTGTAGATTAGGAAGTATATCACTGATGTCTACCTGTAGATTAGGACGGAGTAAACCAGTAATAGCTGTAGAGATCTGTTCTTGCATTTCTTCCAGCCAAGAAGAAGTAGGATGGAGTGAGTGGACAGGACAAAGGGTAGACCTTGAGTGAAGTACCAGTGCCAGGGGTGGGTACCTGATGAGTATAGCATGTATCTCTCAGTCTACTCAACTAGTACTGTGCTAGCTATACGCTTATGCTGCATAGCTTACATTGTGTGGCTTATACATTATATTACATATATTATAATGAATATATTCATTACACTTAAACACATTAAAACAAGCCGACACACTGCATTATGTAAGAGTGTTCGAATCATGATAAACATTGCAATGGCAAAATGAACATTGGCATTTTCCAGGTTAGTTTTATTCCAACATTTGTTGAAGTACAAATTTCTGGTTATAGTAACACGTGGTCTTTCAATACTCACCGTAGATGTGTGAAATGTGGTCTTTCAATACTCACCGTAGATGTGTGAGATCTTCTTAGAAATGTTGAAAGTGAAGAAGTTTGAAGGCACTAAAGTCCATTCTCCGTAGAATGCTTTATCAATGCGTACGGAGATCATGCCAAAGAGAAATCTAGAATACAGCAATATATAGGATATAACGTACATAGTAAATGTGTAGGGTATAACGTACATAGTAATTGTGTAGATATAACGTACATAGTAAATGTGCAGATATAACGTACATAGTAAATGTGTAGGATATAACGTACATAGTAAATGTGTAGGATATAACGTACATAGTAAATGTGTAGGATATAACGTACATAGTAAATGTGTAGGATATAACGTACATAGTAAATGTGTAGGATATAACGTACATAGTAAATGTGTAGATATAACGTACATAGTAAATGTGCAGATATAACGTACATAGTAAATGTGTAGAGGATAAAGTTATTCCACATTCGTCTTCGGGCTGAGAAAACATGGCCGACACAAAGCGGGATCCAAATAATGGCAGCAGTTGGACGGATTATTACTGATATGGCAGCAATCCAGAGAAACTTCCAGTTTTCAAAAGATCTAACAAAAAGGTAAACACAAACATGTTGTGTGTTGAACAAAAACACCACAGGGTAGAAATAAGTTGATATTAGTATTTTCATAATACTTTAGCATTAATAAAACAACATATATGCATATACAAATATATAAGCCTAATAAGCTTCACAACACAAGGGCCAATCTTCGGCCCGAGAACTTGTCTACAGTTTGTATTACATTCGAGATAAAAAGACAGACTTACAATAGTATATAGTAGGTACATGTAAGTTAAGACTATAAAGATGTACACAACGTATAAATTCTTTTAAAACTGTTGAAATACTAGGAATGCAAGAAGAGAAGATAGAAACTAGCTTGATGACTACAAAACATGGACAAACTTATTGGGTGGGCTACTGGACCCCCCTAGTACCTCTAGACAGTATCTAGAACCAGCAGGCTATGTATGTGCGAAGAGGCCAGACACACTTACAGCTTGGCGGACTTGGTCCAGGGGTAGTAGTAGAGGCCGATGACAACCAATGATGTCTCCGCAGTGTTGGTGAGGGTTCTGGTGGCGCAGTAGAAGGTGAACCAGGAGAGACAGCTGCAGAGGAGAGTCCACTGGCCAACCAGGGGACTGGAGAGTTTAGAGGAGAGTTTGTAGAGGTAGAGATCAGAGACAGCGTAGAGCAAACCTTGCAGCACCCGCGGCAGCGTCACCTGATACAGGATGTAATATGTGTATAAACTGCAGAATATGAGACAGCAATCTACAACGCTATATCAGAGCTGGTTACTTAGCAAAAGTATATGAGTTGTCTATCCTTTAAGAACTATGAGAAAATACTAAATAAGCTATATTAGAGTTGTCTACCCCTTGAGAGCTATGAGAGAATACTAAATAAGCTATATTAGAGTTGTCTACCCACCAAAGCTGCATAGGAATCTATACTGAGCAGTTCCACAGCCTTGTAGAGGACAGTGAAGACAGCTGGGTACAGATAGCCTCGGATCTTAGCCGTCCACTCCCATGTGAGATACCCAGTTGTATTTTCATATGTTAAGGATAATGTGAGTACATAATATAATAATCCCAAGCTACATGGTACATTATTCACTAAGCAACTCTTGTACAGCAGGAGCCACCTCCCTATACACTGAAACTGCTCGGTGAATCCCACGAGCTGCAAGGAAAAGGATATCCAAACGCCTGATGGTGGGCCACTTCCAGGGACTGCCAATACTCGTCTGGTACATAGTACGTCTGCACTAACAAGCAGTTGAACAATCTGAACACCATCATCATTAGGAGGATGCTCTGATCATTTCGGAACATTTTACTCCATGCTGTGTTCTCTATAAGAATTTATATATACATATTATATTATATGATATATTATATACATATGATATATAATGCTATATACACATTACATCATATCATAAAAATGTATGTGAATAATGCAGTGAGTTCATGCCAAGAATTCATTAATGATAAAAGTTTTTATTTTCACACTAAAAATTTCAATTAAATTCCCTCAGATTAAAGCCTCAAATTTTCACATGTTTCCATTACTTAAATTGTATGTAAACTTACCTAAATAGTATGTCCACTTACCTAAATAGTATGTCCACTTACCTAAATAGTATGTAAACTACCTAAATAGTATGTACACTTACTTAAATAGTATGTAAACTACCTAAATAGTATGTACACTTACCTAAATAGTGTGTACACTTACCTAAATAGTATGTAAACTACCTAAATAGTATGTACACTTACCTAAATAGTGTGTACACTTACCTAAATAGTATGTACACTTACCTAGGCCATTACCGAGCTCTGATTTGATACTAGTTGGTTCAACAAGCCAATAGTAGGCACCCATCAGTATCTGAGCGAATTCCTTAGCCCAAGGATCATGGTGACACTCCCGCCTTTTATACTTCCTGCGTGCCCTGCCCACTTTCTCGCTTTCATAGTCTGAGGTTCCTGAATGCTGCGCCCTTTCATTTTCTGCTCGTTTTTGCAGTTGTCTCCTCACTGATAGGGCAGCAATCATGTTATGGATCTACGTTGACTGAGCGCATATGATTCTGCTTTAATCAGAAATAAATATTTATACACAGCAAATATAATTGCATACAAACGATCAAAAATAACTTGAAATGACTTGTTATTTAATCTAAGTTCTAATTAGGTAAGTAGTAGATTGCCATTTTAGTGAGAACATTACAATATTTTAGTTACTCCTCAGGTAGACGGCTGTTGACTCATTACCACTGTAATTATTATAAAAATAGTCTCTACTAGTCTACTAGCATCTGAAGTTGACAAGTTGAGTCACTTTCACCCTGTGCTTGCAGTTTTGGATGTCAGAATGTGTTTTGGTTTCAAATACTGTTATTCATTAACAATTATTATAAAGCTAACCACTAATACTGTTGAACTCAATTAATATTCAATGCATTTTAATTTTGAATTTGCAGTTATAATCAATTATTTTATTATTCTTCCTCACAGGAGCACCGACTCGTACTCATACTGTTAGTATGTTATTGTAATACTAATTGTTATTGACTTATACTTATATTTCTATCAGCAAAGGTAATGTAAAAGTGTTGATGTTAGCTTTATATCAACTATTACTATAAATATTACTCAATATTAGCGTAAAGGATATGATCATCTTCAAGTGATTATCTTTAACTCGAAGTTACAATATTGATAATGAGTATTTAACCAAAATATAATGACTAACTTTAGGATCAACTTTACTTTTAGCCAACACGGACATCTTTACACTGACAGTTTCAACTGACATTCACTTCAAGTTTATCATTAAAATTGTTATTCACTTATTGTAATTGCATTACTGTTACAGTAAATGTAATACTATTAGTATTACTATAGTATAAGTATTAGTATTTGTATAACTACAAGTATGAGTATGAAATTAAATTTCAAGTTGAAAGTGAAATTGAATCAATTAATCTATCATTCAATATACAAGCCTAATTATTATTAAAACTGTATAACATCAATTATAAGACTAAGAGTGTAAGATTTACTGATAAACTTTAAGTATTGTCATTGTGATTGTCAAACTCAAAGTCAAACTGACACTGAAACTCATAGTCATTCTCAATGTAAAATTAAAAATGCAGTTCAATTGATATAATCCTGATTACCTAAATAACATTGATGCTATTCTATACTCTATAATGATGTATGATTAGTAACAATTATTGTTATTACCATAAACATAGGCACTAATTAATTTATTGAAATTGAAAAGAAGTTGGGTTCACCTCCATTGAAGGCGATATTAGAGGTTGTAGTAGATGTTCTAACAATAAATAGCAGTTTACGATAGCCAATAGTTTTGTAACGTAAATTGTGACTTTATTTAAAGATTGCAGTCTAGTTGCGGCTGTTGCGTAGCAGTTATTGGCTTTAGAACAATTATCAAAAAAGTTCTGATTGGCTGAGGTTTTACTGTAGCAATTAATTCCCAAGCTGCCTATAAACGGATTTCAAAGTTTATGCAAGGTCATCTAGCGAGCAAACATCTGCGCATTCTCAAATGTTCCGTTATGCAAGCGTGAACCAAGATCAAGATGCTTGCATATGCTTGCATAGTGATATTCATGTTCATATTGATTAATACTAATAGTTACACATGCAAGTTAAAAATGTATTGCTAACCTTAGGTTTAGAAATTATAGCAAAGCCAATATTCAGCTTTAGCTTGCTTTTTTGTAGTTTTAGGGGTAAAAGTAGCTAAAGTAAATTATACTTATACTTATACTTATAGTAATAGTTATAGTTAATAAGTTATACTTAGTCTTATAGTTATAGTTTAAGTTATACTAACTTATAGTAATGTTATAGTTATCGCTCATAACTTAGTCTGAGTCCCATAGTGATAGTCATAGTTATACTTATACTTAT